>OY979766.1:82186805-84586805 GCA_963855975.1 Andrena chrysosceles
CCTTACACCCTTTACCCTTACACCCTTTACCCTTACACCCTTTACCCTTACACCCTTTACCCTTACACCCTTTACCCTTACACCCTTTACCCTTACACCCTTTACCCTTACACCCTTTACCCTTACACCCTTTACCCTTACACCCTTTACCCTTACACCCTTTACCCTTACACCCTTTACCCTTACACCCTTTACCCTTACACCCTTTACCCTTACACCCTTTACCCTTACACCCTTTACCCTTACACCCTTTACCCTTACACCCTTTACCCTTACACCCTTTACCCTTACACCCTTTACCCTTACACCCTTTACCCTTACACCCTTTACCCTTACACCCTTTACCCTTACACCCTTTACCCTTACACCCTTTACCCTTACACCCTTTACCCTTACACCCTTTACCCTTACACCCTTTACCCTTACACCCTTTACCCTTACACCCTTTACCCTTACACCCTTTACCCTTACACCCTTTACCCTTACACCCTTTACCCTTACACCCTTTACCCTTACACCCTTTACCCTTACACCCTTTACCCTTACACCCTTTACCCTTACACCCTTTACCCTTACACCCTTTACCCTTACACCCTTTACCCTTACACCCTTTACCCTTACACCCTTTACCCTTACACCCTTTACCCTTACACCCTTTACCCTTACACCCTTTACCCTTACACCCTTTACCCTTACACCCTTTAAAAAAAATAGTTCCATTTAAAAAACCGAACTTGTCCATCGTATCTATTAAAATATCAATCGAAAAAAAATTCGTCCGCGCTAATTAATTGTCCCCCTCGAACCATGCAATTCCCTATTTTTTAAATATTTTTATCTCCAATACTTTAGGAGCTACGGCGCTGTCCAGTCTACCGTGGGACACACTGTATATTATATAATATTGTACTTAGAATTGCTCCTTGAGAAAGACCCCTTCCTTGATTTCCCTTAACCGCTTCGTTGAACTTTCTTATACATTGGTATTTTCTTCCCCGGAGCCAGCTGCCCACGAAACTAGTGATTCTTCCCGGGCACTTCTTTTCCATAAGCTTATTTATTAGAGTATTGTAGTCCACATTATCATATGCAGCTCTCACATCCAAGAATACCGCCAGTGTATCTCTTTTACTTACAAAACCTCTTCTTATATCCGCCGTCATTATTCTTAGATTGTCTATCGTGGATCTGTTCTTTCTGAATCCATTTTGGTTTTCATCCATAATATGTTTCCTTTCAGCCCATTCTACTAATCTGTTATTAACTATTCTCTCCATTAATTTCCCTATGCATGAAGTCAGCGATATTGGTCTCAGTGCTTTTTTGTTTGGCTTATCAATGAGTATTACTGTAGCCAGTTTCCACCTGGAAGGGACTTCTTGCGTCTCCCAGACCTCTTGGAATTGTTTTCTGAGCATTTCTCCAAATTCTTGTGTCAAGTTTTTGAACACCTCATATCCGATTCCCCCCTCTCCTGGAGCAGATCTGCTATTGGATCCCTCCACCGCTTCTTTAACTTCCCTTAACGATATTTCCCTATTCCATCCTGAGTTTCCCTCTCCTTCTTGCTCCTCCCACATATATTCTTCCTTTCTGTTGTTTTCAAAATTTCATTCCCTCTCCAGCTTCCTTATTTCTGCTTCTTCCAGTTTTTCTCTCTCCTCTATGGATATAGTTCTGTTCACTATGTTATTGTCAAACCCTTTTTGGATGTTTTTTATCTTTTTCCATATTTCTGTGCCGTGTGTTTGATGATTTATCGAAGAGGCCATATCTAACCAGGCCTGTCCTCTTTTTTCTTTGATTGTTGTTTTAATCTCTTTGTCCTTTTTCATGTATCCCTTCCAATTCCCCACATTTGGCTTCCTTACAAATTCTTTTATTAACCTTCTTCTCTGTTCCTTCATCCTCTTACATTCCTCATCCCACCACGGATATAACGCTCTTGTTTGTCATGATTATCAGATCTATGTTGCTTGGTCTATATTTCCCTGAACCAGTCCTAGACATCGTTAGGTCATTTCTGATGAACATATCCTGTTGCTCAACTACCTCTGCCAGGGTAATCCCATCTTTGTCATTCTTGTAACAATTCCATAACCTATTATTGGCGTTGAAATCTCCCATTATTATTGTTTCTACCCCCCTTCTTCTGTTGTTAAAAAGCTTTTCCCATTCCTCTTTTTTCATTCTTCCACTCGGGTACTTATATCCTACTATTATATCCAATTCCTCATTTTCCCCTTCCATATTTATTGTTATTTCCATTACTTCTGTCTTGTCCTTCACCCATTCAATGTTTTCTCTCATTTTTGCAATTATATTTTCTCTAACTAGTATGCATATTCCTCCTCCTCTCCTATCTTTGTCCCTATCCTTTCTATACACATTACAGCCTTTGATTCTTAAATTTTCCTTCCTAGATAGCCATGTCTCCGTGACCCCTATAATATCATATTCCCTCGCCATCATATTGAACTCCACTATCTTATTTTGAATGCTCCTCGCATTCCATGTGGCTATCCTACATCCTCCTCTATTTTCTACCATTAGCGTATGTTTTTTTTAAGTTTATTAATTTTCTTATTTGCTTAAATAACTTCAATCTACTTATTGACTTTTTGTTTACCTCACTTAATATCCTACTTTTATCACCCTTTGTCTATCTAACCTACAATTAGTTTTATATAATACTTAAGTAATACTTTACAGTCTTCCCTCTTATTTCCTTTTTGTTTTGTTATTATTATAGTATTTCGTCCGGGTCTATTACTTCCTCCTGTACCCCTTTGTTCTCTTCGTTCTGCATCGTGTGATCATTAATTCTCTTCTTCTTCTCTTCCTCCTCTTCTTCCTCGTGTTCCTCCTCTTCTTCCTCGTGTTCCTCCATCTCCTCTGTCTCCATTTTTGACATACCGTTCTCTTGATTTTCTTCTTCCAGCCATTCGGTCGTCCCTACGCTTTCGTAGTCTCTCCAGTTAGACGATGAAGACGATCCAGATCTCTCTTCATTCGCCTGATTTATATTCTCTGTGTCCTTTATGTCCTCCTCTCTCGTGTCCGTCATTTTTTCTACCTGTATTACTACTTTCTTTACCTCTATTATTTTTGGCTTTTCTTTTTACAGTTTCTGTTATTATTTCCTCCTTTCTATTTTCTGGGGTCTTTACTTCTTTCTTTATTGTCTTCCCTATTAATTTACATCCTTCTTCGGATTTTTGTTTCGGTTTATTATTTTGTCCATTTTCTTTCTTTATTCCTTCTTCACGTTTATTTTTCTTTGATTTAATTATTTCTTGAGGAACCTCTCTTGTGTAGTTCCAGTCTTCTTCCATATAGATGGTCGTACTCTGGTCTCTAATTTGTCTCTCCTCTATTCTGTCTTTTAATTTTTGAAACAGATCCTTTTCTTTTATAATTTTTATAATTTCCTCTATTAATTCTTCCTCCTTCTTTTGTTTTAAATTTTCAGAAGTGTCTCTCATTTCCTTATTGGCCCTTCTTTGTTCCCAATTGATTCTCTCCTGGGCCTTGCCGTCTCTTTCCGTACTGTGCGTGTATGTCGCTCCTTTATTTTCTGGTGTACAGTCTTCTTCGTTTGCATGGTTGTGGATTCTTGGAATATAATGTAACGTTTTATGCTCCCTTTCCCCTCTGTTGTCATAAGTATTTTCTTCTCTTTTTTCCTCTTTTTTATTTTTATTGTATATATCTTCCGTTCTGTAATGGGATTGATGATAACCCTTCTTTTCTCTCCCTTCATTATAATTGTCATTTTTCTTGAATTCTTCATTGTTTATTAGGATTCTGCTACTATGTCCCCATCTATTGTCCGTTGGTCTTCTATTATCTATTGGTGTGTTTTCTCTCTTCGGTAATTCCTCTCTCCTAAATAGTCTTTGTTCTCTCTTTCTTTCCCATACTTTTTTAAGCTTACCTATTTCTCGTTCAATTGGATAGTCCAGCTTCTCCCAGTATTCTATTCTCTTTTTCTTCCTCAGCGTTGGAAAATCATATGTCCTTATGTCCTCTTCATCATCGCTTTCCTCACTTCTACCTCACTTTTCATTTCCGTATATTGTTAATCTTTCTTCTTTCTTTATCACTTTCTCCGCTACTGTATACGAGACGTTCTTGAACGCCATAATCTTTTTAATTGTCGATTCTCTTTGAAAATTTGGGCATTCCCTTGCCAAACTTGTGTGTGGTCCTTTGCAGTTTATGCATTTAGGATTTTCTGTACAATTCCTATGGAACTGGTTTGTACATATTGGGCAGCTGCGCTCTTTCGCTCTGCACGCTTTTTGTATGTGCCCGTATCTGAGACATCTAAAACATTGTTTCACCGCCTCTACGTATGGAACCACATTTAACCATACATGTCCAAAACCTATTAATAATTTTGTGGGCAGAGAGTCCCCTTGCATTCGTATCAATATAGATTTTCCTTCTTCCCATGTCGCCTTTCCGTCCCTCAGTATTTTTTTCTTCATTCTTTCGAGTGTAAACACTCCCTGTCCTTTTTTTATTTGTTCTTCCAATTACTCTATTGAGTCGTTCCATTCATTTATTATACCTTTCCTGAATTTCCACCTGTTCGGGATGTATGTCGAGTAATCCTCCAGATTCAGCCTACCTTTTATGATCATTTCATTGGCGTCCTTAGCCTATTTATATGACACTTCGGCCTTGTTGAATCCGACCATTTTGAGACCTTGAAATTTTGTCTTTGAATCTATAATAATTTTATATATTTTAATTAAATTATTCTTTTTAACTGACGTTGTTCTTTTTTGACTTAATTCTGTGGTAACTAAGTATTCCTCTCTTTTAGATTCCCATTCGTACAACTCACTTTCGTTATTCCTTTTGACCCACGTGTCTTTTTGCTTAACCTGTAATCTTACCGTGTTTTCTCCTTCTTCCGTCTTTTCCTCACTCTCTTCAGTAAGGTTATCTTTTTCTTGCTTATCTCTTACTCTTTTTTTGTCGATTTTGTTCACTTCTTTATTATCTTTCTTCCTTTTCCTATTACTTTGATTTTTGTCTTCTAATATTTGTACTTGTTCAATCTCACCTATCTTTGTAGAATGGCGTCTCCTTCTTCCTCCTTACGCTTTAGTTGCCGTATCTGTCCCGTTGAGTCGCTGTACACTCCCTTTTCCGCTTTTGGGTTTCCTCCTCCTTGGATTCTCCATTTTGATTTGTTTTTCTTATTTCCGTTCTCGTCTCTTTGTTCCTGTGTCCTAATATTCTCTATTCTATCCATTTCTATCTATCCATTTCTATCATCCATTTCTATCTATTATTTCCTCCGAACTCATTTGATCTTCTTCCCATTCTACCTCCATCTTCTCTTCTCTTGTTCCCTCTCTTTCTCCTTTTCCTCCGTTCATTCCATTCTCTATCCTTTTATTTCCATTACTATCTTTTCCCCCCTCTCGGGGGCGTTCCCCTTCGTCCAGTTCGTCCCTAACCTCCTACCTCTCTTTTTCAGATTTCCTCTTTCCTCGGTCTTTATCTTCAACTCCTCTTCTTCCTCCGCCTCTGAGGCTCTCTTCTCCTTCCTCCCAGCCTTCCAGCACCTCTATTCCTTCGTTCCCTCACGCTTTCTCCCTTTTTTCTCTCTATAATCTATCTACCACACACACTTCAGCTCACCGCCATTTTTCCCCGACAATCTCCGGTGCTCACTTTTCGAGCACCGTTGGAAACGGTGCTGAGGTCTTTCCGTGTACCCTCAAGAGAGTGTCAACACCATGATGATAAGTCTATGTCTATCCTATACTTTGTCGATGTTCCTATGAGCGCGCAAATCTGAAGGATGTAATTTTGCATGAGAAATCTACCTAGTTGACGGTGTAAATTTTTTTCAAATAGACTTTTCTTATGAAAAGAAACAACTTTGGAGATCCCGTTAGGGTAACTCATGCACACTTTTTTTACGTTTATAAATAGAAATATTTGCCCGAAGTATAAAAGATTAAGAGCCTAGAATTTGCTTATATCTTACAATGCTTTTATTCCACGGAAATATATTTAGAACATTCTTACTTTTGAGGAACATTTAGATAGCAATTATGAATTGCAGAAGACATGTTTAGGAAAACAATATCTACGACTATGATATAATGGGACAGGGAAAAACCTCAGAGTCCGATAGCGTACTCTCTGAAAATGAGAATTGCACTGTGATAGAAAAAACCAACATTAAGTTTACTCTGACAAAGAAGGATATAAAAAGGCATAAATGTACATATGATGAATGTGATGCAGTTTTTTGTAGGCAATCCCGATTGGCCAGCCATATTAGTCTTCATACTGGAGAGGTATTAATTACTGTATCCTTTCCAATTAAAGCTGCTTTGGAATTTCATAGTTTCATTTCATTTCAGAGACGTTATAAATGTAATCATCCTAGCTGCGATAAAACTTACACGAATTCCTCTCATCTGAAGCGTCATATAGAGACTCATAGTATACAGAAGAAGACATACCAGTAAGTATAGTTTGTATTAGTGGAATTTCTGGCCGATTGAATATGCTTTTCACATCACCTTGATTTAAGATGTCCCGAGTGTCCATTATCCATTAGTAATCGACATAATCTGAAGCGTCATTATAACACGATGCACAGGGATCGTAGTAAACTGACATGCAAAGAATGTAATGAAACCTTCGCTAAAGAGTATCAACTTGCGACGCACATGTCGACCCATACTGACCAGCTGTATAACTGCGATCGATGCAATAAAAGCTTTACTAATATGAAAACATTCAAGAGACACAAAAAGTGTCACGAAGAGGGAAAGAAAATTTATCCCTGTACTGTGCCGAGATGTGCTGAAGTTTTTGGGAAATGCTTGCTGCTTTGTGCTCATGAAAGAACACATGTATTTAGTAAGTATTTATTAAAATTAATATATATTTATTAATGTAGCGTTGAAATGTTTCTTCATAAACTAGCATAACATTATTTGTTGCGCCCGATATTAGCAGAGATTTCTTCAAGTAACTTATTACTTTTATTTTTAGATTATACGTGTAAGGATTGTGACAAAGTGTTCACCAAGAAATATCATTTAAGGCTTCATTCTAGAGTCCACATCAGGGGGCAGAAACTAAGATAGGAACTTCCGGAATAGCGTTTAGACCGGAAGCAGCAGGCTTTCATAATTTAGGTGGCGTTGCTGTCGCGGTATAGTTGTGTTTGTGTCTGTACATACACGATCGGCTGAGACTTATACTGTCTTATAAGTGAAAAGCTAGTGTTTACATGTGTTTACTGTTTAATAACTTACAATGAATGTGCAGAAGAATGGAGCAACTGCAAAGAGGGTGACAGGTAAGATAGTTTTATGTACGGTCTGAGTTACATTTGAGACACTTGTTTATTTGAACATTCGTGATGTTTTTATATTTTTAGGTTATAAACTCTATTATCAAAAACTTTCAATTTACTGTAAAAAACATTAAAAATGATTTTGAAATGCACTCGTCAAATGCTATTAAAAGACAGAAAAATGAATTTTGTTAGCTGCAGGAAGAGGACGGAGAGGACCAACAGTACATTGGCGATGCATAGTGCCAAGTTGTACTTCGAACAACAATATAGAGACACAGCTTCTGTAAGAATGTGGTAAGGAGTGAACAATGGTTGAACTGAGTACGGTTCAGGCAAAGTGCACCAGGCTGGTACGGGTGTTGCAGGTATGCATGATTTAATACTGGTAATACTTATGATAATTACAATAATAATAAGTAAAATATCCTTTATGTTGTATATAGAACTCATCGGTTCCTGCTTGGGGTGAAATCTGGCTATGATGTATCGGTCAACAGTATACTGCCCGTATAACATTCCCCTGACCTCCACTTGCGTCTCAAGCGCCTACGATGCACGCATATTTACGTGAAGTTTAAAGTAAATTGTCTCGAAAACGAAGAGGAACACCATGTATATGAAGGTCGCGAACGAAGGAATATATATGTACATACATGAACAATGTGATATAACTAATTAATATAACTACTTAGCACTATAGCGGTTAAGCAAACTGTTAAATTGAATACAAGGAACATTTTTCAAAGAAAAATCTGAGCCAGTCACTAATCCTTATCTCTACTTGTATTTTTTACAATTAAGTATCTTATACAAAATGTAGAGTAAGAGATATATTTGTTGGCATTATCAATTATTGTTGGCAAAATAATGTCCAATTATGCCAATAATAATAGAAAAAATCGGAAGGTTTAGATAAGAAACTTCAGGTGAATGAAAAATATTGAATTACATTCAATTATTGCAAATTTAATTAAATGTTTTTCTTTAACACCTGAATTTCGTATCCAAATATTCTTAACATGTCAACAATTGTATCTCGTATTCTATATTGCAGTACGCAGATTCTGACCGTATTTCAATTTTCCCGGTTTGGGTCGCCATATTGAATTTTAGTTTTAAACACAATCTTTCATAAATTAGATGGCGTTGAAATACGGATCCAAAACTTTTGCTGGAGATTCTGCCCCCTGGTCCACATGGAAAACAGACCAGTTGTACCTTGTTCGTACAACGGATGTAATAGAAGTTATTATTTAAAAAGTAATTTGGACATTCATATACGAATGAAACATTTAGGGCAAAGATACGAGTGCTACGTGTGCAAAGTAAAGCTGTCGTCCAAAGCGAGATTAGCAGACCTTATTCATAAAATACACGCGTTGAAGAGAATACATGGGCGGATGGAGCGGAAAGTGGGACCATAGGCGAGGGGTTATCAAAGCTTATTTTTCACCGCGGACTTAAGTGGGAGTGCTCACCATTGAGCTCTAAATAAACTAAGCGACAGTGGTTCGAGGGAAATAGAAGATAACGGATGAACCTATCCTTCCACCTACTATCCCCCTCAGTCTGTAGTCTGTACTATCTGTGTATGTACACTAGGCGGCAAAATCGGCTTCCCTCCGGAAATTTGGCAACGTTGCATGTCGGGTCCCCCTGTGTCGAAGAACCACTGAGTTATGCCTAGTGACAATGGTGACAATTTTACAAATTATAATTTAGTATGCTAAAATGAATTTTGCTTGATAAAACATTACACGTAAGAGGATGATGGGCTCGATTCCTCATCTATTTGGCAAAGAAGTAGCATGTATCTTAGGTAGAAAGTTTTTAGACTGTCAGACCGAAGTCTAGGTAGACGCACGAAATCCCTATATCGGTGTTCCAGCACGGGAAGGCAAGGGAAGGCGTTTTGGCCGCCGCGACCCCAAGGTAGCCGCCGCCCGCATAAGTCCCTCTCACTTGCACATAAAGCCCTGTCCTTGTTTAGCACCATCCCTGTCTACCGCATGCTCTCCGTCACTCCCGTGCAGCGAATTGCCGCTAAGAGGCTAGTTATTTCTTACGAAGAAGCCATATCGATGGTCCTCACTATCGATAGGACATTTCTTTGCCTAATGGTCATTCACTGGTATGCGGGCAATTACTGGTTGGTTTACCCTAACTGTATTATAATAAAATTTGAACTTGAAGTAGAGATGATAATGAGACATCGATGTTTTTATAATCGATATTGGAACATCGATATGTATATCGAAACCATCGATGTTTTCCTAATGGATTTCGATCTTTTTGATTATTATTATGCTAAGTTTAATGCTTTATCAGCTTTAGCAGCAGTTCTTAAGCAAAGCGATTAGAATTGCACGGATATCAACCCACGATTTTCAATACCGATAACTATCCATAGTGAAAATAACCTATCGATAGTGAGGACCATCGATATGGCTTCTTCGTAAGAAATAACTAGCCTCTTAGCGGCAATTCGCTGCACGGGAGTGACGGAGAGCATGCGGTAGACAGGGATGGTGCTAAACAAGGACAGGGCTTTATGTGCAAGTGAGAGGGACTTATGCGGGCGGCGGCTACCTTGGGGTCGCGGCGGCCAAAACGCCTTCCCTTGCCTTCCCGTGCTGGAACACCGATATAGGGATTTCGTGCGTCTACCAAGACTTCGGCCTGGCAGTCTAAAAACTTTCTACCTAAGATACATGCTACTTCTTTGCCAAATAGATGAGGAATCGAGCCCATCATCCTCTTACGTGTAATGTTTTATCAAGCAAAATTCATTTTAGCATACTAAATAATAATTTGTAAAATTGTCACCATTGTCACTAGGCATAACTCAGTGGTTCTTCGACACAGGGGGACCCGACATGCAACGTTGCCAAATTTCCGGAGGGAAGCCGATTTTGCCGCCTAGTGTATGTATTGTTGTGCACGGGTAACTTCACTTACATGCGCTATACACAGGGTGGATATGAAATCCCGTCAAGTGTCCGCGGCCAACCAGCGTCGCCGGGGTATCAGTTGTCGACGCTGGTTGACTGCGGCTTGGCGCTTACGCAGCGTGGCGAGGAAAACGACTACCACGGTAGTCGGACGAGAGTGGGGCCGGCTACCAGCGTTTGAACCAGAGATGGGCAAAGATAATATCTAGATAAACTCGAATAAAAGATACTTTACGTTTATTCGTTATTCGGAGTTTCGAATAACACGGTTTATCTTTATTCGAAACATCACGAATAAATAAATTTATTCGAAGCGAATTTATTCGACAGCGGAAGATAATTTTTTTATTCGAAGTGAATTTAGTCGAAAGATAATTTCTTGATTCGAGGAACTTTTATTCGAACCGTCGAATAAGGTTTTTATGTTTATCCGTAGTTTATTCGACTTTTATTCGACGGCTTCGAATAACTTTCGACGCGGGATCTCGCCTCGAGTTGAGGACTTGGGCTGTTCGGCGGCGGCTTGTGATCTTGGTTCGAGCTTCGGCTGGAGAGCCATACATTGTTGCTTGCGATGGATTATACTTATATTAATAGCATGTATGTAAAACTTCCATATATTCTATCGTATCGGCATGAACGTTTCAGTAAAATACTCTTGAGATTTTTTAGATGAAAATGAATTTAACGCGATATAAATCGGATTATTTTTAGCATTATTACATTATAAATCTTACATTCATATTTAATTATCTATAGTTCTGAAAATAATCCAGTATATACCGTGTTTGAACTCATTTCAATGGAATGAATCTCGCAACTTTATAAACAATCCATAATTATTATTCTAAAAGTAGAAAAAATCTTCGTATAAACATAACTGACAAATTTCGGATACTATAAGGAAGCTAGGGTTTTGGAAGTTCTATGGACATTAATTTATTTATTGGTTAACTTTAGATAGATTATGAAAAAATGACGATGTTTCTTACATTTGTTTGGTAGAAAATGCAAATAAACGGGACCACAATATCGCAATATCTTTTGTAAACAAAATTTGTTCTTATAATTATTATTATCATAACGAATTCTATTCAGTTTAATATACCCATATTATCCATGCTTTATGGTTATATCATGCAATATCGGTTTAATTATATTTTCGTGTAAACGAATGTAAAACAAATCGTCATTTTGACATAATTTGTTTAATTTTAACTAATTAAGTAGTTAATATCTAAAATATGCTCCAAACCCTTGCTTCTCTTTGCATTTTTGCTTTAAATATGTTAAATTCTGCAGGTGTACTAAGACTTTCGTGACTGACTGTATACTATATGTATACCGTTACATTCAATTAATTTTCATGTGGCCAATTTTAAAGTGTCCGTATTTCTCAAAACTTGTCCGTAAATAAAACTAATAGGACTATATCCACATTTTTTTCAAATTTTTCAGTAGCCCCCTCGTATTATAAAATTGTATTGGTTAAGAATAATTGCAAAATCAATGGTAAAAAATTTGTCTTCTTTAACTGAAATAATTTTTATTATGTCGAAGATAATGGATAATATGGGTATATTAAACTGAATAGAATTCGTTATGATAATAATAATTATAAGAACAAATTTTGTTTACAAAAGATATTGCGATATTGTGGTCCCGTTTATTTGCATTTTCTACCAAACAAATGTAAGAAACATCGTCATTTTTTCATAATCTATCTAAAGTTAACCAATAAATAAATTAATCTCCATAGAACTTCCAAAACCCTAGCTTCCTTATAGTATTCGAAATTTGTCAGTTATGTTTATACGAAGATTTTTTCTACTTTTAGAATAATAATTATGGATTGTTTATAAAGTTGCGAGATTCATTCCATTGAAATGAGTTCAAACACGGTATATACTGGATTATTTTCAGAACTATAGATAATTAAATATGAATGTAAGATTTATAATGTAATAATGCTAAAAATAATCCGATTTATATCGCGTTAAATTCATTTTCATCTAAAAAATCTCAAGAGTATTTTACTGAAACGTTCATGCCGATACGATAGAATATATGGAAGTTTTACATACATGCTATTAATATAAGTATAATCCATCGCAAGCAACAATGTATGACTCTCCAGCCGAAGCTCGAACCAAGATCACAAGCCGCCGCCGAACAGCCCAAGTCCTCAACTCGAGGCGAGATCCCGCGTCGAAAGTTATTCGAAGCCGTCGAATAAAAGTCGAATAAACTACGGATAAACATAAAAACCTTATTCGACGGTTCGAATAAAAGTTCCTCGAATCAAGAAATTATCTTTCGACTAAATTCACTTCGAATAAAAAAATTATCTTCCGCTGTCGAATAAATTCGCTTCGAATAAATTTATTTATTCGTGATGTTTCGAATAAAGATAAACCGTGTTATTCGAAACTATCATAACGAATAAACGTAAACCGTGTTATTCAAGGATTCGAATAACGGATAAAAGAAAAAGTATCTTTTATTCGAAACGTTATTTAAATAATTTTTTATCTAGATAATGCCCATCTCTGGTTTGAACCAATCAACGCCAAGAGGAAATGGTGCGTGGCGTCATCGCGTGCATGCGTGGACGTGGGTAGCCGGCCCTACTCTCGTCCACTACCGTGGTAGTCGTTTTCCTCGCCACGCTGCGCTGACGTCGTATCGTTTCCCACCTTGGTGTTAATTAGTTCGACGGTGCGCTGCGACATCGCGCGCGTGCGTGGACATGAGTAGCCGGAACCACTGTCGTCCGGCTACCGCTGGTAGTCAGTTTCCTCGCCACCCTGGCGGTAGCGACAATTGAGATATACAGGGTGTCGAAACGTGTACTTGGCGTCGAGACGCTGCCACGTCTCTAGATTTATATGAAAATAAAGCAAAAAAAAGTAGTCGATTAGGATATATACTTCTCCCGCTCGCACATGTCTTTCTCGCGTAATGTTGGCGACAGTTTCGAGGACAAAAAAACATAAGGTAATGAGACCACCAGTAGTATATGCTCTAAGGTCGCAAGCAAGGATAGTGGCAGTCATATTTGAAGCGTTTCTCGCAGTGTAGTATGTAGTGCGTATTCACCTCATATGTTTTAATAATTATAGATGCATATTTCTCTTCAATTTTCATTATTTTTACAATTTATATTCGTGAATAAACACTTCGTTAGTATATACTTACAATTAGACGTCTGTATGTACTAATCTGTAGCAAACACATTTTCATAATTAGCGGTATGGAGCATGCGTAGAATGCAACCAATCAAATCCAGGCAGATATAGGTGCTGTCCAGGGGTGGGCACTTCCCATATATATCTGTTGGCAAAATTTAGTTAGGGGCACATTTCGTCAGAGGCGCTAGGATCAATAAAGTTGAAAGAATTTGGTAACAGATGGCGCTGATGAAATTATTTTGTGGCGGCAAAATTGAATCCTGGAATAATGGTATTGGTTACAAGAGAACATATGGAACCCGCACACACCGATTTTAATGGAGCTTTTGTAAGATGTCCTCAAAATATTTTTCTGAGAAGTACTTCATACAAAAGCCCCATTAAAATCGATGTGTGCGGGTTCCATATGTTCCATTGTTAGGCAATTTTATTTAAAATTTATTTATACAGATGGGGAATAAATTACTGAAATACAAATTTCATTTTTATTCTTTATTATATTAAGAAATGATGCAAACTGAAATGTCTTTAACTTACATTGACAACCTTTGTACAAGAAAATCTGCATGTTTACGCCATCTCCCAGGCCCACCGATAATTAGGCAATGGTAACGGCCCGCTGATTCATGTGGAGCAGTGATGCCAGATTCGGGACGGGAGCGCTCGAGAATTTCCCCCACCGCGCGCACACTACGCCGGAGCTGCGTGTCCATGAGTTGGACTCCGAAGCGCCGAGCTCACGGACACGCAGCTCCGGCGTAGTGTGCGTGCGAGGTGGGGGAAATTCTCGAGCGCTCCCGTCCCGAATCTGGCATCACTGATGTGGAGCGTCGATCACTGCCCCTTCCATCAACCTGCGATCGATGGAAGGGGGACTCTTCTTCCTTCCAGGAAATCACTGCCGATTTCTTGGAGACAGACGCTCTCGGTTCGCGTACCTTGCCTATGTGCCTCGTTGTTTTCTCCGCACCTCACCTGCTTGTGCTTTTGCTACGCAAAGTTCCTCAACTGCCTAGGGACTTGCTTCGTGCCTAATAATCGCTTCGCTTAAACAATAACTGTGCTTTATTGTAACTTAATTAATAGACATTCCAAGTGTAAATAGTAGTTATTACGTGTGACCTTGTACATAATTATAACTGTAACAGTAACCGTGCCTCTTAACGCTGAAAATATAGTTCTTGTAGTGTTCCTATCATCGTATCAAGCTTATTAGTAGCCAGACTGCGTGCCACTTCGTTAGCACCGCTCCGTTTATAACAACCTTGCATTATCAAAGGTAATTCATTTTTTGTGGATTGAACAACTCCTCTCCCATATCTGGTAATATTACTGTCGACGGTGATGCTGTCGACACTGATGCTGTTGACGCTGATGCTGTTGAGGTTGATGCTGTTGGTCCTATGCTCAAAACAATTAAAAATTAAATAGCTGTTTGTTTCTATATCCTTGTCAAAATAGTTCTGTATCTACCCAAGTACCACAAAGACGTTTTAAAAACGTTTTTAAAACGTCCAGGTCGAACGTTCGGGACGTTTTAAAAACGTCCAGAAAAGATCCTAAAAACGTCCATTTTCACAAACCAGAACGTTTTCTGGACGTTTTTAAAACGTTTTCTGGACGTTTTTAAAACGTTTTTAAAACGTCTTCAGGACCTTTTCTGGACGTTTTTAAAACGTTTTTAAAACGTCTTCAGGACCTTTTCTGGACGTTTTTAAAACGTCTTCAGTACCTTTTCTGGACGTTTTTAAAACGTCTTCAGTACCTTTCCTGGACGTTTTTAAAACGTTTTCAGTACTAATAGTATAACGGGTGCAGCACGCATGCAACATTTCACACACTTTAGAGTAGTTCATGAGTTAGACGCTGTTGATGAGTAGAAGACGCTAAATTCAGATCTCAATTTGCAGGTCGGTAACACAGTTTCGCTGGAGACACAAACCCCCTTAAACCCTAACCTAGAACTACATATACTAGATATACAAAAACTGTACAAAAACATTATGAAAGCTGTATAAAAACTAAATGAAAACAATATAAAAACTGTATAAAACCTGCTTGCAAACATTCGGTCAAAAACATTTAAACAAATGCATCTTTTTTTTGGTTTCCATTGTTCTGGAAGCATTCATAAACATTTGTATGTATGGAGATATAATTAGGCTTTACGTGTTCGATCTATCCATACTTCGTGGATGGTATGGGTTATTTAGACAGTGGTTACAATCCCTGGTTTCCTTTTACTAATCTCTAAAACAACACACAGATGTCTTAAAAAAATATTTTAAACGCTTCTTCCAGACCTAACCAAAACGTTTTAAAAACGTCTTACACTTGCCTGTTTCGGACGTAATCAAAGCGTATTCTGGACTGTTCTGGACGATTTTAAAACGTCTGTCAAATACGTTTTTAAAACGTCCGCAAAATACGTCTTTAAAACGTCCGCAAAGTACGTTTTTAAAACGTCCATTTTCCCAAATCAAGCCGTGGACGTTCAGACATAAAATGGACGTAAAATGGACGTTTTTAAAACGTCCTGTGCTACCTGGGTAATCATATTGTGCAAAACCAATACCTGTGGCAGGTGGTAATTTTTGTGTAGGTATTGCTGTTTTTACCAAGTACATGTTCGATGAAATATCATTGATTGTAAAGTGTTAGTGACACACACGGTAATTAGCATATACCCGCTGGGGATCCAGAATACTTAAAGTTGAATTTTGAATAATTTCAACCCATATATCGTAGCGTTTCCTGCTTTGCGTGGGTTTGGAAACCGGTGTCGCGTAGAGTGCGTATCCAAACATCCAGGGACAGCACATGAGCGATAGTTCCTTCCCATCTTGTACCTTTAACTAATAATGTACCGCGTCCTCAATAACTATACGATTCAATTACTTTCTTTCTTAATCGTTTATTTCTTACCTCTCAATACGATGCTTTTCTGCACTTTCCTAAGCTTTTCTAAGCTTTCCGATGTACGGTTATGTACTGACCGCTATAGTGACGCTGATTATGGGGGTAGACACGGGTAATGCAGTGCGCTGTATACCGACACAATCTGGCCCGAAACATGGGTTTAGTAGAATACGCTTTTCGTCCTTATATGAGCGAATTTTGGGCTGGGCGAGGTCTTATTCGAAAGACGAAGGTTCAGTGCAGCGCGCTCTGGTCATGGTTCGACGATATTGTGTTGATATCTAATAATATGTGTGTTCAAAGTAGAGCAAAAATCGACAAAATACATTCGCATGAAACCAAGTATTTTTAGGTCACTAAAAGAGTTTTGTGACTCAAACGATGACCAGAGCGCGCTGCACTGAACCTTCCTCTTTCGAATGACACCTCACCCAGCTCAAAATCTGCTCATATAAGGACGAAAAGCGTATTCTCGTGAAACGCATTCCCAAATACGAGTTCCGCCATATTGGCGATAATACAGAGCAAGTCACGTGACAAATTTAGTTGAGCTAGTGGATACGAGATGGCACCTACTCGGGAGGACTGCCAACGTGGAATCATAGCAAAACTAAAGCGTTAGCTGGATGCACGAGACACAGTAAAAGCGTGATGCAGTCAATGCATGCATTTTCAGACGATTTTAGGTTAGGTTATATGAAATCACTTTCGAATTTATGTTATAATTATATGGCCACATTATTTAAAATAAAAAGGACAGATTGGAACTTTTTTACTAATACTTGAAATATTGATATACTGATCATATTTTCACAATGTGGAAGTTACAGCAATTATTTGCAATTATTGCTCGTATTATTATTCTTCCGTGTATTGTATATAACATATAACAAGGAAAAGTCTCCAAATCGGTCAACAGTTAACACCCCGATTTTTGTTATAATTATTTACGGTTCTATGCAGAGATGGACATTATTTAAATAAAAGAATATACTTCCGAATGGCCCCAGTGGCTGATCGACACGAGGCTTAGGGGAGGGTGTGTATACCCTAAATCTAAAATTCTATTTAACTTCGGGTATTTATTAGTTTCCATTGATTATTAGAAGACCGTTCATCTTGGGCTTCGAATAATTTTTCATCTTTCATTCTATCTTTATCCTAAAATCCTATTCAGATATATTGGCCGGTCGATTCGTTTTCGCGAACAGCGATCAAGAAGAAATCAGCCACCACCATCTGACGATCATAGATTTGTCAGTTGGAGTTCCTCGGCTATCGAAGGGTATGGTGGGGTAACGGGAATGCTGCTCGACTCCGTCTGAACGTAGTCGTGTGGCTGTTATTTATTCTTATTGTTAGCGTAGTAATTGTGTTTGTTACGAAGCTATGCATAGACCAATACGAGATGAAGCTATGGAGAAAGAATCAATGTTCTGGCCAATAAAGCTCCTGATTTTTTTCGGAGCTAAGTCACACCTATTCTGATGTGTGTATTTCTATGCTGACAGATTGGTTTGACCTGTCAGGCCAGAAGCTTGGCGCTATCCCCATCACTTTTGGCTCACTCTTGTTCTGCGAAGGTGAGAACGAGTCAGAAAACGTTGAGAAAAGGAGCGCCGAGGCAGGCAAGCGGTATAGTGGGAGAATGCGCGTTACGAAACTCACCGGCCAATATATCTGAATACGATCTTAGAAGCTCGAATAACCGACGAGAACCTTTGTGGCCCGAGCCGCGCGAGATCTCGCCCCTGTTCGGTCATGTGTCATCGATTATATAGAAACAGAATTTGTTTATTTTTCATCGTATCAATATGAAAATGACACAAATGGTTTCCTGGCATTCTCCCGATTAAATTGACAGAAAATAATTTAAATCGGACTATTTTTAACAAAGCGGGCTTCCAATTCTGCAAACAAATTTTCACGTAATTTCCTTAATTATGGTCCAAATAATATCATTTTTGGGGTCAATTTGATCGAGAAAACATGAGGCATCGATTGACGTTTCGCAAAGATCTGATTAGAAATGCAGAACTGCAGATTTGTTACTGCTTAGTGCGCAACATTGTATGGCCCCGCTGGTTCCGAGCGTCGAAACCCACGAAACAACAAGAGGGGACTAACCACGGCGAAGGAAAATCAGCCTTCTATCCAGAACGACTTTACTGACAAACTTTATATTCACGTCAAATAAATACTTTAATTATAAAATTTACACGACGAACTATTGTTGAATTTCGCCAGTTCTTACATATGCATCACTTGGTTGGGAATTCCTGATCCCAGAGTTTCATGCATTTACCTATTGAAATGTTGCTTCAAGACATCGGGAAATTGCATTGCTTCTTCTCGTACATACATATATCTGTTCGCCAGTGGGTGTCACGAAGTGCGCGACTTTGGTTTCCCAAATAAATTCAGATTTATCAGGGCCCTCGCCTGAACCGCTTGGCAAGGAGACTGAACGACGTAAACCGAGTGCGAGCGAAATAGCGTACCAGCGAGAGACCCTCGGTCGACGGCGACTTGAGTCATCCAGTACTGAATATGAAAATGTTCATATTTCTCATTACACCTTGATAAGAGTGTTACCACCGATGGATTCGGTTTATTTTTTCTTATGAATACATGATTACATGTGTCTCGCTGAGTTTCGTGGGCTTCGATGCTCGAAACCAGCGGGGCTATACAATGTTGCGCACTAAGCAGTGACAAATCTGAAGTTCTGCAATTTTTAATCAGATCTTTGCGAAAGTGACGTCAATCGATTCCTTATGTTTTCTCGATCAAATTGGTCCCCAAAATGATATTCGGACCATAATTAAAGAAATTACGTGAAAAGATTGTTTGCAGAATTGAATGCCCGTTTCGTTAAAAGTAGTCTGATTTAAATTGTTTTCTGTCAATTTAATCGGGAGAATGCCAGAAACCCATCTACCACAAATGCAGGGTGGAGGAGGTACCCTTTCCATGACGCCGACCGGGCTAGAGAAAATGCGCAGGCTGGATGGACGTGATTATTATGTGGCCCCCTCCTCAAAGTGACAGAAAATATAACCTATGTATATGCTATATGAAAATAAATGTTTAGAGTCTATTTCGTTCTTTTGCTTTACATTCGTGAATTTTTTATCATCCTTCCGAAACATTATTATTACGCCGCAACAGTGTCTTTAAGAAATCGGGTATTGAGTATAGGTTATGTTTTCTGCCACTTCGAGGAGCGGATTTTCTGTCTCTTGGAGGACCAGATTTTCTGTCCACAAAGTGACAGAAAACATAACCTATGCGCTATACCCGATTTCCTAAAGATACTGTTGCGGCGTATTAATAATGTTTTGGAAGGATGATAAAAAGTTCACAAATGTAGCGCAATTGAACGAAATAGGCGCTAAACATTTATTGCCATATAGCATATATAGGTTATATTTTCTGTCACTTCAAGGAGGGAAACACATAACAATCACGCGCATCCAGCCTGCGCATTTTCAGTAGCGGATTTCACGAACGGATTTTCTGTCCCCGAAGTGACAGAAAATACAGGGTTATCCACCGAAGACTGGCGGCGCTCGCGCGAACACAATTGAAAATGGCAACAGCGTCACACGCATACGTACTACTACAATCATATTGTAGGGTTCAGTAAAACGGGTGAGGTAGGAATCCCTCTTAACGGCCCTACGTCGTTAGGATGGGATGTGCTGGTAATGACTTCACACGTTGTATACGAAATGTAAATATATGTATTTCCGTGCACGACACGTAGTTGTCTCCGAAGGAGATCGAAGACGTGGAATGCAATACGTTAATCACGTAGGAGAATGCGCATAACGCAAGACGTATGTACCACGCACGTGGATTAAACAATAAAGTATTTTACACGAGAGAAAGGACACGTGGTCCAAATACTGACTAGTAGTCCTAAATGACCTTCTAAGACGAAGTCACAAAGCGAAGTGAAAAGTCGCGCCATGCTAACCGCTGGCAACGCATGCCGGCTCGCGCAGTCTCCCCACCACCAAACAATCCTTGGAGTGGGAGAACAGCCGCTCCCCACACACTCCCCCCCCGAGTGCAAGTGTGCACATGCACGAACTTAATCTATGCATAATCTATGTATAAAAAAGGAATAATATAATATAATACAATATATACAGTATATACAGCTTGCATGTACAATGCAACGAGGTTGGCAAATCTTGCAGTTTCGTGTGGTTATGAGCCCTGCGCTATTTTTACGTTCCCTCGGGAATACGTTTTCAGCGCCGGTCTCGGCGGGATGTCCGCTGTAATCGAAGGGTCTTTCGAGGGACCTGCCTTATCAGGCGTCGCATCAGGCGTGTCTTCTAACAAGAAAAACGCTGGTTTTAATAAATCGGTAGACACACATTTTGTTGTACCGTTCACAACAATTTCATAGACTGCATCTGAAATTCGTTTTTCGACTTTGAACGGCCCGGAATACGGGGGATCTAAAGCCTTTTTTGCAACATTGCGAAGAAAAACGTGGGAACATGTTTTTAATTCTTTGAAAAAGAATGCTCTTTTTTTATAATAGTGCACTACGGGCACCGGTCGCACCATGCGCATGTATTCTCGGAATTCCTCGATGAATATCTGCGGGTTAGGCGACAGATCGTCGGGAAGAAAGAATTCTCCCGGTAAACGAATGGCGGTTCCGAACAGAAATTCTGCCGGGGACGCGCCAGTATCTGCACGAACGTGCGAACGCAACCCCATGAGCACTGTGGACAGCGCTCGGGACCAATTTTCATCTGAATGGCACATAATTGCCGCTTTTAGTACTCGGTGCCAACGTTCTATCATACCGTTGGACGCCGGGTGATACAGTGTAGTCCGTATCCGTTCGGATCCTATTAACGTTAGTAACGCAGTGAATAATTGCGATTCAAACTGTGAACCCTGATCGGTGGTGATCACCTTAGGTGCACCGTATCGAGAGATCCAAGTGTCATAAAATGCCCTTGCGACTGTCCTAGCAGAAATCTCGACGATGGGAGTTGCCTCCACCCAGCGCGAAAATCGGTCGATCATTGTTAGGCAGTATGCGAAACCGTCACTAATCGGTAAGGGACCGATTATGTCTATATGTATCTGGTCAAATCGGCCGTCCGGTGCAACGAAGTGTTCCGGAACACGCTTTACATGTCGTGTGACCTTTGATTTTTGACAATCAATGCATTGCTTGCACCATAGTGCAATATGTCTATGCATATCGGGCCAAACATACCGTTGCCTGATTGTGCGATCTGTGACTTTCGCACTGGGATGGGCAGGCCTGTGAAACATCCCAAAAACTGTCTCGCGCAAGGATGCAGGAATGTATGGCCGAATAGCCTCACCTGACATCTCGCAAAACACCGCGGTATGGGCCGGACCCCATTGTAATTTAATTAATTTTAATGGAGCATTTGTCATTGTTTGCAATTGACGCACCTCCTCGTCCTGCATTTGTGCTTCTGCCAATTGTTTCAAATTAATTTCCAGAGGAAGTCTGAGTGATTCTATCCGCGATAGAGGATCCGCAACAACATTGTTCAGACCCCGGTATATGTTCTATTACGGTGGTAAATTGAGCAATGAATGAAAATTGGCGTATTTGACGCGGCGATGCCTTGTCAGAAGACTGTTTAAAAGCATAAATGAGGGGTTTATGGTCAGTTAAAATTTTAAAATTTCTACCTTCGACGTAGTATCTAAAATGCTTTAGAGCTTCAAAAATCGCGGTTAATTCGCGATCGTACGCACTATAATTTAATTGCGCGGGCGACAGTTTCTGGGAGAAAAACGCAAGCGGTTCCCAATCGCCCGAGAGGCTCTGCTGCTCTAGGGCTGCGCCCATTGCCACGTCCGACGCATCGGTCACGATGCGCGTCTGGGCACCCTGTCGAGGGTGTACCAGAAGGGTAGCTTCGGCAAGTTTTTTCTTGACCTCTGCAAATGCCAAATCTGCCTCCGCAGTCCACTCGATTGGTCTCTTATCATTCTTTTTTGAATCTTTAAGATATCCATTCAGCGATAACTGAATTCCAGCAGCATGAGGTATACTTAGTCTATAAGAGTTAACCATGCCCAAAAAGCGTCTAAGTTCGACAATAGTTTTAGGTTTTGGGAAATTCGTGATGGCCTCCACCTTCTTGGTGGTAGGACGAATGCCCTTTGAATCTATAAGATAACCCAAAAACTCGATTTCGGCAACGCCGAATACACATTTACTTAGATTTAATCTAAGATGGGCAAATTTTAATCTTTCAAAAACGACTTGTAGATGTTTTTTATGTTTCTCTTCCGAAGAAGATGCAATCAAAATATCGTCAATATAAACGAAAGTATAATCTAAGTCCCCAAGTATCCTATCCACATACCGCTGGAAGGTTTGCCTTGCATTCCTTAGACCGTAAGTCATGTACACGAATTCGAAGAGACCAAACGGCGTGATGACCGCAGTTTTTGGCACGTCCTCGGGCGCCATCGGAATTTGATTGTATGCTCTATGTAAATCGAGCGAGGAAAAGATTATCTTTCCCGACAAATTCGTCGCACAGTCGTGCAAGTGAGGAGTCGGGTACCGATCCGGTACTGTAATTGCGTTCGTACGCCGATAATCACCGGCAATCCTCCAGGTTCCGTCCGCTTTCTTAATCATGTGAATCGGGCTGGACCATGGGCTAGAAGACGGGCGGCAAATGCCCGCTTCCACCAACCTTTTGAATTCCGCTTTTGCGGCTTTTAATTTGTCCGGGCTTAAACGCCTCGGTCGTTCGGAAACTGGAGGACCGGTAGTGTTCATGTAATGGTAAACATCACCGCCGGTCGGTGGGTTAACACGGGAATTTCCCGTGATTTCGGGGAACTGTAATAGTAAACCTGAGTACGTCGACGCATGATCGATCGTACTGGTGGCAGTAAATTCTACCCGTTTGATACTGGCATACACCTGCAATCCAGTCAGAGAATCGACAAGAACGCGCTTGCGCAGGTCGACCGATAACCCATAGTGCGACAATAAATCTGCGCCTATAATCGCGTAAGGCACATCAGCGATCGTGAAATTCCACCTCAGTGGCCGCCTGAGTCCCAGATCGAGTGATCTATATGACTCGCCGTACGTGTTAATTCGCGTGTCGTTCGCGGCGAATAACTTAAATGAAGTTGGTTCGGCGCGAGTTTTGTGAACTGCGGGGAGCAGTGAAATATCTGCCCCCGTGTCAACGAGGAACATTTGTCCGGTCGCGCGATCGCGTACGTGGAGACGTTTAGAAGTGGTGCGACCTTCCACGTCCATCTCCGAAACGGAAGGTCGAACTATTTTCCCTGATTCCACGTCGAATATTGCGGACACGACGGGTTGCAATGTAAAGGATTGTTCGGGTATTTCTCATGGGAATAGCACAATTTTCCTTTGCTCTTGTCGCGATTGGGTTTACCCTTTGATTTCGACCTGGATTTAGATCGCGAATTCCGTGAATTTAATTTAAACTCGACTTTCTGTAGTCGTTTCGAAATCTCTTTTAACTGATTTCGAATTTCAACAAGCGCGGAATTTGACACGTCGGACTTTTCGACAGGAGCTACGACCGTGTTTTCGGCGCCCTGATACGTTTCCGCAATTTTATCCGCCATTTCCGCAAGTTTGTTCAAGTCAGAAACGTCTCCCGCGGCTAGAATCGCGCGAGTTGTGGCTGGTAAATCCTCGTTAAAAATTGTACGTAATATTTCGTCGCTGCATTTACCCTTGTTTAAGCTACGAAGCCTATTTAAAATTAATGAGGGTTTTCCCGTAGTGGAAATTTCCCCTTTTAACAATTTCCGTAAATCTTCTTCCGCTGAAGCAGCGTAAGTGCTTACAATCCGCTTTTTTATTTGTTGGAACAGATCTTCCGGTTGCGGAATTTGCGTAATTAAGTCATTAAGTGACTCAACGATTTCGTCATCGAGCTCGGCGATCACGAAATCCGCCTTCGCACTATCGACGGTTATGTGGGCGCCTCGGAAAGTCGCCTCAACCCGCAAGAACCAAGTTGCAGGATTGGTGCGGAAAAATTTTGGGATTTTCGGAATCCTATAATTGTCAATGTGCAGATCGTTATCTGTTTGATTCCGTCCCGAAATGGCCTGATTGTCGTCATTGAGCGGCATTTTAAGGTAAGTGGTTAAAACTACTATAATACAATATATTATATAAAACCGTATTACTATTAAAATTACTATGCAATACTGCAATAGCATGAACTGCAATTATATATATAAAAGTGCTGCCCTATGGCAAGGACACTATTTCGAACGCGCCTACGTGCTAAGCTGTTGACGACAATGTTTCCGAAATTTTTTTAGGAAACGCAACAATGTTGCCCTTCACGGAAGGCGTTCGGACGAACGCGTGATGCTCGCCAGGCGTGCGCCGTTGCCAATAGTCTCGATTGCGATTATACACGCTTGACGGTACGCAATTCCACGAATTCACGACCGATGCGGCAACGTCGCATTTCCTTTATCCTCGCACGCGCGCGAAATCTCGAACGGTACGAAAATTGTACGTTATACAGAGACTCATAACCACCGCGAAATACAAATAATTATTGCCAACTCGCTCACCGCAATGCCTTCGATGAATTTTCAGCGAAGTCCTGCGAACAGCAATCGTCCCGGTCGGCAGCCCCCAAGTGCGGTCAACGGGGACAGGTCCGGGCGCAGGAAACAGGATTCTGCAACCAGGAACTTGGTCGTGGCACTGCCTGGGCACCTCGGTCCTGTAGATACCAGGCACCCTGATGGAAGCCGAAGAGCTTCTCAGGGGGTCGTCTCGACGAGTAGACCATGTAGCTGGTGCATGTAGCACATGCTACAGGAGATCACCCAGGGTAGGCAATCATGGACATCCTCTCGTACTGGATGGACAGCAATCACGGCGTCGGAGACGTAGCCGATTGCTGATGATTTTATTCTGTTTCAGGAACAGGGCTGGGCGACTTCAAAACCAGCGTCTAGTGGTGTTTCCAGCATCCACGTGGTGAAAACTATCACGTCGGGGTCACCAGATGTAGGGTTCAGTAAAACGGGTGAGGTAGGAATCCCTCTTAACGGCCCTACGTCGTTAGGATGGGATGTGCTGGTAATGACTTCACACGTTGTATACGAAATGTAAATATATGTATTTCCGTGCACGACACGTAGTTGTCTCCGAAGGAGATCGAAGACGTGGAATGCAATACGTTAATCACGTAGGAGAATGCGCATAACGCAAGACGTATGTACCACGCACGTGGATTAAACAATAAAGTATTTTACACGAGAGAAAGGACACGTGGTCCAAATACTGACTAGTAGTCCTAAGTGACCTTCTAAGACGAAGTCACAAAGCGAAGTGAAAAGTCGCGCCATCCTAACCGCTGGCAACGCATGCCGGCTCGCGCAGTCTCCCCACCACCAAACAATCCTTGGAGTGGAACAACAGCCGCTCCCCACAATATGTCAATACATCCGCCATCTATGGGCTGTTGCTAAAACTATAGGTTCGTGTAGATGCCAGTAGAGAGCACAAGGCGCGTTTGGCTGCTGCCCAGAGTACTTTACATTTGATTATTCTTTACAAAAATATTTACAGGTAATGGTTGATCATTGCATCGAAGATCAAGAAACGAAATTTCAACTTCGACCATATATCATCAGTTGACGATTATCGCCTGGAAATTCAGAGCAATGTACGACAATAATCAAGTGGCACGTGGAAGTGGACCTCGAGTCACAGGGCCGTGGTAAAATTGTTTACACTTTTAATTAACTGAATCGAATATCAGTCTACATTCCGCTGATACAGTAATCCAATCTATCTTTTTTTCTCTTGAATTATATTCTTCGTAAAAAGCAGTCAGTGATTATATTGTTCGATCAGTATATTGATACAACATTGTCATGTAGTTACAATGTTAGCATATAACTACAGTTATATACTATTTATTGTAACAGATATCCGTTTCAATACCGCGTGTTTTGCAGGAGTACAGATGGAAAGTACAAAACAGCGAGACGTGAAGCTTTCATATTAATAACAATCAGCTACGGTTTCATCGTTCAACAAGCATTCTAACATTCTCAATCAGTTCTTGAGAGAAAACCTACGATTCAAGTTACAACACTAATGGTGCGCTACGATATCATTCGCGCGCACCGTCACTGAGGTTTACCACGACGAAACAGTGGTACAAAGGCTGTCGTTTTCTTCCCCGTCGGTTACGTCAAATGTAAAGTACTCTGGGCAGCAGCCAAACGCGCCTTGTGCTCTCTACTGGCATCTACACGAACCTATAGTTTTAGCAACAGCCCATAGATGGCGGATGTATTGACATATGATTGTAGTAGTACGTATGCGTGTGACGCTGTTGCCATTTTCAATTGTATTCGCGCGAGCGCCGCCAGTCTTCGGTGGATAACCCTGTATAACCTTATTGCTGTACCCGATTTCCTAAAGATACTGTTGCGACGTAATAATAATGTTTTGGAAGGATGATAAAAAGTTCACAAATGTAGCGTAAAAGAACGAAATAGCCACTAAACATTTGTTGTCATATAGCATATACATAGGTTATATTTTCTGTCACTTCGAGGAGGGGACCACATAATAATCACGCACATCCAGCCGACGCATTTTTACTAGCCCAATTCAACATCCAACACAATTTTATATATAATGTTTGTTCATAACTGCTTCTGCAATGTTATAAGTGTATTTCATGTTCTGTCTCAATGTTTTGCTAATGAAAAAATGTCTAACCTAACAAACTTCATTTTCTGGGGACATCTCCTCATCTATTTTTCCTTTTTACTTATAATTCCTTACTGCTAACGTAGAATATTGTAACATAAGTACATTTCAAGTAATTGAAATGTACAATGAATTTTCTACGTTTGCAGTACCAGCCGACTTTCCGTTTAAATTTTTATAAGTACAACGCAACAGCTGAGAATTTCTTTCCTTATTCAGAATAGAATACAGAAATAGCAAACAGCTCCCTCTCGCGTGCATCAGGCAGCGGCGTATCTATGGGTAATACCATTTCAGTGCAGAAAAAACCTGCTGTAATACCGACCTGCCGAATCGGCCAGACCACGTGACGTGTCTACCCCCTTAACGATAAACTTGCATAAACTGATGGGTTAGGAGTCCCCCCTTCCTACGCACATTAAATATATAATATCTAAATAATTGTATATTTATGTTATTAAAATGAATTAATGTTAATTGATTAAGAACAACGGATCCTTTTTATGGATCCAACGCAGTCGTAATATATTATGAATAATGGCGCTTTCGGGCAGTCGCCCTGGGGCGCACTGAGTGCGAATTTTAGCCAATCGGAATCGGAACCGAAAAAGTGTACACTCCTCGCTTCCGATTGGCTGAAATTCACACTCAGTGCGCCCCAGGGCGACTGCCCAAAAGCGCCATAACTAATAACTAATTGTCTAGTTTATGGTTGAGTGGAATTATATTTCTGAATTGATGCACATGTGCACACATACGTATGTATATAGTTAGCTGTATAGCAAAGTTAACCTGTTTCTGTGATAATAATTCTATGTCCAAAAGTAGTGAAACCAAATTACATATTGCTAGCTTTATACTTGTATGTGAACTTCATTGTGTATTTTTTTAGGAATTGTAATTATATGACTCAGAATAAAGACATTGATATTTTCATGTAATTTTAATGATTTCAATTGCCTCTTGAGAGTGAGAATTTTGATAGGAAAAGGAATCAAATGTCATAGATGTACCATTTATGGTGAAAGTAGCAGGCTTCTAATAAATTCAGACATTTACACACTACTTTATATCCAATCGCATAGAATGCTCAAAAATACTACCATTTAATTCCCACTTCCACTGTTAAATGGTACTACTAATTAGGATTAATATATATGCTTTATTCCATGTATATTCCTTCAATATTAAAAAATTGAGCTTTAAAGTATTTGCCAATCTTATTTCGTTTATTCGTACAAATTGCAAAATACAGTGGACAATAGATGTTTTCTTCTATCCAAACCCTTTCGTAGCGATGGCTCTGAAACAAACCTTTATTTCTTCAACATTATTTAATTTTTAAAACTTCCGAGTTAAGAGAGAAACACTTCAAAACAGCACCGACAAGTCTTCACTTTTAAATTCGACACAACTGTTTCTGCCAGGATACAAGATTCGAAAATGCTACATGTGTTTTTAAATATTTTAATCGTTACCGTTTAGGAAGTAAAGTTTCAGGAATGGCCACAGACCACAGAAAACACTAACTGCACAATCGATCTAAGTGGAATGGGACAAATCTTCTTGAAAAAAAGCAGAGAAAAACAAGGAAAATCACACCACCAAATTCACGATCAACTTCACAAGGAAACTTGTGTTCAGAACCCGTGCGACTGATTGCCAAGTCACAGCATGCATTTCATAATGATGTAACTAAACTTCGCTACGTAACAATCATTTTTCTTTCCTTCGATACCACTGAAATCAACCAAAACATCTCTTCCTGGAAAATTTCCTTTTCCTATAGAGCGAATTGTTACTTTCGTTAATGCCACTGAAATTACCAAATGCATCTTCCTGTTAAGAATCATTTACATTTTTTTATGTAAGAATCATTATTTTCATTTGACGCCACTGAAACTTTGGTAGGTAAACTAGGAATAACGAACGCATTAAGTCAGCGTAATGGTCATCTATTTGTTGCTCCGACACTATTGTGTGATTAAACCACTGCACCTTCGGATGCGCCATGCTGTAACGCACTTTTAAAATAGCTGCTTAAAAGAGCGTCACAGTATCGGTCGCCAAGCACAAACACTCGGATTTTTTTTACATTTCACTGTACACATTTGTTTTTTTTTCTTTTACGCTTTTCAATTATTCATCACCAAAACACTGTCCATTCAAGAGAAACGATTCTGTCCTTTTTCACTGGGAGAAAAGCACAGAGAGGCATTTTAGAATTCTGTCCATGCACTTTCTTCAGTTCACTTTTCAGAACACGTCTGCACAATTCACTTATATAATTATTATTATGTATATATCACACTGATAATTCTACATAATCATAAAATGCAGTTTTACAATTAATTATACTTAATTACTGTATCAAATATAATTCAGCCAGACCTTTCATATTCGATTGTTACTATGAGCAAGATTTTTGTTCGAATATATGATGTCGGGTGGAAAAAAAATTGAAATGAAATTTAGAAACTGAACGTCGTTTACGGAGTTCCACTTGAATATGAAAGAGCTGCGTTTACACGCATAGGAGCGTATAATTATAGTACACGTTAAATCTAAATTCCTTAGAAGTTATCTGTGATAATTAGGACATCTTAACTAAGTGTCTGCATCAAAAGTCGAATGCTGAATTGCTTTGTTATTAACTTCCTTGTAACTGTTGAATAAATGGAAAGAAATAGGTATACGTATATAAAAACCATCGATGTTATTACGATAAGAGTTAATACAAATGTTTAATCATAAATTAAAAAAATATGTTACACTAAATTTCATCTTTCGTTCTTACTACTATCTTAACTTTCCTCAGCAATTCAGATTCATAGAAATTTGATGCTTTTAACGCATATACAAGCCCATATGTTTAGTATCTCCTTTACCATTTCGTTATTTGCAATTTAAAAATAATAATTCACACAAGACCAATTTAATTTTACAATGATTGTAGCATAATATTACTCAAAATTTTAATCAGTACGACATTAATTTGAACCATAACTTATACTTAAATGTAATTTAATGAGCTTCCGAAATTTTACTTTCAGTTTTTAGTTTAACATCTATATCCTACTTACTATATTCTATTACTTTTTATTCTGATTTAAACTCAAATTCTGTAACACTACTTCAGCTGAGTTTTAAATTTGTCTCATTTTGTTTATTACTTTTCTATTACCGAAGAATGTTGGTACTTAATAAATTGACTTCAACGTATATGTATTTCTAAAATAATAAATTTCTCCACATTATGTGCAACGCATGACATTATAAAAGATGTTGGTGGCTTCGTGTCTTTATTTCTGACATCTTGAAATCTTAATAAAATCTTTAGAATCAAGGATGTGATTGCGAAAGTAAAGCGTATAAAAAGTTCTTATTTACAAATTCCTCAAAACGACACATTTCGTATGAAATATTTTTTTAAAAATTGCAAATAATATATTTAAAGCGATGGTACTAAGCACTCTAGCTAGTATACGCATATATGCATGTATGTATGTTATGTAAATATCTATATATCTATATATATATCCTAAATCTTGACCATAAAGAAAACTTAGGCGCTACCCCCCTTAACAACGACGATTACCAGGTGATCCTCCTTGAGTCCTTCTTCACTGAGGCTTGGACAGGTTCTTTTCAATAACTCTGTAGAAAACGCACAAGGTGGGAAAGCGTAGAGAACTCCAGTCCCTTCTGTATCTTTGTTAAGGAGTGAGATTACTCCTGCTGCCTCTTTTTGTTTCAAATATGACACCAGATTCCGTAGTGGTCTGGTTTGGACGTTGGCATCGTCCGTAGAAATAACTGTACTCGAACCAGCCAATCCTAAGAAAATAGCATGTGAACTGGAAGTCTGAATTCTTTTCGACACATCGTCTAATTTCGGTTGATCTAAACGCAATCTTTGTGTGATCCTTAACATATGTTTCCCATCTTCGTCTTTCATTAACGCTTCTATTATCTCTGTGTCGCCATCGGTTAAATGGAATTTGGCTGGAAATAGAGAATTCTTTAAGATTAGTGCCCCTTGCCATACTGCTATTGATTTCCTTGCAACTTCGGGCAGCGTGCGAGAAGTGGAAAGCATCCCAGTGCGAGTATTCTCTGAATCTGAGTCTGAGTCGATTTGCCTTCTGCGAGGAGACCTTGACCTTGACCTATCTACGCCAGGCTCCCTTGACAAAGATCTGCGCAAACTTCTTGGAGCTTCGTACTCTAACTCTGGAGGCGGTCTGCGGCTAGACCAATCAGCTTCGTCTCTCATGTAACTCTCTGGATAAGTTCCACGATAGCCTCCTCTTCCTCCACCTCTCCTCTCGTGCCACGGAGCAGATCCTCTGCCTCTGAAACCTCTCGGTCCATAGCCAAAGTCGCTGTCTGGTCCGTAAGGATCGTAAGAAGAATCATAATCTACTGGTCTCGGTCTAAATTCTCCACTTTCTTCTGGGTACGACCTTGGCTTAAAACCGAATCCTGGAGTTACATCCGCAAAATCTACTCTCAGCCTTCTGTCTGGGCCACCCAGAGGAAATCCTCTCATCTCTTTTACAGCAGCCTGAGCTGCGTCGATCGAATCGTACAATATGTAAGCGTTACTATCGCCTTTTATGTAATCTATTTTCTTTATCGCTCCAAATCGATCGAATTCTCTTTCTAATTGCGGTACAGAGGTCCATGGTCCTAAACCGCCGACCCAGATTCTCGTAGTGGGTGTGGCCTTTCCATAACCAATTTTACATTGAAACTTTCCTATGTATTGCCCAGAAAGCTCAACTTTACACCTATGTGCCATGTCTAAAGTCTGAAATCTGACAAAAGCATAAGCATTGCCTGTCCCTGGCGGAGGTCGCTTGATATCAATATCGTCAACAATTCCATATTTACTGAAAATCCTCCTTAACTCCTCCTCTGTGATATTGATCTCCAAGTTTCCCGCAAAGAGAGTTCTCGTTGCCAGGGGATCATCTTCTGGAGAGACATGATGCAAATAATTGGGGAATTTGTCCTTTTTATTTTCCACGCGTTCGAATCCGTGAACTGGATGCCGTATCATCATGTGTCTTGGCGGACCGTAGTGATGGGGTGGACCAGGATGAACGTGCGGCGGACCATGATGGATTGGCGGCCTAACAAATTCATGATGAGGTGGAGGAATCGCTTCGCGTCTCATTTCTCTGTGCGGTGGGGGTAATCCAACCGGGGGTCCGTAAACTCTTTCATACCTTTCTAATGGTCTATGCCTATCCGTCGGACCAGGACTCCTGGCGTAATATCTCTCGTAGTCAGGCGGCGTGATCGATCTCGGGCGACGATAAGTGTCGGGTCTCTCGTACACCGGTTCGACGAGCGCCACTTTGTCGTACATAATAATTCTTGGCTTCGCGTGCTTCGCGTCTCTGGCATCTTCCGAACTTCTAAAGCAAACGTACGCAACACGCTCGTCTAATTCATGGGAAATTCTAATGGAAAAATCTCCAAACTTCTTGTACTCTCTGTAAAGAGTATCTTTAATCACTTCATCACTGGCTTTCGGGTGGATTGAACTGATACAAAGGACTTTGTAACTGTATGGACGTTCCGGAGGTAGTTCCCTGGGCGCTCTTAGGTAATCATCTCTGTGAGAACTGGACTCTACATAACGAGCGTGAGACGAGGCACGTGTCGGGGGACTTGGACTTCTTGCACCCCTACTGCGACGACGGATTCTTTCAGGCGTTATACGTTCGTCACTAGAATCATCGTACCTGTAAATTAGTAACACGATTCTTACCAGACATTAATTTCTATGGCAATGATAATTGGAAACGCGGTATAATTTCACTGTGTACATGCTCACCAGTATCTTTAACGTTTGTAAATAACAAAACATAAATATACTTAATTGTTGTAATAACCTCATAAATTGTAATAAACAATACTGAATGAAAGAATATAGCCTACATTTATCAGTTCTCGTTAAATAAATAGATTTGTGGAAAGATTTACCGTCCCATTGAGGATCTACTTCGTTTGACGCGAGGAGGCGGAGTGTCTCGACTGGAGCTTCTTTTCATATTGTTGCGGATTTTAACCGTGATCTTATGTCGATCGTCACGCGGAATCCCAATCATCAACGCTGTTTAACACGGCAGAGCCGAACGAATGATAGAAGAAAAAAACAAAAGAACAATAATCACACAGAGCCTATTCAGCTTGAATCAAGCCGTCATTCACCGAGTCTTTATCCTCTTCACCACGAACATAAAATGGCGACTTTCTTCTTTCTTTACTTGACTTCCGGAATTCACTTGTAGGTTAAAATAAATTTCATAAGAATCGAGTCAGCCGCCTAAGTTCTGCATTTTCTCGAATCCCTTATATTCGCATCGATTTATTTCTCTTTAAATTATTACTGCTTTGATGCCCATGCGTGTGTACAATAGATATGCTGCTTATATTTGCAAACTATTGATTCGCAAATTGATGTTCAAGTATATACGTTTCCGTTGACAAAACGAAGACCTGTGCTCTCGTTTACATTGAAGAAGTAACTGCGCATTACCTCCATAGAGGGCGAATCAAGCGTTTCAATAGTTTCACTGTTTAATGAAAGGGAGCGTGTTATGGAGAATTTTATTGCTTTAGTTCAATATCTACTTATTAACGAGCGTATTAATATAAAAATATATGTACACTAGGCGGCGGAATCGGCTTTCCATCGGAAATTTGGCAACGTTGCATGTCGGGTCCCTCTGTGTCGAAGAACCACTGAGTTATTCCTAGTAACAATGGTGACAATTTTACAAGTTGTTATTTACTTTGCTAAAATGAATTTTGCTTGATAAAACATTACACGTAAGAGGATGATGGGCTCAATTCCTCATCTATTTGGCAAAGAAGTAGCATGTATCGTAGGTAGAAAGTTTTTAGATTGCCAGGCCGAAGTCTCGGTAAACGCACGAAATCCCCATATCGGTGTTCCAGCACGGGAACAAAGAGGAGATTGTTGCGACTCCCGTCTAGCGGCGTGCAGTATAAGGTTCGGAAGCGCGAAGTTCAAATTGAATCACCTGAATGTAATGGGAAAAGGAGACAAAGTGAAGTTCGCACAAGGCCGAGGTGTTTGAAAATAGTTAGAGATCCTTTAATGAGAGGACTTCAAGATTATAAATTAATCGATACTCCCTTGGAAACGGGTGTTTTGAATAAATGAACCGCACTTTGATCCTCTCTCCTAGGTGAAATTCCAGAGCTATGTAGTTAAACGCTTGATTCTCAAAATCGACCAAGAGGAATTTAGTTTGTTTGGCTTAGTTGTTAAGGACATTTTGTAAAAATGAAAAACAGTTGTAAGAGCGTTCGCTTGGAAAGCGTCACTCGAGCCTCTAAAGCAGTAGCGAGCAGTCGTGTTGTAGTCAACCTCCGGATATTGAGATAGCTATAACTATCTTGTTAATTAAAGTTTCTAGTTTTGAGTTCTAATTGTTCTTTTATTGCGTTATCCTTTTATTTATTATTCGTTTTCATTACATTTATTTCTTGAATAATCCGCGTCTAAGGAGCAGAACGCCTTAGCGTTCCACGGGCGTCGACCCTCGCCGAATTCCCTAAGAAGAATCCTGAGGAGCCAGCCGGCCACGCAACAAGATATAATAAGAGGCGTCACTCCGGGCGGAACCTTTGAAGTCCTTACTTGACCTTGGCATTTAAATTGGTTGTACATTCGAGCGGGATATTCAAATCAACAAGATATAGGGGAAACCTGTCCAAAACCGTATACTTAAGGTTCTAGGTCCATAACTTTTTAAATAATAAAACAAATTGGGTAATGAAAACGGTATTCATTGAAGGGTTTCGTAAAGAACACAAAATAACAAAAATATAATTGAAAAGTTTAAATAGGTTACTAAATTGAACAATAAAACAAAACCTCTTCTTTTTCCGGCTTTGCTCACCCTATGGGGCAAAACCGTATAGTATATATTATCAGTCTAAATTAACAACGGTAGCATTGAAAATCGTCGATTTCTTCGGATCCCCAGCCGGTGCAACCTTCGTGTGCCCACCCACTACACCTTGTACATTGAACCCAATTTTGATCCCATGTTTCGATTGAGTATATTCATTATAGCCTTTTTCATATTTTCCGAGTTCCAATCTTGTCTGGTAGTGTTTCTTTTATAATTACGTGGCATTTTGCTGACACATTTAAACAAAAATGGAACACTACTAACAATAAGTTTACGAACCGTGCGTCGTTCGGTGTACGGTTTTACCCCGTACGGTTTTGCCCCAAGACTTAAGAACCCACACTTTTGGTTACAGCTAAATATGAAGTTGACAATAATCGGCCACGATCATCAAACTATAGTAGAAATAGATACTGTTAATATATATCTTCATATAACTTACCTTCTAATTACCAGAACTCTATATAGTCCACTTGAAGTACAGTCGAAAATAAGATCACAGCACGTAGAAATATAATAAATTCAATAATTAGCTGGAGCGTATGTATTTTGCCACGAGGATCTGTTGACTGACAGTTCAATATGGTGAAAAACCATTGCCAAACGCGCGTGGGATTCGTTCATTAGTTTTCAGAAATAAGTACGGTATACGATTTTGCCCCGGTATACGGTTTTGGACAGGTTTCCCCTACCTTAACGCAATTGGCTAATTATTGCCGAAGTTTACCGATCATTGCCGAATGGGGCCGAATGGGCATTTAAATTGGTTGTGTAGTGATTTCCCTAGGTTATTTCTGTCCTTGTCGAGTGACGCCTCTTATTATATCTCCTCTTTGACGGGAAGGCAAGGGAAGGCGTTCTGTCCGCCGCGACCCCGAGGTAGCCGCCGTCCGCATAAGACCCTCTCACTTGCACATAAAGCCCTGTCCTTGTTTAGCACCATCCCTGTCTACCGCATGCTCTCCGTCACTACCGTGCAGCGAATTGGCGCTAAGAGGCTAGTTACAGTGGCGGACGAAAGAAAGTTTACAACTTTTAAAATCGCATAACTTTTATAAAATTAATCCAAACGAGTTGAGTTTTTCCTGAAAAGCTACAAGGATTAGTTTGCTAAGTGACGTGTTTCGTCGTTTTGAAAAAAATGCATGTGATATCCCACTATTTTTCGCGCGGTACTATTTAAACATCTTCGTATAAACCTCCAATCACTCAACCAAAGTCCTTCCAACTCAACAAATACCCCTTTTCCCCAATCGCTGATCACCTCGATGATGTACCTTAGCGGTCCCCATCTCGAGATGGTCAGTACAAAACCCCCTTCTAACTATTCGCCCGAAGAGGCACGAATTCCCTTCTTCATACTAAATCTAAACAAGTCCCTCGTCCCAAAAACCCCTTAAACCGAGACCACGTCTCACCCCTTCTCTACGACCCTCCAAGTCGAGCCCACAAATTACCCCATTCCCATTAAAACATCCAAAATCCATTTGACGGGTTGAGTATCTCCTTTTACCATTCATAAAACCCCAAAGGTCTAATTACGACGAATATTTGGCGTACGTGACATAAATATGTCTATTAATAGACGTACCGTTCATAAAAACCCCGGAAGTCCTATTGCGACTTATTTGTTAAATATGTCAAGGTTCCTACCGCGCGTACCCCCGCAACATTCCTGTAAGGATACATAAATATGAGGTCCCGAGAGGCCGGAGATTCATTATCAACCAAACTCCTGTACCGAAAAGTTTACTCTTTACTGTATCGCGGAGAACTCATTATTATTCGTCTTGTTTAAGTCATATTAAATTCAGTGACCAACAATCACCGTTCATCAAACATTGTAAGCTATTACATTACCATTTACAATATCGTATATAACCACCATCATTTATATTACCGTTTCTATTGCTTTCTATATTATTACTTTTCATATCAACGCTTATTGCGATCATTTATTGTTTGTATAACTATTCATATTATTACTTTTCATATTAACGCTTATTGCGAACATTTATTTTTGTTTTCTATATTAACGCTTATTGCGATCATTTATATTACTTTTCATATCAACGCTTATTGCGATCATTTATTGTTTGTATAACTATTCATATTATTACTTTTCATATTAACGCTTATTGCGAACACTTATTTTGTTTTCATATTAACGCTTAATGCTTATGTCAAAATATTTATGTCAAATATTATGTTTCATGTTCACATTCATATATTGTGTTTAATTACTATTAAACAGTAATAACGTACTCGTGTTTAAAGTAAATAAACCTCTCTATTTTAAAATCACGCTTCGAATTATTATGCGCATCCTTTGGTTATAAAGATTCCAAACTAAGACAGGCTGCAGTATCAGCTGATTTCTGTTCGTGAACGCGAGAACGGTTCCACTGTTTACAAACATACTTTTGCGTGAGCCGTGCAATTCACGGAAGTATTACTTGTGGCTTTCTTTACATAAATGCAACGGTAAATCCTGTTACCGAAATCAAAACAAACATAAGGTGCTCTAACGGGTGTCCCCCGGGTGTGTATTCACTATTTAAACCTTCCTTGGTCGATCAGCGTGCTGGATGCAAGATTCGCGCCTGACTTTCCCTTCAAAATCCTCAGTGTGCTGGATGTAAGATTCGTGCCTGACTTTCCCTTCAAAATCCTCAGTGTGCTGGATGCAAGATTCGCGCCTGACTTTCCCTTCAAAATCCTCAGCGTGCTGGATGTAAGATTCGTGCCTGACTTTCCCTTCAAAATCCTCAGTGTGCTGGATGCAAGATTCGTGCCTGAACTCCTTTAAAATCCTCAGCGTGCTGGATGTAAGATTCGCGCCTAACTTTCCTTCCCCCAATAGTCATCGTCCCCTAAAGACCTCCACCCGGGACGTGACATAATTTTGGTGACAGCGGTGGGATGATTCGTCAACTGTCGATAGAATAAATTCTAACATACGGTACCCACAATTGCCTATTTACATGTATATTACGCGCCCTCAACAGATCGCGGTAGCTTACAGGAGCCGCGAGGTAGAAGGCATTAATGTATATATGCGATCACTAATTTGTGTAAAAGGGAGTCTAGCAACTACGAACCAGGGCGACGATATTTGCCTGTGCTGTTCCTGGTTGGAGCCTGCGAATACGGTGACTGTATACATCGTCCATTATTATCAAGCACCTTATTCGTTTTCCCCTTGCCCTCGGTGCAATTACGAAATATATCAAATTCGCCCCATAAGTAGGTGCGCCGTATGCACGGAATTTTACAACCTCTCTAACGAAGATTACGATCGATTCAATAACCAAGAGGACCTTGATACTTAAAATAGCGTTCATTTACCTCTAATAGAAATAAGACCTCCAAATTTTTCGGTACCCAAAATACCCAAATAACTATTATGAGCAACCAAAATCAAATTCGAGACACGCCATATTACCCAAGCCGCAGATTACGGAGCGTATTGTCAGATTTGAATACATTGATTTGTGTCTCTGGAGGCGTAGCAACGACCACGGAAGGCATAGATATTTGTTTAAATTGTTTTAATTCAGACCCGGTGGAAGTAGATGAAATATACCAAGAGCACTACCACCAACCTAACGATACATTCCCCGAGTGCCCTCGTTGCAGAAATCTTTTGCTTAAAGTGCGCCCTATAAATAGTAGCGCCGAATGCACCGAGCGAGAACGCCTCTTAAGTAGAAACTATAACAGATTTGATATTAACTACCCGGGTAGAGAGCACGGTAGGCTTTGAATAACGGCTACCGTAAGCCAAATTAAGAAAACCCAAAACTTTTCAAAAAAAAAAAAAAAATTTAAAATTTGGAGAAATCAAACATGTCTGTGTACGGGGAAACAGACGATTCTTGCGTAATGGACCAAGAAACAGGCCCTTCCATTAGCGCTATAGACGTCGCGACCGCCGAATTATTGGAACAAGTGCAATTATTACGGGAAAAACACGCTGAGATCGAAAATCTACACGCGAAACTCGTAAATAAAGAATCCAATACGCGTTCGAGCATAGTTATCGGATCGGGCGGTCCCACTTTGGAAGGTCTTTCCAGTCAAATAGAAACCATTCGCGAAAAAATGGAAAAACTTCTTGCACCCCCGCCGTTTGCAAATAATTTTGTCACACCGGGTTCCTCCCGTTTTGACAGAAAACCAGTAGTAAATCGTAATGAGGTTCCGGAAATAGTAAAGCGTAACAATGTTCCGGACCAGAATCCGTCGCCCCAGATCACGTTAAAGGATGCCATAGAGACAGTCCCGAATTTTAACGGGCACAATATACCTATAGAACAATTCGCGAGAGCCTGCAATAGGGCTAAGGCTCTGGTTCCCCCGCAAGCCGAACCCCAGCTGGCGAGGTTGTTGCGAAACAAGCTACAAGACCATGCATGCTTGGCCGTTGAGGATAGGGTCCTTGACTCCGTAAACGACCTAATTAAACAACTTAAACGCATCTTTTCTCCTGCCAAAACATCTGACCACTATCGCGGAGAACTCGCCAACGTTATTAAAGGAACCAACGAGCATATGTTGGAATATATTTCACGCGTTAAGGACCTCCGATTCGCCATTTATGAAGAAGATAGAGAATATTACCGCGACTTCGCACGGAATCACCCCGAAAATCTAGATCGCCTAACATTAGATTCATTTGTCGACGGTCTTCCACCCCATATAAGGACAAGGTTACTCCAACATCCCTTCGAAACGATCGACGAAGCTTTCGATTTGGCTGTACTCGTGGATAAAAAGATTGATAGAGACCGCCTTAGGTTTTCCGAACAAAAGACCCCGAAATTAACGTGCCAACTCTGCAATAAGACAGGACACGACGCACGCTCCTGCCGAAGCAATCAAAATGTCGTTTCACAATCTTTCAAGAGATATCCTCCAAACCGCGTTGCAGGATATGGAAACCAGGCACCCAATCCTCTGCTCCCCTACTGGGACAGAACTCGACCTCCTCCTTCTAGACCTACAGAAATACGTATCTGTTCATACTGCAGAAAACCTGGTCACCTGATCTCAGAATGCAGGAAACGCTTATTTAACCGAAATGAAAGAAACCCTGGAACCCCCCAGGAACGAGATTCGGGAAACGCTCCGCCCCTACGGTCAACCATGGATGCGTACCGTGGAATGGGCCAAACAGGAGCGCATCCAATAACAATACAAATGGAACCGGGAATATCGAAACGAGAATCGCAACAGCATGGTTAAATACTGCCGATGAAGCTCCGTCTGTAATCATTCCCTCCCCCGAGTTCGAAACTACACCTGAATTAATGATTGATACTGGGTCACAGGTGAACTTATTGAAAATTCAAGCCGTAAAGCTACCGCAAGAGATAGACACGAAAACTCGACTAATACTCAAGGGCATCTCTCCGGGTCCCGTCACCACGCTTGGCACAGTAAGGATAACCCTTTTTGGCGATAACGTCACGTTCCACGTAGTCGAAAACGATTTCCCAATTAAGCCACAAGGAATATTAGGCACAGAATTCTTTATAAAACAAAATGTCTCGATACACTATTCCAAGAGGGAGTTGGACTTCCACGGGAACACAATCCCATTCGTAAACAAGAACCAAGTCGTGCTACCCGCAAGGTCAAAAACCACTTTCTTCGTCCACCTATCTAACCCAGAGATAGAGGAAGGATATTTACCCTTGTTAGACTTAGGCACTGGGATTTACGCCGGTAACGCACTTGTCCGTAACCAAGACGGCAAGGCATACTTGCAAGTAATAAATTCCAAAGAAATAGACTCAACGATCACGATACCCACTGTCGAATTGGAAGAATTCGAAGTGATAATTCCGGAACCCAAACAAAAACGACCCAAAGAGACGACGGCGCCTAAAGACGTCACTCCCATCCCTGCCCCAAGGAAAATTAAACCACAATCTTACCTCGAGGCACCCGTGAAGGTGCACTCACCATCATCCCCAGAGCATTACGCCAAACCAACCCTTCATCCAAATTTCCGTGAGTCTCTTGCTGTCGCGTCGGGTAAGGAGGTATCGACAAATTCTATAGTAACCCCTTCACGGGCGGAACAAATATTGAAGCTAATTTCAACAGAACATATGAGTCGAGAGGAAAGATGCCACGTCCAAAATATTATTATAAAAAATCACGACCTTTTCCACTTGCCAGATGAGAAATTAGGTCATACAAACGCCATACAGCATGGGATCCAGACAACGGACCCAGTGGCTGTGAATACGAAGCAATATCGGTTCCCTCCAATACATAAGAAGGAAATCGACAAACAAGTACGCAAGTTACTGGGAGATGAAATCATAAAGCCGTCATTATCGCCCTACAATTCACCCATCTGGATCGTCTCGAAGAAGCCAGGACCCAATGGGGAACCTTTGTGGCGAATGGTTATTGATTTTAGGGAACTAAACAAAAAGACCGTTCCCGACGCATACCCACTTCCAAATATTAATGAGATATTGGACCAATTAGGAGGAGCCAAATATTTTTCTGTCTTCGATCTCGCCTCTGGTTTCCATCAAATACCCATGAAACCTGAGGATGTACCTAAAACTGCATTTTCTACGCCACATGGACACTACGAATTTGTAAGAATGCCATTTGGGCTTCGTAATGCACCTGCGACTTTCCAACGTTTAATGGATCACGCGCTTACGGGACTCCAAGGTACTGAAATGTTTGTTTACTTGGACGATATCGTCCTTTACGCAAGTTCCCTCACGGAACACTTAATCAAATTTAAAAAACTCGCTCACCGCCTAAGAGAGGCAAACCTTAAGCTCCAACCCTCCAAATGTAAATTTCTGCACAAGGAAGTCGCTTATTTGGGACATATAATCACCGAGGAAGGGGTAAAACCCGATCAACTAAAGATTCAAGCTGTTCAAAACTACCCTGCACCTCGCACACCGAAAGGTATTAAAGAATTCCTTGGGTTAACCGGATATTATAGGAGGTTTATCCCAGAATTCTCTAAACTTGCTCGCCCGTTAACCCAATTGTTAAAGAAAGACGTAACATTTGAATGGGAACTGTCCCAACAAACAGCTTTCGATCACTTAAAATCCGCATTGCAAAAGGAACCTATCCTACAATATCCAAATTTCGAACTGGAATTTCACGTCACTACTGACGCATCCGAATATGCCATAGGAGGCATATTAAGCCAGGCTATCACTGAAAAGGAGCTACCGATTGCTTACGCGTCCCGTCTCCTAAATAAAGCGGAAATTAATTACTCAACAATCGAAAAGGAACTCCTAGCAATTGTTTATTGTGTTAGGTACTTCCGTCCTTACCTTTATGGAAGGAAATTTATTTTATATACCGACCACCGACCCTTGATATGGTTACACAAGGTAAAGGACCCAACGTCGCGCCTTGTTAGGTGGCGTTTAAAATTAGCCGAATACGAATATGAAATTCGCTACCAACCGGGAAAAAGTAACAAACTCGCTGATGCCTTATCCCGTAATCCACCTACCATGGAAACATACCCAATACGACCACGAGAGGAAGCCGATGATGACTGGGAAGAGCAGCCTCCACCTAAACGAGGCCCAGGGAGACCTCGGACCTCCAAGATACCCACCCCGACATCAGAAGTTACCAATAAAACCCGCCTAAGGACGGCGCCTACAAGGATTCAGCCGAGCCGAAAAGTACGTAAGGCTCCAACGCCTATACTAACGCCGCCGGATACTCCCTCACTAAACATACCGGAACCGATGAGTAGCGTTGAAGAGGAAGATCAGGAACAAAAACAATCAAACACACCATACCAAATCGTTTCGCCTTCGCAATCTCCAACACCACAAAAAGAGGACGACTCTGATTCCGAAGTAGGATCTAACGCTTCGTACGAATCGTCGTCAGACTCTGACTCATTGATAACCGAGCTGAATGATTCTCCGGAAGAAACGTACGAAGTGGACCCCGATAGAGATATCAGAATAACGCCATCAATTAGTCGGGACCCATTGTCCCTAAGAAAGGAAACGCTTGTTTTCTTTCTGAGCGCCGATGGAAAACCTTGCGACGACGGAGCTAAACAGTTGCAAGAATCGGGAGCGCTAATAATAACAAGCGAACTCACATTAGGCCGGGCCCACGTAACTTATAATAGGGAACAAATTCTGGTCGGCCTAGTTATTAAAGAAACTCAGAATACCCCCTTAACCGCGACAACTTGGGACGAAACTCTCTCCTCTTTTAAAAACGTAATAAGAGAATTAATAATATATTCGTTCAGTATAGCCAAAACTGCAAATATCGATCAATTAACCTGGCAGGATATTATTATGGATATCCTCGAAGCCGTCGACGAAGAAGACATTAGTGTCACAATATGTTTACAAATAGTTCAAATTCCCGAAGAATCAAAAAGACAAAATATTATTATAGAAAATCACGCATCCGCTTTAGCCGGACACAAAGGAGTGACCAAAACATATAATCGAATTAGACACCATTACTTTTGGAAAGGAATGAAGAAAGCCGTGGAAGATTATATTCGAAAATGCGAGGACTGTCAGCGAAAAAAACTCGTCCGTGTTAAAACCAGGCAACCAATGATCCTTACCGACACGCCTGGACGCGCCTTTGATAAGGTTGCATTAGATATAGTAGGACCACTACCGACTACAAGAGCAGGAAATACCTACATCCTAACTATGCAAGATCTGTTAACGAAATACTTCGTATGCGAACCTCTTAAACAATCCACATCGATAAAAATAGCTGATGCGTTTATAAAACGATTTATTTGTCAATACGGAGCTCCCAGAGCCATTCTCACTGACCAAGGAACAAATTTTACTGGTAAATTCATGAAGGCTATCGCGCAAAAATTTAAAATCACACAATTTCGAACCACAGCCTTTCACCCACAGACAAATGGCTCTTTAGAGCGATCGCACCTTGTTTTGACAGAATATTTAAAGATGTTCATCGGTAAATACAGTGACTGGGACGAATGGACTGACTTGGCCGCGTTCTCTTATAATACCAGCGTCCACGAGGGCACTGGTTACACCCCATACGAGTTAGTATTTGGAAAAATAGCCCGGTTACCCAGCCGAAATAGGGTGCCCGAAGATTTTGAAAACGAAACATACAATCACTACCTCTCAAAATTGAGTACGAGGGTGCAAGAACTTCAAACCGCTGCTGCGGAAAAGTTAAATCAATCCAAACTCCGTTACAAAAAATATTATGATCGACACATAAATGAAGAGACCTTTAAACCGGGCGACCCAATCTTCGTTCTAATAGAACCGCGAAAAGGAAAATTCGGTGATCAATACTCTGGTCCTCACACGATATTGGAGGTAATTCCTTCGCAAAACCTAAAAATATCATGGAAGGGCAAAACTAAAATAATACACGCGAATAAAGCGCGTCTTGGTCGGATACGCGAGGATCCCGGTTGACCCTAGTCACAAAATATAGGAGACATACTAATCATTTTATTTCCTAGATCACAATGCCACACAAAAGGGCCCACAAGCCCAACGGGCCAAAGTCAAGTGGAGGGGGAGTCAGGAGGAAACTCTCCCACATACAGTGGCGGCGCCGGGAGGCAATTAGGAAAGGAAGGAGCCTCTCACCCCTCCTTCCAAAAGTCACCTCCACAATGGTCATTAGGGAGGCTGACCAAACCCCCGACGTCGTCACCATAGAGGACTCTCCCCCATCATCCCCACCGCCAATGGACTCAAAGGCATTACAAGAGGCCAAAACCCCGCCGCCCCCATACCACTCACCCCTACTGGTAGGGATAGACGAAGGGGTATTCACCCATCCGCCCCCACCTCCTTACCACTCCCCACAACTTCCTGAAATCCAGGTCCCCTCCACCATCCCTCCTTGTCCGGATGTCGTGGAAATCTTGGACACGGGGTCAGCCACCAGGGTCCCTGACCATACAGAGCTGACACCCGAGTTTTTAAGATGGTTCAATGACCTCTACCAAGGAGGTTACGACCTCACGTTCATCCTGGACGATCCCACCTTCCAAACCCTTGAATATTCCTATCCCCCTTTCTAATCCCAACAAAATTCCTTCCTTCCTTTAATCCTTCTTCCTTATAAATAGTCCTTTGTACATAGTTCCCAAATCCCTTATAAATAGTTCTATTAGTTTAGTTAGGTTAGTTTTCCTAGTATTAAGCCTTTGGGCAGAAAATTTCTTTTTTTTTTTTTTTTTTTTTCTTTTCTCCTCCTTTCCAAAATTATACTTTTATTTTGTTCTCTCTCTCTCTCTCTTTTGTCAGGAAGAGAGAGAATCACAGTTCATAATCAAATCTTCCATCCCATAATTAAATAAATCCACCCACACCTTATTGTTAAGAAATGCACGCATTTCTTCACATAAGGGGGAAGGTGTGATATCCCACTATTTTTCGCGCGGTACTATTTAAACATCTTCGTATAAACCTCCAATCACTCAACCAAAGTCCTTCCAACTCAACAAATACCCCTTTTCCCCAATCGCTGATCACCTCGATGATGTACCTTAGCGGTCCCCATCTCGAGATGGTCAGTACAAAACCCCCTTCTAACTATTCGCCCGAAGAGGCACGAATTCCCTTCTTCATACTAAATCTAAACAAGTCCCTCGTCCCAAAAACCCCTTAAACCGAGACCACGTCTCACCCCTTCTCTACGACCCTCCAAGTCGAGCCCACAAATTACCCCATTCCCATTAAAACATCCAAAATCCATTTGACGGGTTGAGTATCTCCTTTTACCATTCATAAAACCCCAAAGGTCTAATTACGACGAATATTTGGCGTACGTGACATAAATATGTCTATTAATAGACGTACCGTTCATAAAAACCCCGGAAGTCCTATTGCGACTTATTTGTTAAATATGTCAAGGTTCCTACCGCGCGTACCCCCGCAACATTCCTGTAAGGATACATAAATATGAGGTCCCGAGAGGCCGGAGATTCATTATCAACCAAACTCCTGTACCGAAAAGTTTACTCTTTACTGTATCGCGGAGAACTCATTATTATTCGTCTTGTTTAAGTCATATTAAATTCAGTGACCAACAATCACCGTTCATCAAACATTGTAAGCTATTACATTACCATTTACAATATCGTATATAACCACCATCATTTATATTACCGTTTCTATTGCTTTCTATATTATTACTTTTCATATCAACGCTTATTGCGATCATTTATTGTTTGTATAACTATTCATATTATTACTTTTCATATTAACGCTTATTGCGAACATTTATTTTTGTTTTCTATATTAACGCTTATTGCGATCATTTATATTACTTTTCATATCAACGCTTATTGCGATCATTTATTGTTTGTATAACTATTCATATTATTACTTTTCATATTAACGCTTATTGCGAACACTTATTTTGTTTTCATATTAACGCTTAATGCTTATGTCAAAATATTTATGTCAAATATTATGTTTCATGTTCACATTCATATATTGTGTTTAATTACTATTAAACAGTAATAACGTACTCGTGTTTAAAGTAAATAAACCTCTCTATTTTAAAATCACGCTTCAAATTATTATGCGCATCCTTTGGTTATAAAGATTCCAAACTAAGACAGGCTGCAGTATCAGCTGATTTCTGTTCGTGAACGCGAGAACGGTTCCACTGTTTACAAACATACTTTTGCGTGAGCCGTGCAATTCACGGAAGTATTACTTGTGGCTTTCTTTACATAAATGCAACGGTAAATCCTGTTACCGAAATCAAAACAAACATAAGGTGCTCTAACGGGTGTCCCCCGGGTGTGTATTCACTATTTAAACCTTCCTTGGTCGATCAGCGTGCTGGATGCAAGATTCGCGCCTGACTTTCCCTTCAAAATCCTCAGTGTGCTGGATGTAAGATTCGTGCCTGACTTTCCCTTCAAAATCCTCAGTGTGCTGGATGCAAGATTCGCGCCTGACTTTCCCTTCAAAATCCTCAGCGTGCTGGATGTAAGATTCGTGCCTGACTTTCCCTTCAAAATCCTCAGTGTGCTGGATGCAAGATTCGTGCCTGAACTCCTTTAAAATCCTCAGCGTGCTGGATGTAAGATTCGCGCCTAACTTTCCTTCCCCCAATAGTCATCGTCCCTAAAGACCTCCACCCGGGACGTGACATGCACTTGGTCGGAATAGCAAACAAAAACAGTAAAGGTCATTTTTTAAACTTTTTTTTGTGAGCCTGTATTGAAAATTCAAAAAACCCGTTTGTAGATTGAAGTAAGTTGTATACATACCTAAAATTTCATCAAAATCGGTTAACGCTGCTCTGAGGTATAAACGCTTATAGATCGCAGAATAAGGTCGAAAATCGCTGATTTTCGTGAATTTCGCGATTTTCGACCTTATTCTGCGATCTATAAGCGTTTATACCTCAGAGCAGCGTTATAACGAAATAACGAAAAGTTTTGTAGCAAACACTTAGAACTCAATAAAACTTATAGAACTTGAATTAAATTGTCAAAGGATTTAAATGATTTAGAACTACTGTTTAAGAACAAGAAACAAGACGAGGATATTGTTGCGAGCACCGGGTATAGGCCCGTGCAAAGCCTACTGGTGCTCGCAGTTGAAGACAGAAGAGGGTCCACCCCCTTCGAGAAGACAGTCTGATAGCATACGCCATTACGACCGGACGTGTCGATCGGTCTCTCTCTATGTTGTAATTATCGGATGTATGGAAATATAGTTACATCGTGCAATGTGCCCTCGGGCGTGTCTATCATTCTATATCCCTTTGCGTCGGGGTGGCCGACGGTGGAAACACCCCGGCGCAACATTGGTGTCAGAAGTGGGATCCGTGGCCACGGATCCCGAAGAAACGTAAGGAGCTGTCGCGTGCGATACGCGAGGAGCCGTTGCGTGGCAGACGGAAGGAGCTGTCGTGTACGAGACGCAAGGAGCTGTTGCGTGCGATACGCAACGAGCCGTTGCGTACGATCCAGCCTGCGGCAGGACAACGGGGGACAGTCGCAGAAGGAACGGCGGCGATGGCGGCCGAGGCTCGCCGACATCGAGGGACATACGTGGGAGCGACGGCGGTCAAGGTCCGCCGACGTCGAGGGACAGCCATAGGAGCAACGTCGACGGCGATCGAGGCCCGCCGACAACGGAGCGACTGCGAGGCTTCGGCGAGGAAGCTGCCGAAAAGAAAGGAGCTCCGGAGGACGTTGCTGGATCGGCTCTGGAAGCTGGTGAAGCCGACCTATGAAAAGGGAACCGAATCTTGGTTGTATCGATCCCATTGGGTAATGTAGAAAACGGCAAGGGACTGTTGCCGTTAAAATGTTATACAAGCGTACGTCAAATAGAAATGACTACGCACTGAAGTTGGCTCTCTCGCGAGCAACGAACAAGATTGACGTGTTGACACATTGACGTTTTGACATTGACATTTCAACTTCTCCTGAGACGGAGAGAATGCTTTTCCGTGAGTCGTCGAACGCCATCCAGAAACAACGTTCAGCAATGCCGATTCGACTTGAAGCTGCAAGAAGAATCGAGGGGCTCGTCGGATTCGGGGGATCACCACCATAAGAGGCCGGTTAGGACGCTGTAGTGGGAGCGTCGAAGTGTTGGTGGCGGGGATGCGACTCCGGCAGGGACGCAGGGACGTTCAGGAGTGCATGGACCGCACCAAAGTTTGGTGGGTGTGCGGCTCTGGGTGGCGGCCGGGGATCCATGCAGTTGTGTTGCTGGCGAGCGGCGCCCCCAGGAGTGCGGCACCACCGAAGCAACGTGGAGGCGCCTGGAGAGCGCTGAGTTGCTGAGCTGCGACGAAGGGAGTTCGAGGGCGAACATCGTCGCAGGATGGCCGAGTGCGAAGTCGCGACGGAGGGAGTTCGAGGGCGAATACCGTCGCAGGATCGCCAAACCCCCGAGAGACAGAGAGAGCCCCGAAGAGTGGAGTCGTTTAGATGAGATGGGCCGTTCGTCGACTGGAGGAAGTCTCTTGCTCGAGAGGTGTTTCTTGTGGACGTCAAGACCCCCGCAAGGAGGATGGCTAGAGAGAGTCTGAACAGAGAGACAGAAGATTAGTTTTAAGCTAATCCAGTGGACTGGGCTGCGGAGGTCTACCTTCGTAGCTCGGCCCCTTTTCTTGAGTTGTTTCAGAGACCTCCGGATCCATCGATGGATTGGAGTCTCGGGCAAGGTCACCAAAAAGACATCGAGGACGAACCCCAGGGGCTGTCCGTGGCTGAGTGTCGCAGCGTCGGTGTCGAGTCCGAAAGGGGGACGCAGCCTCGGAACAACGGAGTCGTCGTGGGACAATCTAGAGCAGAGTTCCAGGAACGTCGCGGGACCCACGGGAGAACGAGAACACCGTTGGAGTTCCAGAGGACGTTGGACGAGGCCAGGATGCTTCGTCGCTGGAGATCCCTGCCGAGGGAGCGCAACGCAGTGGAATCGTCGTTGGAGGGCGGAGTTCCAGGGACATCGTGGAGCAAGGAGCTGGAACGTCTCATCGAGGAACGCACCCGGTGTTCTCCGAGGATTTCGTCGCGGGACCAAGGGAAGAGGACGAAAGCGTCGTTGGGGTTCCAGGACATGGTGAAGAGGAGAATACACCAGCCGTTCCGTTGTACCCACGCCTTGCTCAGGGTTTTTCCGTGGTTTTCCCCTGAGCGAGAAGGCAAATGCCGAGGCGAATGTCTGTAGAAGCCACGGGGTTTGCACGACAACTTCTTCAGGCAGGGGTACGAAATTCCGAAGAGGACTCAACGCGGTCGGGACGCCCGCTTTTCCAGAGGGGGGAGCAATGTTGCGAGCACCGGGTATAGGCCCGTGCAAAGCCTACTGGTGCTCGCAGTTGAAGACAGAAGAGGGTCCACCCCCTTCGAGAAGACAGTCTGATAGCATACGCCATTACGACCGGACGTGTCGATCGGTCTCTCTCTATGTTGTAATTATCGGATGTATGGAAATATAGTTACATCGTGCAATGTGCCCTCGGGCGTGTCTATCATTCTATATCCCTTTGCGTCGGGGTGGCCGACGGTGGAAACACCCCGGCGCAACAATATTTTAAGATTGAACAGGATTGGATTGATTTATTGCGACACGTCTAAAGCATTACAACGTCGGAAATCAAATGCGAGGAGAAGAAACAACCTGAAACAGGCTTCTGCTTACGTTTGTTCCTCTTTTCTTTATCAATACCTTGTTTTTCGAGCGATAAGGAAGGAGGCGAAGATAAATTTCTAATGTGATAAAGTTCATCCTTAACTCTATTCTGCTTAAACTTCGCGCTTTAGGAGATTGCGCTGAACGCCACTAGAGCGAGGATCGCATCTCGCAACACGAAGAAATTTTTTTAATTAAGTTAAACTATTAATGTATGTATTACAAACGAGAAGGTTGCGTTTTTAAACAACTAAAGCATAATAAAAAAAATTTAAAAATGCATATAAAGATTTCGATGGATTTACCTAAATCCTTACCGGAAATTGTAAGAACACGTACTTTACAGAAGTGAATAAATTGATAATTATCATGATTTGCACTCATGTAAAGTGTTTATTATATCATAAAAGGTTCAAATTTTATTAAAAAATAGCCAAATGAGCATTTTTGAAACGTTTTCGTATTTTTAAAGTGAATACGGTAATTGGGACAGGAATTTGACGCTTGTCCCTATTACCGTGCCCCTCGAAGCCCACTGGCTCCCTCTGCAACTGCTAAATCCAATTCTATTTTCCCTACATTTTAACATAATTAACATTTTCAATGCTGGCTTTAGTTACGAGACGAAAATTTATATTTGCATATTTTGCTTTTGTACTGAAAAGGCCGTATTAAACTTTACATAAAAACACCTCTTGTAGAGCAAAAATGTTTTGAACAGTTCGAAGTTGAAAGACATAACCTAACCGCGGGAACGCTATTCAAAAAAGGGCACGGGAATTGGGACAACGCATTTTTTCAGGGCACGGTAACTGGGACAAAAACATGTATTTTTATTTCAATTAACAAAATATGAAAAATTAACATTTTCAACCCGAAAAAATGCCTTAATAAAGAGAAAGGTTCAAAATATCAATATAAATTTTCACCCAGCAAAATTAAAGTGAGAGAAGTCAGTAATTAATTCCGTCGTGAGCAAGTCTGCATCAGAGCACGGTAATTGGGACATCTACCCTATTCAGGAACGTATTATCCTGATACCAACCCAATGATAATACTTTCCTGAACATATTGTGAAAAATACGGATAATTTTATGTTATTATATATTAATGGTTAACCGTTAAAGATGCCTACGCTATTGTTTTGGCGTTCGTCGGTCAGATCGCTCTATCCCACTCGATCTCGATGTGTTTTGTTCGCTCTCTTCGTCGCGCGATGCGACAATGTATGTGCCTACTTCACCAATAACCAAAATACGTGTGTCCGTCTTTAAAAGTGTGCCCAAATAGGTGAGTCGACCAATCGTCACATCGGCGGACTGCATCGCCCGAGACCGCCTGCTGGGGATCTACTTTCTGCCGGGCAATAGTAAATTCAGGTAGGCTAATACTACTCTCATTGAAACTCAGGCGTTTATGGTGCACGCGTATTTAGCTGAAATTTAAAGTTAATTTTCACAAAAACGAAACCTTTACCGCAATTTCGTCATTCTTGATTTTCGTCTTATTTCCGCCTGTATAATCATCCCCTAGAGAATTGACTACCAGCAGAGTAACATCCTGTATAATCAATATATTACAACAAATGTATTATCTTTCTATTCAAAGGTAATGGAAGGTCGTATTATTTATACAATTATAATTTGCATATACATCCTCGTAATATCATATATATAATATACCCTTGAAAAATTCTGAAGAATAAAGTTGTAACAGAAAAATTGTTCTTTTAAAGGTAACATAATGCAAAGGTCTAGAAGATTAAAACGTGAACTAGAACGCCTCGCACAGAATCCTGCAGAAGGAATTTCTTGCTATCCAAATTCTGATAATTTAGATAACCTTGTTGCAACAATTGTTGGACCACGTGGGAGCCCATATAACGATGCGATTTTCCAGTTAGAAATTAACATACCCACTGAATATCCATTCGAACCTCCGAGAATTACTTTTCAAACACCTGTTTATCATCCAAATATTGATGACAAAGGTCGCATTTGTATGGATCTTTTAAATATGCCACCTAAAGGCAATTGGAACCCTTCTATTGGCTTAAAAAATCTTCTGGATGCTGTACAATGTTTATTAGGGAATCCAAACCCTAATGATCCTTTAATGGCGGATATTGCTGAGGAGTATAAATTTAATAGACAGAAATTTGAAAGCAAAGCAAGAAAGTTCACAGGAGAAAATAAACATAAGGTTTCATGATAAGTCGTAAATATTATTACATCGTTGTATTTTCGTCCTCTTCTAATATCTCTGATCTTTTTAATAAGTAACTTATAATGCATCGATACAAGTAATGTAATTAATTATTGATGCCATCTTTTAATGAAAATATATAATACAATACAAGTTTCATTAAAACCCAAAATATCTGAATAATCAGGACACATAGTTTTCGAAATTTTATTACGTATTATGATATTTCATACACAAATTTAACATATGCATAGTATTATATATATTCCAATATATCTAACTCCATTGCATTCCTATTTTTGTAGTTTATAAATTAATAAAAAAGTGGTGTATGTGATTTACATAGACTTTTCAGCGACTATGTCGCTTTATCTAACTTACACAGTTATTACGTGCTTTGAATGGTTAGATGTGAAGTTAACAGATAGAAAATGTACTGGTGATTTACATCGCTTATCATATAAGCCTTTAGATATGCCAAATGCCAGACACAAAATCTATATGGTAGGAATGTATGTGGATGACGCAATGCTACTTCTTAGTAATGTGTCTGAAGCCTGTGGTGTAGCGGAACCTTTACGAGATGAACGTTTATGTGGATGAAGATTAAGCGGAGGTAAATTTGGATGTTCGATTCTGGTCGGTGAACTGACATGGGGGCGCAGTGTTCCTCTTTGTTGTATCGTAAGGATGCCTACAATTGAAATGTACTATTGAATTGTGTGCCAATTAAATTTACTGAAATTGATTGAAATGACAACGAGGAATAAAGCATTGCCTGAATCGGTTGGTTCCAAAACGTCATTCAGCTGGTAATAATCAGTCTTTATTGACAGAGGCTCTTCGTAGTCTACAAACGCCGTATTATCAAAAGCTTTATCATCCCTCGGCCGGCTCTGAATAGGTGTAGTAACCGGCGGATCCGCATAAGTCTGAAAAATCAACGACCTACCTTCAGATATTTTAAACGTTGGCATGCTCCATACAGAGAATATACAAATATGTATTCAATAATGAACCCTTTCGATACAACAGTAGTAACTCCAAAGTGTTATACTAACGATGCATGGGACTCCCGTCAACAGACAAATGTCTATGGTTCATATAAAACAAGATATAGGAAGCAAAGGTATGATTTTAGTAATCGATTACAGCTTTACTTGCACCGAAAAGGTCAAGGTATAACATAAATGTACACAAACTTTTGCGAAGTTGGCAATCCATGAACATTTTTATGTTTCATTTATAAACTCCATCTGCTTGTTTGTCTTAATTTTCTTCATCCTTTTCTTCTCTTGTTTGTTTTAGTGAACACATTCGAATGATTTACGAATCATTTAAGGAAAATAGAAGATATCATGAATTACCACGTGCAATGCCAACATCGTCCCTTCGGTTCCCCTTTATACGGAACGATATTGAAATTTCACAAACTGACAAACGCATAAAGATACTGGGCTACGTATACAAACGTAATATCAGTAGATTGCCTTAAGTTTTACATGTTCGGTTGGCGTAGTTGGACAGGCGCGCTTGTGGAATTGTCCACCGCCGATCGTTTCATAGGTATGTTCCTCTAAATAGTGTCTGGTGGTTCCCCGTGGCGTGAGTGTGGCCCACATAACGCGGCTATCCTGCATAGCGTCTGCCGCGCAAGGATAGAGGACAGCTTCGTTCTGAATCCTTCCGTTTTTCGCTTGCATACCGGAAACTGCGTTCGGCATGGAAATCACCCCACTCTTACCATTTCTATTACTACAGAACGATAATCGGTTATTTCGTAACTTCGGGGATCTTGTCCTTTCATTACCTAACGCGCTTAACATATTCAGGTAAGTAGATGTGTTAAGGCCCCCACAGGCGGCTCGATTTATCGTTAGATCTGCCGTCAGACCTCCAAATTTAACGGTAAAACGTTCAATTTCTTTAGTTTTGTATGAAGGGTTGGCGCACTGGCGGATTTAAGGAAAAAGGCCCAAGTGGCAAATGTTCTTGGGGGACCCATTTTTCGGGAAAATGAAGAAGTAGTTTACTAAGAAGGGGTAAGTGTAGTGGTACAGAAAAATTATGGTGTTTGGGTAAAATCATTTTTTTTTAGGATGGAGCCCTTCTGGACAGGGGGCTAGGCTAAAGGCTCCCCCAAACCAACGCGAGTATTCGCGGCGGCAGCGAACATTTTGCCGCAATTCAATCGCGACAGTTTACTATTCGTGGCGGCTTTTTCAAACATTTCCGCTGCGGCTACCCATAAACCGTTAAATTAGGATAAAAAATATTATGTAAGACGCTATCTGACTCCCCGCTTGTAAGAAAATAAAATAAATTCGCGCACCCTCCCAATACCCAAAGGCCTTATGTAATTTAAGGACGATCCCTAAGGTAAAATCTCATTCATTAGACTTTTATGTGAATAACATCGTCTATGTATTTAAAAGCCACTCTTTTGTCCACACTCTTTTTTATGTTTCGTTTTACGCTGTATAATACAGCCGTAGTAGTATTTTACCGGTTAACTGGCACGGCTTTTTTACTATTCGTGCCCAAACTGGCAAGATCAAAAAATTAAGGGAATCACATAAAATTTGGTATGCGGGTGTTTTTTGAGTCGCTGAATTAATTTCGGGGGTTATTTTTTCATCTGACACCCCCAACCCCTAAAAAATAGGATTTAGGGATGAGTTTTTTCAATTCTTTACTAAACCTTTTTTTATGTAAAAATTTGTTATTTGTTAAGTTTTCTTGTCTACAATTCGATTGCAGCAGTTACTTTTTTCAATGCCACCCCCAACCCATGAAAAATAAGGGTTTTAACAACAATTCACTAGTCATTTTGGTTCGGCCATATTGAGTCTGCCATATTGAAATTTAAAATTCCAATGCCAAATTCAGATTCAGCGACCCCAAAAACCCCTATATACAATTTTTCTAAATCCCGATAATATTTTAATATTTGGCAGCCATTTTGGGTCGGCCATTTTGAGTTTGCCATATTGAATTTTACAATTCCAATGCCAAATTCAGATTCAGCGACCCCCAAAACCATTACATACCAAGTTTCATTCAAATCGTTTGAAAATCAAAAAAGCTATTCCATTTGATCATATATGATACATAAGCAGAATTGGCCAGATTTTTTCTGATCATATATGATACATTGCCAGTTAACCGGTTAAATAGCGACTTTCGCGCTCAACCCCGACACGGGCCGGCGGAGCAAATTTTTCCCGAGTGTGAAGTTGGGAGTGGCGGGGGGAGTATAAATTAAAAGATCAAATTTCAACAGCCTAAAAAACAGTAGTACGCAAGCAAAAAATAAAAAATGGTAAAATGCCTTCCAAGTTCCCGAATGTGGAATTTCACACACAGCAAAATATCAAGAGTTCCCCAGACAACTCACGCCGGCCCTGCTTCGACGACTTCACAAGGCGGAAGAAGTGAACGATCCGTGAAATCTTTGGATTGTTTCTATTGTCTGCGCGTGACACGACGATGGTCTGGCGCCAGATCTGAGCGATAAATCGATCCATGAGGGTCTTGAATTATTGAATTCTACATTGGGAATATGGAAATCGTTTTTATTTGAATGATTTTTCTGCTGTTTTGCAATTCTTCGTAGTAGATAAAACAATTGAGGCCTAAGGAATAGTTGCAATATTAATTTTTCGAGCATCGTACCCTAATACTTTTCTACGTAGGACGACTAGAATTAAATTATGTACAAAATCTATATGCCTCCATTTGAAACAGAGTTATGACAAAATGTGATTCTACATTTTTTTACTTTTTTTTCACGTAGAATCACATTGAAATCGAAACACCTTTTATGTATATTACCATTTCGAAAATGCATTATTTAATTACAGCAAGCTAATTTTCTTAACCTTATCGATCAAGCATCTCCTACTCAGTTTTAGAGAACTCTATGATATATTTCAAGTCTTAAACATACTTTCACTAAATACTCTATAAAATTACGAAACGACGCTCCCGCAACATAGCTTGCATTTAACTGTATATCTCCAGTCCCTTTAATGCGGATTCTCTTTATAAAACTATAAGGAAGCATGTACTTACAATTTGCATTTCAACAGTAACGTCGCTAGTATTATGCCTATGAAGATAACGCCAACACAGGATGATATCAATACCAGTAGCCACGTGTCGTCGAAAACCGTGCCTAAAATTTTATAACATACAGTACTACGTACATTATCAATAAATAGGATGTAATGTTAGTCGAAAAATTTATATCACATTCTATTTACGTATTTATCATTACTACCTCTTTAAACAAGAAGGATAGATAAGTAACAGAAATAGAGCCGTCGCGAGGCGGGTTCATAGCAGAGATGGGCAAAATTTTTATTTAAATAAAATTTCGAATAACGAATAAAAGATAAAAAAAATCATCATTCGTTCGTTAACTCGAGTTAACTTTATTCGATACGTGACGAATAATTTTTTAACTTTTACATATATCGTTATTCGAAATTTTATTTAAATAAAAATTTTACCCATCTCTGGTTCATAGTCCAGTGAAATTAGGATCTATCTTCGAAATTAATCCCAGCAAGCTAAATTTTGGTATGGGCCTTTATTTGGCCGTTTTAAACAATATGTCAAAAATCCCCCTCGATCCGACCGCGGCTACAAATTTTAGAGGGTTAAAAAAACAGTTTTCGCGAATACCTCGTTATCTAGCAGTTTTATGACAAAAATAGTTATTATAAAATTTATTGCTTTAGAAATTCTTTACAAAAAATGTGCTATGAGTTTTTTTCATCGGAGTAACCATTTTCATGTACCAAGTTTCAACTCCATAGTTTTGATAAATGAAGATTACAAACCCGGAAATTCAAAAAATTATGAAACTTTGTAAATATGTAGGGAATGTCATCCTGCGTACAACGCAAGTTTCTTTGCTGTAAAAATTCAATCCAAGGGAGTGAAATTGACTTCTGAAAATCCGGCTATTTTCCGATTTTGTGTCATAACTTGTGAACTGTAAGAATTGTAATTTCCCAAATGGTAGTCCTAATTAAAAGAAGTAACTTTTTCCTGAATACTTTTTTTTCTATCTCCTACAGTTCGCAAGTAATAATACAAAATGGAAACATTTTCAGGGGTCAATTGCACCCTCTTGGAATGAATTTGGGCAGCAAACCAAATTGCGGTGTACTCAAGAGAACATCCCCTACATATTCACAAAGTTTCATAAATTTTTTACATTTCCGAGTTTGGGATCTACCCTTGTCAAAAATATGGGGGTTGAAACTTGATAACCTGACATCCACGAAAATGATTACTCCTACCAAAAAAACCCATAGGACCTTTTTCGAAGAGAATTTCCTAAGCAACAAATTTCATAATAACTATTTCCGTCGTAAAACTGCTAGATAACGAGATATTCGCTGCTAAACCCGTTTTTTTAACCCTCTGTAAAAATTTTAGCGGCGGTCGAATCAATTGGGACTTTTGTCATACCTATTGTTTAGAATGACCAAATAAAGTCCCATATCAAAATTCAACTTGCTGGAATTTATTCCGTAGATTGGGCATATTTCCATCTAATTTCACTGGACTACTCAACATGTACCCCGGCCCCGCGGTCTACGAAAAGCTCGTTGTAAATTTTGCGGAGCCCTACACATACATATTTATTATTATCAAATTTAGAAGTACGTATAAATGCGTTTTTTTGCCTCGCACAATTTTGGAACTCGGCCCCGCAAAAGTTCACGCCGGCCGTGAACAGAAGCAGGAGGGTAGTTACATACGATCTTATTCTACCTCCAAAATAAGTATAATAACTTGGAATGTAAATTAGAATAATAGTATGATTTAAATTAGAATGTAAAATTTATGTTAATTATCTAATGTTTAGTAGAACATAATTAATCTGAATGTAGACCTTGTTGGGGCATCTCGATGTATTGCACCCCTTCCGAGCGACGGTCGCAAAAATGTTTGCAGGGGCTGTCATTGAAATGCGGCGGAAACGACAGCAGATCCGTGTGAGGGTAAAAGTCAGAATTCTGCTGAAGAATGGCCGGGAACGGTGGCGGTGGTATATGAAGAATGTCAGGCGGAGGTTCGAGCGTACAGGACGCACAGCCCGAATTATTCATCGTTACCACTGGCCCTTTATCTGCAATTTACATTAGAAAAATAAACTACCCATAATTAATCCCTTTTCACTGTACTTCAAGTACAACTGAAATTATCAGCCCTTGTCTATTCAACATTATGTCCTAAAGAAATTTATAAAAATGAAAGTAAAAAACAATCTACCTGACAGGAATAATTAACCATTACTTATTTTAGGGAACGGAGACGTATTATTACGAGCGTGTTATACGAACTTTAGTTCAGATAAATAATATTTGATACTTAGGTGTACTGGTACACTTCATCTAGCCTTTGCTCCCCCGTTTCACGATTAATTGGCACTTTGTATTTTATTATCTATCGCCACATTATTCTTGAGCCATCACACGAGACTGATTAGTGATGAGAGTACGACAAGGTAGATGTATCGCGCATTTTTCGCCACGAAAATGTAAAAAGTGCGACCCTCACCGTCAAGCAACAACCCTGTGTGGAAGTAGCATTAGGGTGGCCGTGCTGGCTCCTCTGTAAGAAAAGCGCACGCGTTGTCGTATTGAGCGGCAGGGAAAGTTTCGTATCCCGTCTAGTGCACGCTGTATACTACTGTACACGCCTCTGCCGATAACAATGCCATGCCGTTAGCCCTGGAACACTCGAGTCACTTTTATTCGAGCGTTTTATTTCTTGTCTCTGCGACTCCTCCTCGCGAACTCTCCCGTTGCAAAAGAAATTTCTAAAAACCACCAAAGTCTGGTGGATACTTGTACAGCTTTTATTTTTCATTGTTTTTTAGATATCTCCGAAAAATTTGGCATCATTAGTCACCATAGAATACAGATTTTAATAGAAAATGCTCGAATACTTGTTTTTTTTTTGTTATATTTCCATGGCAAATGCTATGCGATTCAGAACGGGTGTAAAATATTTTGGCAGGCTCCCTGATAACCAGGTCCGGCAGCAGGATCTGCCGGCAGCTGCGGTGCAGCCTACGTCCGCATTCAGCTACGGTTCTGCCGGCAGGCCCTGCCCGGCAGGGCCTGCCGGCAGATCGAGGGCAGATTGACGGCAGATCCTGCCGCCCGCCTGGCACATCGAACAGCGCCATCTAAAGGCCACAATTGCCAAATAATTCCCTACACGTGACGTCAGATGGACTTACGCACCAACACAAATGTACCGTTATTGCTTTGTGTATCCCCTCCCTTTCTACTACACGTGAATAATTGATAGACGGGAGAAATGGAGCAGTGGATTCTGCTCACATAACCTGCGAGCAGATTTTGGAGTTTGTTAAATAAGTTTACTATTTACATATTTCAAAAGGTATGTACTTATCTTTAAAAACATACAATGGTTACAAATACAAAATAATAAAAATGGCACATATAAATCAGCAGAGAAACTTTCAATATTTACATTTAGAAGTGGTGATCCTAGATGCAAACATAAGTCAATTTTTTTGAGAACGAAGGGCTATATCAGAAACTTTTATACTATATTCTAGACTTATTTTTTTGCATAGAATCACCACTTCTTCATCGCTTGTGTTGAATCTGAAAACAAATACATTATTAGTATAAAATTGAAATGATACTGGGAAAGTACCGATCAATGAGTAATTTATTAAACAGGCGCTGAAAAGTACCGAATGGTGTTCATTGCGAACGTCGAGAGTTAAAAACTTTGCTTCAGTGATGCTGAAGTAAAGTGAGCACTGAAAAGTACTGTTTGGTTGTGTACGTTTAAAAATACTGGCACTGAAAAGTGCCGATTGTTGTTCCTTATGAACGCCGAGGGGCAGTTCCCGTTTTACTCATTTAAAATGGGCACTGAAAAGTACCGTTTGGTTTCTTCGCCACTGTAAAAGGAGACACATCTCTACTTTTAATGGGCATATTTCTGAAAAATAAAATATTACAAAATGAAATATATAAAATATAAATTGTGACTTTTACGGTCATGACACTAAATGTCGTGATGTTTAATGTTATGTTAAAACGGACCTTCTTCAGGGGTCATCAGCTTCTTCTTCGGGCTGCTGGTCGCTCCAGAAATCGCGGGGCATTCGTAGTTCCTGGGCCGACGATGCTGGACCACGCTTCCTACAGCGTACCCTCTCCTTTGCTGCCTTGAGTTCCGCTTGCATCCGCAACTGGAAGTCCGACCGAGTTGGCTTGCGGAACTTCTGATTTTGAGCCACACCGTCTGAAAAAGAAATGTATGCAAAGTACGTTAGCATCAATGGAACATACAGTAATAGTAACAATAATTCTATGTGAAAAAATAAAAAGTGCTTATTGTTTCGTACCAAAAATCGCCCTCGCAATGCGGGTGTCATACAAGGATCTGAGTCCTTCGCGGCCAAACCAGGTAAATGAAGATGTTACGTCGTCCGGCAGTGCTTCCTTGAAGCAGCACTTGACCGCTCCCTTCAAATCGAATCCCCCCACGTATTCGAAATACTTTACCTAAACAAAGCGAGTAAAGATTGATGTAAGTATATATTATATATATAAAAGTAAATAAAAGAATAATTTCGTCTTCACTTACAACTTTGGAATAAGTATCATCATCGATGTCCTCAAAGCAGTCAACCTCCTGCACCGAGGACAAAGGGAGGACTGCTGGTTTCGATGGTTGACCAGCATTATGGGTGGCCTGGATAGATTTCTGAATACTCATCAACAGAGTATTCATTCTTCTGCAAACAGAACGGATGGAGACGTTACGTATTAATAAACACGATACACGCGATACTTACACTAGCTCGGCCTCGATCCGATCACGCCCCGTGAGGTCTTCCATGCTCCTGCGAACATTAACATTTATAAGAAAATGTCTATATAGCAATATTTTTATAGCAAAAAAAGAAACATGTAAATTTACATATTATCAGAAGGTTGAGTCGGCGCTGTATCATGCTGCGACGGCTCACTGTAGATCACAGTGGCGTGCGCCGACGATGTCCCTGGATTCTGATGATCCGTGAATCCTCCGAGGACCGGAACACTGGCAGCAGAAGTCTCCTGAAACATATAAATGTTACTCGGGTTAGAAGTAGAACTACCCGTTAACGTTGCTGGAACCTCTCCCTGTAAGACCATCTTTAAATGGTGGATGTCTTCATTAATCGCTGGTCTCGGCGCGGTCGACGTCCTTCGCCGTTTCGTGTTTTCCTCCTCCGAAGACGTCGTTTGGTAACGTCTAGGTTTTCCGACCACACGTTTCCCTCGTTGGCTCATGTCGGCCTGTAAGTAAAAAAAGTACACATTACAATACTTAGCAAAGGCGTGTTAGCTGTTTTTTCCATTTTACATGCGATATTTTATGCACCAACTATTCTCACAATTTCCATATTATATTTGTATGTATCTTAATTGTACGAAACCTCAAGACGAACATATATAACGTGCTACTCAATAATTCGAGTGTAACTCGACAAAGGCTACAAAAGTAGAAAACGTGGACAAATGACCCATGCAGAAACATTGGAACCAAACGATAAAATACAAAAGAAGGAAATGTAAATATTATAGCACGTCACTCACCAGAAAATAGTCGTAACTTACCAAAAACAAGAGACGAAACTAGAAAGGGAAAAAGATTTTTTTTTTTTTTTTTTACATGGTGGAAATCCCTAACGGATACCTCACCTCCGTGGGAGAGGTGAGATTATGTGGGGCTTGCACCCACTAAAACCACCATGGTGGCCGCCTGACGCGAGAGGCTTACACAAGGGAGAGGGACTGGCAGCGAGATACTTCTAACGATAATGAAGATGGAAGAATTTGAACACTACGGCTTCTCGGTGTGTGTAATAACAGCAACGACATAGCTAGAGATTCCTAAGGGGATGGGGTCGTCGTTATTGCCAGTGGACATATTACCGTGAAAAGGCATTCTAAAACATTTGGCGCGAACCTGATCGGGGGAGATATATAAAATGTCCTGGCTCAATGTGGAGCATTTATATACGCCAAGAGCCGAAGACATTATGCCGATATCATAAAAATCATCGACCTCTAGAAATTTTTTAATACCTAAACGATAGGAGTTATTGGAGTCCATGCTAATATTGAAAATCACGCAGATGGAGCCGTCGACTGAGATGACACAATTATCGCGTACATTTGTGCCCAGAGATATGCTATTGAACTCTATCTTACGGTATCGAGAACAATTGGGGTCGTTACTAAGCGGTCTAGATACGCGAATAGAAAAATCGACATTGCAATGAATATTTGTGCCATGAAGTTGTCTCTCCCTCATCCTATTGGAATATTGTTGGAGAGGAAGACTTGGCTTTCTAAGATATTTTCTAAAAATGGACATGTTGTTTTCATATGGAAAAGCAGAACACGAATCTAAATTACCAAGACGTCTGACATCGTTGGTTAAATGAAGAAGGCCATGGACGTTATAACTATTAAAAGTTGGGCCATAAAGTTCTTCGTTGCGAAGAACAAATTTCTCCAGAGCTGACTCTGCGAATCTCAAGTGTCGGTCCGATGGAGATTCTGAAACTAAAACCCGTATGGCCACATGTAAAAATAAAAAATGCTTGTATACTGTAGTGTCCAGTACAGAATACAGTATAACTGGCCCTGTATACAAAAGGAACTGACGAAATTCGGTCGCCTTATATTTAGAGCATAGTTCAATAGATCTGGGATATCTGGCAAAGTCTGAGGGGCAATATCTGTAAAGACTATTCAGTCTCGCAGACAGTATAGAAATTTCCCTGCGGGGCAATTTTGAGAGACGCGAATACTCTCCATGTACCCACGCAGACAAGAGTTTTTTTACTACGCCCAAGCATACAAGATGCATATACTCGAAAGGAACTTGCGAAACCATTCCCATCGGTAGCGATAACAATGGGCTCGTACCTTCCTTGTGATGCTTCGCGTCTAACCATTTAATGTATTCCTCATCGGTTCGAGGAGAATGATTTATCCCATTGAAAGCGTAATGCTTACCGTTCAGGGTACCAGAAACCGTACATTTCGAACAGGGACGAATAGACATATGCCCACGATGATTTAACACAAATGCTCGAGCTGGTGCGTCAGCTATGAAACACCTCAGTCGTACGGGCAACTTAGTGCAATGAAAATTTATACCTCCGTTGGACATGATGGCCCTGACGTCTGCAATAAATTTCTCAAAGAAAATATTCGGGTCGTGTGGTTTTTGGGGACCTTTATAGATGCCTACCACTATCGGCTTTGTATGAGGAATATTTGAAATCCTACATTGGACGGGCCAGATATGAATGGAACCTGATTTGCCCAAACTACATCCGTCGGTATGAAAATCTAATTCTAACTCTCTAACATGTGCTGCGGGCAAAGTATCGGAGAGACTTTTAATAATTTCTGCTTCCAGATCGAAATGAATATATTCTCCTGGTTCCACGACGAATGTGACAGCAGGATTACGTGGCGTAGATAGAAGCGTTCTAACATCCCGAGGCAACTGGGAGAAACAGGAATGTGTTCGAAGGAGAGATAATATATTATTTCCTTGAACGTGTGTCAAATTGTTGTCTACGAAACAAGAGGCTAACCGTTGGTGAAAAGATGACTCGGAGGATGTAGCACACGACAATGAAAGTGTATCGTGGATATTAGAAACGCGTGACATGGAAGTAGAAGGACCGGCGTCTTCTACATTTATATCGCGCCTAGCACTGAATCTATCGGGGATTAAATTAACAGGAACGGACGAACTACAACCTGCAGATGTGCTAGCAGCATCTTGCACGTTAAAAGTATTATCCACTACTCTGCTGACGGTGTTAAATGCAGCACGGTGTCGCACGCGTAAGTTGCTTCGCACTTCGCGCATAACCCTGCTTCTTTGCCTCGCTGATAGTGCTTTTCCCGATTTTCGCGACGTAGACGATTTGAACTTATTAAATTCCATAATTACTTACGTCTTATGGATGTCTCGGGAAGATTTTCGTTGTTTCGAAGCTCTGGAAATTCTTCGGATCTGCCGTCAATGACTGCCACCTCAGAATGAACGAGAATTCGAAACAAACGCGAAATGGGAAGTAGAGTTCCGACCAATCACGAAGGTCCGCAAGGCGCCGCAGCCAATCCCACTGTACCGCCAAAATGTTACCTCGTGGTACCCTTTATTCAACGTGGTACCCTTTGTGCTTGAAAACGAACGCTCGGATTGGCTGCGGCGCCTCGGGATGTTAGAACGCTTCTATCTACGCCACGTAATCCTGCTGTCACATTCGTCGTGGAACCAGGAGAATATATTCATTTCGATCTGGAAGCAGAAATTATTAAAAGTCTCTCCGATACTTTGCCCGCAGCACATGTTAGAGAGTTAGAATTAGATTTTCATACCGACGGATGTAGTTTGGGCAAATCAGGTTCCATTCATATCTGGCCCGTCCAATGTAGGATTTCAAATATTCCTCATACAAAGCCGATAGTGGTAGGCATCTATAAAGGTCCCCAAAAACCACACGACCCGAATATTTTCTTTGAGAAATTTATTGCAGACGTCAGGGCCATCATGTCCAACGGAGGTATAAATTTTCATTGCACTAAGTTGCCCGTACGACTGAGGTGTTTCATAGCTGACGCACCAGCTCGAGCATTTGTGTTAAATCATCGTGGGCATATGTCTATTCGTCCCTGTTCGAAATGTACGGTTTCTGGTACCCTGAACGGTAAGCATTACGCTTTCAATGGGATAAATCATTCTCCTCGAACCGATGAGGAATACATTAAATGGTTAGACGCGAAGCATCACAAGGAAGGTACGAGCCCATTGTTATCGCTACCGATGGGAATGGTTTCGCAAGTTCCTTTCGAGTATATGCATCTTGTATGCTTGGGCGTAGTAAAAAAACTCTTGTCTGCGTGGGTACATGGAGAGTATTCGCGTCTCTCAAAATTGCCCCGCAGGGAAATTTCTATACTGTCTGCGAGACTGAATAGTCTTTACAGATATTGCCCCTCAGACTTTGCCAGATATCCCAGATCTATTGAACTATGCTCTAAATATAAGGCGACCGAATTTCGTCAGTTCCTTTTGTATACAGGGCCAGTTATACTGTATTCTGTACTGGACACTACAGTATACAAGCATTTTTTATTTTTACATGTGGCCATACGGGTTTTAGTTTCAGAATCTCCATCGGACCGACACTTGAGATTCGCAGAGTCAGCTCTGGAGAAATTTGTTCTTCGCAACGAAGAACTTTATGGCCCAACTTTTAATAGTTATAACGTCCATGGCCTTCTTCATTTAACCAACGATGTCAGACGTCTTGGTAATTTAGATTCGTGTTCTGCTTTTCCATATGAAAACAACATGTCCATTTTTAGAAAATATCTTAGAAAGCCAAGTCTTCCTCTCCAACAATATTCCAATAGGATGAGGGAGAGACAACTTCATGGCACAAATATTCATTGCAATGTCGATTTTTCTATTCGCGTATCTAGACCGCTTAGTAACGACCCCAATTGTTCTCGATACCGTAAGATAGAGTTCAATAGCATATCTCTGGGCACAAATGTACGCGATAATTGTGTCATCTCAGTCGACGGCTCCATCTGCGTGATTTTCAATATTAGCATGGACTCCAATAACTCCTATCGTTTAGGTATTAAAAAATTTCTAGAGGTCGATGATTTTTATGATATCGGCATAATGTCTTCGGCTCTTGGCGTATATAAATGCTCCACATTGAGCCAGGACATTTTATATATCTCCCCCGATCAGGTTCGCGCCAAATGTTTTAGAATGCCTTTTCACGGTAATATGTCCACTGGCAATAACGACGACCCCATCCCCTTAGGAATCTCTAGCTATGTCGTTGCTGTTATTACACACACCGAGAAGCCGTAGTGTTCAAATTCTTCCATCTTCATTATCGTTAGAAGTATCTCGCTGCCAGTCCCTCTCCCTTGTGTAAGCCTCTCGCGTCAGGCGGCCACCATGGTGGTTTTAGTGGGTGCAAGCCCCACATAATCTCACCTCTCCCACGGAGGTGAGGTATCCGTTAGGGATTTCCACCATGTAAAAAAAAAAAAAAAATCTTTTTCCCTTTCTAGTTTCGTCTCTTGTTTTTGGTAAGTTACGACTATTTTCTGGTGAGTGACGTGCTATAATATTTACATTTCCTTCTTTTGTATTTTATCGTTTGGTTCCAATGTTTCTGCATGGGTCATTTGTCCACGTTTTCTACTTTTGTAGCCTTTGTCGAGTTACACTCGAATTATTGAGTAGCACGTTATATATGTTCGTCTTGAGGTTTCGTACAATTAAGATACATACAAATATAATATGGAAATTGTGAGAATAGTTGGTGCATAAAATATCGCATGTAAAATGGAAAAAACAGCTAACACGCCTTTGCTAAGTATTGTAATGTGTACTTTTTTTACTTACAGGCCGACATGAGCCAACGAGGGAAACGTGTGGTCGGAAAACCTAGACGTTACCAAACGACGTCTTCGGAGGAGGAAAACACGAAACGGCGAAGGACGTCGACCGCGCCGAGACCAGCGATTAATGAAGACATCCACCATTTAAAGATGGTCTTACAGGGAGAGGTTCCAGCAACGTTAACGGGTAGTTCTACTTCTAACCCGAGTAACATTTATATGTTTCAGGAGACTTCTGCTGCCAGTGTTCCGGTCCTCGGAGGATTCACGGATCATCAGAATCCAGGGACATCGTCGGCGCACGCCACTGTGATCTACAGTGAGCCGTCGCAGCATGATACAGCGCCGACTCAACCTTCTGATAATATGTAAATTTACATGTTTCTTTTTTTGCTATAAAAATATTGCTATATAGACATTTTCTTATAAATGTTAATGTTCGCAGGAGCATGGAAGACCTCACGGGGCGTGATCGGATCGAGGCCGAGCTAGTGTAAGTATCGCGTGTATCGTGTTTATTAATACGTAACGTCTCCATCCGTTCTGTTTGCAGAAGAATGAATACTCTGTTGATGAGTATTCAGAAATCTATCCAGGCCACCCATAATGCTGGTCAACCATCGAAACCAGCAGTCCTCCCTTTGTCCTCGGTGCAGGAGGTTGACTGCTTTGAGGACATCGATGATGATACTTATTCCAAAGTTGTAAGTGAAGACGAAATTATTCTTTTATTTACTTTTATATATATAATATATACTTACATCAATCTTTACTCGCTTTGTTTAGGTAAAGTATTTCGAATACGTGGGGGGATTCGATTTGAAGGGAGCGGTCAAGTGCTGCTTCAAGGAAGCACTGCCGGACGACGTAACATCTTCATTTACCTGGTTTGGCCGCGAAGGACTCAGATCCTTGTATGACACCCGCATTGCGAGGGCGATTTTTGGTACGAAACAATAAGCACTTTTTATTTTTTCACATAGAATTATTGTTACTATTACTGTATGTTCCATTGATGCTAACGTACTTTGCATACATTTCTTTTTCAGACGGTGTGGCTCAAAATCAGAAGTTCCGCAAGCCAACTCGGTCGGACTTCCAGTTGCGGATGCAAGCGGAACTCAAGGCAGCAAAGGAGAGGGTACGCTGTAGGAAGCGTGGTCCAGCATCGTCGGCCCAGGAACTACGAATGCCCCGCGATTTCTGGAGCGACCAGCAGCCCGAAGAAGAAGCTGATGACCCCTGAAGAAGGTCCGTTTTAACATAACATTAAACATCACGACATTTAGTGTCATGACCGTAAAAGTCACAATTTATATTTTATATATTTCATTTTGTAATATTTTATTTTTCAGAAATATGCCCATTAAAAGTAGAGATGTGTCTCCTTTTACAGTGGCGAAGAAACCAAACGGTACTTTTCAGTGCCCATTTTAAATGAGTAAAACGGGAACTGCCCCTCGGCGTTCATAAGGAACAACAATCGGCACTTTTCAGTGCCAGTATTTTTAAACGTACACAACCAAACAGTACTTTTCAGTGCTCACTTTACTTCAGCATCACTGAAGCAAAGTTTTTAACTCTCGACGTTCGCAATGAACACCATTCGGTACTTTTCAGCGCCTGTTTAATAAATTACTCATTGATCGGTACTTTCCCAGTATCATTTCAATTTTATACTAATAATGTATTTGTTTTCAGATTCAACACAAGCGATGAAGAAGTGGTGATTCTATGCAAAAAAATAAGTCTAGAATATAGTATAAAAGTTTCTGATATAGCCCTTCGTTCTCAAAAAAATTGACTTATGTTTGCATCTAGGATCACCACTTCTAAATGTAAATATTGAAAGTTTCTTTGCTGATTTATATGTGCCATTTTTATTATTTTGTATTTGTAACCATTGTATGTTTTTAAAGATAAGTACATACCTTTTGAAATATGTAAATAGTAAACTTATTTAACAAACTCCAAAATCTGCTCGCAGGTTATGTGAGCAGAATCCACTGCTCCATTTCTCCCGTCTATCAATTATTCACGTGTAGTAGAAAGGGAGGGGATACACAAAGCAATAACGGTACATTTGTGTTGGTGCGTAAGTCCATCTGACGTCACGTGTAGGGAATTATTTGGCAATTGTGGCCTTTAGATGGCGCTGTTCGATGTGCCAGGCGGGCGGCAGGATCTGCCGTCAATCCAGGGGGACCAAGCCGTCATTGATTGGCCGAAGTTCCCGTTTAGTTAGCACCTTATCGGTAGGAGGCGCTAGGTACATCACACACACATACCTAGGTGTATCAGTGAGCACGACACACAACCTTTCGACGTTGGTGAAATGTTACCATGACGACCGTCGTCATCTTTAAATGTTTGGCGCAAACACGAGGAAATGTAACCCACCATAACCCACGTGGATCAGTCATCACATAAGGACGTGATTCAAAGGACCCCTGTCATTTCTAAAATAAAATTTAAAAGATTAAATTTTGGAATGACAAGAAATCCTTCAAATGGCGTCCTCACTTTCCCTGGTTTACCTTTTCTAAGGCCGTCTGACCATGGATCGTCGCATCAGTGACGCGTATGCAGCAAATAGAAGGATATACAAAGAAATTGAATATATTTTATTTTACTATGAAAAGAAGAAATATTCAATTTCAATGTTTATCCTTCTATCTGCTGCATACGTGTCGCTGGTGCGACGATCCGTGGACAGGTTTTAAAGTAAGCGGTGCATTACACGTATACACGTACACATACGTCCCGATTCACACCAATTCACACATTCACAGTTTAGTACGCACCTTATCGGTAGGAGGCGCTACGAACTCTGCTTCAACTTTCGTAAGAGGGAAGCTTGGCCCCCCTGCGTCAATCTGCCCTCGATCTGCCGGCAGGCCCTGCCGGGCAGGGCCTGCCGGCAGAACCGTAGCTGAATGCGGACGTAGGCTGCACCGCAGCTGCCGGCAGATCCTGCGTTCTCCTGGCAGACCCTGCTGTCCATCTGCTGGCAGACTGTAGGCAGATGGTTAGCAGGGCTGTTCGGGATGTCATAAAAAGTGTTACACGAACATAGATCTTAATAATTAATTTTGCCTCATACGAAGGAACGTTTAAAAATTCAAGATAAAAGAGATATCGGTTGCTTACAGTGGAAAGTACAATGTCATTGAGAATTATGTATAAATAATTTATTCATACATCAAACGAAATTCGTATGAATTATATATATATATTTTTTAAACTCTTATAACTACGTAAGCACTGAAAATAAATAGGATTTGTGTTCGTCTATCTTTTTATTCAGAATGGTATTCCAATGAATCAGCTGTTCACACGTATCCTGTATACAAATAACATTTTATAATGTGTCGTTATATTCCTTATTTATTCTTAATTACATTGCAATTTCATTGAATATAAAGCGCTTGCATTTTTCTATATGAATTTTATTCATATTCCTTTTGAAAGCGAAATATAATCATACGTAAATGAAGGGAAATTAAACACTGAATTAACGCTTTGAGTAGTATGGGCCCGTCTGTGATCAGACGTCTAGACTAGCAACGTAGAAGATAATGATCGTTTTCGAACTTAAATACTTCAGTTGCTGAGGAAATAGGTGCGTTCAGCCGACAAAACCGGCGACTGCAACCGGTGAGTGATTTCCCTAGATTTTACTACAGACCGTGTAGAGACTTCGTCGATGATTTTACTCTGAACGCAACCGATCACTTCACCTACTCAACATGTTTAGTAACCGGTCGCCATTTTTTGTACCATAGTTTATTTCCGGTACAAAAAATGGCGACCGGTTACTAATGTTGCGTGATTACGCGAACGTAGTCACAGAAATGTATATAATCGATAGGTAAATTAGGAGTGAAGTTTGAAAGTAGATACTTGCGTATGATTAAGAAGTATTATAAAGGATGCGCAATGCGGGTGGCATTCGTGGGAAAGATCTTGGGCAGAGCTCGAGGGCAGGAAGAGGATACCTATTAACGAACCCCGAAACGAATCGCGAGTTTCTTCTAAGTCACGTAATCTCTTGAGAAGGCCTTGTCCTTTGTTAGACTTTAGGAGTGTTGATTGACACCAGAAGTGTTGGCGACGCTAAGGAAGTCATAAATTCTCTTCAAGAGTAGTCTACTCGACCCTCGTAGCCGAGCCAACTTTCTCTTCCCACGTGTGCACCCCGCTGTGTAACGGAAAAGCGCGCTTCCACCGAGTTTCCACCACCACCCGAAGACTGAGGGAAAGATGGACGTCGATTCGCGGGGGCGGACGGACATCCGCGGGACAACCTACCCTTTGAATCCGGCTCATCCCTCATCCTGATTGGCCAAAGGACTGGGAGGACGCCCAGGGATGGAAGGGGCACCACGTTCGAGGAAGGAAGGAGCAACGACGGAGGACTCGGAGAAGGCAGAACTTTTTTGACGCTTGAATGTACAAGTGCAGATTTCACTTACAAAGCAATTCCTTAAATTTATTAAGAATATATACCAGTTTTACCAAAACAAATAGTTTCTTTTTATTCATAACACCCGCGCACTCTGACGAGCAGAGCGGCTCAGCGCTCCACGGGCACCAACCTGCGTTCTGTCCTTAAAATCACCGCGAAAATACGCAACAAAATTGGTGACAGCGGTGGGATTGTTCTAAATAATCGCGTTAATTTCACAAACATTTTGAGTGATAAACTTTGCCGGCTCGTGAGTGTTTGATATATACAGTCTACACTTCTAGAACTGTGATTTTCGTAAACTTGTGAACTGACATTACTAAGCAGCAATTTATAATTGTGTAACCAACGTGAAAGTGCAACCTCTCCCCCTAAGGTTTTTGCACGGTTTCCCTAAGGGCAAGGGTGGATGCCGGAGACGGGTGGTTTCAGCGGCCGTGCTCGCAAACCCTGAAATCACAAGCACCTGTTGGAATTGGAACACCTACACATCAATTGAGGATTAGTGAATCTTAGTGTATTTCTGGGATATTAGCTGACTTTTATATATCACCTTGTTCGTAAGTTTTATTGTAAGAGTTTATAATTATAAGAAACTATATCTTACGTGATAAGCATAAATTAGATTTTTTTTTTCTCTTCAAAATGCCGCCGTATAAGACCGGATTTGTAAAGGCTAGACGTAATGGAAGGGCTGACTTGAGTGGTAGTAGCGCGTCCGAAATAGGAAATTTAATGATAGAGTTACCCGCACCGAAGTCTTCTTCAACTGCGTTACAGTCGAATGAATTGAGCGTAATACCATCGCGAATTCCTATTCGTAGATATAATTACCCTCTCCTCGGTGATGAATCAATTCCTTCAGATAGTTCAAGTGCTGCGAAAATTACGGAATTACCTTCTGATTCCTCAGAGACTATATTTATGTCGTTGACTTTCGCCGCTCCTTTGATTCCCCGCTTTGATGGAAAGTCCTGTTCAATAACTAAGTTTATTAGTCAGTGTAGACTGGCGGATTCACGAATTAAACCCGGAAATAGGATTAACTTACTCGCTTTGATCCGCAATAAAATTGAAGGTGATGCAGATCAGCTCATATCTGATAGCAATGAATTGACTACGTTGGACGAATTGGTCGACTTGTTAAAATCTTCTTTTTCCCAGTCTTTTGATATTAATCGCGTTCAGGACGAGTTAAAGAATCTGCGTCAAAAGGATAGTGAGAGCATTGATGGTTTTGGGGCTAGGGTGAAGGAGATTTTAAATAGGGGTACGGAAGCAGCTAACGAGGAATCTGATATGGTGGAGTCTAGAGGCGTTAGAAATTTATTGAATAGTGCAGCTATATTGGGTTTTAAGAGAGGGCTCTATAACTATAATGTTAGAACATTAATGATAAGGGAGAAGGCGGATAGTTTAGGGATGGCTATACATGCCGCGACTGGGATAGAGAGGGAGTTAGAGCATCAGATACAGACCCCCTTTTCGGAAACCGTAGTTAGTAGTACTAAAGTATGTGCAGTCAATGTGGATGATCGCAGGTGTTATGGCTGTAACCAGCCAGGTCACTTGCGTAGAAATTGCCCTAAAAATGGAAATACCTTGTTTAAATTACCAACTCGTCAAGACATCAGGTGTAATCATTGTAAAAAGACGGGACACACGGAAGACCGGTGCTTTAGGAAAAATACACCTCGTAGGTCTAACATACCGCAATCTTCAATGACCGCAGCTTCCAGGAACTCGCAAAATTTAAACTCGCAAGGGGCCCCACAAGCAAGCGCAGTGCGGAACCAACCCCTGATTGCGCGCGTCGAAACCATCGAACCCTCTATCAATTTGACGCGATAGGTATTAACCAATCGCCTGTGATCCAGTTGGAGGAAAATCTGTTTTGCAGCGGATCTGCTAGCTTCCTCGTTGACACAGGTTCTCATCTAAATCTGATCAAACAGGAGGGTTTAGCCTCGAATTTAGCAGTTAATACTAACATGATCTATCACCTTACCGGAATTTGTCCAGGAATGATTCGCACTCATGGTGAAGTCATTATCACCGTTCGTGATATTCCGATTAACTTCCAAGTTGTGAGTAACGATTTTCCTATTAAACAGACAGGAATTCTGGGAATTTCATTCCTTGAGAAACAGGAGGTAACTCTTACATTCAGGGATAAGCTACCCAATAGTTTGCAATTTGGAAAAGGGAAATCTTCTCCTTGCATTTTTTCATCTTTTGATTTGGCTCCACGCACTAAGACTTTAATTTCCGTCCCTGTCAAGAATAATAACACATCAGGTTATATGCAGAAAATAGATGTTGGACCGGGTATTTACGTAGGTGAGGTTTTAGCAAGCCAGGAAAATGGATTCGCAAAGATTTACGCAATCAACACCACAACCGAGAAGGTTACTCTTACCATACCTTCTGTGGAATTGGAAGAATTTGATATCAAACCCCCTGCTCCCCGTTCATATCAACCGGGAGATTCTAACCTCAATCATTCGAGTGCACATGCACAAAGGTTTGTTCAACTGGTTAAGGCTCTGAATTTGGAAAGCCTTAATGAGGCGGAAAGAGTCAGTATCTTGGAAATAGTTAATGAGTTTCCTTATCAATTCTATCTTCCGACAGATAAGTTAGGGTCTTCTAATACTGCTCAACACACCATAGTAACTACCAACGAAGTACCGATAAACACCAAACAATATAGGTTTCCTCCGGTTCATAAAAATGAAATTAAAGAACAGATACATACCCTACTCAAAGATGATATAATTCAGCCCTCAGCATCACCATATAATTCTCCCATTTGGATCGTTCCCAAAAAACCCGACTCTTCTGGAAAACTCCGTTGGCGCATGGTTATAGACTATCGGAAGTTAAATGAAAAAACTGTCGGAGACGCTTATCCCCTTCCTAATATTACCGATATATTAGATCAATTGGGGGGAGCGAAATATTTTAGCACTTTGGACTTGGCTTCCGGTTTCCATCAAATTTTAGTTGACCCTGTTTCTAAACCTAAAACTGCTTTTTCCACTCCCAATGGTCATTATGAATTTAACAGGATGCCATTCGGCCTTAAAACTGCACCTGCCACCTTTCAACGAGTTATGGACTTGGTATTATCCGGCTTGCAAGGAAGCGAACTCTTCGTGTATATGGACGACATAGTCGTCTACGCAGATTCTCTCGAAGAGCATGCGCGAAAATTAAAAATTCTTTTGGCGCGTTTACAGAACTCCGGATTGACCCTTCAACCAGGCAAATGCCATTTTCTTCAGCGAGAAATAATATACTTAGGACATATATTAACTAGTAAGGGAGTAAAACCGGATCCCGGAAAGATCAAAGCGGTAAAACAGTTTCCTGTGCCAAAAACTAAAAAAAATATTAAACAGTTCTTAGGTCTCGTAGGATATTATAGGAGATTTATTCAAGACATGGCTAAGATTGCGAAGCCATTAACAACACTTCTGAAGAAAAATAGTCCTCTTTGCTGGAGTGACGAGGTTCAGGCTGCTTTTGAAAAGCTAAGGGATATCATTTGTTCGGAGCCATTATTGCAGTTCCCAAATTTTTCGCAACCATTTCTGGTTACCACCGATGCCTCCGATTACGCTGTAGGAGCTGTTCTAAGTCAGGGTCCTATTGGGAAAGATCTTCCAATAGCGTATGCTTCCAGGACTTTGAACAGTGCCGAGACCAATTATTCCACTATAGAGAAGGAACTATTAGCTGTTTTGTTTGCTGTGCAACACTTTCGGCCTTACTTGTATGGACATCAGTTCACCTTAGTTACAGACCATCGTCCATTAGTTTGGTTAAATAATGCAAAAGATCCCACTTCTAAAATTATGAGATGGAGAATTAAATTAAATGAGTACGATTACAACATCGTGTACAAGCCTGGCCGAGTAAACTCCAATGCAGATGCACTGTCGCGCAACCCAATTATACCTAGTCATGCTTCCGATTTCCAATTGAATCCTTCACGGACAAATGAGATTCATGATTCCTGTTCGAGGCGTCTGGAAGAGGTACTTGTCTGCGCAGACGAGTCATCAATTGCAGATTCCGAAGTGGACAGGAGAGATGACGCATTTCTCGAGTACAATAATGAAGTAATGGTGGCTTCTGTTTTCCTGGCGCGCGGGAAGGCAGAGACTAGGCAGAATGAGGTCATAAGTAAATTATTGAGAAATTTTAATGTTAGCAAAGGTAATACAGATTGTGAGGGAACGCTCCAGCTGGACACTATGGATCAGCTTCCATTCGGACATTTGTTGAACGGTGAGACCGAACCCCCGGCAGCCGCTTCAGATTCCGTTGGAAGTGGTCCATGTTCAGTAAAGGTGCCTGCGCTCTGTCCGGCCCCTGAGGAGACATCGCAGGGCCTGCGGTATCTTGAATCGTGGCAGAGACGTGGGGAGTCTGTTAGTTTCCCAGCTTATGCTGTGGTAGAGGCTTTGATGCCGGATATTTTCTCGACTAATGTCGTGGCAGAGGCTGACGAGCCTGGTAAAATAGCGACCAAGACCGCGCGGAGGACCCTCAGTAGAATGACCTCAATAGAATCTAATAGAAATGAATCAGAACTTGACGATAGTGATTGTGATAATATACAAAAGGGAAATAGAATATTGGTTACTGATATTTTACATGGACAGACGACGCACCTCTCTCAATTTCCTACTATCCTTAACACCAAAGATTACCTTTTCATGCGCAGAGATAATATCATTCACTTTCTACCTCTTGATTGTAGCATAGATTCTCAAGTAAGCAAGGATTTGCTAATAAGAAATAGGTTCTCCATTGACCAAATAAGGAAATATCGTCTCAATCCTGGAGAAGCTATGACTTTTCCCGGGGATAAATATTCCATTTTCCATCTATTCGTTAAATCTACTTCTCAGGAAAATCCAGACTGCACACATATTGTCTCTTCGTTGAAATCTCTCAAACAGCTCATGAGTTCCTTGAGTATTAAGACCATCAGTATATCAAGAAATCATAACCATCTTGAACCCATCGAGTGGGAATTCATAGAGGATATTCTACGGCAGATTTTTAATGATCCCCAGTATATTATTACTGTATGTACCGGTGAGATTGAAACTCCACCTAAACCAAAACGATCTGAAATTATTAAGGAATATCATGAATCTGTAATAGGAGGTCATAAAGGCATGGCTAAGTTATATAGTCGTATTCGGGAACACTTTTATTGGCCAGGGTTGGGAAAAGAAATTAAGGAATTCGTACGTACCTGTCCAATTTGTCAAAGGAACAAAATTCACTCAGCAAAGACTCGACAGCCAATGCGAATTACTGATACTCCAAAAATAGCTTTCGAAAAGGTGCAGATGGACATAGTTGGTCCATTACCAATAACCAAAAGGGGCCATCGATACCTCTTAACGCTTCAAGATAATTTAATTAAATATTCGGATGCTATTCCTTTATCTAATATTGACTCTGTATCCGTAGCAGTCGGCCTCACTGAACAGTTTATTAGCAGGTTCGGTTGTCCTAGAGTCATTCATACGGATCAGGGTAGTAATTTTGTTAGCAAAGTAATGAAGAGTTTTTGTAGGATCTTCAAAATTCGTAGAATTACCTCCACCGCATTTCATCCGCAATCATTAGGGTCTTTAGAGCGTGCCCACCGTGTTTTCGTCGACTATTTAAAACATTATTGCACAAAAACAGATTGGGATGATTGGATTAGATTCGGGATATTTTCCTATAACACCTCAGTTCATGAAGCCACTGGTTTCACTCCCCATGAGCTTGTTTTCGGTGTGAAGGCTATTATTCCCACTGAGTTTGCAAAGCAGGAAGTTCCACGAAGTTTCATCGAATATTTAGATCAACTATTCATGAAACTCACTACCACTCAGGCTACAGCTGCAGTTAACCTTGAAAAAGCAAAAGAAAAGAGCAAGCAATATTATGATAAGAATGTTAATCCTCGTCAATTCTCTGTAAACGATCATGTATACTTACTTAAGGAACCCAAAACATCCAAATTCGACTCAAGTTGGACGGGTCCTTATAAGATTATTCAAATGTATGATGACTTAACGATAGAAATAGCGATATCAACAAATAAATCTAAGATAGTTCATGCGAACAAGCTTAAACTAGCATGTATAAGACCAGATGTCACTGATCTGGAAGATTAATGTTAATATTATGTGTGGTAATTTTATAATTCTGTATTCCTTTTTGGTTTGATATGTGTGTAATCCAAATTTTATTCTGCAAGTACCATTATTTTGTTAATTTGTATGTGTCGAATGTATTGTGGCATTATGTTATGAGTTATGATTATTTTAAATCGAATAAGGATTATAGCTTTTGGATGAAGTACTTAGATAAGTTTAGTTAGGGTGTTACATTACTACCGTATATTGGCTATGCGTTACATTATAATTGATTTAATATTACCTAGTAATAGAATAATATCTTTCTATTGTAAAATGTTGCGGTGCAACTATCATTCTTCAACTCGTGCTTCTTGTTCCTGCGGGACAATGGGTGGACCGAGTAGCTCGTTTACCGCAGGGCTGGCGCGGGAAGAGGAGGGGTAGTTGTAATCATATGTAAAGCGCGTATTCATTCAATTTTTGCATACTTAAGTTAGAACTGATGTATTGTTTTCTTTTTAAAAGTTGTTTCCATTTGAAACATCCTTTTCTATATGAAGGGAGGTGTTGCGTGATTACGCGAACGTAGTCACAGAAATGTATATAATCGATAGGTAAATTAGGAGCGAAGTTTGAAAGTAGATACTTGCGTATGATTAAGAAGTATTATAAAGGATGCGCAATGCGGGTGGCATTCGTGGGAAAGATCTTGGGCAGAGCTCGAGGGCAGGAAGAGGATACCTATTAACGAACCCCGAAACGAATCGCGAGTTTCTTCTAAGTCACGTAATCTCTTGAGAAGGCCTTGTCCTTTGTTAGACTTTAGGAGTGTTGATTGACACCAGAAGTGTTGGCGACGCTAAGGAAGTCATAAATTCTCTTCAAGAGTAGTCTACTCGACCCTCGTAGCCGAGCCAACTTTCTCTTCCCACGTGTGCACCCCGCTGTGTAACGGAAAAGCGCGCTTCCACCGAGTTTCCACCACCACCCGAAGACTGAGGGAAAGATGGACGTCGATTCGCGGGGGCGGACGGACATCCGCGGGACAACCTACCCTTTGAATCCGGCTCATCCCTCATCCTGATTGGCCAAAGGACTGGGAGGACGCCCAGGGATGGAAGGGGCACCACGTTCGAGGAAGGAAGGAGCAACGACGGAGGACTCGGAGAAGGCAGAACTTTTTTGACGCTTGAATGTACAAGTGCAGATTTCACTTACAAAGCAATTCCTTAAATTTATTAAGAATATATACCAGTTTTACCAGAACAAATAGTTTCTTTTTATTCATAACACCCGCGCACTCTGACGAGCAGAGCGGCTCAGCGCTCCACGGGCACCAACCTGCGTTCTGTCCTTAAAATCACCGCGAAAATACGCAACACTAAACATGTTGAGTAGGTGAAGTGATCGGTTGCGTTCAGAGTAAAATCATCGACAAAGGGTGCGTTCAGCGGACTCAACTGTTGGGTGATCTCACTAGATTTTACTCTGAAACTGCACGTTCATTGGTCGATGCGAGTAAAATTTAGTGAGATCACTCAACAGTTGAGTCCGCTGAACGCACCCAATGTAACATCTATCAACCGTCATGATCAACCCCTTTTTACAGTAAATTAATACATAAATTACTGACTGATTTAGAAATATAACATTAGAATGAAAAAGTTAAGCAAATACTATTTACAATTTACATACATACGAAGTACGAAGAGAATGAAGCTCAAGAATAATAAGCTATCCGTATCGTGTTACAACTATAGTCAAAATAACAAATAAATAAAGTAAACGCATTATCTGTTCACACGTATTATACCTAATATCATAACAAACACTTTTAGCGTCTTAACTCGAATTATGCGTCATTCTAATTAAGCATATATTTAATTTCGGAATTAAATTTAGTCTACAGCGTGCAAGCGCGTGGTTCCGGTAACAGTTTGTTGTGACTGATGCGTCAAAAACGTTTCGATCAGAAAAATAGCATTTGCGCTTGATGTTTAAAATAATAGTGAATCGGATTAAAATCTTATTGTAACATTGCATTTTTCAATTTCAATGAAAATCAAATTCATCTCTCGACTCTTTATGCGCATTAAATGCCAGTCCGCTTTGACATAACCTCTGCGTCAATAAGCCAGGCGCAGTTATGGAAATAAATCCATTGAGTATAATTCTTGTAAAAAGTGACAGCAAAGGTGACAGACTTTTGTTTCGTTATCCGCATGTAGCGAAATACACGCGAGATTCCAATCAGTGTACCAAAAGGAAGAATCCTTATTCTTTAACTATTACCGAAGATTTATTGCAGGTCAGTTTCAGACTACATTATAACACCGTAATTCTTACTCAGTGCATTTACAAGATAATTTGATATTTAACAAATCCCATCAACAGTCTTTGCCTTTCCCAACCTCGAATATAAGTAATGGCAATTTAACTGGAGTAACCGACGAAGTATTATCAACGTTGTTCGCCGTTAAGCCGGAGCTGTGCGAACAAAAGTTCGAGTTAAAAGTGAACGACGTCCGATTCGTCGGCCATCCAACTTTAATCCCATCCCGTGGATTGAAGGAAGTTAATTCTTCTATGCTCTTCAATATAGTATTCGCTCTCCAAGCGCAAACGAGTCATTCGATAGTAAAATGTTATTACGACTTGAGCAGAAGGTTTGTCGTATAATTCTGTTTATGTAAAGAAACGAGATCAGATAGGTTTTATGAATAATTCATTTCAGATTAGGCATAGCTTTGAGGCACGAAGAAAAGCGATGTGGATTTTTAACGGAAGAGATAAAGATTATGGTTTCAACTCATGACGAAGTCGCTACTAGGTATATCGAATTGTTGCTTGCGTCATCTTGTAAAAGAAACAATGATTGGGACTTTCTTTTTATACGTGTAATGTGTATTTCTAGATCAGAAGGTGAGAGCGATTGTGACGAGTCACCATACGAATTAATATTGCAAAGAAGTTCACTCGCGAGAGACCTAAAGTCTGTATTTAGCAGTCTCAGTACTTCTGGTATAATTAATATTATGATTAATAAATGGATTCAAGTGCGCTTCTGTCTTCCACAGAAAGTTCATCAATCCCATAAGAAAGGATTTATTATTAATCCAGAAATAATAGACAGGCTAGTAGTAAAATAAATAATTAAAGATTAAAGTGATATATTAAACATTGAATTTTATTGCAGATGCTTAAACAGTTTAAGACCTTACCATGGCTTACTGTTACTGATCGAACCGTTAGACTTATTGGATTCGCTCCCGTTAGATTCCTCTCCAGCGCTTAGACGTTTAATTCAAATGTACAGTCCACTCAAAAGTCTGCAAACTTTGGCCGCTGATTCTGACCTCACGCTTACTCAAGTCTTTCAATTAACTGGCCACTTAGTTTATTGGGCCAAAGCTACGATAATTTATCCCCTTTGCGAGAGCAATGTTTACGTTGTATCACCAGACGCAGTCATAACGAACCACTTGCTGGAAGCATTCTCCGAGGAATTTCCAGGACTTTGTCTTTTACAAGTATGCGCGAAGAAGTTATTTCTGTTCATGTTCGATGCGAAATCAAATTCTAATCGTCAATTGGTTTAGGTTCTCAGCGATTTCTCGTTACCAACATCGATAAGCCAGAAGTTAAATCCTCTGAATCAATCGCAACAGCAAATGCAATTAGTAAAAATAATTATATGGTTATTAAAGAATCATTTACTCTTACAATTGCATACGTACGTTCAGTATATGCCAACTGTGCACGGTCGAATGTCATTGGTAAGTTTGAAAGGCTTATTTACGTGAAATTTATAAACTAAAGATTTATTTTTCAAAGGATACGAAGGAAGAAGTAAATCATAATTTAAACGAGGCCATTGAAAGTGGCAGCACGTGGATTTTAAATGATGCTCCTAAAGGAACTGCGTCTGATATAAAGGAAGAGTTATCGATGAACGTTCATAAAGAAAATGGAATATTTAATTACCAGTCGGAAGATTACGACATTCCATCTGACGACAGAAAATTGCTGGATAGATTGTGTCGCCTTGGTTATTTTAACGGGGGGCATCATTTAGAAGAAATTATGTATTTTGAGAATATCCGCAGATCTCAATTATTACAAATTTTGGATAAATTTAGAGACGTATTGATCACATGCGAGTGCGAAGATCCCGCTATAGCCCTTTTTTATAGTCAATTTAGTTCTTAACATTTCGATGTCAAAAATATTTAAGTAGACCTTTAAGTTACGTTTCGTAAACGTTATTGTCTAAACAGATTGTAATATATTTGAATGTACTATTATAATATAGATAACTTTAACGAGTACTGGGCTAAATCGAAGAAAATCAATTTTGAAGTGGCAGTTTAAATATACCCTTGTATTTGTATATAGGGTAAGCAGGCCAGTAGCTGGACAGTGTTGTGGTACGCGGGAAAGGAGTGAATAAGAATGGTTGTGGTTACGATAACACGAGGCGTCGTCCCCGTCTGCCTGTGCCCACCTGCCGAACCGATCTCTCCCCTCGCCGTCGGTCCGCCAGATAGCGCTCAGAACGCACGCACACAACATCCTCTTTTCTTTATTGACTGATTAATGCGTTACAATGTCGCCGTATAAGGCTGGTGGCCCGCAATTTCTTCTGGGCCTATTCTCCTGGTGTCCGTTAACGTCTACCGGGATATGAGCATTACCATTATTGTGGTTGTCATTGACTGTATCGTCGTTTCGTACAGGAGCATTTTCGTCGCGTAAATCAATATCTACCGGCGCTATTTCGTCTTGTATTACCAGATCATCGCGTTTATGTGGCGCGTGCACAAGATGCCATCTATTTCTCTTAATCAAGCTCCCTCTCTCCGTCCGAATCAGATAGGAATTTGGAGTGTCTAGTCGTTTTACAATTCTACTATACACGCGAAGATCGATTATCCAACACGTATCATTCCTATCTAATTCTGACAGATTTCCAGTGCGGTGGCGCTTATTGTAATATATAGATTGTTTATCTTTCCTTTTTTCTTCTAACTTAATTACCTCTTTGTGGTGTTTGAATGATCCTAAGCTATCTGGCCACATTGGAAGAATGGAACGGATTTTTCTCGAAAACTTAAGTTCAGATGGACTGTACCCGTTCTCCAATGGAGTCGTTCTATATGCTAGAAGCCCTTCGTTCAGGTCTTCGCATTTTTTGATGATATTTTTTATTATCTTTACCGCCGCTTCCGCTGCCCCATTACTTTGTTGGTATTTCGGCGAACTTGTCACGTGGGAAAAATCGTATCTCCGGGCAAACTGTTTGAATCCCGACTCAAACTGTGTACCACAGTCTGATCGCACAATTTCCGGAATGCCGAAACGAGCGAAGCTTTCTTGACACTTTAATGACTTCTTTTTGAGTTAAACAACTAAGCTCATATACTTCAATATATCTACTATAGTAGTCAGTAATTATAAGATACCATTTTTCCCATTTGAACAAGTCTAGGCCTATCTTCTGCCAAGGTCTGCATGGGAATTCCTCCCGGAGGAATGGCTCTTTGTGGTTTGCTCTGTGCTCGATACACTTTGGACAAAATTCAACAACATTTTTCAACTGTGAGCTCAAACCGATCCACCAAACTGATTGCTGCGCGCGTGCTCTGCATTTGTTAAGGCCGAGATGGCCGCTGTGAATTTTATTAAGCATTTCTAACTGTAAAGATGACGGGATAATTAATCGGGCTTTATACAGTAGGTACTCGCTGGCATACGATATATAATCTTTGGAGGCAAAATAAGGCAATAGACCTTCATCCAAATTACTTTTCCTTGGCCATCCATTTTGAGAATATCTAATCAACGTACTACAAATATAGTCTTGTTGTTGTTCGTCTTTTATTCTATCTAGCATTGTGCTCGTAGCTGGCAACCTGGCCACTACGTATCTAACGTAACTATAAATTTCTTTTGGAAGATCGTCATCATACTCCGTTTTATTATTGGAAGGTAGTCTAGATAGCCCGTCAGCTAGGATCAGCTGTTTGCCAGGTACGAACTCAACGCTATAATTGTATCTCATGAGACGCATTCTTATTCTTTGTAATCTCGGCGTAAGATCGTCGAGCGGTTTTGTTTGCAAAATTTGGATTAACGGTTTATGATCCATTTCCAACTTAATATCTATACCAATTATAAATTCTTTAAAATGTTCGCATGCGAAGGCAAGCGCTAAAGCTTCCTTTTCGATTTGACTGTACCTTTTTTCGCAATCGGTAAGGGTTTTAGACGTGTAGGCTACCACTTCCCGTACCTTTTCCTCACTCTCTTGTAATAAAGCTGCCCCTAACCCGTATCCCGATGCATCCGCCTGAACAATAATTGTTTTCCTGTAGTCGTAATGAGCTAGAATAGGTGCGTTTGTAATTAGTCTTTTAATTTCTTGGAAAGCTCGTTCTTGAACGTCAGTCCACACAAACTGTGTGTCTCCCTTTAGCAGTGAATTAAGAGGCTCTAGTACATCTGATTTGTTCGGAATAAATTTACCCACATAGTTAACTGTCCCCAAAAAGTGCATAAGTGAACTCTTGTCCTTAGGAGACTCACATTCCGCGATAGCTGACGCGCGTTTTTCGTTCATTTTGATGTCTTTTTCGGATATCACGTGCCCTAGAAACTCTATCTCTGTAACACATATTCTACATTTTTCCTTATTCAATGTTAAACCCGCTTTCTCTAGTCTATCAAATACTGTTGTCAACAGTGCTTCGTGTTCTTCTCGAGTTTTCGTGTGAATCAATACATCGTCGATGTGAACGATTACCTTTTCTAAATCCTTAAATATCTCCGCGAACCAAGCCGAGAAATAATCTGGAGCGCAGTTGATTCCGAACGGTAAGCGTGTAAACATAAAACGTCCAAACGGGGTGATAAAAGTGGTTAATTTTTTACTATCGGGATCGAGTTTTATTTGATAGAATCCTTTTTTTGCATCCAACTTCGTGAAGTATTTACTACCTTTGAGGCTAGCTAAAACAACATCTACCTTCGTGACCGGAAAGTTTGCGCGTTTCACGCTTTTGTTTAACTTGGTATAGTCGCCGCATACCCGAACTTCCTCTCCATCTTTCTTAGGAATAACTACAATAGGGCTACACCAGTCTGTCGGAAAATCAACCGATACTATGATTCCACTAGCCTCTAAGCGAGTCAATTCTTCTTTGAGTTTATCGTTATGAGCGACGGCGACTGCTCTTGGCACCGATTGAAAATAGGGGATTGCGTCCCTCTTTACTTGAATATTTAACGGTCGATCGAATTGACCAATTCCCTCAAACACTTTCGGATAACGTTGAGCAAATTCGTGGACCCTTTCTCCATTACTTTGACTCAAATTGTTTACTATTTTAATCAAATCAAATGCTTTTATTTCTGGTTTACCTAAGAGACAGCGCTTCAAATTTTCTATCACGTATAAACGCGCCCTGGACGTTTTACGTTTATTATATAAATGAACTTCGACATACCCCAGCACCGAAAGCTTTTTTCCATCCGGCCCGACAATAATTTTACAGCTTCGCTTGATGTTATTCCTAAAGGTAAGCGGCAAATCGTCCGGAGAAACGCACGTTACATCCGCGCCAGAATCGACAACAAACGTCAGCTCTCTCGTGAGCTCTCGCGCGCGTAATGTAAACACAAAGTCGTCGTCTTCTTGGCCTTCACTGACCGCTCCTAGGAAGGCTGCTGCTTCGTCTCCTGCCTCTTCTCCCTCTTCTTCTACTCGGTTTACCTTGTAGCCTGATTTGGTTTTACACGTGCGTTCCCAATGGCCGATGTTTCCACACTTTCGACATCTTGAACTCGAAGCGGGGCATTTTTGTGTTGTCGCGTGTTTAGCGAAACCGCATCTGCTACATGTGTTTTGTTCTCTTCCTTTTTCCCCTATGCTATTTTGCTTTCGTCTATTCTCAGCTATTCTATTTACTTCCGTATACTGCGTCATCTCTTCCCTGATTTTCTTTCCTTCGATCGCCTGCACTTCGGATTGACGTGCTACCTCGAGTGCTTTACTCACGGTCAAATCCGACATCAGCTGTAATCGCTCAGAGGTTCGCGCGTTGCGGATCCCAATCACTATACGATCCCGAATGAGCTCGTCCTTCAGGTTGCCAAAGTCACATGTCTCCGCTAACGTGTACAAACTGGTCACAAACGAATCCACGGTTTCTTCGAGTTGCTGTGATCTTAAGTTAAACTTATATCTTTCAAAAACGACGTTCTTCTTTGGTGCAAAATAGCTTGTGAACTTTTCTTTCACCGTCTCGTAAGTAGTCGTATGATTGATGGTCGGCATTACCTGTAACAGGATCTCTTCTGCTTTTTCTCCCATCATATAGCACAGCATATCGATCCGTTCTTTTTCGCTTTTCTTGTCGGCCTGCGACCTGATAAATATCTTTCGAATCGTTTCAGCCATGCCTTCCACATTCTGGCTTGGAAACGTCGAATTCCTTTGGCGAGTTAATCGGCACTACGCCTGCTGGTTTCCGCTCATCTCCCCCCGGCATCACTACTTTTACTTTCTTTCTTTATTTATCGCTGTTTTACACTTAGCACCATGTTGTGGTACGCGGGAAAGGAGTGAATAAGAATGGTTATGGTTACGATAACACGAGGCGTCGTCCCCGTCTGCCTGTGCCCACCTGCCGAACCGATCTCTCCCCTCGCCGTCGGTCCGCCAGATAGCGCTCAGAACGCACGCACACAACAGACAGTTTAGGTGATTCTGAAGTTTACATCAAGCTGTTTCTTAGAACTGTTGTATTAAAAAAATCAAAAGCTTTGCACGTAAAAATGTACAAATTTAAAGAAAAAAATATCTACAAGTAAAAAATTAATGTATTTAAGGATAAAATGATGAAAATTCTACTCATAGCCCGTATCCTCAGTAGATGGACGATAGGGCTAGCAGATGGACAGTTCAAAACCAATAGATGGACGGGTGTCTGGCTAGACGAATAAAATACTTATTAGCTATAGTAGGTACCTAGATTAAGTTATTGTTTGTTAAAATATAGTTTATTTCATCAAAATAAAAACGTATGGAGTCTTAATTGGCAGAAAACGGTGCAACAGGTTATGGGCCCAGGCCGCAAATAATGTGAGGTTATCTCTAACCAAATGTGGCCAGACGTTTCACGCATGAAGTGACTCGTGCATGGTGGCGTAAAATCATACATAAGTACAAATACATTTATCGCATTACAAAAATTTTTTTCCGATAAATATGTTAATGTTTTATAAAACAACAAACGTTTTTTCTACAAAATAAAAAAACAATAATATAGATTAAAACTCTAAGTCTTTCAATATTAACGATTAACCAACGATTCGTCCATCTGCTGGGCCTCGTCCAGCTACTGGCCTACTTACCCTAGTAAAAAAATTCATTACAAAAAACTCTTGACAATTGTTACTTTCCTTTTTACAAAGGATATACCCTGATAACCACATCTGGGGCGCAGAGCCTGACATCAGATTCGTAGTCATCTATGTCCGCATTAGGATACGTTCTGATGTACAGGGCCTGACATCAGGACCCTGACGTCAGATGGGCAGCAGATTCGCAGCAGATCCTGCCGTTCGCCTGACACGTGTAACAGCGCCATCTGAGGGTCAGAATTGGCAAACAATTCCCTACGTGTGACGTCACACATCCGTCCCTACGCGTGACGTCACATGCACGTGGCTACGCACCAACACATGTGTACCGTGATTGCTATAGGTGCCCCCCCCCCCGCCCTTTCTTCTGCGCACAGGGAATTAATAAGCAGCAGTTTTGGAGTAGATTATGTTCACATAACCTGCGAGGTTTATTAAATAAGAATTCAATTTATTTGTAAAGGTATTCCATTTATTTGTAAAAGGTAAAGTGGCACATATATATATAATTAACTCTGAAAAGAAATACAATATTATAAAATTGAAATGATACTGGGAATGTACCAATCCATGAGTATTTTATTAAATGGGCGCTGAAAAGTGCCGATTGATGTTCATTGTGAACATCGAGAGGTTGTTCCCGTTTTAATAAATTAAAATGGGCACTGAAAAGTACCGTTTGGTTTCTTCGCCACTGTTAAAAGGAGACAGACCTCTACTTTTAATGGGCACATTTCTGAAAAATAAAATATTTACCATATTTAATTATCGTTTTCCCGCAACAGTAAATCATGACTTTTACGGTCATGACATTTAGTGTCATGACTTTTACTGATACGAACCTTCAAAGGTCAGCTTCTTCTTCGGGCTGCTGGTCGTCCGTCCACAAATCGCAGCGCATTCGCGATGCATTGGAGGCTGCCGTCGCGCGTGGACCACTCTTCTTACTTCGGACCCTCTCCTTGGCGGCTCGAAGTGCCTGCTGCATCGACCGTTGGAAATCCGATCGGAGCGGCTTGGTGAAGTGCGGGTTCCCAGACACCGCTTCTGAAAAAGTAATGCACGCAAAGTACGTTAGCATAATTATGCATAAAAACATGGAAATGCTTATTGCTTCGTACCGTAGATCGCCAATACGATACGGGTGTTGTATAAGGGCCTTTGCCCTGTTCGGCCGAACCACGTGAAGGACCGTGTCACGTCGTCGACCAGCGCTTCCTTCAGACAAATGCCGACCGCTTCCTTCAGGCTGAACCCACCCACGTATTTTAAATATTGAACCTAAACAAAGTAAGTAAAGATTGATGTAAGTATGTATTATATCAAATTAAATAAGAGCATAATTTCGTTTTCGCTTACAACATTGGAATAACTGTCGTCATCGATGTTCTCGAAACAGTCCACCTCCTCCGGTGACGATAGCGGAATGACGGCTGGTTTTTGTGGTGGACCGTTATGTGTGGGCTGCACATATTGGAGAATATTCCCCAACAGAGTATTCATTCTTCTGCAAACAGAACGGATGGAGACGTAACGTATTAATAAACACGATGCATGCGATACTTACTTTAGCTCCGTCTCGACGCGCGCCGTACGATCTTCCAGGCTCCTGCGAACATGAACATTTATAATAGAAAACTTCACACTATCAATATTTTTATAACAAAAAAAAGGGAACATGTAAATTTACCCATTAGCAGAAGGTAGGATGTGCACTGTATGGTGTTGCAACGGCTCACTCCGGATCACAGTGGCGCGTGCTGACGATGTCCCTGCATCGTGATGATCCGTTAATGCTGCGAGGGCAGGAAGACTGGCAGCAGAAGTGTTCTGAAACATACGAACGTTACTTGAGTTAGTCGTAGAAAAATCATTTGACGTTGTTGGAACGTTTTCTGTTTGCAGGATCGTCCTCAAATCCTCGATGTCCTGATCGAGCGATTGTTTCTGCACGGTTGACGTCCTTCTCTTTTTCGGCGCTTCCTCCTCCGAAGAAGTCGTCCGGTACCTCGTTGGTTTGTCAATCTGCGAGTAAAAGTACATATTACAATACTTAGCAAAGGCGTGTTGGCTGTTTTTCCTATTTTACATGCAATATTAACGTAACCCAAACTTCAAGACAAACCCAGGTAATGTATTACTTAATAATTCGAGTGTAACTCGACAAAGGCTATAACAGTAGAAAACGTGAAAAAATGACCCATGAAGAAATATTCGAACCAAACGATAAAATAACTCATCACCAGAGATTAACAAGGTGTAAATATATTATTTATGAAGAGCAATGCAAAGGGAAAGTGCAGTACAAAAGATGAAAATGTAAATATTATAGAGCGTGCCACTCACCAGAAAATATTCGTAACTTACCAAAAACAAGAGACGAGACTAGAAAGGGAAGAGATAATTTTTTTTTTTTACATGGTGGAAATCCCTAACGGATACCTCACCCCCCCCCCCCCCCATGGCAGGGGTGAGATTATGTGGGGCTTGCACCCACTAAAACCACCATGGTGACCGCCTGCCGCGAGAAGCTGCACAAGGGAGAAATAAAGGTGGAAGAATTTAAATACTACGGATCTTACGGCTTCTCGCTGTGCATAATAACAGGAACGATATATCTACGGGGTTCTGAGGGGTTTGTGTCAGTGGACATACTACAGCGAAAAGGCATTCTGTAACATTTGCCACGAACCTGATCGGGGGAGATATATAAAATTTCAGGGCTCAATGTGGCGCATTTATATATTCCAAGGGCCGAAGACTCTACGGCGACATTATAAAAATTATCAACTTCTAAAAATTTTTTGATACCCAAACGATACGAGTTTTTGTCCTTGCCAATATTGAAAATTATATAGATGGAGCCATCATCTGAGATGCAACAATTATCGCGTACATTTGTGCCCAGAGATAAGTTGTTGAATTCTATCTTATGGTACTCGGAACAATTGGTGTCGTTAGTGAGGGGTCTAGATACACGAATAGAACTATCGACATTACGATGAATGTTGGTGCCATGAGATTGTATCTCCCTCATCCTGTTGGAAAATTGTTGGAAAGGAAGAGATGGCTTATTAAGAAATTTTTTAAAAATGGACATGTTGTTTTCATAGGGAAAAGCCGAACACGAATCTAAATTACCAAACGTCTCACATCGTTGGTTAAGTGAAGAAGACCATGGACATTATAACTATTAAAAGTCGGGCCATATAGTTCTTCGTTACGAAGAACAAATTTTTGCAAAGCTGACTCTGCGAATCTCAAGTGTGGGCCCGATGGAGATTCTGAAACCAAAATCCTTATGGCCGCATGTAAAATTAAGAAATGCTTGTATATCTCATCGTTGAGTATACCATACAGTGCAACTGGCCCTGTATATAGAAGGAACTGACGAAACTCGGTCGCCTTATATTTACAATATTCTTCAATAGCTCTGGCACGTCTGGCAAAGTCCAGATCTGAACCGAACCCCGAACCGAACGCCACTTGAGACTCCGTAATGCCCCGTTCCTACGTGTGGAACGTATATTTCTAGCGATCTTCGCCAGTTTCGACAGAGTCTCGTGGCTCTCGACAGCTAAAGATCGAAGGACAGAGAGTGTTTAGAGTAGTGCAGACGAAAGGTTTGCCTGCAATATGACACCGAGGAAGGGACCTCGGGACCCTCGACCAAAGGAAAATCAGGCTCGCCGCGATGTTCGGGCTCTTCCCAGCCGATGTCAAAGTCCCGAACCATCAAAGGAATGGCTCACCCACATGGGATAAACAACTGTAGTGGTGCATCCCTGTCCCTCACACCACCATGATTTGTTGTCGTCCTTACAATTGGGGGTGTCAAGTAGTTTAAAGAAGCAAGACAAGGTGGTAATAAACGAAGACTGTCCTACAGACCTTTCAAATGTACCTACGCCTACGGTTCGAAATGTATACGGGACTCATGGAAGTATCACGGAATAACCTGTACCACGGATTTATCCGAGTTTACCCTATGATTGTTTTAACATGATACCGATTTCACGACCTTTCTACTTTCCAAACTGGCAAGATGTCATGCGGGGGGGGGGGGGAGGGGACAGGAAGAAAAATCAAACACTTGGAGGGAAAAACTGTACGGGCTGCCTTGTCTGCCATACCTGGTTCCCAAAAATTAATCACGGTGATCGGCCAAAGCGTTTCGAGAGGGTCGCCGTTTATGACCGTATTGTCCCGCGAGCCAGCAGTAGAAAACTGTACGTGTGGGTCCTCGTACTACCTACCTACAGAGCAATATATGGATTAGCTTGGATTGAACAATGTCACCCATTTTATTATTGGCCTTTAGAAATTTGGGAAACAGATGTTATCGAAACGTTCTTGGAAAAATAATAAATTATCGATTGGAGATCGAATGAATTTTCGCCGGTCTCGGAGCCCGGTTTTGTCTCGACGCACGTGAGAAAGATGCCACGAATAGGTATAGGAATTAAAAAGTATGTATTATCCACCATCAATACGCCTCGTGGGGACAGGACACGGAGACGGAGCCTGACTTTCCTTTGGTCGAGGGTCCCGAGGTCCCTTCCTCGGTGTCATATGGCAGGCAAACCTTTCGCCTGCACTACTCTAAACACTCTCTGTCCTTCGATCTTTAGCTGTCGCGAGCCACGAGACTGTCTAAACTGGCGAAAATCGCTAGAAATATACGTTCCACACGTAGGAACGGGGCATTACGGAGTCTCAAGTGGCGTTCGGTTCGGGGTTCGGTTCAGATCTGGACTTGCCTAAGGGATCCGTCTTTAATTTGAAGGGAGGACGGCCCAGGCGGAACCACGCGCAGTCAGCGGATTACCACTTTTCTTCCTGTGTCTCTCCACGATGCGTATTAATGGTGGACTTGGTGGTATCTTTCTCACGTCCGTCGGGACAAGAGCGGGCTCAGAGCCAGGCAAAAATTCATTCGTTCTTTACGATCGATAATTTATTATTTTTCCAAAAACGTTTTGACAACATATGTTTGCCAAATTTCTAAAGACCAATAAGAAACGTGGTGACATTGTTCAGTCTGAGTTAATATAATTGCTCTGTCGGTGTCAAAATTATATTATTTCTGTATTCTTTTACTATTTTATATCTTTACTATTATTTTTACTATATTATAATGTATAATGTATATATATATAATGATATATATGAATATATATATATATATATATTCAACACATTATTATATATATATATATATATATTCAACACATTATTATATATATATATATATATATTGTTATAAAGCTTGTTAGAGGATCGGCGTAAAGGACCGCAAGAGAATTATTAAAGCACGACGAGAAATCTTTATCTGTTAGGACACGGACTTTATAGAAACGTTCACGATTACTCTTATATTTAGTTCTGTACAATGTCAAACAAACGATATTCTATTTACAATCACAATCACAATTATTTAACAGAAGCGTTTAATGCAAGCGAACACGATAAGCACGTAAGCAGTGATGCCCGTTACAAGCAGGTAATAACGTAGCGTAGCGATAAGTGCAAGTGAGCAAAGCGTAGCGTGAGATAGAGTGTGTATACTGTAGCGAAGCCGCGAACAGAGAGTGCCAGATCCAGGAAATCGCGGTCGATTTCCTGGAAGGAAGAGCCTTCCCCTTCCATCGATCGCAAATCGAGGGAAGGGATGTTGATCGCTGCTCCACATGAGTCAACGGGCTGAGCTACGAATTGCCTAATTATTAACGGCTCTGTAAGATGGCGCACGGATGCTCCTTTTCTTGAACATTTACTCCCCGGCATTCATCGCCCGATGAATAGTGTGAAGCTAGCTGGCGATCGATGCGCTGGTCGATAGGGCGTGGTCCGGAATGTATAGCAGTAGCGCCGCTGAGCTCATGTGGAGGCGTCAGGCAACGCAAGTGGAACCAGTGAGTGCGATCTAAGGCGCAGTGAAATGTGTGGATGTGGTGTGTGATCCTAGACCTGTGCACAAGGTAAGAAAACAAGCTTAGTAATTGGTCGTACAAATTCGGACAATGCAGTCTTAACAGTTACTACGCGAGTTAACCCATCGGACCCAGCATGCAACCGCGTAACCCTGGCCAGTGGCCACTGTCCAGGCGATGTCAGCTCGGATTTAATCAGACACAGATCGCCGATCTGGGGCTGCGGATGTTGTTGTGTCCATTTGTTGCGAGCTTGCATTGCTTGCAAATATTCCGCGCTCCACCGCTTCCAGAACTGCAGTCGCATTTGCTGCAGGAGGTGCCAGCGAGAAAGTCGAGATGGTGAGACGCCATCGAGCTGTGGATCAGGCAGACTGAGGAGTGGTTCTCCGATGAGAAAGTGCCCTGGTGTCAGGGCGTTCAGGTCCCCAGGGTCGTCGCTAATCGCCTGCAGAGGCCGAGAGTTTAGGCAAGCTTCAATTTGGGTGAGTAACGTTGTCATCTCCTCGAACGTAAGATGTTGATCGCCCAACACTCGACGGAGGTGATATTTAGTGGACTTCACAGCGGCCTCCCAAAGCCCTCCGAAGTGAGGAGCAGCAGGAGGATTGAAGCGCCATTCAATGCCGTCCTTCAGCAAGGTAGATCGGATCTTCTCATGATTGTCGTCCATGTGAGTCAACATTTCCCGTAGTTCACGGGCAGCTCCCATGAAGTTGGTGCCACGGTCACTCTGGAGGACGGTGCAGAGTCCTCGCCGAGAGGTGAAACGCCGTAAAGCCGCGAGGAAGGCTTCAGTGCTGCAATCTGAAACCAGCTCTAAGTGAACCGCACGAGTACATAAGCATACAAAGAGAGCCACGTAGCCTTTATGTGTACGGTGTCCTCTTCCCCGTATGGCCAGAAGCGTGAGGGGTCCAGCGTAGTCGAGCCCCACGTGTAAGAAGGGGCGGGCAGGAGTCACCCGGGATTCCGGTAAGTCTCCCATAAGTTGTCGTCCCGTGGTTGCTCGCCATCGTGTACAGGTGACGCAGCGGTGAATCAGGGCCTTGACTCGCTGTCTGCCCTGCAGTATCCAGTATTTTTGCCTCAAGGTGGACAACGTGAGCTGCGTCCCTCCATGCAGCGTGCGTCGATGGGCCTCGTCAACCACTAGTTCCGTCAGTCTATGGTCATTTGGGAGAATAACTTGATGCTGGGCGTCCAGAGGCAGCGCAGAGTGTCGCAGGCGACCTCCAACTCGCAGGAGGCCCTGATCGTCCAGGTACGGATGCAGTGTTAGCAGTTTGCTACGACCTGGTAAAGTACGTCCTCCTTCCAACTGCTGGATGTCAGCTGCGAACGTCTGATGCTGAACAAGACGGAGCCATCGGATTCGGGCTGTCTCTATCTCTGCCGGCTTCAGGTATTCTCCTCGTGTAGCTGCTGCATGTTGTGGGAGCCACCGCAAGCACCAGGCGGTGGTTCTAAGGAGAGAGGATATACATGAGTGCCTGTTTAAAATTTCCTCGCCATATGCAGGATCACCCGAGGACGACACGATGGCGGTAGTTCTGCTTTCGAGATCCGTTGACGGCACAGTAAGCTGCTCCTCGTGGTCCCGTCCAGATGGTGAGGTCAGCCAGGAGGGTCCGGTCCACCAAAGATCGAAGTCTGGTAGCTGGTTGGGAGCGAGCCCTCTCGAGGCGCAGTCTGCTGGATTGTCCCGGCTGCAGACATGGTGCCAGTGAGCATCAGGGAGTGCGAGCTGGATTTCCGACACTCGATTGGCCACGTAAGTTTTCCAGCGTGACGGGTGACCTTGAATCCATGCGAGAGTGATCGTAGAGTCACTCCACAAGTGAACTGCCGTGTTCTCCAATTCCAGATTCTTATATGTGAGCATTGCTAGCCGGGTCAACAAGGTAGCAGCACAGAGTTCGAGCCGTGGTAGTGAGATTTTCTTTAATGGAGCCACCTTGGTCTTAGCAGTGACCAGCTGGGTTCGGATGGCGCCATCGCAGTCCACCACTCGGAGATATATCACCGCTGCATAGGCTCGCTCCGAAGCATCGGCGAAGCCATGAAGTTCAAGGCTTTGAGGTGACCGATGTAGACCGAGCCAACGAGGGACGATGATGCGGTTCAGCTCTGGCAGTTGGCTAAGGAATCGATGCCAATATTCGGTCTCCATCGACGGTAGACGGGTGTCCCAATCTAAATTGATAAGCCACAGTGATTGCATAAATATTTTGGCGTTGACCGTTACAGGGGATACCAAGCCCAATGGATCAAATATTTTCGCTATTTTAGATAGAACCGTTCGCCGCGTCACTTCGGAGTCCGGTTGGATTGGCTGCACTCGGACCCTGAAGCTGTCATCGGCTGGGCTCCAGTGGACGCCCAGGGCTTGATGAATTTCGCCAGCCTGCCACTTGCATTCCGGAATAGCGTCGCCGGCTGGGACCTGCTCCATCAGTGCTGGTTGGTTGGACGCCCATTTCCGTAAGTTAAAGCCGCCTACCGTGCAGAGTTGACGTAAGTCGTCTTGCAGTGCAAGTGCCTCCTGCACAGAGTCGGCCCCGGTCACGACGTCATCCACGTACACGTCCCGTTCCAGAATGGCCGCCGCTCTTGGATGTCGAGCTCGTTCATCGTTGGCCAGTTGTTTCAGCGTCCGAATAGCAAGGTAAGGCGCACAGGCTAGGCCGTACGTCACCGTGTTGAGAGTGTAGGTGTCGATGTCCTTGTCTTCGCTTTCTCTCCATAGAATCAATTGAAATTGGCGGTCGTCCGGGTGGAGGAGTATCTGTCTGTACATTTTCTCGATGTCTGCGGTGAGACAGACACGATGTATACGCCAACGTAGCACGAGTTGGTGCAGACTGGGAAGCAGATTGGGACCTATCATCAGTCGCTCGTTCAGGGACTGACCCGATGAGGTGACGTACGAACCGTTAAATACCACCCGCAGTCTAGTAGTTGTACTGCTCTCCTTTAGCACTCCGTGATGTGGTAGATAGAAATGTGGTCCTGTAATACCCCCGCGAATTTTGGTCATGTGAGTTGCACGTATTCACGCATAAATTCTCCGTAGGCCTGCGCGAAGACGGGGTCCCTGCGGAATTTGGCCTCCATCCGTAGCAGCATGCGTTGGGCCCCATGATGGGACTCGCCGAGCTCTCGATCGCTGTGGAATGGGAGTCGGACCATGTAGCGACCGGACGGTAGCCGCCGGTGAGTGGTCCGATAATGATCCTCGCAGCTCTGTTCTTCGGCAGTGTAGGCCGTTGTCGTTACGAGTTCCTCCTGTTCCCAGAATCGTCGTACTAGCGGCACGAGCTCCTCAGTCGCTGTGCACTGGAGTGTCGCGAGAGCATGGCCGTCGACGTCGTCGTTTCTTGATCTCTTCGTGGCTGGCCCCGACACGATCCAACCCAGTGTCGTGTTCTGGGCCATGGGTTCATTAATGCCACCCTTAATGAGACCATCCCGCAGGATAAGAGCATAGGCATCGGCTCCTAGTAACAAGTCAATAGGCCCTTCTCCATCATAGCTGGGATCCGCTAGTGTAAGGCCTTGGAGGTGAGTCCATGTTGACGCCCGGTTGCCGAGGCGTGGTTGGTACGCAGTAATTCGCGGCAGTACCAGAGCTTCTACGACATGCTGTTCCGTAGCGTTGGTGTGTGCGGTGAATCGCAATTGCACTTTTCCTCGTACCTGCTCAGGTTGCTGTTTCCCGACGCCGATGAGGCGTATGTTAGCTGCTCTCCGCGGTAGGCGCAGCTGCTGAGCCAACGCAGTGGTGATAAGGGACACCTCGCTGCCCTGATCGACGAGTGCTCGCACAATTTTCGACTCTCCGTCGGGCTGCATCACTTTCACGCGCGCAGTAGCCAGGAGCACGGCAGGTATGGGACTCGATGTGCAGCTGGAGGCATTAGCAGTAGCCTCTTCGACGGTGTTAGCGTTCGCGCCGTCCTCATGAATGGTGGTATGGTGCTTCCCGTTGCACAGTTGACACCGCTTCTCCGAACCACACTCCTTCACTTGATGGCGTCCGAGGCAATTGAAGCACAGATTAGCCTCCGTTAATGCTGCCCGACGTTCGCGCACGGTTTTGGACTTATAGCTTCCGCAGAAAAGCACAAAGTGGTTGCCTCCACATAACCCGCACTGTGTTTGAGGGCGGTTGGCCTTGGTGACCTGCAACACCTTGGCTGACTTCTGAACCCCGGTAGATTTAGTAGTGCTTCCTTCCGGTTGGCCTTTAGTCTTGCCTGCTTCCAACGCTCCGATGGTGGTAATACGGCTCTTTACAAACCCTTTTAGTTCCTCAAAAGTGGGAGGAGTAGTCTGGGAGCCGAGCTGCGTCTCCCATTCTCTGCGCGACTGTTGATCCAGCTTCTCGACCACCCAGTAGACCAACCAGTCTCCTGATGCATCAAACGGGCGGTCCATAGCTGCAAGGGTCTCGACGCAATCGCAAACGGTAAAGTAGAAGGTCTTGAGCTCCGTGGCCGACTCTTGAGTGAGCGTCGGCAATCCAAAAATTGTTGCCATCTGCGCATGTACCAACAGCCTCTCATTTTCATAATGATCCTGCAGCATGTTCCAAGCGCGGGCGAAAGTCGCGGCTCTCACAGGGAGATTCCTGAGAGCAAGGAGAGCGTCTCCCTTTATGCAGCCCCGAAGGTAATGTAGGATGTAATGTCTACATCCGTGAGACTCCCGTCGCGGATGACGAGGGATCGGAAGAGATCCCTGAATGCTGGCCAGGACTCGTAATTCCCGTCGAACTCTGGGAGTGGTAGTCGGGGTAAGGAAGCCTTCGAATGCACGGTTGCTGCCGTGGGAGTGTCTGCCTTTTCAGCCTCGTGGCGATCAGGCTTGAGCGACTGTAGCGTGTCGACAAACAACGTCTCCTGGACAAGAAACAGCTCCTCCGCCACTTCGTAGAATGCCTCTGTAAAGTAAGGTATCTCTCTCTCCCCCGGAGCGACTAGCCCAAGCAGCTGATCGTGTTGCTGATCGAATTTAGCCCAATTTTTCCGCAGCAGGTTCAATCGCGTCTCGACGGCTCCGGAGGTAATTTTGGCAGAGCCTAGTTTCTTTAGATTCTCGAAAGCACGAGAGATTCGGCGCACCAGCTCGTTTTGACTTTCTAGTAACGTATCCATTGTCTTCAGATATTCAAACGCGTGCAAGATTCGGCCGTTAAGGTCGTGCTGACTCGTTATGATATGACTCACTGTTTTGCAGGTGGAGGTCACGCGCGACGGTTACCCGGCACTAGTTAACGGTCGCGAACTGTTTTCACAAGCGCCGATCCGGCTCGAAGGACCAAAAATGTTATAAAGCTTGTTAGAGGATCGGCGTAAAGGACCGCAAGAGAATTATTAAAGCACGACGAGAAATCTTTATCTGTTAGGACACGGACTTTATAGAAACGTTCACGATTACTCTTATATTTAGTTCTGTACAATGTCAAACAAACGATATTCTATTTACAATCACAATCACAATTATTTAACAGAAGCGTTTAATGCAAGCGAACACGATAAGCACGTAAGCAGTGATGCCCGTTACAAGCAGGTAATAACGTAGCGTAGCGATAAGTGCAAGTGAGCAAAGCGTAGCGTGAGATAGAGTGTGTATACTGTAGCGAAGCCGCGAACAGAGAGTGCCAGATCCAGGAAATCGCGGTCGATTTCCTGGAAGGAAGAGCCTTCCCCTTCCATCGATCGCAAATCGAGGGAAGGGATGTTGATCGCTGCTCCACATGAGTCAACGGGCTGAGCTACGAATTGCCTAATTATTAACGGCTCTGTAAGATGGCGCACGGATGCTCCTTTTCTTGAACAATATATATATATATTCAACACATTATTATTAATCGTTGTATTTTAATATTTAAGAATACATAGTAGTAACAGTTCGGAATACGGAGCAAGGCCAAGAGATAAAGTCAGATAGTCTAAGATTTTATTTTACCCCGTTACTATGCCCGAATGAGTATTATGTAATTTTGAGTTACAAATGTATACTCGTAGTTCATTTAAAGAGACAATATATGCAAGTGAAAACTGTGACTCTAAACAGGGGCGGATCCAGAGGGGGCGTCGGCCCCCCCCCACGCCAAGAGTAATAAAGTAGATAAATATTATGACATTGTGTATTATTCTGTATAAATAATTAATGTGAATTCAATTATTTAGGCTATAGTATCAGATTGAGATATTAAAATATAAATTACAAGCAAATTTTAAATCTTGTAAAAAAGGTTAAAAAATGTACTTATGTACTTTTACATATTTCGCCTCCCCTAAGAAAGGCTCGTGAATCCGCCTCTGACTCTAAAGGTGATTACTCCTTTAAAACCCTTTCCTCCATTTTGGGCACTCTGGTCACCGCATTGTAAAGGGCAAAGCTTTACCTTTAAATTGAAAGAAAAAATTGGTTACTACTAGCTGCTAATGAGGTGCAAAACACGTTGTTCTCTCACTCACAGACAAGACCGCCCTTAGCACCGGGCAGGCGGGGCCCTTCCCCTGGGGCCCCTATTTTTTGTAAGTAAACAAAATTACAACTTTATATTTTTGTTTTTTTGTCCTCCCAATATTATAGCGGTTTGAATAGCGCGCCCGACGTCTGTGCGAACGTAGCGCTACAGCGGAGACCGGCAGTGATGCCAGAATCGTGGGACGTGGGACAGAACGCTTACCCCCACTATGACCTACCGTCGTCTCCCACTATGGCCTACCGTCGTCCCCCACTTTCTTCCCACCGCACTGCACACAAGCATATTTTTACTCCTGTCCGTGTGAGCTGCTTGTTGGGCTGCCGTGCACACGGACAAGGGTAGGGATATGCTTGTGTGCAGTGCGATGGAAAGAAAGTGGGGGACGACGGTAGGCCACAGTGGGAGACGATGGTAGGTTATAGTGGGGGTAAGCGTTCTGTCCCACGTCCCACGATTCTGGCATCACTGGAGACCGGTAACCAACCGAGTCGCGACTCCTGCGAGTCGCGAGTGGGGAGAGAGCCCTGCGACAGAGTTGCGTGAAGACGTGTTGTACCTACCTTATTAAATATATTCATTTTATACCTGTTAATCCTGCAGTTATATACCCTATCAGATCCACTACAGCTATCAGAAGTGGGATACGAATTGAATACGGATCTGGGTTAAATACGGATCGGAATTAAGTGTAGATTCGAAGCGAAAACGGTTTCGAAGTCTGGTTCGCGAGGCATGTGCGATCGCCGCCATATTGTCTGGAAGTGCGGAGTTTCTTCTTTCGGTGTTCGGTGCGAAGGTGCGACATTAACGTGTTAGAAAATGACCACGTTGAGCGATATCGCGGTTATTCGCGAGAATATTAAGAAGGCTTCGACCAAGTCCATTAGGGCTTTACACAAATTAGTGTACAGTGAAGAGGGTGATCGGAGAAATCGTCAGCGTTTACGGGCTTTTGAGGGCTTCGGTTATGAGAGTGGATCTAACGAGTTCAAAGCCAGGGTCGCTGGGGCGGCAGCTCTTCCTCTTGGTGACTTGGTCGGCATGTGCAATGTTCTGAGACTGGATTATAGAGGTACGGCGGAAGAGGTTGCGTGTCGAATTGTGGAACACTTATGCGATCTACGACTGTTAAAAGCAGTGGCAGTTGAGTCCGATACCGAGGAGGATTCGGACGAGAGTAGTATGGTAAGCAGGGTGGCGTGGAAATATACTGCAGCGGTAGTAGGATTAGAGTGGGGTCTACTACCACCGTCTGATTGGTTCAACGCCAAGAGGAAAATTCATCGACGCCAGCACCAATCCTAGCCGAGTGGAGTGAGGGTACAGCCAACCAGCATCGTCATCGAGTCCTCGGCGACGCTGGTTGGCTGCGGTTTCACTTAGCTTGGCTAGTTGGCTTGGCTTGGCGCTGGCGTCGGTGAATTTTGTTCTTGGCGGTGATTGGTTCAGACTGGGTAGTAGGACCGTAGTGGGGTCTACTACGCAGGTCTGTGACGTCACTCGATCCGCTTCGCGTTCACGCCACTCGGCTTTGCTTAGCGCTGGCGTCGGTGAATTTTCTTCTTGGCGTTGAACCAATCAGACGGTGGTAGTAGACCCCACTCTAATCCTACTACCCAGTCTGAACCAATCCACGCCAAGAGGAAAATTCATCGACGCCAGCGCCGAGCCAAGCGAGTGGAGTGTAGCCAAGTGAGGCCGCAGCCAACCAGCGTCGCCGGGGACTCGTTGAGGATGCTGGTTGGCTGCGGTCTCACTTGGCTACACTCCACTCGCTTGGCTCGGCGCTGGCGTCGATGAATTTTCCTCTTGGCGTTGAACCAATCCGACGGTGGTAGTAGACCCCACTCTAATCCTACTACCTCTGCAGTATATTTCCACGCCACCCTGATGGTAAGGCGGTTTCCAACCCAGGTCCTCTGAGGGGAGCGCGGGGGCGGGGGGAAGTGAGGGCGCGCGGCGGAGGGAAACATGGGCGCGGGGCCTGCGGGGAGAGGAAAACCGGTTGCGCGCGCACGAGCCGCGGAGTGGGGGAAGCCGCGATGATGGAGGGGATCACTCCAGGCCGAGCCGCCGCGGAGACCGGACCCACCGCCGAAAACTTTTTAGACCTAACCGGAGGGAGTGAATGACCTTGGCCCACCCCCAAATATTTTTCCAAACCATTATGTAGCTGAAATTGTTTTAATAATTTATTTTTATTGGGAATTATTTCGGACGATCTCGGGAAAAATCGGCGTTTTTTTACACACCGCGTCTTCGGAGGGTGGGAAAGAGATAGAACATTACTTTAAAGCTAAAATCTGGGAGAGGGAAAGAGACAGCGCTACATAGTGATACAAACACATTTTATTCTAAAGCTAACAGTATTTCGAAGCGTTCCGATTTACTTTAAAGCTAAATCTGGGAGAGGAAAAGAGACAGCGCTATATAGTGATACAAACACATTTTATTAAAGCTAACAGTATTTCAAAGCGTTCCGATTTAACGTCGCTGCATATCGTGTGTAATTTGAATCTCCTCTAGCAGTCGTGCAGGATGGCGACATTTGGCAGCGCGAATCATAGAAAGAATTATGCGGCGTCAGCAGAAACTTTTTTCCATACCAATATGTGATGGAAAGTTTTCCCCAACACAGAGAAATAATAATAATTTTTTAATCACCGATATAGCAAACTGTTATGTAGCAAACAGACATATTTTTCCGAACCATTATGTAGCGAGCATTCTAAAGCTAACAGTATTTCAAAGCGTTCCGATTTAACGTCGCGGCGTATCGCGAGATTTCGCGAAATCTGACTCTTCTGGAGCAGCCGCGCTAGATGACGTCATTTGGCAGCGTGAAGAACAAAATACAATACATGTAGAAACGTCGAATCTTAAAATTATGCGGCATCAGCAGAAAAAATCTTTTCCATATCAACAGACTTTTTTTCCCAACGCAGAGAAATAATAATTTTAATCCCCTCCCTCACCGATCTACCGAACCAATATGTAGCAAACACACACTCTAAAGCCAACAATTTTTAAAAATGTTTTTCAATCTTAACATCGCAGCGTTTCGCGCGGTCACGTGTAATTTGAATCCCCCGTGATGGGACCGCCGTGCAAGATTACATCATTTGGTGGCGTAACGAACGCACGAATCATAAAAAGAATTATGTGGTGTCAGCAGAAATTGGTGAGGTGAGAAGGAGGAAGACGGATAAATAAATAGAGAAATAATATGTTTAAGAAATTTAATTACAATTAAAAGAATATAAAAATATAAACAGAAATGAAATATAATTTAACATTTTTTTCCTACGAGCATCCGCTAAAATATCATTGATGACAGATGCTACCAGTTCGCAATCTACAAGATAATCCTCGTCGTAGTATTCGCTATCACATATTATTTTAGCAGCACGACGCGTATGTAATGTTTCGCAGGCAGCGTCGCCCTGTTACAACACAGTAACAAAAGTTTTAAAGTTTGTCCTCACATCTTCTGCAGTTTGATACAGCCGCGGATACACATAGCTTACACATGACTTAAGATTAAATAAAAATGATACTGTATTCAGTTTGAAATACAGCGACTTATTACGTAGTATCGTCTTTAGAATTGGAGGCGAGAATCATAGAAAGAATTATGCAGAGTCGATAGAAATTGATGACAAGTGAAGGAGGGAGACAGACAAGTAAATAGATTGCAATATTTGTAAAATGATTACATATTGTTCAATTAATTAAACAATAGAAATATAAAAATAGAATATAAATAGTGAATCAGCAGAACCATCTCTCTCTATCTCTCTCTCTCTCTCTCTCTCTCTCTGTCTCTCAATCTCTCGTTCTTTCTCCTTCTCTTTTTCTCTTCTTCACATCAATCGCAAGACAACATGAACATTCACGAACAGCTGATGGACTTCCTATTTACTTTTCGCGACATCATACATACATACTCTTCCACACAATACCTCGTCTACATTCATACGCACTCACGCTCTCGTGACCGAACCGAGTGCTCAGTTACACAGAACAGTAATATCTCAACAACATTCGCCAAAAGTGTTACGTATCTATTGTATCGCCTCAATTCTTTATCTCTAAATAAACCGCACGATTCTCAACATCTTTGAGTTCTCTCCATACAAATAAAATATAAAAATACAATATAAAAAAGACAAAAATATAATAATAATAATAAAAATAATAATTTAATTTATTGCCCACTTTTGCGTTACAATTTAACGATGAAATAATCTTTCCATTTCATTCTCATGATTGTGTCAGTGTAAGTCCCACCCTTCTAATGTATCCTGCTGTGTCTTAACAATTTTTTCTATTTTACAAGTGTTTCCTAATCTATTCTATGTTGTATAATATTCTTTTATCACTTTCCTGTTCTTCCCATGTTTTCCTTCTCCCTATTATCTCCCATAGAATAGCCAAGTTTTTCCCTTCTCCTCTAATTACCTCTTTCCAATTCCTAAATACAACACAATATAAATATAAATATAAAAGAAAATACAATTAAATAAGAAATATAATAAAAAAGAATATAATAAAATAAAAGTAAATACAATTAAAGAAGAAATATAATAAAAAGAATATAAGAATATAATAAAAGAAAATAAAATAATAAAAAAAGAAAATACAATTAAATATCAAATATAATATAAAAAAGAAAAAATATAAAAATAGAATATAAATAGAATATAAATAGAATATAAAAATAAGAAATAAAAAAATATAAATATAAAAACTCAATTGAATATAAAAATACAATATAAAAAAAATAATATAATAAAAGAAAATAAAATAATAAAAAAAGAAAATACAATTAAATATCAAATATAATATAAAAAAGAAAAAATATAAAAATTCAATATAAAAGTGCATTATAAAAAAAATATAATAATAATAATAATAATAAATTAATTTATTGCCCACATTCGCGTTACAATTTAACGATCATATACTCTTTCCATTTCATTCCCGTGATTGTGTCAGTGTAAGTCCTACCCTTCTAATGTATCCTGCTGTGTCTTAACCAATTTTTCTATTTTACAAGTGTTTCCTAATCTATTTTATGTTGCATAATCATCTTTTATCACTTTCCTCTTCCTCCCATCTTTTCCTTCTCCCTATTATCTCCTGTACAATAGCCAAGTTTATCCTTTCTCATCTAATTACCTCTTTCCAATTGCTGCCATTCTCTCCACTAACTTCACATGCTTCAATCACGTGTTTCACTGTTTCTTCCTCTTTCCTACAAAGCCTACATATCCTTTCATCTTTCGATATCCAATATTTACATGTCCTCGTTTCACTACCCTGTATGAATCTTCCTATCCATTCTAATTCTCCTCTCCTTTTTTTCTTCTTCCCTCATAAGTATTTCGACTTATCTCCTGATTTGCTTGCCACCTCTCTTAATTCTCTTAGGAACTTTGACTCTTTTATTTTCATCTCTCTTTCTTGTTCTTGGATGTATATACTTATCTGCTCTATTTTCGATAACACTTCTTCACCAATAAAATATAAAAATACAATTGAAAAATAAAATAAAATAAAAGAAAATACAATTAAATACGAAAATAAAATACAGTACAATACAATATAAAAAACAATAAAATACAATTGTCACGTCCCGGGTGGAGGGGTTTAGGGACGATGACACGAGGGGTAATTGTCAGGCGAGAATGCAAGTTTTCCGCACGCTGATCGTTTTTTGGAGGGACTCAGGCGAGAATGCAAGTTTTCCGCACGCTGAGGGTTTGGAGGGACTCAGGCGAGAATGCACGTTTTCCGCACGCTGAGGGTTTTAGAAGGATTTCAGGCGAGAATGCAAGTTTTCTGCACGCTGAGGGTTTTAGAAGGAACACAGGCGAGAATGCACGTTTTCCGCACGCTGATCGACCAGGGAAGGCTTAAATGGCGAATATACACCCGGGAGACACCCGTTAGAGCACTTTGTATTTGTTTTGACTAAGAAATTGCATTTACCGTTGCATTCACGTAGGAAGTTACTCGTAATACTTCCGCGAAATCCGTCTAATTATACGACTGTACGCGGGCTATGCAAAAGAACGTTGGTAAACACTGTAGGCTCTTTCGCGTTCGGGAATCGAGATCAGCTGTTGCGGCAGCTAGGTTTGGATATGGAATCCTCGCGATCGCGGAATACACACAATAATTCAAAGCGTGATTTAAACAGGAATCGTTTATTCAAATTGAAGCACTTTTAACACGTTATGTACTATTATCGTGATTTTTGGTAAGTTTTATAATTATGTGATAGACATTTAGCATTAGCACATGACATTTATATTAATGGTGAACAATAGCAAAATATGTATGGACATGAAATACAATATACGATAAAGTAGAATGACATAAAGCAATAAGCGTTAATAATTCAAAAGGTATGAACGCAATAGGCGTTAATAGTACAAAAATATATATATATAAAGCAATAAGCGTTAATAATTCAAAAGGTATATGAAAGCAACAAGAATAATGATACAAAATATGGATGATGGTGATATGCCGTAGTAATAAATGATAATAATAAAGGCTTACAATGATTGGTGAGATGATAGTTTTGAACACTAATAAAAGTAAACTTTCGTTCTGTAGTCCTTTCGCAAGTTGATTTCGTCGAAAGAGGACTTCTGTCTCGGTCCCCTCGTATTTATATAATTGTCGCGGGGGTACGCGCGGTATAGGCCTTGACATATTTAATAAATAAGTCGCAGTAGGACTTCCGGGGTTTTTACAATGGTGCGTCTATTATTAGACGCGTTTCTGTCACGTACCCCAAATATTCTTCGCAATTACATTTCCGGGGTTTTTATGAATAGGGAATTATATGCTCAACCTATCGGATGGATTTCTGGAGTTTTAATGGGAAAGGGGTGATCGTGGTCTTGACTTGTAGGGTCTTAGAGAAGGGGTGAGACGTGGTCTCGATTTAAGGGGTTTTTGGGGCGAGGGACTTGTTTAAAATTAGCAAGAGGGGGAGTTTGTGCCTCGTATGGCGAATAATCGAAGGAGGTTTTGTACTGACCATCTCGAGATGGGGACCGCTAAGGTACATCATCGAGGTGATCAGCGATTGGGGAGAAGGGGTATTTGTTGATTTGGAAGGACTTTGGTGGAGTGACTTGGAGGTTTATACGAAGATGTTTAAATAGTACCGCGCGAAAAATAGTGGGATATCACACTTCCCCCCTTATGCGAAGAAATGTGTACATTTCTTAACAATAAAGTTTGGTGGATTTATTTGAATGTAAGATGGGATGAATTGATTATGAAACGTGATTTCCTTTCTCTCTTTTGTGATTTTTGCCGAAAGGGGGAAAGGAACTAAAATAAAAACAGAATTTTCTGGCCAAGGGGCCTAAACAAAAAAAAGAAAGAAAACTATATTTAATAAAAATAAAAATAAATTAAAAGTAGGAGGTGGAGGAGGAACTATATACAAGGAAGGAAATTATGTGGGATTAGGAAGGGGGATAGGAATAGGAGAGGTCTTGGTAGGTGAGGTCGTCCAGGATGAAGGTGAGGTCCTGACCACTTTGATAGAGGTCATCGAACCATCTGAGGAACTCGGGCGTCAGCTCCCTATGATCTGGGATCCTCGTAGCTGACCCCGTGTCCAGGATATCCACCACATCTGGACAGGGAGGGATGGTGGATGGGATAGGGATTTCGGGGTGGATTGGGAAATGGGGGGGGGGGTGAGGATTGATAGGAGGTTTGCGGGGCCGGCGGGGTAGCAGCCTCCTGGAACTTCTCCCAGTCCATTTGAGGGGGGGAGTCCTCCAGGGTTATCACCTCCGGGATTAATTCGGCCTCCCTGATGGTGATGGTGGAGGTGACTCGAGGGAGGAGGGGCGCTATGCTCCTTCCCTCGCGAATAGCCTCCCGTCTCACCCATCGCAGGTGGGACACCCTCCTCTGGGTGCCCCCCCCCGTGTTGCCGGGGTCTGTTGGGATGGTGGGCCCTTTTGTGTGGCATAATGATTTTGATCTTGATGAACTAAATGATTGGTGATATTAATTTGTATTAGTCACAGTGTCAAAATATATTTATATATATTGTTGCGAACACCCCTTGGATGGGAATCCAAGGCTCACTGGTGCTCGCGAGCGGGACAAGAGACAGCGAGAAGAAGGCGATCTGGAAGATCGCCTGTCAAGCTGTCATTAGAGAGTCAGCCCCCATTCCTAGCAGACGTCTCGATATCTTATTACGCTTACTGATTGTATTCGTTACCGTTCTTACTGTTCTTGTTCATGTACTGTTTTCACCGTTGTACGTTAAACTTATATTATGTCGAGCACAAATCGTAACATTGGTGTCAGAAGTGGGATGCCCGCCCGGAGCGGCATGCCCACTCGCGCGACCGCGGCCTCCGCGAACCCTTCTTCTGCAGCGACTGGGGACGCCTCTCTGCAGGAGCTTTTTACCTCTCTTCAGTTAAGCATCGTGGGCCAGATGCGTGAGCAGAGGAGAGAAGACGAAGCCCGCTGGCAGAGGGAAGACCGTCGCCGAGAAGAGAAAGACGCAGAGGACCGGCGAACACAGGCGGCCTTCGAGGCACGCCTGTCGAGTTTGGAGGAGAGAATTCAGGTCGTAACCGCTTCTTCACAAACGGGCAATAGTTCGGTTGGTAGCGGCGCGAACCCTCGGGGTGGGGAGAGTGTGAATGTAAATAGTGTTGTAAATGGTGTTCCACCGACGCATGTCCCTACTCCCGTTGGTGCGCCCGCCGCTAACCCCTTATCGGAATCGCGTGGACTCAGCTTGGGGTACGCGGTAAAGCTGACGATATTTGACGGGAAAAATTCGTGGGAGGAGTACAAGGTGCAGTTCGAAACGATCGCGCGTGCGAATGGTTGGAACGACCAAAAGAAGGCTACGGCCCTGATCGCTTCTCTCGGGGGCGCAGCGAGGAGCGTCCTTACGACGCTCTCCGCCGCTCAATGCGAGAATTTTACAGAACTGGTTTCCGCACTCGAATTCCGTTACGGGGCGAAGAATCTATCTAATTTAAATTACGTACTCTTCCAGAGCCATCGGCAGCGGAGAGATGAGAGCATCTCCTCGCTAGCCACAAAAATTGAACGGTTAGCACAGTCCGCTTTCGCCGACTGCCCGGCGGAAACCCGCGATAAGCTGGCCGCGTCTCAATTCGTTACGGCTTTGTCGAGCTCGGTTATGCAGCGGGAACTGCGACTTGGCGGGTTTACATCTTTAAGAGCCGCCGTGACCAGAGCTCTTGAAATCGAGGCCATTGAGACAATGTCGCGCCGCCCCGAAACGCGAGAACGCTATTCGGAAAAACGGAAGACTAAAGCCTCCGACAATTTCGAAAGGTACCCGGCGAAACAGCGTAGATTAGAGAAAACCGACGAACGAACGGAGGACCAGCCGAGGACACCGAAGTGCTGGTTGTGCGGCAAACCAGGACATCTTCAGAAGGACTGTTTCAAGGCCAAGAATGGTCAAGCAAAAGCAGCTCCTACGACCAAACAAACGTCGGGAAACGCGAAGAGGACGGCGTAAGGGGGAGACGCCGGACCGGAAAGAACAGTCCCCCGGTCGTCAAGAGTGTGGCGATGCAGGAGGCGACTGGGCGCAACTGGAATCCGGTAGATGAGGTTTACATATATGGGAAAATCTGTGGAAAATCGTGTAAGATTATCTTAGATACAGGTTCTCCTATCAATCTTGTGGACCAAGAGCTGTCTACGACGAAAGACATAACCCGAACAAAACTCGACCTTCGTTCCACTACGGGAGAGAAAATGAAGGTGTTCGGAAAGAAGAGCTTGCAAGTCAGCGTTGAAGGACTTTCGAGCGTAGAAGGCTTCTACGTTGTAGACATGGAAGAAAAGTGCATCTTGGGAGCAGCGTTCTTGAGGAAGCACAGCTGCAGCATCGATTTATCCCGCAATATGCTGTGTCTTCCCGGCAAAACGGAAATACACCTTGGTGAGCCAATCGCTGAAACGGAGGTACAAGAAGAGGAAAAGGAAACGGTTGTCCCACAGCATTTGGAAGAGCTGTATACACGCTGCTCGTCAGGTTTGTCAGAAAGACAGGAAAAGCTATTCGCTGAATTGCTTGGTGAATTTCAGGATGTCTTCGCCACGCATTCGACGCAGATCGGAACTTACGACCGAGTGAAGCACACCGTAGACACTGGGGATAGCCGACCCATCAAACAGGCACCGCGGAGGTTGCCTCTACACCGACGAGCAGAGGTGGAAGAATTAATCAGGAAAATGTTGGAACAGGGCGTAATCGAAGAATCACGAAGCCCGTGGTCTTCTCCGATCGTCCTCGTCAAGAAGAAGGACGGCACTATAAGGTTCTGCGTGGATTTCCGACGTCTGAACGAGATCACGAAGAAGGACTCGTATCCTCTGCCCCGTATCGAGGATACTCTGGACGCTCTCGCTGGATCCTCGTGGTTTTCAACCGTGGATTTGCAGAGCGGGTACTGGCAGATTCCTATGGACGAAAAGGATCGAGAGAAAACTGCGTTTTCAGTAGGCACGGGACTGTGGCAGTTCATAGTGATGCCCTTTGGACTCTGCAATGCCCCTGCAACCTTTGAACGACTGATGGAAGACGTACTACGAGATCTGACATGGAAAATCTGCCTAGTTTACTTGGACGACATCATCATCTACGGGAACAACTTTGAACAAGAACTGGAACGCCTACGGACAGTGTTCGCACGTTTACGTCAAGCTGGACTATTGATGAGCCCGAAGAAATGCTCTTTCTTCTGCCGAGAAGTAAAATACCTGGGCCACATCGTCACAGAGAGTGGGGTCAGTACAGATCCAGAGAAAATTAAAGCCATTTCGGAGTGGCCTCAGCCGAAGAACGTTACGGAATTAAGAAGCTTCCTAGGATTGTGCACATACTACCGAAAATTTGTAAAGGATTTCTCCAGGATCGCCAAGCCCTTGCATCGCCTCACTGAGACCAAACAAGATTATCAATGGACCGAAGAATGTCAAGGAGTTTTCGAAGAACTGAAGAGGAAACTAACCGGAGCCCCGGTACTAGCTTACCCCATGGTAGAGAAGGATTTCATTCTAGACACGGACGCCTCTAATTTTGCCATAGGCGGAGTTCTCTCTCAAGAACACGAAGGACAGGAAAAGGTCGTAGCCTATTTCTCCAAGACCTTGGGAAAAGCGGAAAGGAACTACTGCGTCACCCGAAGGGAGCTGCTGGCAGTAGTGAAATCAATCGAGCACTTCCATCACTACCTCTACGGACGGAAATTCCTGATCAGGACAGATCATGCAGCGCTTCGTTGGCTGTTGACCTTCAAGCGTCCTGAAGGACAGGTAGCCCGTTGGATTGAACGACTACAAGAATATGACTTCGAGATTCGTCACAGGGAAGGAAAAACCCACGGAAACGCCGACGGACTCTCCAGAAGACCGTGCATCGAAGACAATTGTAAAAAGTGCCATCGACTAGAACAGGAAGAAGCAGAAGGAGAAGTGCAGAACACAAAGAAAGTTCACAGGATATTCTGCGAAGAAAGGACTAACCAATGGAAACGAAGTCAGGAGCAGGATGAAGCGATTGGCTTCATAGTAGTATGGTTAAGGGGATTCTAACTCAGGTCCTCTGAGGGGAGCGCGGGGGCGGGGGGAAGTGAGGGCGCGCGGGGGAGCGCGGCGGAGGGAAACATGGGCGCGGGGCCTGCGGGGAGAGGAAAACCGATTGCGTGCGCACGAGCCGCGGAGTGGGGGAAGCCGCGATGATGGAGGGGATCACTCCAGGCCGAGCCGCCGCGTAGACCGGACCCACCGCCGAAAACTTTTAGACCTAACCGGAGGGAGTGAATGACCCCCGAGAACTTTTTCAAACCCCGATCCACCACCGGAAATTTTTTCCGAGGGAGGGCGCAACCTTGACCCACCCCCAAATATTTTTTCCAAACCAATATGCGACATACAGACATTTCCAACGCAGAGAAATAATAATTTATTTTTATTGGGAATTGTTTCGAACAATGTTGGGAAAGATCGACTTTTTTTTTTTTACACACCGCGTCTTCGGAGGGTGGGAAAGAGATAGAACATTACTTTAAAGCTAAAATCTGGGAGAGGGAAAGAGACAGCGCTACATAGTGATACAAACACATTTTATTCTAAAGCTAACAGTATTTCAAGGCGTTCCGATTTAACGTCGCGGCATATCGTATGTAATTTGAATCTCGTGGAGCAGTCGTGCAGGATGGCGACATTTGGCAGCGCGAATCATAGAAAGAATTATGCGGCGTCAGCAGAAACTTTTTTCCATACCAATATGTGGTGGAAAGTTTTCCCCAACACAGAGAAATAATAATAATTTTTTAATCACCGATATAGCAAACTGTTATGTAGCAAACAGACATATTTTTCCGAACCATTATGTAGCAAGCATTCTAAAGCTGACAGTATTTCGAAGCGTTCCGATTTAACGTCGCGGCGTATCGCGCGATTACGCGTAATTTGACTCCTCTGAGACACCTGCATGCGATGATATCATTTTCACGGCGCGAAGAACGCTCGAACGAAATAAACGCCGAATCTTAGAATTAGGTGGCGAAACCCCCGAAAACTTTTTCAGACCCCGATCCACCACCGGAAATTTTTTCCGAGGGAGGGGACAACCTTGACCCACCCCCGCACCGATCTAGCAAACCAATATGCAGCAGAAATTTTTTTCCCCAGCGCAGAGAAATAATAATTTTTTAATCAACGATCCACCGAACCATTATGTAGAAATATTATTTCAAACAGATATGTAGCAAGCATTCTAAAGATTTTAAAGCGAACAGTATTTCAAAGCGTTCCGATTTAACGTCGCGGCGTATCGCGAGATTTCGCGAAATCTGACTCTTCTGGAGCAGCCGCGCTAGATGACGTCATTTGGCAGCATGAAGAACAAAATACAATACATGTAGAAACGTCGAATCTTAAAATTATGAGGCATCAGCAGAAAAATCTTTTCCATATCAACAGACATTTTTTTCCCAACGCAGAGAAATAATAATTTTAATCCCCTCCCTCACCGATCTACCGATCTACCGAACCAATATGTAGCACACACACTCTAAAGCTAACAATTTTAAAAAAATGTTTTTCAATCTTAACATCGCAGCGTATCGCGTGATCACATGTAATTTGAATCCCCCGTGATGGGACCGCCGTGCAAGATTACATCATTTGGTGGCGTAACGAACGCACGAATCATAAAAAGAATTATGTGGTGTCAGCAGAAATTGGTGAGGTGAGAAGGAGGAAGACAGATAAGTAAATAGAGAAATAATATGTTTAAGAAATTTAATTACAATTAAAAGAATATAAAAATATAAACAGAAATGGAATATAATTTAACATTTTTTTCCTACGAGCATCCGCTAAAATATCATTGATGACAGATGCTACCAGTTCGCAATCTACAAGATAATCCTCGTCGTAGTATTCGCTATCACATATTATTTTAGCAGCACAACGCGTATATAATGTTTCGCAGGCAGCGTCGCTCTGTTACAACACAGTAACAAAAGTTTTAAAGTTTGTCCTCACACCTTCTGCAGTTTGATACAGCTGCGGATACACATAGCTTACACATGACTTAAGATTAAATAAAAATGATAATGAATTCAGTTCGAAATACAACGACTTATTACGTAGTATCGTCTTTTAGAATTGGAGGCGAGAACCATAGAAAGAATTATGCAGAGTCGATAGAAATTGATGACAAGTGAAGGAGGGAAACAGACAAGCAAATAGATTGCAATATTTGTAAAATGATTACATATTGTTCAATTAATTAAACAATAGAAATATAAAAATAGAATATAAATAGTGTATCGACAGAACCATCTCTCTCTCTCTCTCTCTGTCTCTCAATCTCTCGTTCTTTCTCCTTCTCTTTTTCTCTTCTTCACATCAATCGCAAGGCAACATGAACATTCTCGAACAGCTGATGGACTTCCTATTTACTTTTCGCGACATCATACATACATACTCTTCCACACAATACCTCGTCTACATTCATACGCACTCACGCTCTCGTGACCGAACCGAGTGCTCAGTTACACAGAACAGTAATATCTCAACAACATTCGCCGAAAGTGTTACGTATCTATTGTATCGCCTCAATTCTTTATCTCTAAATAAACCGCACGATTCTCAACATCTTTGAGTTCTCTTCATATAAATAGAATATAAAAATACAATATAAAAAAGACAAAAATATAATAATAATAATAAAAATAATAATTTAATTTATTGCCCACTTTTGCGTTACAATTTAACGATGAAATAATCTTTCCATTTCATTCTCATGATTGTGTCAGTGTAAGTCCCACCTTTCTAATGTATCCTGCTGTGTCTTAACAATTTTTTCTATTTTACAAGTGTTTCCTAATCTATTCTATGTTGTATAATATTCTTTTATCACTTTCCTGTTCTTCCCATGTTTTCCTTCTCCCTATTATGTCCCATAGAATAGCCAAGTTTTTCCCTTCTCCTCTAATTACCTCTTTCCAATTCCTAAATACAACACAATATAAATATAAAAGAAAATACAATTAAATAAGAAATATAATAAAAAAGAATATAATAATAAAATAAAAGTAAATACAATTAAAGAAGAAATATAATTAAAAGAATATAATATAATAAAAGAAAATAAAATAATAAAAAAGAAAATACAATTAATATCAAATATAATATAAAAAAGAAAAAATATAAAAATAGAACATAAATAGAATATAAAAATAAGAAATAAAAAAATAAAAATATAAAAATAAGAAATAAAAAAATAAAAATATAAAAACTCAATTCAATATAAAAATACAATATAAAAGAAAATAAAATAGTAAAAAAAGAAAATACAATTAAATAAGAAATATAATAAAAAAGAAAAAAATATAAAAATAGAATATAAAAGAATATAATATAAAAAAGAAAAAACATAAAAATAGATTATAAAAGAATATAAAAAAATTCCTCTTTCTTACAAAGCCTACATATCCTTTCACCTTTCGATAGCCAATATTTACATGCCCTCGTTTCACTACCCTGTATGAATCTTCCTATCCATTCTAATTCTCCTCTCCTTTTTTTCTTCTTCCCTCATAAGTATTTCGACTTATCTCCTGGTTTGCTTGCCACCTCTCTTAATTCTCTTAGGAACTTTGACTCTTTTATTTTCATCTCTCTTTCTTGTTCTTGGATGTATATACTTATCTGCTCTATTTTCGTTCACACTTCTTCACCAATAAAATATAAAAATACAATTGAAAAATAAAATAAAATAAAATAATAATAAAATAAAATAAAATAAAAGAAAATACAATTAAATACGAAAATAAAATACAGTACAATACAATATAAAAACAATAAAATACAATTAAATAAGAAATATAATAAAAAAGAATAAAATAAAATAAAATAATAAATATAATATAAAAAAGAAAAAAAACATAAAAATAGAATATAAAAATATGAATTAAAAAATTAAACTATAAAAATTCAATATAAAAAATACATTATAAAAAGAAAAAATATAATAATAATAATAATAATAATAATTTAATTTGTTACCCACTTTTGTGTTACAATTTAACGATCATATACTCTTTCCATTTCATTCCCGTGATTGTGTCAGTGTAAGTCCTACCCTTCTAATGTATTTTATGTTGCATAATCGTCTTTTATCACTTTCCTGTTTTTCCCATCTTTTCCTTCTCCCTATTATCTCCTATAGAATAACCAAGTTTGTCCCTTCTCCTCTAATTACCTCTTTCCAATTGCTGCCACTCTCTCCACTTACTTCACATGCTTCAATCACGTGTTTCACTGTTTCTTCCTCTTTCTTACAAACCATACAAATCCTTTCTTCTTTCTTCTTTCGATAGCCAGCCACGGAGACCTCTCCAGACCTGGCCCATCCCCGAAAATTTTTTTATACCTAACTGAGGGTGGGAATGACGCCGCGGAGGCCTCTCCAGACCTGGCCCATCCCCGAAAATTTTTTTATACCTAACCGATGGATGGAATGACGCCGCGGAGACCTCTCCAGACCTGGCCCATCCCCGAAAATTTTTTTATACCTAACCGAGGGAGGGAATGACGCCGCGGAGACCTCTCCAGACCTGGCCCACGCCCGAAATTTTTTTATACCTAGCCGAGTGAGGAAATGACCTTGGCCCAACCCCGAAAATTTTTTCCAAACCAATATGTGATCGAATTTTCCCCCCAACACAGAGAAATAATAATTTATTTTTATCGGATGATGTTTCGGACAATGTCGGGAAAGGTCGGCATTTTACAAACCACGTATTCGGAGGAGGGAAAGAGAGAGCATTACATTAAAATCTAAATTCGTGGAGGGAAAGAGAGAGCAATACTTAGCGTCGCTGCGTCTCGCGCGATCGTGTGTAATTTGACTCCTCTGGAGCAGCCGCGTGCGATGACGTCATTCAACGGCGCGAAGAAGGCTCGAACGAAATAGAATTATGCAGTGTCTGCAAATGTTAGAATTATGTGGCGAAAGGAGAAGGAAGACGGGTAAATAAAATGTAGAAATAATATAAGTTTAAGAAATATATATTGTTATAGAAAAAAATATAACATGTAAACGCAAATATAATATTATTATTATTATTATTATTATTATTATATTTAAACGGGAGAACCCTTTAGAATACAAAATTTGTACATAAAGTGCATGAAGAATAAAATATAAAGAAAAAAATATAAAAATATTAATACATTCCGCACAATATCCTATCACAATATCACTTGCCAGCAAGCCATCAATGGCTGCAGCGATGTTGTCGCTGTCATCGCTGTCATCGCTGTCGGAGGATGAGGAGTCCTCGATGCTGTCCTCACCACCACCACCACCACCGACTGCTCCCTGCAAATCCTAGAACATAGAAACCTTGATATAATATTCACGTGTTAAACGTAAAAAAACGTACAAAACATTGTTATGTACATACCTCCTGATTATTCCCCCACATCTCCTGGTCCTCGTCGGGCGCAATCCTGAATATTCCCATTATTTTTGGTTGGAACTATTACCTTTAAAGAGACTGTTGCCGTCAAAGATTTGAAGACAACCGGTCTCGCTGCATCTCCAGGCTCTTGCATTTAAAATCTTATCATGAAATCGAGAAGTGCGTAGCTTTGCAAAAGTAAGATGCTGTTGTTCTCCGCATTCATTTTCGCTGACCATCCTCTCCTTATACACACGCATCTTCTTTCCCTTCTTCTTTGACACATCATTTCACTATACCATACCACTTGATCGCTTATCAAACGTCTGTTAAACGGGTATTGAACGGCTTTGATCGTGTATTGAACGGCCTTGATCGCTTATCAAACGTCTGTTAAACGGGTATTGAACGGCTTTGATCGTGTATTGAACGGCCTTGATCGGATATCGAACGTGAATCGAACAGGCATTGAACGGCTTTGATCGTTTATTGAACGGGTATCGAACGGCTTTGAACGTGAATCGAACGGCTTTCAACGTCTATTGTACCACTCTGAACATGTATTGGACGTGTAATGAACCACTTCGAACATGTAATGAACGCCAATCGTACCTCTTCGAACGTGAATGGTACCACTTCGAACGTGTATCGAACGTGTATTGGACATGTAATGAACCACTTCGAACATGTAATGAACGTCAATCGTACCTCTTCGAACGTGTATTGGACATGTAATGAACCACTTCGAACATGTATTGGATGTGTAATGAAACACTTCTAAATAATTACAACTATTGTTTTTAATCTAGCGCACATCAAACGCATGAGGTTGGGTTGGGGGAGGGTGAAGAAAATTATACGCATTAAAAATTGATTATATTTATTTATGAATTTCTCTCTGGCGTTTAGTCCACCAGTTGAATATTTTAAATACATTTTGCATGACACAGTGTTTCGCGTGTCTACCACATCGCAGAGTATTAACTACATTTAGCTTATTTAGAGATTTGATATCCTCGTAGTCAATGTCCAGCGTCTCGATGACCACGCCCGCTCTCGTACTTTCATCGAGGAAATCCGCAAGCCAGTCGCGTTTCTGCAGCCCTTTAACGTATACGACATGGCACGTGTCATCTCCTTCATCGATCGCATCAGCTACAGCTTTCGTAATTAGCCGTTTAGCCATACTGTATGGAACTTCTCCATCGTCCCAGCGTAACCCATGATGTTTCGCCGTTAACCACCGGATGCTTGATTTGTCAGATTTCGTAAGAAGATATTGTGGCATCGAACTCCGAAAAATATAATGCGAGAGAATTGTTCCCTTTCGCAGGACAGCCACTTCCTTGACGATAAATCTTCCATCGATGATGAACCCTTGCAGGTCAACAAATGTTGGCGCGAACATTATCGATACAATTTAGAGGCCCGCTCGCTTTCAAGACAGATGGGGGAATGCAGTCTTTCTCGTAAAGCATCTCGATTTTTCACGATGAAATTTTCTTTCGGTACGAATTTAACACAAGAGAGGGAGGCAATTTAATTAATTTTGCGCACCACGTTTGTCAACGGATTGTATTCAACCACCCGATCGTGCAGAATCAGACAGTAGGCTGTAGTATTTGCCGGTACGTTCTCTGTATCGAACGTGAATCGAACGTGAATCGTACCCCTCTGAACGTGTATCAAACGGGTATCGAACGTGAATCGAACGTGAATCGAACGTGAATCGTACCACTCTGAACGTCAATCGTACCACTCTGAACGTCAATCGTACCTCTTCGAACGTGTATAGTACCACTTCGAACGTGTATTGGACGTGTAATGAACGGCTTTCAACGGGTATTGAACGGCTTTGATCGTGTATCGTCGTAATCTAGCGTACATCACATGTAGGAAGTTGGGGAGGGTGAAGAAAAACATTTTCATATACATTAAAAATTGATTATATTTTATTTATGCATTTCTCTGGTGTTTGGACAACCATTTGAATATTTTAAATATTCAATAATTTAAATATAATGGATGGTCAGCGAAAATGAATGCGGAGAACAACAGCATCTTACTTTTGCAAAGCTACGCACTTCTCGATTTCATGATAAGATTTTAAATGCAAGAGCCTGGAGATGCAGCGAGACCGGTTGTCTTCAAATCTTTGACGGCAACAGTCTCTTTAAAGGTAATAGTTCCAACCAAAAATAATGGGAATATTCAGGATTGCGCCCGACGAGGACCAGGAGATGTGGGGGAATAATCAGGAGGTATGTACATAACAATGTTTTGTACGTTTTTTTACGTTTAACACGTGAATATTATATCAAGGTTTCTATGTTCTAGGATTTGCAGGGAGCAGTCGGTGGTGGTGGTGGTGGTGAGGACAGCATCGAGGACTCCTCATCCTCCGACAGCGATGACAGCGATGACAGCGACAACATCGCTGCAGCCATTGATGGCTTGCTGGCAAGTGATATTGTGATAGGATATTGTGCGGAATGTATTAATATTATATTTGCGTTTACATGTTATATTTTTTTCTATAACAATATATATTTCTTAAACTTATATTATTTCTACATTTTATTTACCCGTCTTCCTTCTCCTTTCGCCACATAATTCTAACATTTGCAGACACTGCATAATTCTATTTCGTTCGAGCCTTCTTCGCGCCGTTGAATGACGTCATCGCACGCGGCTGCTCCAGAGGAGTCAAATTACACACGATCGCGCGAGACGCAGCGACGCTAAGTATTGCTCTCTCTTTCCCTCCACGAATTTAGATTTTAATGTAATGCTCTCTCTTTCCCTCCTCCGAATACGTGGTTTGTAAAATGCCGACCTTTCCCGACATTGTCCGAAACATCATCCGATAAAAATAAATTATTATTTCTCTGTGTTGGGGGGAAAATTCAATCACATATTGGTTTGGAAAAAATTTTCGGGGTTGGGCCAAGGTCATTTCCTCACTCGGCTAGGTATAAAAAAATTTCGGGCGTGGGCCAGGTCTGGAGAGGTCTCCGCGGCGTCATTCCCTCCCTCGGTTAGGTATAAAAAAAATTTCGGGGATGGGCCAGGTCTGGAGAGGTCTCCGCGGCGTCATTCCATCCCTCGGTTAGGTATAAAAAAATTTTCGGGGATGGGCCAGGTCTGGAGAGGCCTCCGCGGCGTCATTCCCTCCCTCAGTTAGGTATAAAAAATTTTCGGGGATGGGCCAGGTCTGGAGAGGTCTCCGTGGCTGGCTATCGAAAGAAGAAAGAAGAAAGGATTTGTATGGTTTGTAAGAAAGAGGAAGAAACAGTGAAACACGTGATTGAAGCATGTGAAGTAAGTGGAGAGAGTGGCAGCAATTGGAAAGAGGTAATTAGAGGAGAAGGGACAAACTTGGTTATTCTATAGGAGATAATAGGGAGAAGGAAAAGATGGGAAAAACAGGAAAGTGATAAAAGACGATTATGCAACATAAAATACATTAGAAGGGTAGGACTTACACTGACACAATCACGGGAATGAAATGGAAAGAGTATATGATCGTTAAATTGTAACACAAAAGTGGGTAACAAATTAAATTATTATTATTATTATTATTATTATTATATTTTTTCTTTTTATAATGTATTTTTTATATTGAATTTTTATAGTTTAATTTTTTAATTCATATTTTTATATTCTATTTTTATGTTTTTTTTTCTTTTTTATATTATATTTATTATTTTATTTTATTTTATTCTTTTTTATTATATTTCTTATTTAATTGTATTTTATTGTTTTTTATATTGTATTGTACTGTATTTTATTTTTGTATTTAATTGTATTTTCTTTTATTTTATTTTATTATTATTTTATTTTATTTTATTTTTCAATTGTATTTTTATATTTTATTGGTGAAGAAGTGTGAACGAAAATAGAGCAGATAAGTATATACATCCAAGAACAAGAAAGAGAGATGAAAATAAAAGAGTCAAAGTTCCTAAGAGAATTAAGAGAGGTGGCAAGCAAACCAGGAGATAAGTCGAAATACTTATGAGGGAAGAAGAAAAAAAGGAGAGGAGAATTAGAATGGATAGGAAGATTCATACAGGGTAGTGAAACGAGGGCATGTAAATATTGGCTATCGAAAGGTGAAAGGATATGTAGGCTTTGTAAGAAAGAGGAATTTTTTTATATTCTTTTATAATCTATTTTTATGTTTTTTCTTTTTTATATTATATTCTTTTATATTCTATTTTTATATTTTTTTCTTTTTTATTATATTTCTTATTTAATTGTATTTTCTTTTTTTATTATTTTATTTTCTTTTATATTGTATTTTTATATTGAATTGAGTTTTTATATTTTTATTTTTTTATTTCTTATTTTTATATTTTTATTTTTTTATTTCTTATTTTTATATTCTATTTATGTTCTATTTTTATATTTTTTCTTTTTTATATTATATTTGATATTAATTGTATTTTCTTTTTTATTATTTTATTTTCTTTTATTATATTATATTCTTTTAATTATATTTCTTCTTTAATTGTATTTACTTTTATTTTATTATTATATTCTTTTTTATTATATTTCTTATTTAATTGTATTTTCTTTTATATTTATATTGTGTTGTATTTAGGAATTGGAAAGAGGTAATTAGAGGAGAAGGGAAAAACTTGGCTATTCTATGGGACATAATAGGGAGAAGGAAAACATGGGAAGAACAGGAAAGTGATAAAAGAATATTATACAACATAGAATAGATTAGGAAACACTTGTAAAATAGAAAAAATTGTTAAGACACAGCAGGATACATTAGAAAGGTGGGACTTACACTGACACAATCATGAGAATGAAATGGAAAGATTATTTCATCGTTAAATTGTAACGCAAAAGTGGGCAATAAATTAAATTATTATTTTTATTATTATTATTATATTTTTGTCTTTTTTATATTGTATTTTTATATTCTATTTATATGAAGAGAACTCAAAGATGTTGAGAATCGTGCGGTTTATTTAGAGATAAAGAATTGAGACGATACAATAGATACGTAACACTTTCGGCGAATGTTGTTGAGATATTACTGTTCTGTGTAACTGAGCACTCGGGTCGGTCACGAGAGCGTGAGTGCGTATGAATGTAGACGAGGTGTTGTGTGGAAGAGTATGTATGTATGATGTCGCGAAAAGTAAATAGGAAGTCCATCAGCTGTTCGAGAATGTTCATGTTGCCTTGCGATTGATGTGAAGAAGAGAAAAAGAGAAGGAGAAAGAACGAGAGATTGAGAGACAGAGAGAGAGAGAGAGAGATGGTTCTGTCGATACACTATTTATATTCTATTTTTATATTTCTATTGTTTAATTAATTGAACAATATGTAATCATTTTACAAATATTGCAATCTATTTGCTTGTCTGTTTCCCTCCTTCACTTGTCATCAATTTCTATCGACTCTGCATAATTCTTTCTATGGTTCTCGCCTCCAATTCTAAAAGACGATACTACGTAATAAGTCGTTGTATTTCGAACTGAATTCATTATCATTTTTATTTAATCTTAAGTCATGTGTAAGCTATGTGTATCCGCAGCTGTATCAAACTGCAGAAGGTGTGAGGACAAACTTTAAAACTTTTGTTACTGTGTTGTAACAGAGCGACGCTGCCTGCGAAACATTATATACGCGTTGTGCTGCTAAAATAATATGTGATAGCGAATACTACGACGAGGATTATCTTGTAGATTGCGAACTGGTAGCATCTGTCATCAATGATATTTTAGCGGATGCTCGTAGGAAAAAAATGTTAAATTATATTCCATTTCTGTTTATATTTTTATATTCTTTTAATTGTAATTAAATTTCTTAAACATATTATTTCTCTATTTACTTATCTGTCTTCCTCCTTCTCACCTCACCAATTTCTGCTGACACCACATAATTCTTTTTATGATTCGTGCGTTCGTTACGCCACCAAATGATGTAATCTTGCACGGCGGTCCCATCACGGGGGATTCAAATTACATGTGATCACGCGATACGCTGCGATGTTAAGATTGAAAAACATTTTTTTAAAATTGTTAGCTTTAGAGTGTGTGTGCTACATATTGGTTCGGTAGATCGGTAGATCGGTGAGGGAGGGGATTAAAATTATTATTTCTCTGCGTTGGGAAAAAAATGTCTGTTGATATGGAAAAGATTTTTCTGCTGATGCCTCATAATTTTAAGATTCGACGTTTCTACATGTATTGTATTTTGTTCTTCATGCTGCCAAATGACGTCATCTAGCGCGGCTGCTCCAGAAGAGTCAGATTTCGCGAAATCTCGCGATACGCCGCGACGTTAAATCGGAACGCTTTGAAATACTGTTCGCTTTAAAATCTTTAGAATGCTTGCTACATATCTGTTTGAAATAATATTTCTACATAATGGTTCGGTGGATCGTTGATTAAAAAATTATTATTTCTCTGCGCTGGGGAAAAAAATTTCTGCTGCATATTGGTTTGCTAGATCGGTGCGGGGGTGGGTCAAGGTTGTCCCCTCCCTCGGAAAAAATTTCCGGTGGTGGATCGGGGTCTGAAAAAGTTTTCGGGGGTTTCGCCACCTAATTCTAAGATTCGGCGTTTATTTCGTTCGAGCGTTCTTCGCGCCGTGAAAATGATATCATCGCATGCAGGTGTCTCAGAGGAGTCAAATTACGCGTAATCGCGCGATACGCCGCGACGTTAAATCGGAACGCTTCGAAATACTGTCAGCTTTAGAATGCTTGCTACATAATGGTTCGGAAAAATATGTCTGTTTGCTACATAACAGTTTGCTATATCGGTGATTAAAAAATTATTATTATTTCTCTGTGTTGGGGAAAACTTTCCACCACATATTGGTATGGAAAAAAGTTTCTGCTGACGCCGCATAATTCTTTCTATGATTCGCGCTGCCAAATGTCGCCATCCTGCACGACTGCTCCACGAGATTCAAATTACACACGATATGCCGCGACGTTAAATCGGAACGCCTTGAAATACTGTTAGCTTTAGAATAAAATGTGTTTGTATCACTATGTAGCGCTGTCTCTTTCCCTCTCCCAGATTTTAGCTTTAAAGTAATGTTCTATCTCTTTCCCACCCTCCGAAGACGCGGTGTGTAAAAAAAAAAAAGTCGATCTTTCCCAACATTGTTCGAAACAATTCCCAATAAAAATAAATTATTATTTCTCTGCGTTGGAAATGTCTGTATGTCGCATATTGGTTTGGAAAAAATATTTGGGGGTGGGTCAAGGTTGCCCCCTCCCTCGGAAAAAATTTCCGGTGGTGGATCGGGGTTTGAAAAAGTTCTCGGGGGTCATTCACTCCCTCCGGTTAGGTCTAAAAGTTTTCGGCGGTGGGTCCGGTCTACGCGGCGGCTCGGCCTGGAGTGATCCCCTCCATTATCGCGGCTTCCCCCACTCCGCGGCTCGTGCGCACGCAATCGGTTTTCCTCTCTCCGCAGGCCCCGCGCCCATGTTTCCCTCCGCCGCGCTCCCCCGCGCGCCCTCACTTCCCCCCGCCCCCGCGCTCCCCTCAGAGGACCTGAGTTAGAATCCCCTTAACCATACTACTCTTCATCCTCAAAAAGAAGGGGGAAGGGGAAAAGCCCGACTGGCAAGAAGTTGCTAGTTTCTCCCCACAGACGAAATACTACTGGTCAATCTGGGACTCGCTAGAAATTCATGAAGGTTTGCTTTTCAGGAAATGGGAGTCTCACGACGGTTCATCAACCTCGTGGCTTTTGGTGGTACCAAGCGGAAGGGTTGCAGAGGTTTTGCGGGAGTTTCACGATTCGCCAGCAGCTGGGCACTTTGGAGTGAACAAGACCTTAGCGAAGATTCGTCAACAGTTCTTCTGGTCAACGTGTCGACAGGACGTTCAAGAGTGGTGCCGGCGGTGTGACACCTGTGCGGCGAAGAAGGGACCACGTCAGAGGGGAGCAGGGAACCTGAAGGTGTATAACGTGGGAGCTCCGTTTGAGAGGCTTGCCCTGGACGTTGTCGGTCCGCTCCCGAGGTCCCAGGCCGGGAACAGGTTTATGTTGGTCGTGGCGGACTACTTTACCCGGTGGCCGGAAGTAATCGCGATGCCAGACCAGCGAGCTGTCACAGTGGCAAGAGCTCTCCTGCACAACGTAGTGTGTCGACATGGTGTACCTTTGGAGATACACACCGACCAAGGAAGGAACTTCGAATCCTCCGTATTCAAGGAACTGCTGAAGCTGCTTGGAGTCGGGAAGACACGAACAACTCCCCTGCATCCCCAATCAGACGGGCTGGTAGAGCGCCTGAACAGAACGTTGCTTCAATACCTCGCGATGTTCGTTTCAGAGCACCAGCGGGACTGGGACGAGTGGATCCCCATGTTCCTCCTTGCCTACAGGTCAGCACGGCACGAAGCTACGCAACTGACACCAGCGATGATCCTGTACGGCCAGGAACTTCGCCTACCCCTGCAGCTATGGAGAGGGCTGCCCCCCGAAGTAGAAGAGGACGAGGACGTCGAGCAGGGTTACTCCGAATGGATCCGAGGGAAGATGACGAAGATCCACGGATTCGTTCGACGCCGTCTGGACGTCTACAGCTCAAAGATGAAGTCGTGGTACGACAGCCGTGTTCGCGCCGTGGAATTCCAACCTGGGGAACAAGTGTGGCTGTACCAGCCACGAAGAGTCAAGGGGAAGTGCCCGAAGCTTCAAGCGGATTGGGAAGGCCCTTATACGATTACGGACAGGATCAACGACGTCGTCTACAGGATCCAGCGTTCACGCAGGAAGAAGTGTAAGGTGGTCCACGTGCGCCGCCTCGCGAAGTATGAGGGACAACTACGGGAGGAGTGAAGACGTCGCGGGACCTACACTGGACTCAAGGAAGAAGATTAGTTTAAGCTAATTTGGTGGACTGGGCTGCCTGCGTAGCCCAGCCCCCGCTCTTGAGTCTGTTTCAGGTTCACGAGACCCCACCACGAGGGACAAGGTGTCAGGGGACCGCCACCGCAGCCTGGAAGCGCGCTCCCGGGTTCCCCAACTGTGCCATAATAGCGTGGCAGTCCGCAGCGGGGTGCGGACATACGTGAAAGCGCCCCGCTAGCCCCTGGAGGTTCCCCTACGTGCCCCCGGCACGGCCGGGATGGAGGTTCTCGTGGGGGACCCAGGAAGGAATAGGAGGATGGGTGGACAGCAGAAGGGAAATGGCATTCCCAACCACCAGACGGACAAGCGGTGCTTGGATCGGCTGGAGGGAATGTCGCGAAGACGGGAGCGCGGGCAGGACGCACAGGACGGTCCCCCTGGTTCAACACCAGATGCCACGAAGAGGATTGGGGCCATCTAGAAGACAAGGATTGGAAAACTGGAGCAGCTAGAAGAGAGAAGACGGGCGGACAGATCGGGGTGGATTGATCGGGGAGCGGGCCGATAGCAATGCTCATATGTGTGACCCCCTGCTTTCGTGCTTGCCTCGCCTTTCCGTCCCCCGTTCCGGCCGCTCCACCGGATGCTGGCAAAAAGGAACGAAATAAAATGTTTCTCTGTCCTTTTGCAAAGGGAACTCCGAGGAGCGAAGGAACGCGCAGAATCTGGATGCAGTCGAGGACGGATCTGGATGCAGTCGAGGGCGAGCCGGGATGCAGCGTGGGACCGGCCGGACCGCTGAGGGGCGACGGACGGAGCGGAACCGCCTAAGGATGATCCGGAGCATCGCGGGATTTCGCCGTTGGAGCCCCGGAGGAACCGCCTCGAGGGAACCTGGACTGGCGAGTCGTCGCACGAGACACGCCGTGCCTCCCGACGGCTAAAGGAACGAGGAGCCCCGGCCCCCGAAAGAACAGGAAGCCTCATCCGTCTCTGCCCACGAAGAAGATGCGCCGTCGGAGAAGAGGAAGACCGCGCAAGAAAGAAGTACGCAAGTTTGAAGACGCAAGTGGAGGGCGGAGGCGCGAAGACCCACGTACCCACGCCTTGTCCAGGGTTTTTGGAGTGGTTTTCCCCTGGGCGGGAAGGCGAATGCCGAGGCAGCGGACGGAAGGGGCCACACGGCGTCCTTTCCACCCTTCCGGACCAGGGTACGGCTGCAGGAGAAGAAGGGACTGCAGCGGCCGGGACGACCGCTTCTCCAGAGGGGGGAGCAGTGTTGCGAACACCCCTTGGATGGGAATCCAAGGCTCACTGGTGCTCGCGAGCGGGACAAGAGACAGCGAGAAGAAGGCGATCTGGAAGATCGCCTGTCAATCTGTCATTAGAGAGTCAGCCCCCATTCCTAGCAGACGTCTCGATATCTTATTACGCTTACTGATTGTATTCGTTACCGTTCTTACTGTTCTTGTTCATGTACTGTTTTCACCGTTGTACGTTAAACTTATATTATGTCGAGCACAAATCGTAACAATATATATGATTGGGGTCAACCGGGGTTCTCGCGTATTCGACCAAGGCGCGCTTTATTAGCGTGTATTATTTTTGTTTTTCCCTTCCATGAGATTCTTAAGTTTTGTGAAGGGATTACCTCTAAAATAGTATGGGGACCAGAGTATTGATCTCCAAACTTCCCTTTTTTTGGTTCTATTAATACGAAGATAGAGTCGCCTGGTTTGAAGGTTTCTTCATTTATATGACGATCATAATATTTCTTATACCGGAGTTTGGACTGATTTAATTTGTCCGCAGCAGCGGTTTGAAGTTCTTGCACCCTCGTGTTTAATTTTGAAAGATAATTGTTATAAGTTTCATTTTCAAAATCTTCGGGTATCCGTTTTCGACTGGGTACCCGGGCTATTTTCCCGAATACTAACTCGTATGGAGTGTAACCAGTGCCCTCATGGACGCTAGTGTTATAAGAGAATGTGGCCATGTCGGTCCATTCATCCCAGTCACTGTATCTACCGATGAACATTTTTAGATATTCTGTTAAAACGAGATGCGATCGCTCTAGAGAGCCGTTAGTCTGTGGGTGAAAGGCTGTGGTTCGAAATTGTTCGATTTTAAATTTTTGCGTGATAGCTTTCATGAATTTACTAGTGAAATTTGATCCTTGGTCGGTGAGGATGGCTCTAGGAGCTCCGAATTGACAGATAAATTTTTTTATAAACGCATCTGCGACTTTTATTGATGTGGATTGTTTAAGGGGTACGCACACGAAGTACTTTGTTAGTAAATCTTGCATCGTTAATATATAAGTATTTCCTTCTCTAGTGGTAGGTAATGGTCCTACTATATCTAATGCGATTTTATCAAAGGCGCGTCCCGGCGTATCAGTAAGGATCATCGGTTGTTTGGTTTTAACACGGACGAGTTTCTCGTTTGCGTCGAACGCAATTCCGAATATAATCTTCGACGGCTTTCTTCATGCCTTTCCAAAAGTAATAATGTCGAATGCGGTTGTACGTCTTGGTTACTCCTTTATGTCCGGCTAAAGCGGACGCATGGTTTTCCGTAATAATGTTTTGGCGTTCCGATTCCTCTGGGATTCGGACTATTTGTAAACATATGGTGACGCTAATTTCTTCTTCGTTGACGGCTTCGAGGATATCCATAATGATATCCTGCCAATTCAAGTGATCAATACTAGGCGTTTTGGCTATGCTGAATGAATATATTATCAGCTCGCGCATTGTGTGTTTAAAAGAGGAAATAGTCTCGTCCCAAGTTATTGTGGTTAAGGGTGTATTTTGAGTTTCTTTAATAACCAGACCGACCAGAATTTGTCCCTTATTATAAGTTACGTGGGCCCGGCCTAATGTGAGTTCGCTTGTTATTATTAGCGCTCCCGATTCTTGCAACTGTTTAGCTCCGTCGTCGCAAGGTTTTCCATCGGCGCTCAGAAAGAAAACAAGCGTTTCCTTTCTTAGGGACAATGGGTCCCGACTAATTGATGGCGTTATTCTGATATCTCTATCGGGGTCCACTTCGTACGTTTCTTCCGGAGAATCATTCAGCTCGGTTATCAATGATTCAGAGTCTGACGACGATTCGTACGAAGCGTTAGATCCTACTTCGGAATCAGAGTCGTCCTCTTTTTGTGGTGTTGGAGATTGTGGAGGCGAAACGATTTGGTATGGTGTGCTTGATTGTTCTTGTTCCTGATCTTCCTCTTCAACGCTACTCATCGGTTCCGGTACGTTTAGTGAGGGAGTATCCGGTGGCGTTATTATAGGCGTTGGAGCCTTACGTACCTTTCGGCTCGGCTGAATCCTTGTAGGCGCCGTCCTTAGGCGGGTTTTATTGGTAACTTCTGATGTCGGGGTGGGTATCTTGGAGGTCCGAGGTCTCCCTGGGCCTCGTTTAGGTGGAGGCTGCTCCTCCCAGTCATCATCAGCTTCCTCTCGTGGTCGTATTGGGCATGTTTCCACGGTAGGTGGATTACGGGATAAGGCGTCAGCGAGTTTGTTACTTTTTCCCGGTTGGTAGCGAATTTCATATTCGTATTCGGCTAATTTTAGGCGCCACCTAACAAGGCGCGACGTTGGGTCCTTTACCTTGTGTAACCAAATCAAGGGTCGGTGGTCGGTATATAAAATAAATTTCCTTCCATAAAGGTAAGGACGGAAGTACCTAACACAATAAACAATTGCTAGGAGTTCCTTTTCGATTGTTGAGTAATTAATTTCCGCTTTATTTAGGAGACGGGACGCGTAAGCAATCGGTAGCTCCTTTTCAGTGATAGCCTGACTTAATATGCCTCCTATGGCATATTCGGATGCGTCAGTAGTGACGTGGAATTCCAGTTCGAAATTCGGATATTGTAGGATAGGTTCCTTCTGCAATGCGGATTTTAAGTGATCGAAAGCTGTTTGCTGGGACAGTTTCCATTCAAATGTTACGTCTTTCTTTAACAATTGGGTTAACGGGCGAGCAAGTTTAGAGAATTCTGGGATAAACCTCCTATAATATCCGGTTAACCCAAGGAATTCTTTAATACCTTTCGGTGTGCGAGGTGCAGGGTAGTTTTGAACAGCTTGAATCTTTAGTTGATCGGGTTTTACCCCTTCCTCGGTGATTATATGTCCCAAATATGCTACTTCCTTGTGTAGGAATTTACATTTGGAAGGTTGAAGTTTAAGGTTCGCCTCTCGTAGGCGATGAGCGAGTCTCTTAAATTTAATTAAATGTTCCGTGAGGGAACTCGCGTAAAGGACGATATCGTCCAAGTAAACAAACATTTCTGTGCCCTGAAGTCCCGTAAGCGTGTGATCCATTAAGCGCTGGAAAGTCGCTGGTGCATTACAAAGTCCAAATGGCATTCTTACAAACTCGTAGTGTCCATGTGGTGTAGAAAATGCTGTCTTTGGTGCATCGTCGGGCTTCATGGGTATTTGATGGAAACCAGAGGCTAGATCAAACACGGAAAAGTACTTGGCTCCTCCTAATTGGTCCAATATCTCATTGATATTTGGAAGGGGGTATGCGTCGGGAACGGTCTTTTTGTTTAGTTCCCTAAAATCAATTACCATTCGCCATAAAAGTTCTCCATCGGGTCCTGGCTTCTTCGACACGATCCAGATAGGTGAATTGTAAGGCGATAATGACGGCTTTATGATTTCATCTCCCAGTAACTTGTGTACTTGTTTGTCGATTTCCTTCTTATGTACTGGAGGGAAACGATATTGCTTGGTATTGACAGCCACTGGGTCCGTTGTCTGGATCCCGTGTTGGATGGCGTTCGTATGACCCAACTTCTCATCTGGTAGATGGAAAAGGTCCTGATATCTTCTTATAATATTTTGGACATGGCGCTTTTCTTCTGGATTCAGATGTTCCACTGAGATTAAATTTTGTATTCTCTCTGCCCTTGAAGGGGTTTCTTCGAAATTCGTCGGTACTTCCTGTTCCGGCGTAGCCGCAAGAGACTCTTGGGATTTTAGGGGAGGATTGATTTGGCGTGTAGCGCAGGGGGTGAGAATGAGTGCATCGTCACGGATGCCTCGAGATGGTGGATCGACGGATCCGGGGCTAAGGGGGACTTGTTTTGAATTAGGGGGTGGATGGGAGTGATGCCTATGGGTGTCGTAGTCTCTTTTGGTCGCTTGCGTTTGGGTTCTGGAATTATCGTTTCGAAGTCCTCTAATTCAACAATGGGTATTTCAACCGTTTTTTCTGTTTCATTGGAATTTATTATTTGTAAGTATGCTCTCCCGTCTTGATTACGGACAAGAGCGTTACCAGCGTGAATCCCATGCCCTAAATTTAACAAAGGCAAATATCCTTCTTCTACATCTGGGTTAGGTACGTGGACGTAGGAAATTGTTTTAGACCTAGCGGGTAGCACGACTTGGTTCCTGTTCACGAATGGAATGGAGTTTCCATGGAAGGCCAATTCCCTCTTGGAATAATGTATCGAGACATTCTGTTTTATAAAGAATTCCGTACCTAATATTCCTTGTGGCTTAATTGGAAAGTCGTTTTCGACTACGTGGAACGTGACGTCGTCTCCCAAAAGGGATATCCTGATTGTGCCAAGCGTGGGAACGGGGTCTGGAGAGATGCCCTTGAGTAATAGTTGGTGTTTTGCGTCTATCTCTTGAGATCGTTTGACGGTCTGGATTTTCAATAAATTTACTTCGGACCCAGTATCGATCATTAATTCGGGTGTGGTCTCGAAGTCGGGGGAGGAGATCATTACAGACGGTGCTTCGACATTAGTGTTCAACCATGCTGTGGCGATTCTAGTTCCGGCGTTCTTGGCTTCGCTAGTGTTATTATTGGACGCGCTCCCGTTAGGCCCGTTCCACGGTACGCATCCATGTTTGACCGTAGGGGCGGAGCGTTTCCCGGACCGCGTTCCTCGAAGGTGCCGGCATTTCTTTCGTTCCTATTAAATATACGTTTCCTACATTCTGAGATCAGGTGCCCAGGCTTTCTACAGTATGAACAAATGCTTATTTCCGTAGGTCTAAGAGGAGGAGGTCGAGTTTTGTCCCAGTAGGGAAGCAGAGGGCTGGGTGCTTGGCTGCCATAACCCGTTACGCGGCCTGGAGGGTACCTCTCGGAAAGTCGTGAAGTGATATTTTGATTGCCTCGGCAGGATAGTGCGTCGTGTCCTATCTTATTGCAAATTTGACATGTTAGTTTCGGAGCCTTCGGTTCGGAAAATCTGAGACGATCGCTATCAATCTTTTTATCTTCGAGAACAGCAAGATCGAAAGCTTCGTCGAGAGTTTCGAATTGGTGTTGAAGTAATCTTGTCCTTATGTGGGGCGGAAGGCCATCGATGAATGAATCTAGCGTTAGGTGGTCTAGGTCTTCAGGATGATTTCGTGCGTAAGAGCGGTAATATTCCCTATCCTCTTCTAAAATAGCGAATCGTAGGTCCTTAACACGTGAGATATACTCCAATATGTGTTCGTTGGGTTTTTTCGTTACGTTTGCTAATTCCCCGCGATAGTGATTCGATGTTTTAGCCGGGGAGAAGATGCGCTTAAGTCGCTTAATCAGTTCGCTCACGGAGTCAAAAACCCTATCCTCAACGGCCAAGCATGCATGGTCTTGTAGCTTATTTCGCAACAACCTTGCTAGCTGGGGTTCGGCTTGCAGGGGAACCAGAGCCTTGGCCCTATTGCAGGCTCTCGCGAATTGTTCTACGGGTATGTTGTGCCCGTTAAAAATCGGGACGGTCTCTATTGCGTCCTTTAACGTGATTTGGGGTGATGGATCCTGGTCCGGAATATTATTTCGATTTAAAGGTTCCGAAATATTATTACGATTTAATGTTTCTGGAATAAAATTTCGATTTATCATTGATTTCCTATCGAAACGGGAGGAACCCGGCGTGGCAAAATTATTTGTAACTGGCGGGGGTGCAAGAAGTTTTTCCATCGTTATTTCGATGCTTTGTATTTTATCGGAAAGACCTTTCAACGTGTGGTCGGACGACCCGGTGGCTATGCCCGAATGCGTTTTGTTTTCGGAATTTATTATAAATCTCGTGTGCAATTTTTCAATCTCGGTTTGTTTCTCTCGCAACATTTGTAACCGTTCCATTATTTCGGCGGTCGCGACCTCTATAGGGTTATTAGAGGGGCCCGCGTCTTGGTTCGTCGCGCAAGAATCCTCGGTTTCGCCGTACACAGACATTTTAATTCCTTTCAACTCTACTTTCGGGGTACTGATTTTAATTTTCTTGATTAGGGCGTACAGTAGTCGTTATTTAAATCCTACCGTATTCTCTACCCGGGAAGTTACTATCGAATCTATGGTAATTCTTATTTGAAAGACGTTTTCGTTTGACGCACACGGCACGACTATTTACAGAACGTACTGTAAGCAAAAAGTTTCTGCAACGAGGGCACTCAGGAAATATATCGTTAGGTTGGTGGTAGTGTTCTTGGTAAATCTCGTCCACTTCCACCGGGTTAGAATTAAAACAGTTTAAGCAAATATCTACGCCTTCCGTGGTCGTTGCTATGCTTCCAGATACACAGAATAATGTATTTGAATCTGGTAATACGCCTCGCAGTCTGCGGCTTGGGTAATATGGCGTGTCTCGAATTTGACTTTGGTTGTTCATAATAGTTAGTCGGGTATTTCGGGTACCGAAAATTTTGGAGGTTTTAATTCCTGTTAGAGGCAAACGAACGTCCCACCTTTGGTGACCAACTTATGTCGTGGCAGGTAGTCGTTATTTAAATATCGGGGTCCTCTTGGTTATTGAATTGACCGTAATCCTCGTTAGAGAGGTTGTAAAATTCCGTGCATACGGCGCACCTACTTATGGGCCGAATTTTGTATATTTCGTAATTGCACCGAGGGCAAGGGGAAAACGAATAAGGTGTTTGATAGTAATGGACGATGTATACAGTCACCGTATTCGCAGGCTCCAACCAGGAACACCAAAGGCAAATATCGTTGCCCTGGTTCGTTGTTGCTAGACTCTCTTTTACACAAATTAGTGATTGCATATATGCATTAATGTTTTCTACCTCGCGGCTCCTGTAAGCTACCGCGATCTGTTGAGGGCGCGTAATATACATGTGAACTATCGGGACTTTGTGGGTACCGTGTTTAAGAACTTGTTTCTATCGACGGTGGACGAAAATAATCTCACCGCTGTCACCAAAATTATGTCACGTTCCGGGTGGAGGGGTTTAGGGACGATGACACGAGGGGTAAATGTCAGGCGAGAATGCAAGTTTTCCGCACGCTGATCGTTTTTTGGAGGGACTCAGGCGAGAATGCAAGTTTTCCGCACGCTGAGGGTTTGGAGGGACTCAGGCGAGAATGCACGTTTTCCGCACGCTGAGGGTTTTAGAAGGATTTCAGGCGAGAATGCAAGTTTTCTGCACGCTGAGGGTTTTAGAAGGAACACAGGCGAGAATGCACGTTTTCCGCACGCTGATCGACCAGGGAAGGCTTAAATGGCGAATATACACCCGGGAGACACCCGTTAGAGCACTTTGTATTTGTTTTGACTAAGAAATTGCATTTACCGTTGCATTCACGTAGGAAGTTACTCGTAATACTTCCGCGAAATCCGTCTAATTATACGACTGTACGCGGGCTATGCAAAAGAACGTTGGTAAACACTGTAGGCTCTTTCGCGTTCGGGAATCGAGATCAGCTGTTGCGGCAGCTAGGTTTGGATATGGAATCCTCGCGATCGCGGAATACACACAATAATTCAAAGCGTGATTTAAACAGGAATCGTTTATTCAAATTGAAGCACTTTTAACACGTTATGTACTATTATCGTGATTTTTGGTAAGTTTTATAATTATGTGATAGACATTTAGCATTAGCACATGACATTTATATTAATGGTGAACAATAGCAAAATATGTATGGACATGAAATACAATATACGATAAAGTAGAATGACATAAAGCAATAAGCGTTAATAATTCAAAAGGTATGAACGCAATAGGCGTTAATAGTACAAAAATATATATATATAAAGCAATAAGCGTTAATAATTCAAAAGGTATATGAAAGCAACAAGAATAATGATACAAAATATGGATGATGGTGATATGCCGTAGTAATAAATGATAATAATAAAGGCTTACAATGATTGGTGAGATGATAGTTTTGAACACTAATAAAAGTAAACTTTCGTTCTGTAGTCCTTTCGCAAGTTGATTTCGTCGAAAGAGGACTTCTGTCTCGGTCCCCTCGTATTTATATAATTGTCGCGGGGGTACGCGCGGTATAGGCCTTGACATATTTAATAAATGCTATCGGCGCACAGGTTCGGTCCACAAACAACTATCTTAATTAATCAATAACACATTTGCTTTAATTAACTGAAAGAGATTAGGAATTTTCACATTAATGATGCATCATTACGACTGGTATCTCTTGACGTTGTTTCACTTTTTACTAATGTTCCTATTGACTTAGCCTTGGACGTCTTAGATCATCGTTGGGATGAGATCAGTGAACATACCAAAATCGATCGTAATGATTTCCTCACAGCTGTCAAGTTTGTATTGGAATCCAATGTGTTCTTATTCAATGGAACTTACTACAAACAGATTTTTGGAACGGCTATGGGATCTCCTATCTCTCCGGTAATTGCTAACATTGTTATGGAAGAATTGGAATCGGTTTCTCTCACAAAGGTACCTTTTGAACTTATTTTTTATAAAAGATATGTTGATGACATTATTACTTGTCTTAGACTTGAGGATTTGCAAGTTCTTTTAGATGTTTTTAATAGTTTTCACGTTTGATTACAATTCACGCATGAGATTGAAACGGATTCATGTCTAAGCTTTCTTGACACTACGGTCATTAGATCGAATAATAGTTTTATTACGAATTGGTATCACAAGCCGAGTTGGTCAGGTAGATATATTAACTTTTTTTTCGGCTCACCCCATGCAGCATAAAGTGGGATTAATTAAGGGATTAATAGACCGTGCTATCTTGCTTTCCGACCCTGAATTTCGACCAGCTAATTTGTCTCTTGTTAAAAACACTCTAAAACGTAATGGATACCCTATGGGAATGATCTGTGCAATCATTAAAGATCGTATTTTTGAAATCTACCATCCCTCATTAATTGCGAAAAGAAAGGAGGAGAGAAATCTATTATTAGGGCCAATTAGCTGGAGGAACACAACAGTGTTACCTTTTTGTAACAACATATCAAATGATATCAGAAGAATTTTCAGGAAAGCTGGAATACACACGATTTTTAAATTACCGTTTTACACTAAGCAATTATTCCCTTCAATCAAGGATAAAATACCTTTAGTTAAAAACTCCAACATTGTATATTCTATCCCTTGCATGGGATGTAACCAGGTTTATATAGGACAAACTTCGAGACTTTTGGAAAGACGCGTTTGTGAACACAAAAGAAATATTTTTTCATCTCCCCTTCAACACACTGCTTTGACCAAGCATTCGCTGGAGTTTGATCACAGATTTGACTTCGATAACGTTAAAGTTGTCGACAGAGAGACTAATTTGAACCGGAGGATTCTTTTGGAGACATTACATATGATTAAACAACCCAGCGTAAATCTTAGGTATGAAACGCCTAAAATACAAGAATATTACGCAACATTACTGAATAAGTAATGTCCTATGATGTATTGCTCCAATTATTCCTTTATTAATATTGATTTTATTATGTGACTTGAGGGTTTGAGAATCGATGTTTTCAAAATATTTAACGGTCTCTGCGTCTAAACGGCTGTGTTCACCTTCGAGATGATCGTTGGCTTTGTCCTATGTTTACTTCAGTCACTATTCCACCGGCTCTCGGTATCGGACGTGTTTTAACGTTCCGACCGGATAAATTTCACTCGCGTTATTTTTCTGAAATTTTATCACTTTCCTTGATAAGGGTCTAAAGTCAGACCGAAACGTTGGAAAATTTTCAGTTAATTAAAGCAAATGTGTTATTGATTAATTAAGATAGTTGTTTGTGGACCGAACCTGTGCGCCGATAGCATTTATATTTAAAGAATACGGTCGATAGTTTATAACTTATATTTAATAAATAAGTCGCAGTAGGACTTCCGGGTTTTTTACAATGGTGCGTCTATTATTAGACGCGTTTCTGTCACGTACACCAAATATTCTTCGCAATTACATTTCCGGGGTTTTCATGAATAGGGAATTATATGCTCAACCTATCGGATGGATTTCTGGAGTGTTAATGGGAAAGGGGTGATCGTGGTCTTGACTTGTAGGGTCTTAGAGAAGGGGTGAGACGTGGTCTCGATTTAAGGGGTTTTTGGGGCGAGGGACTTGTTTAAAATTAGCAAGAGGGGGAGTTTGTGCCTCGTATGGCGAATAATCGAAGGAGGTTTTGTACTGACCATCTCGAGATGGGGACCGCTAAGGTACATCATCGAGGTGATCAGCGATTGGGGAGAAGGGGTATTTGTTGATTTGGAAGGACTTTGGTGGAGTGACTTGGAGGTTTATACGAAGATGTTTAAATAGTACCGCGCGAAAAATAGTGGGATATCACACAATTAAATAAGAAATATAATAAAAAAGAATAAAATAAAATAATAAATATAATATAAAAAGAAAAAAAAACATAAAAATAGAATATAAAAGAATATAATATAAAAAAGAAAAAATATAAAAATACAATAAAAATATAAGATAAAATACAATACAATATAAAAAAATAAATATAAATGAATATAAATGAATATAAATGAAATTAAAAATATAAAAATATAAAAATACAATTAAAATAGATAATAAAATACAATACAATATAAAACTCAATAAAAATATAAAAGAAAATAAAAAAATATGTATATATATATATATATATATATATGAATATAAAAATATGAATTAAAAAATAAAAATATAAAAATTCAATATAAAAAATACATTATAAAAAGAAAAAATATAATAATAATAATAATTTAATTTGTTACCCACTTTTGTGTTACAATTTAACGATCATATACTCTTTCCATTTCATTCCCGTGATTGTGTCAGTGTAAGTCCTACCCTTCTAATGTATCCTGCTGTGTCTTAACAAATTTTTTTATTTTACAAGTGTTTCCTAATCTATTTTATGTTGCATAATCATCTTTTATCACTTTCCTGTTCTTCCCATCTTTTCATTCTCCCTATTATGTCCTATAGAATAACCAAGTTTGTCCCTTCTCCTCTAATTACCTCTTTCCAATTGCTGCCACTCTCTCCACTTACTTCACATGCTTCAATCACGTGTTTCACTGTTTCTTCCTCTTTCTTACAAACCATACATATCCTTTCTTCTTTCTTCTTTCGATAGCTAGCCACGGAGACCTCTCCAGACCTGACCCACGCCCGTTCGATTCACGTTCGATACCCGTTCGATACATGATCAAAGTGATTTGTTCTAGTCGCTTGGTGTGTCCAAAGAAGAAGGGAAAGAAGATGCGTGTGAAGAAGGAGAGGATGGTCAGCGAAAATGAATGTGGAGAACAACAGCATCTTACTTTTGCAAAGCTACGTACTTCTCGATTTCATGATAAGATTTTAAATGCAAGAGCCTGGAGATGCAGCGAGACCAGTTGTCTTCAAATCTTTGACGGCAACAGTCTCTTTAAAGGCAATAGTTCCAACCAAAAATAATGGGAATATTCAGGATTGCGCCCGACGAGGACTAGGAGATGTGGGGGAATAATCAGGAGGTATGTACATAACAATGTTTTGTACGTTTTTTTTACGTTTAACACGTGAATATTATATCAAGGTTTTTATGTTCTAGGATTTGCAGGGAGCAGTCGGTGGTGGTGGTGAGGACAGCATCGAGGACTCCTCATCCTCCGACACCGATGACAACGATGACAGCGATGACAGCGACAACATCGCTGCAGCCATTGATGGCTTGCTGGTAAGTGATATTGTGATAGGATATTGTGCGGAATGTATTAATATTATATTTGCGTTTACATGTTTTAGAACCTGCCACCGCTGCCACCACCGCCCCAGATAGAGCGTTTGCGGGACATGCTCCCGGATCTTGCTCGCGCCACCGCCAACGCAGCGCGGAGAGATTAATTTATATAGATTTTAATTTGTTTAGTTAATTTCATTTTTATATATTTTTTCTATTTTTACTATTTTTTCTATTTTTTTCTATTTTTACTATTTTTTTCTATTTTTACTATTTATTCCATGTTATTTTATTATATTTTATTATTATATTTTATTATTATATTCCTTTTTTATTATATTTCTATTTAGTTGTATATTTATATTTTTTTCTATAACAATATATATTTCTTAAACTTATATTATTTCTACATTTTATTTACCCGTCTTCCTTCTCCTTTCGCCACATAATTCTAACATTTGCAGACACTGCATAATTCTATTTCGTTCGAGCCTTCTTCGCGCCGTTGAATGACGTCATCGCACGCGGCTGCTCCAGAGGAGTCAAATTACGCACGATCGCGCGAGACGCTGCGACGCTAAAGCGGCCTGTAGACGGTCAATATAATTGCGCAATATTCAATATTGCACATTATTATTGACCGTCTGTGGATCATATTGGAAGGTTGCACAATAAAATTGAAAAGTTGGGCAATAATATTGAAAGGATGTACAATATATTGCGTGAATGAAGAAGATAATCGGCCCCTAGACGCTCAATATATTGAGCAATATATTGTCATATTCACATTGGACAATAATATTGAACGTCTGTGGATCATATTGGATGATTGCACAATATATTGCGTGAATCAGAACGGTTTTGATATTTTCTATGCAATATTGAATATTGCACAATAATATTGACCGTCTGTGGATCATATTGGAAGATTGTACAATATATTGTGTGAATCGCGTGGGGGTCATTCCACGACAACTCGATCACTTTTTTCCCTCGTTGCCTCGCATTTTGTTCAAACTTGAATATGTTGTAGCCCTCGTGAAAGTAGGGGGGGGGGGGGTTAATTCACCATTTTGTCGATTTCGAGTTTGTTTAAAAATTATAGGGCGTTGAATTGCTGTTTTATTTATCTGTTCAAATTGACCGAACCATTGCGCCGAAACTAAAAATTTGCTATCAATTATTACGGTCGTAACTAAAAATTCATTTTGTTGAAAAAGAATGGCGAAACTTCAAAAGGTATGAGGAAAAAAAATTATTCTTTATCTACTGGTTAACATCTTTAAAGTGTATAACACAACACATGGCATGAATGCTCTGTTACTGCAAAAGGTATATCTTTTAATTTTGAAATTCAAAGAGTTTAAATATGTTTTTATATGTCAACGGTAATTACCTTGTATTCACCTTTCTGTAAGCAGACGTTTTGTTCACGTATATATCAGTCTTTCTCCAACCGACTCGCGATTCACACGTAGTGCCATGACACTGTGATTGAATATTAATCGAATATTAATAGCAATAGCAATATAATTTATAATTGGACTTCCGTTTCCGGTCGCGGTGGACGAAAGGCGAGTGGAAAGTGTGTGGTGTGAGAGGTGTGGGAAAGGTGTTGAGGAGGTGAAAAGGAGATTAGAGTCAGAGTGTGGAGGTAGAGGGGGAGGTGTAGAAAGGATAGTGATAAGAGGGAAAGGGCTAGGATAGAGGGTGGCAGGGGTATAGGAGTGATAAAAGAAGGGTTGGAGGTTAGGTGATAAAGTTGGGAGAAGTGGGCGGGAAAAAGTAAGGGAGCTGCAGGGAGTGCCATCTGTAGGAGAGGAAAGTAGGTGGAGGAGTCGTTAAGGTAGGCGGGAAATTTTGAACGGGGGTTAAAGAATTTGGAGAAATGAATAAAGGGAATTTAGGGGGGATTGGGATGGGGGAAAATGGGGGAGAAGGGAAATTGGTGGGGGACGGGAGTAAGGTGGGGTGGGGGGGGGGGGGAAAGACAAGGGAATGGGGAGTGAAATGATAAAGGAAAGGAGTAGGAAAGACAGTGGTAGTAGTGTGGGGAGCAGTGCGGGCAGCTGGGAGAGTTTTTGGGTAAAGAAAAGAGGGAGAGAGGACGAGGTAGGGACGATGGAGGAGGAGGGAGGGGCAGGGTTTAAGAAGAGTGGGAAAACGGTGAGGTCACCGGTAAAAGAGAGTAAATTGGGGGGAGGGGGGTTGGAAGGAAAGATATTGGAGTTGTTGTTGGAGATGAGGGAAATAAAGGAGGAGATGAGGAAAGAAAGGGAGGAAAGAAGAAGGGTGGAGGAGGAATGGAGAGGGGAAAGAAGGAAGTGGGAAAAGTGGATGAAGGAAGAGAAGGAAAGGAGGGAAGGAATGGAGGAAAAGTTAGAGAAACTGGAAGCAAGGGATAGGAGGATGGAGGAAGTGATGGAGAAGGTAGAGAAATGGGAGAAGGGAGGAGGAGATGGTAAGGAAGTGGTAGAGGGAGGACAGGTGGAGGAATGGAGACTGAGGATGAGAAGGTTGGAGGTAAAGCAGGATAAGAAGGAGAGGGAGGGAAGAAGGAACAATGTGGTAATAAGGGGATTGGGAGTGGAAGGGGGAGAAGTGAAGGAGGGGGTAAAGAAGCTATGGGGGAGGATGGGACTGGATGAGGGGGGTATAAAGGAGGTGATAAAGATAGGAAGAGCGGGAAGGGATGGACGAGGAATGGCACTAGTGAAGTTGGCGGGAAGGGAAGAGAAAAGGAAGGTAATGGAGGCGAGAAAAGTACTGAAGGTAGGGAAAGAGAGGATTGAGGACGACCTCACGGAGGAGGAGAGAAGAGGGAAATGGAAGATTGAAAGAGAGGCGGAGGAAGAGAGGAGGAGGGGGAATAAGGTACAAGTAGGATACATGAAAATGTGGGTGAACGGGAGAATGAGGAGGTGGGAAGAGGTAAGCGAGAAATGGGTGGAGGAACAGGGAAACGAGAAGGGGGGGAGAGGAGGAGGGGAGAGGGGATGTGGAAGCAGGGGATGGGTTGGGGAAAGGGGTAGGAGAAGGAATATATAAGGTAGCGTTCTGGAATGTGGCGGGGGTAAAAAATAAAGATATAGAGTTTTGGAAGGGTTTGGAAGAATGGGATGTAGTGGTTTTGTGCGAGACATGGTTAGAGGAAAGAGACTGGGAGAGGGTGAGATGTAAGATGCCAAGAGGGTATGTGTGGGAGAAACAGTGGGCAAAGAGAGAGAGTAAGAAAGGGAGGGCAATGGGGGGAATGATAATGGGGGTGAGGGTAGGGCTGGATACAAGGGAAGGTGAGAAGGGGGAAAGGGAAGGGGTAATAGTGAAGAAGGTGAAGATGGGGGGAGTGGTGGAGGTTGGTGGGAGTATATATAAATAAAGACCTGCAGAGGAAGCTAGAGGAGCTGAAGGAATGGATGGAAGGGAGGGAGGAGGGGGTGAGGGTGTTGATAGGGGGAGATTTTAACGTAAGGACTGGGGGTGAAGGGGGGGAGATATGGGGGGGATGAGGAAGGGAAGGGAATGGGAAGTAGGAGATCGAAAGACAAAGTGGTGAATGGGGAGGGCAGGAGGTTGTGTAATTTTTTGGGGGAGAGGGGTTGGGGGATAATGAACGGGAATATAGAAGGGGATGAGGAGGGGGAGTGGACTTACACAGGAGGGAGTGGGAATACGGTCATAGATTATGTGCTGGGGAATGAAGATACGAGGGAGGGGGTGGAGAGAATGGAAGTGGCAGAAAGGGTGGACTCAGACCACCACCCACTGGTAGTTTGGTTGAAGGGGGAATGCAGGGAGGAGGTGGGTAAGTGGAAAAAAGGGAAGAAAAGAGGGACAGAGAGGGGGAACTGGACAGAGAAGGGGAGAGAGGAGTTTATAAAGACATTTGGTAGGAAAGAGGGAGGGGGCAGAGGAATACAGGAAGAATGGAGGGAGTTGAGGGATAGGGTAAAAGGGGTGTTAAGAAAGGTGGGGCAAGGAGGGGAGAGGGTAGGACGGGGAGGGTGGTGGGATAAGGAGCTGAAGGAAGAGAAAAGTAAGGTGAGAAGGGAATTGAGGAGATGGAGGAGGGAGGGGGGAGATGGGAAAGAATATAGGAAAAAGAAAAAGGAGTATAAAATTATGTGTGAGGGGAAAAGGAGGTCAGAGGTGGAAAAGTGGGAGAAGGAGTTGGAGGGGGTGAAGACGGAAGGGCAGGTGTGGAAAGTGGTGAACAGAGAGAGGAAGAGAGGTAGGAGGGTAGAGGAGGGGATAAAAATGGAGGAGTGGGGGGTACTTGAAGAAGGGGTGGGGTGAAAGCAGGTGGAGGCGAGTGGCGAGATTTAGGCTGGGGAATGAGATGAAGGGAGGGAGGTATTGGAAAGAGGAGGAAGATAGGAAATGTAGGGTATGTGGGTGGGGGGAGGAGTCGTGGGAACATGTGTGGGAGGTATGTACAGGTTGGGGGAAGGATAGGGGGTGGCAAGATGTGGTGAGGGAGGTGTTGAATGATGAGGGAGGGGGTGAGGAATGGATGAGGAAGATAGAAGAAAGAAGGGGAGGTGGAGTGGAGGAATGGAAGGAAAAGGAATGAGAATGAAAAGGAGGCGAGCGGAAGCGGAGGTCAACAGGATAGGGAAGGGAGGGGGCGAGAAAGCGTGCGTGGCAGTGGCAAGCGAGCGAGAGAGCGAGCGGTTAGAACTTAAGTAAGAGTAGCTTATAAGGATAGTGTTAAGAGAATTGTATAATGGATTGTAAACCCTGAGGGGAACAATAAAGACTATATTATATAATTTATAATTCTTTCCTGAGGATGATCTAAATCCAGATCGAAACGTCGAAAGAGTATAAGATATAATTTGCAAAATAGCTGTTTTATTTATCTGTTCAAATTGACCGAACCATTGCGCCGAAACTAAAAATTTGCTATCAATTATTACGGTCGTAACTAAAAATTCATTTTGTTAATACCCTATATAAAAATGGCAGGTATAGCCGCTTAGCCGATGCGAGTACTGCACGGTCCGAGCGACCAGTCGAGCCTATGTGATTTGACGCAGCGTCACATTCAGTTAATTTTCATTTGGCCAATTTTAAATCGTCCACGTTTTTCAAAACATGTCCGTAAAGAGGAAAAACAGGGCTATATCCTCCTATTTTTTCCAAATTTTTAAAAAGGTGCTTTCAACTATAAGATTGCAGTTGTTAAGAACAGTTGCTAAATAAATGGTCAAATATTCGTTTTTATTAAGTGAAATAATTTTTGTTAGGTACTCATATATCTCCACTGTAAGCACTCAAAAGGTCATTTTTGTCAGTTTATTAGTTCAACAGTTATAATTTTTGGAAAAAACGTAAACACTTTATTCCAAAGAGCTGTAACATCCACAATTTGTGACATTTCGAAAAATCAGCGGGAACAGTAAACAGCTGAATATTTCCTAACTTATTGGAGATAAAGAAATAATATGAATGTAATTGTTGTTTTAATATAATTATGAAACACACAATTGAAACACCGTTCCTCGGAGAGGGGGGACCTTCCCTCTATGAATTCGTTGGCGAAGGACGACTCCTTTCCCTCTTGATGAAGTAGAAATGGAAAATGCCACATCTGGTTGCCAAAACCTAATCAGGCTGATCGGCCGAAGCGTCTCGCCAGGGTCGCGGTTAATAGCTCTTTTGTCCCGCGAGTTGGTTGTTGACGACGGTAAGTACTTACCTGGGCGCCCCAAGTCGTCGTACGCACTACCCACGGACTAACTCAGACTGAACAATGTCACCACGTTTTTTATTGGCCTTTAGAAATTTGGCAAACAGATGTTGTCGAAACGTTCTTGGAAAAATAATAAATTATCGATCGTAAAGAGCGAATGAATTTTCGCCTGGCTCTGAGCCCGCTTTTGTCCCGACGTACATGAGAAAGATGCTACCAATATAGCAATTAAGAAGTATTACCCACCAATTCGACTATCAATACTGATTGTGGAAAGATACACAAAGAAAAGGAGTAGTCCGCTGACTGCGCGTGTTCCGCCTGCGTCTTCCTCTCTTCAAATTAAGGGGGTATTCTAGTCTAGACACTCGTTATTGAAGGCGATATTTGGAAATGAATTCTAGAAAACCTATCGCTCCCAGAGGGCAGGGAATTTTCCACACATATTTAGTAGTGTTTGAACTATCCACACAAATTTTTGGAATGCATTATATTGAAATTTGTACAAGTTACACGCCGAAGCGCAGATCATGTCATTAAAAATCGGCCCCATCGGGCGCATGAATTGCGGACGTCCTAGTCATCTGAAACGAAGGTTCCAAAGATTGACCCAGACATTGAGTTGCAAAATGAATCAAGTGGCACGGAATGACCCGTACGGAAACAGTTTTGTACCTTCTGTTAGGGCGCAAATTACTTCAAATCTATGTATTATGGTTATTTTGGGTACATCACTATAGACGGAGAAGCAGTTCTGATAATAGTCCGGGAGCCAGCGACACTTTTTGATGTCTCATTTGTTTAAAGTTGGTTTATCTTTTGTTCTACTATATTTGTACTATAAAGCACAATAATATTGACCGTAAGTAGCCCCTAAACGCTCAATAATATTGTGCAATATTGAATATTGCACAATATATTGAGCGTCTAGGGGCACACAGCAAAAATATTGTGCAATATATCGCACAATAATATTGACCGTCTACAGGCCGCTTAAGTATTGCTCTCTCTTTCCCTCCACGAATTTAGATTTTAATGTAATGCTCTCTCTTTCCTTCCTCCGAATACGTGGTTTGTAAAATGCCGATCTTTCCCAACATTGTCTGAAACATCATCCGATAAAAATAAATTATTATTTCTCTGTGTTGGGGGGAAAATTCGATCACATATTGGTTTGGAAAAAATTTTCGGGGTTGGGCCAAGGTCATTTCCTCACTCGGCTAGGTATAAAAAATTTTCGGGCGTGGGTCAGGTCTGGAGAGGTCTCCGTGGCTGGCTATCGAAAGAAGAAAGAAGAAAGGATATGTATGGTTTGTAAGAAAGAGGAAGAAACAGTGAAACACGTGATTGAAGCATGTGAAGTAAGTGGAGAGAGTGGCAGCAATTGGAAAGAGGTAATTAGAGGAGAAGGGACAAACTTGGTTATTCTATAGGAGATAATAGGGAGAATGAAAAGATGGGAAAAACAGGAAAGTGATAAAAGATGATTATGCAACATAAAATAGATTAGGAAACACTTGTAAAATAAAAAAATTTGTTAAGACACAGCAGGATACAATAGAAGGGTAGGACTTACACTGACACAATCACGGGAATGAAATGGAAAGAGTATATGATCGTTAAATTGTAACACAAAAGTGGGTAACAAATTAAATTATTATTATTATTATTATTATTATATTTTTTCTTTTTATAATGTATTTTTTATATTGAATTTTTATATTTTTATTTTTTAATTCATATTTTTATATTCATATATATATACACATATATTTTTTTTATTTTCTTTTATATTTTTATTGAGTTTTATATTGTATTGTATTTTATTATCTATTTTAATTGTATTTTTATATTTTTAATTTCATTTATATTCATTTATATTCATTTATATTTATTTTTTTATATTGTATTGTATTTTATCTTATATTTTTATTGTATTTTTATATTTTTTCTTTTTTATATTATATTCTTTTATATTCTATTTTTATGTTTTTTTTTCTTTTTATATTATATTTATTATTTTATTTTATTCTTTTTTATTATATTTCTTATTTAATTGTATTTTATTGTTTTTTATATTGTATTGTACTGTATTTTATTTTCGTATTTAATTGTATTTTCTTTTATTTTATTTTATTTTATTTTTCAATTGTATTTTTATATTTTATTGGTGAAGAAGTGTGATCGAAAATAGAGCAGATAAGTATATACATCCAAGAACAAGAAAGAGAGATGAAAATAAAAGAGTCAAAGTTCCTAAGAGAATTAAGAGAGGTGGCAAGCAAACCAGGAGATAAGTCGAAATACTTATGAGAGAAAAAGAAACAAAAGGAGAGGAGAATTAGAATGGATAGGAAGATTCATACAGGGTAGTGAAACGAGGGCATGTAAATATTGGCTATCGAAAGGTGAAAGGATATGTAGGCTCTGTAAGAAAGAGGAATTTTTTTATATTCTTTTATAATCTATTTTTATGTTTTTTCTTTTTTATATTATATTCTTTTATATTCTATTTTTATGTTTTTTTTCTTTTTATATTATATTTATTATTTTATTTTATTCTTTTTTATTATATTTCTTATTTAATTGTATTTTCTTTTATTTTATTTTATTTTATTTTTCAATTGTATTTTTATATTTTATTGGTGAAGAAGTGTGATCGAAAATAGAGCAGATAAGTATATACATCCAAGAACAAGAAAGAGAGATGAAAATAAAAGAGTCAAAGTTCCTAAGAGAATTAAGAGAGGTGGCAAGCAAACCAGGAGATAAGTCGAAATACTTATGAGAGAAAAAGAAACAAAAGGAGAGGAGAATTAGAATGGATAGGAAGATTCATACAGGGTAGTGAAACGAGGGCATGTAAATATTGGCTATCGAAAGGTGAAAGGATATGTAGGCTCTGTAAGAAAGAGGAATTTTTTTATATTCTTTTATAATCTATTTTTATGTTTTTTCTTTTTTATATTATATTCTTTTATATTCTATTTTTATGTTTTTTTTCTTTTTATATTATATTTATTATTTTATTTTATTCTTTTTTATTATATTTCTTATTTAATTGTATTTTATTTTATTTTATTTTATTTTATTTTTCAATTGTATTTTTATATTTTATTGGTGAAGAAGTGTGATCGAAAATAGAGCAGATAAGTATATACATCCAAGAACAAGAAAGAGAGATGAAAATAAAAGAGTCAAAGTTCCTAAGAGAATTAAGAGAGGTGGCAAGCAAACCAGGAGATAAGTCGAAATACTTATGAGAGAAAAAGAAAAAAAAGGAGAGGAGAATTAGAATGGATAGGAAGATTCATACAGGGTAGTGAAACGAGGACATGTAAATATTGGATATCGAAAGGTGAAAGGATATGTAGGCTCTGTAAGAAAGAGGAATTTTTTTATATTCTTTTATAATCTATTTTTATGTTTTTTCTTTTTTATATTATATTCTTTTATATTCTATTTTTATGTTTTTTTTCTTTTTATATTATATTTATTATTTTATTTTATTCTTTTTTATTATATTTCTTATTTAATTGTATTTTCTTTTATTTTATTTTATTTTATTTTTCAATTGTATTTTTATATTTTATTGGTGAAGAAGTGTGATCGAAAATAGAGCAGATAAGTATATACATCCAAGAACAAGAAAGAGAGATGAAAATAAAAGAGTCAAAGTTCCTAAGAGAATTAAGAGAGGTGGCAAGCAAACCAGGAGATAAGTCGAAATACTTATGAGAGAAAAAGAAAAAAAAGGAGAGGAGAATTAGAATGGATAGGAAGATTCATACAGGGTAGTGAAACGAGGACATGTAAATATTGGATATCGAAAGATGAAAGGATATGTAGGCTTTGTAGGAAAGAGGAAGAAACAGTGAAACACGTGATTGAAGCATGTGAAGTAAGTGGAGAGAATGGCAGCAATTGGAAAGAGGTAATTATATGAGAAAGGATAAACTTGGCTATTCTACAGGAGATAATAGGGAGAAGGAAAAGATGGGAGGAAGAGGAAAGTGATAAAAGATGATTATGCAACATAAAATAGATTAGGAAACACTTGTAAAATAGAAAAATTGGTTAAGACACAGCAGGATACATTAGAAGGGTAGGACTTACACTGACACAATCACGGGAATGAAATGGAAAGAGTATATGATCGTTAAATTGTAACGCGAATGTGGGCAATAAATTAATTTATTATTATTATTATTATTATTATATTTTTTTTATAATGCACTTTTATATTGAATTTTTATATTTTTTCTTTTTTATATTATATTTGATATTTAATTGTATTTTCTTTTTTTATTATTTTATTTTCTTTTATTATATTATTTTTTTTTATATTGTATTATTATATTCAATTGAGTTTTTATATTTATATTTTTTTATTTCTTATTTTTATATTCTATTTATATTCTATTTATATTCTATTATTATATTTTTTCTTTTTTATATTATATTTGATATTTAATTGTATTTTCTTTTTTTATTATTTTATTTTCTTTTATTATATTATTATATTCTTTTTATTATATTTCTTCTTTAATTGTATTTACTTTTATTTTATTATATTCTATTTTATTATATTTCTTATTTAATTGTATTTTCTTTTATATTTATATTTATATTGTGTTGTATTTAGGAATTGGAAAGAGGTAATTAGAGGAGAAGGGAGAAACTTGGCTATTCTATGGGAGATAATAGGGAGAAGGAAAACATGGGAAGAACAGTAAAGTGATAAAAGAATATTATACAACAGGCATGGAACTAAAGTGAACGCAGCAGCCGTTTTTCGGAGGCAACGCCTCCTTTCTGCCGCCGCGCGTCTTGGCCCCCGCGGCGGGCCAAGGAGCTTCGAGCGCTTCAGACCCGTACCATATGAACCGCGCGTGGCGCATTGGGGCGACACCCGTATCAATTGATTTCCGCATCACCCATGGGGTACTATTATCGATGCTTTTTCTTTTGTCAGTGGTATCCCCTGTAGGCCTATTCCACTGTGTCACGCGATAAAAATGGATAGGGAAAACGCGTTTTCCTATCAAAATTTTAAATACGATTGGGAAAACTTAATTTTCGTGCACGTTTAGACGTGCTGGGCATATCTAAAATATCAACGGGGAGGCTGGTCGACGTTGTACGTATTAAAGTTGAAAGCGAGGAATCGCTTAGCCGTGTGCGCTGTTCTGTCTTAATGGCACGAATTTTTTAGAACGAACATTCGCACAAATATGTTGACCCGAACATGGAAAAAATTCGGAGCGCGAAATTTCTAAGTTTAGGGTATGTCGATTCTTCCAGCGTTTTAAAGAATTCGGCTCCTTTTTCTTCCCTCGTTTTCAAAGAAATGTCGTGCTCAAGAACTTACAGTTCTTCTTGATACTCGAGGGCCTGTTCTTCAATATTTACGGTGAGGGGATTCTGAAAGAGAATTAAATCATTTCTGAGCGAATCGAAGTCAGTGAAACGCTCATCGAACTGATCTATCACCGATTGAAGAACGTGTAAATGATTATCAAAATCACACTCATTGCCGAATTCCTCGAAAATTACCCTACACGAGGGAAAAAAGAAAAAATTTTTTTCTTCCAACAGGAGATGATTTTGATACACTACGAGCCTCCTACGGAAAGAATCGACGTGGCTGCACAACTGCGAAATAGTTTGACCGGGTTTCTGCAGTTTTAAATTTAATGTATTTAAATAATTAGTCAGATCTACTATAAGTGAGAGTTCACAAAGGAAACTCGCATCTGTTAATAAGGGGAAATATTCTGCTCCCTTTTTTTCTTGATATTCTTGCAAGAAATGGAAGATCTCATTTCTTATAGCAAAGAATTGACTTAGACATTTCGCTGCACTGAGCCAGCGTACTTCGCAATGCAAAGCGACATCAGTGTAAGCAGCGTTATGCGTTTTAAGAAATTCTATGAATTTCCTGTGAGATAGAAATTTATTTCCGCCCTTGATAGAATTGATTAGTTACGTAACCTTCTTCATGGCGGAAGATAATTTTATATCTCTCCCACATAACGCTTCCTGATGAATGATGCAGTGCAGCATTGGGAATTTAAACCCGCGTTTTTTAAACTGCCCGTTCAGTCCTATTTTGGCACCTGTCATGGCTTTTGCACCATCGGTTACCACTACAGAGCATTTAGAAAAGTCAATCTGGAATTTTTTAACAGTGTTCTCTACTGCGTTAAAAATATCCAGTCCTGTCGTTGTGTTGTGCAAAGGCACGAAGTCCAAAACCTCCTCGACATACGAAAAATCATTTTGTACAATGCGAGCGAAAATGCTCAATTGACTCGTATGCCGGTTATCGGTGCTTTCATTCAAACACAAAGAGAAATAACGACAGTTAGTTAAAAGTTTAATTAACTTTTGCTCTGTGGATGCGCCTATATAAAAAATTCGGGAGCTCACAGTTTTTCTACCCAATGCGATGCTCTCAGCTTCTTCAAGAGTGATACACGTCCCGAAGGATTTAACCGCTTCAATGAGACATTTCTTTACGAAATCGCCCTCAGTGAACGGTTTACCCTGCTTTGCTATTAAATGAGAAATAGCGTAAGAAGCTATGCGAGCTTTTTCCACCGAAGAAGCTTCTTCAGGAATATACGTACGACCTTCTTGATATACTAATTTGAGCCCCTCTATTAAATCAAATTTTTCGCGGCCTTCATACGATGTATACTTTTGCGCATGATAACGTGAAAAGTGCCGTTCAATAGTATTTTTCTTTACTAGGGCAGGCTCAAATCCGCAAAGAAGACACATCGTACGATCACTAATTTTAGCGAAAAAAAAGTTTTCCCATACTTTGTCAAAATTTTGATAATACCTTTGCTCTGTAGACATCTTGATCTGTTTCGCCGTCTGTTCGATCTGAACGAATGGAAACGTCTGACCGAAAATACGTTACATACAATGTTGGAAAACAGAAAACAGTCGCTGATACAGTGTTGGAAAACAGAAAACAGTCTCTGTAACTGTAACGTATTTTCGTTTGCATTCGTTGGAAAAATTTTTTTCTTTTTTCCCTCGTGTAGGGTAATTTTTGAGGAATTCGGCAATGAGTGTGATTTTGATAATCATTTACACGTTCTTCAATCGGTGATAGATCAGTTCGATGAGCGTTTCACTGACTTCGATTCGCTCAGAAATGATTTAATTCTCTTTGAGAATCCCCTCACCGTAAATATTGAAGAACAGGCCCTCGAGTATCAAGAAGAACTGTACGATCTTCAGCACGACATTTCTTTGAAAACGAGGAAAGAAAAAGGAGCCGAATTCTTTAAAACGCTGGAAGAATCGACATACCCTAAACTTAGAAATTTCGCGCTCCGAATTTTTTCCATGTTCGGGTCAACATATTTGTGCGAATGTTCGTTCTCAAAAATGAGTGCCATTAAGACAGAACAGCGCACACGGCTAAGCGATTCCTCGCTTTCAATTTTAATACGTACAACGCCGACCAGCCTCCCCGTTGATATTTTAGATATGCCCAGCACGTCTAAACGTGCACGAAAATTAAGTTTTCCCAATCGTATTTAAAATTTTGATAGGAAAACGCGTTTTCCCTATCCATTTTTATCGCGTGACACAGTGGAATAGGCCTACAGGGGATACCACTGACAAAAAAAAAACGCATCGATAATAGTACTCCATGGGTGATGCGGAAATCTATTGATACGGGTGTCGCCCCAATGCGCCACGCGCGGTTCATATGGTACGGGTCTGAAGCGCTCGAAGCTCCTTGGCCCGCCGCGGGGGCCAAGACGCGCGGCGGCAGAAAGGAGGCGTTGCCTCCGAAAAACGGCCGCTGCGTTCACTTTAGTTCCATGCCTGTTATACAACATAGAATAGATTAGGAAACACTTGTAAAATAGAAAAAATTGTTAAGACACAGCAGGATACATTAGAAGGGTGGGACTTACACTGACACAATCATGAGAATGAAATGGAAAGATTATTTCATCGTTAAATTGTAACGCAAAAGTGGGCAATAAATTAAATTATTATTTTTATTATTATTATTATATTTTTGTCTTTTTTATATTGTATTTTTATATTCTATTTGTATGGAGAGAACTCAAAGATGTTGAGAATCGTGCGGTTTATTTAGAGATAAAGAATTGAGGCGATACAATAGATACGTAACACTTTTGGCGAATGTTGTTGAGATATTACTGTTCTGTGTAACTGAGCACTCGGTTCGGTCACGAGAGCGTGAGTGCGTATGAATGTAGACGAGGTATTGTGTGGAAGAGTATGTATGTATGATGTCGCGAAAAGTAAATAGGAAGTCCATCAGCTGTTCGTGAATGTTCATGTTGTCTTGCGATTGATGTGAAGAAGAGAAAAAGAGAAGGAGAAAGAACGAGAGATTGAGAGACAGAGAGAGAGAGAGAGAGAGAGATAGAGAGAGATGGTTCTGCTGATTCACTATTTATATTCTATTTTTATATTTCTATTGTTTAATTAATTGAACAATATGTAATCATTTTACAAATATTGCAATCTATTTGCTTGTCTGTCTCCCTCCTTCACTTGTCATCAATTTCTATCGACTCTGCATAATTCTTTCTATGATTCTCGCCTCCAATCAAGAGACACGGTAGTGTCTCGCGCCAAGTATATAATATATATGCGCAGCGCGAGACACAGAGTGGCTCTATTACGCCACGACTCGCTATCAAGAACCCTGAGATTTCCGAATCTCAATAACGGCTGATCCGATTAGATTTTGAATGGTCTTAATGGATAGCTTGGGTTTGATTTACATCAGAAAAGTGCCTTCGTTTTGTTCCTACGGGCCTTATGAGCTGAGATATTTCGATGTAAAGTTGCAATTTGCTGAATTTTATGTTCGTAAAATTCAGACCGTCATCGTCATCGTCCTACACTTCTGGGCAAGAGGGGAGTATGAAAGGGTGAGGAAATGTCTCTCAGGCACGTCGTTCATTGGATGCGGGTTTTGGCCAATCGCGTAACAAATAATCTGACAGCTACATAGACAGAGATAACCTACCATGTGCTTAGTGTCAAATAAAGTAATTTGTCCGAATTTGAAATGTCATGAGTTTTTACACTAAATAGGAGACTGAATTATTGTCTCAATTAACAAGGTAAGTCGCCAAATTTTTTTAACAGTTTCTTATGAAGAGTCGCAGACTTGAAAGTTGTTCGGAGAAGGTTCGACAGAGAAGCATCTTCTTTCGCACAAGTTTCTAGAAATTATACAATGCATGCACAAAATAATATATTGTTTTTATACCAGCAAACTATTTTTTAATTAGAATTTTTATGTAAAGCTTATAGAAACGAAGGGGACGCAGAGGCTCGGATAGAAATGAAGGGGACGCACAAGCTTGGATGGAAATGCAGGCGATGCACAGGCTTGGAGGTTGTCCGGAGAAGGTCTGAGTTAGATCTCTGTCCCTGATATAGACAGAGAAGCATTTTGTTTCCCACAAGTTTCTAAAAATTTGTCAAATAAGGTAAATCGACAAAATTTGTCAAATTAGCATTGCATTAAGAATTAAGAAAATTATGGCGGACTGTTTGCAAGGTAGAGCAGGTCACATTAGTGAAGTAAGCACACTGAAAACGCATCTCCCTTGATACTTTTCAATCTTTTGTGAAAGATATATTAATTATATTAATTAAAATCCACAGTCGTTCCCACACTATTCATTAATTTTATTAGTTTCCCATTAACAATATTTCAATTCACCAATAAACATCTAAACCAACACCAATAAAAATATTGAAAATCTCTTTGTTCATTTTCGCTAAATTATCATTAGAATTTTTTAAATTTCCTGCAACAAGACTTTCTACCATATGCTCTCACCTCCTTCGGACACATTATGTAGTCTCTACACTTACTACAGCAAAAGGCCACTCTATTTCTATATATTTTTATATAATTAACTAGTAGTACAGTAAAAGATAAGATGTTGGACATGTTTAAGCTTATATTCTATTCTAACTTATAACGCCAACGTGTAGAAATATCAAACATCTGAGTTGAACGTAACGCCAACGAGTAGAAATATCAAACATCTGAGTTGAACATATACGAACATGTAATAAACTACAACATTATGAAAGTCTTTGATAGGCAGTTTGTCTATGTTAAGTATCAGTGGACGCAACAAGAAGATATTGGATACGTAGAAGCATGTTTTAACTCAGATGTGCTTGATATTTCTAATCGTTGGCGTTATAAGTTAGAATATGCTTCAACGTGTTAAATTTTAAGTATCCAATATATTCTTATTGTATTGCTTGTTATATACAGTAAATATATATATATATATATATATATATATATATGCTTCATGTTACGCAAATGCAGTTATACAATGTTTAATGCATTTGAGTGCCATTAGAAAACAATTGTTTAATTGTAATGAATCATCAAATGTTTTGAAGATATTAATGCATCGATATGAAAATGAAATGCACAATTTAAATACATATACAGTACGGCAAAGTTTAGGAGAACATTTTTCAATAATAAATAATTCGCCCGAGGGGGTGAAACAATTATCCAGTCATAATAAACACTACAAAATGTGTGAAATCCCCACAAAATTACCTTTTTTAAAAAAAGGTACAAAAAAGGGCGCCAAGTATATAATCTCATCAAAAAGAATCGCATTTAAAAACATTGTCGTAAATTAATATAAATTTATTAATGTGCTATATTTAACATTACAAAAGTAATGATATACAATTGCGCCAAATATCACAATGGCTATTTATACAAATCAATATTTTAATACGAATAAATATTTTATTCAAAATACTTGGCGCTGCTCTCCGAAAAAAAAGTTAATTGTCTTGATTAATAAATAAAACAAGACAAGACACCACAGAGACAAGAAAGAATGAAAAAGATTTTAATGCAATTTATGCACATTTATTCAGTTTAGCATCACCAATTGGGAGAGCAGCGCCAAGTATTTTGAATAAAATATTTATTCGTATTAAAATATTGATTTGTATAAATAGCCATTGTGATATTTGGCGCAATTGTATATCATTACTTTTGTAATGTTAAATATAGCACATTAATAAATTTATATTAATTTACGACAATGTTTTTAAATGGGATTCTTTTTGATGATTCTAAAGACGATACTACGTAATAAGTCGCTGTATTTCAAACTGAATACAGTATCATTTTTATTTAATCTTAAGTCATGTGTAAGCTATGTGTATCCGCGGCTGTATCAAACTGCAGAAGATGCCCAGATAGCCACGTCTGTATTTGCAGATTTTGCTCAACGCCTGAGTACAAATGTTTGTGGCAGAAAGACTACAGATTTGATACAGGATTTGTTATATTCGATGATGAAAGCAGACTGACAGCAGAAAGCCGACAGATTGTGCTGCCTTAACCTGAGAGCAGATTGGCGGCAGGGTCTGCTGATACAATTTAATGGCAGGAATCGAGCAGACCCTGCGCAGTGCGATCTGACGGCAGATAGGCAGCAGAAATCGAGCAGATTCTGTTGACATAGCCTGCGAGCAGTTTGACGGCAGACACTGCGGCGAATCTGCTAATCCAATTTAATGGCAGAAATCGAGCAGACCCTGCGCAGCGCAATCTGACGGCAGATTGGTGTCAGATAGAGAGCAGATTCTGTTGACATAGCCTGCGAGCAGTTTGGCGGCAGACACTGCGGAGAATCTGCTAATCCAATTTAATGGCAGAAATCGAGCAGGCTCTGCGCACCGCGATCTGATGGCAGATAGGCAACAGAAATAGAGCAGATTCTGCTTACATAGTCTGCGAGCAGTTTGGCGGCAGAAAGTAAGCAGAGTCTGCTAATCCAATTTAACGGCAGAAATCGAGCAGGCTCTGCGCACCGCGATCTGACGGCAGATTGGTGTCAGATACAGAGCAGATTCTGTTGACATAGCCTGCGAGCAGTTTGGCGGCAGACACTGCGGAGAATCTGCTAATCCAATTTAATGGCAGAAATCGAGCAGGCTCTGCGCACCGCGATCTGACGGCAGATAGGCGGCAGAAATAGAGCAGATTCTGATGTCAGGATCTGACAGCAGAATGGCGGCAGAAAGTAAGCAGAGTCTGCTAATCCAATTTAATGGCAGGAATTGAGCAGACTCTGCGCACCGCGATCTGACGGCAGATAGGCAACAGAAATCGAGTAGATTCTGCTGACATAGTTCACGACGCGACCCGCCAGGCCGCGATCGGGCGACCGCTTCTCGCTTACGAAATAGCACCGTGGCGGGAATAAGTGGCCGAGGGCTTGATCATTCAGGGCTCTCGAGTACCACTCGTATTTGCCGGCATTCCACTGCGGAGTATATATTTGTTATACCCGACTGTAAGGGCGGTATTATCAGTCGTTGCTGAAGACGAAGATCGTCTTAAGCATCCGGCATCCTTTACTAATCTACTAGACTAGTAGAGGATGTCGCATGCTAAAAACTAAAAAACGATTGATGATAATACCGCCCTAAGACGACTGAATAAATAGTAGTTATCATTAATTCTTTTATATGTGGAAGAACTGTCTTTAAAAGTTTAAATAATTATTTTGAGCCTCCCTGGCATTCAATTGACTAACAACTAAGTAAAACATTAAAAATGTTATAATACCCGTTTAAATACATGGTTTACCAACTTTTTTTTCTTCCATAAAATATGGTAGAAATCAGATCTTTCAAGTCGGTCTTATAAACGTGTTCTATATATTATTTACGCTACAGACTTTTGCACTGTTTTTAAATCTATACTATTATATAAAATTGCCTACTATGTCCTACATCAGGATCTGCTTGATTTCTGCCACCAATCTGCGGGCGGTTTTTGTCAGCAAGATCTGATCGAAATCTGACATCAATCTGCAGTCAGATCCTGATGTCAGGCTCTGACCGCAGAACCATAGTCAAATGCGGACATAGTGGGCACCGAATCTGACGTCAGAATCTGCTCTGTATCTGACACCAATCTGCCGTCAGATCGCGCTGCGCAGGATCTGCTCGATTTCTGCTCTCAATCTGCGGTCAGCCACGGCAGCAAGATCTGATCGAAATCTGACATCAATCTGCGATCAGATGCTGATGTCAGGCTCTGACCACAAAACCATAGTCAAATGCGGACATAGTAGGACCCGAATCTGACGTCAGAATATACTCGAATCTGACATCAATCTGCCGTCAGACTGCAGTCAGTTTGTTTACTGGGTGTGAGGACAAACTTTAAAACTTTTGTTACTGTGTTGTAACAGGGCGACGCTGCCTGCGAAACATTACATACGCGTCGTGCTGCTAAAATAATATGTGATAGCGAATACTACGACGAGGATTATCTTGTAGATTGCGAACTGGTAGCATCTGTCATCAATGATATTTTAGCGGATGCTCGTAGGAAAAAAATGTTAAATTATATTTCATTTCTGTTTATATTTTTATATTCTTTTAATTGTAATTAAATTTCTTAAACATATTATTTCTCTATTTATTTATCCGTCTTCCTCCTTCTCACCTCACCAATTTCTGCTGACACCACATAATTCTTTTTATGATTCGTGCGTTCGTTACGCCACCAAATGATGTAATCTTGCGCGGCTGCTCCAGAAGAGTCAGATTTCGCGAAATCTCGCGATACGCCGCGACGTTAAATCGGAACGCTTTGAAATACTGTTAGCTTTAGAATGCTCGCTACATAATGGTTCGGAAAAATATGTCTGTTTGCTACATAACAGTTTGCTATATCGGTGATTAAAAAATTATTATTATTTCTCTGTGTTGGGGAAAACTTTCCATCACATATTGGTATGGAAAAAAGTTTCTGCTGACGCCGCATAATTCTTTCTATGATTCGCGCTGCCAAATGTCGCCATCCTGCACGACTGCTAGAGGAGATTCAAATTACACACGATATGCAGCGACGTTAAATCGGAACGCTTTGAAATACTGTTAGCTTTAATAAAATGTGTTTGTATCACTATGTAGCGCTGTCTCTTTTCCTCTCCCAGATTTAGCTTTAAAGTAAATCGGTACGCTTCGAAATACTGTTAGCTTTAGAATAAAATGTATTTGTATCACTATGTAGCGCTGTCTCTTCCCCTCTCCCAGATTTTAGCTTTAAAGTAATGTGCTATTTCTTTCCCACCCTCCGAAGACGCGGTGTGTAAAAAAACGCCGATTTTTCCCGAGATCGTCCGAAATAATTCCCAATAAAAATAAATTATTAAAACAATTTCAGCTACATAATGGTTTGGAAAAATATTTGGGGGTGGGCCAAGGTCATTCACTCCCTCCGGTTAGGTCTAAAAAGTTTTCTGCGGTGGGTCCGGTCTCCGCGGCGGCTCGGCCTGGAGTGATCCCCTCCATCATCGCGGCTTCCCCCACTCCGCGGCTCGTGCGCGCGCAACCGGTTTTCCTCTCCCCGCAGGCCCCGCGCCCATGTTTCCCTCCGCCGCGCGCCCTCACTTCCCCCCGCCCCCGCGCTCCCCTCAGAGGACCTGGGTTGGAAACCGCCTTACCATACTACTGACGAGGATTTGGATGTGACGGTGCAATCACGGTCGGCGGAGGTTGCCGCACCGACTCTAGCAGGGACAGCGACACAGCCAGCGAGGGAAATATTACCATCCTCTTCGAATGAGAGAAGGCCACCGAAATTTGCCTTGAATTTTCGCGACATCGAGGAAACGATACGTCCGTTCGATGGTAGTGAAGAATATCCTATTGAAGCATGGATCGTGGAATTCGAAGATAATGCCAAGTTATTGGGCTGGTCTGAGCTACAAAAATTATTGTTCGCTAAGAAGCGGTTGACCGGACTTGCCAGATTATTCACGCAAGGTGAACGGGGAGTTACCACGTGGGAGCGACTCAAAAGTTTGCTTTTAGAAGAATTCTCCACGAAGGTAAATAGTGCGCAGTTACACCAAACATTGTGCAAGAGGAAAATGCAGCGCACCGAGTCAGTTCATGAGTATTTCTTAACTATGAAAGAAATAGCAGCGAGGGGAAGCGTCGAGACGGAGGCGTTAATACAATACATCGTGGATGGGATTCCAGATGATGCAAATGCAAAAATGGGATTATACGAAGCGCGTACACTAACAGAGCTTAAAGAAAAACTTAAAATTTATGATAGAATTAGAAGCGCATTCCCACAGACGACAACGAAGGACGTTACCGGGAGGACGGATACATCAAAGAAATCAACGACGAAGGCGTTTACGGCAGAGGATAAAAAGTCGGAAGTTCGATGTTTTAATTGCAAGGAAACCGACCACACGATAAATAAGTGTCCAAAGCCAAGACGTAGTCGAGGATCCTGTTACGTTTGCGGTTCAAAGGAGCATCAGAAACGTCTTTGTCCGAAGCGGTTGGAGACAGCGGGAGGGGTGACAACAGTGGAAGAGGTGACACCAAGAACAACGACGAACACCGCTACACATATCGTTGCTGTAAACACCGAAATAATTCCCTGTTATACCATCGAGGTGACTATGGACGTTGGTAAGATTGTTGCTGTTCTAGACACCGGTAGTCCTGTATCGTTTTTGTGTGAACGCGCTATACCCGCAGGTGTCAATATTGTTTCCCCGTCGAAAGCTACTAAATTCGAAGGCGTGAATCGTAGCAAAATTACAGTTTTAGGCCGACTCGAACAGAAAGTAAATGTAGCCGATTCGGAGGTACAATTAATTTCTACGTGATCCCTAATTCGACAATAAATTGTATCTGTCTTTTGGGTCGCGATTTTATTGCTCACGACGCGCTGGAGGTTAATATTGGGAAAACGGTAAGCATTAAGCGAAGGGGTCAGACAGTTGGGGACGAGCCGATGGTGCCGGACATTTTGAAAATCGAGGTCGCAGACGATATCGATACTTCTGTATGTGTAAATGTATCAGGTTGGCAAGAAAGTAATTTCGGTTGTGACACATAGAGGGCGCTGTAATTGTTTTGAAGGACTCTTGTAAGTGTTATAGTTTTTTCCTGTTGACATTTAATATCAGGTACATTTCAGTTACTTAAGAAGCAAGTTGTGCGAAAGTTTGTTTGTAACTGTTAGTTCATAGTCAATTTTAACATGGAGTGCAAAAACGAACATTTTCGGCATATTTTACTTTTTTATTTTCGTAAAGGAAAGAAAGCTGCTGAGGCCCACAAAGATATATGTGAAGTTTATGGTGTTGATTGCATAACAGAGCGCACGTGTCAAAATTGGTTTAAAAAATTCCGTTCTGGAGAGTTTTCACTCAAAGATGACCAACGTTCTGGTCGACCTACTGAAGTTGATGATGACCAAATCAAAGGCATAATTGAAGAGGATCGTCATATAACTGTCCGAGAGATTGCAGAGAGGTTAAATACATCGCACACAACAATTGAAAATCGTTTAAAATGTCTTGGACTCGCTAAGAAGCTCGACATTTGGGTCCGGCATGTATTGAAAGAGATTCACTTAACACAACGAATCAATATTTGCGATATGCATCTCAAGCGCAATGAAGTTGAACCTTTTTTGAAAAGAATCATCACTGGTGATGAAAAATGGGTCGTCTACAGTAACATCATTCGAAAACGATCATGGTCCAAGCGTGATGAACCAGCACAATCCACATCTAAACCTGAATTGCATCCAAAAAAGCTCATGCTGTCAATTTGGTGGGACTACAAAGGTATTGTGTATTTTGAGCTGCTTCCAAGAAACCAGACGATCAATTCAGATGTTTACTGTCAACAACTATTGAAACTAGATAAAGCAATAAAAGAAAAACGGCCGGAATTGGCGAATCGCAAAGGAGTTGTGTTGCACCACGATAACGCAAGGCCTCACACATCTTTGGTAACTCGTGGGAAATTATTGGAGCTGGGTTGGGAAGTAATGTCGCATCCCCCATACAGCCCTGATCTGGCACCGTCTGATTACCATTTATTTCGAAGTTTGCAAAATTCTTTGAACGGTAAAACTTTTACAAATGATAATGACCTCAAATCGCACTTGGTTCAGTTTTTTGCTGCTAAGGACCAGAAATTCTATGAGCGCGGAATCATGAAGCTGCAAGAAAGATGGCAAAAGATCATTGAACAAAATGGACAATATATAATTGATTAAAGTTTATTCTTTGTATTAAAAAAAAAGAGTTTTATTTCACACTACAAAACCGAAATTACTTTCTTGCCAACCTGATAAACCAGAACCTGAACTGGAAATTGCAGAATGAGGTAAAGGAAGTAGTTGAGGAGTATTATGTACGTCCGGAAAGGCCTGAGATGCCTGCTACTAAATTAGAAATGGAATTAGTTTTAAAATCTAAGAGTCAACATTTTTACTATAATCCTAGACGGTTATCTTATAGCGAAAAAACTGCAGTTACCGAAATTATTACTGATCTATTGCAGCGAATGATTATCCGACCGAGTACATCACAGTATTGCAGTCGTATGGTGTTGGTAGATAAGAAAGGGAAAAAAGAATGGCCTTAGATCTTCGCGATTTAAACAAGATGACTGTAAGGGACAATTTTCCAATTCCACGTATAGATGATCAAATCGATCAATTGAAAAACAAGGTGTATTTTACTAAATTAGATATAAAGGACGCGTTTCACCATGTTTTGTTAAAGGAAAATTCCGTTGAATATACAGCTTTCGCAACTTTTATGGGACAATTTGAATATCTCCGGATGCCTTTTGGATTGTCGAATGGTCCATTTTTCTTTATGCGATTTATTAATGCAGCTTTTCAAAAACTATTGTTGGAGAATAAGATTTTGATTTATCTTGATGACATACTGATTGCTACCGTGACAACGGAAGAAAATTTGCAAATATTGAAAGAGGTTTTGACTGTTTTAGTGAATAACTGCCTTGAATTAAAGTTCGCGAAGTGCGCTTTTCTATTGACGGAAATGGTCTATTTAGGATATCACATTGACGCAGAAGGAATTCGACCGAGTAACGAAAATACGGGCCATGGTGGAATATCCCATACCCAGAAATTTTCGGGAATTGCATAGTTACTTAGGACTGATCTCGTATTTCAGAAAGTTTATACGGAATTTCGCGCTAGAGGCAAAACCATTGTACGACCTACTGAAGTCGAAACTAGCATTTAAATGGGACGATGAGACATTGAAATGTTTCGAGAAACTTAAACAGACAATAATGTCGGAACCAGTCTTGTCAATTTATTCGCCTACCGCGGACACGGAGTTACATTGTGATGCGAGCGCGCACGGTTACGGATCCGTGTTACTGCAAAAACAGTCCGATGGAAAATTTCACCCTATTTCGTATTTCAGCAAAAGGACTACACAAGACGAGTCGAAGTATCATAGCTTCGAGCTTGAAGCTCTCGCTATCGTTTATTCACTCGAGCGGTTTAAAATTTATTTGCAAGGAATTCCTTTTAAGATTGTGACTGATTGTAATAGCTTAAAATTAACACTAGAAAAGAAAGAAGTTAATCCAAGAATCTTGCGTTGGTCCTTGATACTTCGTAATTATAATTATACGTTGGAACATCGATCGGGGGACAAATTACAGCATGCCGATGCGTTAAGCCGAGAATTTAGTGTGCTTGCTATCACTGAAAATACTTTTGAAAGAAACCTAGAGATCTTACAAAGTCAGGATCCACAGGTCGGTAACATTAGAGAGCAGTTGCAACATTCGGAAAGTCAATTTTATGAACTAAATAACGGACTTGTTTATCGAAAGTTGGGCAATAGGTTATTGTTCTATGTTCCATCATCTATGGAAGAGAATGTGATAAGAGCGAATCACGAAGAGATAGGGCATCAAGGCACTAATAAGACGTTAGAATATCTCTCACGCATTTATTGGTTCCCAGAGAAGAAACAAAAAATTCAAAATTATATTGGCAAATGTTTAAAATGCATCACTTATGCTACTGCAGCGAACAGAATTGAAGGGAGATTACATTGTCCTCCAAAAGGAAACGTACCTTTCTATTGTTTGCATATCGATCACTTCGGGCCCTTGGATAGAACGAAACATCGACATAAATTTATTTTCGAAGTCATAGATGCGTTCACGAAGTTTGTAAAATTTTATCCGACGGTTAGTACGAATACCGATGAAGTGATAAGGCATTTAAAAACGTATTTTTCTACATATAGTAAACCGCGCCAGATTGTTTCGGATCGGGGAAGTGCATTTACGTCTAATAAATTTAAGGAATTTATGGCTGAAAATGGAATAAAGCATGTTTTAGTAGCAACAGCTACGCCTCATGCGAACGGGCAAATTGAAAGGATAAATAGATCCTTAACACCTATGTTAGCAAAATTAAGTACAAGCGTACAGTCATGGAGTCATTGTTTGGCGGACGTAGAGTATGCTTTTAATAATAGCGTAAACCGATCGACGGGAGATACACCGTCTAGATTGTTATTCGGCACAAACCAAGTTGGGCCAATTAGTGATGATTTCCGTTGTATTCTGGAGGAGCATTTGTCGGAAGAGCGAGATTTAGAAAAGATACGAGAGAACGCTGTTTCCAAAATACACACGTCAAATGAGAAAAATCGTTCCTATTATGATAAGCGACATAAACCACCTATTCAATATTCGATCGGAGATTTCGTCATGATTAAAAATGTCGACGTAACGCCGGGTATAAATAAAAAGTTACTACCAAAGTTTCGAGGTCCTTATGTAGTAAAGAAAGTATTAGATAGAGATAGATATATAGTATGTGATCCTGAGGGTCATCAATTGACACAGAGACCCTTTGAAGGTGTTTGTGCGCCGGAAAATATGAAACCTTGGTTGAATCCCAGAGAGACGGTTAATGTTCCATAAAACAAACAAAGTTGCTTTATTTACGTTATTTTGAATTAACCATTTATGTAAGTGTGCGTTTAGAATAGATAAATCGTACCCAAATTGCGTTAAGTATAAAAACTTTTTAATTTAGTTTAATTGGCTTATGATAATGTGTCCATCTTATGTATTGTCATTATGTACAAGTTTCTTTAGATTTTATTTTATTATGAATAGTTATTTTATGTAACGCATAGAGTGATAAGGTTTAAACTTTAAGTTCGATTGCCGGTAAGCACCAAAACGAGTAATGTAACGAGATTGAGGGCAATCTCAGTGGTCAGAATGGCCGAACTATAGCGGTTTGAATAGCGCGCCCGACGTCTGTGCGAACGTAGCGCTACAGCGGAGACCGGTAACCAACCGAGTCGCGACTCCTGCGAGTCGCGAGTGGGGAGAGAGCCCTGCGACAGAGTTGCGTGAAGACGTGTTGTACCTACCTTATTAAATATATTCATTTTATACCTGTTAATCCTGCAGTTATATACCCTATCAAATCCACTACAATATCATGTATATATTTATCATTCAAATACATTTCATTACTTAATCAATAACACTGCTAGAGACATAATAATATTTTTTCGCGCTTGAAACATATTATTATTCAGCCAACTGTGCGGCGATATGGGGGCCTCAACTCGGGGACGGACACCTCCCCCCCTTCTTTGCCACAGGCGCTTCCACTGGGGGTTGAGGCCGCGGAGTGGGGATGGCGAGGGTGCCTTCTTCCACATCACAGCAAACTCTGCTACGGCAGTTATCGTGGATCCGCCGTTCACATACGAACAAGCGATTTGAAGCGTATTTGGTATTTCCAAGTGTCATTACTTTGGCGTAGTTCCTTAGTGCATTAGTGATTTCTTCTTCTTGGAGGTAAGTTCCGCATTTATATATTTTTAAAACTACTCTTTTTCTTTTAAAGTACAGTTTTTACATATTTTTACTTTTTCCTCCTCGCAATAATGTCCGATAGACTGTCATTGAACAAGTATTACATGCGTGCTAAGAGAGCATCAGATAAGAACCTTCGGGAAGACGCCACCGCATCATCAGCCACTAATTCCACAATTTCACTTGATTCCCTTGCAACTAATGCTTTTGCTTCACCTGGCACTGGTACTCCTCAATTAGATATCCATCCTTCGCCTGGCAGTAGCTCCCAACTTTCTTTTAATTTTTCTGAAATTAATGTTAATTGTCAATCGCACGTAGAAAATAATCAAGGCAATAGTCATAATTTCTCTTCTCTTCTAGCCCAGTGGGCTTTGCAACACAACGTTCCTCATAGTACAGTTAATCATTTGCTTTCAATCGTGAAGAAATCATTTCCAACTGATTTGCCATCTGACGCTAGAACACTTTTAAAAACAGCAAGACAAGTCGTGACAAAATGTGTTGAGCCAGGACACTATTATCATTTTGGATTAAAAAATAGTATTAAACATCTTATGAAATCTTTCGGTGCATCTCACATTCAAAATAATACAATTTATATTAATATTAACGTTGACGGTCTACCAATTTCTAAGAGTTCCGGTAGCCAGGTGTACCCCATTTTATGCAATATTGCAGGATTTAAAGATATAGCCATGATCGGCATATACCATGGGTATGATAAACCCAAAGATGCCAATTCTTTTCTCGAAGATTTTGTGAATGAAGCCATAGAACTTATCAACCATAGAATCGCCATTAATGGACAACTGTTTTTTATTCAAATCAAATCATTTATTTGTGATGTCCCTGCTAAATCTTTTATTAAATATACAAAAGGTCACGCTGGCTATTATTCTTGCAGTAAATGCTATATCAGAGGCGGTAGAGTAGCCGGTACAACTTGTTTTCCAGATTCAAACAATATTCCTTTAAGAACAGACTTTGATTTTAGATTACAACTTGGAAAAAAGCACCATAATGGCACATCAATTATAGAAAATATTCCCGGCATTGATATGATTAACTCTTTTCCTCTAGATTACATACATTTAATTTGTCTCGGCGTAATTAAAAAAAGTACTTCTGAAGCTATTGTGTGGTGGCGAACCCCGCGCAAAACCCACAATATCCCAGATATCTTCCAAATTAATAGATTTGCAGAATAATAATCCATTAGAATTTAATAGAAAACCTCGAAGACTGGATGATTTAAAAAGATGGAAGGCAACAGAATTTCGTCAATTTTTGTTCTATACAGGACCTGTAGTTTTATTCCGCATCATAACTGAGGACAGATATAGAAACTTTCTCCATTTACATATAGCATCCGTTATCCTATCAAATTCAAGACATTCTGTCTACATCGATCGCGCAGCTGACCTGTTGCAAAAGTTTGTTTCCAAATTTATTGAATTATATGGCCAACAATACGTGTCCCACAACATTCACAATCTCTTACATATTACACAAGATGTAAAAAATCATGGCCCGCTTGACGACTTCAGTTGCTTTCCATTCGAGAACTTTTTATAGGACATTTCGAAGTGCGTTAGGAAGGGTCACCAACCATTAGAACAAATAGTCAAACGCCAATCAGAAAAAATGAATTCTTTACCGGAAAAATTGCACGTTAACGTAGAATACCCTTTTTTTAAACATCAACATTATCGAGGTCCATTAATCAACACTGTTCGCGACTCTAGTCAATTCAAAAGGATCGTATTTCCAGATTTTACTTTAAAAATAAATAATCCTAATAACTGTTGCTGTCTTAACAACGGCAGCATTATTATTATATACAATTTAGTTTTAATCAATAATAAACGGAAAATAATTGGTAAAGAATTTCTGACACTAACAGATTTTTATACAGATCTCATTTAGGAATATTCGTTGCAGCTAATTTGGGTCCATTACAAATTTTTAATGTCACAGACATATCTTACAAATGTGTCAAATTAGAAATAGAAGGCAAAATTATTACTTTTCCGTTACTACATACGACTCTTCCGAAACACTAACAAAATGCTCTTCCAATTTTTATATTTTCCAACTGTTAGCCATACAAATCATCCAGGTTTCGATGTTTTCCTGTTGCAAATATTTATACTTCTTAACGTAAGAATACTACTAACCTGCGCATTGTTTTTCCGAATAATAAAATTACTCATAAAATACAATTATAGAAGTCATGGAACACGGTTGGAGTGTCGTCAACTTTTTAGACGATGGGAGGGTCGAGGCAGTTCCGTCGACATGGCTGCAAGCGAGGAAATGCTATTGGCCAACCCTCAAGCAACACCATATCACCACTGCGATACGTACATGCAGAACACCTGCATTTACGTGGCCACTGCATACCGTCAAAATATTGACAAATACCATTTTTGGTACATTGAAAATATTACAATAATCACTATTCATTATATTAACCCTTCAGTGTGGAGACTTTTCTGCTCAGAACAGTACCTAGATGCGGGATGAATTCCATTGGTGGAAACCTTGACCCCTGCTGTTAAGGCGTTAATGCATAGCATGACCTGAAGAAGTATCCTAATCTAACCAATCGGACTTGCATCCCTCCCAAACGGCCACTCTCTTGAAGAGGTCCTCTTCACGGCAATATTTCCTTCTCAAGGCCTACACAGTGTATATGAGAAAAGCACAGCACGCCTCTAATTCGGGTGTCCAATAGACCTTGGTCCCAAGCCCTACTCGCTACGCCTCCGCTTCACGTCCCATGATGAGCAGTGCTCGTCATACCGCCGTTGCGGACAGTTTTCCCATGACGAGTCCTGCTCGTCATACCACACTGAGGGGTTAACCCTTCGGTGGGCGCGCCCGCGGCAGTTTGCCGCAAATTTTACATTTCGTATTGTACCATATGTAGTATTCAAACTGGATCCATGTCCAATTCAGGATTCTTCCAGCGGACATTTTTGCATCATGCTACGTACTTGTCCGGTTCAAATTCAGTTTGGAAGTGTCTAATTGAATGAAAACGAAAGTATACCGCGTATCCTGCCGGCGAGCGCCCGTGTACTCACAAGTTTTCCAGGTCCACCTCTGGTTGCTTTGATTTTTGGATATGTTTTAGAGGACAGAAAAATAAAATATAGGTGTTTTTTATTTTGGCCTGTTTGCATGTTTAGGGGGTGAAACTACCCCTACAACGTTTTCAGGTGGAGCAGATGGACGTGGACTAATTACCTGTTTGTTATCTCCATCGCCATTAATATTTGATGTTCATTGAATAAAATATGATTAACCAACTAATGTAATTTCGATTTTCTTCTGTGAGACCTAAAATTGTCTAAATTTAGAAGTAAAACAACGAAAACTCCGATTGCGGTGTAAATGCCGCAACGCGCCCACTCATGCAAGTCTGGAGAGCGCGCCCACCGAAGGGTTAAATAATGGTTGATTGTACACCGATTACTTACTAATGTATGCTTGCAGCTGATTATGATACGGCCAAAGCAGCGGCGAATGAGGCCCAACACATCTTGGATTCATTGTCGGAGCTGGAGAAGGACCAAATACGAAATACTAGTGCGAAGAAACTTTCGAGCAGGGATAAGTGTACTACCTCGCCACCTCCTAAGATGAGGAAGACCGATCCCTTATTAGGTGGGTAAATACAAAGGGAAAGTATAATAAAAAAGAGAAAGTCATATAAAAATTATAATATCTAGAGATTTACATAATTCTGTTTGTTATTGCGATTAAGCGATTAACTTTCCTTTTCTAATTTTGTACATTTTCTGCAATGAAATGGTAAAACGCATCGATATGTTCTGTTCGCCTACTGATGATTACTCGACTTTTACTTATTCTTTTGACATAGGTCTGACACGCAGGTCATGGGTCAATAAGTGCTTTGTACGCATTTGCACGGTTACCTTCGATTCTGCAAAGTTATGTTTGCACATGTTTCTACTTCGAAACGTGTTTACATTTATTATATTTACTTTCAAAGCTAATACATCTCGAGTACCAATTTAATTTAAAGTAGCTTTCCATACGTTTCCGATTTAATTTTGTTCAATGCTGCAGTTAGTATTTAAATACTATCTCTTTGACAGAAATAATTCTTATCTTCAGATACTATTTCTGGGAACCCCACGCACGGCACTACATCGCGCGGGAGCACCACGCACGAGACAACCTCGCATGGGAGAACATCGCGCGGGAGCACCACGCACGAGACAACCTCGCATGGGATAACATCGCGCGGGAGAACCACGCACGGGACAGCCTCGCACGGGACAACCTCGCATGGAAGAACCTCGCGCGGGAGCACCACGCACGGCACTACATCGCGCGGGAGCCCCACGCACGGGACAACCTCGCATGGGAGAACCTCGCGCGGGAGCACCACGCACGGCACTACATCGCGCGGAAGCACCACGCAAGGCACTACATCGTGCCGGAGCACCACGCACGGCACTACATCGCGCGGGAGCACCACGCACGGCACTACATCGCATGGGAGAACATCGCGCGGGAGCCCCACGCACGGGACAATCTCGCATCGGAGAACCTCGCGCGGGAGCACCAGGCACGGCACTACATCGTGCGACAGCCCCACGCACGGGACAACCTCGCATGGGAGAACCTCGCGCGAGAGCATCACGCACGGCACTACATCGCGCGGGAGCACCACGCACGGCACTACATCGCGCGGGAGCACCACGCACGGCACTACATCGCGCGGGAGCACCACGCACGTGACAACCTTGCATGGGAGAACCTCCCGCGGGAGCACCACGCACAGCACTACATCGCGCGGTGTGCAAAGCTCATGTTTAATGTGTCCATCAGTTAGTATATAAATAGTATCTCTTTGACAGAATTGATTCTCATTTTCAGATACCATTTCTGGAAGCCCCACGCACAGCAGAGCCTCTCACGAGAGAACCTCGCACAGGAGTATCTCATATAGGAGCATCTCGCGCGAGAGAATCTCGCCCGGCATCACCTCTCACGGCATCACCTCTCACGGCATCACCTCTCACGGCATCACCTCTCAGGGCATCACCTCTCAGGGCATCACCTCTCAGGGCATCACCTCTCACGGCATCATTGGTAATTGCTAATATATGCATTTGTGTGAAGATACTGTGGGCGGAAATTCTTTTTTATCATTGAAATGTAATAAATAATTTCTAGAAACCGAGAGCCCCGGATGTTGCAAACACTGCAAGTTTGTGACAACTCAGGTGCATATGCTTCGAGAAATTGCGGTGGACAACGCCAAATTGTTACAGTATATTGTAAAAAAAATTTAAGGGAACGCCCCCCCAAAAAACCGAATTTCCATTATGGAAAAACATGAAAATCTTGGATTTCCATTGAAATCGGTAAACGATTTCAAGATGCTGGAGGAGGTATTGCAAAATCGACAGGAATTTGAAGATGCGGTAAGTAAAATATTTACATATATCGTGTTTAAAATTATTTTCGTAAAAAATTATGATGGGGACACCTCATTCTATTTTGCAGAAAATATACAGGGTGTCCCACGGTAGACTGGACAGCGCCGTAGCTCCTAAAGTATTGGAGATAAAATTTTTTAAAAAATAGGGAATTGCATGGTTCGAAGGGGCTACTAAATTAGCCCGAACGAATTTTTTTTTCGATTATTATTTTAAAAAATACGATGGTCAAGTTCGGTTTTTCAAATGGAACTATTTTTTTTTAAGTCCTGAGTTGATAGTGCGTTCCAAGACAAATTCAATAAGCATCAATGTATACACTTTATTTTCACTGGTTTTTGAGATATTGCGCTTGCAAATTTACTGATTTTCACTGCAAGAAACTCCTCTGGAATAGCAAGGACCGGGGACGGTCTTACTGGCGCCACGGGTGGCACTGCCTGTTGAAATAGGCGAAGGGTCTACCTGCGAAAGGTCTACGCCAGGCCCAAAGGCTGGACAATTCTTTTCCGCCAGAAATGCTACTTAGGTAGGTACATCTGCGGTATCGAGAAGCGCATCGTTACTTTTATTTCGCACTTGCTTCTAGGCTCGGATAGCCAGTTCGTCTGGGAGGGATGCAAGTTGGATTGGTTAGGTTCGGAGGAGTGAAAGTTGCTAGACTAAATGTCAACTATAGGGAGCAGATTGTATCAGAACCAATCGGATTTGCATCCCTCACAAACGGCTGCACTCTTGAAGAGGCCCTCTTCACAGCAATACCTTCTCCCCAATGCCCACCTTCTTTCGCACGGAATACGTCAACGCATGGTTTTGTTTTGATATCGAAGCTCATGTTTATACTCGAGAGGACCACGCGTCGACAGCGGGCTACCCCTTTTCTTACCGTGTCTCTCCACGAGGAGTATTGCCGATGGATTGTAGAAGCGCAGATGTCTGGATGCCAGTTGTTGAATTCAGGAGACGATAGAAACACTTTATTACAAAACACACATGTACTATAATTAAAGTAAATCGTATTCCTCTCGGGCAGGAGTCGCCCGACGTTCGTCAAGAAGATGCGGCCTGGTACCCCGTGGCGAGGACAACCCTTCGCAGGGTCTCGCTCGATTTTTATGACTTTTACCGAAAAAAGGTACGAATCCTGGGTCGAACGTAACGAATTGAGGTCGAGCCCCCGCAGTCGAGGGTGAAATATTCATTACAACTTATTAAGAAATTATTTTCTTCATCGTATCGAAAGGGAAGTGACGCCAATGGATTCCTTATGTTTTTCTGATGAAAATCATACCAAATATCATGCAAATCGGGCTACTTTGACACAAGCTATTTGTATTCCCTATGTAAAAGTTGTCCGATTTACATGAAATTTGTTATAATTTTAATCGACGAAACGCCAGGAATCCATTGGCACCACTTTCTCCTTCGATACGACGAAGAAAAGAAGCAAACATTTGAAATCCTAAACATTTCTCACGTCTTAATGATATTCCAAACCCTTCGAGGGTCGAAAGCCATAAAATTCGATGGGCACTGCGGGGTGTTGTCCTCGCCACGAGGCGACGGGCGTACCTCCAGAATTACCCTGTATCTGTTTCAGAAATAAAATAATTCTTTATTCTTTATCGTATGGATATGGAAGTGTCGCCGTTGGATTCTTTGTGGTTTCCCGATGAAAATCATGCCAAATGTCGTGTAAATCGGACAACTTTTACATAGGGAATACAAATAGCTTGTATCAAAGTAGTCCGATTTGCATGATATTTGGTATGATTTTCATCAGAAAAACATAAGGAATCCATTGGCGTCACTTCCCTTTCGATACGATGAAGAAAATAATTTCTTAATAAGTTGTAATGAATATTTCACCCTCGACTGCGGGGGCTCGACCTCAATTCGTTACGTTCGACCCAGGATTCGTACCTTTTTTCGGTAAAAGTCATAAAAATCGAGCGAGACCCTGCGAAGGGTTGTCCTCGCCACGGGGTACCAGGCCGCATCTTCTTGACGAACGTCGGGCGACTCCTGCCCGAGAGGAATACGATTTACTTTAATTATAGTACATGTGTGTTTTGTAATAAAGTGTTTCTATCGTCTCCTGAATTCAACAACTGGCATCCAGACATCTGCGCTTCTACAATCCATCGGCAATACTCCTCGTGGAGAGACACGGTAAGAAAAGGGGTAGCCCGCTGTCGACGCGTGGTCCTCTCGAGTATAAACATGAGCTTCGATATCAAAACAAAACCATGCGTTGACGTATTCCGTGCGAAAGAAGGTGGGCATTGGGGAGAAGGTATTGCTGTGAAGAGGGCCTCTTCAAGAGTGCAGCCGTTTGTGAGGGATGCAAATCCGATTGGTTCTGATACAATCTGCTCCCTATAGTTGACATTTAGTCTAGCAACTTTCACTCCTCCGAACCTAACCAATCCAACTTGCATCCCTCCCAGACGAACTGGCTATCCGAGCCTAGAAGCAAGTGCGAAATAAAAGTAACGATGCGCTTCTCGATACCGCAGATGTACCTACCTAAGTAGCATTTCTGGCGGAAAAGAATTGTCCAGCCTTTGGGCCTGGCGTAGACCTTTCGCAGGTAGACCCTTCGCCTATTTCAACAGGCAGTGCCACCCGTGGCGCCAGTAAGACCGTCCCCGGTCCTTGCTATTCCAGAGGAGTTTCTTGCAGTGAAAATCAGTAAATTTGCAAGCGCAATATCTCAAAAACCAGTGAAAATAAAGTGTATACATTGATGCTTATTGAATTTGTCTTGGAACGCACTATCAACTCAGGACTTAAAAAAAAATAGTTCCATTTGAAAAACCGAACTTGACCATCGTATTTTTTAAAATAATAATCGAAAAAAAAATTCGTTCGGGCTAATTTAGTAGCCCCTTCGAACCATGCAATCCCTATTTTTTTAAAATTTTTATCTCCAATACTTTAGGAGCTACGGCACTGTCCAGTCTACCGTGGGACACCCTGTATAATGCAGAAAATATCTAAAGTTTGAAGTTGATTTTAAAACTGGTTTTCGGTATTTCTTCGAAATGACGTTATATTTACTTTGTTAATGCTACGTAATTCTTAAATTTTAGGTTAATGAATTCGCCACCTATGGAGGTGCCGATAATTACCAGCGAGTCAAGCGAATGATGACACCCCTAATGTCAAACGATTTGGCCCTGCTATACAGCTGACTGGGGCGCAAGGGGAAACGGCCCTTTAGCGAAACCACCGTAACTAAACTGATAATATGTAAATATCACTCTCAATTTACTGTTGCTAATATTCATTAATCTCTAACTCAAATATAATATTTCAACGAAATTCTTGTTGAAGGTGCTGCCGAAAGAGGTGGCGCCACCGGCAACAAATTAGATACAGAAAGGTCCATCCAACTGTGGCTGAAGCGAGCCTCCGACAGGAGAATCTCAAAAAAAAAATTAAAACAGTATGTTTCGTTCTATATTACGCTGTTTCATAATTTGGGCTGCTTAATTGCAGTGCAGAAGGTGGAAATATGAAGTAGGGTAGTAATATGGAGCAGGTTCTAATTCCTCAAATGGGACATTTAAACTTCTCATCTGTTATATCTATTATTTGTTTGACACTTCAGACAGCATCACTTCACACGGCATTACTTCACACGGGAGATTCTCGCACGGCATCAGCCCTGAAGGCATCACATTGCCCCGGAGCACCTCGACAGAGAGTAGGTTGTAGAGGACCACCTCGCAGAGCCTCACCTCGCAGAGCATCACGACGCAGAGCATCACGACGCAGATCATCACGACGCAGAGCATCACGACGAAGAGCATCAACTCGCAGAGCATCACCACGCAGAGCATCACCACGCAGAGCCTCACCACGCAGAGCCTCACCTCGCAGAGCCACACCTCGCAGAGCATCACCTCGCACGGCATCACCTCGCAGAGCAGCACCTCGCACGGAGAACCTCGCACGGGGCACTCAAACCAACCTCTGATAGAAAACTTTCCTCTACGTTTCCTCCTTTTACGCCATTTGATATCTTGTTCGGCGAAATAGTAAGCGTTCCTCTAGGAATGCTCACATTCGAGTAGTAATATTAAATGTTCTCTTTATTCTAATTTTGTCTTTTCATTAGTTGTATCTAGGGGGAACGCGCACAGAATCATCCGGCGCGGCATATTCTTGCACGGGAGAACCTCGCACGGCATCACCCTTGAAGGCATCCCTTCGCACCGGAGCACCTCGACCGGGAGAACGTTTCAGAGGACCAGCTCGCAGAGCATCACCCTTGATGGCATCACTTCGCACCGGAGCACCTCGACCGGGAGAACGTTGCAGAGGACCACCTCGCAGAGCATCACCCTTGATGGCATCACTTCGCACCGGAGCACCTCGACTGGGAGAACGTTGCAGAGGACCACCTCGCAGAGCATCACCCTTGATGGCATCACTTCGCACCGGAGCACCACGACCGGGAGAACGTTGCAGGGGACCATCACGCAGGGGACCACCCCGCAGGGCATCACCTCGCACGGAGAACCTCGCACGGAGAACCTCGCACGGGGCACTCAAACCAGCCTCCGATAGATAACTTTCTTGTATGTTTCCTCTTGTTATGCTATTTCATACCTTGTTTTGCTAAATAGTAAGCGTTCCTCTAGAAATGCTTACATTCGAGTAGTTATCTTACATTTACTCTGTATTCTTATTTTGTCTTTTCATTAGTTATACATATATAGGAGCAGCTCGCACAGCATCATTCGGCACGGCATCACCCCTGAAGGCATCACTTTGCACCGGAGCACCTCGATCGGGAGAACGTTACAGAGAAGTACTTCGCATAGGAGAAAATCGCACCGCATCACTTCGCACGGGAGAGCTTTGCGTGAGGGAACGTTGCATGGAAACACCTTACTCGGGAGCAGGCGCGCATGTGGCTTTTCGACCGACGATATAATATGTTTTAAGATATCATCCAAAATCTTCTACTGTTTCCATTTTCCGCAGAGCTATTCTCATTTTAGACGTGTCTCGACTTGTTATGTATACTGCGGTTTTGCATGAGTGCTGATGGTTTGCGCGCGAATTTTTTATTTGTGGAATGTATGAAGTTTAAGATTGTAATGTTTCTTTAGTAATGTGTGCATGATATTCTTCATTGCTGGATGATAATATTTTCTAACGTATATATCGCGGAAACTATAGAGGTAATTGGGGCAAAAAGTCCCTGAGACTGAAAATATATATTTGATTATTTAGTTTCATAATAAGATGGCCAACGTATAAAGAAATGATGCCAAAGCCTTTAAATAGTGTTTTTCGTCTAGTTGAGCGATTTTTTTTAGTGTTTAAGTTCAAAGTAAGTCTCTGACTTATATTTTTATTTTTTTGTTAAAGAAGTCATGCTTTCCTTTCAGTATTGTATACCAAGAAGAATTGGTTTAATATATATTTGTTGATTTGAAAAGAGTGTTTTACTTATTTAGTTTAATATTACACGAAAAGACATTAGACTTTCTACCCTATGCAATGGACTTTTTGCCCCGTGCGGGGGGGCAAGACGTCCATTTTGCATTTTGTGGTATAACTCAACAGAAAATCACAGTATCAACAAATGAACTTCTTGAACATAAAGCATAATAGTTATAGTTTATACAAAATAACGCCAGATATCTCTAGAATGTTAGTACTAAATTTTACGTAGGTTTATACAAAAAACGGGTTTGTTAGCCTTACCCTACCCTACTCAAGAACGCCTGTGGTTCTTCGCAACAGTAGTACGCGACGCAACAAAATTGTTAACGAAACACTTGTAATTATAAACTCACAAAATGCGTGTGACAAGCTGTACACATATTCTGTATATTCTCTGTATATATACTTTGTATATAGTCTGTGTATTCTAACGTGTACTATTTATTCAAAGTGCATATATCCTGTATTCATAATTCTTATATAAGCATTAATAATCTGATAACAAATATGTATACATAATACAATGTGTCTATAAATGTTAAGGTACAATGAAAAACGGTTACTATATAGTTTGTTTTATGCGTGTTGTTCGCATGCTTGTATTCTGAATGTATATATTAGTGGATGGTGCTGCTCTTCTTCACTTCCGTTTTGAATTACATATGTAACATTAAACAGAGTAGGCTACTGTGATATTGTTTGATAAGGCATTATATATTTGTACTATTTATTATGTTTAATATAGTTTATTATTATTGCACAGAAAAACTGACTGTGCACTTCGTATTCGATAACCACCTGCTTCCACGTCATAATATATAAAATACAACATACAGTCGATACAACATCATACCCTGGTAAACAAATCTGGGGAGCAGAGTCTGACGGGGCAGAACCGTAGCCATCCGTGTCCGCATTTATAATACTTTATTTGTACTTTTAAGTATTGTATAAGTATATATATATATATATATATAGTTATTAGTTCCTTGTTAATGCTTGTGTGAACTCACATAATAATGCGGTAAATGATCGTTTACTAAACATGATATGTAATAATAATATAAATAAATCTAACTGTTAAATACAAATTTTATTCAACGTTATTTTCCACACCATTTCCTCCGTTAGATTTGTATTAAATCTAATTCTTATATCGACAAGCGCTTTAAATACGTTTTCTAATCATTTTTCATTTAGATATTTCATAATCTACAAACCTGCATTTGACCTAATTAATTTAGACCTGATAATAACGTCTCAAGTACGTCCTAATATTGTCTTTTTAAGAGCTGTATCTGACCCAATTTAGGCCTAATAAAGATGTCTCAGTAACGTCTTTTAAACGCCTTTTCAACCGTCTTAATGGCGTCGTTTAAAGATCTTTCAAACGGCTTTAATCACGTCTTGAAGGCGTCCTTTAAACGTCTTTGAAATGGCTTTACTCGCGTCTTGAAGGCGTCCATTAAACGTCTTTGAAACGGCTTTAATCACGTCTTGACAGCGTCCTTTAAACGTCTTTGAATCGGCTTTAAAAATGTCTTGAAGGCGTCCATTAAACGTCTTTGAGACGACTTTAAAGACGTCTTGAAGGGGTCCTTCAAACGTCTTTCAAATGGCTTTAAAAAAAGTCTTAAAGACGTCCATTAAACGTCTTTGAGACGATTTTAAAGACGTCTTGAAGACGTACTATTTTGTAACAACAGCCGTGCAGAAGACCATTTTTTTTTGTTAACTCGGTGGAAATCCCCACGGATACCCCCGACCCCCGGGAGAGGGTCAGGGGTTATGTGAGACTCGAACCCACTAAAACCACCGAGGTGATCTGCCTCAGGCGCGAAGCCGCGCGCCCGAGGGGGGGGACTTCATGCGGGAGCAAACGAGCGATACGTCCGCTTGCCCCCCCTCTTGCGCATAATGCATAGCTCCGCGCCAGCCCCGATTCGGGGTCTTCCCTGGGGGGAGTTGAATCCTCCCCCCGGTTTCCGAAACTCCGACGGCGCGCGACGGATCACACGTCCGCGCCGTCTCCGGTCGCTGCTGCTAGGGCGGGTGGTGCCCCCCGGCACCCCCACCCCACGACCCCGCGATCGAGTTACTACCCGGGTGCGACCAAGATGTTGTGAGGTCGCGGCCGGGCGGGGGCAAAGGTTCTAGCCGGCCGTGTATGCGCAGGGCCGCTCCATCGCCACGCGAACTTGGGGAATAAATTAACGTCCCAAGCGCGCGGCGGGCATTGCCATCGGAGCGGCCCGACACGGCCGCCCATTCGCCCCACGAACTCGATCGCGCAACCCGGAGCGGCAGGTTTAGCCGCTCCACTGGGGGGGCCCTTGACATATGGGCCCCCCTGAGCCACCCCTCAGTCGCCGCCACGACCACAATTATGTGGCGGCTATTCTTGGGGCGCGGTGATATAGTTTGGCCTAATCGGCACACCGCGCCCCCCTTCCCAGGTCACCCCCTCCCGGTCTCTGAGGGGGAGGTGGCACCTCCTCCTCCCTTCCCGTTCCCGCCTTATGGGAGCCGGCGGCGGATCCCCGAGCCAACGGGGGAGCAGAGCGACGCGATGTCATTGCGTCGCTGCACGATCTCCCCCGGCTCAGGGTCATCTGCGCCGCGCCCGCCTCCGGGGAGCCGCCATGCGGGACGGGTGCCCCGCCAGCTCCCTGTCCCTCTCCGCCTCTTCTTTCTCTCTCATCACCACCTCGGCGAAGAGGGACATCGCGGCCCAACACGCCCCGTCTCCCGCCATCCGACGCACGACTGTCGGCAGCGAGAGATCGGGGCCCATCTGTACCTCCAGAACCCGGCGGTCATCCAACCATTCCCGGCACCATGCCAAGGTATGGTCCGCCGAGTCCTCGTCGCCCCTGTCGCACGACCAGCAGCGCGACGTCTCCTCCCGCCCGATGCGACACAGAAAATCACCAAAACACCCCACACCGGTGATCATCTGCGTCAGGCGGAAGGTCAGCCTGCCACACCCACGCCCTACCCATTCGTCCATGATGGGCAGGAGCGCCCCGACAACGCGGCCCTCCCGATGTTCGGGGAGGGCGAGCCATTCCAGCCATTTGGCTGTCATCCGTTGCCGGGCCTGGCCACGCGCCACCTCGAGTCCATCTGCCGGTGGATTCCCAGCCTCGCGGAGATCGCGGGAGGCGGAGTAGACTTCCGCCTCCATCTCCGCGAGTAGATGGAAGGGGAGAGATCCACCGAGCGCGGACAGTTCGGCATGTGACACCATGCGATACGATCGCACGGCTCGGAGGACCGCGCGGCGGTGAACTCTGGCGAGGAGTTCCCGCCCCACGCGACAGTCCTCCAGGTCGCCGGCCCATATAGGCGCGCCATACAGCGCCATGGACCGGACGACCGTTACATACAAGTGCCGAACTCCCTCATGAGGGCCCCCGAGATTGGGCATTATTCGCCCGAAGGCAAACACTTGCCTCTCTAGTCGGGGGCCGAGGGTCTTGAAGTGGCGCGTAAAGCGCCAGTAGGTGTCAAGGGTCAGCCCGAGGTATTTCATGGAGCGGCCGACCCTTATGCAAGCATCCCCGATCCTAAGGGACGCTCTGTTGGGGATACCACTCCCAACCCTGTCCGCGAGCCACATCGCCTCCGTCTTCTGAAAGGCGACTCGCAGACCGAGCGTCCCGATCGAGGCGACGACGCGCCGCAGTGCCTCCTCGGCGAGGCCGATCGCCGCTGCCCACTTCTGCCCGGATGCCACCACCAGCGTGTCGTCGGCATAACAAACCAACGACACCCGCGGCGACGGCATTTCCACCCGCAGCACCGCGTCGTACGCCAGGTTCCAGAGCAGGGGTCCCAGAACGGACCCCTGCGGTACGCCGCGGTGCACATCGGTCGCCCCGTCCCCGTCCCGGCCGACGAAGGAGACCACCCTTCCACGGAGGTAGTCCCGGATCAGGCGGCGCAAACAGAGCGGGACGTTATGGTATAGAAGCGCCCGCTCGATCGCCGCCCAAGAGACGGTATTGAACGCGTTGGCGATGTCTAGCGACACCGCCACGCTCACACCGCCTCCCTCGACCGCCCGGCGCGACAGCGACCGAACCAGATGGATAGCGTCCATGGTCGATCGCTGCCGACGAAAGCCGAATTGGCGGTCGTTCAGATCCGAGCCAATGGTCTCCAGGTGTCCGCAGAGGCGGGCAGCTATAATCCTTTCCAGGAGCTTGCCCGCCTCGTCCAGCAGACAGATCGGCCGGTAAGACGAGGGCGACTCCGCGGGCTTTCCGGGCTTCCGGAGCAGCACGAGCCTCGCCTCCTTCCACGCAGGGGGGAACCTGCCGGATCCCAGTACGGCATCGAAGAGCCGTCTGAGTCCGTCTCCCAGGGCGCTGATCGCGCAGGCCCAAACCCGCCCGGGCACGCCGTCGGGACCCGGAGCCGCGTTCCTCTCGCACATACGCGCGATCGAGGACGCGAGCTCCTCATCGCTGACCCTCGGGGCGTCGAGTGCAGCGACGCCCCTGGCCAACCACGGATCCCCGGACTCGTCGGCGCCGTCCTCCCCGGGTACAAGGGGAGGGGGAAATAGCGCCGACAGTACCTCGGTGAGGAACCGGGGATCCAGGCCTTCCGTGATCGGGGGCGCCCGCGGGCCTAGTTTTAAGGACACGGCCTTGTACGGACGCCCCCACGGATCCTGGTTAAGAGTCGCGATGAATTGGTCGTGCGACTCGGCCTTAGCCCGGGCAATGGTTCCGCGGAGCAGCCTGCGCGCCGCCGAAAAGGCGGAACGCAGCTCCCGGAGCCTGTCCTCCGTGACCCGTCGCGGATCTCGGCGACGGGCCTTGACGTACTGGCGACGCGCGAGAAGATTCTCCGCTCGGAGACGCGCGATCTCCGGAGTCCACCAGTACGTCGACCCCCGACCCCCACCAGGCGCCCCGGTCCGCGGCATGGTGGCGTCGCAGATTCCCTGCAACGCGCGGCGGAACCAAAGGGCGCCCGCAACGGGGTCGTCGAGGACGTCGCCCGGCAAAGGAGGCCAGGCGACGACGGAGGACGCGAGTTGGGCCGCGCGAACGTCCAGCTCCTTCAGCGCCCAGTGCGGGGGCCGCCCGTTCGCTCGAGGGGCAGGCGGGGCAGCGGGGAGGGAGGTGGCCATCATGACATACATGTGGTCAGAGCCAGGCTCCACATCCTCCGCTACCCAGCAGTTCGACGTCCGGGATACGGCCGCGGGGTTGACCCAGATCAAGTCGATTACCGACTCTCCCCGCGACCCGCGGAACGTCGTAACTGCAAAGGGGTTCTTCAATACGAACCCCAAAGCCTCTGCCCACTCGAGCAGCGCCTCGCCCCTAGAGTCCGTCCTGGGGGACCCCCACTCAACAGCGTGAGCGTTGAAGTCCCCCATCAGGATGATCGGCTGAGCCCGCTGTGTGGCGACGTACGCCCCCAGCTCTAGTAGCCGATCCTCGAACTCCGGGACGGAAAGCCTCGGCGCGAAGTAGCAGCCCACCGCATGGAACTCCCCCCACGTGGCAGCCATCCACCCCCGACCGTGCCGGGCGACCGAGCACGGCGAGGAACCCCTTCCCACGCTCCACGTCATCGCCACCTGCCGATCCGGGTTGGTGGACCGGTAATGTTGGTCCGGTAGCGGATACGGCTCGGCGGCGACGACCAGCCCGACCCCCAACTCCATGCGAGTCTGCTCCAGCAGGTCGGGGAGTCCGGATCGCTGCGATCCTTCCTCTTGCCGGCGCCGGGACCGGATGATGTGGAGGCCAAGACGCTGGTCTCCATGGTCTCCGGCGCCTCCGGCGGCACAGGGGGGACGGTCTCGGGCGCCGACGGCGCCGCCGTCGTCCCCGCTCCCCCTTCTCTCCCACGCCGTGGCGTTCTCGCCGGGGGGCAACACGCCGGGCCCCCCATTCGGTGTCCGCAGGGTAGGCCGGCACCGGCGCAAAGCGGGCATTTAGGGGGGGCGACGCAACGTCGCGCCGTGTGTCCCTCTCCGCCGCACCGGTAGCACAAGTGCCTCCTATCCGTGGGGCTGCTGCACTTGGCCTGCACGTGGCCGAATTCTAGGCAGCGGAAGCATTGTAGCTTCCGCTGCACCAACGGTACCACGCGGGCCACAAGCGAGTCCACGATAATCGTGGTCGCCTTCAGAAGCTTGGCAGCAGCCGCCACGGGACTACGGACCCACAGGGTGAAGAGCCCGGTCGCGTCGCGGCGCCTTTCGCCGACCGAGACATCCTCGGCCGAACACGCGCCCTGGGCCGCTATCGCCCCCCGCACCGCCTCCTCCGACGCCAACTCCGTCAGCCCGCACACGCGGAACTCGGCCATTTTCTGGGGGCAGTGGACTTTAATGCCCGTGCCCCCTAGCTGCTCCGCAAGCCTCGACTTGAGGGCGGCAGCCTGGGCCGAGCCCTGTGCTCCCGGGATCTCCAAAACGAGCCCCCCGGTGACGGCGCGCCTCGGCCGCATGGCTGTAATGCCGAGGTCGGCGACACTGATGGCCGCCATCGCGCCGGACACCCGCGCAGAAAATTCCTCCTCTCCCCCGGCGGGGGCGGTGATAGCCACCGCCGCCGTCCTGGGGGTGCGCGGGATCAACACCGGGGCCCCTCCGGGAGCACCCGACTTCTTCGGAGCTGACGTCTTGGCGCCTCTCCCCCTCCCGTCCTTCCGCTGGCCGCCTTTAGCGGCAGCCTTCTCCGCCGCCCTGGCCGCCCGTTTGGCTTTGCGGCCGACAACCTGGGCCCATGAGCTCCGAGGAGCTTCGGAGGGCCCAGAGGCCGACGCCGGGGCGCCAGACGCGCCGGGAACCGGCGTTGTCGCCTGCGCGCCCGCCTTTTTGGCGGCCTTGGCGGCTCTCCTTCTCTGTCCCCGCGATAACTTGGCCGCGGGGGCCGGGGGGGACAAAGGCCCACCATTAGTCCTCCCCGATCCGTCGCCGGCGGACGCGGGCGGCGCCGGGGGAGGAACATCACCCCCCGACTTGGGCCCCGGCGGAGCAGGAGCGGGGGCAACCCCCCGTGACTTGGCCGCGGCACTGGCCTTCTTCCTCTCCGCCTTCCTGGCCGCTTTCTTCACCTCGCGGGGCTGGGTCCCAGCCCCGCCCGCTGCGGGCTTCTCCTTCCCCACATTCGCCCTTTCAAGGGCAGGGGGCGTTGGCGGGTCCGCCGGCCTAAGGGCCGGTCCGCCGCGGTCCAGAACCTTCCCCAAGGAGCGGAGGCGATTATCCACCCTCCTCTCCAGCTCCTCCATGCGGCGTAGGACGACGGTCCACGGCTGTTCGGCAGTCGCGGCGCCGTCGTCGCGGGGCTGTGGGCCCTCCGAGGACGAATCGTGGGGGGACACCACCCTCCTTCTCTTCTTGCCGGCCTTGGTCTTGCCGCCGACCGGCCCGACCGGCAAAGGGGCAGGCCGCGCGCCCGACGAGGGGCCCGGAACCGGCTCGGCCGCGCCGCCGACCGACTCGGCCGGCAAAGGGGCGGGCCTGGCGGCCGACGAGGGGCCCGGAGTCGGCTCCTGCTGAACGCAGGAGTCGGTCCAGGGGGGGACGCAGGACGGGAGGAGCTCATCGCGGGTGGGCAACGGAACCGCGGGACGGAAGGGAATGGCCTCCGTCTCCTCCACGTTGCAGCCCGCGAGAGATGCGCGCAGTCTCAGGCGCGCATACTTCCCCCGCAGGAACTCCAGCTCCCTTTCCCTGACGTGTAGGGTCTCACCCAAGGTGTGAGCCTGGTCCGTCAGGGCCCGCACCTGCGTCGATAGTTTGTGGGACTTCTTCTCCCACATCCCCTGCCAGAACACCACCTCCCTCGCCGGCTTATCCGGGTTTTCACCCCGCTCCGCCCTTCCGTTTAATTCGGCGGTGAGAGCGGACGCGCGCCTCAGTGCGATACGAATAGCGCGCACATCTGTAGTCTTCAGATGCTTAGCGGCGCTAATCGTCGCGGCGATCGCGTCCAGCTCTTTCTGGGCCCGGCCCGACACACCGCCGACCGCCATGGTCTCGGCCCAGTCGCGAAGCTCCGTGCGACTCGGAAGGGCCTTCATCCCCGGACCCAGCCTCGCCGGGTCCGTCCACACTCCGGGCTTCCTGCCCCTCTTGCCGGGCACAAAGCCCGGCCTCCGCCCCATGTCGCTCCCTCCATCGGACGACAGCTGGGGGGCGTCTGAACGACCCCCCTCGGCGGCGTCCCCAACACGAATGTGGTCCGCATTCGCGCCGGAGAGCACTCCGCCGTTGCCGTCGCTCCCAACGGTCGGGGAGTCGACATCCATTGCCGCAGCGGCGGCAATCTCGGGCCTCGCGTCGCCCTCGCCCTGAGCCATAAGGCCCGAGCAACCCGCATCGCCGACCCCCTCCTCATCGGAGGAGAGGACAACGACGCCCCCGTCGTCTGCGACAAGCGCGTCGCAACGACTCAGCACGACGCGGGGCTCGGGCAACTCCTCGGCGAGCGGCGCCGAAGCCGCCGACAGGAGAGACCCTGCCGGCGAGTGGCACCGCGACGACGCGCTGATGGAGACGGCTGACGGGTCCAGCCGCCCCAACATCTCTGCCACCTCTTTTTGGAGGCCAAGAAGCTCTTGGACCTCCGAGGTGGCCACTAACTCCACGCTCCGCACGTACGGCACACCTCTGGTTGTGTGCGGTGCCGACGGCGAAGCCCCCCCGACTCGTGGGCGCGGGACCGTGGTCGTCCCGCTCGGGGAATCATCCCCCCTGGGCTTCGGGGCGCGCGTCGAGGGAGAATCCCTCTGCACGTTGATCCAGGCCTCTGTGGCAAAGGCCAGGCCCTCCCCGGAACCGAAACTGGCGCCGTCTGCGCCCTCCCAGGGGCGTGCGTCGCGGGAAGTGACTGGCTTGTCACCCCCGTTAGCATCACCCTTCCGTGCAGAAGACCAAACCCAGACCTAGCTGCGACATTCAAGACGTCTCACAGACGTCGGGTACGTCTGGCGCAGACGTCCGAAAGATGTCGCTCAGACGTCTCTGTGCTAGAGCACTAAAGAGGTGAGTATGCGCATTCGCCATTTTGGGTCCTCTCCAGAGAGAAAACAACATTCAGAGTCCGTTAAGACCGGCTAAAACATATTGAAATACGGTAGCTACGATAGATTTGGTAGTAAATTCCGCGTGAAAAATATTCATTAATTAATTGTTATTCTAATCAATATAAAATGTAGTAATGTATATGTGTGTTTTAGGTATATTTTTCAAGGTATAAAGGAATTAAAATGCCGTGCTGCAGTGAGTGCTATTAATTGTAGCACGAGAACAGAAAAGAATGTTCGGCTTTTTACGTTTCCAAAAGATAAACATGTGATCCAGGAGCAGATTTCCCCTACTTGGAAAGGCCTGCTTTAGAGTACAGAGAAATGAAAAATGACAAAAGATAAATAGTATAGTCTGAAGAATTTATACAGTAAACGCAACTATGCTGGTGACAATCATACTATGCAATAGATTTCAGAAAGTATTGAGGTGTACGGAGAACACATCAATGTCAGTGAGATATTGGTTTGCCCCACTCATGGCCCTATTGAATGGATCGGCCATGTAATGGTGGTAAGCCGGTATCTTAAACTCGAAAAAAGGCCTGGGTCGTAATTGCCTCTGTGAAGCTAGAAAACATAGTGGATAATAACATAAAATACTAATTACCAAATTTGTATAATAAGGTGTGTACCCTCTACTGCACCGGCAAGTTCCTTCTAAAATGACTTGAAGTATACACACTTCTCACCGACCAGTCGGCCACAAATACTTTCCTGACACCGGCTCTGTTTCGGCTTAGCCTATTAATATGGTACCGGTTGGTAAAGTGTTAAGTTAAACTTAAGTTGCAAGTACTTGAAAGTGTATATAATATGACATGCATTTTTAGATGAAGTATTAAGAGGGTGAGAAGTGTTTAAGATAGCGGCTTACCACCATTACATGGCCGATCCATTCAATAGGGCCATGAGTGGGGCAAACCAATATCTCACTGACATTGATGTGTTCTCCGTACATCTCAATACTTTCTGAAATCTATTGCATAGTATGATTGTCACCAGCGTAGTTGCGTTTACTGTATAAGTTCTTCAGACTATACTATTTATCTTTTGTCATTTTTCATTTCTCTGTACTCTAAAGCAGGCCTTCCCAAGTAGGGGAAATCTGCTCCTGGATCACATGTTTATCTTTTGGAAACCTAAAAAGCCGAACATTCTTTTCTGTTCTCGTGCTACAATTAATAGCACTCACTGCAGCACGGCATTTTAATTCCTTTATACCTTGAAAAATATACCTAAAACACACAAATACATTACTACATTTTATATTGATTAGAATAACAATTAATTAATGAATATTTTTCACGCGGAATTTACTATCGAATCTATCGTAGCTACCGTATTTCAATATGTTTTAGCCGGTCTTAACGGACTCTGCATGTTGTTTTCTCTCTGGAGAGGACCCAAAATGGCGGATGCGCATACTCACCTCTTTAGTGCTCTATGGGCGGTATTCACAGTCGCGTCTTGAGCGAATGCTTGAGATCATCTTCTAGAAGACGATCTTGTTTGCCTGAAGACATCAGGTATTCATAGTCGTTGCTCAAGATGATCTGAAGCATTTGCTTGGAATAAGCGATTGCTTATATGACGTATCCATTTACTTTATAAAGCATTTACTCAAGCATTTGCTCATTCACGTTCGGAAACTTTCGGAATAATTCTGTTAGAACAACCAATGATGAAGGATATTCCGTTCGTTCCTTGGTGGACGACGGAGTAGGATACTCGAACGTGAGTGAGTGATGCGTATGACCGTCGAGGTTATATTATAGCGATGCCGGGGGACAGTTTATCGGAGAGTCTCCGGAATGGCGATGATAACCCCTCGCGGTGCTTTATAATGATTTCAGGAACAACGTAATTCGGAGCATAATCAAGGAAATTGGATGTAAAATTGATTTATATTGATTTATATAATGAACTAATATATAAACCCAACCACTAAACTGTAATGCGTGTGAGCGTCGAGGTTATATTATAGCAATGCCGGGGGAACAGTTTAGCAGAGAGTCTCCGGAATGGCGAGGATACCCCCCGTGGTGCCTCACGATGACTTCCAGGACTTCGATACGATAGAATAAAGAATATTGTTTTTATGTAACAGGTATCAAGGGGGGCAATTTTGGGATGGTGGTAAAGAAAAATATATACCCTTCTCGCTTTTTAACGTTTTGTAGTACCAATTTAATTAAAAATTTAAAATCGAAATTGAAAAATATTCCCATTTTTAGCATAAACTTAACAAAGATCAATTTTGAAATTTCGCAGTTTTTTCTCAAAAGTCCAGTTGCTCCAGGATCACCCTGTTACATGCGTGATGGCCCATATACCATGCGTAAGCATGCAAGTAGTTGCAATTGCAGGGCAATCGGCAGGCCACGATTATTTATTTTCGCCAGTCCTTCAATAATTCTCGGTAAAATACCATGTAATACAGAGTCCTTATTAAATCGAAATCGCCTTTTAAATTCATCTTCATCGTAATATTCAAATGGATTTTGCACGTCCCGAATATACCTTCTAACGACTGTATTGTCCGCTATATAGGTAATCATCTTCGTCAATATCGTTAATATCAATATTAATGTCGATATAGTCTACAAAATCCATTTTTCGCGTCCTTTATGCAGGTAATGGTGGAAGTATTTGATAGTTTAAACTTTCAACGCGTTGCCGGGGAATAGAATCTCTGGAGTGGAGGGGGACTATCACGTGACGGTACATGGGTGATGGAATCATCACGCACACATACGGCCACTGCCGTAGATGTTCCCCCTCTACTCCGGACATTCTTCTGGTGGAATCTCAAGACGGTCTCGAGACATGTAAAACGTCGTCTTGAAAATATAACCTCGTTTTACCGTCTATTTTGACACATGTGACGTCATACAAGGATTTACTTATTTGAAAAAGATTTTCCTCAAGCAAATGCTCAAGACACGACCTCAAGACGCAACTATGAATCAAGGCGGCATCTTAAGCAAATGCTTGAGATGGTCTTGATCTCAAGACGCGACTGTGAATACCGCCCTATCTGTGCCAAAGAGTAGGTATAATAAGAGGCGACACTCGGGGCGGAACCTTTGAAGTCCTTGTGTAGTCCTTGAAGTCTAGTGTAGTATATAGAAGTCTGTGGCGCAGAGCCTGACGTCAGATCCGTAATCATCTATGTCCGCATTGTTGCGACTCCCGTCTAGCGGCGTGCAATATAAGCTTCGGAAGCGCGAAGTTCAGATTGAATCACCTGAATGTAATGGGAAAAGGAGACAAAGTGAAGTTCGCACAAGGCCGAGGTGTTTGAAAATAGTTAGAGATCCTTTAATGAGAGGACTTCAAGATTATAAATTAATCGATACCCCCTTGGAAACGGGTGTTTTGAATAAATGAACCGCACTTTGATCCTCTCTCCTAGGTGAAATTCCAGAGCTATGTAGTTAAACGCTTGATTCTCAAAATCGACCAAGAGGAATTTAGTTTGTTTGGCTTAGTTGTTAAGGACATTTTGTAAAAATGAAAAACAGTTGTAAGAGCGTTCGCTTGGAAAGCGTGACTCGAGCCCCGAAAGCACAAGTGAACGGACGTAGATATTAATAAAATTTCCAAAAGATTTATTTTGTGATAAAATCGTTGTTTTCATTGATTATTGCTATTAGTTACTGTGTTCAAATTGTTTTATTCAATTAATTAGCATCGTTTTCATTATATTTATCGTACAAAAATCCGCGTCCAAGAAGCAGAACGCCTTAGCGTTCCACGGGCATCGACCCTCGCCGAATTCCCTACCAAGGATCCAGAGGACCCAAACGGCCACGCAACAGCATTAGGATACGTTCTGAGGTACAGAGCCTGACATCAGGACCCTGACGTCAGATGGCATCAGATGGGCAGCAGATTCGCATCCGATCCTGCCGTTCGCCTGACACGTATATCAGCGCCATCTGAGGACCAGAATTACCAAACTATTCCCTACGCGTGACGCTACACGGCTGTCCCTACCCTTAAATAACCATCAATAGGGATGGAGTGCAAAATCACTAACAGTGATTTATCACAGTGATCGCAGAATCACGATCACAATCGTGATTGAAGTTAAATCACGACCGTGATTGTGATTTTTTAACTTCAGTGAATTGTTTACTGTGATCGTAATTATTGATCTTGATTGAATTATTTTTGATAAAATACTTCAATATAGCTTGTATTACAGTCAAAGTGTGTTAATTCAGCGAATATATAGTCAATGTATGCACGCACTGATTTGATTGGCTAAAGTATTCACATACTTTTTAACTAAAGTGAAGAAATATTCGTTAATTTAAATAGATCAAGAACGATTACATTGGTTCAAAATATACAACTGAGATTCTATAAGAACAGTGAGGCCTTGAGAATGTTTCGAGAAAAAATAGAAATTGGGGTTATGTCAAAGAGGAGGTATAATAAGAGGCGTCACTCGACAAGGACAGAAATAACCTAGGGAAATCACTACACAACCAATTTAAATGCCCATTCGGCCCCATTCGGCAATGATCGGTAAACTTCGGCAATAATTAGCCAATTGCGTTAAGGTACATCTTGTCGATTTGAATATCCCGCTCGAATGTACAACCAATTTAAATGCCAAGGTCAAGTAAGGACTTCAAAGGTTCCGCCCGGAGTGACGCCTCTTATTATATCTCCTCTTTGGTTATGTGGCGCGTGCAAAGAGCAGTTATGCTCTCCACCAATCAGAAACGATCACGAAAATCATGGATCACTGTGAAAAATCACCGTGATTGGGAACGAACGTGATCGGCTCACTCGTGATTCACAAATCACGGTTCTAGCCAACACTAACCATCAAGCAAATTCTACAGTTTATTAAATAATTAATGCTACTTATTTCAAAAAGTATTTATTCTTTTTTTATTAATATACATGATCGGTGATTACAATTGTTACAAAATAATATAAGTAACGCATATAAATCCAAAGAGGGACTTTCAACATTTAAATTTACAAATCCACGTCCCGTAACCACTGGTACCTAGTAGGAGCGTAGCAGAAAATTTCATTCAATATTTTCGACTTCTTTTTTGTGTAAAAGCATCATATTTCCTGTTGTGTTAGCGCTGAAAACAAACACAATATTAGTATAAAATTAAAGGTAACGTATGGATAAACAGGATACATGCCATACTTACTTCAACTTTATCTCCGCACAGTACACACCCTAGGCGATCGTGCATGCTCCTGCGAACATTAACATTTATAAGGAAACATATGTTAAATTATTATCTACTAAACAAGACGCCAAACATTCGCAAGTCGCGGGTAACCCTACTTTTCTATCTTGCAGATAATAATGTAAATCTCGATATCCGCGATGTAGATAATTGGAAATTATTCAATTCCATAATGACGTTTACCTTATGGATACGTCGAGATGATTTGTCTGGATATTGTTGCTCAGAATCGCGTGGTGCCGGGGTACTTAAAGAAAGGGTGGGGGGAGGATAGGTGGAGGAGGGTAGTAAGATTTACGCTTGGGAATAAGATGAGAGGGGGGAGATACTGGGAGGAGGAGGAAAGAAGGTTGTGCAGAATGTGTGGGCAGGAAGAGGAATCGTGGGAGCAGACTTCGGCGGTCTCCGGCGGAGCCAGGGGTAGTCCACTCGCATAGGAGCACTGTTAACACGGATTTAGTAGCTATCCAGGCCGCATGAGGCCTCTGAAAGCAGTATTAATTCTCGGAATTTGTACTAGATGGCACTCACAGCGTTATATTGTGGGGGATCTGACACGACCACCGTCAGATCCAGTGGAGACTAACCCGGATAAAGGGGTCACCACCTTCATAGAGAAGGAAAGAGCGTTTCGTCCCGGGCCCGCCAGAGGACTCGTCAGTAAGGCTACCTGGCGGAACCCTGCCTTAGACACGCTGGGTATCAGGAACTGGGAACGAACTCGTATATATACTAACAGGAGAGACTACGGTCACCGGCGAGAAACTTCTCAAGCCTCGTAGCCCTCTGGTGGAGCGTCGGTAACCACAACGGATCCCTACAGTACTCCCCCCTAGAGAACTCCTAGGGACTTGGAGGAATCGGTGCAGATGCTGGAAGTGGATTCGTTGTAGAGGTAGTAAAGTCCGAAGTTATGGTACCGAACGGTGAAAGCTCCACCAACCATAGGTCAGTAGTAGAGAGGAAACACTAGCGAGTAGGCCACTCACACGAGGGCAGAGGAGTACCAACGTACTCCAGCTCAAGCCAACAAACCTTGCAGAGGGACGCGAATCGTACCCGGGCTACTAATTGCAGAGCGATGGACCAACCGATGCAGAGCGGTGCGTCAAGCCGATGCAGAGCGGGGAAAACCAAATCGATGCAGAGCCATTGCCAATGCCAAGGGGCGAGCAGTACTCAAGCTAGATGAAGGAAGGAGTGGCGAGCACACTGCTCGAGCCACAGGAGAGAGAGAGAGAAGGAAACGGCGAGAGCAACACTACTGCTCATCAAAGCCGCACGTGTCGACATCACGTCGGGGTCACCAGATGTAGGGTTCAGTAAAACGGGTGAGGTAGGAATCCCTCTTAACGGCCCTACGTCGTTAGGATGGGATGTGCTGGTAATGACTTCACACGTTGTATACGAAATGTAAATATATGTATTTCCGTGCACGACACGTAGTTGTCTCCGAAGGAGATCGAAGACGTGGAATGCAATACGTTAATCACGTAGGAGAATGCGCATAACGCAAGACGTATGTACCACGCACGTGGATTAAACAATAAAGTATTTTACACGAGAGAAAGGACACGTGGTCCAAATACTGACTAGTAGTCCTAAGTGACCTTCTAAGACGAAGTCACAAAGCGAAGTGAAAAGTCGCGCCATGCTAACCGCTGGCAACGCATGCCGGCTCGCGCAGTCTCCCCACCACCAAACAATCCTTGGAGTGGGAGAACAGCCGCTCCCCACACACTCCCCCCGAGTGCAAGTGTGCACATGCACGAACTTAATCTATGTATAAAAAAGGAATAATATAATATAATACAATATATACAGTATATACAGCTTGCATGTACAATGCAACGAGGTTGGCAAATCTTGCAGTTTCGTGTGGTTATGAGCCCTGCGCTATTTTTACGTTCCCTCGGGAATACGTTTTCAGCGCCGGTCTCGGCGGGATGTCCGCTGTAATCGAAGGGTCTTTCGAGGGACCTGCCTTATCAGGCGTCGCATCAGGCGTGTCTTCTAACAAGAAAAACGCTGGTTTTAATAAATCGGTAGACACACATTTTGTTGTACCGTTCACAACAATTTCATAGACTGCGTCTGAAATTCGTTTTTCGACTTTGAACGGCCCGGAATACGGGGGTTCTAAAGCCTTTTTTGCAACATTGCGAAGAAAAACGTGGGAACATGTTTTTAATTCTTTGAAAAAGAATGCTCTTTTTTTATAATTGTGCACTACGGGCACCGGTCGCACCATGCGCATGTATTCTCGGAATTCCTCGATGAATATCTGCGGGTTAGGCGACAGATCGTCGGGAAGAAAGAATTCTCCCGGTAAACGAATGGCGGTTCCGAACAGAAATTCTGCCGGGGACGCGCCAGTATCTGCACGAACGTGCGAACGCAACCCCATGAGCACTGTGGACAGCGCTCGGGACCAATTCTCATCTGAATGGCACATAATTGCCGCTTTTAGTACTCGGTGCCAACGTTCTATCATACCGTTGGACGCCGGGTGATACGGTGTAGTCCGTATCCGTTCGGATCCTATTAACGTTAGTAACGCAGTGAATAATTGCGATTCAAACTGTGAACCCTGATCGGTGGTGATCACCTTAGGTGCACCGTATCGAGAGATCCAAGTGTCATAAAATGCCCTTGCGACTGTCCTAGCAGAAATCTCGACGATGGGAGTTGCCTCCACCCAGCGCGAAAATCGGTCGATCATTGTTAGGCAGTATGCGAAACCGTCACTAATCGGTAAGGGACCGATTATGTCTATATGTATCTGGTCAAATCGGCCGTCCGGTGCAACGAAGTGTTCCGGAACACGCTTTACATGTCGTCTGACCTTTGATTTTTGACAATCAATGCATTGCTTGCACCATAGTGCAATATGTCTATGCATATCGGGCCAAACATACCGTTGCCTGATTGTGCGATCTGTGACTTTCGCACTGGGATGGGCAGGCCTGTGAAACATCCCAAAAACTGTCTCGCGCAAGGATGCAGGAATGTATGGCCGAATAGCCTCACCTGACATCTCGCAAAACACCGCGGTATGGGCCGGACCCCATTGTAATTTAATTAATTTTAATGGAGGATTTGTCATTGTTTGCAATTGACGCACCTCCTCGTCCTGCATTTGTGCTTCTGCCAATTCTTTCAAATTAATTTCCAGAGGAAGTCTGAGTGATTCTATCCGCGATAGAGGATCCGCAACAACATTGTTCAACCCCGGAATATGTTCTATTACGGTGGTAAATTGAGCAATGAATGAAAGTTGGCGTATTTGACGCGGCGATGCCTTGTCAGAAGACTGTTTAAAAGCATAAACGAGGGGTTTATGGTCAGTTAAAATTTTAAAATTTCTACCTTCGACGTAGTATCTAAAATGCTTTAGAGCTTCAAAAATGGCGGTTAATTCGCGATCGTACGCACTATAATTTAATTGCGCGGGCGACAGTTTCTGGGAGAAAAACGCAAGCGGTTCCCAATCGCCCGAGAGGCTCTGCTGCTCTAGGGCTGCGCCCATTGCCACGTCCGACGCATCGGTCACGATGCGCGTTTGGGCATCCTGTCGAGGGTGTACCAGAAGGGTAGCTTCGGCAAGTTTTTTCTTGACCACTGCAAATGCTAAATCTGCCTCCGCAATCCACTCGATTGGTCTCTTATCATTCTTTTTTGAATCTTTAAGATATCCATTCAGCGGTAACTGAATTCCAGCAGCATGAGGTATACTTAGTCTATAAAAGTTAACCATGCCCAAAAAGCGTCTAAGTTCGACAATAGTTTTAGGTTTTGGGAAATTCGTGATGGCCTCCACCTTCTTGGTGGTAGGACGAATGCCCTTTGAATCTATAAGATAACCCAAAAACTCGATTTCGGCAACGCCGAATACACATTTACTTAGATTTAATCTAAGATGGGCAGATTTTAATCTTTCAAAAACGACTTGTAGATGTTTTTTATGTTCCTCTTCCGAAGAAGATGCAATCAAAATATCGTCAATATAAACGAAAGTATAATCTAAGTACCCAAGTATCCTATCCACATACCGCTGGAAGGTTTGACTTGCATTCCTTAGACCGTAAGTCATGTACACGAATTCGAAGAGACCAAACGGCGTGATGACCGCAGTTTTTGGCACATCCTCGGGCGCCATCGGAATTTGATTGTATGCTCTATGTAAATCGAGCGAGGAAAAGATTATCTTTCCCGACAAATTCGTCGCACAGTCGTGCAAGTGATGAGTCGGGTACCGATCCGGTACTGTAATTGCGTTTGTACGCCGATAATCACCGGCAATCCTCCAGGTTCCGTCCGCTTTCTTAATCATGTGAATCGGGCTGGACCATGGGCTAGAAGACGGGCGGCAAATGCCCGCTTCCACCAACCTTTTGAATTCCGCTTTTGCGGCTTTTAATTTGTCCGGGCTTAAACGCCTCGGTCGTTCGGAAACTGGAGGACCGGTAGTGTTCATGTAATGATAAACATCACCGCCGGTCGGTGGGTTAACACGGGAATTTCCCGTGATTTCGGGGAACTGTAATAGTAAACCTGAGTACGTCGACGCATGATCGATCGTACTGGTGGCAGTAAATTCTACCCGTTTGATACTGGCATACACCTGCAATCCAGTCAGAGAATCGACAAGAACGCGCTTGCGCAGGTCGACCGATAACCCATAGTGCGACAATACATCTGCGCCTATAATCGCGTAAGGCACATCAGCGATAGTGAAAGTCCACCTTAGTGGCCGCCTGAGTCCCAGATCGAGTGATCTGTATGACTCGCCGTACGTGTTAATTCGCGTGGCGTTCGCAGCGAATAACTTAAATGAAGTTGGTTCGGCGCGAGTTTTGTGAACTGCGGGGAGCAGTGAAATATCTGCCCCCGTGTCAACGAGGAACATTTGTCCGGTCGCGCGATCGCGTACGTGGAGACGTTTAGAAGTGGTGCGACCTTCCACGTCCATCTCCGAAACGGAAGGTCGAACTATTTTCCCTGATTCCACGTCGAATATTGCGGACAGGACGGGTTGCAGTGAAAAGGATTGTTCGGGTATTTCTCATGGGAATAGCACAATTTTCCTTTGCTCTTGTCGCGATTGGGTTTACCCTTTGATTTCGACCTGGATTTAGATCGCGAATTCCGTGAATTTAATTTAAACTCGACTTTCTGTAGTCGTTTCGAAATCTCTTTTAACTGATTTCGAATTTCAACAAGCGCGGAATTTGACACGTCGGACTTTTCGACAGGAGCTACGACCGTGTTTTCGGCGCCCTGATACGTTTCCGCAATTTTATCCGCCATTTCCGCAAGTTTGTTCAAGTCAGAAACGTCTCCCGCGGCTAGAATCGCGCGAGTTGTGGCTGGTAAATGCTCGTTAAAAATTGTACGTAATATTTCGTCGCTGCATTTACCCTTGTTTAAGCTACGAAGCCTATTTAAAATTAATGAGGGTTTTCCCGTAGTGGAAATTTCCCCTTTTAACAATTTCCGTAAATCTTCTTCCGCTGAAGCAGCGTAAGTGCTTACAATCCGCTTTTTTATTTGTTGGAACAGATCTTCCGGTTGCGGAATTTGCGTAATTAAGTCATTAAGTGACTCAACGATTTCGTCATCGAGCTCGGCGATCACGAAATCCGCCTTCGTACTATCGACGGTTATGTGGGCGCTTCGGAAAGACGCCTCAACCCGCAAGAACCAAGTTGCAGGATTGGTGCGGAAAAATTTTGGGATTTTCGGAATCCTATAATTGTCAATGTGCAGATCGCTATCTGTTTGATTCCGTCCCGAAATGGCCTAATTGTCGTCATTAAGCGGCATTTTAAGGTAAGTGGTTAAAACTACTATAATACAAGATATTATATAAAACCGTATTACTATTAAAATTACTATGCAATACTGCAATAGCATGAACTGCAATTATATATATAAAAGTGCTGCCCTATGGCAAGGACACTATTTCGAACGCGCCTACGTGCTAAGCTGTTGACGACAATGTTTCCGAAATTTTTTCAGGAAACGCAACAATGTTGCCCTTCACGGAAGGCGTTCGGACGAACGCGTGATGCTCGCCAGGCGTGCGCCGTTGCCAATAGTCTCGATTGCGATTATACACGCTTGACGGTACGCAATTCCACGAATTCACGACCGATGCGGCAACGTCGCATTTCCTTTATCCTCGCACGCGCGCGAAATCTCGAACGGTACGAAAATTGTACGTTATACAGAGACTCATAACCACCGCGAAATACAAATAATTATTGCCAACTCGCTCACCGCAATGCCTTCGGTGAATTTTCAGCGAAGTCCTGCGAACAGCAATCGCGTCCCGGTCGGCAGCCCCCAAGTGCGGTCAACGGAGACAGGTCCGGGCGCAGGAAACAGGATTCTGCAACCAGGAACTTGGTCGTGGCACTGCCTGGGCACCTCGGTCCTGTAGATACCAGGCACCCTGATGGAAGCCGAAGAGCTTCTCAGGAGGTCGTCTCGACGAGTAGACCATTGAGCCGGTGCATGTAGCACATGCTACAGGAGATCACCCAGGGTAGGCAATCATGGACATCCTCTCGTACTGGATGGACAGCAATCACGGCGTCGGAGACGTAGCCGATTGCTGATGATTTTATTCTGTTTCAGGAACAGGGCTGGCCGACTCCAAAACCAGCGTCTCGTGGTGAAAACTATCACGTCGAGGTCACCACTGTGGGGGATCTGACACGACCACCGTCAGATCCAGTGGAGACTAACCCGGATAAAGGGGTCACCACCTTCATAGAGAAGGAAAGAGCGTTTCGTCCCGGGCCCGCCAGAGGACTCGTCAGTAAGGCTACCTGGCGGAACCCTTTTTTTTTTTTTTTATAATGTTTTATTCATTTAAGTACAAATTTACAATGTCAACTTGTACAAGTATAGAGAATAAGCTATTTATCTATAAATAATGGTGAAAAGATTAACAGGTCGCATAGATGACGCTCGTAATCATATAAACTATCCTTAATATCTATTGATCTATTAAATATAGTTTTCTCCTTTCCCTTTTTTGTATTTGGGGTGGGTAATTTGTGTAAAAGAAGCTTCCGGAAAATGAACGGTAATATACCACGCAAAAAAAAAACCGGAGCATTGTCTTACTACGCTCATCTTCAAGGCTGTATGCTTACAACTACTGCTCGCTCAGATTCACACATCACACGCGCATTTATCCATCCATTCATACGCCTTAAAGCTAGCTATATACAAACTATATACATATTTACATTTAAATCTGACTTACACGATAAGTCTTTCATTATGAATTATAATACACATCACTCTGTGTCTTTATTAGGTCTCGCCAATTGGGTCTGCGGGGGTGTGCGTGTCGTGGTGTAATGGATTTACTTCCCTCCACCAGTATTTCTCGGTATTGAGATGGTATTTATTTATTCTATCAATGTTAGGTATTTCCATTATGTATGTCTTGTCAATTTCGGAATTTAGGCAGTCTATGTCAGGGTCGTATGTGATTCTTTTGTCAGAGGATCTTCTTTTTATGTGGTAGATCGTTGGTATGTTGTTTCTGTCCGTAATTCTATTAGTTTTATCTAAGTAGATAAACGCTTCAGGGGGGATATTGCCTGCTAACAAGGCGTTCTTATAATATTCATCGTGGGGGTATATTGCGCCCCTAATGAGACCGTTGTTGTGGATGTTTGAAATATTGGCGAAGTAATCTCTAACTAATTTAATTATATGGCAGTCGATCCTAGAGACCCCCGCTGTATTATATAATTTTTTGCAACTTTCATAATGTTTGTAATTTGATTTATCGCTTCTATAGATCCTTGTACAGGCCCTTAGGCATTTTCTTTCAAATTTTCTGTATTTTTCCATCATGTGTGGACTGATATTGTACCAAACTGGGCAGCCGTATGTAAGGATTGGTCTGATCAGGAGCATGTAACAAATTATTTTAATTTTTTGTTTCAGATAATCGGAGTAGAATAATCTGCTATGGGTGAGAAAAGCCTTCCTCGCTTTTTTCAGTTGGATATCCACATGTTTGTTCAACAATATCCGTTCGTCCAGATTGATCCCTAAGTACTTAACTATTTTTTGGTGGGGTATTTCTATATTATTTGACTTAATTTTAAAAGTTTTATAAGTCTTACGAAAGTTTTTGCATTTATTTAGTAACTTATCTCTGAATAGTATTGTTTCGCATTTGGTGGGGTTGATTTTGAGTTTCCAAGTAAAGTAGTAATCGTCAATTTTATTATATATCTCTTGTAGTCTTTTTTGCATTTTTTTGACATTTTTTCCGCTGCAATAAACGATCAGATCATCGGCAAAGAAAATGGTATTTATGTCTGTTGCGGTCGCCAGATCAAAAAGATTAGGGATGTCTGAGTTGTAAAAGTTAAACAGTATAGGAGCTGTAACAGTCCCTTGTTGCATCCCATCAACGAGATTGTATATGCGATTTGTACTAGTTTTATTATTAGATATATAAAACTTTTTATTGGTTAGCATGTTCACTAGTATATTTAACAGGTGCGGAGGGCATCCTTTGTTATAAAGTTTGAATGTTAGTCCTTTGATCCATACTGTGTCAAACGCCTTTTCTAGGTCTATGAGGCACGCAGCCACACTTTCCTTCCTGGCGAGCGCATAGTGTATGTCTGATGTCAGTTTGTTAATTGCGTGTACTGTACTGAGTTTGTGTCTGAAGCCAAATTGATTGTCGGGAATTATTTCATTTTCGATAAAAAATCTTTCCAGCGCTTTCTTAATAATTACTTCAAAGATTTTTGAAATGTTAGGGAGAAGACTGATTGGCCTATAGCTTGTGGGTTCCGTTGGATCTTTACCCTTTTTTCTGATGGGTACTACTTTTGCCCTTTTCCATACAGTAGGAAAGTAGCAATTGTTGAGGCAGTTGTTGAATAGAAAATTATAATCAAAAATGGTTTTGAAAGGTAGGTGTTTTAAAACTATATTCGGTATGTCATCCACTCCCGCTGATTTTTTGTTACTAATGGATCTAAATATTTTTAGGGTCTCTAGGGGTGAATGAAAGTAATATATGTCTGTTTCCCAATGTGGGTCACTGGCTGTATTTTCGTTAGAAAATTGCATCAATGAAGAGTTTCCATTGGTGAAGGCCGCCAAACCACCAGAAATAACATCATATTTTTTTTCAATTATCTCTGTTAGCCTGGCTTTGCCTAGATTTTTATTTTGGGAATGAACTGCCGCAAAATTAGCCCCTATTATATCATTCTTGTCTTCTTCCTTATTTATAATATAATTACCATCTTTGTCCTTTTGGAGCTTGTGAGGGTCGATATTAGCCTTAGATAATATGTTTGAATTATCCTTCTTTATTACTAGGTTCGGTAACGCAAACGTTTCTTTCGGTCTGAAAATTGAATTGACTTGAGGGAACATGTTAGATGAATTTAAAGGGATTTTTTTGATTTTATTTTCCCAATATTTGTTAACTGATTTTTGGAATTCTCTTTTGATTTCTGTCTTGCATTTCTTAATGCAAAATTTAGTTCTATTTATTATGATTGGTGCTAATGAGGTAGGGTGTCTATATTCGTTGTTAAGTATGGTAATCAGTCTGCTTTTGGTCCTGAGGAGGTCTTTGATTTTTGCATTTATGTATCTGTCTGTAGAGTTCATACTCTCAAGTCTGGGCACTGCAGTAAGGATTGCGTTTCTAATAGAGTTGTTTATTTTTTCTATATAATTATCAATTTCAACATTACTCAGATTTCTATTATGCGGAATACAGAAATTATCATTCTCGGTTACTACTTTTTGGAAATCTACCCAGTTAGTTTTATTATAGTTAAGACTGGCCTGTGGTGTTTCTAAAGCTATTTGGTCGTTTTGATTAGGGAGTGAGATCTGGATATTAATGGCTCTATGGTCACTATCCATATCTATTGTTTGTAGTGTTTCATCAGCGTTAGGGTTGTCTAATTTTAGTCTACTGTCGAGTATGGCAATGTCGAGGAAGGCATTACTCCTTGGGAACGTGGGTATGTTAGTGCCTCTCAAAGAGAGTCTGAAGTCAATCTCTTTATCAACTACCCAGTTTGCGAGAGCTAAACCTCTACTATTATAAAAAGTGTTATTCCAGCTTGTGTGCTTAGCATTGAGATCGCCCCTGGCGGAACTCTGCCTTAGACACGCTGGGTATCAGGAACTGGGAACGAACTCGTATATATACTAACAGGAGAGACTACGGTCACCGGCGAGAAACTTCTCAAGCCTCGTAGCCCTCTGGTGGAGCGTCGGTAACCACAACGGATCCCTACAATTTTGTAGGGAGTACTGTCTCCTCCTGTCGAGACCCAAGAGTGGGGAACATTCTCGTGAACCAAGCTAACGCGTGCAAGAGTCTAACCTCAAATACATTTATACTTTTTATTGTTAACCAAGAGTGATCATTGTCCTTCCCAATCTTCGACATACATCACCTGCACGAGTAGGGCCTGCTATAATTACTAATGTGCCGGTAATCCCTACAATTCAATGGGGGTAGTATCATAAATCATATCCTATTTCTGAAATTTTGCGGAACGCTTGGGGACGCTTGCTTTCCATCGCTCTCTTCTGGGGAGGAATGGATGAAGAGGTTGTGGAAAGAAGAGCGATGTGTGAGGGGGGGGGGGGTCCGTGGTGAGAGTGGAGGAATGGGAGTGACAGGGGAAGCGAGGGGAAGCGGAGGTCCGGGAGACGGAGGAGAGAGAGCGAGCGAGCGGGAATAGAGGATAGGGTGTAGTTAAGTTAACTTAGATTAAGAGTAGGTTAAGTTAGATTAAGGTATTGATAAGGTAGTATTAAGGTATGGATGTGAAGGAGAAGGTGTATGGGAGATTGTAACCCCTAGGGGATCAATAAAAAGGATTATAGTAAAGTATAATTACACATAATTGATTAATTCAGTATATATATAAAAGATACTGAAATCATGTATGTTACAGACAAGAATATTTAATATCGTTTTAGAATTTTCATGGATGTTTTATATGGTTGCTTTAAATATATACAGTTTCTGGTTTGTGTAATTCGTAATTATGATAACGATAAACGTCGGGTGAACACTATCTTTCGATTCGTTATACTTTTTACAAGTCTATGTTGCAACGTCAACGCGTTTCTTACGTAAAATTAGAATACATGAAAGTTTTCACATCACAAATTCGTAAAATACGTTCGTGAACGTAACATACAAATATTATATTCCAACAGTATTTGAAAAATTTACTGTTTCATGTATTCTTACTTTATTTTAAAGATGTACATGTTGTCATAGCTTTTCTCTTGGATAACTTTGCATCTTCTTCAACTTCTTAAGGGCACACTTCGCCGCGGTGCATTTTGCAATTCTATAATTTCTTCCAATCCCTTTGAAAGAACCTTTACCAAACACATCCACTGTCACCCTAACTCTACGCCCATCGGCCAATTTCTCTGGTTTCCCGAATTTCGCTGTTTCAGGTTCTAGTTCCAATAATTCACGAACTGGAGATTTAGGAACATTGGTGCTGAATTGTTCTAAAATTGGTAAAAGATTACATATGTATTTTTCCGTGAATATTAGAAATAAAAGAGAAACATGTAATTACCAATTTCATTTTTCATGATAGCATAATAAACTCCCCATACCGCGTCCAAAGACATGCTACTGTCTAAATAAATTGCACCAGCTAACGATTCAAAAACATCTCCTAATGCTTTCGGTACCTCTACATCTTCGGCTTCTTCGCATTCTTCTTCGCCGATTAAATAATACTAAAGAAATGTGGACAATAATGAAAACGTAGTACATGAATTGAAGGGCGGCGTGCAATAAGGGGACTAGCGCTTAAAAAAAGATTGGAAAATTATATGTTGTTACACTGGATTTTAAAAAATATAGTGTTGTAAAGCTTGTCACGACACATTTTTTTCCATTTTCAGGTTTTTTAACCAATCATTACTATTCGAAACAAATTTTTCTTGGTCCAAAGTCAATATTTCTTTAAACATAAATCGCGATATCTTGAGTAAATATTAACGACTTAACGTAAATATTATGAGACATAAAACGTAACATGAGAAAACTTTAGCGAATGTTGAAAAACATGGGTTATGCCCAGTATTACTTTTTAATTAAATATTATTACAGTTTTGAACATAAGGGTTTTGTGCATACACTTTACGGTTTCGCTAGAGTTTTCTGAAGTTATGCTTTAACTCTCGTAACGATTCGTTAATATTTACTCAAGTTATCGCAATTTATGTTTAAAGAAATATTGACTTTCGACGAAGAAATCTTTTTTGTTTATAATTTTAGCTCGAATAGTAATGACTGAATAAACATTTCTCAGCGTTTAGACAATACTTTTTCGCATTTTCAAGCGCTAGTCCCCTTATTGCAACCCGATCCTTCAATCGTGACTATAATAAAAGCACTTTTAGATCAATTCTTTACCTCTTCGCTAATGGAATGTCCATTTTCCTCCTGAATTCTAACAAAACGATTTATGACAACACTTAAGCCGGGAGAAAGGTGTCGAAAATATTTATGAAACCCACATCTAACAGCTAGGGAAGCAAATATAGTATTATTAACTAAAGCTGATCGCAAATCTGTTAAAGCACCTGGTGAATGTTGTCTGGCATCTTCGTACAAGTGCCTTGTTATTAAATAATCTAGAATTACACCATACTACATTATACTCAGCATTATATTAAAACACAGATATAATAAAACGGAATTAACTCAGCTCGTTCATTACCTAAAACTGCATCTCCGAGAAATTCTAAACGTTGATAACAATCCGTCAGTCTATTAGGTTGATACGATGCATGAGTAAATGCTTGTAACAGATAGCTGATGTCGTAAAACTTGTATCCTATACTTTTTTCTAAATCATCATATCCATCGAGCATCGTTTTCAATTCTCCTTCTGGATCAGGAATGTAGCGAAGCAAAGGATTTTGCGGTTCTTCCAATTTCCCATAACGAAGCTATAATAACAAACGTTTCTTAAAACATCCTTCGACGTTCAATCTCACTTTTGTGATCACTAATCGATGGTAAAATCACCTGCGTCCAAGTTGTCTGGCCCTGTTCGTTCGCTCCTTTTACATACGGCGTACTACCAGGAACTCTTTCTGTTGGTTCTGTCTCTTGGACAACACAAACTCCTTCCGTAGGCAATACATGAATCCCTAGCCAGGCCATAAAAAGTAACGCGCCTCTAGGGCCACAAGCAATTAAGTATGCCCCGATTAATGCTTCCACGCAATCTGCGATACTTTTATCAGGAATGCTATGTTGAGTAATTAAATTGTAAGGTATAAAGCAACGCAAGTTGTCTAAATTGTTTGAAAGTGGAGTTTCATTACGATCAAGTTCGCTCTTCATGATGCCCAGCTTTTGTTCTGTTTCTCGAACAAGTTGCGTTATTTCAGTGGGATTTACAGCTTGCAATGTTGGAATGTCAGCTTGGTTCCAAAGAGAAGAAGGTATGCCAGACTCAATTAAAGCTTGCTCGAGTTCTTTCGGAACATAGTAGCAAGGAGGTAACCAGTTGTCGTGTGGTTCGAACTTTGTCGCTATCATGCTCTCGCCTAACATCTTTTGCCTTCCCAGTCTATATAAATTTAAGTTACTGACCTAAAAAATTTTAGTATAATTAAGAAATAATAGATGACTGATGTGGAATAAACAGATATTGTAATATTTTGAAACTTCCGGTACCTGTTTCGATCTTAAGTGACTGAGTTTGCCTTCGTGAATATTGTCGTATGTACAATATAAGTAAGTAGTTATCGCATACTTTAAGAAAGAATCTCCAATAGTTTCTAAACGTTCTAAATTAATTCCATCGTTTGCGTTAGACATTGTTAAGGCTTGCAAAATTAAACTGGGACTTGGCCCTGGATGATCATTTAATTCAGGTTGAAAATCAAAACTAAAAAGATTACTGTCCAACTGATATGTACACTCTGACTTGTTAGAATCTTTTTTTATCAATTGCGAGATATCGCAATTGTTTAATATTTCCTTAGTGAATCTAGCAACAACTGTTTCTACGCGAGCTTTATGCTTATAATCTGGCACACTCCCTTCAGATTGTGAACTAAACGAATTTTTTCTTTTAATCACGATCTCACTATCGCAGGATATAAAAAATCCATTCTCTAGTATTTGACGCTCTCTTATTTTAGTATATTCGTAATGAACTTGTTTGTGCTTTGCAATTAAAGATTCTTCGCTCTCCTCCGTATACGACCACAAAATGTCATCGGAATTCTTTTCGGTTTCCAAGAGATCCAAGATCTTCTTATTGATCTCCTGCTTGGAGATTTGCTTTTCATCTTCCACAGCTTCCGCAACGTTCTCTCCCATGTAGGAAATTCGCAAGCCCCTATTATCGTCCTCACTTTCGTCAGAAGTGTCAGCGAATCCATCGCTGTAAATGTCATCCGACTCGTAGCCATCAAAATCTGACTCGCACGCAGGAGAACCGTATCGAATATCATTCCAGTTATAATCATTTGGCAGAACAGTTACGTTCAAATCATTCGGATTAAAATCCATAGAATTCATTGCCATGTCGTTTGACCAAGTACCAATTTCCAATTCATTTTCATCGTTCGACGCCTGCGTCTCTGTTTCTGTTGCATCAGCGTCGTCCGACTGAGGTTTGCAACTCTTATCGCTCATGTTCTCTTTACTAGATACATCCACATTATCTGTCCCATTTTCAGATACGTTCTGACATTTATTGTCGGCCACATTATTCGAAGAAACTATTTGGGTCGTTTCATTTTTAGCTAATTTAACTTTCTCAAATTCCTTGGATTTCTTCAAAACCTCCGCTAAACTCCATCCAAAGTCTAATGCAGGCCATTCGAAATCTAAAATATTTTTGTATTAGTTTCGATTTAAAGAAACCCACTATCGATGTAATTCTTTTATTCTATACGTACTGGAATCTAAATTTTGCTGTCCTAAATTAATTATTTGCGTCACTTGACATCGTATTTGATTAGCAAGTAATAAGGCATTGATTCTATATAAGATACAAGGTAAACAAACTGCTTGTCTCCACAAGGACGCCGGGAAAGGATGAATCGCGCACAATTCAGCAACAAGAATTTGCTTTTGCTCCAGATTCTCCCGTTTTGCGCGTTTCGTTTCTTCGCTACTTGTAGGTAACGCGACGCCTTTTCGATTAACGTATCTAAAATGAAATCTCTAATAAACATACGACTAGGGTAATATAATTGCGGGTATCACATTTCTCGCATTTACCTAGGTGTCAAGAAGTTCAACCTAGCCGATGTATGATCCACATCTAGCAACGGCTGATCTAAATTTTGTATTTGTATACCGTATTTCTTAAGATAATATTCTTCAAAGGTACTATAATCGTCACCAGGGAAAGAAGACTTGGGATTTAAATTTGTACAAATCTCAGCAACGTAAAAGTACTAGAACGAGTAAAGACACATTATTTAAAATTATATTTCATTACTTATTAAGGGGTAATGCCACGATGATAGGCCAAAAATGGTAGGATAACTTTGGAGGCGATTTTAAAGAAATTCAGGAACCTTATGTTACACTTTTAATCCGCCGGAGGTCGCGGTCCCAAAAATTCTCCTGGGTGTCGCGGTGTATCTGAGAGATACAATAACTTAGAATCCCTGCTTCAGTGATAATTTCCGAAAAGAACCTATACAAATGCAATCTAGACCCGAGCGATGGATATATAACGAGTGAATGTGTTGAACAACAGCTACCCTTCGTCGGTAAGGGTTGTAATGTTCCTGTTTAAAAATATTCAGGAAAAGATATACATATGTATCTGTCAGATCAACCGCGACCTCCGCAGGGTTAATAAAGTTCATAAATTCCTTTAAAATCACCTCCGCAGTTATTCTACCACTTCTGGCCCATCATCGTGGCGTTACCCCTTAATGATAAGTTTACTAAAGTACCTGAGGCTGGTCTTGACTCCTATACCAAGGCATAATCACGGCGTCGTGATATTTTGATGCATCGAACTTGAAATTCCGCCTGTCCTCTTCCGGAACCTTAGTTCGCACCGCATTTCGATTTTCGTATATACACTCCAAGAAATGCCAATCTACAGTGACGCCAGATTGTTCATCTATAAAGATACAAATTGATTGTAGTATATCGAACGTAATTGAAATAACAGTACTAGTGATTCTGGAGAGATATTCACCTAATTTTACTGGCACAATCATATACGAATTCTCTGAAGCGTTGGGATCAAAGAGCATTAAATATTGTTGCAATCTTAAGACATTCGTAAAAGTATAATTAAGGAAGGTGGCTATTTTCTCTATTTGTACTTCATTTAAAACCACAGTTTGTTTACTCAGCTTCAATTTCACGTGAACTTCGCCGGATCTGGTGTAAATGGGAAATGGGCACAACTGAAACAAAAAGATAAATATTAATACTCTATGTGCATGCCGCACATTTATAATTAATATATATTATACTGGGAATGCAGGGCCGGCCTTCTGTATAAAGGGGCCCGGGTGCAACATATATTTTGAGGCCCCAAACAATTTCTCAACGGTAGAAACGCATTTTTTCACAGAACGAAATCACAAAAAAAAGGATAATGATAACAATAATAAAGAAAAGATAAAAAATAAACGAAATAAACATTAACATATTTAAATGTTTTTTTTATTGCCATGCCATTCATTATATTAGATTATTATATTATTCTATCAGAAATTATGTTCGAATATCTTTTTTTCTTAATTTTAATCAAATAAGAAAAATTTCGTTCTCATTTTTTTTTCTCTTTTCTTAATTTGTTTTTTTCTGGGGATCTGTACAGCCCGGGGCTCGGATGCCTTTATTTTATTACCTTAGGAATTTTTTTCAATGTTATTATACCAAAACCTATAGCTGATTCTTCAGGGGGATAAATACGACGTCCCCTGGTATTCTGTTCTTCGGGTAATGGACAACTCAGAACCATGTTAATGTGATATAAGTAAGAAGAGATTCCAACTATCGGCCTACAGTCCGTTAACGCTTCAGCAGTCTGAAAAACACAATCTCGGTAACGAAATATTGAAAGACACAAGGTGAATTCGAAAAAGCAAATTAATTATTAACAGTGAAACCTTTTTATAATAATATTGTCTACGTTTAGTCGTTCCAGGCCGAGCTTCAGAAAAGTCTACTTTACTTTCGTCCGGTAGGGCAGGCACTTCTGCGTCTTCTGGCTTAGCTTTGAAGTTCTCTTTCCCAATAGGCAGTAAATTATCATCTATCTCATTCTTTCTATGTAAATCAATGCATAATTGCAAAGCAGCCATCCGCCTCGCCATGGCTCTATTAGGCATAGGGTACGACTGGAATAAAATTTCAAGTGAGCGCACTTTAGTAAGGTAACAGGGGACTCCTAAATTATTATGTATGAGAAATCATTTACCGATACAACATATTTTACTGGAGAATTTATAGGAAGTCGTAAAGAACATATATACATAGGCATATTGTCTACATTCACTCCTTTAATGGACCATTCTGGTGTTAATCTCGTGAATGTGTCACTAGGTAATTTTGCACAATATCTGTTCAAGTCAAATTTTATAATAAGCTGACATAATTTTACAAATTTCAGGGGTATGATATTAAAAATATTCTTCCCCCATGTTTTCTCAACATTACCTGTTTACTAGCGATATAGCAGAATTGAAAGTAACTTTCGGCGAATCATCTCCATCGAGTGGTCTATAATGCGGTATCATACCAGTATACGCGTCCGCTTCGTTTTCTTCTTCTTCGGTGGGCTCGTTGTTAGAACATTTTCTTAACAAGGTCTACAAAATAGATCGGTGCTCTTCCATTAAAATTTTCGATTGCGATAAACACAGATAATAGTAAAACTACTACACATTGGTGGGTGATGGAGGCGAAGAAAAAGTTGAGGGGTAGGAGGGAAAGAATAGAGGATGACCTCACGGAGGAGGAGAGAAAGACGAGGTGGAGGATAGAAAGAGAGGCAGAAGTTGAGAGGGAGAGAGGAAGGAAAGTACAAGTGGGGTATATGAAGATGTGGGTGGACGGGAAGGTAAAGATTTGGGATGAGTTGGGGGAAAAATGGAGTGAGGAGCAGGGAAACGGGGGAACGTGGCAGGGGGAAAGGGGGAAGATAGTAATAGGAAGGAAGGAAGGAGCAAAGGGAGGAGATTTAAAATAGCGTTTTGGAATGTGGCAGGGCTAAGGAGAAAGGATGGGGATTTTTGGAAGGGGCTGGAGGAGTGGGATGTGTTTGTGCTGAGCGAAACGTGGTTGGAGGAGAGGGAGTGGGAGTGGGTGGAGAGGAAAATACCCAGGGGGTATGTTTGGGAAAGACAATGGGCCAAGAGGGAGAATAAGAAGGGGAGAGCAATGGGTGGGATGTTGATGGGAGTGAGAAAGGGGTTGGAGACGAGAGGGGAGGGAAGGGTAGAAATAGAAGGGGTGTTGGCGAAGGAAGTGAAAATGGGGAGAGAGTGGTGGAGGATAGTAGGAGTTTATGTGAACAAGGATATAGATAGGAAGCTAGTCGAGCTAGGGGAATGGACGGAGGAGAGGGAGGGGGGAGTGAGAAAAGTAATAGGGGGGGACTTTAATGCTAGGACAGGAGAGGAAGGAGGGGAGGTAGGGGAGGGGGGTGAGGGGGAGGGAGAAAGTGTGAATAGCAGGAGATCAAAGGATAAGGAGATGAACGGGGAAGGGAGGAAATTGTGTAAATACCTGGAGGAAAGGGGGTGGGGGATTTTGAATGGGAGCGTAGAAGGGGACGAGGAGGGGGAATGGACGTTTACCGGTGGGAGGGGGGTATCGGTAATAGATTACGTGTTAGGGAATGAGGAGACTAGGGAGATGGTGGAGAGGTTAGAGATAGGAGAGAGGGTCGACTCAGATCACCACCCGGTGGTGATATGGGTAAATGGGGGAGGAAGGGGGGAGGGAGTGACTGGGAAAAAAGTAGTAGGGCGGAATGGGGGGAGGGGTAATTGGACAGAAGAAGGTAGATTGGAATTTAGGAGGAGATTTGGGAAAAGGGAGGTAAGGGAGATGGGGGTAGAGGAGGAATGGGGGGAGCTGAGCAGTAGAATAAAGGAGGCAGTGAGTAAGACGGGGACGGGGGAAAAGAAGGGAGGTTGGTGGGATGAGGAATGTAGAGAGGAAAAGGGTAAGGTGAGGAGGGAGTTGAGGAGGTGGAGAAGGGAAGGAGGGGATGGAAGTATATATAGGACAAGGAAGAGAGAATATGGAAAGTTGTGTGAGGAAAAGAAGAAGAAGGAGGTGGAGAGGTGGGAAAAGGAAATAGAAGATGTAAGAACGGAAGGGCAGGTATGGAAGGTGGTGAACATGGCTAGGAAGAAGAAAAGGAGGATAAATGAAAGAATAGAAATAAGGGAATGGGACGAGTATTTTAGGGGATTGTTAGGAGGAGTGGAATGGAGGGTGAGAATGGGAGGGGAGAGAAGGAGGGAAGCGGATGAAGAGGGGGAGTTGGGGCGGGAGGAAATAGAAAGGGTGGTGAGGAATTTAAAGGGTGGGAAGGCAGGGGGAGGGGATGGGATTCAAAATGAAGTATGGAAGTATGGGGGAGAGGAGGTGATGGAGGGGCTATGGGTGATATGTAATAGAGTATGGAGGGGGGAGGGGTGGCCAGAAGAATGGAAAGAAGGGGTGGTAGTGCCGGTGTTAAAAAAAGGAGCGGGGGAAAAAGTAGAGGATTATAGGGGAGTTACGCTAACGCAGACGGCGTACAAGGTTTACGCCTCTGCGTTGGCTGAAAGGCTAAGGGAGGATGTGGAGGGGGGGGGCCTGCTGCCACCGAGTCAAACGGGGTTCAGAAGGGGGGTTGGCTGTATGGATAACATTTATGTGTTAAACTATATGGTGAATAGGCAGGTGGTAAGAAAGGAAAGAAAAATGATAATCTTGTTTCTGGACCTAAAGGCTGCGTTTGACTCGGTGGACAGGGGGGTGTTGATAAAGGCGATGAGGAAGAGGGGGGTGAGGGAAGGTTTGGTGGAGAGGTGCGGAGAGGTGTTGCAGGAGACAGGGTGTAGGGTGAGGGTGGGGGAGGAGGTAGGGGAGAAGTTTTGGACAGCGAGGGGGGTGAGGCAAGGGTGTCCCCTAAGCCCAAGCTTATTCACGCTGCTCATAGCAGATATGGACGAGGAGCTGGAGAGGGGAGGATGGGGGGGAGTGAGAGTAGGGGGGAGGAAAATATACACGCTGGCATATGCCGATGACGTGGCGGTGCTAGCGGAGGATGAGGAGGGGATGAGAGGAATGATAGGAAAGCTGGAGAAATATATGGATGGGAAAGGTCTGCAGGTAAACGTAGAGAAGACGAAGATAATGAGGTGTAGGAGGGGTGGGGGGAGGTGGAAGAAAATGAAATGGAGATGGAAGGGTAAAGAGCTGGAGGAGGTGAGGAGTTTTAAATATCTAGGATACATTATAATGAGGAATGGCGGGCAGGAGGAACATGTTGAGGAGAGAGTGAGGAAGGGGGCGGCGGTAATGGGGAAGGTTTGGGGGTTGGGGAAAAGATTATTCGGGAAAGACTGGGGCAGAAGAATATGGTTGTTCGATAGGTTGGTTTGGGCGGTGGTGGGATATGGGGTAGAGGTGTGGGGATGGAGGGAAAGGGGGAAAGTGGAGGCGCTGCACGAGAGATTTTTAAAGTGGGTGTTAGGGGTGAGCAGGGAGACACCGGGATACATGGTTAGGGAGGAACTGCAAAGGGGGATGTTGAGGGGTAGGGCAGGGATGAGGGCGTGGGGATATGAGAAAAAATTGGAAGAAGGAGAAGGAGGGGAGCTGGCGAGGTTGTGTTGGGAGGAGTTGAAGGGGAGATTGAGGAGGGGAAGGGTCTTGGAGGGATGGGAAAAGGAAAGGGAGCAGTTCTTTGGGGAAAGAGGATGGACAGTGGAGGAGGTAGAAAGAGAGAGGGAAAGGGGGGGGATAAGGGGGGAGGAGATAGTGGACAGGGAAAGGAAGTTGCAGGAGGAGGAGAGGTGGGGAAAGATTGGAGAGTCGGGGTATAATAGGTGGTATGGGAGGGTGAAGGGGCCGGGGGTACCGGGATATTTGAAGAAGGGTTGGGGGGAGAGTAGGTGGCAAAGGGTGGCTAAATTTAGATTGGGGAATGGCGTAAGAGGGGGGAGATATTGGGAGGAGGAGGAAAAAAGAAGGTGTAGGGTATGTGGGGGGGAGGAAGAGTCTTGGGAGCATGTGTGGGAGGTATGTATGGGGTGGGGAGTGGAGAGAGGATGGCAGGAGATGGTGGGCGAGGTATTGGGGGATGAGGGGGAAGGGGAGGAATGGTTAAGGAAAATAGAGGAAAGGAGGGAGGGGTATGGTTGAGAGGAGGGAGGAGATGAGAAATGAATGAGGAGATGGGAGTGAGAGGGCGGCGAGCGGAAGCGGAGGTCCAGGGGGGAGAGGAGACGGGCGAGCGAGCGTGCGAGAAAACGTGCGAGCGGCGAGCGAGCGAGCGGTGGAGGAGAGGATAGAAATAAGAATAGGCTAAGGTAGATTTAAGGAAAAGGAGAAGGCATAGGATAAGGTAGTTGTAAGAGTAAATGTAAGTGTAAGGTGATGGAAGATTATAACCCCGAGGGGATTAATAAAGTTTATATATATACTACACATTGGTGTCCGTGAATAAATTAAATCAAATAGACATTACAGTCATTAACGAAATGTTAAAATGTTATCAAGATAAACAATTATAGTAATTAACTCGTGGTAACTACACGAAGCATGGACTTCTATCCGCCACTGGCAAATTTCTCAAGAATGCTAATTTAACGAAAACTTCCAAACTGTTTATTCTTTAAAATTTTTAATATCTACCAAAATGAATGTTTTGAGATACTTTTCTAGACTAACTGACTCTTAGCGAACAAAGAAAGACATATGAAGATATTAAGGATATTATTATGAGGTAATATGAACGTATATAGATATCATATTAAATATACAATATAAGATCTAAATCAACTACATCTAAATAAATTTAAAAACGTTGAGTAGATAATGACATCAGTGGCGCACCCAGAGGTCCTGGCACCGCTCAAAGAAAAATGAAAAAAGAGATTAACGTAACCGCGACTGAAGTAATTCAACAGTTTTCTAAAAACAAAAGAAAACTGAATTTTATTCTTTAAATAAATTTTTTTTAAGCACCTTATGAATTTGCATTAAAAATATTCTTCTCCGTTCAACTCGGCTCCCCCAAGATTAAATCTTGCGTGCACCACTGAATGACATAGTAGTTGAAAGATTATATTTCTGGCTGTGACTATCGAAGTGTTAAGAAGCAATCAAATATCATAATTCGATACCTTTTCTATATAATGGTATTGTGCCAGTTGCCTCACACATTCCTTCATCGTTTCTTGAGATATTAATAGTATATGTAAAGCATCCACAGCTCTCGCTCGACTCTTGCACTGTACATACGATTGGTAAGTTTTCGGGAAGTCGTATCTCATTACGAAATTGCATTTCGGAATATCAATGCCTAACAGAAATGAAATATTATCAGATATCCTTAGGAAAGTAACAGAAAACGAAATTCCAACGGACCTTCTTCCAGAATTGACGTTGAAATCAACAAATTACATTCATGTATTCTGAATCTTTTTAAAACCTCTTCCTGCTTTCTGTGCTGCATTTCTAAATCTCTCGAATACCCAATATCGTCCGTGCTTCTTTCAATCGTATAAAGAGGCGATAAAAAATGTAAATCCTCGTCATGCGAAGATGTTTCGTTTAATAAGTAAAACAAAACCTTTGCTACAAATGACGTATCTACAAAAATCACTCCACACAGTAAACCAGGATCTGTAACTCCGCGAACGTGCCGTTGAGATTTGGATGGCTTCCTGTAATTCTCTTCGCCACCTCTCCAATTAGATTCAGGCTTTCTAGTTTCCACGGAATTGTCTTTAACAGAACTCCTTTCATTATTTACAGACACATGTTTAGAATTATTCTCATTATTTACTTCGTTATTAGAAGTATTGGTAACCTTATTATAATACGGAGTGTAAGTTTTCAAAACTTGCAATAATCTGTGAACCTTTGGCGTAGTATATTTATATATCCTCTCTTTTTCAGATAAAACTTCAAACGTACTATCACATAAAGCGCGTATTTTCATGAAGACAGACGCCACCATGCTCAGCAATAAATAATGCCTTTCGTAAGGTGTTTTTATTTTCAATTTTTCCGTTAAAATTAGAAGGGCGAGCGCAGCACGATCCGCGCACCATGGTCCAAGAGTTTCTAGTATATGTAACAAATCCTGCATCATCTCGAAAGGTTTCTCTGTAGGATCCGGTATTTTCTGGATATCCTCTAAGAATTCTTCCGTGTAAATTTCTGTCGGATCATGCCGATGATCACTTAGGAATTCAATAGCATGTAATATATAATTTTCAATAGTCGTGTGCAACTCTCCTTTGTCGCATTTAGAATATTCCACTACGTACTCTTTAGGTTTAGGGCTGTAACTGTTTAAGCAGAGAATTATCATCATTACATAAAGATATTATCCACCGAGATGTTAAACTTACCGTAATGTAGATAATATATCACTGGCCGTTTCGACTTCGCATTTAAACGCCGCCTCGACTCTCTGTATTTCTAATCCCAATCTCCCAGGTTCTTGGGTTAAGTTGAACAACGGTACGGCTAGCCCGATAATTCTAGGAACATCAGCACATGATAAAAAGATTTGCAAAATAAATTTCAATTTGCTATCATCTACGGATTTATGGCACTCGTCAACTATGACTAGATTTATCTGATCCGGCAGAATCTTTTTGTCCGCTAATAATTGTGTACATGTCTCAGAAGTCGTAACTAATACCTGAAACAAAATATTCAGCAACGAGAAATAAATTTAAATGGACGATAAGGAACTCCTCGCAAACGATATTATCAATACTACTTACATGAGAAACCTCAAGTTTTTCTACAAATTCTGCGGGTGAACAAGTGTCGCATAATAGTACTTTTAAGTCTGTTAATTGCTGTATATAAGTTGCTTTTATTGTACATTTTTCCACATCTGTCAATATGTATAAACACCGCTTTCCTCCTGTGCTTAGTAATCTGAATTAATGGAATGAAAATTTAAAGAATGTACAGTCAAACAACAAAGTCATTAAAAGAAGTAAATTGAGTTCATCTATGTTTAATCGCAACACCTATTGTATTAAAGTCTGCAGTCTTTCTGTAGACTGTGTTTAATACCTTGCTTATTGAATAAATAAATAGATGTTACCTTCTATTATTGGTAGCAAATTCTTGAATTAATTTTATAACAATAAAAGTTTGCTCGTAATTTTTTCCTAGGCAAACGATTATATTCTTCTCTCTAGCAGCGTAAAATAAATCAACCTGTAACAAGAACGGTTTTTAGTATATTACGAAAGAAACATGTTCTTGTAAAAGCTTTTAGTCGATTAAGAAAATCCTTACTTGGTATTCTCTAGGTGTAAAGGATTTTGTATAAACCTGATCATTTAGTGGAAATGCCATGGAACCTATAACTTATGCTACTAATAAGATAAAAATATTCTTCTTAACTGTAACAAAGATACATTTATACTTTTCACTTCTGTTAGTTAGGTCTTACTCAAATTTTAATTTAAGATTAGGCTAGGACGATTACGGTATGGTGCGTATTTTCGTGTGTATTAGATGTGTGCATACATATACATATACGCCAACACAGCATATGATACCGGTAGATGCGTATGAACATGCGCAATGATATTATAAAATAAAAATCGTAATTTGATTGGTGAACCAATTTATCTAGCTCTTGGCTTCTATTAAAAACATGTCAGTTGGATTCTCAAATTTTAAAGTTATGCATATTCCTGAAAGAGTGGGTGATAACCAATGGTGGGTCGGTATTTTACGCCGCGTCGTAAATGCATTTACGACGTGTCGCAAATGTACATATGTATAATATGTCGTTTTTAAGCCCATTTTATACGTGTCATTTGTCGCAAATGTCGTAAATAGAAATATTCATTATTTTAAGGTTTCAACAATTAAAGTGTTGGAAAAATATAGTTCTTTCTGACTCGCTTGTTGTTTACATGCGAATACTATAGAATCACAGACCAGGTATAGAATAGACCTTTCACTCTATTGTCTTCGGTGTCCCTCAGGGGTGGGCACTTCCCATATATATCTGTTGGCAAAATTTAGTTAGGGGCACATTTCACTCGCGGCGCTGGGATCAATAAAGTTGAAAGAATTTGGTAACAGATGGCGCTGATGAGATTATTTTGTGGCGGGAGTAGAACATAATCAGCGCCACCCAGTGGCAGCGTCTCTATAGCGGTCAGTACATAACCGTACATCGAAAAGCGTAGAAAAGCTTAGGAAAGTGCAGAAAAGCGTCGTATTGAGAGGTAAGAAATAAACGATTAAGAAAGAAAATAATTGAATCGTATAGTTATTGAGGACGCGTTACATTATTAGTTAAAGATACAAGATGGGAAGAAACTATCGCTCATGTGCTGTTCCTGGGTGTTTGGATACGCACTCTACGCGACATCGGTTTCCAAACCCACACAAAGACAGGAAACGCTACAATATATGGGTTGAAGTTATTAAAAATTCAACTGTAAATATTCTAGATCCCCAGCGGGTATTTGCTAATTACCGTGTATGCCATCAACATTTTACAATCAATGATATATCATCAAATATGTACTTGGTAAAAACAGCAGTACCTACACAAAAATTACCGCCTGCCACAGGTATTGGTTTTGCACAATATGAGTAGATACAGAACTATTTTGGCAAGGATATAGAAATAAACAGCTAATTCATTTTTAATTGTTTTGTGCATAGGACCAACAGCATCAGCGTCAACAGCATCAGCGTCAACAGCATCAGCGTCAATAGCATCAGAGTCAACAGCATCCGCATCAACAGTATCAGAGTCAACAGTATCAGAGTCAACAGCATCAGCGTTAACAGCATCAGCGTTAACAGCATCAGCGTCAACAATAATATTACCAGTTACGGGTGAGGAATTGTTCAATCCATACAAAAATGAATTACCATTGATAATGCAAGGTTGTCAATGTAAGTTAAAGACATTTCAGTTTGCACCATATAAGAGTGCCCCTACCAATTTGTGACCGAGTACCCTCTACTGTGGAACACAGTGTAGTGTACATTGTATGTCCACTTTTTATGAAATTTGAGTTTTTACATGCAACAAATAGTTCTTGACATGTTTAAACCTGTTTTTCACAAACACACTAAAAGTGGACATACAATATTTGTGCACTGTCATCAATATGTAATATATGCTTAATGAATTTATACATAATAAATTATACAAATTTAATTATTAACATGACTTGTTTTTGTTTATAGATTCTCCTCCTAGATTAAGTATGCCACTTATAATTAGGCCTGCGCAATTAACTCCAAAGGCAAAGTACTTATATAAGCAAGTTAGAAATTTAAAAAAAAGACTAGCGTTTATCAGCTTAGGAATGCTACGCTGAAGAGCAGATTGCAGTCAGCAAAGAAGGTTTTTAATTATGAGCATTCGGGCCTTCCCGAAGACACAGTTCAGTTTTGCATGCAGCAGCTTTTAAGAAAACGTGTCGCAGCAAAAGGACAACGATTTTCTTTTCGTGAAAAGTTAATGAGTAGCTTTATATAAAACATCAGGTGCAGGGTACCATCTATTATCGAGATGGTTTAATTTGCCATCCAGAAGGACAATGAGCCGAATGTTGCGCATGATGCCCATTGAATACGGGATAAACCCTTGTGTAATTTCTAGTTATTGTGCAACGATAAATTTGCGAAATACGAATGAAGGTAATTTCTGAATAAACTAAACAATAAAAATGAAATTTATATTTCAGTAATTTATTTCCCGTTTTAAATCAAATTGCCTAATAAGGGAACATATGGAACCCGCACACGCCGATTTTAATGGAGCTTTTGTAACATGTTGTTCTCAAAATATTTTTCTGAGAACAACATCTTACAAAAGCTCCATTAAAATCGGCGTGTGCGGGTTCCATATGTTCTCTTGTAACCAATAAAAGTATTCCAGGATTCAATTTTGCCGCCACAAAAAAAAAATCTCATCAGCGCCATCTGGTGCCAAATTCTTTCAACTTTATTGATCCCAGCGCCGCGAGTGAAATGTGCCCCTAACTAAATTTTGCCAACAGATATATATGGGAAGTGCCCACCCCTGGTTCGCGCCTACAAAGTTGTAGCTCCATTTACATCTAAGCTTCAATTCTTCCATAAACAATTTTATGAACTTGCAGCAGGAGGTCTTCAGATATTCATAAATTCTTCCACGTGAATCTGTATTTGGCCCAAACGCTATATTTCCCCGGAGTTTTGTTAAACAAATTCCACAAACGTTTGTTGATCATTTTGGATGACTTATTTTCTAAGATAAGCACAACCCAGGCTGTAGCAGCGGTAAATCTGGAAAGGGCAAAATAGAAATGCAAATTAGATTACGATAAAAGTGGCAATTCTTATAAATTCTCAGTAGATGCTGAGAGAACCAAAAACATCTAAACTCAGTTCTAATTAGTTAGCACTTTGTAAATTTGTTAGAATGTTTGAAAATTTGAATGCAGAAATAGGCATAAAGGTTAATAAAATCAAAGTAGTTCATGTGAACAAATTAAAATTAGCCTGCATAAGATTAAAGTCCTTATAAATACTTACCTTTATCATAGTACCATTGTTGTATTCCTTTATTGTTGGAATTGGCTACATCACCTTGACATAAGTTAAAATTATTTTATTCCATTTGTTTGTGAATTCGATGCCGCGTTATATATAATTAACATTTCATGTATTACCCAGAAGCAATCTGGAAACGTCGAGACTTGGAGACAAAATTGTAACAAATTGTAACACAGTGAACATTCTGTAGCGTCTTTCGAATCGCAATCTTCGCGGAAAACCGGGTGGACCGAGTAGCTCGGCTACTGTGGGGAGGCGAGGAGGGGAGGCTCAGGAAAGCTTCACTGTGAGACGTTTATGTATAGATTAAATTAAGAATGTGAGTCGACATTGATAAGCGTAATTTTGGAAAAGCTGTTTCCATTGGAAAACACCTTTTGTATAAGGGGGGAAGTGTTGCGACTCCCGTCTAGCGGCGTGCAGTATAAGGTTCGGAAGCGCGAAGTTCAAATTGAATCACCTGAATGTAATGGGAAAAGGAGACAAAGTGAAGTTCGCACAAGGCCGAGGTGTTTGAAAATAGTTAGAGATCCTTTAATGAGAGGACTTCAAGATTATAAATTAATCGATACCCCCTTGGAAACGGGTGTTTTGAATAAATGAACAGCACTTTGATCCTCTCTCCTAGGTGAAATTCCAGAGCTATGTTGTTAAACGCTTGATTCTCAAAATCGACCAAGAGGAATTTAGTTTGTTTGGCTTAGTTGTTAAGGACATTTTGTAAAAATGAAAAACGGTTGTAAGAGCGTTCGCTTGGAAAGCGTCACTCGAGCCTCTAAAGCAGTAGCGAGCAGTCGTGTTACCCACACAGCACACAATGTCCCGAGGACGTCTGTTTTAGGTCCGTTCTAGGTCTGTAGGTCCTGAATGTCCCGGTTTGTAACAACACGTCCTCGGGACGTCTGTGGACGGCTGTAGGACGTGTATGGGACGTGTTTGGGACGGGCTTGGGACGTATTTAGGACGTCCAGTGCTATCTGCTATGTAGGCGCCATCTATAGAACGTCGTCTATACTATGAGGTGCATTTCAGTCTTAAAGGGTATTTCAGCGAAAGTGTATTACCGACTCCTAATTTGAAGAATGGACGTAGCGCCCTCTGCTTATGAACAGCGTGCAATTCAAGAACTACTCTAAAATGTATCGAAATGTTGAAAGATTTGTTTGGAGCGAGAGTTTGAAACAGACGACAGGTGTAGAGACGTGTATGTGCGTTAGAGGTGTACGAATTATTTTCCGAAAATCTATGTGGGGAGTGTGGAGTCATATGGACCCGAATATAGTACATCCTGAGAATTTGTATTTTATCGGGTCTAAATTAGGCTAAAGGCATTGGAACGGTGTTGAAGACGGTTATCGATACGATTAAAATAAAATTAAATTTGATAAGAATATATTTCCATTTATTTCATTACAGTACACTACAAATTATATCATCCACTGCATTACACTATGTGTGTTTGCAAATATTGAAAAACTACAATATTATTATTCTATTTGTTATAAATTATAAATTAAATTATTATATTTGTAATGGTCTCCGGTTGCGAAACGATTATCGGTGGAACGGAGAAGGGATTGTGGTGCCGACTCAGTCGGTGTGTCCGGGTTCGGCGAATGAGTAAAATGCGTTGTTTAACAGTAACAGTGTTTATTCGTCAAAGTCTCTTAGATTCTGTTTGGCTTTTACATATGTCCCGTGCGGTGTGTATCGTAGCCGTTCACGTTTTTAGCGGGCTGTTCGGTAAATACAAGTGTCTCTTAGCGAACGCGCTGGTACACGGCGGCGACGATGTTTCGGCGAGCGGTTAAGAAATAGGATGCGGATTTGTTGAACGTTCTTCTCCGGATGGCCTTATGGGGCACGTCGGTGGAGGAGTCGTATAATATCGTATCAGAGTGCAATAGGGCTCTGGCCTAATGGGCGCGGAGGCACCTCTCTGACGGAGGTAGGGCGCAAGACAAATCTCGGCCTATTTCGGAAGAGGCTGGTTATGGACCAGTAGTGACGATGGTCGACCACTGACACACCTCGTAGGAACTAAAAATGGGCTTCTTGTCGTACCGCAAGTAGCATAACGCTGCTAGCACAAGAGCTCCTGATTCCGCTCGCCTCGGCCTTTATATACGGCGGCCGTACATCTTCGCAAGCGCGCCAGAACGCGGGCCCCGTGGCCACCTAGTGGCCGTGTCGTGTACTGGGCCTCGCGCTTTGTTATGATTCAGCTCGCTCGCGCGGACCGCGCGACGTGACTTCGTCACATATTTCTATAATCAAATTATTGGTGCGTGCATGCGCGAAATGACTATAGAATGCACTTACAATAAGTTGTGAATACACCTGTAGTTGGTTGGAATATACGAAGCAGAGTATACAAAGTGTACACAGAATACACAGATCGCATACGCACTTAAAATATATGTGTCACATATCGGATTTTATGGAATATACAGTAGTGATAGAGTAGTAGATACACCACACAGTGGCAGACAAACGTATACATATACACTTTTTAAAATCGCATAACTTTTTACAAAAAGTGAGCTAAACGAGTTCGGTTTTTTTAGAAGTTAGAAAGATCGGTTTACTATGTATAATAGATATGTTGTTTATTCGCCGTTTTGAAAAATTTGAATTTTCGAAATAACAAGAAAAAAACGGTTTTTCAAAGTTTTTTATGTGAGCTTATAATGAAAATTTAAAAAATGCCCTTTCTAGATTCAAGTAAAATATACGCATACTGAAAATTTCATCTAAATCGGTTAGCTACTGTTACGTTCGGAACGTAAAATTTTTCTTTTTTGGTCAGGGTATGCATCAACAACGCCTAGCGTTATGGGAAATCCCTCGTTGATCATACTCCCGCCCATTAATCAATAATATTTTTGATAGAACAAAAATCCCTTTCTTGAAGCGTCGTCGTCTCGACGTATTGCCGTCCCGCGATACAGATAAGGCGGTGCTGACGCAGCGGCGATCTCACCAGAGAGTCGCGTTCGAAAAGACCCAGTGATTCTCCTTCCGTGCCGAATCCGTCCTGTGTAAGCGGCAGGAGTGCGTTTCAACAATGCCTTGCAGCATTGTGGGAGAACCCTCGCTGAGAACACCTCTGACCGCCGCGTTAAACATTGTAACATAATCAGTAACGGCTACAGCGGGAATGCGCAGACTGGATCATTTCTTAGAATACTGACGGAATTGTATACTCTACATCCGGTGCAGGGAACCGCGCCTTCCCACGGTTTTGTCGCATGTGTGAATTAATTAATTAATTGATTATAATTTATTGTTAAAATTGAATACCCAACACAATTTCTGATAGTCCAACGACTGTGGGATTTCCCTAGTCAGAAATCGTGTATATGAGTTTATGAACATTGAGGAACAGCCCCTAGCTGTGCGAAATTGTATAGTTTCAAGATGTGGGATGTCATGTTTTCCTGTGCGTACTAATGTTCCGTAAAGATTGATCATGTATTTGAATCGGGAGTCTGATGGATAAGCGTGAACACACACACACCGCCTCATTAAGTAGACGGGCCCATGGTAGCGCGGCCGAGCGATAAAATGCAGCGTAAGCATTTTCGGTACGGACCCACTCTGGTCGCTGCCGAGAGCGTGAAGCTGCGACACTCTGTGACGATAAATCGTGAGGTACGTGTCGCTGGGTCCGCGAGTGTTTTCGAGCTAGAGTTCCTCGGTAGTGAAACCGTGTGAAAGACTCACTTCGCGAAACAACTAATTCATTTTACTAAACTTTGCGAAACAACTATTCTAATAACTTCGAAAATAATATATTGTTAACAACTTTAAGACTTCAACGGATTTGCTCAATTAAGATTACAATTATTCAATATTCATAAGATAATTCAACTCAGATTATTCAAAAACGAAACCAAGTGTGTGCGTGTTCGCGTTTAATCATCTTTTCTGATTCAGGTTTATCAGCGACTCAGAGCTATACAAGCTGCAAGTTTTAATCTCAAAACGGAAATTAAAAGCATTTTGTCATTTATATCAACTGTGACTGTCTGGTGAGTTGCACATCTTATCTCTTTCTGTACACGGAAATACACCGTTATAATTAATTCGTACTTAACGATAATTTCTGACAGTCAAACGACTGTGGGATTCCCCTAGTCAGGAATTATACTGATTTCACGAACACCTATTCTTTGTAAATTATTGATTAATTTGCTCATATTCAGTTCTGTTAAATGTTCTACATCCATTCATTATTTAACCATTAAAACCTTATTTATTATTAAATTCATCTCATCAATTACCTATCTGATTCCACTGAAAAGTCCCGTACGGGACTAGAGCACCAACGATCCCAAAATCTACCCCTTATCCATCTGATAAGGTACTTAGAGAATTAAAATTTAAATAATTGACTGTTACAAGCGCGGCGAGCCTCCTTGCTTTTCTAACGAAAATATACAATACTGCAACTTCTGATAGTCTAATGACTGTGGGATATCCCTAATCCGAATTTGTAAGTATCAAACGTGCCGCTCGAACACTGAAGCCCGCGGCGCGTAACAGATCTGGTGGCAGCGGTGGGATACCCAGGAATTTCTTGTAAGAATTTCCTGGGTGCTCATATTCATTGAAATCAGATAGAATTTATAAAAATTTTTCCATTTTCTATATATTATCAGTGTGTCGTGGTAGCGCTGGGTCTATTATCTATATTTATTGACTAGTTCTGGCTGTATATTTCATTACAAATATTTAACCATGGCTCAGGACGCAAGCGCAATGATGACCTCCATGGCGGAGTGCTTGACTATTCAGAATAGTACGTTAAATATTCCTTACTTTGATGGGAAGGGCGTTCCTCTGAAAGATTTTGTTCAGGATGTGCAAAATAGCGCAAGTTTAGTGCCTCCTGATTTGAGGGAACATTTCTAAAATCGGTTTTAGGGAAATTGAAGGGTCCAGCCCGCGACAGCACTTATGGAAAAACATTTAATACAGTTAATGAACTAATTAAACACTTAAAGGGTAGATTTGCACCGGGCAAAAATTATCCTTACTATCAACACGAAATAGAAAATATTCGGATGAAAAAGGAAGAATCAGTTAGCGATTTTTATGACAGATTAAACATATTAATTAGCGGAGCTCGAGTTGCGTTAGAGGATAGTTATGGGAATAATGCAGAACAAATGCTATTACCATTAAAAGAATGCGGATTGGAAACTTATATTCGCGGACTTCCAGACGAAATAGCGCGCTCAGTAGATGCACGAGACCCTAAAACTTTAGACGATGCGAGAAAATTTGCAGTACGTATAGAAACGCGAATGAAATCCGGAATATTACCTTCGAATGAAACTCAGAAAGTATCATTTAATCAGAATAATAGCTATCCTCGATCATCGAATCCTTACTATCAGGATTACGCTAATCGCCAGTCTATAAACCCTCCTCGCTATCATAATTATGCAATTCGAAACGAAGAGGAGAATCGCACACGTTCTCCGAGTCCCAGTCCAGATGTAAGCGGAACGCCAATACGAATTTTGAAACCTCCATCACGCAATCATTTTTACAATCCACCGGGATTTCCTCCGCATCCATATTATCCGCCTTATTTCTATCCGCCAATGCCATATCCAAATTATTATCCCTACCACCATTATAATGCAAACAGTAATGAACCATCACGTTCAGCAAGAGATGGATATTCACAAGGGCCTAGACCAAGATCTCCATCTCCCGTTCCTTCATCAACGAGACCGGGTTCTCCATATAATAGGAATACTAGACCCGAAGATAGAACCGACCATTTAAACGCACAAATGACCCGACGGATGGACGCGACATCGAGTCATTCGGAAAAAGAGCGTCATGCAACAGTAAAATTTCTGGCAAACCAAGAAAAATCGCAACGATAGAAAAACCCGAATCCCCATTAGTAAAAATGATGGGTAAGGAATTGAATATGGGTTGTGCGTATTTCCTCGTAGATACAGGAGCAGATATAAATATAATCAAATTAAGCGCCCTTGACGACAATGTTTCAGTCGCGCTTCACGAATCAGTTGCTATCTCAGGAATAACTCCGGATACGACAGAGACTTTAGGTACCACAATAGTTACATTATTAAGCAAACCTGTAAAATTTCATGTCGTAAGATCTTCATTCGTACTACGTTGCGATGGTATATTAGGTAAAGAGTATCTCTCACAAGAGCAGGCTGAAATTTCCTTCACCCATAACACACTGGTAACCCGAAGCGATCCTATTAAACCCATACCTTTTATTGGCCATGATCCAGTACCTCGTAGGGTAGGACCCCGAGTTTTATATTTAAAAGCACGTACTAGACAAGCGGTTGCCATTGACGTTACGAATAATGATTTAAAAGAGGGATATTTACCTAAAATTGAAACTATAGATGGCTTGTACATTGGCGAAGCTGTTGTGTCTGTAAATGACCGAGGTGCATGTCACGTCTTTGCTGTTAATACAACGGATAAGGATGTCGAAGTCGAAATTCCGCCACAAGAATTAATACCATTCGAGTATCATAACTTCCCTGAAGAGGAACAAAACTATTTCGATTCTGATACGGAGGATGAGACTTTGCCAATCGCGGAAGATAGAGTTTTAGAAATCATTAAAAAATTACGACTCGATCATTTGAATGAAGAAGAACGGGATCATGTAATTAAAATCATTAAAGAATTTCCAGAACGATTTCACTTGCCTTGTGATAAATTACCATGTACTTCATACATTAAACATAGAATCCCTACAGTAGATGATGTTCCTGTGAATACGCGACAATATCGTTTTCCTCCGGTTCATAAAGATGAAATAGAAAAACAGGTCCGTAATAAATTAAATAACGGAATAATAGCACCTTCAAATTCACCGTATAATTCGCCCATTTGGATTGTACCTAAAAAACCGGATTCTAAAGGGAATCTGAGATGGAGAATAGTCATAGATTTCCGTAATCTTAATGAAAAAACCATTGGCGATGCATATCCTTTACCAAACATTACCGATATACTGGATCACTTAGGTGAAGCTCGCTATTTTTCAACATTTGACTTAGCAAGCGGATTTCAACAAATTGAGATGGATCCTAAAGATAGACAAAAAACAGCCTTCACGACTCCAAATGGTCATTATGAATATATCCGAATGCCGGAAGGTCTCAAAAATGCTCCAGCGACTTTTCAAAGGTTAATGGATCAAGTCTTACGCGGATTACAGGGTGTAGAAGTTTTCGTTTATTTGGATGATATTGTGGTATATGCTAAAAATTTAGAAGAACATGAAAAGAAAATTCGTCGTTTATTCACGCGTTTGGCCGATGCAAAATTAACTTTACAACCGGATAAGTGCGAATTTCTCAAAATAGAAGTTGCTTACCTAGGACATGTTATTAGTCGGGCAGGTGTAAAACCAGATCCCAAAAAGATTAGTGCAGTAAAGAATTTTCCTCGCCCGAAAAATCAGAAAAACATTAGGCAATTTCTAGGTTTAGCAGGATATTATAGACGCTTTATCAAAAACTTCGCTGAAAAGGCTAAACCGTTGTCGGATCTGCTAAAGAAAAATTCTACTTTCACTTGGGGAAAAGAGCAAAAGAAAGGATTTTTGGAATTACGAAAAGCACTTTGTAAAAGCCCCATACTTCAATATCCAAATTTCAATAATCAATTCACTTTAACTACAGATGCGTCAGATTATGCTATAGGCGCTGTACTCAGTCAGGAAATCGATGGTCAAGATCTACCAGTTGCATACCTTTCTAGGATTCTAACTAAACCAGAACAAAATTATTTCACTACAGAAAAAGAATGTTTGGCAGTCCTTTATGCAATTTTACACTTCAGACCATATTTATACGGCCGAAAATTCACCCTTGTTAGTGATCATGAACCGTTAAGGTGGATTAACTCAATAAAAGATCCAGGACAAAGATTGATCCGTTGGCGACTAAAATTACGAGATTATGAGTACGAATTTGTTCATAAGGCAGGAAAATTAAACACAAATGCTGATGCCTTATCAAGGAATCCGGTCATAGTGAACGAACTATGTTCGTCTGATGATTTCAGTTTATCGGATTCCTCTGATGACGCAAAATCAGAATTACAACCGTATTGCCCAAAATTATTACCAATAAATAAACCTTCAACAACGTATAAACGAACACCGACATCTTCGGGATCAGATGTTTCCAAACCTAAGGAAAAAGTAGCTAGCTTACCGGGAAAATCAAAAATAGGGAAACCAGTAAGTTCAATGCCTAAACCAAAGAAATCTATACCTTTAGATACCAGTGCAATAGCAACTAGAACGCGAGCAAAAACCGAAGTTCCGGGACCACCAAAATCACAGGAATTAGGTAAATCAAAAGAGCTTTCTCTAGCGGAGGATGACGATTCTGATGATGAACAGTCAGATCCGCCTATATTCCGTCAACGAAGGAGTACACTGCCGAATCTGGGATTTCATCCTAAACAGATGGTGGAGAAACCTAAAATCCCAGATTCACAGGGTGCAGTGGCCGATACGGAATTACGGGAGAGGGGGAGTGAGTCCGAAGTAGAGAAAACTATTGCCATTAATTTACCCGAAGTTCGCGATAGTGATACAGATGATCAGAACAAACGGAAATCCACATTTATAGATTTAGAAGAGTTACAAGAGTCTTTCAGTAGATTTGAAAAATCATTATTGGATAGAAGCGCCCAATTACCGGAACTTGAGGAAGAAATTGTTTTATTGGATGTCCTTTCTGAGGGAGACACTTTAGACGAAAATAGACAGGAAATATTACGAGATTTGGATCCATATGATGACGATACTGGGGACGAGGAATTAAATAGACGAATAGAAAAATTGTTACAACAAGCTAGGAATTCCGAAAAGGATAGTCAAATTTCAAATCCAAGGCGTGAGGAAACGGCTAGTAAAGCACCTCAACTAAAAAATATTCCGGAAGAATCAGAACTAGAAATAACTGCAACAGGAGTGCCTGATAGTACGATCGTTAATAGGCCTAGATACAGTTCAACCTTACCTACCCCGACAATAGATCCAAGTCCTATAGCACTTTCAACACCATTTCCTAACACAACGACTGATCAAACTCCCAAGGAGGGAGGTAGGCAACCTATCGTTCAAAAGTCTACTCCTAGACAACTCTTCCCACAAATCTCAAATTCATCATCCATATACATCCCGGACGGTGATTACATACCTCCGGATATAGAATTCGAATATCGCAACAAGCAATACAAAAGTAAAGGCATCGTAACTTCTACGAGACAAAATCTAACGTATTATAGATCAAACTATGTACATTTCATTTCTTCTGATTGCGAACTTGTCACACCAGTGAGTATATTGCTCTCCGACCTAGGCATCATTAATGCGAACGACTTGAAAGAAGCAAAGCCCAGAGTGGGACAAATACTAATAACAAAGCGCGGTAAAAATAGAATCTTTAGCGTAGTCATAAAAGGGAGACATTTTGATAAAATTTCCACTCAAGATTTGGAACTTGGCCTACAGAACCTAAGGAAAATTCTTTCAGATTTAAATATAAAGGGGCTAAGAATCTCACAGAATGGCGACTTTACAGATGAATTACCTCAAGGTACGTTAATAGAAATATTAAGGAATACATTTGAGGACAGCAATATCGAAATAGCCCTTTGTTACGGAAACACTCAGGTACCTCCGGAAGAACTTCGCCTGAAAATCATTTCAGAGTTACATGAAAGTTTGGTAGGAGGACACAAGGGTTTAACAAAGACATATTGCAGAATTCGAGAACGATTTTATTGGCCAGGTATGCGTAATGATATTCAAAATTATATCCGTACTTGCAATAGTTGCCAGAATCAAAAATTAGTACGAACTAAAACTCGCGAACCAATGTTAATTACTGACACCCCATTGGAGCCATTTTCCAAAGTATCATTGGATACTGTGGGTCCTTTACCCACTACTCCCAGCGGAAACAAACATATTCTAACTATGCAAGATAATTTGACAAAATATTGCATAGCTGTCCCTGTTCCAAATATAAAAGCTGAAACAATAGCTCACGCATTGGTAACCAATCTTATATTGCAGTATGGAACGCCATGTGCAATACTAACAGATAAAGGGACTAGTTTCATTAATAAGATAATTCAAAACTTAGCTAAAATTTTCAAAATTCAACATGTCACTACATCTGGGTATAGACCCCAAACCAATGGCGCGTTAGAAAGAAGTCACATCGTGTTAACCGAATACATTAGCCATTACATGAATGATTTTGACGATTGGGATAGATTAGTACCCTTTGCTATGTTTTCTTATAATACATCTGTCCATGAAGCTACAAATTTTACCCCGTATGAATTAGTTTTTGGTAAACTTGCGCGTTGTCCAAGTTCCTTCACGAGCGACGAAAATTTGGTCACATACAATTCATATTTACATGACTTAATAACGCGACTTTCGGAAATGCAAGTAATAGCAGGACAAAATTTGGTTCAGGCAAAAGAAAGGTCAAAATTGTATTATGATAGGAACGCTCGTCCCTTCAAAGGAAAAATAGGAGATATGGTACGTGTTCTGGTAGAACCAAAAAGAGGAAAATTTACTAAGCGTTACCACGGACCATATAAGATTATTGGGATACTGGAGGGAAATAATGTTTTGTTAAGAGATGAAGCTGGTAAAATGCTCACCAAACATGTCGATAAATTACAATTAAATTGGAGTCCTGATTGATTTGACTGATTCAGGTTGAAAGATGACGCTGACCCGATTGATATTCTTTCTTACTCTGCAACACATCGCGCGGACCCAGGAACTATACAGACTGACACGTACGGATTCAAACCCGGGTTTATACTTTGAAAAAATCAACGCGATTAGATTTCAAAGAGCTGATTGGCGATTCATACTAGTTATAGATATAGACAAAATAATAGCTGAATTTCCATATGAAATGGGGAATATTGAACGAACTCGCAGCTTATGTATTAATTTTCCAACCTCGATCCAATGCGATTCCTTGTTACGGACAAAATACTTAAATAATATGATACGAGAAGCAGCAGATTTACGGATGGAACTGACAGAATTGAGTACAGAAATTAAGAGGCCAGAATATGATCCACATAATTTGCCTAAAGCTATCACACGCAGGAATGCACCTTTCGGATTCATCGGTTCGATTAGCCATGCCTTGTTTGGAACCTTGGACAGTGATGATGCTGAATACATTAACAAGGAAATAGATAAGATTTATGCTGATCAGAGGAAGATCACCCAACTTGTTAGAAATCAAACTCATATAATCATAAGTGATCTGCATAAAGTTCATAAAACTTTCGACCGAATTGCCGCAGAAGTAAAAAACAATAGACAGAAGATTTCCGAACTAGAAATGCAAATTGATAAACAGTTAGCTTTGAACTATAGTTTAGCACTGAGTCAATACTCGGCATCTGTTGAAACCTCTTTGAGCCATTACATTACTGCAACACAACGCTTTATCACAGCTTTGAGCGCTGCGCGCAACGGAAAATTACATCCATCACTATTGAGCGGATCTAGTTTCAAAACAATAATAAACGAGATACATAATTCCATGGTCGATTTCGAATTCCCTATACCACGGGACCATCAACGAATCGAGGATCTGGTCAGGCTATCTCATGTCCATCTGAAATATATAACAGGAAAGATGGTCGTGACAGTACAAATACCATTAGTAAATCGGATTGAATATGACCTGTATAAAATACACATATTACCAATTCCTCAGTATTTAAATAATAATTTTGACGATACTAGCAATAGAACCACAATTTCAGCTTTCATCTTACCAGAATTTCCATATTTAGGAATAAGCAATGACCATTCTAAATTCTTCGGATCAGATAAAACATTCATAGATTCCTGCACCTGGGCATGGCATTACTACATTTGTCCACAGGACGTCCCATTGCAGGACGTGGCTCACCGAACATGTGAAACTTCATTACTACTTCAACCGGATCCGAAATTCTTACGTTTATGTAATATTAGAATCATGCCCTATCACATACCTTCCTGGCGAAAATTAACTACACTTGGCGGATGGTTATACTCATTTGAACAACCCGAACCAATGCAGATTCTATGCGGTAGGCAAAAGAATACCCACACCACCATAGTTGGGACAGGAATTTTGGAAATACATCCAGAATGTTTTGCAAAAACACGATATCACACTTTATTGGGATCAAAAATATACCTGAGCAAAGATTCTTATTACTACATTCCTAATATGTTACTGAATATTAGCCTGATATCACCTAATATATATATGTATTCCAAGGAAAAACACACCACAGTGAATCTATTTCCAAATGACAATAACAAACTGGAACACACGTCTGATTCATTGTACGAAATTGAAGCACAACTAGAAGAAATTGGAGAACATCACCGAGCAAGAAAATCACATTTGTCATTGACGTACGGAACAATAGCGGCACAGGCCTTAATTATAACAGGATTGATGATTTACTATTTCTGGGATCCACTGAAGACCTTGTTCCTGAGGAAACGGGGCCCGAAGCATGTAACTGAGGAAGCTCCAGCCAACCAACCTGTTGCAATACCATTGCAAGAATCGTCTATTCCGGAAAACAGACCACCATTGCCTATTCAAAGGGCGATGATAAACTGCTAGAAATATCTATACCTAATAGCAAACCCTGACAGTCCAAGGACTATGGGAATTCCCTTGTCAGAAATTGTTGTTAGTTACGATTCTTCTAATGTTCTTTTCTTTCTTTGATAATGAAAATGTTATTTCATAATTTTGGTCTTGCTTTTTGTGACTGTCTGTACACTAGCGAAATGGCATCATCCAGTTTCTCGCGGCCGGAGACTCTCGATCGGCGACTGTTCGTCAGCCGTTTGGCGCCGTATACCAAAAAGGAGAAGCTGATGGAGATATTCCGACCGTATGGGGTTGAACATGTGGTGGTGCTGCGGAAGACATCGGGGAACCATGCTTTCGTGACCTTTAAGTCTATGGACGGTGTAAGGAAGGCTATGGCTGCGGCGGACGCTGGAATAATATGCCACAAGAGGAAGCTAAGGGTGTTGATGGCGGACTCGTGGCACAGCACCAAACTAATTCCCCCAAGACCCGACGTGAACCCATTCCCTGGGATAGATTTGCGTGAACGGATCCCACTTCCAATGGAATGTATCACTAAAATTGCAAGTTATTTGCCATTCGCAGATCGTGGTCGCCTGGAGATGGTCTCCAGACGATGGCGGCAAGGTAGTCTTGACTCTTACAATAGAATTCGGCACATTGACCTTAATAATTGGTGCTGGCCGAACGCATGGGAAGGGAAATTGATTACTACCGATTCTTTTCATTGGTTGACGATGAGGGTGGGCGTTGGTTTGAAAAGCATAATAATAAGCGAAGCACAGTTGGCTAAGAATCTAAAGCCGCAGGTAATGGCTATTGCCATTAAGAACTGTCCTGGTTTGGAGTCATTGGACATGACAGCCGTAACTATCCGACCATCGGCTTTGAGGGAAATGGAACCTGGAGCACAACGACTGACCTGCCTTAGCCTAGGGAAATGCGAAGGACCAGTGGATCCAGGACTGTTTAATGTGCTGGCATCTGCCAGACACTTGACATTGTTCTGCGCGCTGGGGACTGATATTACCGGCAGATCTTTGTTACCTATAAACAAGCATATCAAGCAGCTCACCCTTCATGATTGTATAAAATTAAAACCCGAGAACTTATCAATAATGCTTCAGGAAATGCAGAACTTGGAATATCTAGATATAAGCCGCTGTGATGGCCTAACAGATCACAGTATATTACAAGTGTTAATTGACAACATTAATCTCCATGCCACTTTGACTGTAATCAAATTTCATTTTTGCTCCTTTAAAGAGTCTGGTCCCGAAATGGAAATGGAGGAGGACAATGAACCAGTCGAGAGGGGAGAGTTTGTTGAACTGGACCTAGGGCCAGTGGAGATGGCTGTTTCCTTCCCCTCTAAGTACAAAAATGTAACTACCCTAAGCCTCACGTTTTGCGGATGGGTAGCCTCCGGCCTCATTTTGGAAATTGCGCTGCATATGAAGGATGTAACATCTTTGAGCATTAGCGGATGCACCAACATCAAGGGGGAATTCGCGCTGGAACCATTGCGACAAATGGAGAAACTCAAGATCTTAAATGCAAACAACATGCATCCGACCGTCGGGGGGTGGTTCCTGCAGTTCCTCAAGGGCTTGGTGGAGGTCCACTGCAGGGAGAATCTAGGAATCTCCGACGAGGACATCTGCGGTGTGCTGCGCCAGTGCCCGGAAATAGCTCTAGTCGACGTAGAGAGATGTCAAAATATCAGCAAACCTGTACTAACCTGCGCTTACGAAGTGGTGACAAGCGGTCATCAAACAGGGCCAATACACTTGTATGTCGGAGGTACCACGATTACGCGATATACACGGTACAAACGCAACCATCATCTGCGTGTCACGCACGACCTAAAATACGAACCCCTATTTAAACCCACTTAAATTGTAACAGGATTGCATTGCGACAATGTGCAAACATTATGGGAATTCCCTAGTCCAATGCAACCTGAGCCTGTACGTCCATATACATATACGTTTTTAAGCGCCACTGTACCTTATACCTTCAGTATACATCGTCGGGGACGACGATGATTCCAAGGAGGGAGGGATGTTACGTTCGGAACGTAAAATTTTTTTTTTTGGTCAGGGTATGCATCAACAACGCCTAGCGTTATGGGAAATCCCTCGTTGATCATACTCCCGCCCATTAATCAATAATATTTTTGATAGAACAAAAATCCCTTTCTTGAAGCGTCGTCGTCTCGACGTATTGCCGTCCCGCGATACAGATAAGGCGGTGCTGACGCAGCGGCGATCTCACCAGAGAGTCGCGTTCGAAAAGACCCAGTGATTCTCCTTCCGTGCCGAATCCGTCCTGTGTAAGCGGCAGGAGTGCGTTTCAACAATGCCTTGCAGCATTGTGGGAGAACCCTCGCTGAGAACACCTCTGACCGCCGCGTTAAACATTGTAACATAATCAGTAACGGCTACAGCGGGAATGCGCAGACTGGATCATTTCTTAGAATACTGACGGAATTGTATACTCTACATCCGGTGCAGGGAACCGCGCCTTCCCACGGTTTTGTCGCATGTGTGAATTAATTAATTAATTGATTATAATTTATTGTTAAAATTGAATACCCAACACAATTTCTGATAGTCCAACGACTGTGGGATTTCCCTAGTCAGAAATCGTGTATATGAGTTTATGAACATTGAGGAACAGCCCCTAGCTGTGCGAAATTGTATAGTTTCAAGATGTGGGATGTCATGTTTTCCTGTGCGTACTAATGTTCCGTAAAGATTGATCATGTATTTGAATCGGGAGTCTGATGGATAAGCGTGAACACACACACACCGCCTCATTAAGTAGACGGGCCCATGGTAGCGCGGCCGAGCGATAAAATGCAGCGTAAGCATTTTCGGTACGGACCCACTCTGGTCGCTGCCGAGAGCGTGAAGCTGCGACACTCTGTGACGATAAATCGTGAGGTACGTGTCGCTGGGCCCGCGAGTGTTTTCGAGCTAGAGTTCCTCGGTAGTGAAACCGTGTGAAAGACTCACTTCGCGAAACAACTAATTCATTTTACTAAACTTTGCGAAACAACTATTCTAATAACTTCGAAAATAATATATTGTTAACAACTTTAAGACTTCAACGGATTTGCTCAATTAAGATTACAATTATTCAATATTCATAAGATAATTCAACTCAGATTATTCAAAAACGAAACCAAGTGTGTGCGTGTTCGCGTTTAATCATCTTTTCTGATTCAGGTTTATCAGCGACTCAGAGCTATACAAGCTGCAAGTTTTAATCTCAAAACGGAAATTAAAAGCATTTTGTCATTTATATCAACTGTGACTGTCTGGTGAGTTGCACATCTTATCTCTTTCTGTACACGGAAATACACCGTTATAATTAATTCGTACTTAACGATAATTTCTGACAGTCAAACGACTGTGGGATTCCCCTAGTCAGGAATTATACTGATTTCACGAACACCTATTCTTTGTAAATTATTGATTAATTTGCTCATATTCAGTTCTGTTAAATGTTCTACATCCATTCATTATTTAACCATTAAAACCTTATTTATTATTAAATTCATCTCATCAATTACCTATCTGATTCCACTGAAAAGTCCCGTACGGGACTAGAGCACCAACGATCCCAAAATCTACCCCTTATCCATCTGATAAGGTACTTAGAGAATTAAAATTTAAATAATTGACTGTTACAAGCGCGGCGAGCCTCCTTGCTTTTCTAACGAAAATATACAATACTGCAACTTCTGATAGTCTAATGACTGTGGGATATCCCTAATCCGAATTTGTAAGTATCAAACGTGCCGCTCGAACACTGAAGCCCGCGGCGCGTAACACTACAATCGCTGAACTACAAACGCTTAAAGATCGCAGAATAATGTCGAAATCGCTGGTACATGCCGAGGGCAGGGATTTTGAAATACTGTCATGTTAAGGTGTCGTTCTGGTTAGCGCGCCGATAAATTAAGCGAATTTCAGGAATTTCGTGCAGGTGATTTCAGCAGTTGGACTTATCTGAAACCAAAAATACAAACAGATTTTTTATCAATATGACTGTTGCTATGGCCCGAACTAGAATAAATGATTTATCCATAAAATTAACAAAATGGCGGGCAAAATACAAGAATAAATGTATTTCGTCTGTGTTTTATGTGCTATTTTCGATTTTAAAAGTAGGTTAGACTCAACAGAAATACTTAGTTGTAGTCCCGGCCAAAAGCATAGGTGTGCAGAATAAGCAGTTCAATTTATAAAGCAGTCGGTTCGAATGAATTTTGAAATTTTACCTGCACCATGTGAAAAAATGACGTTCCGAGAAAAACGCGTTCAAAGTTTTCATCTATGGTGGTCGAGCCGCTGCGCTCCCTACAAAATGCCTATGTAGAAGCTAAAATAATTGGAATTTTTCAATGAAAAGTTAACAGTACATTCTTGAGGATATGTACTTTCGAAAAATGTTTTAAAAAATCGATTTTTTCAAACCGACTAACCAGAATGACCCCTTAACACCCATCATCGTGGTTAGTATAGTAGAAAATACTTATATTATTGGCATTTTCTTATTTCCGGTACGCAATCTGGTGGCGAAAATTAAAGCACTCAAATCGGGTTAGCTGTCACATGTAATTGGCAATATTGTGAATTTCGACTGTTTGATGATCGATTTTGTAATATTTAACAGACTATTTAATGACAAAAACATTATTGCACTATTTCAATACTTGTGTGAGACCAGTCCTGTAACGCGATTGACCCGATTGCAGAGTTTACAACCGTAGATAGCGCTCTCACAGAATTTACCAATACACATATGCGCTTTACCATGGATATACTTTGTTGATCGTAGCAGAATGTTGCTCCAGCTTTGATGTCTGGGGAAGGCAGCGGCTCCCTTATCAATATTGCGCTTCTTCCAGGCTCATGAACGATGCTTTACTGCGGGATGTTTACCGCACTTCATTGGGAGAGGCGGCCAGGATCCGCATTCATCGACGGTCAGGCCGCAGTGCTACTCTTTTTTTTTTTTTTTTTTTACGTGGGGAAAATGCATTACGCACACCCGGCGAGATGTTGTGTGCCGGGTAGTGTGGGACTCCTTGCAGGTGTCGACCCCGCAAGTTTACCCACTAAAAACCACCACGACCCCCCTGAATTATCTAAATTCTAAATTTTGGAAAGGTATGAACATTGAATCAACAAGAAAACCTCGAAATCTGAATGTTGTTGTCATCATAAAGACATCATAAAGACATAGTTTACATATACCAGAAACATTGGTCAAGTATTTTAATTGCATGTCGGAAGAGTGGAGTGAAGTAGAGGGAAAATTATAACGTTATCTGAAGTTTCTAATTTCACACATTTATGCACTATTTCCGCTACACTGAAAATTTGACGAGGACCCATGTTGTTGGATGGCGTTTGAAAAATTCCTAATTCGGAGGAGTTACAGGGCTCGTCATAAAAATCTATCAATTGTAAAAATTTTCTGCCTATTATTTTATGCTCGTTTTCGTGTAGGATAATATTTTCTACAATAATAATGCTGCCATCATTGAGACAGCAGCAATTGTTAGGGTGCCGGTTCTGTAAAATAAAATTACTGAAACTAATACGTTTAAATTGCTTCGCGTTATTAATACCGTCTATTATTGGACCACGAGAATGTTCCTTTTGGAAAATCGGATATACGGGCGAACTATTTAATGCTTCTATACTAAAATGAGACTTTTCTAATTGCCGTTTACAAGCTGTTGCATGGGTTTCTCACTCTTCCTAATACATTTTTTAATACTTTGCAAAAAGTTTTCAAACGGAAAGCAACTAAAATCATCAAGAGGTCCGTGATTTTTTACATCATCTAGCAAGTGTAACAGATTGTGAACGTTGTGTGAGACGTGTTTTGATCCATATAATAAATCAAAGGTTTTAACAAAATACTTTAATAATTTTACTGCATAATCGAGGTGAATAAAATATTTTCCGTGCGACAAGATGACAAATGCGGCGTGTAGTGCAAGAAAATTTAAATACCTATCGGCAGTTATATTTTTTAATAAAACTACTGGCCCGGTGTACAATAAAAATTGACGGAATTCAGTTGCTTTCCACCGTTTTAAAATATCCAAGCTTCGAGGTTTTCTCATAAATTCTCTTGGCATGCTGGTAGATATGTTTATTAAGGCCAGTGATATTTTGCATTGAGATTTTAGTGATATTTTGGTCTTTGGTTTGCCACAACACCACAGAGAAAGCAACTTTTTCACTACACCCAGACAAATTAAATGCATGTAGTCTAACGGAAACGAATTGATCAGTCCTTAAACGGAGATTATTTGTCCCAGGAAAGCACGTTCTCTTAGCTATATTTTTACCTACTATATGGCATTTCGTGCAAGACGAATAGCCGGCATGGCCTTTTGTGTACTTAAGAAACGACTTTGCAGGTACGTCGCATATAAATGATTTTATTTTTAAATGATAAAGATGGCCGTTAATAGAAATTCCGTTACTAATTAAAACTATGGCTTCTTTGGCAAAATCTTCTAGAAAAGCGTTGGCATCATTAGGCTTTTCATACCCATGGTATGTGCCAATCATAGCTACTTCATTGTATCCGGCAATGCAGCATAAAATGGGATAAACTTGACTCTTGGAACTTTTACAAAGCGGTAAACCGTCCTCATTGATATTAATATAAATTGTGTCGTTTTCGATACGGGATAAATCTACGGACTGAACGAGTTTTACAATGCTGGATTCTAAACCAAAGTGGTAATACTGACCTGGATCGACACATTTAATCTGTACATTCCTGGGAGTTTTTAAAAGAGTCCTGGCATCCAAGGGTAAATGACTTGAAACTGATTTCTTTAAAATGGGTAATAAATCGTTGATGGCTTTATGAGTAATATTATGTTTTATAGCCCACTCTGCTAGTGACTTTGATAAATTGGGACTATCGGTGGTCTGAGAATTTTCGAATCTGGCTAAATTTTCAATTTCTTCCATATTCTCAACGAATCCTACATCACTCTGAGTGATATTAACAGAAGGTTGAGGATTAATGCCAGGTGAAATGGCATTTGTAGTGGTAGTGAGATCAAAAGATGTTAATTGAGAAACTGACTGTGAAGAACTAGTGCCAGGCGGGAGTGAATGTGGGAAAGTAGCATCTGATGATGTTGTGGCTCGGATTTTCTGAAGGAAACTATTTTGAGATCTCTTGGCACGCATATAGTACTTCTGTAATTTCATTTTGCCAGTCATTATTGCGGTAAAAAAGGAAATAGATAGAAGTGACTGTACAGTTGGGAAGAGAATAGCGTAATGGAAGAAAGTGGATATAGAACTTACCTTGTAATAAAACCGACCCTTGTATGTCCTTGAATGTTAAAGAAACACAACACTTTGTAAAACTAAATAAATGTACGTCGTTTAAAATGTCACCCTTTACCTTCGACGGTTCAGCAGTAACTACCTGTAACTACCGTGTCGCGTGCAGAGAATCGTGGGTTTTCGCCCACGGGCGCTACCCCCACTCCACGACCAAACGGACCCCCCCCTAGCGCCTGTACCGCACCAATCAAGCATACCCGTCCCTCCATCCGTGTGCCGTACGCGTTGCCTGGCCGGCGCGGCGCTCTCCGGCGAGAATTCGTTTTCTCGACATTGAATAAAATTATATTAAAAGAAAAAACTTTACGTTAAACGATTTTAGTTAAAATGCACTAAAAACTGAAAAATAATTCTTTACTTGTACTGCAATTTCGATGGTGTTTTTCACTTTAAATAAAATCGAGGAGCAGGATATGTCATAACAGAATATGAATCAATTGAGTACAGAATCGAGCGTCGAAATGAATTTGTGGTGACATATCCTACTCCACGATTTTATTTAAAGTAAAAAAATTCCATCGAAATTGCAGCATAAGAAAAGAATTATTTTTTACTTTTTGGTGCATTTTTAATAAAAGAGCGGGCGAAACAATGCGCTTCTTTGGAATTTTTTTTCTAGAAGAACCGTTACACTTTTATTAATAACTATTAGTCTGTTGTTAAGAGTACATCTAAAGGACAGTTCAGTATCTTTTGCTGTAAAGAATATTAAAAGATTTGGGAGTTATAGGCGATGACCGGGATGTTCTTTTTTTTAAGCGTTTTGCGGTGACCATCGTAGCTCGTAGTAGAATCAACTGAAATGAAAAATTCGAATAGTTTTAGATAGAGCATGAAATTATCTAGGCGCTATCGGGCCCGATTTTGGAAAAATTATTTTGAGACAAAATGGCGGCGCTGCAAAGTTGAACCATCGATTTTCAAACAAAAAATTCGTTCCTTTCTTGGCGTGTAAAAAAGAAACTAAGAAGAATACAAAGAAATCCCTCCGATAGCGCCTAGATAATTTCATACTCTATCTAAAACTATTCGAATTTTTAATTTGAGATGATTCTGCTACGAGCTACGATGGTCACCGCAAAACGCTTAAAAAAAAGGAACATCCCGGTCATCGCCTATAACTCTCAAATCTTTTAATATTCTTTAACGCAAAAAATACTGAACTGTCCTTTAGATGTACTCTTAACAATAGACGAATAGTTATTAATAAAAGTGTAACCGTTTTTCTAGAAAAAATCCCAAAGAAGCGCAATGTTTCGACCGCTCTAGGTAGGCCTCCCCCCTTAACATAAATTTTTCTTCTACATTTTTTATTTTCTAGTTTTTAGTGTTTATGGATTTATATTTCGCAGTTCAGACTTCTTTACAAATATTTTTTATTTCATTTCAAATCGCGATGCAACTAGCGTCCCGAACGCCCAACAGCTTTTTGCCGTTTTCGTAAAGAACGGGAGTGGATGATTTCAAGTCGTTTGGATCTGTGGTTATGGGTTATATTTATTGATGACTGCGTAATTGAGGGCTCGGATGCAATAAGGGGACTAGCGCTCGAAAATGTGAAAAATTATTGTCCAAACGCTAAGAAATATTGGAAACTTAAATGTTGTTAAACTGTATTTTAAAAAATATAGTGTTGTACAGCTAGTCGCGACACACATTTTTTTCTATTTACAGTTCGTTTATCAAATCATTACTATTCGAGCTAAAAATTATAAACAAAAAATTTTTCATCGTCCAAAATCATTATTTTTTTAAACATAAATTGCGATAACTTGAGTAAATATTAAGGGATCGCTATGAGACTTGAAACATAAAACTCAGAAAATTCTAGCGAAGCCGTAAAATGTATGCACAAAACCCTTATGTTAAAAAATTTAATAATATGTAATTAAAAAGTAATACTGGATATAACCCATGTTTTTCAACGTTCGGCGTTAAAAAGTATCGAGGCAATTTTGAGGTACATATAACTTGCAGCGACAAAGTTTTTCCTTAATATACAAGGAAGATTTTCACCAATTTTCACATTGATTAATAAATAATTGTAGAAAATATGCCGATATATATAAATCTCGCGCGCCACCAACAATCAACAGCCGCGTCTAATGCGCACTCGCGTTGACTGCTGGTGCCGCGCGAGATTCATATACCTATATCGGCATATCTTCTACAATTCTTTATTAACCCTTCGGTGGGCGCGCCCGAGGCAGTTTGCCGCAAATTTTACATTTCGTATTGTACCATATGTAGTGTTCAAACTGGATCCATGTCCAATTCAGGATTCTTCCAGCGGACATTTTTGCATCATGCTACATACTTGTCCGGTTCAAATTCAGTTTGGAAGTGTCTCTAATTGAATGAAAACGAAAGTATACCGCGTATCCTGCCGACGAGCGCCCGTGTACTCACAAGTTTTCCAGGTGTCCACCTCTGATTGCTTTGATTTTTGGATATGTTTTAGAGGACAGAAAAATAAGATATAGGTGTTTTTTTATTTTGGCCTGTTTGCATGTTTAGGAGGTGAAACTACCCCTCAAATGTTTTCAGGTGTTCGTCTCCGATTGTTCTGATTTTTGGATATGTTTTAGAGGACAGAAAAATAAGATACAGGTGTTTTTTATTTTGGCCTGTTTGCATGTTTAGGGGGTGAAATTACCCCTCAAAGGTTTTCAGGTGTTCGTCTCCGATTGTTCTGGTTTTTGGATATGTTTTAGAGGACAGAAAAATAAGATATAGGTGTTTTTTATTTTGGCCTGTTTGCATGTTTAGGGGGTGAAACATCCCCTCAAAGGTTTTCAGGTGAAGCAGATGGATGTGGACTAATTATCTGTTTATTATCTCCATCGCCATTAATATTTGATGTTCATTGAATAAAATATGATTAAGCAACTAATGTAATTTCGATTTTCTTCTGTGAGACATAAAATTGTCTAAATTTAGAAGTAAAACAACGAGAACTCCGATTGCGGTGTAAATGCCGCAACGCGCCCACTCATGCATGTCTGGAGAGCGCGCCCACCGAAGGGTTAATCAGTATGAAAATTGTTGAAAACCTTTGTATATTAAGGAAAAACTTTGTCGCTGCAAGTTATATGTACCTCAAAATTGCCTCGATACTTTTTAACGCCGAACGTTGAAAAACATGGGTTATATCCAGTATTACTTTTTAATTAAATATTATTAAATTTTTTAACATAAGGGTTTTGTGCATACATTTTACGGCTTCGCTAGAATTTTCTGAGTTTTATGTTTCAAGTCTCATAGCGATCCCTTAATATTTACTCAAGTTATCGCAATTTATGTTTAAAAAAATAATGATTTTGGACGATGAAAAATTTTTTGTTTATAATTTTTAGCTCGAATAGTAATGATTTGATAAACGAACTGTAAATAGAAAAAAATGTGTGTCGCGACGAGCTGTACAACACTATATTTTTTAAAATACAGTTTAACAACATTTAATTTTCCAATATTTCTTAGCGTTTGGACAATAATTTTTCACATTTTCGAGCGCTAGTCCCCTTATTGCATCCGAGCCCTCAATTGTATTGTCATCCAAACTACGCACGCCTGTAAAGTTTCAAGACAATTGGATAGTTGAAAGTGGGTTAAATTTGAGTTGCCATATTTGAACCATACACACAAACATACAAACAGAGGTTCGAAGCTGAATAAAATTGTTTAAAAACTAAAAAAATGTTAATTTACAAAACAATTTCGCAGCTGGCTAATGTACGATGTTGGTTTTCTGCCTTTTGTATACACTATACATAAACAGAATTAATTCCTTGAAATGCTACTTAGAAAATAATCTCCTTTCCAGGATGGATTCTTTAAAATTCACGTCACAATGAACAGTTGCAGAATCGGTGATTTCCGTTCCAGGTAAGTGAGCCTTACCACCTTAGAAGCGCGCTTTGCAGTAGCATTACCTATCACTGGCACTAGAAATTGCCATAGCTACACGCCAATCTCAGACAAAAAAATTTTATGCAAAACTTGCTCGTATGATGAAGCTGGTTGTGTTCAGCACAATGAAATAGTTTCGACCGTTTTCTTACTTTCATCGCTTAACCTCGCCATTCGAAGTGATCATATCCATGCCAACCTTCCTAATCTATCCTTGTCCACTCCTGATGGAAAGAACCCACCACCTTCTCGTGGTTTCCATCGAGCAATGGCACTTTTTCAACAAATAATCAACGAACAGTCAAGCTGGTACATACAAATCTGATTATTATTAAAAAAAAGTAGCATTGGCCAAGAGTGGGTTAGTAAAATTCTTCTGCAGGTATAAATGACACCCTCGTGATGGATACGTGATCTGTCGTAACTATTGTTTCTACCGTTGTTAGACCTGATTGAGGTAATAAAGGGTGCGAGGGGTACGATCAGGCAATCGAAATAACGGAACGCACGGCCCGCTTACCTGAAACGGTGCGCGCCGCTGTCTTTAACAGCTTCCTGCGACGTTGAATATGTAAATTACCAACAATAGTTCAGCTGATTTTATAGAAAATTCTTCAGCGAATATGGTGGTATTTTTTTCGGATTTTTAAAATCGTGACCTTGAGCCTCAATTTGCAAAATAAAACTTTATTTGTAATTTTCATTATTGTAAAAATGATTTTTTAACCGGGAACAAAAATATTCAGAAAGGCCAATCCTTCTAGGTCAAAATAACGCTAGGATCAACTAAATCCGACAAATAGTTTCCGAGCTAAAAATTCATAAGCGCAACCCATTTTCACGAAAATAGGCAAGAATCGCAAAATTCAACGCCCTATAATTTTTAAACAAACTAGAAATCGACAAAATGATGAATTAAACTGTCACGTCCCGGGGTCAGGATTTAGGGGACAATGGACATAGTGGGGTTAAATACAGCCCAGGCGCGAATATAAATCCAGCGCACCGGGAGGTGAGGGAATCAGGTGTGAAATATGTAATTCTGCACACTAACCAATTCGAACGTCAGGCGAGAAATGTGAAATTCTGCACTCTAAGCGTTTCGACGGTCAGGCGAGTAATGTTTAATTCCGCACACTGAGAGGTTGTTAGGAGTCAGGAGAGAATATTTAATTCTACACACTAAGGGGTTTTTTGGAGTCAGGCGAGAATGTTAATTCTGCACACTAATCGTTTTTAAACGACAGCCGAGTAATGTTAATTCTGCACACTGAGGCGTTAGAGGGGTTAGAGGGTTAACGAAATATAGGATTAGATGTTTTGTAGTCTTGAGATTAGTAGATTAGAGAGTTTGACGTTATAAGTTTATGGAAATAGGATATGTTGTATTTATATGGCATTTTACTGGTTTACAACAGTTTTTTTTGCAATTTACTGAAAAACTAGACGTGGTGGGCCAAAACGTGCAACGGATTCGAATTCAGCGACCCAAAATACGTATAGGACAGGTGGTCGATTTTGTGTATTTTAGAAAAAAAAATTTGTGGTCCTGTGTAATATATTCTCATAAACATTTAATGAAGATGGATATATGTATATACACATTACATTTTTAACGATATGCGTTGACTATATGATGTACTGTAATAGTACTTTACACTAATTATTATTAACATCTCTTTTTTTGGTTCAATGCGTCCTGTATTGTTGTTAATCTTTCCAATCCCACTACCTCCCTTTTGCATTAAAAAATCACACGCGTTTACAATATCGTCAATACACTTGGCGGAGGGACACAGGAACAAAAGGGGTAGTTCTTTGACTGCGCGCGGCCCTTGAAGTTGGGAGTGAAAAAATCTCGTCAGTAGGCACCATAGAGAAAATCCTTGAGGCGAAAGTGATGCATCTTTTTATAACAAATTCAGCCAATCGTGATCAGATTACGAATAATACGTCAATTTGTTTAAAGAATATATGAAAATGTAGTCATTTTTACTCCTTTTTCTGAAAGATTGTTGATCCATTTTGGCGTAAATTTGTCAACGTACACTACAGACCAAACTGTGAAATACGGATAATTAGAATTCTTCAATTTCGGCAGTTTTAGTGAAAACTAAATACACTACATTCAACTCGCACCGCGTAGCGAACGGGAACCTCAGGTATACATTGTCGAAAAGGATGTAAAATTTTATTACACGTTGGACCGAATGAATCAGTTGTTTCGGAAAAACTGGCTAGGCTGTTAAGACAGTCTCGTCCCACGAGGCGGCCGTGGACAACGGTGCGCGCGGCTACGGATGGTTACCTTGCTCTCATTTGTACAATAAATTCTTTTCTTCTCAAATCCGTATGCTAATTATCTTGTTCCTTTCCGCGTCACCTTTTCCGCGCGGATTTAGCTGCAGGTACAGGTAAAACGGCCTTTCGCCCCTACGGCGTAGGACCTACGCGGATATGCTACTACCAATAAAATAATAAAACGTTTCGCACCGACCGTAGCAAAGTATAATAACTTGCCGCTTTTATTTCTTAAGGACCTCCGCTGAATTGCCGAAGTTATTAAACAGGACCTTCGGTTGGAAAAAATTTCAAACAACGAGACGCGTATTTTCGTCCTAATTTCCACCACATGAAATGAGACAAATTCAATGACATGTATTTTGCCGTACTTGCTCCTTTTTCCTCGCAGATCGTTCGTTCACCCTCGGCGTGAGCTGCTTACGTTCAATATTAACCCTTTCGCTACGGCGTACATTTCCGCGAAAGTGCTTTTAACTCATTTTTTTATTACATATTTTTTTGTTTAAACTGTTGGAAATGCCGACTGAAGTCGGTGCTAGGAATGACGGCTCGTTTTGTGCCGCCGCACAGTGGGCCAAACGGCCGATCTAGCTGGACAAAATTCGAAATGATGGATTTTGTCATGTCTATCTGTTGTTATAGTTACGTTTGTATGAAATATTAATAATAATTTATTTTTTATAAAAATTTGCCTTTTTTAATATGAATCATATTTTAATGAATAAAGTAAAAGAGTAAAATAAGAATTCGCATGGGAAATATAAACTTTTAAACACACATATTTGTAGACATAATAAATTATTAAAAATTAAATCATTTTCCAAATATTCTTTTATTAAAACAAATCATGATATGTGCAATGACTATACATAAGTTAAAAAAAAAGACTCGAATAACTTACAAAAGATCAAGGGTTTTTAAATTTCATGATGACAGATACGTGACGCACCCTGTATAAAAAAGAAATAATGGATATATAAAAAGTTCTGGTACATCAAAATATAGCTTCAGGAACCTTAGGGATACCTGGATATAAGGTAGGCTCCTTACAAATACTTTACCTGAGTTAATCCGTCCCAAGGCCTTCAGTATCTGATTACGATGTATAGAAATTTCGAATTATAGTACATAGGCAATAATGATCTATCCTTCAAATTAACACACAATTATAAGAGACGCAAGACGTAAAGAATACAATACGTAGTAGAGGTTTGAGTATAATATACATGTGTGATAGGAAATATAGTGCTTCTGACATATCCGGCGATCGAAGCGAAAGGGTTAATTACGTGTTTGTCTCGTAACATTTCTGCCACTTTCTTTCTTACAATACCCGAAAGGCGTTTCTTTTCACGGGCTAACAATTGTACGGTCCCAGGTTTATCTAGCATGAGAAAGACCATGATTCTAGTGTTCATTAATAAAATATCTACAATGTAGCATACGGATTTGAGAAGAAATTTGATTGTACAAATGAGAGCAAGGTGAATATCACTATTAATTTTTTACCTAACGGGACAAACTTAAAACATTTATTATATACAAATGGGTTATCGCATAAAATAAAATGATATGCTACATTTTAGATAATACCATTAAGAATATGTGTACCAAGTTTCAAATTAATTGGACAAATAGTTTCCGATCTGCTCAAAGTTCATTTGGCCCGCTCGCTTCTTTCCAAGCCTAACCGCCCGGTTCTTTCGGGGCGCTTGAAAAAAAATCAAGTACTTGGTTCTATCCGAGCCGCTCGGTTCTTTTTGGTACCTAGCCCGGCTTGGAAACCGAGCCCCGGATTGTTTCGGATTTCAAGCTACCCGAATATTCAAATACTCGAACAGCTCTAACTTCAAGTCTATATTTCTTACATCGCGATAGAAATGAGCATTTCGATCGTTCGTGCTACACCTCATCCCTCTCCCCCGCACCTACCGCAATGGCCTTTAAATTGTTTTAAAATATGCAACAAATCTTTAGTCGTACAATGAGAAACATCATGATGCAAAAGCCCACAGTCCTAGCCAAAAAGACGATTTGGGGTTATTTGTTTGATCCGGCAATTCCTCTCATTGTCAGTGCTACATATCATAAACGTAGGGTCCGACTAGTGCAACGGCGCGCCGTGCACGTGTCTGATTTACGAGTTTCTCGGTTTTTCGAGCAGTTTGATGTTCTGAGCACTGGCCATGACGTAAAATTAATCTTATAGTCCGCACGCTGACCAAAAGAAGAAGATGTTCTTATGTTAGATCGAAGAATATTTTCCCGGCAATGGGGTAGGAAACGAAATAACTCTGAACAAGTACCAGTACGCCTCGCGGTGAGACACAGGGACAAAAGGGGTAGTCCCCCCCTCTACGGCTCCCTTATCTCTCGAGTATAAACACGCGCTCGAATTTTAAAATCAAAGCACGCGTTGACGTATTCCGTGCGAGAGAAGGTGAACCGTGGGGAGGAGGTATTTGCTGTGAAGAGGGCCTCTTCTAGAGAGTAGCCGTTTGGGACGAATACAAGCCCGATTGGTTAGGGAGCAGCTTACATTAGGACCAAGCGACGCCGAAAACGCGCAGAAAAAACGTGCGCGAAAAATCACCGGAAACATGAAACTAACCATATCCACGCGCTAAAACTACTTACCTGTGGGAGTCTGGTTGCCAGATGTAGTACGACAGTATGCCGAAAATCATAAAGTCCTTTTACCTGAGAACGGAGGCACGATAGCGACGAAAGTTGAAATCTCTAAAAAACGGCACGGTGTCAACTGCCCCTTATCGACATATCTGGTAGACAAATGTTTCCCAACGAACGCTTCGAGAACAAGCGATTGCCTAGACGTAAAAAACGAAGAAATTTCGCTTAAAAAATACAAAATTTCCAGCTGTAAATCGCCTGCACCACCAGGACTGTTTAGCTTACGCACCCCCTTTCGAAGCCAGATCCGTAAGCCCCCACCGTAAAATTTATTAATCGCACGCGTTATTTATTAATCAGTGTGAAAATTGTTGAAAATCTTCCTTGTACATTAAGGAAAAACTTTGTCACTGTAAGTTATATGTACCTCAAAATTTCCTCCGTACATTTTAACGGCGAACGTTGAAAAACATGGGTTATTTCCAGTATTACTTTTTTATTAAATATTAGTACTTTTTTTAACATAAGGGTTTTGTGCATACATTTCACGGCTTCGCTAGAGTTACCTGCAGTTATGTTTTAAGTCTCATAACGATCCCTTAATATTTACTCAAGTTATCGCAGTTTATGCTTAAAGAAATAATGATTTTGGACGGTGAAAAATTTTTTGTTTAAAATTTTTACCTCGAATAGTAATCATTGGATAAACAAACTGTAAATAGAAAAAAGGTGTGTCGTGAAGAGCTTTACAACAATATATTTTTTAAAATTCAGTTTAATAACATATAATTTTCCAATCTTTCTTAGCGTTTGGACAATAATTCATCCCATTTTCCAGCGCTAGTCCCCTTATTGCATGTAACCCTTCGATTAACAATTACTTTCGGGATACAGTCCAGTGTGTTTGGACGGTAAATGAGGTGTGATATTCCCTGGACAGTTTAAATTTTTGCCCACCAAAAAAAACGGGTTTTCAGCCAACTGTGCGCCGCACGCAAAGATTCCTAGACCTGACCTGTGATTTTTCCAATGTTAGCGGGCTCGCGCCGCCGACGACCCTCACGATTTTCTGTCTCTGTTTATTGTCACCCCCCTGTGACTCAGGCCGTTGCCAACACGTGCAACGCAGATTTGCGGAAAAGACGGTCGATCACTGCGAGGTGAAAGTTTTACGACTCAACCCCCTGAAACACAAACTCCTTTTAATTTCACGTGAACAACGTCATATTCGATTTTGAACAGAATCCCAGACATCGAATTAAAAAAGTGATCAATTTGGCGCGGCATTAGGCACTCTAAAGGCCGCCATACACGCTCATTCTTGCCCGTTCGATTTACAGACTACCATACAGTCAAAAGTTGTAATGCAACACGGAGCGCGTGTGTCAATTGTCTGGTATGAACGCAATCACCGCGAGGTTGATTTATCATGGGTTTTGATTTGCCGCAAATCAAGAGACACAGAGTGGCTCTATTACGCCACGACTCGCTATCAAGAACCCTGAGATTTCCGAATCTCAATAACGGCTGATCCGATTAGATTTTGAATGGTCTTAATGGATAGCTTGGGTTTGATTTACATCAGAAAAGTGCCTTCGTTTTGTTCCTACGGGCCTTATGAGCTGAGATATTTCGATGTAAAGTTGCAATTTGCTGAATTTTATGTTCGTAAAATTCAGACCGTCATCGTCATCGTCCTACACTTCTGGGCAAGAGGGGAGTATGAAAGGGTGAGGAAATGTCTCTCAGGCACGTCGTTCATTGGATGCGGGTTTTGGCCAATCGCGTAACAAATAATCTGACAGCTACATAGACAGAGATAACCTACCATGTGCTTAGTGTCAAATAAAGTAAATTGTCCGAATTTGAAATGTCATGAGTTTTTACACTAAATAGGAGACTGAATTATTGTCTCAATTAACAAGGTAAGTCGCCAAATTTTTTTAACAGTTTCTTATGAAGAGTCGCAGACTTGAAAGTTGTTCGGAGAAGGTTCGACAGAGAAGCATCTTCTTTCGCACAAGTTTCTAGAAATTATACAATGCATGCACAAAATAATATATTGTTTTTATACCAGCAAACTATTTTTTAATTAGAATTTTTATGTAAAGCTTATAGAAACGAAGGGGACGCAGAGGCTCGGATAGAAATGAAGGGGACGCACAAGCTTGGATGGAAATGCAGGCGATGCACAGGCTTGGAGGTTGTCCGGAGAAGGTCTGAGTTAGATCTCTGTCCCTGATATAGACAGAGAAGCATTTTGTTTCCCACAAGTTTCTAAAAATTTGTCAAATAAGGTAAATCGACAAAATTTGTCAAATTAGCATTGCATTAAGAATTAAGAAAATTATGGCGGACTGTTTGCAAGGTAGAGCAGGTCACATTAGTGAAGTAAGCACACTGAAAACGCATCTCCCTTGATACTTTTCAATCTTTTGTGAAAGATATATTAATTATATTAATTAAAATCCACAGTCGTTCCCACACTATTCATTAATTTTATTAGTTTCCCATTAACAATATTTCAATTCACCAATAAACATCTAAACCAACACCAATAAAAATATTGAAAATCTCTTTGTTCATTTTCGCTAAATTATCATTAGAATTTTTTAAATTTCCTGCAACAAGACTTTCTACCATATGCTCTCACCTCCTTCAGACACATTATGTAGTCTCTACACTTACTACAGCAAAAGGCCACTCTATTTCTATATATTTTTATATAATTAACTAGTAGTACAGTAAAAGATAAGATGTTGGACATGTTTAAGCTTATATTCTATTCTAACTTATAACGCCAACGTGTAGAAATATCAAACATCTGAGTTGAACGTAACGCCAACGAGTAGAAATATCAAACATCTGAGTTGAACGTAACACCAACGAGTAGAAATATCAAACATCTGAGTTGAACGTATACGAACATGTAATAAACTACAACATTATGAAAGTCTTTGATAGGCAGTTTGTCTATGTTAAGTATCAGTAGACGCAACAAGAAGATATTGGATACGTAGAAGCATGTTTTAACTCAGATGTGCTTGATATTTCTAATCGTTGGCGTTATAAGTTAGAATATGCTTCAACGTGTTGAATTTTAAGTATCCAATATATTCTTATTGTATTGCTTGTTATATACAGTAAATATATATATATATGCTTCATGTTACGCAAATGCAGTTATACAATGTTTAATGCATTTGAGTGCCATTAGAAAACAATTGTTTAATTGTAATGAATCATCAAATGTTTTGAAGATATTAATGCATCGATATGAAAATGAAATGCACAATTTAAATACATATGCAGTACGGCAAAGTTTAGGAGAACATTTTTCAATAATAAATAATTCACCCGAGGGGGTGAAACAATTATCCAGTCATAATAAACACTACAAAATGTGTGAAATCCCCACAAAATTACCTTTTTTAAAAAAAGGTACAAAAAAGGGCGCCAAGTATATAATCTCATCAAAAAGAATCCCATTTAAAAACATTGTCGTAAATTAATATAAATTTATTAATGTGTTATATTTAACATTACAAAAGTAATGATATACAATTGCGCCAAATATCACAATGGCTATTTATACAAATCAATATTTTAATACGAATAAATATTTTATTCAAAATACTTGGCGCTGCTCTCCGAAAAAAAAGTTAATTGTCTTGATTAATAAATAAAACAAGACAAGACACCACAGAGACAAGAAAGAATGAAAAAGATTTGAATGCAATTTATGCATATTTATTCAGTTTAGCATCACCAATTGGGAGAGCAGCGCCAAGTATTTTGAATAAAATATTTATTCGTATTAAAATATTGATTTGTATAAATAGCCATTGTGATATTTGGCGCAATTGTATATCATTACTTTTGTAATGTTAAATATAACACATTAATAAATTTATATTAATTTACGACAATGTTTTTAAATGGGATTCTTTTTGATGAGATTATATACTTGGCGCCCTTTTTTGCACCTTTTTTTAAAAAATCAAAATTAACGGGAAGTGTGGGCCACAGGCCGACAGATTTAAAATTATTGACACGTGTAATTTGCTGAGAGAATTTATCGAATCGTACAAAGAAAATCAATGCATTTGGAAAATTAATTCTAAAGATTGTTTGGATAAAAATTAAAAAAAAAATGTTTATAATATCTTAATAAATAAATTAAAGGAATTAGATCAGGATACGAATAAAGATGCAGTAGTAATTCTGCTCTTTTCAGTAACGGCACTCTCTTCTTTGACCACTACTGTACTCGAGATCATTGCTTCTTTTTATTAGCGTTTTTTCCGCGTTTAAACGGCCGATTTTTAAGCCGATTTCGTTATCTCTTTTCTAGGGGACGACGAAAGATACGACATTGATGCCTCGTATACCTACACTTTTATTAATATTTTGGCTGTTTAAAATCATGCAGGATGATGTAAAATCTTTACAACTTTCAGAATTATAAGCGTTATTGACTTGTCCCAAGGCTAGCGACTTTTCCATTGGGAGAAAAAAGTAAATCAAACGTTTTTTTAATCCTTACAAGTGTCGCTTTCGCCCTTACCACGACCATAAATTTGAAAAAAAAATCTACAAAATGGAAGTCGGTTAAAAATAAAATACGTTTTGTCATGCAGTTTTTTTAACTTTTAGGTGGCTCCAAAAAAATCGATGTTCAGAAAATATTGACCTGATTTTTGTAGTGGCGATAACGAAACTCATAAGGGTTAAAAAAACCTTTGGTTCAATATTTTCTGTTTTTCTCCTTTAAAGAGCTTTTCTGGCAAGTCTTCAGAGGTATATCTGTCGGCAGGATGAGGGTTGTGCCGCGTAGTGGGGGGTGGCGAGGATTCCTTGTAGCCTACAGGTACTAAGGGAACTGCAGCAGTTATCGCAGAACCATCCACGGGGACGCACGCTATTATTCGCTACTTTTCATACATTTTTCACATATTTTTTCATTTTATTGTTAGTCTATAGTTTATTCCTAGTTTATTTCTTATTCTATTACATATTTAGTTGTAGTATTTTTATATTAGTATTATAGTGTATTTTATCGTGTTTTTCTTGTATTTCTAGCTTATTTTTATCGTGTTTTATCGTATTTTTAGTGTATTTTATCGTGTTTTTCTTGTATTTCTAGCTTATTTTTATCGTGTTTTATCGTATTTTTGATAGTATTTTTATTGTTTTTTTTAGTAGTTACGTATTTAAAGTTAGTGTGTTTAGTGTGTTTCTTTGGCGTTTGGTTTGGAATACATACATATATTCTGCAGGTAAGTTCTATATCCCTATATTTCTGAAACCAGTGTTGCATTTTGCTTTTTTCTACATTACAGTCAGCTTATTTCTATTTTTTTGATTACTTTAATAAAGACTGGCAAATTGAAATTGAATAAGTATTATATGCGCGCCAACAGATCATTTAATCTGATTCTCTTTACGAAGCCATCACGACATCGTTAGATGCTAGTTCTTCACATTTAACATCTGCAATCCATTTTGTTAGCACCCCACTAGTGAAGTTTAATCTGGCATTAGTTCACAATCATTTTCACATTCAACACCTTGTCTTTATCTTCTCATTACCAATATACTTATATGTTTCACCTGGCACAAGTTCGCAATCTTCTTCCACTATCACCGCAAGTAATACCCGCTGGGGATCCAGAATATTTACAGTTGAATTTTTAATAACTTCAACCCATATATTGTAGCGTTTCCTGTCTTTGTGTGGGTTTGGAAACCGATGTCGCGTAGAGTGCGTATCCAAACACCCAGGAACAGCACATGAGCGATAGTTTCTTCCCATCTTGTATCTTTAACTAATAATGTAACGCGTCCTCAATAACTATACGATTCAATTATTTTCTTTCTTAATCGTTTATTTCTTACCTCTCAATACGACGCTTTTCTGCACTTTCCTAAGCTTTTCTACGCTTTTCGATGTACGGTTATGTACTGACCGCTATAGAGACGCTGCCACTGGGTGGCGCTGATTATGTTCTACTCCCGCCACAAAATAATCTCATCAGCGCCATCTGGTGCCAAATTCTTTCAACTTTATTGATCCCAGCGCCGCGAGTGAAATGTGCCCCTAACTAAATTTTGCCAACAGATATATATGGGAAGTGCCCACCCCTGGTAAGGACTTCAAAGGTTCCGCCCGGAGTAACGCCTCTTATTACATTTCCTCTTTGGTACAGTTAAGGTAGTTTCTAACCAACTATGCTAATCAAATTAGAGTTGGATAAAAAACGATAAATATATATTGGAATCATACTATGGAAATAATAATAATAATTTTTAACATCATGTATATATATTTTAAAAAGTTCAATGTTAATATAAATTTTACAGAGTTGACTAACTGGCTACTGAAGGCACCCCCCCATACCGACCACACCCAGATAGCACAGGACGTTTTAAAAACGTCCATTTTACGTCTGAACGTCCACGGCTTGATTTGTGAAAATGGACGTTTTTAAAACGTTTTCTGGACCTTTTCTGGACGTTTTATGGACGTTTTCTGGACGTTTTAAAGACGTCCTTTTACGGACGTTTTAAAAACGTACTTTGCAGACGTTTTAAAAACGTATTGTGCAGACGTTTTGAAAACGTCCAGAATACGGTTTGGTTACGTCCGAAACAGGCGAATGTAAGACGTTTTTAAAACGTTTTGGTTAGGTCTGAAAGAAGCGTTTATAATATGTTTTTAAGCCATCTGTGTGTTATTTTAGAGATTAGTTAAAGGAAACCAGGGATTGTAACCGCTGTCTAAATAACCCATACCATCCACGAAGTATGGATAGATCGAACACGTAAAGCCTAATTACATCTCCATACAAACAAATGTTTATGAATGCTTCTAGAACAATGGAAAACAAAAAACAGATGCATTTGTTTAAATGTGTTTGACCGAATGTTTGCAAGCAGATTTTATACAGTTTTTATATTGTTTTCATTTAGTTTTTATACAGCTTTCATAATGTTTTTGTATATCTAGTATATGTAGTTCTAGGTTAGGGTTTAAGGGGGTTTGTGTCTCGAGCGAAACTGTGTTACCGACCTGCAATTTGAGAACTGAATTTAGCGTCCTCTACTCATGAAGAGCGTCTAACTCATGAACTACTCTAAAGTGTGTGAAATGTTGCATGCGTGCTGCACCCGTTATACTATTAGTGTTTTTAGAAGCGAGCCAAGTACTTAGTATTTATATATCCGGTTATGGATCTCATTCTGTTTCCAAAAAATTAAATTGTAATATCTGTAAGTTATAGATTGTAGAGGATAAAGGAAACACTGTAGGAAATGTATATTTTGATCTTTTATTTTTGTTACGTTTTCATTTCATTTTATTATGTGGGATGATAGGGCTATTGGCGAACCACCCACTTTATAATTCAACCGGTAACGCGCCATGGTAATACCCCTGAGGTGGTGAGGGAATTTACCGAACAACAAAAAATTGTAGTATTTATATATTATTTGGTATATAATTATTAAAAAATGTCGTATATTTGTATCAATTTTTCTAAAAAAGCGTTAATCAACGTCTGTCAACAAAGTCCGCCCCAAGACTTGCCAAGCTCCTAAGATTCAAGAGTCGGACTCGGTCGGACTCCCGATTCTTACATGACTGGTGTTGCCACGTTGTTCAGCACGGCTAGTATTAAAGACGGCTGTGGCTGGACCCACCAAAAATCCCCAACTCGCAAACCTGAAATATAAAAATTATTTAACATTACCAAATGAACTATACTTTCGTTTGTAAGCCGCATGATGTAAGGACATAAGGTGTGCTCTTGCGCAAGCATTCCAGATTAGCCAATAACGTGCCCTTCCCAAGATCCTCCATATTGGATCTCAACCAATAGAATAGAATGAACTTGTCGACATTTCAATAACGCGTCCGTACACATACATATGCATTCATATCTTAGACCATATATATTCATAGACGCGGCTCCAGATAACTGCCTTGACGCAAAGATAAAATCATCGACACGTCACATGTGGGCAAAATAATAATGGAATACATTCAATTTGACCAATTATAGGTTAAGCGATATTATATTCAGCCAATATTAAACATTAAAAGTAATGAAACACTTACTGATGAAAAGATACATTCGTCGCACGCTTTTGGCGTTCTTTGCAATTTTTTATACAACATGTTTGTACCATTATTAATAATTCTTTACAGACAAAAACTGTAACCTCGTTTGTATATGCGATCTAACCACGCTAAGGCCTGATGCAATGTGCAGTAAACACCATTTTGAATTATCTTTTGCCCACAAGTGACGTCACTTCTGCCCGTTATCTTTGCTTCACTTCGGCTCGTGGATGCATATAGAGCGGGCCGCGTCTATGAGTATATATGGTCTAAGATTCATATCCATATATATTTTAATATGGCGGAAATTGGGAATGCGCAGTAGAAGACGAAAATGAGCTGCCGGTCGAGCACACCTTATATCCTTACATCATGGTAAGCCGAAAACGAATTTTGAAAAATGTTTGAAACTTTACATATAGGAAATGAACATAGATGGTATTTTACTTACTCAGTCTTCAAATTCCGCTACATTTTGTAAAATGGCCTCGAATATTTGTATAATTTGTGCGCCACCATGGTTGCTAAATTTTTGACTTCTTGAGTTTCCACTGCGAGAGCTATTATTAAATGGGCTTATGTCACAAGCATTTCAAAATATTTTTGTTTTCGCTGCTGCAACTAGACAGTTGTGCGTCTACATTTTCTGCAAAATATTTATTACATTTCATATTTTTTTACTTTAACACAATACGCATACTATATCTTTATACAAATAATATTAATTTACCAATAACAATGTCTTCCTTCCTTAAACTTGTATCCCCCTGCCTCGCTGGCTGTTTTGTTCGCTGTTACTGGTTGTTTGTAATTGTTCCGGGTTAGGTCTGCTGGAATATACTAAATATTGTCTGAAAAAAATAATATTTTCTGTAAAAAATGAGTATAACAAAAATAATTAAATAGCTCCAGATGTTATAATTTTTACCTAATGTTGAGTTACTCGTGGTAACTTCTAATTTTCAGAGGCGTGGGTAAAGAAAATTCGTCTAGCAATTGGTAGCTGGTTGCTTGAAAATGTTTTCCCTATCCTTTTGCGCTTATTGGAAAACTCTGTTTCGAATTGTAAATCGCTTCTTCTATTTTCTCATAGCTTCCGCATATAGTCATCTGGAATTAATTACACATATTAGTGTAGCATGCAGAAAAGGAAGCTACAGGAAAAGACGACCAGCGAGAAGTGTACCGAATAAAATTGTGGGCCACCTTTTAGCAGAAACGTGTGGTGCAGAACTGCGGATCGCAAAGTTAGTATGTATGATGAGCTACAACTATAAACTATAACTGTATCAGAAAGCAGTGAGATTACGAAGAGAAGATAAGGAAATTGAAGTAATACCCAAGTACTTGTGAAACAACATATTCTACATTACAACCAGCAAAACTCGAAACCTAAATAATTAATATTCTCAGAATATCTCACTTCATGTAACACGATTATCTTATTAAAATTAACATCGCAATGAGATGTTAAGGACAGCGATGCGTTCTGTTTGAGATAACTAAATAATTGCTCGCTGTACATTTCATTAGGAACAGTCTACTCTTGGCCAATAACACTTTTTGTATAATAATCAAATTTATAAATGTCAGTTTGCTTTACTTATTTTGATTTTGATTACTTACAGTTTCCACTTACATGGAATAAGTGTCATTGCTCGATGGAAACCACGGGAAGGTGGTAGACTGCTTCCACCAGGAGAGGATAAGGATGTGTCAAGAAGGATAACATGGATAGGATGATTATATGCAAATATATTATTTTATACTAGTGAAAATTTATGTAAGGAAAAATAAAACAAGCATCAAAGTTATTGTTAGGCGTCGGAGGATGCATGGTGGGAGAAGAGGCTGGTCACATGTAAAAAGCAGCAGATATATTTTATGTGGTATGCAAAGCTATAGAGCCCACCCTGTATGTGTGTGTGTGTGTGTGTGCAGTGTTGTGTTTCGCCGTAAACGCTGGAAAATGAGTGAGATTAGGTACTGACATTGTTGGTTTGCGAGAAGTAAATGGAGTTACGACTTGCCGTTACAGTAGAAAAATGTTGTATATAATGAAGAAAGCTTTAATAATATAGAAAGATTTATTATACTTCTGAAAAGTCAGTGCAGTGAAGTAATGGAAAAATAATAATTTTTTGGTCAATTTCTAATTTTACACATTTGTAGGCAATGTCTTTAACGTCAAAAGTTTGAAAAGAACTTAAATGACATGCTTGTACTTGAAAAATTCCTATTTTAGATGACTTGAAAGGTTTTTTATAAATATCTGTGACAACCGTAAATTTTTTACCATTTAAAAACATTGTCGTAAATTAATATAAATTTATTAATGTGCTATATTTAACATTACAAAAGTAATGATATACAATTGCGCCAAATATCACAATGGCTATTTATACAAATCAATATTTTAATACGAATAAATATTTTATTCAAAATACTTGGCGCTGCTCTCCCAATCGGTGATGCTAAACTGAATAAATATGCATAAATTGCATTAAAATCTTTTTCATTCTTTCTTGTCTCTGTGGTGTCTTGTCTTGTTTTATTTATTAATCAAGACAATTAACATTTTTTCGGAGAGCAGCGCCAAGTATTTTGAATAAAATATTTATTCGTATTAAAATATTGATTTGTATAAATAGCCATTGTGATATTTGGCGCAATTGTATATCATTACTTTTGTAATGTTAAATATAGCACATTAATAAATTTATATTAATTTACGACAATGTTTTTAAATGGGATTCTTTTTGATGAGATTATATACTTGGCGCCCTTTTTTGTACCTTTTTTTAAAAAAGGTAATTTTGTGGGGATTTCACACATTTTGTAGTGTTTATTATGACTGGATAATTGTTTCACCCCCTCGGGTGAATTATTTATTATTGAAAAATGTTCTCCTAAACTTTGCCATACTGTATATGTATTTAAATTAATATCTTCAAAACATTTGATGATTCATTACAATTAAACAATTGTTTTCTAATGGCATTCAAATGCATTAAACATTGTATAACTGCATTTGCGTAACATGAAGCATATATATATATATATATATATATTTACTGTATATAACAAGCAATACAATAAGAATATATTGGATACTTAAAATTCAACACGTTGAAGCATATTCTAACTTATAACGCCAACGATTAGATATATCAAACACATCTGAGTTAAAACATGCTTCTACGTATCCAATATCTTCTTGTTGCGTCCACTGATACTTAACATAGACAAACTGCCTATCAAAGACTCATAATGTTGTAATTTATTACATGTTCGTTTTCGTTCAACTCAGATGTTTGATATTTCTACTCGTTGGTGTTACGTTCAACTCAGATGATTGATATTTCTACTCGTTGGCGTTACGTTCAACTCAGATGTTTGATATTTCTACACGTTGGCGTTATAAGTTAGAATAGAATATAAGCTTAAACATGTCCAACATCTTATCTTTTACTGTACTACTAGTTAATTATATAAAAATATATAGAAATAGAGTGGCCTTTTGCTGTAGTAAGTGTAGAGACTACATAATGTGTCCGAAGGAGGTGAGAGCATATGGTAGAAAGTCTTGTTGTAGGAAATTTAAAAAATTCTAATGATAATTTAGCGAAAATGAACAAAGAGATTTTCAATATTTTTATTGGTGTTGGTTTAGATGTTTATTGGTGAATTGAAATATTGTTAATGGGAAACTAATAAAATTAATGAATAGTGTGGGAACGACTGTGGATTTTAATTAATATAATTAATATATCTTTCACAAAAGATTGAAAAGTATCAAGGGAGATGCGTTTTCAGTGTGCTTACTTCACTAATGTGACCTGCTCTATCTTGCAAACAGTCCGCCATAATTTTCTTAATTCTTAATGCAATGCTAATTTGACAAATTTTGTCGATTTACCTTATTTGACAAATTTCTAGAAACTTGTGGGAAACAAAATGCTTCTCTGTCTATATCAGGGACAGAGATCTAACCCAGACCTTCCCCGGACAACCTCCAAGCCTGTGCATCACCTGCATTTCCATCCAAGCTTGTGTGTCCCCTTCATTTCTATCCGAGCCTCTGCGTCCCCTTCGTTTCTATAAGCTTTACATAAAAATTCTAATTAAAAAATAGTTTGCTGGTATAAAAACAATATATTATTTTGTGCATGCATTGTATAATTTCTAGAAACTTGTGCGAAAGAAGATGCTTCTCTGTCGAACCATCTCCGAACAACTTTCAAGTCTGCGACTCTTCATAAGAAACTATTAAAAAAATTTGGCGACTTACCTTGTTAATTGAGACAATAATTCAGTCTCCTATTTAGTGTAAAAACTCATGACATTTCAAATTCGGACAATTTACTTTATTTGACACTAAGCACATGGTAGGTTATCTCTGTCTATGTAGCTGTCAGATTATTTGTTACGCGATTGGCCAAAACCCGCATCCAATGAACGACGTGCCTGAGAGACATTTCCTCACCCTTTCATACTCCCCTCTTGCCTAGAAGTGTAGGACGATGACGGTCTGAATTTTACGAACATAAAATTCAGCAAATTGCAACTTTACATCGAAATATCTCAGCTCATAAGGCCCGTAGGAACAAAACGAAGACACTTTTCTTATGTAAATCAAACCCAAGCTATCCATTAAGACCATTCAAAATCTAATCGGATCAGCCGTTATTGAGATTCGGAAATCTCAGGGTTCTTGATAGCGAGTCGTGGCGTAATAGAGCCACTCTGTGTCACGCGCTGCGCATATATATTATATACTTGGCGTGAGACACTACCGTGTCTCTTGACCGACTACTTTCTGTTCATTAGCATGAAATATTAAATTTTTTACGGCGATAATACTGCCATCATGAAGACAACAACAGTTATCAGGATCACTGATTTTCAAGATAAAATTTTTAAAAACAATAGATCAGAACTGCTTAGAAGCTGCAATATCCCCCATTAGCGGACCCTCGAAATGTTCAGTTTTAAAAAAAGGAAATACAACATTAGGACGCTTATTATTGCTAATTATTGCTCGTCACCAAATTTAAGGGTGAGGTCGAAGGCGGATAGCCCCATGCTGGGTGGCCTTCAAGGATTTATGGCAGGGACTTAGCCTGCGTACGGTATTGAAAGAGGGCACGTGAGACTAAACAGACCTGGCGACGTGCGTACGCTGCTGTATCCGTGAGAACAGAGCGTTAATAATTCTTCAGTTAGACAGTCAGAAACGAAGTTACGGTCTATTATAATCAAGAAGAAAGACACGCGGTTATATACACGTTGCACTTGAGTCGTTGAGCTTTGGGCCGTATGCAGCCATGTAAACTCTGCCGCCCGTAAACGTATCGTCGCTGTGGCCGTATTCTTACACCTTCGCCTAAAGACACGGTTAAACACGTGTAAAGGTCGGTTTATACAGCCACCGAGCCGAGCCTTCCGAGCCATCCGAGCCTCTATAGTATGCTTATGGACGGCGCCGGCGAGTTTCCGCCGAGCTCGGTGGAAGCTCGGAGGCTCCCCACTGGGCCCGGGCTCGGTGGCCACTCGTTGAGACGACTAGACGGACGGACTGAGTCCGTGCCCTGTCGAAGTGCAACGCTGCTGGATTTTATGCTCCCAACACGTAGGGTAAATCCGAAAGACGCGGTCGACCTAATATAAAATGGCTATTAAAACTAATAAAGTAAAATTATTTATGAATGAATACAACCCTCGATGTCTCGGATTTTGTTCAAACTTGAATATGTTGTAGTCCTCGTGGAATTAGGGATGGTCTAAGTCATCATTTTGTCGATTTCAAATCTGTTTAAAAAATACAGGGCCTTGAAATTTGCTTGAAAGTAAAATTCTTCTGCAGGTATAAATGACACCCTCGTGATGGATACGTGAGCTGTCGTTATTGTTTCTACCGTTGTTAGACCTGATTGAAGTAATAGAGGGTGCGAGGGGTACGGTCAGGCGACCGTAATAGCGGAGCGCGCGGCTCGCTTACCTGAGACGGCGCGGGCCGCTGTCTTTAACAGCTTCCTGCGACGTTGAATATGCAAATTACCAACAAAACATTGGCTGATTTTATAGAAAATTCTTCAGCGAATATGATGGTATTTTTTTCGGATTTTTAAAATCGGGACCTTGAACCTCAATTTGCAAAATGAAACTTTTTTTATAATTTTCATTATTGTAAAAATTATTTTTTAACCGGGAACAAAAATATTCAGAAAGGCCGATCCTCCACATTAAAATGGCGTAAGAATTAAAAATTCATAAGTACAACCTATTTTCACGAAAATGGGTAAAAATCGCAAAATTCAAGGCCCTGTATTTTTTAAACAGATTTGAAATTGACAAAATGATGACTTAGACCATCCCTAATTCCACGAGGACTACAACATATTCAAGTTTAAACAAAATCCGAGACATCGAGGGTTGTATTCATTCATAAATAATTTTACTTTATTAGTTTTAATAGCCATTTTATATTAGGTCGACCGCGTCTCTCGGATTTACCCTACGTGTTGGGAGCATAAAATCCAGCAGCGTTGCACTTCGACAGGGCACGGACTCAGTCCGTCCGTCTAGTCGTCTCAACGAGTGGCCACCGAGCCCGGGCCCAGCGGGGAGCCTCCGAGCTTCCACCGAGCTCGGCGGAAACTCGCCGGCGCCGTCCATAAGCATACTATAGAGGCTCGGAAGGCTTGGAAGGCTCGGCTCGGTGGCTGTATAAACCGACCTTAAAAGGCGCGTTGCAGAAGACCCTTGAAAGGGTCGATTTCAATGTGTCGGCGCGCCCATGAATGACCGCGTGCCGTTAGAAACGTATGGGCAGACAACAAAGGCATTTGCGCGCGTTGCAAATGTTTAACCTTGCCTTTATAATCTAAACGCTTTTCCTGCACGTTTGTAAAGTTACGTATCGTATTCTCTTACCTTCGTTTCGCGTACACGTTGTTCCTGTCCGTCTGCCATCGACTGATCACGAACGCAATCGCGTGTCGTCGATCAGCTACTTCACTGGCAACCGATTTAGATCCCCACAATTAACGTTTGACACCGAAAGCCACTGGCAACCGCAATTCAACTACTTTACGACACACTTTATTGTAAAAGATACACTTTTCATTCGGCTCGGTCTGATCGCTAACCGCTTTCTGCAGAGTGCCGATTCTCCTTCCGGCCGTTACGTACATCAGCTCTCTCTCTCTCTCTCTCTCTCTCTCTCGCTTCTCACACGCTAGTAATCTTCTATCTACGGAGTGATCGGGCAAACGTGTATTGTCGCTGATTGGTTGCCGCCATTTGTGGTAAAATTGCGGAAGTTACCAGAGAAAGAAACTATAAAATAGAAAGAGACAGGTATACGGATAGACAGAGATAGATAGACAATCAGCTTGGAAAGTGTTGCGTGGCTCTTCGGGAAACAGCGTCCGATTCTAGGGGATGGGATCGAAGCCCGTGGAATGCTAAAGCACTCTGCTCCGACTCGCGAATTGAGAGAATTCGAAGAAACTTTATATTCCTGATTTAACAATTTATGTATTTCATATAATCTCCTTAATACGTCTTTACAAGGTCGACTCTTGTTATAGAATGAATTATGCTAAATAATTAACATTTGTTTTCTAACGAGCGTTTACATACTTTCTATGATGATGAATAAAGATTACAATAAAAACCAACAACTTCCTGTACTTCCGTTTGAATTTCCCTCCGAAGCTTTATTCACATCGTAGCAAGGTAACGACAATGCAACAAAAGCAGACGATTTAATGAATGTTTAGGTTATTGTTAAGTTTTATAAGTTTATATAAATTCATCTTACATTTCTTCAATCTAGAACTTTTCTTTTCTAGAGGTTGGCATTACACCGGAGGTTCGGTTCGCGGTGTGACCCCTGCTTTCTCTCTCTCGTCGATCGGCTGTCGCGTCGTACGCACGTGCGTGTTAATCAATCTCAAAACTTATATTCTTTTCACTCTAAAGCGGATGCTAAGGAGATATATTCTAAAAGGCGTCTTTATATTTTTGCGCAGTTTATCCGTCTATTAAATCTATTTTGTCACTTACAAACAAATCGCTCGTTCCTGTGTCATTTTTGTTACCTAACCTCAATAGGTTATGGGCCCAGGCCACGTGTGCGCGAACGAGAACAGAAAATATTCCAGTGCGTGAAACATATATCGTAAGCTTACACGACGCGTTATTTCCGTGAAGATAAACATTCAGTCTTGCACAAAGATTATAGACAGATAGATTTCCCAGAAACGAAAAGAAATCGAGAAGTGCTCGCGCTAAGAAAGTGCACGTGTCAAGAAATTCGGTACAAGAGAATCCGCCATGTCCGATCAAATAGATCTGCGCCAACTGACGAAATTCGATGGGTCGAATTTCCAGATGTGGAAGTTCCAGATGAAGAACGTTTTAATGGCAAGTGGCCTCCTTGACTTGACCACTGGAGTGATCAAGGAGCCAAATGTGGCAAAAACAGACAAAACATGGACGGCATGGGCCAAAGAAAACGCCAAGGCCATGTTCGCGATATCCGCATCTATGGAGGGTTCCCAATTGGAATATCTTCTCACATGCGACACTGCGGAGGAGATGTGGAGGAAGCTCGGAGACCTACACGAACAAAGGACGGAATCAAGCAAGTTGCTCCTGATGACGAGGTTCCACGACTACAAGATGTCGTCCACAGACGCTGCCGCACAGCATATCACGAAGGTGGAAAACATGGCCAGGCAGCTGAAGGACTTGGGTGAGCCACTGTCAGATTGTACAATAATGGCCAAGATCCTTGGCAGTTTGCCGCCTAGGTTCGGTGCGTTTGTGACTGCCTGGGACAGCGTTGAACCGGAGAAACAAACTATAGAGAAGCTGACCCAGCGATTAATTAAAGAAGATTCAAAGGGGACAGCCGGCAACCACAACAGCGTTGGCAGCAGTGAGCCAACCTGCAAAGAAGCAGCAGCCCAGAAGCAATCATCGAGAGCAGAAACCCTTTAAGAAGCAGAATGCAGGAATTAAATGTTTCGCTTGTGGAAAGGAAGGCCACATAGCGAGGTCCTGCCGTTCCCGGCAGAAGGCGAGCAACAGGACCGATAAAAATGATAACGCCAAATCGGATTTGTCCAGCAACGCTGCGTTCACTGCGACAACAGTCAACACAATGGAAGAAGAGGACCATGGAGCTGCAGGCGAGATTGAAGATGCATGGATAACAGACAGCGGGGCATCGAAGCACATATCCTGTAGAAGGGATTGGTTTTCAGTTTTCAGGCCATCCTCAGGAGAGACAGTAGCCCTAGGCGACAACACTCCATGCGAGGTGAAAGGCAAAGGAACGATACTCATTGAGAAATTAATCAACAATGAATGGGTGGAAGGTAGACTAGAGGATGTCCTCTACGTTCCAGCGGTGCAGAAAAATCTCTTCTCGGTGGGAGCATGCACCGAAAGAGGTTACCAGGTACTGTTCGAAAAAAATTCTGTCTCAATATACAGAAATAATCAGGTTATGGCAAAAGGCACAAAGCAGCCGAACAATGTATGTCGTATGTTATTCCGTGTATCAAAACAAAATGAAGCGAATTCAGCTTCAATAAACAGCTTGAGATTATGGCACGAAAGGCTCGGGCATATTAACCTAAAAAGTCTGAAAGAACTGGCCAGCAAAGGATTGGTGGACGGGGTCCAAATAAACGATTCATCAAACTTCTTTTGTGAGGCTTGCCAGGAGGGCAAACAACATAGGGAACCCTTCGAGAAGAAGCCCACAGAAGAGAGGAAAACAAAACCGGGAGAAAAGATACACAGTGATGTTTGTGGGCCCATGTCAGAACCATCAGTAGGAGGTGCAAGATACTTCGTCCTTTTTAAGGATGACTGTTCAGCTTATCGTTACGTTTATTTTCTGAAACACAAAGAAGAGGTTTTTGACAGGTTCGTAGAGTTTAAAAATTTGATAATGAACAAGTATGGTCGTAGAATAAAAGTACTCCGGTCAGACAACGGTCTGGAGTACTGTAACGCCCGGATGAGGGCATTCATAGCCGCCAATGGGATCGAGCACCAGACCAGCGCACCTTACTCTCCAGAGCAAAACGGCAGGGCGGAAAGAGAAATGAGGATGATAGTGGAAAGTGCTCGCTCCATGATTTCTGCAAGTGGGGCGCCTAGAAGACTATGGGCTGAGTCGGCGAACACAGCAGCGTATGTCCTGAATCGTACACCGACGTCGCAGGTAAAGGAAACAACTCCATACGAGCTATGGACGGGAAAGAAGGCAGACCTGTCACACGTACGGATCTTTGGATGTGAAGCTTTCCTGCATATACCCGATGTGCATCGGAAGAAATGGGACCCAAAGGCAAAGAAACTTGGGCTCGTGGGATATGATAACCACAGCACGAAGAATTACAGACTTTATGACCCACAAGCAAACAGAGTGCTAATCGCCAGAGACGTTGTCTTCAACGAGCTCCACTACGCAAAGAAGTCTTCGAGCACTGACCTTATTTTACCTTTTTTTGGCAGCGAGTCGAGAGAAGAACACCAGCAGGACGAAGCCCCAAGCGAGGCACGGACTGGAGAACGACCTGGGCTGCGGGATCGCAACAAACTCTCTGCACCGCAGCGATACCAGGCCAGCGTAGCCCTGCTGAACGAACCACAGACATACGAAGAAGCAACGACCTGTGAGGAATCTGAGGACTGGAAAAAGGCTATCAAAGAGGAGCTCGAGTCGCACAAGCTGAACGACACCTGGCAACTCACCACGCTGCCGCAAGGAAGAAAACTGGTAGGAAGCAAGTGGGTGTTTAAGATCAAGCACACTGAAGACAGTGACTCAGTGAAATACAAAGCCCGTCTGTGCGCGAAAGGTTTCTCACAAGTGCCGAACGTGGACTATCGAGAAACGTTTTCACCGGTGGTGCGGTATGACTCAATTCGTGTGTTACTGGCGATTGCAGCAAAGCTAGATCTAGAAATAGGACAGTTTGACATAAAGACTGCTTTCCTGCATGGCGAACTAAGTGAGGACATATATATGTCCGTTCCGAAAGGTGTCAGTGTAGAGCGCAAAGACTTAGTTTGTAAACTCAACAAATCATTATATGGGCTAAAGCAATCGTCACGTAGTTGGAACAAGAAATTCGATGAGTTCCTTAGGTCCTTCAGACTAACGCCAAGTGAAGCGGACAAGTGCGTCTACCGTGGAGAGTTCGAAGACGGAACAGTGTATCTTGCCCTCTACGTGGACGACGGGTTAGTGATAGCCCCGACGAAGAGAGCAATAAGCGCGATAATGGCAGCGTTGAGGAGAAATTTTCAAATTACGATAGGAAACTCCAGACGATTCGTAGGACTAGAAATAGAGCGCGATCGCGAAAAACGGAAAATACATATCCACCAACGTGAATACATAACGAAAATGCTAGAACGTTTTAGTATGGGGGATTGTAGGACAAACAGGGTTCCCGCAGACCCTCATGTCCAATTAAGAGCAGGATCGCAGACCAGTAACGCTCAAAACGAAAAGCTGCCGTATCGCGAATTAATAGGTTCCTTAATGTTCACAACAATCGTTACACGCCCAGACATTGCGTACGCTGTAAACGCCGCGAGTAGATACCTAGCTAGTTATGATAATTCCCACTGGGAAGCAGCAAAACGCATACTGCGATACCTGCGATATACACGTGAACTAGGTATAGAATACTCTTGCGGAGAGAGCGAGACTGTAGACTTGACGGGATATTCTGACAGCGATTATGCGGGAGACGTGGAATCACGCCGTTCGACAACAGGGTACGTCTTCGTCATTAGCGGAGGACCAATTACGTGGAGGTCGCAGCGACAAAAATCCGTCTCTCTAAGTACAACCGAAGCGGAGTATATAGCGGCGAGCGAGGCGGTGAAAGAGATTGTATGGCTAAGAAGACTATTGTGTGATTTAGGCATTAAGATGGATGACCCGATAAGACTGAATATTGATAACCAAAGCGCGATTAAACTAATTAGAAACCCTGAATTTCACAATCGCACGAAACATGTAGATGTGCGATACCATTTCATCAGGGAACAATACGAGAAAAATGTATTAACCGTGAACTACATTTCTACTGACGCACAGTTGGCCGACATATTTACAAAGGCATTACCCCAAATGCAGTTTGCGAATTTGAGAAAAGCATTGGGCATGGTAGATGTGAAGAATGCACTCGAATGGAGAGAGTGTTAAGTTTTATAAGTTTATATAAATTCATCTTACATTTCTTCAATCTAGAACTTTTCTTTTCTAGAGGTTGGCATTACACCGGAGGTTCGGTTCGCGGTGCGACCCCTGCTTTCTCTCTCTCGTCGATCGGCTGTCGCGTCGTACGCACGTGCGTGTTAATCAATCTCAAAACTTATATTCTTTTCACTCTAAAGCGGATGCTAAGGAGATATATTCTAAAAGGCGTCTTTATATTTTTGCGCAGTTTATCCGTCTATTAAATCTATTTTGTCACTTACAAACAAATCGCTCGTTCCTGTGTCATTTTTGTTACCTAACCTCAATAGTTATATTATTTCCGTTATTACTCCCTAGAGTAAAACCCGCGAAATTCGTACTACAAGTAGAGCTGTTCAAGTACCCGGAAAAAGCAAGCCAAGCGTAGCTCGGCTCGAACAACCGAGCGGCTTGGAAAGAAACGAGCGGGCCGAATGAACTTTGAGCAGATCGAAAACTATTTGTCCAATTAATTTGAAACTTGGTACACATATTCTTAATGGTATTGTCTAAAATGTAGCATATCATTTTATTTTATGCGATAACCCATTCGTATATAATAAATGTTTTAAGTTTGCCTTGTTAGGTAAACAATTAATAGTGATATTCACCTTGCTCTCATTTGTACAATAAATTTTTTTCTTCTGAAATCCGTATGCTAATTATCTTGTTCCTTTCCACGTCACCTTGTCCGCGTGGATTTAGCTGCAGGTACAGGTAAAATGGCCTTTCGCCCCTACGGCGTAGGACCTATGCCGATTTGTGCTACTACCAATAAAATAATAAAACGTTTCGTACCGACCGTAGCAAAGTATAATGACATGCCACGTTTATTTCTTAAGGACCTCCGCTGAATTGTACGTGTCTTGTATTTTTTTCGCCGAAGTTGTTAAGCACGACCTTCCGTTGGAAAAAGAATTTCAAACAACGAAACGCGTATTTTCGTCGTAATTGTCACCACATGAAATGAGACAAAGTCAATGGAATGAATTTTTCCGTACTTGCTCCTTTTTCACGCGGATCATTCGTTCACACTCGACGTGAGCTGCTTGCGTTCAATATTAATTACGTCTTTGTCTCGTAATATTTCTGCCACTTCCTTTCTCCCAATACCCGAAACGCGTTCCTTTTAACGGGCTAACAATTTTACGGTCCCAGGTTTATCTAACATGAGAAAGACCATGATTCTAGTGCTCATTAATAAAATAATATAGCATACCGATTTGAGAAGAAAAAAAATTATTGTACAAATGAGAGCAAGGTGAATAAACATTTATTATATACGAATGGGTTATCGCATAAAATAAAATGATATGCTACATTTTAGATAATACCATTAAGAATATGTGTACCAAGTTTCAAATTAATCGGACAAATAAATTTCGATCTGTTCGAAGTTCATTCGGCCCGCTCGCTTCTTTCCAAGCCGCCCGGTTTCTTTCGGGCCGCTTGAAAAGAAATCAAGTACTTGGTTCTATCTGAGATGCTCGGTTCTTTCGGATACCTGGCTCGGCTGGGAAACCGAGCCCCAGATTGTTTCGGATTTCAAGCTACCCGAATATTCAAGTACTCGAACAGCTCTAACTACAAGTCTATATTTCTAACATCGCGATAGAAATGAGCATTTCGATCGTTCGTGCTACCTCATCCCTCTCTCCCGCACCTACCGCAATGGCCTTTAAATTGTTTTAAAATATGCAACAAATTTTTAATCGTACAATGAGAAACATCATGATGCAAAAGCCCACAGTCCTAGCCAAAAAGACAATTTGGGTTTACTTGTTTGATCCGGCAATTCCTCTCATTATGTCTCGATTCAGACTATCAGTCCGGTCACGGTCCGGTCTCGATCAAAATCACATCCCTGAGCGCCCACACTATCAAGCCGGGCGAGTGTGGACGCTCAGGGATGTGAATTTGATCGAGACCTGACCGTGACCGGACCGATAATCTGAATCGAGCCTATCAGTGCTACATATAATAAACGCAGGGTCTGATTTACGAGTTTCTCGGGTTTTCGAGCAGTTTGGAGCATTTGAAAGAGTTGATTTTTACGACGAGGCGCGGGGCGAAAGCGTTCGTGTGCGCCCTATGCAGGCATTTCGACGTGCTGAAAGGTGCCTCGTAGCCTCAAGAGCAAAAATCGAATGGCGGAGAAATATGGACACCAATGGAATCCTGGCGTTCTCCCGATTAAAATTATACCAAATGTCATGTAAACCGTGCGTGCGAGAGAGTCTGGCTGTCGGCGTTCTTTTAATTCGATTGGAAAAACATGCGAACAGACACGGATGAGTGCGTTCGCATGTTTTTCGAGTCGAAGTAAAAGAACGTCTACCTGTACCGTCGTTAACCGCCAACTCGCGGGACAATACGGTCATAAACCGCGAACCCGGGCGAAACGCTCTGGCCGATCAGCCTGATTAATTTTTGGGTACCAGATAGTAGTAGCTAATCCCTCTAGGTTCGGCAGGCAATAAACCGTGCTCCGCTACAGCATAATTAAATTATAGGTACCGATGTTCTGAGCGCTGACCATGACGTAAAATTAATCTTATGGTCCGCACGATGATGAAAAGAAGAAGATGTTCTGATGTTAGATCGAAGAATATTTCCCCGGCAATGGGGTAGGAAACGAAATAACTCTGAACAAGTACCAGTACGCCTCGTGGTGAGACACAGGGACAAAAGGGGTAGTCCTCTGCCTGCGCGTGGTCTTGCCCGCGTCGTCCACCCCCCTTCTACGACTCCTTCATCTCTCGAGTATAAACACGCGTTCGAATTTTAAAACAAAAGCACGCGTTGACGTCACAGTTGTGCTAATTGAATTACACTGTAATTTAATTACATTGTATTTCAATTACATAGTAATTAAATTGCGTTATAATTCAATTACATAATTTAAACTTTTCGATTAATTCAATTCCTAATTACTGTAGTGGTGCGTCTAATTGAATTACAATGTAATTGAAATACAGTGTAAATAATTTACAGCTCAAAACTCTGAAGAAGTGAGAAAAAAGTGGAAAAATGTAACAAGGGCGTTTATTTCTCTTTATATATTATAAATTTATGAATAATACCATATTCTGCACTCATAGTAATTTCTTTCTGTTCGAAACCTTTACCTACATATTTCTTTCCCACCTCTTATTACCTCTCAATTTGGTTAGGTTCTTAATTCAAGTTTATAATTCAATTACATCGTACTATGCAATTACAATTGCAAATACATTGCAATTACGAGTTACGATGTATTTTAATTGAATGCGAGATCTGAACTACGAATTACAATGTAATCGAATACGATGTAATTGAATTATTTTGTAATTATAATTCACGGAGTAATTCAATTGTAATTCTGCACAACTCTGGTTGACGTATTCCGTGCGAGAGAAGGTGAACCTTGGGGAGGAGGTATTTGCTGTGAAGAGGGCCTCTTCCAGAGAGTGGCCGTTTGGGACGAATACAAGCCCGATTGGTTGGGGAGCAGCTTACATTAGAACCAAGCGACGCCGAAAACACGCAGAAAAAACGGGCCCGAAACATCATCTGAAAAAAAAGTGACCGTATCCACGCGCGAAAAATACTTACCTCTGGGAGTCTGGTTGCCAGACGTGTAGCTTGGCTTATAGCCCGACTCACCGAGGACCTCGGGGGAAAACCCGACGTTATGCCGAAAATCATAAAGTCCTTTTACCTGAGAACCGAGGCACGATAGCGGCGAAAGTCGAAATCCCTGAAAAACGGCACGGTGTCGATTGCCCCTTATCGACATATCTGGTAGGCAAATGTTTCCGAACGAACGCTTCGAGAACAAGCGATTGCCTAGTCGCAAAGAAACGAAGAAATTTCGCTTCATAAATACCAAATTTCCAGCCGTAAATCGCCTGCACCGCCAGGACTGTGCAGCTTACGCACCCCCTTTCGAAGCCAGATACATACAGCGTAAATCTCCACCGTAAAACCGTCGAACGTAGAACAGCATGGGCCCATCCGCCCTTGACTATACTTGTACCTATTAAAAATCACGTTGACTGGAACAGTTTGTACATAATACTAATATGCAGAGTTGTGCAGAATTACAATTGAATTACTCCATGAATTATAATTACAAAATAATTCAATTACATCGTATTCGATTACATTGTAATTCGTAGTTCAGATCTCGCATTCAATTAAAATACATCGTAACTCGTAATTGCAATGTATTTACAATTGTAATTGCATAGTACGATGTAATTGAATTATAAACTTGAATTAAAACAAACAATTGAAACAGAAAAGAAACAATTGTTGCGCGCCGTCGCGCGATGCTTTTAACTGCAGTCTCCTTGTTAGCAGTTTCATAGAAGGACTAGTGAGAAAACATTTTATGTAAGACATGAAGTCTTTTACTGAATTTGTACGCGAAATAAATTCGGAAGAAAAATGTATAGATTATCTAATCGAAAAGAACATTTTTCAAAATGTTATTCAGTACCCTAAATGTGACAAGGCAATAAAACTTAATCGCGAAACATTGTTCTTTCACTGTCTTGCCACATCGTACGAAGCAAAAAATAAAACAAAGAGGAAAAGGGTTCGATGTAATTATTTGAAATCCATTAGAACCGACACGTGGTTTGAAAACGTTCGTTTACAGTTATTAACAGCTGTAACATTTATTGCCGAATGGCTATGGTATCCACCGCCACGTTTCGGGGTAATTACCAATGACCTACATATTGGATCACACACCTTCGTCGATTGGAGTAGTTTTTGCAGAGAGGTAAGATTTTATGTATGGTCTTAAATTCATTATATTCTGAACAACTTTTCTCTATACATACATGCACCCGTTGCTCGACTTTAGTTTCGGGGAGTTTCAACGTCATTGAAATCGGTGAAGTCATCTGCTTTGTAAATAATTATCAAAACATTGTTAGAAATGAATTTGAAATGAAAACGAGTCTGTGCTATTTAATATACCTACTGCGTTTCTTTAAACATTGAATTTTAAATTCACACCACTGTTTAAACAAAAATTATACTGTTATTATTCAACTCGTGTGGTAGGTGTGCTTAAAGTGGTCTGAAGATAATTGTACACAACTAGGAGGTCCCAATAAGATAGTGGGAAACGCAAGTACCACCGTGGACGTGTATTGAAAGGAAAATGGGTGTTCGGAGAATATGAACGCGAGTCTAAAAAAATTTTCATTGTTGCTGTAAATGACCGGAGTGCTGAAACACTTTTAAATGTTATTCACGAGTGGATTCTTCCTGGGACAACAATAATGTCCGATTGTTGGAAGGCGTACAACTGCCTTAACAGCGAGGGCTATGTACATTTAACTGTCAACCACTCTTACAACTTCGTCGATCCCGATACTAGTAATTCATTTTAGCCGCATCACATCTAAATTTTTTTAAAATTACGCCATATATTCCTCAATTGCTTTCACGTAGATGCCGACACACAGTCAGTCGAGAGAACGTGGAGAGACATCCGAGAAAATATTTCCAGAAATGGAAATAAAGAGGAAGATCTGTCATCGTACCTCGGGGAATATCTGTTTAAGAGAAGATACAGCCTTCCCGAAAGAATTGACACATTTTTTTACGATGTTGCCAAATTTCAGCGTCAATTACATAATATCGATGACTAAAAATATATGTATATTAAATATGTAAAATATATGCAATACAATGTGAACGCATTTTAGCAAAAAAATTATTCCGAACTTTTTCCTATACATTTGATCGGTTGTCGGCCTTACTTTCTAAGATATATGCACAAAACCTTGGTAAACTTTTTCTCATGGATTTGAAGAGAAATTTATTTAATCACCTTACCACGATCGCCTCTCTGTATAGTACTTGACTATAGTAGTAGTTGACTTATTCCGACACAACGCATTCCACTTTCCAATTTGTCCCGGGAATTAGTGTTATTTTTCAGCTCGAATGGCAATGATTCGATAAACAAACTGTAAATAGAAAAAATGTGTGTCGTGACGAGCTTTACAACAACATATTTTTTAAAATTCAGTTTAATAACATTTAATTTTCCAATCTTTCTTAGCGTTTGGACAATAATTGTTCTCATTTTCCAGCGCTAGTCCCCTTATTGCATCCGACCCTTCAATTAACAATTACTTCCTCGATACAGTCTACAGTGTATTTGAATGCTAAACGCAGTGGACAGTTTAAACTTTTGCCAACAAAAAAAAAACGGGTTTTCAGCCCACTGTGCGCTGTACGCGAAAACGTCTAGATCTGACCTGTGATTTTTCCAATATTAGCTGGCTCGCGTCGCCGACGACCCTCACGATTTCCTGTCTCTGCTTATTGTACCCCCCGTGACTCTAGTCGTTGCCAACACGTGCAACGCAGATTTGCGGAAAAGACGGTCGGTTACTGCGAGGTGAAAGTTTTAAGATTCAACCCCCTGAAATACAAACTCCCCTTAATTTCACGTGAACAACGTCATATCCGATTTTGAACAGAATCCCAGACATCGAGTTAAAAAAGTGATAAATTTGACACGGCATTAGGCACTCTAAAGGCCGCCATACACGCTCCCTCTTGCCCGTTCAATTTACGGACTTGCATGAAGTCAAAAGTTGTAATGCAACACGGAACACGTGTGTCAATTGTCTGGCATGGACGCAATCACCGCGAGGTTGATTTTTCTGGGTTCAGATTTGCCGCAAATCAAAATCAACGGGAAGTGTGGGCCTCCGGCAGACAGATTTAAAATTATTGACACGTGTAATTTGCTGAGAGCATTTATCGAATCGTACAAAGAAGATTAATGCATTTGGAAAATTAAATCTAAAGTTTACTTGGACAAAAATAAAAAAAGCTGGTTATAATATCTTAATAAATAAATTAAAGGAATTAGATCAGGATACGAATAAAGATGCAGTAGTAATTTTGCTCTTTTCAGTAACGGCACTCTGTTCTTTGACCACTACTGTACTCGAGATCTTTGCTTCTTTTTATTAGCGTTTTTTTTCCGGGTTTAAACGGCCGATTTTTCAGCCGATTTCGTGATCTCTTTTCTGGGCGACGAAAAAAGTTTGATGCCTCGTATACCTACACTTTTATTCATCTTTTGGTTGTTTAAAATCATGAAGGATGATTTAAAATCTTTACAACTTTCAGAATTATAAGCGTTGTTAATCGTACACATCCTTGTTGCCTTGTCCCAAGGCTAACGGCTTTTCCATTGGGCAGAAAAAAGAGAACCAAACGTTTCTTTAATCCTTACGAGTGTCATTATCGCCCTTACCACGAACGGAAATTTGAAAAAAAAATATCTACAGAATGGCAGACGGTTAAAGATAAAATACGTTTTCTCCTGCAGTTTTTGTAACTTTCAGGTGCCCCAAAAAAATCGATGTTTAGAAAATAATGACCTGATTTTTGTAGTGGCGGTAGCGACACTCATAAGGATTAAAAAAACCTTTGGTTCAATTTTTTCTGCTTTTCTGCTTTAAGGGGACATCTACTCTCTCGGCCTCATAAATTTCGATTTTTTTGCTGAATTCGGAAGAATGCACCTTCTACAATATCCTTCAAAATTTTTGGAGCGAAATTCGATGTATTTTCAATGTTATAGAGGTATTTGTAGCGTCAGCGGCCTGGTTCTTTCCACCGCGCCGGTCGAATACACAAAACTTTAAACCCGTTTTTCTCGAAACAGCATTTTTTTGGTTGGCGGATGTGATAAAAAAGAACTCCATGACCAATTAATCCAAAATTTTAATATGTTATTCTACACATTAGTGACTTTCCCGCTTAGCACAAATATCTTAAGATTTTTTAATATTTTCTCACATTTATATCTATTAAACAGAAAAGAAATGCTCTTTTCGGTACTTTTAACTTCGATCGACCGCCATTTTAATAATTTTGGTCCAAAATTGTTCTTTCGTGGTAAGCGCGATAACCATACTCCTGCGAATTAAACATATGTTTGGTTTTTTTATTTCTGATGATCCAGTCGTCAGAAATTTCAACCGCCAGCAATTCTGATGCCGCCAACTTAACTGTGAAATATTTGTGTAAACAAATGAAATAAACAAACAACAATGATTTTTTCTTGTATTTCAAGAGTGGTAAAATATACCCCCAGAAATTCGAAAACATTAAGTGTTTACTTCATTATAAAAACCATCACCGCAAAGTGGCCGATTTTTCGGCCAAGAAAGTAGAATGTCCCCTTAAAGAACTTCTCTGGCAAGTCTTCAGAGGAATATCCGTCGGCAGGATGGGGGTTGTGCCGCGTAGTGGGGGGTGGCAAGGTTTCCTTGGAGCCTACAGGTAGCAAGGTAACTGCAGCAGTCATCGCAGAACCGTCACAGGGGACGCACTTTATTTCTTGCTATTTTCCGTATATTTCTCACATCTTTTTTCATTTTATTGTTAGTCGGTAGTTTATTCCTATTTTTTTTCGTATTTACACAGTTAGTTTTAGTAATTTTATATTATTTTTAGCGTGTTTTATCGTATTTTATAGTGTTATTTATCGTGTTTTTTAGTGTAATTTATCGTGTTTTATCATATTTTATAGTCATTTATCATGTTTTTATCTAGTATTTTTGTATAGTATTTTTATCGTATTTTTATAGTTTAATTTATCGTGTTTTAAGAGTATTTTTTTTATTTTTTATTATCAGTTTAAAGTGAATCCTAAGTGTGTTTCTTTGGCTGTTGATTTTGGACCACATCTATACATTCTCCAAGTAAGTTCTATATCTCTGTATTTCTGAAACCAGTGTAGCATTTTGTTTTTTCTACATTACAGTCAGTTTATTTCTATTTTCTTCATTACGTTAATAATGACTGACAAATTGAAATTTAAGAAGTACTATATGCGTGCTAACAAGATCACTTCGACGTGCGTTACGAAAAGTAGCATATTTCATTTCTTTTACAAAGAGCTGCACATTTCAATCTATCACGAGAAAAAGCACATTTCAATGTTTCTGCCGATAACAAGCATGTTTCGAAATATACCACGAGAACAAGCACGATTCATATCTCGTCACGAGCAGTAGCATATTTCAAACGCTGCAGCGGAAAGTAGTACGTTTTATTTGTTTTCTGAAGAGTAGCATATTTCAGTTTCCAAACAGTTCACAGCCGACGTTGATCATCTGTGGCTGCCAGTTGACTGTATTGGCGTTTATTGCTCATTTTTCGTGCTATTTTTAGAAAATAGATATTTTCTTTTTAGTTTATAATTCTGTTTATATTTCTCGTTAATTTGAGTAAGTTACTGCATGGATCCATGTATTTTTATTGTAAAATTTGCGAGTTTAATGATATCTGGAGTATAACCTCACGGTATTAAAATCTGTCAACTTTCATGTCAATGACCAAGTCTTAATTTACATGTGAATTTACTTAAAGATGAATGTACGGCTACATAAATAACGTATGAAACAATAACTGAAATATTTCGCTTATATTTCGCTTTCTGTGTTGCAATAAACAATAAGCAAATGAATTGGTCACTAATGGGGACGTGGTCAGTATCCTTACTTTTCAAGAACAAAATCGAAACATTCTGTTTTTCGTGGACAGAATGAGCAACGTGCTAGTCTTCTAAACACAAATGAAATATGCTACTTTTCGTAACGCACGTCGAAAGAATGATATCTGCCTCTAACCGTTTACACATAATCTACAAGCTTAAAACAAAGTATAGGGGAGAGTCGTGCAGTACCGACCGCTCTAAGTTTTTTTGTTATATCTTGGGTAGAGTCGATGAAAATCAGAAATTCAAAAACGTGTTTGTAGTATAGATAGAACTTAGTAAGAGGGAAATTATTTTTGTGAAATTTAATAATAAAAATTGATAATTCGCAAAAGTAAAAAAGTTGTAATTTCTAGGAAACGAAAAATTGTCGTCCAGTACCGACCAACTATTAAATTAGTAGATTTTCAGGTCTAAATGGTTAACAACGTTAATAAAGACATTTAACTAGTACAATACAAGATTCTTTTCAAATTTTATTTGTACAAACTCGCAAGTCAGATAATTAATATTCTCCTGATCTGTGCATTCGACGTGTGTCCAACTGTCACATACGGTACACTACAGCCAATCTTTGTTAAATGATTCCTTGCAAACAGAGATGGGCAAAATTTTTATTTAAATAAAATTTCAAATAACGAATAAAAAAATTAACTGTTTTCATCGATTAAATAAATTAACTTTGTTCGTCGAATAATCTAAAGTTAAAGTAACTTTTATTTGATCCTTATTTACATAATTTGTTATTTAGTTAATGCCTAACCCTGCTTGCAAATAACACACTGGATAACTTCTTCATTAAATCCTAGCTTTCTGTTTGTTAGGATATCATACCTATCCTTAATTACATTATTTTTCTGCGGGAAAAAGTAGTAGGGGGGCTGAATGAACATCTTATAAACTAATCTGAGTTGCTAACAGATTAAACTCTAATTATAAGATAAGAAAAATTTGGTCTCTACTGGTTGACAGTCTGTTGGTCGGTAGTGTACGACAAACACGGGGCAACATTTTAGATCATGGTATATTATGTACAAAAAAATATTATTAAATTAGGAGGTTTTATTAAACTTAATAGACTGGAGATAGTATACATAATAGAACAAAATCATTTACTTACACGAGAAACAAAATATTTGCTTTAAGAAATAACTTTTAACCTACTCAATATCAACGTATACGTTTAATGCCTGAGAACATCGAGAGCAATGGAGTAAACAATATGGCCCCGAAATATGTTATAGAGAATTGTGATTTTCATTGGTTAATTCAAATAAAGTGTTAATATTTGGTCGAAGAAGCGAGAACTAGCTTTGGTCGGTACTGTAAGCTGGTCGGTACTGCACTACTCTCCCCTACAGTTTTGGCAATTGATAAAGTGTGATTTTACAAAGAATATCGAAGGTTAAGACTTAGCAACACTTGCAAAATATCAAGACAGAGAATTAATCAAGATCTCTTCTGTATTATGTTACTTTCATCGGATCCTTTAATATTATCGTCAAGGTTGCAACGTAAACAGAAGGATATTCAAGAAGAGTGGCCAGAAGTGATTAGGGATATTTTCGAATATTAAATAGTAATAATGCAAGTAACATTATCGTATTAGCTAATGTAATTAAGCATTACGTAACCCTCGGTTATCACACCTATTTTTTCTAACATTGTTGTTACACTGGGTCGATTCGATATTCAATCAGCTGCTGTTTAAAAACTATCTGTTAAATTAAGTCGCAAAAGTTTTGAGATAAAGTTTGAACATAGAATATATGCCCATCGTTGGAAACTAATATTTAAAGTAACCTCATGTTCAAAAAAATTTTGAAAAAAGTTCCAGAAAATTTTATTGATTAAAAAAATCACTTTGGTAGCACCTCTGTCTGTTTGAAGATACACGAAATTACTACTACATGACACCAGTAGTACCATTTTCAACGCTGCCTCAAACATATTATAGGGGACACCGAAGCAAGTTGATACGTTTTCGCGTTTCCATTTTTTTTCATTTTTGTTTGAATTAATTCCTTCCTCTTTAATATATTGTAAATAAAAAGTTGAGAAGATACATACAAAATCAATGAAAAAATGTTATTTGAACGAAAGTAAAATGTATCAACTTACCCCAGTGCGAGGCAAGTTGATACATCTGTAAAATATCCGTTTAATGAGTAAAGCATGGATGTCTAGAATATCCCACTTTAACATGAGGTGCCACTTTTTTTTAATGTAGGGGAGACTGGGGCTAAGCCGCCACTTTTTTGGCGGTGCCAATTTTCGGCAATAAAATAAATAATTTTACCGTACATATATTTATACTGTTGGAAAGAGTAAAGCCTCAGCTACAAAATTACTATACGATATAATGTTTATCTGGCATAGTGTAATGAAGAAATCGAAAAATTGACGTTGGTTTATTTTCTGAAATGTCAAAATCGCCGGGGCTAAGGCGCCACCCCCCTGGGGCTAAGTCGCCACCTTCTTTTCGTACCAAATTGTTAGTAGAAAATGAAAATTGTTTGAAGGAAAACACTCAAAGATGTGTTATTATTTTTTTTATTATTTTATTTTATTATTTTAGTTTTTATTTTATCGTTCAGTCTCAGCATTTTTCCTAGGCCGCCCTCTTTTCCGTGGAACATTTTTCTCGAGAGATTTTCGAATTTCTTTTTTCTTTTTAAAATTCTTCTATTCTCTTCTTTCCCGCGCCGCAGTTTGTTCAGCCGATAGCCTTCTCATTACAGGTGAGTCTGTTAACACAGCACTTTTCCTGCGTTTTCGTCCAATTTTTCGTACAATTTTTCAAGATATAAAACGAAAAATCCAATTAAAAGTAGTCGGGGAAATTTATTACACTGTATCAACATGCCCCAGAGAAAACGTATCAACTTTCCCCACAGGAAGTCATTATGTACAAACATCTCTATGAAAAAAATGTAGAGCATATAAACAAAATAACAAAACGTCTGTATCAACCTGCCCCTGTGTCAACTTGCCCCGATCTCCCCTACCTTAAATGTGGTCGGTGTGGCAACCAAGGGTTAACATAAGTAACACATCAACTTCATTAAAGAAAAAAGAATTATTACTTTATCTTTATTCGTTCAAAAGTTATAGATTTTTGGTCGCTGCAGTACCGATTTTCTCCCACTGTGCGTCGATTAATAATACAATTTCAGCTGATGGGCAGTTGTATCGTGTAAAAATAAAATCTTTTATTTGAGTGCGCATGCAAAATCGTACATCAAATGCATTAAAGGTGACAGTGTGTATGATTCCTGTAGTAAATGTTCTACTGAAGGAAATTGCACAGATAACAGGATATGTTTTTCGTATATAATTCGCATAATCCGTTTACGAACAGACCGTGATTCTAGATCCAATCTAAAACACTCTCATTACACAGGCGTATCAATTTTAAAAAAAAACAAACCGAGAATTCACGATAGATTCCTTTCCACTTGACTATATGCACTTAATGTTTCTAGGCGTTGTATAAAAATCACTACTTAATTTCTAGTATGAGCCATTCCTGGTCCATAGTCAAATTTTTGGAGGATGGAAGCATTGAAGCTGTGCCGTCAGCATGGCTTCACGGCGATTCCACCTTTTGGCCACCGGTGGATGCAAAATTTGTCACCGCCTTGGTAAAAAAATGCGAGCCAGCAGCACCGAGTTGGCCGAGTCACGAAATTGAAATGATGACACGAGTCACTTTTGGTAGGTTGAAATTATTATACTAATTAATTTCGAATTATTATATCAAGTAATTACTAATATGTACTTCCAGATACATATCTCAAAGCGAGAAATAAAGCCCGGCAGGCAGAGGACACGAGTGACTTACAGTCCGACGAGCCATCGGGCAAGCGGAGGCGCATGGTCCCTAAAAAATATTGGGACACTGAGGACTCCGATTCTGAAATCCAAAATTTAGGTGGGTTAATACAAAGGGGAAATATGCTGTACAAAATTATAATATCTGAAGCCGCTTATTTCTTTTTCTTGTATGAAATAGCCCTTTCAAGTAAATATCATTTTCAGACAAATCAACAGAGCATAACGGCTCCTTCAACGAAGAATATTCAGTAGAATATTTACACAATGAGGAGGAGCCCCCCTTAGATGCAGCTATAGAGCAATGCTTGGAACAAACTAATGAAACGGCCATTTCCGGAACTTCCTCGTTCCAGAGTAGTCCTATCGGTAAATTAATATTTTTTCTAAAGATATTGCACGCGGAAATATTTTTTAACGTCAACAGTTGCATTGAAAAAATATGAAATGTAATAAATAATTTGCAGAAAATGTAGCAGTGCCCACATGCAGCTGTAGCAAAAAAATTGAGTCCATGTCAACACAAATGTTTTTACTTCGCGCCCTTATGGCGGAGACGCTGGAAGAAATAAAAAAATTGCGAAAAAATTCAATCACAGGTCGAGCGGCAGAGGACAAACCAACGTCTCTATTCATCAAACATAATATACAGTTCCCGTTAAGAACGATGGAAGATTTGATCAAATTTGATGGAATTTTAAATACGGACGGTGAATTTAAAGACGCAGTAAGTATAATACCGTCATTTGTAATATCTGTATTCTGTATGTAGAAAATATGTTTTTGGTGGACGGGCAGACGGATATAAGTCGCATTTTGGTAAAAACGGGATTAGTACACTAACATTTTTTACATTACTATCCTTTGCTTATGGTCCCAATAGTATCAGTCAATATTTAGCGTGTTACATTCGCACCCCTCCCCTCCCCCCTCATGTTACCACGCCCACTTCTCGTTCTCCGCTCGAACACTGATTTCCCTGTCACTTTTTATACTTGATATTCCTTATTGGCCACAAATCAATTCAGTGGTCAGATTTTCAGCTTTGGTTTTAAGGAATTAGCGGGCCGTTGTGTTTTTATGAATTGATTTGTGGCCAATAAAGGATTGTCAAATATAAACAGTCACAGAGGAATTAGTGTTCGAGCGGAGAATGAGAATACAATTAGAATTAGCCAAGTTGCTTTCACAATCTTTGCACGTGAACTTTTTTAATTTTTTTCGTGAATTAAAGGGAATTAGCTTATTTCATACATCAGTCATGTTTATAGGGGGGGGAGGGGGGGGGGGGGAATAATAAAAACACAACGGCCCGCTAATTCCTCAAAACCGAAGCTGAAAATCTGACCACTGAATTGATTTGTGGCCAATAAGGAATATCAAGTATAAAAAGTGACAGGGAAATCAGTGTTCGAGCGGAGAACGAGAATTTAATTTAAAAAGTGACAGAGGAATCAGTGTTCGAGAGGAGAACGAGAATTTAATTTAAAAAGTGACAGAGGAATCAGTGTTCGAACGGAGAACGAGAATACAATTGGAATTAGCAAAGTTGATTTCACAATCTTTGCGTGAGAACTTTTTTAATGTTTTTCGTGAATTAAAGGTACAATTGGAATTAGCAAAGATGATCATAATCTTTGCGTGAGAACTTTGTTCGTGTTGGAATTAGCAAAGTTGATTTCACAATCTTTGCATGTGAACTTTTTTAATTTAAAAAGTGACAGAGGAATCAGTGTTCGAACGGAGAACGAGAATTCAATTGGAATTAGCAAAGTTGATTTCACAATCTTTGCGTGTGAACTTTTTTAATGCTTTTCGTGAATTAAAGGTACAATTGGAATTAGCAAAGATGATTTCACAATCTGTGCTGGTGAACTTTTTTAGTGAATTAAAGGGAATTAGCTTCTTTCATACATGAGTCATGTTTTTTTTGGGGGGGGGGGGGATTTCATCACTTTTTTCATAATTTGTTATCAATTACTAAGTGCTCTATTTGATAACGATCTTCATCCTCAAAGCAGTTCATATTCATGCAAGATACGTGATGATGGTACATCAGCATAGAAATGTATTGTCAACGACAAAATTAATCAAACGAAAGGTCCCCAAACGCTGAAAATGTGTATATTCTTTTTTTTGTATCGTCAAATTTGAAAATAAATCGTGTTTTTTAAACGAATTTCTTCAGCTTGGATTCCTCTGTTTGTTTCTCGAACGTCTGCTACATATCTGAAAACTCTAATTTTATCCTATTCCACCAATCCAATTCTCTTGAAACTTTGAAGACGTGCATACTTCTGATGACAATACGATATTTTAAAAACCGAATAACCCCGAGGGGGTGAAAATTGTACCCTGTCAGCAATAATCTATAAAAATATTACCCATAACCACAAATCCAAACATCTTGTAATCAGTCACTCGCGGTTTTACGAAAAAGACAAAAAGCCGCTAGTCGCATCACGAGTTCCATAAATACAGTATTGTCTCCCTATGTGCCCGATTTGGTGTACGCGTTGTGAACTTGTCGCTATCCCCACCACTTCTGTCTCACTCTTGTCCGGCGAAGGCGAGATGGAGATGGAACGAAAGCGAGCGAGACACGTACGCGTACGTCCGCCGCGCATGCAAAGCGTTCCATCTCGCTCCCCCTTCGGCCAGAAAGAAGTGAGAAACGAACACTCGGAATTAGGGATTTGTCCTCTCTGAGTACCCAACACCGGTCCCGATCAGCGGGTTCTTTACCATCGTGACATTTCACAAATGTTAACAACTAGCAGGTTATAATTGAATGATAGCCAAATGACATTTATATAAATTATGCTTTCGAGGCGACACCTACTGGCGTCAAGTGCAAGAGGAAAACGTGACGTCATACCTCGTAATCCTAAAAGTATCATTTTTATAACTATTAATTCAGAATAAATCTTATATCTTTTAGACAAATAGCTTGATACATGAAGTAAAACGACATATGGGTTCGAAAAAAAAAAATGATTCGCTTAATCATGTAAAAACACCGGCACTATGTCATAAAATAAGATAATAAGGCTAAAACAGCTCCGACGAACTGTCAATTTCGCTATCTTACGTGTATAGAGACATGGTCGCTCAGTGTGCCTATGGGTAGAGGGGAAGGGGGAATTAGCTTCCAGACCGCCGCTCTTGCTCGATGCCGGTGCTGGTCGTGGCACTGGGCCGGTGCAGCAGCGACTACCGCCTAACGGCGTGTAGCGTAAATCTTAGAAGCGCGAAGTTTGAATCTGACCACACGAATGTAATAGGAAAGACAAGCACAAGTGAAATTAGCACAAATCCGATGAGTATGAAAATATGTGCAACAAGTCCGAAAGCGCCATTAATTATATCTATCATTTGATAAAGAATCTTTCAAGCATAAATGTATTATGCTGCATATTTCACGTAGAACTACGTTTTTTTTTGTCATTTTGCAAATTATTACACGAACTGTTATCAAACGCTATAACAAAATTTCGGATTTACTTTTTACTTTAAATACAACGCTTAACACAATTTGGGCCCCATAGCCGCTGCATACCTACTATATAGTGCGGGGAAAGACGTAGTTCTACGTCAAAGTATTATTATGTTTAACCCTTATGTCAATAACCAAAAATACCTACGTTGTTCAATAACCAGGGTACCCGGGTACCACCCACCTCCGTTTTTTTTAAAATAAATGCATTCTATCGCGTCTTTTGGGGGTTTTTACGTTTCTAGTCGATATCTTATTGTAAATTGTTTCGTTCATTCGGAATTCGTTTATAAACCTTATGTTTCTATCTTTCGTTTTAAGTCTGAAAGCATATTCCTCTTTCAAAATGTTGAGATAACGAAGATCCAAACGGTCATTTCGAAATTTTCACGGGAACATACAAATTTTATATACTATAGCTGTACTATTATTACTGAAATTAAATCTTTGAATTATGGAAGTTTCGGCTTATCGAGTTTTCGACTTATAGAGGCTTTGTAATACTGTTAATTTTTCAACTTGTGAAGCTGTAAAGCAGGACAAATTCCAGTGTTAAAGATCAATTGTTTGTACTACATGTATATCTACATATACAAAAATAATTATAAGACACATTTATGCTCGAAATATTACTCTTTATTATTACATATAACAAAATTGTGATTTTGCTTTGTGCTAGTCTTTTAGTGTATTGTAAATTAATAGCATTTTCAATTGTTAATAATACAGCGAAAACATTTTCCTCAATATTTTGAGATCTTTCAACAATATTATTAACATCTATTGTAAGTGCAGATATTTTGCATATTCTATACCTATATTTTGTATAATTTGTATAATCTCTGTGTACTACCTACATGTTCTACATATTTCATATCTATTTTAAGTGGTATATTCTGTACATTCGCTCTCAACTGCATATATATTCTGCATCAATAAATTTAATTGAAATTAAGTAAACTGAAATTAAATTTGATATTATTTTGAAAACCATTTACATCCTTAAATTTTTATTCAATCGAACCAGTACCGACGAACGTCCTAAAAACTACTATTTCAGACCTAACCAAAACGTTTTAAAAACGTCCAGAAAAGGTCCTGCAGACGTTTTAAAAACGTTTTAAAAACGTCCAGAAAAGGTCCTGCAGACGTTTTAAAAACGTTTTAAAAACGTCCAGAAAAGGTCCTGAAGACGTTTTAAAAACGTCCAGAAAAGGTCCTGAAGACGTTTTAAAAACGTCCAGATAAGGTCCTGAAGACGTTTTAAAAACGTTTTAAAAACGTCCAGAAAAGGTCCTGAAGACGTTTTAAAAACGTTTTAAAAACGTGCAGAAAACGTTTTAAAAACGTCCAGAAAAGGTCCTGAAGACGTTTTAAAAACGTTTTAAAAACGTCCAGAAAAGGTCCTGAAAACGTTTTAAAAACGTCCAGAAAACGTTTTAAAATCGTCCTAAAAACGTCCAGAAAACGGTCTGGTTTGTGAAAATGGACGTTTCTAGGACCTTTTCTGGACCTTTTCTGGACGTTTTTAAAACGTCTTTGTGCTATCTGGGCACTGACGATCGCAGTCGAAAAGAGAAGGAAAGAAGCAGGAATACTACGAAAATGGAACATTAAATTGATTAGCGTAGTGAATTGGAGCAGCAGATGTGACAACGCGTTATTCATTCGGCGCAATCGTTATAACCAAAATGTCAGAAAAAAAGTTCATATGAATCTGAATCTTCGTTCGCTATTTTGTTTAAGCGTTTTGCGGTGACCATCGTAGCTCGAAACAGGATCATCTGAAATGAAAAAATTGAATTGTTTTCGATAGAGTATGTAATATTGTATATACCCAAGTAGCACCAAAACGTTTTAAAAACGTCCAAGTCGGACGTTCAGGACATCCTAAAAACGTCCAGAAAAGGTCCAGAAAAGGTCCTAGAAACGTCCATTTTCACAAACCAGAACGTTTTTAGGACGTTTTGAAAACGTTTTCAGGACGTTTTCTGGACGTTTTTAAAACGTTTTCAGGACCTTTTCTGGACCTTTTCTGGACGTTTTTAAAACGTTTTCAGGACGTTTTAAAAACGCCTTCAGGACTTTTTCTGGACGTTTTTAAAACGTTTTCAGGACCTTTTCTGGACGTTTTTAAAACGTTTTCAGGACCTTTTCTGGACGTTTTTAAAACGTTTTCAGGACGTTTTAAAAACGCCTTCAGGACTTCTTCTGGACGTTTTTAAAACGTTTTCAGGACGTTTTAAAAACGCCTTCAGGACTTTTTCTGGACGTTTTTAAAACGTTTCGGGACCTTTTCTGGACGTTTTTAAAACGTTTTCAGGACGTTTTGGTTAGGTCTGAAATAGGCGTTTTTAGGACGTTCGTCGGTACTGGTTCGATTGAATAAATTTAGAAGGAACTGATTTCGCGCATGTAGAATGAGCTCATTGGCTCCGAGTAACAACAGTAGCTTGTTTCACAGGTCTGAGCTTGTCTGTTGCAAGTTCCTTCTGAAATGACTTGGAGTATAAGGATGTAAATGGTTTTCAAAATAATTTCAAACTCGATAACAATGTATTTTGTTTATTTAATTTCAATTAAATTTATTTGAAAATGTGAGTGCAAGGGCGAATGTACAGAATATACCTCTTAAAATAAATATGAAATATGTAGAACATGTAGGTAGAACACATAGATTATACAAATTATACAAAATATAGGTACAGAATATGCAAAATATCTGCACTTACAATAGATGTTAATAATATTGTTGAAAGATCTCAAAATATTGAGGAAAATGTTTTCGCTGTATTATTAACAATTGAAAATGCTATTAATTTACAATACACTAAAAGACTAGCACAAAGCAAAATCACAATTTTGTTATATGTAATATAGAGTAATATTTAGAGCATAAATGTGTCTTATAATTATTTTTGTATATGTAGGTATACATGTAGTACAAACAATTGCTTTACAGCTTCACAAGTTGAAAAATTAACAGTATTACAAAGCCTCTATGTTCGAGAAATCGTATTAGTAACGCCATCTCTAGAGCCCGATTGCACCCAGGCGTGACGAGACATTGTGCTTAACCCCCCCCCCCCCCCTTTGCTTTCGCGGAGCATCGATCATGCCTCCCCTCCATCGATCGGCGATCCATGGAAGGGGGAGATCTCGCGAGTTCGCGGAATTACCGTCGGATTCCTCGGCCTCTCTCGGTGACTAACCGCCTTCAAGGTAACAGCTGATCGGCTATCCGTGCTAATTGCTTGTTTTTCGCTGCGCGAATTTGATTTGGCTGCACGTGCTTCGAGAACTTTTACGCTTGGCGCTTCTCTACCGCGTAGTTAAGTGGGTGTTTTGCATAAAGAATTAACTGTGGTTAACTGCTTTCGTTTCTCACTTTATTAGTGAACAAATAAGTAACTGTAAATCGTATATGTTAAGATTAAATCCATATTGTTAAGACTATATTACTTAAAGTTAATTTAAATCTAAATCTAAACCTCGCGATCATTCCGATATAAGACGGGCGCTATCCTTTGATTTTGCGAACATTTTTGGTCCTTCGAGCCGGATCAGCGCCGTTGGATTCTGTGCTTCTGGAACGTTCGTGCGTGATCGCGAGTGTTGTGTAACCGTCGTGCGCGACCTTCAACCGCTTGAGAACAATGGCTTACCTAATAACAAGCCAAAGAGAGCTTAACGGTCGTATCACCAGAGCATTCGAAAATTTAAAGAAGCTCGGCGTAACTAATATTACCGTAGATACGGTACAATCGCGACTGGATCAACTCCGACGGAATTGGCGGAAATATGAGGAGCAGCATGACGAGCTTCTGAGGGAGGCCGACGCCACGCTGCTAGAGTCCGAATACTTTCGGGAAGGTCATCTGGCACTTACGGAAGAAGTATTCCTAGTCGTGGAAGTCATGTTCTTGGAGAAGTTGAAGGAACTCTCCAAAGGCGAAAGGGCAGAAACCGTCGCGGGAAAGTCGGGGGCCCCGACCGCACCAGCCGTGCCGGCAGTTCGCTCTCGCGCTTCGCTCCCGACGATTCCGCTTCCAACTTTCGACGGTCATTATGATACATGGCCCAGATATCGGGACCTCTTCCGCTCGCTCGTCGTCAAAGACTCCACTCTAACGGACGTGGAGCGCCTCCACTATCTCCAGGGAAGTCTGTCTGGGGATGCCAGTCTCGTGCTCAGGAACCTGCCGGTTCGAGAAGAGAATTTTGAGAGTGCCTGGGCACTGCTAATGGAACACTATGAAAACGAGCGATTGCAAGTGAAGGCTCAGATGGCGGCCATATTCAAGTTGCCGTTCATCAAGCGAGAGTCGGGAGCAGAGTTGAAACGGTTCTTTTTCGAATTGTGTGACCGCGTCACAGCTCTGGCCGCCATGAAACGCCCCTTCGACGCTACCGGAGATTGGCTGGTGCACTTGGTAGTGGAAAGACTGGATCGACAGTCCAAGAGGGAGTGGGAGACTCACCTAGGAGAGCAGACAACCCCTCCGACCTTTGCTGAATTGCGATCCTTCTTGGTGTCTCGCATCCATACCGTTGAGGCGCTGGAAGAAGATGGCCACCAGGTAGAAGGACGGGCGCCTCGCTCTGGAGAGAATAAAAGGACAGCTAAGGTGCATCAGGTGAGCCAGTCTAAACGCTCATCTGAGCAGTGCAGTCTATGCGGCGAAGGTCATTTTATACTATATTGTGCCGCGTACAAAACCAAAACCGCCAAAGAGAGACGCGAGATATTGCTGGCGAAACGCCTTTGCTTTAATTGCCTGGGCAGACACCGGGCCGCCGACTGCAAGTGCGATAAGCGGTGCCAGGAGTGCCAACAGAAGCACCACACTTCTATTCATGGTGGAACGGACAGCACGATTCCAGCCGACGGCCAGGCGGCCTCCGTCAACGCGGGACGGGTCGAACAGAGGGAGTGCCTCCCTCGCGCCGCCCTGCCTTTACCGAACGTCCTTTTAGCAACCGCTCGGATAACAGTCCTATCCCCGGACGGCGAGCCGAGGTTGGTACGGGCATTAATTGACCAGGGTAGCGAAGTTTCCCTGGCTACGGAGGCGTTGGTTCAGTTACTCCGTTTACCGAGGAAACCTTCAAACGTCCAAGTGATCGGCATCGGCAATCAGCGGACGGAGCGTATACGGGGAAGCGTACGACTTGACTTCAGGCCCCATGCTAGTGGCGGCCCTCGGCACTCCACCACCGCGCTGGTGTTACCCCGAATCACCGCTTACTCCCCGCAGCTCAACCAAAGGAGGGATGCATGGACTCACCTACGCGAACTCCCGCTAGCGGATCCGGACTTTACAGACGGCTCCCCGATCGATGTCCTGTTGGGCGCCGACATATATTCCCTAATATTAGAACGCGGCTTCCGCAAGGGACGGGAGGGCGAGCCTATTGCCCAGAGGACGACCCTGGGCTGGATAATTTCGGGCCTCGCTTCCCCCGTGGTTCGCGACGACCCACGAGCTTCAAGTGGCCTCGTCGTACTCAAGTGCACCAAGGATAAAGACCTCGCACCGCTGGTGCAACGATTCTGGGAACAGGAGGAGGTAAAGGTGGCTTCAACCCTCAATGCTGAGGACCAGGAGTGCGAGGATTACTTCGCCACCACGCACCAACGCTTACCTTCAGGCCGTTATATGGTGCGCCTCCCCTTCAGGGAGACACAGGGACTGGGCGAGTCTCGTGCCGGGGCCGCCCGGATGCTTCACCGAATGGAGGTCAAATGCAGCAGGAACCTCGAATTCAAGGAGGCCTACCAGGCGTTTCTAAGTGAGTACGAAGAGTTAAACCATATGAGTAAGACGGACCGATCTTATACAGAAAGTGGGAGCTATTACCTACCGCACCACGGCGTACTTAAGGGAAGCAGTACCACCACAAAGCTACGGGTGGTGTTTAACGGCTCCTATACCACCAGTACTGGGAAGTCGCTGAATGACCTCCTCATGGTGGGACCCAACTTGCTACCGGGTCTACCTCAGGTGCTGCTGCGCTGGCGAACTCACCGAGTCTGCCTAACTGCCGATATTGAAAAGATGTTTCGTCAGATACTCGTGCACCCGGAAGATCGACGCTTCCAGCGACTCCTGTGGAGACGGCGGGAGGAGGATCCCGTAAGGGATTACGAGTTAAACACAGTTACCTACGGGCTGGCCTGCGCTCCCTTCCTGGCCATCCGCACGCTGCGGCAGCTGGCGCAGGATGAACGGGCCAAATTTCCACGAGCTGCTGCGATTCTGGAGAGAGACGTCTACATGGATGATGTGCTTACCGGGGGCGACTCTGAAACGGAGGCCAGGGAGATTCAGACGGAGCTACGACTACTCTGCAGGGCGGGCGGGTTTAACCTTAGGAAGTGGGTATCGAACACACCCACCTTGCTGGCGGACCTCCCGAGTGAGGAGGTCCCAACGAGCCTCAACTGGGAGGAGGGGGACTTCCATACCGCGCTGGGTGTCCACTGGAATGTACGAGAGGATGAGTTCCGAGTCCAGGTGTCTGAGAGACTCGCCCCGTCGACGATTACCCGTCGCACTGTCCTCTCCCGCGTCGCTCGGATCTTCGACCCACTGGGTCTGTTGGCGCCGGTCACTGTAACAGCCAAGATATTTTTACAATCACTTTGGCTGTTGAAATTAGATTGGGACACCCCGCTACCCTCCGCCCACGGCTGTCAGTGGACGCAGTTCCTGCAGGCTTTGCCGAGGTTGGAGGACGTCAGACTGCCGCGCTGGTTAGGACTACACCCACGGGTCAAGCATCGGGAACTCCACGGGTTTGCCGACGCCTCGGAGAGAGCCTTCGCCGCCGTAGTGTATCTACGGGTGGTGGACCAGGACGACACCACGCGAGCCTACTTGGTCACGGCCAAGACAAAGGTGGCCCCCCTGCAGAAAGTCACACTCCCAAGGCTTGAGCTGTGCGCCGCGGCGTTACTGAGTCGTCTCGTAACGGCAACGCAAGAGAACCTGGGCCTGGACGGCGTCGAGACCCATCTTTGGAGCGACTCACGAATCGTACTGGATTGGATCCGAGGTCACCCCTCAAGATGGAAGACTTACGTGGCGAATCGGGTAGCAGACATCCAGCGGGAACTGCCGGAAGCACGATGGCACCACGTGGCAGGGAGCGAGAACCCTGCTGACTGTGCCTCCCGGGGTTTGCCGCCAAACCAGCTCCCAGACTTCACGCTGTGGTGGAAGGGGCCCGCTTGGCTCACCGGATCCCCTCCCTGGTCAAACGACATTTCAGACCAGGGGGAGGGTACTAATCTGGAGGCCAAAATCGTATCTAACTTGGCCATCGGGGATAAAGAGGTAGCTCCTACTTACCTCTTAAATAATTACTCCAATCTACAGCGCCTCTTGAGGATAACGGCCTGGTGTCGGCGCTGGTCAGCCCCTAGACGAAGCCGAGAAGGTGGCGGTCGCTGCCTAGCCCCTGCAGAGCTGGAAGCGGCTCGCAGACACTGGATCCGAGTGATCCAATCTCAGGAGTTCGAGGAGGACTGCCGGCAACTGCAACGGGAAGCTCCGCTTGCGAGCCGCAGTAAGCTCTTACGACTCACCCCCTTCTTAGATTCCCAAGGGTTGCTGCGGGTCGGTGGGCGCCTCCGACACTCCTCACTGCCATACTGGGAGAAGCACCCCCTTATCCTGCCGAAGGAGGGACACCTGACGTCACTACTAATTGATGAAGCTCACCAAAGGACATTACACGGAGGGACGCAACTAACCCTGGCTGCCTTACGGCAGAGGTATTGGGTCCTGCAAGGTCGGCAGCGCGTCAAGACCCACATCCATCGCTGCGTCACCTGCCTACGCTGGAGGGCTGCGCCAGGACAGCAGCTCATGGGGAATCTGCCGGCGTATCGCGTCACGCAAGCCAGGCCCTTTCTGCAAGTGGGCTTGGACTACGCTGGACCATTTCCTCTGTTGGCCTCTCGGGGCAGGGGCCAACGCACGTATAAGGGTTATGTCGCCGTGTTCTTGTGTTTAACCACCCGGGCCGTTCACCTAGAAGCTGTCTCTGATTATAGCACAGAGGCCTTCCTTGCTGCTTTGCGGCGTTTCACCTCGAGGCGAGGCATGTGCTCAGTCATCCACAGCGACCGGGGCACCAACTTCGTGGGCGCGGCACGGGAGCTGCGGGACAACCTGGGGCCTCTCTGCAGTAAAGAAGAGGTCATGCAGGCTCACCTCCTGACGGATGGCATCACCTGGCGTTTTAACCCACCTGCGGCTCCACACTTCGGTGGAATCTGGGAAGCAGCCGTTAAAGCCACTAAGCATCACCTACGGAGAGTGGTCGGCGACCAGCGCCTCACGTATGAAGAGATGACGACGCTGCTCACCCAAATTGAAGCATGCTTGAATTCTCGTCCATTGTACCCCCTAAGCGACGACCCTGGGGATATCACGGCGCTCACCCCAGGACACTTCCTCATCGGCGATGCGCTGCTCGCCGTTCCGGACCCACCACTGGACGCCACCCCCTGTTCCCGCTTGTCCCGGTGGCATCTACTGCAGCACATGCGGCTACAATTCTGGCGCAGCTGGTCGAGGGAGTATCTGCAGTCCCTCCAGGCCCGTCAAAAATGGACACGACCACATCCACAGCCACGAGTCGGGGACATGTGTCTTTTGAAGAACGAGCTGCTACCTCCCAATAAGTGGCCACTCGCGAGGATCACGAGGTTGATCCCAGGCCCCGATGGTTTGACGCGTGTTGCCCATGTAAAGACTGCGAGATCGGAATTTGTGCGACCTATTGTTAAACTAATTTACCTACCTTATGTACAGGCCGACGAACCGACCGTCACTGCAATGCACGAAAACTAGACCGAAAGACGATCCCTGCGCGAGCTGGACGGCGTCGCAGCAAATCGCGTTGCGATCTCGCCACAATGTCTGGGCCAATCGGCAACGTTCCCGCCAAGTGGCTTGTTCGTCGGTCGACGAAGGCGGGCGGGAAATGTTCGAGAAATCGTATTAGTAACGCCATCTCTAGAGCCCGATTGCACCCAGGCGTGACGAGACATTGTGCGTAACCCCCCCCCCCCCCCCCTTTGCTTTCGCGGAGCATCGATCATGCCTCCCCTCCATCGATCGGCGATCCATGGAAGGGGGAGATCTCGCGAGTTCGCGGAATTACCGTCGGATTCCTCGGCCTCTCTCGGTGACTAACCGCCTTCAAGGTAACAGCTGATCGGCTATCCGTGCTAATTGCTTGTTTTTCGCTGCGCGAATTTGATTTGGCTGCACGTGCTTCGAGAACTTTTACGCTTGGCGCTTCTCTACCGCGTAGTTAAGTGGGTGTTTTGCATAAAGAATTAACTGTGGTTAACTGCTTTCGTTTCTCACTTTATTAGTGAACAAATAAGTAACTGTAAATCGTATATGTTAAGATTAAATCCATATTGTTAAGACTATATTACTTAAAGTTAATTTAAATCTAAATCTAAACCTCGCGATCATTCCGATATAAGACGGGCGCTATCCTTTGATTTTGCGAACACTCTATAAGTCGAAAACTCGATAAGCCGAAACTTCTATAATTCGAAGATTTAATTTCAGTAATAATAGTACATCTATAGTATATAGTTAAACATAATAATACTGACCAGGCGCAAATACCGCAGTAATATATAAGTTCTATCCTAAATGTGGCAAATAGCACGTGGTCTTATTGCCGCTTGGGTATAGTTGCGCACAATTGCTGTTGCTTCTCGTACGTCCCTCACAATCATGGCTTGGGGGAAGAGTTTCCTCCACTTCGGACGGCATTGCTTATACTGCGGGCATCCATCATCATCTAAGGAGATGCTGCTTCAAAGTCTCCAGCCTTTCCATGTTACAGAGTTGGAGGGCATAACTCTGTAGTATCCTTTATGCTCATTATGTTGTCGCCCTTTCCATTACAAATCCTAGAGTCCCGCGTGTCTTGCAGATAGTCTGATTTGCGCGATTATTCTACGAACAATTAAATAAAGACACGTGTAAAGACGTATATATACACTTATATAAAGACTCCCTGTAATGTGTTACTTACATTTGTAGGAATAGATGTAGTTATTCCTAAGTGTTCCGGAGCCTCGGAAAAAGAGAGTGTCACAGGTAGTGATGGGATCTGAAGCGCTTCGAAGCGCTTCGAACCTATATATATGACGAAAAGTTCGAAGCGCTTCGAACATGGTTCGAAGCTCTTGAAATGTCTTGGTCGGCTTCGAAGTCTGAACGGATTCGAAGCGTGATCAGCTTCGAAGTCTCGAAACTGTTGGTTCGAACCTTGGTAGGTACTCCGTGGCCCCCCCCGTGGGGAGGACAACACCGAGTGCCTCACCAAATTTTATGGCTTTCGACCCTCGAAGGGGTTTGAATACCATTAAAAAGAGGAATGTCTAGGATTTTCGAATTTCTCATCAGATCTGTGCGAAAACGACGCCAATCGATTCCTTGTGTTTCGCCGATGAAACTAACACCAAGAACGACGTAATTCGGACCATAATGAAGGAAATTCCATGAAAAATCGAATTATATCATTTGAAGTTACCTTCGTTAAAAATAGTCCAATTTACATAAAATTTGATACGATTTTCATCGGAAAAACATAAGGAATCCATCGGTATCACTTCCAAATCCATACTATAAAGAATAAAGAATTATTTTATTTCTGAAACAGGTATGAATCCTCGGCCGACCGCAGGCTGCGGCCCGCACCGATTCCAGGTCGGCGCCCCGCTGTCGAGGGTGAAAATGTGAAATATTCATTTCAGCGTATTAAGAAATTCTTTATTATTTATCGTATCGATATGGAAGTGACACCAATGAATTCCTTATGTTTTTCTAATGAACGTCATACCAAATTTCATGCAAATCGGATTACTTTCGCACAAGCAATTTCTATTGCTTATGCTGTCCAGACCACTACCGCTGACTCGGGGGACAATACAGTAATAAACCGCGACCCTAGCGAGACATTTTCGGGCATAATTATATGTACTTGGTACATCTGTGCAGCAGATTTTTGGGACTCTTACCTTACCTGCAACTACACGTCGCGTTTCTGAGTCCGAAAAAAAGTTTTTCTCTTTTCTATTTATGGAGGAGGCACTTTTTATGGCAGGGTTGCCTTCGTTGAGGAAAATGAATATGAAAACGGCAGAGTCTTCTAAGCAGTCGATGCGAACGTTTCGTGCTTTAATACAGAATATTCGTGACATTTTGTACAACAGTACTATTTCGTCTGTTAAGTGACAGTTTGTGTCAGCATCTCGTGCGAGAGACAGTACGGTGAATCTAATTCACAGATCGTTAAAGCCGTGATCGTGCTGAACGTGTGAAAATAATTTTTATCGTAATATCAGAATGTCAAAAAGATCGTGGGTTTGGGCACATTGCGAACGCAGCAGTGACGGTCAAGTAAAATGCACGCAATGTTGCAAGCAGTTTAAAACGCATAAGTCAACAAGTGTATTAATAAGACATTTGGAGAATGTACATAAACTTCAAAAGCCACAAGAAGCTTCTGAATCATCCAGCATCCCTTATACTGGTAAGTACGATGTATATTGTACATTTGTACATTCACCGCGCAACGCATTTGGTCTGAACACACCTTTATTTTCCTGTTCAGTTATAACAGTAATATTGATATGTTTCTAGATAATGATGAAAAAAAATTAAAACTCGACAAAATGCTAGTAGATTTAATTGTACTGGATCTACAACCATTTTCTATTGTCGAGGATAAAGGTTTTCGAGCTTTGGTAAATTACCTGGATCCAAAATACGTTATCCCATGCAGAAAGACAATGAAGAAGTTCGTGGATGAGGAGTACGTAAGAAAAAGGCGTATGATACAAGAAGAGGTTGATGCAGCTTCCGCAGTTTGCATCACTACTGATACATGGACCAGCCTGAACGTAGACAATATTATATCCGTTACATGCCATTATATTAATAAGGATTTTAAATTAAAAACACATACGCTTCAAACAGAAAAAATTACCGGAAGCCACACAGCTCTTGCGTTATCGCAAACGTTAAATAACATATTTTGCCAATGGAATATAAACGATAAAGTAAAATGTGCTGTAACAGATAATGCGCCAAATATGCTTGCGGCTGTAAGAAAATTAAATTCAGTATCTAGCGTTTCTTGTTTTGCACATACTTTGAATTTAGTTGCAAAAAAATCATTAGCAGCCATTACAGATGTAGTGACTATCCGAAACAAATGTCGCTCTATAGTGTGTTATTTCAAATCAAGTTGCTTAGCAAAAGACAAATTACAGGAAATGCAAAATGAACTCAAAATACCACAACATAAATTAATATTAGAAACCGAAACACGTTGGAATTCCACATACAACATGTTTAATAGATTAGTAGAACAAAGGCAAGCAGTAGAATCAGTATTAAAATACTTTCACGTTTCTTCTAAGTCCCTTTCTGACAATGAGTGGAACGCATTAGCTAGCATGTTACCAATATTAGAACCATTTTACTCTATAACAATGGAATTTAGTACAGAGTCCAAAGTATCCATATCTAAAGTTATAGTAGCCATTAAGCAATTACACAACTGCCTCGAATTAAATCGCGAAAATATTTTAGCCATAAAATTAAAGGACATGACATGTCACTATTTTAATGACATAGAAACTAATTCAGTATATGCAATGGCGACAATTCTCGATCCACGATTTAAAGTAGTAGGATTTAGGTTCCCCGAAAATGCTGAAAAAGCAAAGCAATTAATAACAGATGAAATATCTACCTTAAATGTAGCAGTTACTGCCGGTACCTCATCCGGCCCAAATAACGTAATACCTAATCCTAATAACACATCAGTGCTGTGGTCATCATTTGACAATGAAGTGATCGAAAAAAATTTGATTAGCGCACAGAATTATAGCCTGACAAACGAACTCGAAAATTACATAGCAGAATGTTATGCTGCTAGAACTTCCGATCCATTGCAATATTGGAAAAAAAATACATCTACGTATCCGAACCTCGCGAAATTAATTTTGTGCTGTCCTGCCACATCAGTGCCTTGCGAAAGAATTTTTTCGACGGCGGGAGAAATAATCAGTCAGAAACGAAATAGATTAAAAGATACCAGGTTAAATCAAATCTTGTTGCTAAATAAGCAATAAAACCATTATAGTTCATTTAACTTTAAATATACTTACTGTTTATAAAAGGAGGTAATAGCGGTCACGTTGCGGGCAATAATAATATATGATAATTATCAGTATTATAATTAATTATTATCATAATCATATTATATTAGTATTATTATTATAATTACTTTTTATAAATTATTCCTAACTACTTTTTATAAATTATTATTAATTACTTTTTATAAATTATTATTAATTATTATATTTTATTATTTATTTAATTATTTTGATACTGTTTGCATCAACCCAACCCGTGTGACAATCATACCCGGTCTCCCCTACATTCAAATAATAATATAATAATAATATATGATAATTATCAGTATTATAATTAATTATTATCATAATCATATTATATTAGTATTATTATTATAATTACTTTTTATAAATTATTCCTAACTACTTTTTATAAATTATTATTAATTACTTTTTATAAATTATTATTAATTATTATATTTTATTATTTATTTAATTATTTTGATACTGTTTGCATCGACCCAACCCGTGTGACAATCATACCCGGTCTCCCCTACATTCAAATTCGATTTTTCATGGAATTTCCTTCATTATGGTCCGAATTACGTCGTTCTTGGTGTTAGTTTCATCGGCGAAACATAAGGAATCAATTGGCGTCGTTTTCGCACAGATCTGATGAGAAATTCGAAAATCCTAGACATTTCACACTTTTTAATGGTATTCAAACCCCTTCGAAGGTCGAAAGCCATAAAATTTGCAGAGGCACTCGGGAGTGTTGTCCGCGCTACGGGGTGCCAGGCAGCATTCTGTAAATACACCGTTCAAAGAGATTCGAGACTTCGAAGCGCATCAAGACTTCGAAGCCGACCAAGACTTTTCAAGACTTTTAAGGTTCGAATCAAGTTCGAATCGCTTCGAAGCAGTCTCGTGACACCTAAGACCGATTCGAAGCGCTGGGGTCCGCTTCGGACTCCCATCACTAGTCACAGGGCGTCGGGGATCGAACCAGAGCCGCCCGCGGCTGACCAACCGCGTTTGCCACCACGGCTACGCCGACTCTCCTTGGTCTCTTACAAGGGAACATCCCGAACCCGGAAATTCAAAAAATTCTGAAACTTTGTGAATACGTAGGGAATTTCCTCCTGATTACAACGCAATCTTTGTATGCTGTCCAAATTCACTCTAAGGGTGTGTAATTGGCCCCTGATTATTCGCATATTTTCCAATTTTGTGTTATAACTCGTGAACTGTAAAATAATTTTGACGTAGAACTACGTTTTTCCCTGCACTATATAGGTATGCAGCGGCTATGGGGGCCCAAATTGTATTAAGCGTTGTATTTAAAGTAAATACGAATTTTGTTATAGCGTTTGATAATAGTTGGTGTAATAATTTGCAAAATGACAAAAAAAAACGTAGTTCTACGTGAAATATGCAGCATAATACATTTATGCTTGAAAGATTCTTTATCAAATGATAGATCTAATTAATGGCGCTTTCGGACTTGTTGCACATATTTTCATACTCATCGGATTTGTGCTAATTTCACTTGTGCTTGTCTTTCCTATTACATTCGTGTGGTCAGATTCAAACTTCGCGCTTCTAAGATTTACGCTACACGCCGTTAGGCGGTAGTCGCTGCTGCACCGGCCCAGTGCCACGACCAGCACCGGCATCGAGCAAGAGCGGCCCCAGTGCGTCAGTCCAAAAGCGCCATATAAGAAGTAACTTTTATCTTGAAACTTTTTTTCTATCTCTGACAGTTCGCGAGTTGTAACACAAAATCGGAAAATAGCTGAATTTTCAGGGATTAATTTCACCCGCTGCCAGTGAATTTGAGCAGCAAACAAAAATTGCGTTGTAGCCAGGAGGAAATCCCCTAGATATTTATAAAGATTCAGAATTTTTTTAATTCTAGGCTTCGGGATCCCACACTTTTAAAATTTTTTACTCCCGATCCTGTCCCCAGCTCTTTTGAGCCATCCTTGGATGGACTGCTCAGTTTCCCTGTCATTCTCTGCCACTTTCCCCGATTTTGCTGCACCTTAAAGAAGAATTTCGAGGGAACATTACATTGAATTTTACTGTAATCAATATTAGGAACAGTAAAATAAGGGTGATAGTTACATATTATAAGCCTTGCGATGTTTAGCCGGTGAAAGTCTATTTTTCCCTTTCGGCCCAGCCAACTGAAATGAATTGCAACTTCGTTGCTCACCAACGCCGTAAGCACCCGCTTCACAAAATGGTAATTACCATCTCCCCCGTATTCGGACAATTCTTTGACCTAAAATTTGAAAATTATTCAACATTAATAAGTTAAGTATAATTTTGTTTCAAAGAATTACCGTCAACAATTTTTTCCTCAAAAATCGATACTACATCTCTGGTGGGCGGGTAATCGAGTAGGGTAGACCGGGGACAGTAGTAATACCGGAGGGGGGGGGGGCGCGAATGTAACACGCTAAATATTGACTGATACTATTGGAACCATAAGCAAAGGATAGTAATGTATTATACGGTATTATACTTACTGCGTCTTTAAATTCTGTTTCGGTATTTAAAATTTCATCGAATTTGTTTAATTCGTCCATTGTTTTTACAGGGAATTGAATACCGAATTTAGTAAAAATCGATGTTCCTGGGGCCTCTGCCGCTCGGCCGGTTATTAGATTTTGTATTAATCTTGTCGTCTCCTGTCGTGAATTTTTCACTTCTTGCAGTACATCCACCACAAGGGCCCGAAGCAAAAATAATTGAGTTTTTAATGACTCGTTGTCTTTTTTATTTTCGATGCAGCCACTGCAGCTAGGTACTGCTACATTTTCTGAAAATGATTTATTACATTCTATATTTTTTCACTGCAACTGTTGACGTTAAAAAATATTTTCGTGTGCAATATCTTTAGAGAAAAATTAATTTACCGATAGGGGTGTTCCGAAACGAGGAAGTGTCCGTTGCATGATGTACTTCTTCTTCCAATCTTTCTTCTGAATGTGCCTCTAACGGCTCCTCTGCATCCTCCAAGCGCTCCTCTAAATATTCAACACTGTAGGAGCCGCTGCTTTGTGCCGATGGGACTGAAAATGATATTTATTTGAAAGGGCTACTTCATACAAAAAAAAAGAATTAAGCGGCTTCAGATATTATAATTTTGTACAGCATATTTCCCCTTTGTATTAACCCACCTAAATCTTCAATTTCTTCGACAGATTCTTCGCTAGTCCAAAATTTTTTTGGAATCCGCCTACGCTTGCTCGGTGGCTCGTCCGACTGCAAGTCGCTCGTGTCCTCAGCCAGTTTCGCCTTCTCCCTCGCTTTGAGGTAGGTATCTGGAAGTACATATTAGTAATTACTTGATATAATAATTCGAAATTAATTAGTATAATAATTTCAACCTACCAAAAGTGACTCGTGTAAGCAATTTCATTGGATGCTTTGGCCAACTCGGCGATGCTGGCTCGCACTTTTTTATCATAGCGCTGACCAGTTTTGTCGCAATCGGTGGCCAAGAGCAGAGTTCGCCCTCAAGCCATGATGAGGGCACAGCTTCGGCGAGTCCGTCCTCCAAAAATTTAATAACCGACCACGAACGGCTCATACTAGAAATAAAGTAGTAATTTTTTTACAACACCTAGACACATTAAGTGCATATATTCAAGAGGAAATGAATCTATCATGTGAATTCCCGGTATTTTTTTTAAAAATTGATACGCCTGTGTAATGAGAGTGTTTTAGATTGGATCTAGAATCACGGTCTGTTCGTAAACGGATTATGCGAATTATATACGAAAAACATATCCTGTTATCTGTGCAATTTCCTTCAGTAGAACATTTACTACAGGAATCATACACACTGTCACCTTTAATGCATTTGATGTACGATTTTGCATGCGCACTCAAATAAAAGATTTTATTTTTACACGATACAACTGCCCATCAGCTGAAATTGTATTATTAATCGACGCACAGTGGGAGAAAATCGGTACTGCAGCGACCAAAAATCTATAACTTTTGAACGAATAAAGATAAAGTAATAATTCTTTTTTCTTTAATGAAGTTGATGTGTTACTTATGTTAACCCTTGGTTGCCACACCGACCACATTTAAGGTAGGGGAGATCGGGGCAAGTTGACACAGGGGCAGGTTGATACAGACGTTTTGTTATTTTGTTTATATGCTCTACATTTTTTTCATAGAGATGTTTGTACATAATGACTTCCTGTGGGGAAAGTTGATACGTTTTCTCTGGGGCATGTTGATACAGTGTAATAAATTTCCCCGACTACTTTTAATTGGATTTTTCGTTTTATATCTTGAAAAATTGTACGAAAAATTGGACGAAAACGCAGGAAAAGTGCTGTGTTAACAGACTCACCTGTAATGAGAAGGCTATCGGCTGAACAAACTGCGGCGCGGGAAAGAAGAGAATAGAAGAATTTTAAAAAGAAAAAAGAAATTCGAAAATCTCTCGAGAAAAATGTTCCACGGAAAAGAGGGCGGCCTAGGAAAAATGCTGAGACTGAACGATAAAATAAAAACTAAAATAATAAAATAAAATAATAAAAAAAATAATAACACATCTTTGAGTGTTTTCCTTCAAACAATTTTCATTTTCTACTAACAATTTGGTACGAAAAGAAGGTGGCGACTTAGCCCCAGGGGGGTGACGCCTTAGCCCCGGCGATTTTGACATTTCAGAAAATACACCGACGTCAATTTTTCGATTTCTTCGTTACACTATGCCAGATAAACATTATATCGTATAGTAATTTTGTAGCTGAGGCTTTACTCTTTCCAACAGTATAAATATATGTACGGTAAAATTATTTATTTTATTGCCGAAAATTGGCACCGCCAAAAAAGTGGCGGCTTAGCCCCAGTCTCCCCTACATTAAAAAAAAGTGGCACCTCATGTTAAAGTGGGATATTCTAGACATCCATGCTTTACTCATTAAACGGATATTTTACAGATGTATCAACTTGCCTCGCACTGGGGTAAGTTGATACATTTTACTTTCGTTCAAATAACATTTTTTCATTGATTTTGTATGTATCTTCTCAACTTTTTATTTACAATATATTAAAGAGGAAGGAATTAATTCAAACAAAAATGAAAAAAAATGGAAACGCGAAAACGTATCAACTTGCTTCGGTGTCCCCTATAATATGTTTGAGGCAGCGTTGAAAATGGTACTACTGGTGTCATGTAGTAGTAATTTCGTGTATCTTCAAACAGACAGAGGTGCTACCAAAGTGATTTTTTTAATCAATAAAATTTTCTGGAACTTTTTTCAAAATTTTTTTGAACATGAGGTTACTTTAAATATTAGTTTCCAACGATGGGCATATATTCTATGTTCAAACTTTATCTCAAAACTTTTGCGACTTAATTTAACAGATAGTTTTTAAACAGCAGCTGATTGAATATCGAATCGACCCAGTGTAACAACAATGTTAGAAAAAATAGGTGTGATAACCGAGGGTTACGTAATGCTTAATTACATTAGCTAATACGATAATGTTACTTGCATTATTACTATTTAATATTCGAAAATATCCCTAATCACTTCTGGCCACTCTTCTTGAATATCCTTCTGTTTACGTTGCAACCTTGACGATAATATTAAAGGATCCGATGAAAGTAACATAATACAGAAGAGATCTTGATTAATTCTCTGTCTTGATATTTTGCAAGTGTTGCTAAGTCTTAACCTTCGATATTCTTTGTAAAATCACACTTTATCAATTGCCAAAACTGTAGGGGAGAGTAGTGCAGTACCGACCAGCTTACAGTACCGACCAAAGCTAGTTCTCGCTTCTTCGACCAAATATTAACACTTTATTTGAATTAACCAATGAAAATCACAATTCTCTATAACATATTTCGGGGCCATATTGTTTACTCCATTGCTCTCGATGTTCTCAGGCATTAAACGTATACGTTGATATTGAGTAGGTTAAAAGTTATTTCTTAAAGCAAATATTTTGTTTCTCGTGTAAGTAAATGATTTTGTTCTATTATGTATACTATCTCCAGTCTATTAAGTTTAATAAAACCTCCTAATTTAATAATATTTTTTTGTACATAATATACCATGATCTAAAATGTTGCCCCGTGTTTGTCGTACACTACCGACCAACAGACTGTCAACCAGTAGAGACCAAATTTTTCTTATCTTATAATTAGAGTTTAATCTGTTAGCAACTCAGATTAGTTTATAAGATGTTCATTCAGCCCCCCTACTACATTTTCCCGCAGAAAAATAATGTAATTAAGGATAGGTATGATATCCTAACAAACAGAAAGCTAGGATTTAATGAAGAAGTTATCCAGTGTGTTATTTGCAAGCAGGGTTAGGCATTAACTAAATAACAAATTATGTAAATAAGGATCAAATAAAAGTTACTTTAACTTTAGATTATTCGACGAACAAAGTTAATTTATTTAATCGATGAAAACAGTTAATTTTTTTATTCGTTATTTGAAATTTTATTTAAATAAAAATTTTGCCCATCTCTGTTTGCAAGGAATCATTTAACAAAGATTGGCTGTAGTGTACCGTATGTGACAGTTGGACACACGTCGAATGCACAGATCAGGAGAATATTAATTATCTGACTTGCGAGTTTGTACAAATAAAATTTGAAAAGAATCTTGTATTGTACTAGTTAAATGTCTTTATTAACGTTGTTAACCATTTAGACCTGAAAATCTACTAATTTAATAGTTGGTCGGTACTGGACGACAATTTTTCGTTTCCTAGAAATTACAACTTTTTTACTTTTGCGAATTATCAATTTTTATTATTAAATTTCACAAAAATAATTTCCCTCTTACTAAGTTCTATCTATACTACAAACACGTTTTTGAATTTCTGATTTTCATCGACTCTACCCAAGATATAACAAAAAAACTTAGAGCGGTCGGTACTGCACGACTCTCCCCTATACTTTGTTTTAAGCTTGTAGATTATGTGTAAACGGTTAGAGGCAGATATCATTCTTTCGACGTGCGTTACGAAAAGTAGCATATTTCATTTGTGTTTAGAAGACTAGCACGTTGCTCATTCTGTCCACGAAAAACAGAATGTTTCGATTTTGTTCTTGAAAAGTAAGGATACTGACCACGTCCCCATTAGTGACCAATTCATTTGCTTATTGTTTATTGCAACACAGAAAGCGAAATATAAGCGAAATATTTCAGTTATTGTTTCATACGTTATTTATGTAGCCGTACATTCATCTTTAAGTAAATTCACATGTAAATTAAGACTTGGTCATTGACATGAAAGTTGACAGATTTTAATACCGTGAGGTTATACTCCAGATATCATTAAACTCGCAAATTTTACAATAAAAATACATGGATCCATGCAGTAACTTACTCAAATTAACGAGAAATATAAACAGAATTATAAACTAAAAAGAAAATATCTATTTTCTAAAAATAGCACGAAAAATGAGCAATAAACGCCAATACAGTCAACTGGCAGCCACAGATGATCAACGTCGGCTGTGAACTGTTTGGAAACTGAAATATGCTACTCTTCAGAAAACAAATAAAACGTACTACTTTCCGCTGCAGCGTTTGAAATATGCTACTGCTCGTGACGAGATATGAATCGTGCTTGTTCTCGTGGTATATTTCGAAACATGCTTGTTATCGGCAGAAACATTGAAATGTGCTTTTTCTCGTGATAGATTGAAATGTGCAGCTCTTTGTAAAAGAAATGAAATATGCTACTTTTCGTAACGCACGTCGAAGTGATCTTGTTAGCACGCATATAGTACTTCTTAAATTTCAATTTGTCAGTCATTATTAACGTAATGAAGAAAATAGAAATAAACTGACTGTAATGTAGAAAAAACAAAATGCTACACTGGTTTCAGAAATACAGAGATATAGAACTTACTTGGAGAATGTATAGATGTGGTCCAAAATCAACAGCCAAAGAAACACACTTAGGATTCACTTTAAACTGATAATAAAAAATAAAAAAAATACTCTTAAAACACGATAAATTAAACTATAAAAATACGATAAAAATACTATACAAAAATACTAGATAAAAACATGATAAATGACTATAAAATATGATAAAACACGATAAATTACACTAAAAAACACGATAAATAACACTATAAAATACGATAAAACACACTAAAAATAATATAAAATTACTAAAACTAACTGTGTAAATACGAAAAAAAATAGGAATAAACTACCGACTAACAATAAAATGAAAAAAGATGTGAGAAATATACGGAAAATAGCAAGAAATAAAGTGCGTCCCCTGTGACGGTTCTGCGATGACTGCTGCAGTTACCTTGCTACCTGTAGGCTCCAAGGAAACCTTGCCACCCCCCACTACGCGGCACAACCCCCATCCTGCCGACGGATATTCCTCTGAAGACTTGCCAGAGAAGTTCTTTAAGGGGACATTCTACTTTCTTGGCCGAAAAATCGGCCACTTTGCGGTGATGGTTTTTATAATGAAGTAAACACTTAATGTTTTCGAATTTCTGGGGGTATATTTTACCACTCTTGAAATACAAGAAAAAATCATTGTTGTTTGTTTATTTCATTTGTTTACACAAATATTTCACAGTTAAGTTGGCGGCATCAGAATTGCTGGCGGTTGAAATTTCTGACGACTGGATCATCAGAAATAAAAAAACCAAACATATGTTTAATTCGCAGGAGTATGGTTATCGCGCTTACCACGAAAGAACAATTTTGGACCAAAATTATTAAAATGGCGGTCGATCGAAGTTAAAAGTACCGAAAAGAGCATTTCTTTTCTGTTTAATAGATATAAATGTGAGAAAATATTAAAAAATCTTAAGATATTTGTGCTAAGCGGGAAAGTCACTAATGTGTAGAATAACATATTAAAATTTTGGATTAATTGGTCATGGAGTTCTTTTTTATCACATCCGCCAACCAAAAAAATGCTGTTTCGAGAAAAACGGGTTTAAAGTTTTGTGTATTCGACCGGCGCGGTGGAAAGAACCAGGCCGCTGACGCTACAAATACCTCTATAACATTGAAAATACATCGAATTTCGCTCCAAAAATTTTGAAGGATATTGTAGAAGGTGCATTCTTCCGAATTCAGCAAAAAAATCGAAATTTATGAGGCCGAGAGAGTAGATGTCCCCTTAAAGCAGAAAAGCAGAAAAAATTGAACCAAAGGTTTTTTTAATCCTTATGAGTGTCGCTACCGCCACTACAAAAATCAGGTCATTATTTTCTAAACATCGATTTTTTTGGGGCACCTGAAAGTTACAAAAACTGCAGGAGAAAACGTATTTTATCTTTAACCGTCTGCCATTCTGTAGATATTTTTTTTTCAAATTTCCGTTCGTGGTAAGGGCGATAATGACACTCGTAAGGATTAAAGAAACGTTTGGTTCTCTTTTTTCTGCCCAATGGAAAAGCCGTTAGCCTTGGGACAAGGCAACAAGGATGTGTACGATTAACAACGCTTATAATTCTGAAAGTTGTAAAGATTTTAAATCATCCTTCATGATTTTAAACAACCAAAAGATGAATAAAAGTGTAGGTATACGAGGCATCAAACTTTTTTCGTCGCCCAGAAAAGAGATCACGAAATCGGCTGAAAAATCGGCCGTTTAAACCCGGAAAAAAAACGCTAATAAAAAGAAGCAAAGATCTCGAGTACAGTAGTGGTCAAAGAACAGAGTGCCGTTACTGAAAAGAGCAAAATTACTACTGCATCTTTATTCGTATCCTGATCTAATTCCTTTAATTTATTTATTAAGATATTATAACCAGCTTTTTTTATTTTTGTCCAAGTAAACTTTAGATTTAATTTTCCAAATGCATTAATCTTCTTTGTACGATTCGATAAATGCTCTCAGCAAATTACACGTGTCAATAATTTTAAATCTGTCTGCCGGAGGCCCACACTTCCCGTTGATTTTGATTTGCGGCAAATCTGAACCCAGAAAAATCAACCTCGCGGTGATTGCGTCCATGCCAGACAATTGACACACGTGTTCCGTGTTGCATTACAACTTTTGACTTCATGCAAGTCCGTAAATTGAACGGGCAAGAGGGAGCGTGTATGGCGGCCTTTAGAGTGCCTAATGCCGTGTCAAATTTATCACTTTTTTAACTCGATGTCTGGGATTCTGTTCAAAATCGGATATGACGTTGTTCACGTGAAATTAAGGGGAGTTTGTATTTCAGGGGGTTGAATCTTAAAACTTTCACCTCGCAGTAACCGACCGTCTTTTCCGCAAATCTGCGTTGCACGTGTTGGCAACGACTAGAGTCACGGGGGGTACAATAAGCAGAGACAGGAAATCGTGAGGGTCGTCGGCGACGCGAGCCAGCTAATATTGGAAAAATCACAGGTCAGATCTAGACGTTTTCGCGTACAGCGCACAGTGGGCTGAAAACCCGTTTTTTTTTTGTTGGCAAAAGTTTAAACTGTCCACTGCGTTTAGCATTCAAATACACTGTAGACTGTATCGAGGAAGTAATTGTTAATTGAAGGGTCGGATGCAATAAGGGGACTAGCGCTGGAAAATGAGAACAATTATTGTCCAAACGCTAAGAAAGATTGGAAAATTAAATGTTATTAAACTGAATTTTAAAAAATATGTTGTTGTAAAGCTCGTCACGACACACATTTTTTCTATTTACAGTTTGTTTATCGAATCATTGCCATTCGAGCTGAAAAATAACACTAATTCCCGGGACAAATTGGAAAGTGGAATGCGTTGTGTCGGAATAAGTCAACTACTACTATAGTCAAGTACTATACAGAGAGGCGATCGTGGTAAGGTGATTAAATAAATTTCTCTTCAAATCCATGAGAAAAAGTTTACCAAGGTTTTGTGCATATATCTTAGAAAGTAAGGCCGACAACCGATCAAATGTATAGGAAAAAGTTCGGAATAATTTTTTTGCTAAAATGCGTTCACATTGTATTGCATATATTTTACATATTTAATATACATATATTTTTAGTCATCGATATTATGTAATTGACGCTGAAATTTGGCAACATCGTAAAAAAATGTGTCAATTCTTTCGGGAAGGCTGTATCTTCTCTTAAACAGATATTCCCCGAGGTACGATGACAGATCTTCCTCTTTATTTCCATTTCTGGAAATATTTTCTCGGATGTCTCTCCACGTTCTCTCGACTGACTGTGTGTCGGCATCTACGTGAAAGCAATTGAGGAATATATGGCGTAATTTTAAAAAAATTTAGATGTGATGCGGCTAAAATGAATTACTAGTATCGGGATCGACGAAGTTGTAAGAGTGGTTGACAGTTAAATGTACATAGCCCTCGCTGTTAAGGCAGTTGTACGCCTTCCAACAATCGGACATTATTGTTGTCCCAGGAAGAATCCACTCGTGAATAACATTTAAAAGTGTTTCAGCACTCCGGTCATTTACAGCAACAATGAAAATTTTTTTAGACTCGCGTTCATATTCTCCGAACACCCATTTTCCTTTCAATACACGTCCACGGTGGTACTTGCGTTTCCCACTATCTTATTGGGACCTCCTAGTTGTGTACAATTATCTTCAGACCACTTTAAGCACACCTACCACACGAGTTGAATAATAACAGTATAATTTTTGTTTAAACAGTGGTGTGAATTTAAAATTCAATGTTTAAAGAAACGCAGTAGGTATATTAAATAGCACAGACTCGTTTTCATTTCAAATTCATTTCTAACAATGTTTTGATAATTATTTACAAAGCAGATGACTTCACCGATTTCAATGACGTTGAAACTCCCCGAAACTAAAGTCGAGCAACGGGTGCATGTATGTATAGAGAAAAGTTGTTCAGAATATAATGAATTTAAGACCATACATAAAATCTTACCTCTCTGCAAAAACTACTCCAATCGACGAAGGTGTGTGATCCAATATGTAGGTCATTGGTAATTACCCCGAAACGTGGCGGTGGATACCATAGCCATTCGGCAATAAATGTTACAGCTGTTAATAACTGTAAACGAACGTTTTCAAACCACGTGTCGGTTCTAATGGATTTCAAATAATTACATCGAACCCTTTTCCTCTTTGTTTTATTTTTTGCTTCGTACGATGTGGCAAGACAGTGAAAGAACAATGTTTCGCGATTAAGTTTTATTGCCTTGTCACATTTAGGGTACTGAATAACATTTTGAAAAATGTTCTTTTCGATTAGATAATCTATACATTTTTCTTCCGAATTTATTTCGCGTACAAATTCAGTAAAAGACTTCATGTCTTACATAAAATGTTTTCTCACTAGTCCTTCTATGAAACTGCTAACAAGGAGACTGCAGTTAAAAGCATCGCGCGACGGCGCGCAACAATTGTTTCTTTTCTGTTTCAATTGTTTGTTTTAATTCAAGTTTATAATTCAATTACATCGTACTATGCAATTACAATTGTAAATACATTGCAATTACGAGTTACGATGTATTTTAATTGAATGCGAGATCTGAACTACGAATTACAATGTAATCGAATACGATGTAATTGAATTATTTTGTAATTATAATTCATGGAGTAATTCAATTGTAATTCTGCACAACTCTGCATATTAGTATTATGTACAAACTGTTCCAGTCAACGTGATTTTTAATAGGTACAAGTATAGTCAAGGGCGGATGGGCCCATGCTGTTCTACGTTCGACGGTTTTACGGTGGAGATTTACGCTGTATGTATCTGGCTTCGAAAGGGGGTGCGTAAGCTGCACAGTCCTGGCGGTGCAGGCGATTTACGGCTGGAAATTTGGTATTTATGAAGCGAAATTTCTTCGTTTCTTTGCGACTAGGCAATCGCTTGTTCTCGAAGCGTTCGTTCGGAAACATTTGCCTACCAGATATGTCGATAAGGGGCAATCGACACCGTGCCGTTTTTCAGGGATTTCGACTTTCGCCGCTATCGTGCCTCGGTTCTCAGGTAAAAGGACTTTATGATTTTCGGCATAACGTCGGGTTTTCCCCCGAGGTCCTCGGTGAGTCGGGCTATAAGCCAAGCTACACGTCTGGCAACCAGACTCCCAGAGGTAAGTATTTTTCGCGCGTGGATACGGTCACTTTTTTTTCAGATGATGTTTCGGGCCCGTTTTTTCTGCGTGTTTTCGGCGTCGCTTGGTTCTAATGTAAGCTGCTCCCCAACCAATCGGGCTTGTATTCGTCCCAAACGGCCACTCTCTGGAAGAGGCCCTCTTCACAGCAAATACCTCCTCCCCAAGGTTCACCTTCTCTCGCACGGAATACGTCAACCAGAGTTGTGCAGAATTACAATTGAATTACTCCGTGAATTATAATTACAAAATAATTCAATTACATCGTATTCGATTACATTGTAATTCGTAGTTCAGATCTCGCATTCAATTAAAATACATCGTAACTCGTAATTGCAATGTATTTGCAATTGTAATTGCATAGTACGATGTAATTGAATTATAAACTTGAATTAAGAACCTAACCAAATTGAGAGGTAATAAGAGGTGGGAAAGAAATATGTAGGTAAAGGTTTCGAACAGAAAGAAATTACTATGAGTGCAGAATATGGTATTATTCATAAATTTATAATATATAAAGAGAAATAAACGCCCTTGTTACATTTTTCCACTTTTTTCTCACTTCTTCAGAGTTTTGAGCTGTAAATTATTTACACTGTATTTCAATTACATTGTAATTCAATTAGACGCACCACTACAGTAATTAGGAATTGAATTAATCGAAAAGTTTAAATTATGTAATTGAATTATAACGCAATTTAATTACTATGTAATTGAAATACAATGTAATTAAATTACAGTGTAATTCAATTAGCACAACTGTGACGTCAACGCGTGCTTTTGTTTTAAAATTCGAACGCGTGTTTATACTCGAGAGATGAAGGAGTCGTAGAAGGGGGGTGGACGACGCGGGCAAGACCACGCGCAGGCAGAGGACTACCCCTTTTGTCCCTGTGTCTCACCACGAGGCGTACTGGTACTTGTTCAGAGTTATTTCGTTTCCTACCCCATTGCCGGGGAAATATTCTTCGATCTAACATCAGAACATCTTCTTCTTTTCATCATCGTGCGGACCATAAGATTAATTTTACGTCATGGTCAGCGCTCAGAACATCGGTACCTATAATTTAATTATGCTGTAGCGGAGCACGGTTTATTGCCTGCCGAACCTAGAGGGATTAGCTACTACTATCTGGTACCCAAAAATTAATCAGGCTGATCGGCCAGAGCGTTTCGCCCGGGTTCGCGGTTTATGACCGTATTGTCCCGCGAGTTGGCGGTTAACGACGGTACAGGTAGACGTTCTTTTACTTCGACTCGAAAAACATGCGAACGCACTCATCCGTGTCTGTTCGCATGTTTTTCCAATCGAATTAAAAGAACGCCGACAGCCAGACTCTCTCGCACGCACGGTTTACATGACATTTGGTATAATTTTAATCGGGAGAACGCCAGGATTCCATTGGTGTCCATATTTCTCCGCCATTCGATTTTTGCTCTTGAGGCTACGAGGCACCTTTCAGCACGTCGAAATGCCTGCATAGGGCGCACACGAACGCTTTCGCCCCGCGCCTCGTCGTAAAAATCAACTCTTTCAAATGCTCCAAACTGCTCGAAAACCCGAGAAACTCGTAAATCAGACCCTGCGTTTATTATATGTAGCACTGATAGGCTCGATTCAGATTATCGGTCCGGTCACGGTCAGGTCTCGATCAAATTCACATCCCTGAGCGTCCACACTCGCCCGGCTTGATAGTGTGGGCGCTCAGGGATGTGATTTTGATCGAGACCGGACCGTGACCGGACTGATAGTCTGAATCGAGACATAATGAGAGGAATTGCCGGATCAAACAAGTAAACCCAAATTGTCTTTTTGGCTAGGACTGTGGGCTTTTGCATCATGATGTTTCTCATTGTACGATTAAAAATTTGTTGCATATTTTAAAACAATTTAAAGGCCATTGCGGTAGGTGCGGGAGAGAGGGATGAGGTAGCACGAACGATCGAAATGCTCATTTCTATCGCGATGTTAGAAATATAGACTTGTAGTTAGAGCTGTTCGAGTACTTGAATATTCGGGTAGCTTGAAATCCGAAACAATCTGGGGCTCGGTTTCCCAGCCGAGCCAGGTATCCGAAAGAACTGAGCATCTCAGATAGAACCAAGTACTTGATTTCTTTTCAAGCGGCCCGAAAGAAACCGGGCGGCTTGGAAAGAAGCGAGCGGGCCGAATGAACTTCGAACAGATCGAAATTTATTTGTCCGATTAATTTGAAACTTGGTACACATATTCTTAATGGTATTATCTAAAATGTAGCATATCATTTTATTTTATGCGATAACCCATTCGTATATAATAAATGTTTATTCACCTTGCTCTCATTTGTACAATAATTTTTTTTCTTCTCAAATCGGTATGCTATATTATTTTATTAATGAGCACTAGAATCATGGTCTTTCTCATGTTAGATAAACCTGGGACCGTAAAATTGTTAGCCCGTTAAAAGGAACGCGTTTCGGGTATTGGGAGAAAGGAAGTGGCAGAAATATTACGAGACAAAGACGTAATTAATATTGAACGCAAGCAGCTCACGTCGAGTGTGAACGAATGATCCGCGTGAAAAAGGAGCAAGTACGGAAAAATTCATTCCATTGACTTTGTCTCATTTCATGTGGTGACAATTACGACGAAAATACGCGTCTCGTTGTTTGAAATTCTTTTTCCAACGGAAGGTCGTGCTTAACAACTTCGGCGAAAAAAATACAAGACACGTACAATTCAGCGGAGGTCCTTAAGAAATAAACGTGGCATGTCATTATACTTTGCTACGGTCGGTACGAAACGTTTTATTATTTTATTGGTAGTAGCACAAATCGGCATAGGTCCTACGCCGTAGGGGCGAAAGGCCGTTTTACCTGTATCTGCAGCTAAATCCACGCGGACAAGGTGACGTGGAAAGGAACAAGATAATTAGCATACGGATTTCAGAAGAAAAAAATTTATTGTACAAATGAGAGCAAGGTGAATATCACTATTAATTGTTTACCTAACAAGGCAAACTTAAAACATTTATTATATACGAATGGGTTATCGCATAAAATAAAATGATATGCTACATTTTAGACAATACCATTAAGAATATGTGTACCAAGTTTCAAATTAATTGGACAAATAGTTTTCGATCTGCTCAAAGTTCATTCGGCCCGCTCGTTTCTTTCCAAGCCGCTCGGTTTTTCGAGCCGAGCTACGCTCGGCTTGCTTTTTCCGGGTACTTGAACAGCTCTACTTGTAGTAGGGGAGTAATAACGGAAATAATATAACCTAAACATTCATTAAATCGTCTGCTTTTGTTGCATTGTCGTTACCTTGCTACGATGTGAATAAAGCTTCGGAGGGAAATTCAAACGGAAGTACAGGAAGTTGTTGGTTTTTATTGTAATCTTTATTCATCATCATAGAAATTATGTAAACGCTCGTTAGAAAACAAATGTTAATTATTTAGCATAATTCATTCTATAACAAGAGTCGACCTTGTAAAGACGTATTAAGGAGTTTATATGAAATACATAAATTGTTAAATCAGGAATATAAAGTTTCTTCGAATTCTCTCAATTCGCGAGTCGGAGCAGAGTGCTTTAGCATTCCACGGGCTTCGATCCCATCCCCTAGAATCGGACGCTGTTTCCCGAAGAGCCACGCAACACTTTCCAAGCTGATTGTCTATCTATCTCTGTCTATCCGTATACCTGTCTCTTTCTTTTTTATAGTTTCTTTCTCTGGTAACTTCCGCAATTTTACCACAAATGGCGGCAACCAATCAGCGACAATACACGTTTGCCCGATCACTCCGTAGATAGAAGATTACTAGCGTGTGAGAAGCGAGAGAGAGAGAGAGAGAGAGAGAGAGAGCTGATGTACGTAACGGCCGGAAGGAGAATCGGCACTCTGCAGAAAGCGGTTAGCGATCAGACCGAGCCGAATGAAAAGTGTATCTTTTACAATAAAGTGTGTCGTAAAGTAGTTGAATTGCGGTTGCCAGTGGCTTTCGGTGTCAAACGTTAATTGTGGGGATCTAAATCGGTTGCCAGTGAAGTAGCTGATCGACGACACGCGATTGCGTTCGTGATCAGTCGATGGCAGACGGACAGGAACAACGTGTACGCGAAACGAAGGTAAGAGAATACGATACGTAACTTTACAAACGTGCAGGAAAAGCGTTTAGATTATAAAGGCAAGGTTAAACATTTGCACGCGCGCAAATGCCTTTGTTGTCTGCCCATACGTTTCTTACGGCACGCGGTCATTCATGGGCGCGCCGACACATTGAAATCGACCCTTTCAAGGGTCTTCTGCAACGCGCCTTTTAAGGTCGGTTTATACAGCCACCGAGCCGAGCCTTCCAAGCCTTCCGAGCCTCTATAGTATGCTTATGGACGGCGCCGGCGAGTTTCCGCCGAGCTCGGTGGAAGCTCGGAGGCTCCCCGCTGGGCCCGGGCTCGGTGGCCACTCGTTGAGACGACTAGACGGACGGACTGAGTCCGTGCCCTGTCCAAGTGCAACGCTGCTGGATTTTATGCTCCCAACACGTAGGGTAAATCCGAGAGACGCGGTCGACCTAATATAAAATGGCTATTAAAACTAATAAAGTAAAATTATTTATGAATGAATACAACCTTCGATGTCTCGGATTTTGTTCAAACTTGAATATGTTGTAGTCCTCGTGGAATTAGGGATGGTCTAAGTCATCATTTTGTCGATTTCAAATCTGTTTAAAAAATACAGGGCCTTGAATTTTGCGATTTTTACCCATTTTCGTGAAAATAGGTTGTACTTATGAATTTTTAATTCTTACGCCATTTTAATGCGGAGGATCGGCCTTTCGGAATATTTTTGTTCCCGGTTAAAAAATAATTTTTACAATAATGAAAATTATAAAAAAAGTTTCATTTTGCAAATTGAGGTTCAAGGTCACGATTTTAAAAATCCGAAAAAATACCATCATATTCGCTGAAGAATTTTCTACAAAATCAGCCAATGTTTTGTTGGTAATTTGCATATTCAACGTCGCAGGAAGCTGTTAAAGACAGCGGCCCGCGCCGTCTCAGGTAAGCGAGCCGCGCGCTCCGCTATTACGGTCGCCTGACCGTACCCCTCGCACCCTCTATTACTTCAATCAGGTCTAACAACGGTAGAAACAATAACGACAGGTCACGTATCCATCACGAGGGTGTCATTTATACCTGCAGAAGAATTTTACTTTCAAGCAAATTTCAAGGCCCTGTATTTTTTAAACAGATTTGAAATCGACAAAATGATGACTTAGACCATCCCTAATTTCACGAGGACTACAACATATTCAAGTTTGAACAAAATCCGAGACATCGAGGGTTGTATTCATTCATAAATAATTTTACTTTATTAGTTTTAATAGCCATTTTATATTAGGTCGACCGCGTCTCTCGGATTTACCCTACGTGTTGGGAGCATAAAATCCAACAGCGTTGCACTTCGACAGGGCACGGACTCAGTCCGTCCGTCTAGTCGTCTCAACGAGTGGCCACCGAGCCCGGGCCCAGTGGGGAGCCTCCGAGCTTCCACCGAGCTCGGCGGAAACTCGCCGGCGCCGTCCATAAGCATACTATAGAGGCTCGGATGGCTCGGAAGGCTCGGCTCGGTGGCTGTATAAACCGACCTTTACACGTGTTTAACCGTGTCTTTACGCGAGGGTGTAAGAATACGGCCACAGCGACGATACGTTTACGGGCGGCAGAGTTTACATGGCTGCATACGGCCCAAAGCTCAACGACTCAAGTGCAACGTGTATATAACCGCGTGTCTTTCTTCTTGATTATAATAGACCGTAACTTCGTTTCTGACTGTCTAACTGAAGAATTATTAACACTCTGTTCTCACGGATACAGCAGTGTATGCATGTCGCCAGGTCTGTTTAGTCTCACGTGCCCTCTTTCAATACCGTACGCAGGCTAAGTCCCTGCCATAAATCCTTGAAGGCCACCCAGCATGGGGCTATCCGCCTTCGACCTCACCCTTAAATTTGGTGACGAGCAATAATTAGCAATAATAAGCGTCCTAATATTTCCTATATGTAAAGTTTCAAACATTTTTCAAAATTCGTTTTCGGCTTACCATGATGTAAGGACATAAGGTGTGCTCGACCGGCAGCTCATTTTCGTCTTCTACTGCGCATTCCCAATTTCCGCCATATTAAAATATACAGGGTGTCCCACGGTAGACTGGACAGTGCCGTAGCTCCTAAAGTATTGGAGATAAAATTTTTTAAAAAATAGGGAATTGCATGGTTCGAAGGGGCTAATAAATTAGCCCGAACGAATTTTTTTTTCCATTATTATTTTAAAAAATACGATGGTCAAGTTCGGTTTTTCAAATGGAACTATTTTTTTTGAAGTCCTGAGTTGATAGTGCGTTCCAAGACAATGCTACTTAGGTAGGTACATCTGCGGTATCGAGAAGCGCATCGTTACTTTTATTTCGCACTTGCTTCTAGAAGCCTAGGCTCGGATAGCCGGTTCGTCTGGGAGGGATGCAAGTTGGATTGGTTAGGTTCGGAGGAGTGAAAGTTGCTAGACTAAATTTCAACTATAGGGAGCAGATCGTATCAGAACCAATCGGATTTGCATCCCTCACAAACAGCTGCTAGAGAGCAAGAGGTCCTCTTCACAGCAATACCTTCTCCCCAGTGCCCACCTTCTTTCGCACGGAATACGTCAACGCATGGTTTTGTTTTGATATCGAAGCTCATGTTTATACTCGAGAGGACCACGCGTCGACAGCGGGCGACAACTTTTACATAGGGAATACAAATAGCTTGTATCAAAGTAGTCCGATTTGCATGATATTTGGTATGATTTTCGTCAGAAAAACATAAGGAATCCATTCGCGTCACTTCCCTCTCGATACGATGAAGAAAAGAATTTCTTAATAAGTTGTAATTAATATTTCACCCTCGACTGCGGGGGCTCGACCTCAATTCGTTACGTTCGGCCCAGGATTCGTACCTTTTTTCGGTAAAAGTCATAAAAAAGGAGCGAGACCCTGCGAAGGGTTGTCCTCGCCACGGGGTACCAGGCCGCATCTTCTTGACGAACGTCGGGCGACTCCTGCCCGAGAGGAATACGATTTACTTTAATTATAGTACATGTGTGTTTTGTAATAAAGTGTTTCTATCGTCTCCTGAATTCAACAACTGGCATCCAGACATCTGCGCTTCTACAATCCATCGGCAATACTCCTCGTGGAGAGACACGGTAAGAAAAGGGGTAGCCCGCTGTCGACGCGTGGTCCTCTCGAGTATAAACATGAGCTTCGATATCAAAACAAAACCATGCGTTGACGTATTCCGTGCGAAAGAAGGTGGACATTGGGGAGAAGGTATTGCTGTGAAGAGGGCCTCTTCAAGAGTGCAGCCGTTTGTGAGGGATGCAAATCCGATTGGTTCTGATACAATCTGCTCCCTATAGTTGAAATTTAGTCTAGCAACTTTCACTCCTCCGAACATAACCAATCCAACTTGCATCCCTTACAGACGAACTGGCTATCCGAGCCTAGAAGCAAGTGCGAAATAAAAGTAACGATGCGCTTCTCCATACCGCAGATGTACCTACCTAAGTAGCATTTCTGGCGGAAAAGAATTGTCCAGCCTTTGGGCCTGGCGTAGACCTTTCGCAGGTAGGTATCTATTTCAACAGGCAGTGCCACCCGTGGCGCCAGTAAGACCGTCCCCGGTCCTTGCTATTCCAGAGGAGTTTCTTGCAGTGAAAATCAGTAAATTTGCAAGCGCAATATCTCAAAAACCAGTGAAAATAAAGTGTATACATTGATGCTTATTGAATTTGTCTTGGAACGCACTATCAACTCAGGACTTCAAAAAAAATAGTTCCATTTGAAAAACCGAACTTGACCATCGTATTTTTTAAAATAATAATCGAAAAAAAAATTCGTTCGGGCTAATTTATTAGCCCCTTCGAACCATGCAATTCCTTATTTTTTAAAAAATTTTATCTCCAATACTTTAGGAGCTACGGCACTGTCCAGTCTACCGTGGGACACCCTGTATATGGATATGAATGCATATGTATGTGTACGGACGCGTTATTGAAATGTCGACAAGTTCATTCTATTCTATTGGTTGAGATCCAATATGGAGGATCTTGGGAAGGGCACGTTATTGGCTAATCTGGAATGCTTGCGCAAGAGCACACCTTATGTCCTTACATCATGCGGCTTACAAACGAAATTATAGTTCATTTGGTAATGTTATATAATTTTTATATTTCAGATTTGCGAGTTGGGATTTTTGGTGGGTCCAGCCACAGCCGTCTTTAATACTAGCCGTGCTGAACAACGTGGCAACACCACTCATGTAAGAATCGGGAGTCCGACCGAGTCCGACTCTTGAATCTTAGGAGCTTGGCAAGTCTTGGGGCGGATTTTGTTGACAGACGTTGATTAACGCTTTTTTAGAAAAATTGATACAAATATACGACATTTTTTAATAATTACATACCAAATAATATATAAATACTACAATTTTTTGTTGTTCGGTAAATTCCCTCACCACCTCAGGGGTATTACCATGGCGCGTTACCGTTTGAATTATAAAGTGGGTGGTTCGCCAATAGCCCTATCATCCCACATAATAAAATGAAATGAAAACGTAACAAAAATAAAAGATCAAAATATACATTTCCTACAGTGTTTCCTTTATCCTCTACAATCTATAACTTACAGATATTACAATTTAATTTTTTGGAAACAGAATGAGATCCATAACCGGATATATAAATACTAAGTACTTGGCTCGCTTCTAAAAACACTAATAGTATAACGGGTGCAGCACGCATGCAACATTTCACACACTTTAGAGTAGTTCATGAGTTAGACGCTCTTCATGAGTAGAGGACGCTAAATTCAGTTCTCAAATTGCAGGTCGGTAACACAGTTTCGCTCGAGACACAAACCCCCTTAAACCCTAACCTAGAACTACATATACTAGATATACAAAAACATTATGAAAGCTGTATAAAAACTAAATGAAAACAATATAAAAACTGTATAAAATCTGCTTGCAAACATTCGGTCAAAAACATTTAAACAAATGCATCTGTTTTTTGTTTTCCATTGTTCTGGAAGCATTCATAAACATTTGTTTGTATGGAGATGTAATTAGGCTTTACGTGTTCGATCTATCCATACTTCGTGGATGGTATGGGTTATTTAGACAGCGGTTACAATCCCTGGTTTCCTTTAACTAATCTCTAAAATAACACACAGATGGCTTAAAAACATATTATAAACGCTTCTTTCAGACCTAACCAAAACGTTTTAAAAACGTCTTACATTCGCCTGTTTCGGACGTAACCAAACCGTATTCTGGACGTTTTCAAAACGTCTGCACAATACGTTTTTAATACGTCTGCAAAGTACGTTTTTAAAACGTCCGTAAAAGGACGTCTTTAAAACGTCCGGAAAAGGACGTTTTTAAAACGTCCGTAAAAGGACGTCTTTAAAACGTCCGGAAAAGGACGTTTTTAAAACGTCCGTAAAGTACGTTTTTAAAACGTTTTCTGGACGTTTTTATAACGTTTTCTGGACGTTTTAAAAACGTCCAGAAAAGGTCCAGAAAACGTTTTAAGAACGTCCATTTTCACAAATCAAGCCGTGGACGTTCAGACGTAAAATGGACGTAAAATGGACGTTTTTAAAACGTCCTGTGCTACCTGGGTAAGTATAGCTCGTATTTTATAAAGCATGACATGTAATAATAACAATGATAAAAAATATATATATACGTGTCGAATTGTGAACCTCCTCCTTCTTTGAAGTCCGTTAATAAAAACAACTGTAGTCAAATTTTAAATAAATAAATATAGTAAATAGAAATGAATTTTTATTAATTTTGATTTCATTTTGATAACCCTTTGTTTGATTAAATTTATATTATAATCAATCGGTATCTATAACGATCTTAAATGCGCCCTACTTACGGTTATTAAAGAGCTGCATTTGACCTAATTTATCGATAAATAGGTCTTAATTACGTCTTTCGAACACCTGTTCAGTCCTAATCCATGCGCTTAAAAGACGTACCCGGGACCACTTTTTTGTAATATTCGTCGTTCAGGGGACGTATATAAGCCGTTCGTGGGAAATTCGGGACGTCCCGAACAACTGGGGCGGACGTCCCTGGGACGTTTTTAGGACGGCTGTGTGCGAGACGTACCCGGGACTACTTTTTTTGTAACATTTGTCCTTCAGAGGACCTATATAAGCCGTACGTGGGATATTCAGGACGTCCCCGGGACGTGCGGTACGTCTGGGACGGACGTCCCTGGGACGTTTTGAGGACGGTTGTGTGTTGTGTGGGATATAGTCAACCTCCGGATATTGAGATAGCTATAGCTATCTTGTTAATTAAAGTTTCTAGTTTTGAGTTCTAATTGTTCTTTTATTGCGTTATCCTTTTATTTATTATTCGTTTTCATTAGATTTATTTCTTGAATAATCCGCGTCCAAGGAGCAGAACGCCTTAGCGTTCCACGGGCGTCGACCCTCGCCGAATTCCCTAAGAAGAATCCTGAGGAGTCAGCCGGTCACGCAACAGCATAACCTTATTTCCTTCGATTGCTTTCTAGGGATGTTGATAAAATATCGATGTATCGAATATTCGATATTTTTTCGCGAAATATCGATATTTTCGGTCGATATTTTTCAATCCGATGAATCGATAGTTCGATATTAAAATCTCAATATATGAAAAATATCGATACCATATATATCGATATTTCTAAAAATATCAACTTGCCTATTGCTTTCCTCGCAACATGTTTGAAAAAAATATCTGAAATTATCCAAATACTGGCGAGAATTATTACACACGTGTTGTTACAATCGATTAATCGTTACCAGCAATTTGGCAATTGAATCGATTAATCGTTTTGTTAATGCACTATCGATAACAGATCGTAATTCTGAACAACTTCAAGTCGAACGTTCTTTTCACCGCTGTCGTGTTACTGGTAGGTGCGTGTCTCCTTGTTTTCCAAGTATTTACCTAGTAAACAGTCATATATAATGACTACTTGATGAAAAATACCACAGAACAATGTCCTGCATCATTAAAATTGCCTTTATTAAGAAAATAGTTATCGTTGGGCTTTAAATGGTTTCTCCTAAACACGTGTCAATTTAATCGTCCATCTTTCGTGTAATTAACTTCTTTGTCGATATTTTACATATTTCTCTGTATTTTGTTTAAAAATTTTATTCAGTATACATTTCCTGTCTGTTACTTTTTACTTCCCATAAAATTAATGCTTAACGCATACGTATGTAGATGCATATGCCTAGAAATTTAACTGAATTTGATAGAAAACGATGTTAAACCAAAAAAAAATTATTTACTTATTTGCCAAATTTCTATTTAATGGTCATAGTTTAAGTACATGTGTCATAAGTATTAACATATTGTTTCAAAATGATTAACAACCCTCTTTTATGTTTAGAGCAAACATGCAGCTGCACATCAGAGGGGAGGGTACGACTATTGTCGACTCGCACGAGAATGAGAGTATTGGAGATATAAAGGTATGCCAAAACTGTTATTACTTTGTTTTATATATCATCTATACTCCAAGTCATTTTAGAAGGAACTTATTCGCACATGTAGAATGAGCTCATTGGCTCCAAGGAAGCCAATGTTTGTTTGGGGTATAGCCAATAGTAACTTGTTTCAGCACCAATGAGCGCCAACATACGCAGAACCGGTCTAAACTCGTCGGTCGGCAAGTTCCTTCTAAAATGACTTGGAGTATAGGTCTGTTATAATTTTACAGGACACTTTAGAAATAATTGATTTCGAAGAGGTCGTTTTCTATTCGACTTTTTTAAAGCTTTTTTCACGTATTTAAACATAGATTCAGCATGCGTTACTGCAGCCAACAGGTGGTTGCGTCACTTGTATAAAGACGGTGATTATATTTCCTTAACCACAAATGGTAGTAGCACTAGGGTTGCCACCTTTTTTATAGAAAAATAACGTACATTTGCTTTCATGGGGTATACAAAAAAGTACGCTCAACAAATTAAAAGTACATTTTAATCTTATTAGTTTTTATTTCGGTAATTATTTAGAAGTTTTCCGTCCTTACCGATTTCAATGATTTTTGGATATGTTGTCGGGGACACGATTCTGAGCAATTTTTTCCTATACATATTACCGTCGCTCGACCTTCGTTTTCGAGATATTCGCGAAAAACTGCTGCTACTACACAATGTATTCTGCCGTATATCTATCTACAGAACGCATCCGTGGCAGCGTCTGCGCCAGTATGGGACATAACAAATAACGAAGCTGACCTTTGTTTCCGAGATATTTGCGAAAAACTTCGGTAAACTTGTCGATTAGCATGACCATCACCGATTTCGATGACCTTGAAATATGTTGTAGGGGGCATGATTCTGAGCATCTTTTTCCTATACATGTAACCTGCTCGGCCTTACTTTTTAAGATATGCGCAAAAAACCTTGGTAAACTTTTCCTCATGGATTTGAAGGAAAATTGTTTTAATCACCTCACCACGATCGCCTCACTGTACAGTATTTCTGTTCACTTATTCCGACACAACGCATTCCACTTTCCAACTTGACTCGGGTATTAGTATTGGTTTGGCTAGATCAGTGCGGTGGGCGCGCGCCCGCTGGCGGGCGCGTAAAGCATGGTAGCGAACCGATTTGAGTTTAACTAAAACATAATTTTTTCGCTAGAAAGAGAGTGCTTTCAAGAACACCTGTTGGACATCCCGACTATGTTCGGCGGCGCCGGCACATCGGTTCGGTACCATGCTTTACGCGCCCGCAAGCGGGCGCGCGCCCCCGCACTGATCTAGCCAAACCAATACTAATACCCGGGTCAAGTTGGAAAGTGGAAGGCGTTGCGTCGGAATAAATCAATAGAAGTTTTTCGCAAATATCTCAGAAACGAGGGTCAGCTTCATCATTTGTTTTGTCCCATGCTGACGCATACGCTCTCACGACCGTGTACTGTAGGTAGGTTTACAGCAGAATACATTGTAGCAGTAGCAGCAGTTTTTCGCGAATATTTCGGAAACGAAGGTCGAGCGACGGTAACATGTATAGGAAAAAGTTGTTCAGAATCGTATCCCCGATAACATATCCAAAAATCATTGAAATCGGTGAGGATGGAAAACTTCTAAATAATTACCTTTATTTCTTCCAAACATATTTTCTATTGCTTTTAGCATTACGGAGTTAATTTTTTTATTATTTTGAAATATCTCAACGGCATCATTGCACTCAATATTCGTATTGAAATATATAAATAATCCGTTTTTTATTAGATTGAGAGAGGCCTTGTTTCTTTCATCCTGCCACTCTACATTCATGACAGAGAAAACTCTCTCAGTAAATGCCGAAGTGGCGGGAACAGATAGAATATAATAATATTGCGTTACGTTTCACGTAATATCATTAGTTGTGAAATAAAATATTTTCGCGTACTTTATTGTTATACAAAAGTATAGAGTACATTTACCTATAATAACGTAAGATACATTATTTTAAAGTACGGGTGACAACCCTAAGTAGCACCTACAAGATAAAGAGTAAACTGCATTTTTTGCAAATGAAAGGTTTTTATACTTGAGGTCATTTTAAAAGGAACCTGCCGCCGACAAGTTCAGACCTGTTCTGCGCATGTTGGCGCTCATTGGTGCCGAAACAAGCTACTATTGGCTGTACCCCAAACAAACGCTCCCTCGGAGCCGATAAGCTCATTCTACATGCGCGAAATGGGTTCCTTTTAAAATGACTTCAAGTATAGATATAAACATAAAGAATGTGATAAGTGCAGTTTATAGGAGATTGTTATACAAGTAGATGTTGCGCAATACTATCGCTACAGAAAAATTAAGGAGTAATCTGATAAGATTAAAGATATTTAACAGTTTGAGTTCTAAGTGGAATTACAGGAATATAACAGAAAATTAACGCTAAAGGGAATAGACGTGAATTATTTTTATGTTCTAACTTCTGGTTGTATTTGAAAGAGCGAGAATATTAGTCTCAAACTACATTGTTGTAGATGCTCTCTTGGAGCAAGTAATAAATGCACAACATCTGGTCATAGGAAGAGAAACAATTGCGCTGAGGTGAGATGTAGTTTGACAAACTGCATAAGAAAACCTTAGGAAGAATAAAATAAAGCATGGCGTAATGAGGGTCTGTCCTTATAGTGCTTAAGGAGGGAGACCACTGTCTCAAATCTGAAAAAAAAAATTTTTCTTACATTTTCTGAAAGGCGTATGTTTCAAGAATGTTCTCTTCAAATTTGATGAAGAAATTCGCAAAATTGACGGAGATATGGTGTTTTTCGTGAAGCGGTGTCAAACGCGGGACTGAGCCACGCGGAACTTTGAACGCGTTTTTCTCAGAATGACATTTCTCAACCGCGTTGACGGTCTACAGAGAAAACTATACGTCCAATTGGCTTGATCAAGCACATTTATTGTACGGAAAATCCGTCGCTATTACGTGACGATCAGACATTTTCAATTTTCAACCTGCTCCTATTTTTTTTTAGCAACATTTCCCCAATTTTGTACCCCGAAAACATGACTTTTTTTCAGTGGTCCGCCATTTTGTTATTTTTTACAATTTTGACATTTTGCGATCGTCACGTAATAGAGGTAAGCTTCTAGTTTTTAAATATTATTGTTTTTTTGAATTCCGATTAACCATATGGCCCTGGGCACTGTCAACGCGACAAGCATATTTTTGCCGCAGCGCAAATTGAGACGAAGAGGATACAGAAAATGAAATCATGAACTTGATTGAAAAAATTGTTTTTTTTTACCCTTCAATATGTACATATTAACTATACTAAGCAATAAATTGATTTGCTTGCATCGTTTGGTTGAAATAAATTTCCGAAAACACCCTTACTTTTCGGACCATTAAAACTCAGAAAAATCGATTTTTTCTTTTTTACATTTTCTAAAAGACGTATGTTTCAAGAATGTTCTCTCCAAATTTTATGAAGAAATTCGCAAAATTGACGGAGATATGGTGTTTTTCGTGAAGCAGTGTCAAATGCACGACTGAGCCACGCGGAACATTGAACACGATTTCCTCAGAATGACATTTTTCAACCGCGTTGACAGTCTACAGAGAAAACTATACGTCCAATTGGCATGATCAAGGGCATTTATTGTACGGAAAACCCGTCGCTATTACATGAGATCAGACATTTTCAATTTTCGACCTGCTTCTATTTTTTTTTAGCAACATTTCCCCAATTTTGTGCCCCGAAAATACGACTTTTTTTCAGTGGTCCGCCATTTTGTTATTTTTTCCAAATTCGACATTTTGCGATCGTCACGTAATAGAGGCAGGCTTCTAGTTTCTAAATATTATTGTTTTTTTTAATTTCGATTAACCATATGGTCTGGGGACTGTCAACGCGACTAGCATGTTTTTTCCGGAGCGCAAATTTTGACAGAGTGTATACAGAAAACGGATTTATGAATTTGTTAAAAAAAAAATTTCTTACCCTTCGATATATACACTATTGACTATACTAAGCAATAAATTGATTTACTTGCGTTGTTTGGTTGGAAGAAATTCCCGAAAATACCCTTACATTTCGGGCCGAGACAGTGGTCTCCCCCCTTAACTAACGAGAAAAACGATTCTACTACTTTGGCACTCAAATGGTTAAACTGAGCAATGATGGGAAAATAATGATGACCATTTTTTATTGATTTGAGTAACAGGTTTCTTTAGACGCTCTGAAAATAAGGCAATTTTTGGAATTTTTTAAAAGAAGGATATTGAGTATTATAATTCCAAAGTTTGTGTGTTTTTTAGTCAGCATTCAAAGAATGTACTCAAATTTTTTTATGCGATAATAATTTTGTTCAAAGTTACAGTGGTAGTAGTAAGAGGATTTGAAAAAAAAGTTTGTTGTTCGTGAACATGTTTCTGGCTGTTCTAGTCATCTAAAATAAAAAATGCAAAATTTTTCTTAATTTATACGAACGTGGTTATTGTGTGAATTAGAATGAATGAAAAATATTGAAAGACACAAAAATGGTAGCATTTCAAATGAAAGGTTTCATTTTTTGGAAAAGAATTTGTTAGTTTTCTGTGTTGTAAAACTCTAATTTTGCAAATAATGTCTTTACTTTTCATAAAAAAATTTGAGCACATTCTCTGAATGTTGATTAATAAACGTACAAAGTTTGGAATTATAATACTCGATACTTTCCTTTTAAAAAGTTCCCAAAAATTGCATTATTTTCAGAGCGTCAAACCAGTGGAGATTCCTTAATCATAATCTGTAATGAATATTAGAAATAGAATTTGTGCATTTAGCTTTTAATACTGTTGCGCCGGGGTGTTTCCACCGACGACCACCCCGACGCAAAGGAGTAGAATGATACGCGGGAACATTGCACGACATGTCTATATTTGGGTATACAGAGCAATCACAGCACAACCCGCACATCCGAACGCTACGGCGTTCGGTACAAGACAGTCCACGGCGTCGTCCTGACAGTCTTCTCGAAGGGGGTTGATCCTCTTCTGTCTTTCGCTACGAGCACCAGCAGGCTATGCACGGGCCTATACCCGGTGCTCGCAACAATACTTTTGACTACTTAAAATTCATAATATTTAAAAATATCTGCAAATTTTCAGTGATACCTTATAATTAATTATTATAATTTTTAATCCAATACTTTGTAATAATTATGTAATAATTGCGTCAAATTGATAACCTACAGTCAATACTTTCTGGCTGTGGGAGGAGCAATGACGCAATATTAAAGAACGAATTTATGAGCTGGGGATCAAATACATTTTTATTGATCACCATTCGCAATATTCGCTAACAAATTCTATTGTATCAAATGAAACTTCTTATTGATTGAAAAGATAAAGCGGATCAGTGACAAACGTTCTAGCTGCAAAGCAATAATTATGTTGTATTGTAGTGTAACAGATCGGTATCTCAAGTTGAACATTACAATTGAATGCAGTCTATTATTTTTTCTCCGATACGATATCTGTATTACTTTGATTCTACTTTTGAAATAGATTCCATTCCAGTTCCCCTGATTACTGTTAAAGATATGAGAAAATTTATCTATAAAATTCGTGTTAATTACAAAAATCTTTAATGCTGATAAGTGACAATAGGTAAAAGTTTTTAAAATCGTTTTATAATTTGCAAGATAAAATCCTGTTCTCTAATTTGTTTGTAGAAGAAAATTGTGCAGCTAGAAGCTGCCGCAAATGCAGACTTCAATTTATACTGTTTTGGACTTCTGTTGGAAAATGAGACACTAGTTGGAGACCTCGCATCGAACCAACTGGAATTGACAGTTCCACTTCCTGGTGGTAAGCATTTTTATCCTTGAAGAGAGGATATTTAAACTTATTTATAAGAAAGGATTATATTACATTTCGTCATTTTATGCAAATGGATTAACGAAAAGTAACAGTACTAATTACATTATTTTAATTGTTCAGGTAAAGTGCACGGGTCTTTAGCTCGTGCTGGAAAAGTAAAGGCCCAAACTCCAAAGGTAATTAAAGTTATAATTTCTAATTAACTCGCAACTAGTAAACATCTAGCGCAATATGTAAATTTTAATTAAAAAAAATCTAAATACTATGCAGCAATATTGCTAATGATTCTCTGAAAAGTTTTGAAAAATTGATGACAATAAAAAATTATACATGTTTTAATACTTATACTATCTATGTCACAAGTAACAATATCTTAAATTAGTCTATTATTGAATTAACAGTGTAGTTTGTTATCTTTTTGCTGTATTAACTCTTTCACTGGCAATGAGTGTTTCCTTCCCTGGCAGCAGAGAAATAATTGATCCACTCGTTTGATATACAGACATTCTGTAGCAGTGATGAGCAACCTTTTTACCTTTCCGAAGTGGAAACCTAATACTCTATGCGGGCCGTAATATTAAATATAAAGAGATTGATGCAGGGATAGTTATCTATCCGAAACCCTTTTAATGCTTTTATGATTGCATTTATTTAGACCAGGGGTGCACACTAAGTTTGCCCTAGGGCAGTCGGTGCGCCCTCGAGCTCGACCGTGGAATGCGCACCCCCCACTCCTCGGTATAAGGTCTCGTGGTGGGGAACTCTATGACTGCAAAGGCCGTATGCCCGTTACAACTAAAAGCATACTGGCGATAGATATACAAGACCAAACGAAAACGTGCAGAATTTTAGATATGTAGTGAAATAATCTACTCTTCTTTCACAGTAATTGTAACTGCCCAAAACTATTTTCCAATTTAAACCTTGTTTATGTTCCACAAATTTAGTTATGTATAACATCTTTTGGCATTTGGGAACGTACCATAGGCTGCGTTCAGCGGACTCAACTGTTGAGTAGCCGCTCACTGATTCAGGGATTGGTGGACTGCAGTTACCACTGATGGAGAGGGAAACACCTACAGGAGCGGTGGTTATGTGTGCGTGAATGCGCCTGCGTCGTGCACTGATTTTTCACACGCGTTTAGTGAGCGGTCGCCATTTTTTCGAACAGAAAATATCTACGCTCGAAAAAATGGCGACCGCTCACTAAACGCGTGTGAAAAATCAGTGCACGACGCAGGCGCATTCACGCACACATAACCACCGCTCCTGTAGGTGTTTCCCTCTCCATCAGTGGTAACTACAGTCCACCAATCCCTGAATCAGTGAGCGGCTACTCAACAGTTGAGCCCGCTGAACGCAGCCATTAGGCCACCATACACTGGTATTCATTCTGTACGGAAAGTAGTTTACCTTTTCCGTGATAGCTTTAGTGCTTTACAATAGGGTAGGTACTAATTATGCCGTTACCCATAAAAGTCCTAAGCAGAAGAATCCTTTCAAAGCGGGCTAATTACCATACTCTCTGGACACATTTTGTTTTCTCCAAGGAAAATAAGGTATTGTCTCGAGCTGCCCATTGTTGCCCCAACACGATCACCGAAAAGGCCCAGTTTATGCTTTTAGGACACCCTCGACAGCTAAATAATCGCTTGGCCGCGACCGACATTCACAGCTCCGTCGCTGTGTGCGTTAGCGATCTCAAGGGGTGGGTGACTCACAATCAGGCACCTGGATACGGAGGGTTAATTGAGATTTGAAAAATGTTTAAATTTTTGTATGCAATAATAATAATAATTTTGTTCAAAGTTATAATGATAGCAGTAAGAAGGGTTTAAAAAAGTTTGTGGCTGGCGTAGTCATCGAAAACAAAAACCGCAAAATTTTTCTAAATCTATATGAGTGTGGTTATCGCGTAAACTAGAATGAAGTAAATATTTACGAAAATCCAATTTTGCAACACAGAAATCTAACAAATGCTTTTCCAAGAAATTAATGTGTCCATTTGAAATACAACCATTTTTGTGCTTTTCAACATTATTCATTCGACATGAACTAAAGTTCATACGAGAACCACACTCATATAGATTAAGAAAAATTGTAGGTTTTTTGTTTCAGACGATTACGACAGCCAAAATCATGCTCGCCAGCAACAAACTTTTTTCTCAAACCCCTCTTACTACTACCATTATAAATGTGAACCAAAGTACAGTGGTCCCCGGATTATCGAGAAAGATTCGGGTCTGGGGATTCTCCATAAACCGGGGCAGGGGAAGTAGTTTGCGCCTAATAAACTGACCCTTGTCAGGACCCTCGCCCGAACCTTTCGACAAGGAGAGTGAACGACGTAAACCGAGAGTGAGTGAAATACCGCACCCGCGGGAGACCCTCGGTCTACGGCGAATTTAGATTCAGTATTGAATATGAAAATTTTCATATTACTGATTACACTTAGATGGGAGTACTACCAATGGATTGGGGAGTTTATGTCGACGAAAATGAGTCCAAACACGAAACAATTCGGTCAATTTTTTATTAATATTATTTGTTAGTGGAATAAAGAGATCGGAATATCATACATTTTAAAAACGATTAGATACATACTTTTTTTGGTATTATTAACGTAGATTCTTGTTGTGTTTGTATGTATGTATGTACATAGTGTGTAATGTAGTGACATTCACTAAAAATGAACCGAATTTCTCCATATTTGAACTCATTTTCATTGGGAAATCCTAAAAAATCCATTGGTAATACTTTCATGAACTTTTATCAAAAACATGAACATTTTATTTTTCGTTACTGGGTATTTTACCTAGCCCAGCGATTTTATTGCTCTCGGCAGTCAACGGGCGGTCTACCTGGGACCGAAGGCCCTCCCTCGCACCGAGGAAGCAAAACCGTGGGGTGGGTAGGTCTTTCCCGATGATCCGGGGAAAAAAGCTTGTCAATAATCCGGGGACCACTGTATTATTATTGCATACGAAAATTTGAACTCATTTTTTAAAATTCAATTAATAAAAGTACAGAGATTGGAATTATAATACCCAATACTTTTCTTTTAAAAATTCCCCAAAATGTGCCTTATTTTCGAAGCGTCAAACTCTGGAAATCCCTGCGGCAGCCTGTGAGGCTCCGCTCCCACTACTCCAGCCGCTCCCCACTCCGTTGCCGGACTCACTTCTACCTGAACGAGCTCGGAGCTCGGATCTGAGCTCGCGCCCGGAATTGGGGGTCCTGTGTATTAGGGTGGAGCGAAACTATATAGGCGAAAATTTAAATTTGAATTTTCAGTTAGCCTGGGTGCGGGATAGTTGTCTTTTTATTAACCAAACACAACTGTAAAAAATTTTTGGAAAAATATTCATGTTTTCAGGTTCCTTTTTCTTTTAGAAATGTAAAAAATGACATTGTGAATCATATTTTTTACACTTTTAAGGGAACAAGGAACCTGAAGACATGAATATTTTTCCAAAATTTTTTTACAGTTGTTTGGTTAATCAAAAGACAATTATCCCTCACCCAGGCCAACTGAAAATTCAAATTTAAATTTTCGCCTATATAGTTTCGCTCCACTCTACTGTGCATGCCTGATTTAGACGTTGAGCGTACAAAATCGTATTGTGTTCTCGAGCGGGACGTTAATAGCTTCCTGCCTCTTCGAGGTGAACTTCGCTAGGGTAAAGTATCCAATTACTGTGCCCTGTTGCAGGACTTCCGGAGTTTTCGCTAGTGAAAATAACTTTAGTAATAAAATTGAATTGTCTTAAGAATTTAAAGATAAATTTCAATGTTTCTTTTATCGATATAAATTTTTCCACGAAACAAATATCACATCCTCTTTCGATATTATTAAACATAAAAAAAAAGTTCTGGAGTCAGTTACTGTGTGCCTAAAATCTCAAAAGATCAGTTAATGTGCCTCAGTTACTGTGCTCCTTCTCTGAATATTGTGCTGCAATTACTGTGCTTCCACCCTGAATACTGTGCTGCAATTACTGTGCTTCCTCCCTGAATACTTTGCCCCAATAACACGATAAAAATGTAATAGATAACATACTTTAATCAATTTTAGTAGCAATAATATTAATAATAACTTAATTTTAAGAAATGAATGTGAACAAACATGTTAACTATAATTTAATTAATATTTTATTGAAACAAAAAATATCGGTTACAAAACTTTGGTGACAATTTTTCTCCTTTTTTTGACACTCATTTTTAAGTTAAATTTTTCTGTAATAAAAATCAAATATCATAATAAGTCACTTAAAAGTTCACATTAGAGATGACTACTTTAATAAATTGTTCATATATACCGTAATTTTCTTTCAAAATATAATCGGAGGTGCGTTAGAGGTTAGAAATTCTTCACACGTGCGGCAGTGCAAGCGACACAGTAACTAACGCAACGTGCAAAAACTAGTCCAGTTATTGTACACAGTAAATGACGCTACTTCCAAATTCGTTTTAGTTACTGGATTTGTTTAAAATAAATGCAGATATTCAAATAGATAATCGCTGTTTTGTTTTTCCGTAATCTAAATATGTTTTACTAATATAATTAACGTTGTGAATCTTACCTAAAACGGTTTATTTTACTCAATATTGACTTTCATTCGTTCAGTATTTTCTTAAGCTTTTTCACAAGTTTTATAGAAAATTTTGCGAATTCATTATCAAAAAAGTAAAATCATTTTTTTTTGTATTTTAAGAACTTCTGTGCGTTACATGTTTAATTTTATCAAATAAATAATTAACTGAAGTTAACTAAAAAAATTTAATATCTTTTATTCGATAAATATAAAGTTAATTATGCTTAATGATAAACTAGAGGCACAGTAATTGGATACTTTACCCTATTTATTTTTCGGCCGCGTGCCCATGGTGAGGGACTGACATCAGCTGTTCGGTTTGGTCGCGGGCCGCAACCAAACGCCGATTCGAAATTGTTTTCGTCGCGCGTCTAATTAGGTCGGGCGACTTCAACTGTCGCGAACGTGTATCCGAAAATCGGCCGTGTACCCTTTTCGCTTTTCTTTTTCACTTGCCAATTCGCGACGGTTTAGGCATCGCTTCGATGCTAACGCGCGGTCGTTACAAATACTTAAATATAGGAATCAAAGAATTTTAATTTAAGGGGTGAATTTGTTATTTCTGAAATACATTTACGATTGAAACAATTGCGGGCCGCGGGTTGCTCATCACTGTTTTAGACCGCTATCAAGCAAATGTAAATATCATCAGTCTTGATGTGATTGAATTTTTGTACCTCACATTAGTAAAACAATCTTGTTTCTGCAAAATGTATTGGCATTGTTTACTTAATAATAAAGTAAATAATAAGTAGAGTTAACTGACCGTAATTGGATTGTAAAAGAGAAGCTAAAGTATATTTTTCCAGCTAGATAGGGAATAAAGCCGGGAAACTAAGATATGCCACGCTATGTTTTATACAAATTAGCTCCAATACATTCTTATGGAACGGTTTCCACCGAAAACTAAGCTAAAACATAGCATCGCATAGCTTAGCTTCCCCGTGGATTCCCGGCTTAAAGACCTGTCAGGCTCGAAACGGTGGTACCAATTCTTCATCGCCAGTTAAAGAAGTTAATGCTCTCGCAAATTTTTCTTTCAATTTAATTTCAAGCTATTTATTCGTTACGCAGGTTGAAAAACAGGAAAAGAGTAAAAAGAAGACCGGCCGTGCTAAGAGACGGATTCAGTACAACCGAAGGTTCGTTAATGTTGTCCAGACTTACGGCCGTCGACGTGGACCGAATGCTAATCCTAATGCATAATTTTATGTACATATAAGCATTTCTTGATCATGAAAATAAAATGAAAAATTAGATATAATGTGTTGTTTCATTCCTTATTCCACGGAAGTGGGCATTACATCAATGAATGACACTAACGCAGCTTTCTTCATCCTTTCTACACCTGCGAGCCGGCAGAAATAGGAGAGATATTTCGCGGACCGGCTGACGAATAAGGCAGAAATAAAAACCAATATAGATAGTATTTTATTAAGTAAATGTAATGGTATAAAATTACAATTTAATTCAATTTTTTTTATTTTATGTTACAGCTACATGATTTGGACGAAATTTTTCACGGACGGGTAGGAAATTTCCGCGAATCACCGGTTGAAGAACACTGCTGTAGTGGACTGTTGACCTAGGAAGAGTTTTATTTTTTCCCCAGAGTAAAACTGTTCGTTACTTGGGTGTCACTAACAAGGAAAGATCCCGAACCCGGAAATTCAATAAATTCTGAGACTGTGAATGTGTAGGGGATTTCCTCCTGATTACAACGCAAATTTTGTTTGCTGCCCAAATTCACTCGAAGGGGGTGAAATTGAGCCCTTAAATCCCAGCTATTTTCCGATTTTGTGTTATAAATCGCGAACTGTAAGTTACCAAATGATAGTCCTAATTAAAAGAAGTACCTTTTTTTTCTATCTCTTACAGATTGCGAGTTCCAAAATAAAATCGGAAAATAGCCAAATTTTCAGGGATTAATTTCACCCCCTTAGAGTGAATTTGGGCAGCAAACAAAATTTGCGTTGTAATCAGGAGGAAATCCCCTACATATTCAGAATGTTTCAGATCTTTTTTTAATTTTCGGGTTCGGGATCTTCCCTTGTGAGTGCTTTCAACACTCACAAGGGAACTCAACCGTTGAGAATACAACGGTGTTCAGTCCATCGTTCCGCTAAACGACACTTGGGAGGGTAGCGATATTTGTAGCAACTCAACACGTTCCATAAAAGTAGCGGACTTTATTTAAGCTACAAAACATGGCGGCCGATCACTAAACGTGTTGAGAACTGAGCAACTGAACGGTAGCGTTCAGCGAAAAATTAGTGAACGGTTACTCAACGGTTGAGTCAGCTGAACGCACCCACTGCGTGCGCCCGAGTTTGGGGCTGAGGCAATAAAGGTGATGATTGCCACAGCCTTGGGTCGAACACTAAGGACATCGCAGGAAATATGCGTTCTAAGAAAGGAACTTTCTCTATACAAGTCCTTGAAGCGCTTGAAAATTATTTTTGCGCCCACGAAGAGGGCAGAATATTTCGAACCATCGTGCCGAGCACTTCACTCTCCGTTGTCTATCTTTCAATAGTTATTATGAACTGCCTGTTATAGTATTGTTGTTTGTTAAATATAGTTTGTTATTGCTGATTTATTATAGTACACTGTTTGTTTAATCACCTACGCGTCCCCAAACACTTAAGGGGGAACACCACTGTGATGGCCGGAAAAATGAGCCCATTTTTAAGATTTTTTTAAGGGACAACTTACAGTTTTATTATAAAATTGTTATTACCTATCTTTAGTACAATGTCTTAAGAGACTATAAAAAAAAGTAATAGAAAAACATGCATAGATTTCCATATACAGTTAATCTCCTACATCCCTCACAAGAAAACAGAGGTCGCTTATCGAAACGATATCTTTGGAACGGCAACTCTGAAATCAATTTTTTTTTTTTTAATATAATCGGTATGAGTGTAGTTTCCGTTGTACGTACCGATTTTTAAAAAAAAATATTTTTGTAAAAATGGTGCGCTTGGGAAGAAAAAGTTTCGAAAATCCGCAAAAAAATGGATAGTTTTTCGAGCGTATTTAAAAAAATATGTTTTCGATCAAAAAATCGGTACGTACAACTGAAGATACTCTTGTTTTAAAGATCCTATCAAAATTTCAAGTCGATCGGATAAAAATTGACAGAGCTATTGATTCGATCAGTTAGAAAAATGTCGTTTCGAGAAAATCGCGTTTAAAGTTTGCACGGGAAAAATCACACTTCCGTTCGTGACGTTCACTGTCACTCGAATGCCCGATCAACGGTTGCATTTCTTCGATTCTCGAACGAACAGCGTACCGTGCGTAAAAACGGGAAAAACCCCAAATTTATAACCTTTAACAATGTGGGGGAACAGTGGGTAAGAAAAATGTCGGCGCGCTATTTGCCGCTAATATAGGGTAAGTGTGGGTATTACTGCGGATGCCCCGATTACTGCGGATATTCTAAAACAGATCATATTTAAGGGGGTAGACACGTCACGTGGTCTGGCCGATTCGGCAGGTCGGTATTACAGCAGGTTTTTTCTGCACTGAAATGGTATTACCCATAGATACGCCGCTGCCTGATGCACGCGAGAGGGAGCTGTTTGCTATTTCTGTATTCTATTCTGAATAAGGAAAGAAATTCTCAGCTGTTGCGTTGTACTTATAAAAATTTAAACGGAAAGTCGGCTGGTACTGCAAACGTAGAAAATTCATTGTACATTTCAATTACTTGAAATGTACTTATGTTACAATATTCTACGTTAGCAGTAAGGAATTATAAGTAAAAAGGAAAAATAGATGAGGAGATGTCCCCAGAAAATGAAGTTTGTTAGGTTAGACATTTTTTCATTAGCAAAACATTGAGACAGAACATGAAATACACTTATAACATTGCAGAAGCAGTTATGAACAAACATTATATATAAAATTGTGTTGGATGTTGAATTGGGCTAGTAAAAATGCGTCGGCTGGATGCGCGTGATTATTATGTGGTCTCCTCCTCGAAGTGACAGAAAATATAACCTATGTATATGCTATATGACAACAAATGTTTAGTAGCTATTTCGTTCTTTTACGCTACATTTGTGAACTTTTTATCATCCTTCCAAAACATTATTATTACGTCGCAACAGTATCTTTAGGAAATCGGGTATAGCAATAAGGTTATATTTTCTGTCACTTCGAGGACAGAAAATCCGTTCATGAAATCCGCTACTGAAAATGCGCAGGCTGGATGCGCGTGATTGTTATGTGTTTCCCTCCTTGACGTGACAGAAAATATAACCTATATATATGCTATATGGCAATAAATGTTTAGCGTCTATTTCGTTCAATTGCGCTACATTTGTGAACTTTTTATCATCCTTCCAAAACATTATTAATACGCCACAACAGTATCTTTAGGAAATCGGGTATAGCGCATAGGTTATGTTTTCTGTCTCTTAGAGACAGAAAATCCGCTCCTTGAAGTGGCAGAAAACATAACCTATACTCAATACCCGATTTCCTAAAGACACTGTTGCGGCGTAATAATAATGTTTCGGAAGGATGATAAAAAATTCACGAATGTAAAGCAAAAGAACGAAATAGACGCTAAACATTTATTTTCATATAGCATATACATAGGTTATATTTTCTGTCACTTTGAGGAGGGGGCCACATAATAATCACGTCCATCCAGCCTGCGCATTTTCTCTAGCCCGGTCGGCGTCATGGAAAGGGTACCTCCTCCACCCTGCATTTGTGGTAGATGGGTTTCTGGCATTCTCCCGATTAAATTGACAGAAAATAATTTAAATCAGACTATTTTTAACGAAACGGGCTTTCAATTCTGCAAATAATCTTTTCACGTAATTTCTTTAATTATGGTCCAAATATTATTTTGGGGGCCAATTTGATCGAGAAAACATAAGGAATTGATTGACGTCACTTTCGCAAAGATCTGATTAAAAATTGCAGAACTTCAGATTTGTCACTGCTTAGTGCGCAACATTGTATAGTCCCGCTGGTTTCGAGCATCGAAGCCCACGAAACTCAGCGAGACACATGTAATCATGTGTTCATAAGAAAAAATAAACCGAATCCATCGGTGGTAACACTCTTATCAAGGTGTAATGAGAAATATGAACATTTTCATATTCAGTACTGGATGACTCAAGTCGCCGTCGACCGAGGGTCTCTCGCTGGTGCGCTATTTCGCTCGCACTCGGTTTACGTCGTTCAGTCTCCTTGCCAAGCGGTTCAGGCGAGGGCCCTGATAAATCTGAATTTATTTGGGAAACCAAAGTCGCGCCATTCGTGACACCCACTGGCGAACAGATATATGTATGTACGAGAAGAAGCAATGCAATTTCCCGATGTCTTGAAGCAACATTTCAATAGGTAAATGCATGAAACTCTGGGATCAGGAATTCCCAACCAAGTGATGCATATGTAAGAACTGGCGAAATTCAACAATAGTTCGTCGTGTAAATTTTATAATTAAAGTATTTATTTGACGTGAATATAAAGTTTGTCAGTAAAGTCGTTCTGGATAGAAGGCTGATTTTCCTTCGCCGTGGTTAGTCCCCTCTTGTCCTTCACGCTGACAATCATGCGATTCGCTGAGTTTCGTGAGTTTCGACGCTCGGAACCAGCGGGGCCATACAATGTTGCGCACTAAGCAGTAACAAATCTGCAGTTCTGCATTTCTAATCAGATCTTTGCGAAACGTCAATCGATGCCTCATGTTTTCTCGATCAAATTGACCCCAAAAATGATATTATTTGGACCATAATTAAGGAAATTACGTGAAAATTTGTTTGCAGAATTGGAAGCCCGCTTTGTTAAAAATAGTCCGATTTAAATTATTTTCTGTCAATTTAATCGGGAGAATGCCAGGAAACCATTTGTGTCATTTTCATATTGATACGATGAAAAATAAACAAATTCTGTTTCTATATAATCGATGACACATGACCGAACAGGGGCGAGATCTCGCGCGGCTCGGGCCACAAAGGTTCTCGTCGGTTATTCGAGCTTCTAAGATCGTATTCAGATATATTGGCCGGTGAGTTTCGTAACGCGCATTCTCCCACTATACCGCTTGCCTGCCTCGGCGCTCCTTTTCTCAACGTTTTCTGACTCGTTCTCACCTTCGCAGAACAAGAGTGAGCCAAAAGTGATGGGGATAGCGCCAAGCTTCTGGCCTGACAGGTCAAACCAATCTGTCAGCGTAGAAATACACACATCAGAATAGGTGTGACTTAGCTCCGAAAAAAATCAGGAGCTTTATTGGCCAGAACATTGATTCTTTCTCCATAGCTTCATCTCGTATTGGTCTATGCATAGCTTCGTAACAAACACAATTACTACGCTAACAATAAGAATAAATAACAGCCACACGACTACGTTCAGACGGAGTCGAGCAGCATTCCCGTTACCCCACCATACCCTTCGATAGCCGAGGAACTCCAACTGACAAATCCATGATCGTCAGATGATGGTGGCTGATTTCTTCTTGATCGCTGTTCGCGAAAACGAATCGACCGGCCAATATATCTGAATAGGATTTTAGGATAAAGATAGAATGAAAGATGAAAAATTATTCGAAGCCCAAGATGAACGGTCTTCTAATAATCAATGGAAACTAATAAATACCCGAAGCTAAATAGAATTTTAGATTTAGGGTATACACACCCTCCCCTAAGCCTCGTGTCGATCGGCCACTGGGGCCATTCGGAAGTATATTCTTTTATTTAAATAATGTCCATCTCTGCATAGAGTCGTAAATATTTATAAAAAAATCGGGGTGTTAACTGTTGACCGATTTGGAGACTTTTCCTTGTTATATGTTATATACAATAGACGGAAGAATAATAATACGAGCAATAATTGCAAATAATTGTTGTAACTTCCACATTGTGAAAATATGATCAGTATATCAATATTTCAAGTATTAGTAAAAAAGTTCCAATCTGTCCTTTTTATTTTAAATAATGTGGCCATATAATTATAACATAAATTCGAAAGTGATTTCATATAACCTAACCTAGAATCGTCCGAAAATGCATGCATTGACCGCATCACGCTTTTCTCGTAACTCGTATATCCAGCTAACGCTTCACTTTTGCTATGATTCCACGTTGGCAGTCCTCCCGAGTAGGCGCCATCTCGTATCCACTAGCTCAACTAAATTTGTCACGTGACTTGCTCTGTATTATCGCCAATATGGCGGAACTCGTATTTTGGGAATGCAATCACGCGCTGACGTTTTTTGTCCTTATATGAGCAGATTTTGGACTGGGTGAGGTCTCATTCGAAAGAGGAAGGTTCAACGCAGCCCGCTCTGGTCATCGTTTGAGTCACAAAACTCTTTTAGTGACCTACAATTACTTGGAATCTGCGAGTGTATTTTCTCCATTTTTTTCTCTACTTTGGACACTCGTATTATCACATATCAACACAATCTCTTTGAACCATGACCAGAGCCGGCTGTATTGAACCTTCCTCTTTCGAATGAGACCTCGCCCAGCCCAAAATTTGCTCATATAAGGACAAAAAACGTCAGCGCGCAAACCCATGTTTCGAGCCTGATTGTGTCGGTATACAGCGCGCTGCATTACCCGTGTCTACCCCCTTAATGTTAGAAAGTACATAATCTCTTGAAAATTTGTAATAAAATTATTTTAAACTCTATTACAGGTAATTATTAATAAATATGTACAGCAAAGTTATTATTAATTCTTTTATCGTAGTTTGAAATTCGTCAAGGCGAAACTTCGGTCGATTCCCGATATGGCGGTCACGGGTGGGCACTTCCCATATATATCTGTTGGCAAAATTTAGTTAGGGGCACATTTCACTCGCGGCGCTGGGATCAATAAAGTTGAAAGAATTTGGTAACAGATGGCGCTGATGAGATTATTTTGTGGCGGGAGTAGTGTGGGGTTCGGCGTTTCCCCCTCCTCGAGTACTGTTCAGGAGTGGGGATAGCCTGCGCACCGGCGAGCGTCGCTCGGTGACGGGAGAACGGTCTGGATGGAGTTCCGATACACGTCTTCTACGTGCTACATGACTGCACCTTGTGGCATGTATCATTGTAACATTATAGTGTGTATTTTGTACCAAATCACCTTTCATACCCGTCCAGGGATCGCTAATTAAAGACATACATATCTTATATATATTTGTACAAATTGATATCCGGCCCATACTCAACCAATGCGGCAGTGGGGCCGCTACTCAGAAAGGAGATACACCCTTCGACCATCTAAATCCCTACATTGGTGACCCCGACGTGATGTCTATACCACGTGGAGGCTGGATTCAAGAGTTGTCTCACTTTTGGTCAACTGGATCAGAGGGGATTGTCTGGCGTCCTGGCACGTGTCCATTGGTATCTTGGATACCATACTGCGGATAGTTCGCTGTTTCGTCCGAAACGAGAAGGAAGCTCTTGCCGCTGCTGGGTCTGCCTGTGTCCTGCCGTACTGAGGGTTTGCAGCCACGAGCCCAGCATGCGGTCCACCATTCTGCAGGCTGCGAGGATCCTGTCTTGAGACGAGGTGTTATGTTAACACTGGCATCGTCACTGTTCACCGATGCTGCCAAGGAACACTTGCAAGCTGCGTCGTCCTATCAGCACCGTGACTTCATGTTTCGTCGAGGCCGCCGTTGTGTACTTACGCATGAAGAAGCGGGTTCCAGGAATTTCGGTGAACGAGAATGGCAATAAACTTATCAAAAGGTATGCATTGCGGTGGTTATGTACCTATATTAGTCGATATAAATTTCGGGTCATTTGAAATTGCGCGGATTTACAGCGCGTAAAAGGAATCCAACGTTGCCGGATCCTTTGAGAATTCCTAGAATTGCGCACGTTAGGCGTGAATACTCTGCGACACCGAGGTGTTGGCAACATCGCAGTCTGCGAATTGCCGCGCTCGGTCGCTGCGTCCGTATACGTTGCGTCTCAAGGGCAACATTGTTGTGGTTCTCGGTAACCGAAAAGACTGATTCTTGAATACAAAGAATACACAAGTATATTCACGCGTTTTCATAGCTCGTCAATTTACTTATATGTTAGATTAATACATGATATTATATTACTGTACAATAATATTCATATTTATTCTTAGTATTTCAAACCTTTGTATTATAGTAATTTTATTAATATATTTGAACATGTCGATCAACAACCAAGATTCGGGTCAATCGGGCGCGGGCCTGTCGGCAGATCAACCGCGGGTTAATCATTACCGCGTTCCGAAAATACCACAATTTTTTAGGGAGGATCCTGCGCTTTGGTTTGCTCAAGTAGAAGCGTCGTTGTATAGTGCGCAGATCTCCTCTGAAAGGACAAAAGCAGAAATAGTAATCGCTGCATTAGACTTCGAGGTAGCTTCGGCGGTAAAAGATTTAATACTGCAGGTACCCCGACCACCAGACGTGTTTGAATTGTTAAAAAAGCGTATTATCTCAACATTTGCGCCGTCTGAGGAAGCCAACCTCAGAAAGTTATTAAAAGGTCAGGTGATTACAGATGGAAAGCCTTCTTTAATCTTGAATCGATTGCGTGCGTTAAACGACGGTAGATGCGACGATGTGATAATAAGATCAATTTTTTTGGATCACTTACATACTAACGCGCGGTCTATACTAGCGGTAAGTGGTGTCGTAGAATTGAACAAACTAGCCGAATTAGCAGACAAGATTGCAGAAACTTCTGCAAGTCCAGATTCGGTGGTAATATCTTCCGCCGGAGTTTCAAAATCCACAATCGCTAGTTCGTTTGAAGCAACAAACGCCGGTTCGTTTGAAGACTCAAACATGGTCTTGAGGGAACTCTGCAGCGAGGTGAAGCGTTTAGTGGAAGAATTTAAGACGCTTAATACCAAAATGATTCAGATAGAGAAAAAGGTCGGTTCGCGAAATCCGCGTTCGCAGTCGCGTTCGAGTTGTAACCGTACCCCGGCAGGCGAGAAAAAAAATTCAAAAAAACTCTGTGTAGCGCATACTAAGTATCCGAATAATCCTACTTCGTGTAAGCCTTGGTGCGAAAAATATTCAACGTGGAAGTCGGGAAATTAGCCCGACCCTCCGTAACGGAGACGGGAATAGAGGGTCGAAATGCGTCAAAACGTCTCCATGTCCGCGATCGGGTGTCTGGATTAACCTTCCTAATCGACACAGGCGCGGATATTTCGTTATTACCGGCGTGTAAAATAAACCGCGGCGAGCCTAGTTCGTTCAAATTATTCGCGGCGAACAATACTTTAATAGACACGTTCGGAGAATCGCTGAGATCAGTAGATATAGGCCTCAGACGCGCTTTGAAATGGAATTTTACCATAGCGTCCGTTCCATTCGCTATACTAGGCGCGGATTTTCTCACATACTACGGGATATCGGTCGATCTGCGTAAACGTCGCCTCGTTGACTCCCTAACCGACTTAGCGGTTAATGCATCTTTGAAGAGTGTAGACTTCGTGTCAACAAACGCGATAGATCATTCGTCGACCTACGCGAAACTCTTGTCAGAATTTCCGGAGATAATTGGAAGTTCTCGTATAGATCCTCCTAATGGAATGGATATTTACCATCACATAATAACCTCGGGTCCTCCTGTTTCTGAACGTCCTAGACGACTGAATCCGGAGAAATTAAAAGCCGCGAAGGTTGAAATGAAGGCCCTTGTAGATGCGGGTATTTGTCGCCCATCATCTAGTTCGTGGTCGAGTCCCATTCATTTAATAACGAAAGCAGATGGTACAGTGAGGATTGCAGGGGATTTTAGGCGTGTAAATGCGGTGACGATCCCAGATCGGTATCCAACACCCCATTTGCATGATTGTGCGACGAACCTTTCGGGCAGGACGATATTCTCGTCATTAGATTTGCATCGTGCGTATAATCAGATCCCTATGGCACCTGAGGACATACCCAAGACTGCTGTTATCACCCCATTTGGTCTTTTTGAATTCGTATACATGACATATGGTCTACGTAACGCAAGTCAGACGTTCCAGAGATACGTTGATCGAGTTCTTGGAGACTTGGAATACGTGTTTGTATATATAGACGATATTTTAATAGCTTCTAATTCGACGGAAGAACATAAATATTTTAAAGATGTTCTTCGCAGTAGTTTTGGAAATGCATACGCAATGAATAAAATACCTTCTTTTAAATAAAATTCACGCAACTGAACACAATTCAACACTATTAACACCACAGCTCCAAATGAAATGGAATGAAATTGCCAAAATGTCGTCGGAGGACGCGTCCAACATGACGCTGCCAATACCATCTAGCGTACAATTCTGTCACTAAATTGAGTACAGCGCCGCTAGGTGAATTGGGGTGAAACTAATCTAGTGCTAACAGTTCGCCCATAAGAGTGTCACGACCCTGGGGTGAAGCAGTCACTGTGCAGCGCGCATGCGTGTTTGTTTCTACAATCTTTGATTATTTGAATTTCTCTATTTCCAATCATTTTCATTTTCGCTTTCATCACTATTATTTAATAGTATTGAGGTTATTATAAACAACGTTTCTTTCTCCATAGTAGCATTTTTAAATTTCAAGAACGCATGAACCGCAGAAACGAAACGGAACGATATGAATGCGCGCAACGACTACGCTAAGTGGCGTGGAAATATACTGCAGCGGTAGTAGGATTAGAGTGGGGTCTACTACCACCGTCTGATTGGTTCAACGCCAAGAGGAAAATTCATCGACGCCAGCACCAATCCAAGCCGAGTGGAGTGAGGATACAGCCAACCAGTATCGTCATCGAGTCCTCGGTGACGCTGGTTGGCTGCGGTTTCACTTAGCTTGGCTAGTTGGCTTGGCTTGGCGCTGGCGTCAGTGAATTTTGTTCTTGGCGGTGATTGGTTCAGACTGGGTAGTAGGACCGTAGTGGGGTCTACTACGCATGTCTGTGACGTCACTCGATCCGCTTCGCGTTCACGCCACTCGGCTTCGCTTAGCGCTGGCGTCGGTGAATCTTCTTCTTGGCGTTGAACCAATCAGACGGTGGTAGTAGACCCCAGTCTAATCCTACTACTCAGTCTGAACCAATCCACGCCAAGAGGAAAATTCATCGACGCCAGCGCCGAGCCAAGCGAGTGGAGTGTAGCCAAGTGAGGCCGCAGCCAACCAGCATCCTCAACGAGTCCCCGGCGACGCTGGTTGGCTGCGGCCTCACTTGGCTACACTCCACTCGCTTGGCTCGGTGCTGGCGTCGATGAATTTTCCTCTTGGTGTTGAACCAATCAGACGGTGGTAGTAGACCCCACCAGGGGTGGGCACTTCCCATATATATCTGTTGGCAAAATTTAGTTAGGGGCACATTTCACTCGCGGCGCTGGGATCAATAAAGTTGAAAGAATTTGGTAACAGATGGCGCTGATGAGATTATTTTGTGGCGGGAGTAGAACATAATCAGCGCCACCCAGTGGCAGCGTCTCTATAGCGGTCAGTACATAACCGTACATCGAAAAGCGTAGAAAAGCTTAGGAAAGTGCAGAAAAGCGTCGTATTGAGAGGTAAGAAATAAACGATTAAGAAAGAAAATAATTGAATCGTATAGTTATTGAGGACGCGTTACATTATTAGTTAAAGATACAAGATGGGAAGAAACTATCGCTCATGTGCTGTTCCTGGGTGTTTGGATACGCACTCTACGCGACATCGGTTTCCAAACCCACACAAAGACAGGAAACGCTACAATATATGGGTTGAAGTTATTAAAAATTCAACTGTAAATATTCTGGATCCCCAGCGGGTATTTGCTAATTACCGTGTATGCCATCAACATTTTACAATCAATGATATATCATCAAATATGTACTTGGTAAAAACAGCAGTACCTACACAAAAATTACCGCCTGCCACAGGTATTGGTTTTGCACAATATGAGTAGATACAGAACTATTTTGGCAAGGATATAGAAATAAACAGCTAATTCATTTTTAATTGTTTTGTGCATAGGACCAACAGCATCAGCGTCAACAGCATCAGCGTCAACAGCATCAGCGTCAATAGCATCAGAGTCAACAGCATCCGCATCAACAGTATCAGAGTCAACAGTATCAGAGTCAACAGCATCAGCGTTAACAGCATCAGCGTTAACAGCATCAGCGTCAACAATAATATTACCAGTTACAGGTGAGGAATTGTTCAATCCATACAAAAATGAATTACCATTGATAATGCAAGGTTGTCAATGTAAGTTAAAGACATTTCAGTTTGCACCATATAAGAGTGCCCCTACCAATTTGTGACCGAGTACCCTCTACTGTGGAACACAGTGTAGTGTACATTGTATGTCCACTTTTTATGAAATTTGAGTTTTTACATGCAACAAATAGTTCTTGACATGTTTAAACCTGTTTTTCACAAACACACTAAAAGTGGACATACAATATTTGTGCACTGTCATCAATATGTAATATATGCTTAATGAATTTATACATAATAAATTATACAAATTTAATTATTAACATGACTTGTTTTTGTTTATAGATTCTCCTCCTAGATTAAGTATGCCACTTATAATTAGGCCTGCGCAATTAACTCCAAAGGCAAAGTACTTATATAAGCAAGTTAGAAATTTAAAAAAAAGACTAGCGTTTATCAGCTTAGGAATGCTACGCTGAAGAGCAGATTGCAGTCAGCAAAGAAGGTTTTTAATTATGAGCATTCGGGCCTTCCCGAAGACACAGTTCAGTTTTGCATGCAGCAGCTTTTAAGAAAACGTGTCGCAGCAAAAGGACAACGATTTTCTTTTCGTGAAAAGTTAATGAGTAGCTTTATATAAAACATCAGGTGCAGGGTACCATCTATTATCGAGATGGTTTAATTTGCCATCCAGAAGGACAATGAGCCGAATGTTGCGCATGATGCCCATTGAATACGGGATAAACCCTTGTGTAATTTCTAGTTATTGTGCAACGATAAATTTGCGAAATACGAATGAAGGTAATTTCTGAATAAACTAAACAATAAAAATGAAATTTATATTTCAGTAATTTATTTCCCGTTTTAAATCAAATTGCCTAATAAGGGAACATATGGAACCCGCACACGCCGATTTTAATGGAGCTTTTGTAACATGTTGTTCTCAAAATATTTTTCTGAGAACAACATCTTACAAAAGCTCCATTAAAATCGGCGTGTGCGGGTTCCATATGTTCTCTTGTAACCAATAAAAGTATTCCAGGATTCAATTTTGCCGCCACAAAAAAAAATCTCATCAGCGCCATCTGGTGCCAAATTCTTTCAACTTTATTGATCCCAGCGCCGCGAGTGAAATGTGCCCCTAACTAAATTTTGCCAACAGATATATATGGGAAGTGCCCACCCCTGATGGCGGTCATGAACACCTACTAGGAAAACATTTATATTTTTGTTATTAATAGTAATACATGTAATGTAGCATTATTGCTCGGTAGAATAAGAGTTATTTTTCCAGAAAAACAATCAATCAGTCGTCTACATTTTAGTTTTAATTTTTATTTGTCACCGCAGTATTAGGTGCAGTACTTTACACCATGTGCATGTATTACTGCGGACCGACCATTGCGCCACCTAACCTTTCTTCCGACCGTATTCACTTCTGTCTACGTCAGGGGGACCAAGCTTCCCTCTTACGAAAGTTGAAGCAGAGTTCGTAGCGCCTCCTACCGATAAGGTGCGTACTAAACTGTGAATGTGTGAATTGGTGTGAATCGGGACGTATGTGTACGTGTATACGTGTAATGGACCGCTTACTTTAAAACCTGTCCACGGATCGTCGCACCAGCGACACGTATGCAGCAGATAGAAGGATAAACATTGAAATTGAATATTTCTTCTTTTCATAGTAAAATAAAATATATTCAATTTCTTTGTATATCCTTCTATTTGCTGCATACGCGTCACTGATGCGACGATCCATGGTCAGACGGCCTTAGAAAAGGTAAACCAGGGAAAGTGAGGACGCCATTTGAAGGATTTCTTGTCATTCCAAAATTTAATCTTTTAAATTTTATTTTAGAAATGACAGGGGTCCTTTGAATCACGTCCTTATGTGATGACTGATCCACGTGGGTTATGGTGGGTTACACTTCCTCGTGTTTGCGCCAAACATTTAAAGATGACGACGGTCGTCATGGTAACATTTCACCAACGTCGAAAGGTTGTGTGTCGTGCTCACTGATACACCTAGGTATGTGTGTGTGATGTACCTAGCGCCTCCTACCGATAAGGTGCTAACTAAACGGGAACTTCGGCCAATCAATGACGGCTTGGTCCCCCTGATCTACGTAACCTGCAAAGGTATTAAGGTTATGTTTCGCCTGACATCAGATCGCAGTAATACATGCGCAGTAACTGATGTTTCGTTAGTAACTGGCACGCAGTAATGCATGCATGTCCGCAGTAACTCATGCAATGACATTGATCGACAAATCTCTGTGTTTTTAATTAACTGTACATATTACCCCGCCCTGATATTTTTTTATGGAATTATTAAGGTCCCACCTTTCTTTTAAAAAAAGAAGGAGGAACTTTCATTCATTTGAACGCCGTATCGAGGGTTCTAAAGTTAACCTACCTTAAAAGTCCGCAGTAATACCCACACTTACCCTACGGTCGGAAGAAAGGTTAGGTGGCGCAATGGTCGGTCCGCAGTTAGAGACCCATTAAGTAGAGTCACGCAATCACGTCTAAGTTAGGTCGGTTTGACGCCATGTTTTGTCAAAGGTGTGAAAATATAAATGTCGGTATAGTGGCGGTATATACAACGTTGCTTGAAAGCATTATTTTGATTGGTGCCGCCATTTGTATTTTCACACCTTTGACAAAAAATGGCGGCACCAATCAAAATCGAGGCTGTGTTTGCGTGACTCTACTTAAAGGGTCTCTAGTCCGCAGTAATACCCACACTTACCCTACGGTCGGAAGAAAGGTTAGGTGGCGCAATGGTCGGTCCGCAGTTAGAGACCCATTAAGTAGAGTCACGCAATCACGTCTAAGTTAGGTCGGTTTGACGCCATGTTTTGTCAAAGGTGTGAAAATATAAATGTCGGTATAGTGGCGGTATATACAACGTTGCTTGAAAGCATTATTTTGATTGGTGCCGCCATTTGTATTTTCACACCTTTGACAAAAAATGGCGGCACCAATCAAAATCGAGGCTGTGTTTGCGTGACTCTACTTAAAGGGTCTCTAGTCCGCAGTAATACATGCACATGGTGTAAAGTACTGCACCTAATACTGCGGTGACAAATAAAAATTAAAACTAAAATGTAGACGACTGATTGATTGTTTTTCTGGAAAAATAACTCTTATTCTACCGAGCAATAATGCTACATTACATGTATTACTATTAATAACAAAAATATAAATGTTTTCCTAGTAGGTGTTCATGACCGCCATATCGGGAATCGACCGAAGTTTCGCCTTGACGAATTTCAAACTACGATAAAAGAATTAATAATAACTTTGCTGTACATATTTATTAATAATTACCTGTAATAGAGTTTAAAATAATTTTATTAAAAATTTTCAAGAGATTATGTACTTTATAACATTAAATATGATCTGTTTTAGAATATCCGCAGTAATCGGGGCATCCGCAGTAATACCCACACTTACCCTATATATAACGAACTTTTATTACCCTAAAATCGTCAAATATGCATAGTATTTTCTTTATTAAATAAACTCTGTGTGTTCTTCGAATTATTTTAGCGAGAATTTAAATTAAAATCAAATAATCGCACTTTAATTAAAAACCATTAAACCTTTGTCATCGTCTAATAATTGTGATTATATTTTCGTATTTGGTATTTCATTTTTACAAACCTGTATCTAATAAAATGATGACTGTATCGAAATCGAATAAGTTAAAGGAATAAAAGATTACTAAAACTGCTCTGTAGTTTAACGTAATTTCGATTAAGCGCGACTTGAATTTTATTTAACATTCTTTATGTTCTACCTATCTTTTACATTTTTAAGATTGAGCAAGGAGATCTCTGATGTCTTTGCAAAGAGTGGCAAAGTCTGGCCTCTGGTGGCTTTGTAATTGCCAACAGGGATACATAATCTTTACATAAATAGCTTGCGGGCAAGTAGAAGGACAAGGAAGACGGGTGCCTCTTTCTAACGCAGCTAATAATTCGGTACTTCCTTTCTCCTGATCGCTTTGCAGGCGTTCTGTACCTGAATCAACGCCGGGTAAGCGAGGTTCTTCTCCGAAGCCAAATGTTTCGTACATTGTTACACCGAACGACCAGACATCTGACCGAGTAGAGAACTTTCCATCTCTAATACTTTCTGGAGCGTACCTGAGAAAATCACCGAAAGAATAGTTAAAACATTAAGTAAAAGTAATGAATCAGTTTCACGTGTTCGCTATAATTTTAATTTTGTATGTACGTGTGTCCTGAATTTGCTGAATGAATTTTTTAAATAAACTTAAAGATTCGGCAATATTTGTAACACTTACCATTTAATAGGAAGGCCACGATCAGTCTGTAAAATATAATAATCATTCTTTCCAGTGACTTGAGCCAGCCCGAAATCACTGATCTTAACTTTATTTTCGTCCTCGACTAAAATATTTCGCGCGGCAAGGTCTCTGTGGACAATGCTCATGCTACCCAAGTAATCCATCCCTGTTGCGATATCCAAGGCGAAACCCAACAATCGTTTGCATGTTAATTCTTGTTTGTGTATTGCCAGATAACTTTGTAATGAACCATGTTTTACATATTCCATTACTAAACAAACTTCGGGATCCGATATCACTCCAAGAATCTCTACTACATTTGGATGTTTTAAAGTCTGCAAGGACATTAATTCATATTAAATAAAAAAAAACTACGAAGCTTATATCATTAAGAGGGTATTCTACCTTAGACGGTAAAAAAATCGTTTTTTTTTTACATTTTCTTAAAGAATGTTGTTTCAAAAATGTATGTGCAAAGCCCTATAACTGAATTTTTGAAATTAAAAAAGTTATAGGTGTTTGAACGATGCGGCTACGCGAAAACTTTAAACGCGTTTTTTTCAAAATCATGTTTTTCTAAATGGTGCCCATAATATCTTAAGATCAACTTCACGGATTGATTCCAATTTTTTTGTGCATCCTCAGTGCACGTGCCGTTTCCGTCCGTACCAAAATTAATTCGTGATAATGTTTTTTTCTCAGTTTTTAAGTCGCGAAAGGTACGAAAAACATGAAACAAATCGATAGTCAAACTTCAAAACACCAGTATTTTTTAAATCAGGCATGGAACTAAAGTGAACGCAGCGGCCGATTTTCAGAGGCAACGCCTTCTTTCTCCCGCCGCACGTCTTGGCCCCCGCGGCGGCCATGGAGCTTGGAGCGCCTCAGGCCCGTACCATATGAACCGCGTGTGGCGCGTTGACAAAAAAAACGCATCGACAATCGTGCTCTCTGGGACGATGTGGAAACCTATTGATACAATGTCACCTTAATACGCCACGCGCGGTTCATATGGTACGGGTCTGAGGCGCTCGAAGCTCCTAGGCCCGCTGCGGGGGCCAAGACGCGCGGCGGGAGAAAGGAGGCGTTGCTTCCGAAAAACGGCCGCTGTGTTCACTTTAGTTCCATGCCTGTTTTAAATAGTCGATTTTTTGCTTTTATTTTGGTACCGACTATAGCCACACTCGTCCTGATTAAGAAACACTTTGATTTTTTTATTTCAAACAAACAAAGTAACCGAAATTACGGCAACCATTGGAAGACTTTGTTTTAGCGAATGCATTCAAACGCTTGCTTTGCCATAAATTTGAATAGTTTATCTCTAAAAAATTGTGAACATTACTGAAATATGGATAAATATAAGGACGAAAGTTTCACGGAAACAATTGTATAGTTGTTTTATAAAAAAAATACCAAAAATTGTGTAAAGCGCGTTTTAACCTAGAATACCCCCTTAAGCTAAATAACATAATATTAACAATTAACTACCTTCATTATAGAAATTTCTCTTTCGAAGTCTCGTAGGTCTGCTTCAAGTGCTCTGGTTTTCAATTTTTTTATAGCAACTTGTTGTTGTTCAGTATCCTTGCCGTTCTCCCTTTCGAGAGTACCTCTATAGACTTCACCGTAGAAACCTTGACCAATTCTACCTTGTAGAATTACATTACAGTCAATGTCCAATTCATAGATGCCACGCATCTGTCCTAAAGAACCATTCCCGCTTCCTCCAGAATCACAATCTTCTGCTCCTCCTTCGCCCCTTCCTAATACCTATTTCGACATTAATATTATATACTTTTACTATCATATGCCTGCAAATGATCGTCATTTCAAAAGACATTATTGGTAATTAACATAATTAATTTCCTAAAAACACAGTCAAATTGCTTCCTATAAAGTACATGAACTGTTCATTTTAATTCGATTGGAATTCCTCTAACCCATAAACAGTATTTATTTTATTACCTCGCCCAAATTACCAGGATGTCCTATTCGAAGAGCTTGAGCGGAATGCTCAATATGATTTATATTAGAAATATTATTTTGAGAGATCGGACAACCATCTGAATCTCTTCTCGCACTGGATAACCAACCTAAATATGCAGAGAGATCTTCTGTACTTATCAAGCCTTGCATACCTGAAATTGAAACTATACTCTTGTGGAATTGAAGTAAGTTGAAATTAAAAGTAAAATTTTAATATGTCAAAATTAAAAATTTGTAAATGTGTATATACGATTTCATTTCAACAAGTGCCATATTAATTTTCGTCGATAAACCAGTGACACGAATATTAAAAGAATTAATACATAATTTCGTCTTACTATCGTCAGTGTCGTTCCATGGGAGACTCGTACTGTCCGTAAGAAGACTACTAGATCTTGAATCGCTATTTATTGATCTGCTGTCGGTGTTATCAGAATTATCGTCCTCGAGCTTCTTCTGCTCAGAACTGAATAGTTTAGGGAAAGCCGTTGCGTAAGCATGACTTCGGCGAGAATTGTATACTTGATACAGAATCTGATTTATATCTCTCATAATTGCTTGAGGTTGCTTCCTAGAACCGCTCGAGTCTCCCCAACATTCAAGCATCAATCTGTAAACCTCTGTGGGGCAGCCGTTTGGAATAGGTAAACGTTTCCCAGACGCATAGTACTTTTTCATGATTGCTGCATTTCGAAAATCCAGCAACGTTTCTCCTCTAAAAAGAAATGACGATATTAATACTGGGTATTGCGATAGGCATTAAGGAGGGAGACCACTGTCAGAAGTCTGAAATCTTTTTTACATTTTCTGAAAGACGTACGTTTCAAGAATGTTCTCTCCAAATTTTATGAAGAAATTCGCAAAATTGACGGAGATATGGTGTTTTTCGTGAAGCGGTGTCAAACGCGCGACTGACAATGAGCCATGCGGAACTTTGGACGCGTTTTCCTCAGAATGACATTTTTCAACCGCGTTGACAGTCTACAGAGAAAACTATACGTTCAATTGACATGAGCAAGGACATTTATTGTACGGAAAACCCGTCGCTATTACGTGCCGATCAGCTTTTTTCAATTTTCGACCTGCTTCTATTTTTTTTAGCAACATTTCCCCAATTTTGAACCCCGAAAACATGACTTTTTTTTCAATGGTCCGCCATTTTGTTATTTTTTACAATTTTGACATTTTTTGATCGTCACGTACTAGAGGTAGGCTTCTAGTTTCTAATCCGGTATATTTCGTCATACAGGACATTGGTTATACATTTATAAACATAGGCCGACACGTCCACTCGCGTTGGCGTATATTAGAAGACTCTCCTCAGCGTCGTCCTGATTGTCTTCTTGAGGGGGATTGACTCGCTTCTGTCTTCCGCTGCGAGCACCAGCAGGCTATGCACGGGCCTATACCTGGTGCTCGTAACAATATTATTATATTTTTGAATTCCGATTAAGGGGCCATCCTTAAATAACGTAAGGGTAATTTTGACCATTTTTTACCCCCTGCCTCCCCCAGTATAAGAATTCGTAAGATTTGATATTGCAACCCCCTTCTTACGTAATACTTTTTGCATTGAAATTTTTCAATTATTAAAATTCTTTTAAAGGTTTATCTAATTCATTTAACTCTGTTTCGGGAAATTTAAACTAAAAAGCTTTTCTAGAACATTAATGATAGAATTTGTATTTATTGAAAATTAGATTAAAAAATATTACGTAAGACGCTACCTTACTCCCCCGTCCCCCTTGTAAGAAAACATAAGAAATTCGCGACCCCCTCCCTCCCCAAAAAAGCCTTACGTAATTTAAGGACGACCCCTAACCATATTGCCTGGGGACTGTCAACGCGACTAGTATGTTTTTGCCGCAGCGTAAATTTTGACGAAGAATATATAGGAAACAGATTTATGAATTTGATTGAAAAAAAAATTTTCTTACCCTTCAATATGTACACTATTAACTATACTAAGCAATAAATTGATTTACTTGCGTTGTTTAGTTGAAATAAATTCCCAAAACCACCCTTACATTTCGGACGTAACATTTCTTACATAAGGAACATCTATTTTACACAATTCTACTCTTTGGCATTTAAATGTACAAATTAAGGTAAGTTTTAGAAAATTTTACCTAGTAAAGATTTGCCAAATTGTTGTTCCAACAGCCCATACATCTGCTTGAAAACTATGTTTAGCCAATTCTGGATCGCCGTAGGTTTCTGGAGGTAACCAATGAATATCTGTCTCCATATATACAAATAATCCTGGATCAGCAAGTTTCACTACGAAGCTATTGTTAGTGTGCGCGTGTACTAGAAGTTTGTTGCACCTAATGTTACCATGGACTACACCATTTTCTTCTAGATGCCAAAGAGCGGTAGCTAGACAAGCTGTTGCTTCTACCATATCTACAGTTTTAATAGTCTGGGAAGAAGAACTTCGCAAGTATTCGTCAAGAGAACCATGTCGTACCAGTTCCAGGATCATTCCGATCGATGGTGTTACTGTCAGCCCATATAATCTGACGAATCGTGTTAAATTATCAATATAGTATTCACGTATTTTATTCGATTTTAACTAACACTTATAGGATAATTTAATGCAATGAATTTTGTGTACATTACAACGTATACAATTTTATTTGCATCTTTAACTTTAAATTGCGTTGAAAATGTACCTTACAAGCGTCCCAGAACGCAATTGGGACCATTTCCCAGCAAGTTCCAGGAATTCTTTCGTGTAATTTGTTTCTTCCTCTTGTTTCAAAATTTTAAGGGCAACTTCTAATTTCTTCCCTTTAGTCAATCTCCAAATTCCCCTGTGAAGTGTTGTTGGCGAATAATGCTCATTTTCGGCAGATCTTAAGAACGGTTTATAAACTTCAAGTTGATTTTGAGGTACGCAGCGCGGCCCAGCTTCTAAAACTGAGGCGACGATCTCTTCGTCGGCTGCAACTTCGCTGACCGCGCTCTCAGGAGCACAGAGTAATAGTGATGATTTGTCTAAATAAGAATTAAAAATAGGAGAGAAGAATTTAACTCTTCTTTCTATTTCTGACATTTACAATTACCACATTATTAATTTTGCTTTCATTTCTATTAAGTGAAATAGAATTAAAATTGAGTTAGAGCAATATTCAAATAATATGATAATATTCGAATAAATATTTCAAATAAAATGAAGTTATTCGAGAGAAACGAATAAATCTTTTTCCGAATAAAAATTTATGCGAATAAGGGTTTCGCAATTTTATTTTAATAATGCCCAACTCTGGTTTCATGCAACACAAAATAGAACTTTCCGATAAAGGAAGTTATGATTTTCGTAGTAAAAAATATATTGCAAATTTTAAAGATTAATTGAAGCCATTGCTTACAAAAGATAAAACTTTTTTCTCTTCCAGCTAAATTTGTAAAAGTAAGAAGTGAATTAAAAATACAATATAAATTATAATAGTTTCTCCAAAATAGAATTTATTATATTTGACTTACCATATTCGGAAGGTGGTAAGCATTCTGTAAGGTATGGGTGTCCTTCGGAATCTTGGAAAGAAGAAACACATTGTGCCAATGAACCAAATCGACCAAGGACACCAGCAATGACAAAATCGTTTGCTGAAACTTTCTCTTCTATTCTTTTCGAAAACAATTTCCCATCCTTATTACATGCATCCAAATAAAATACATTATACTCTGTTTCGCTTTCTCTAATTAAATAAGACCCAGGTTTATTAGCTCGTTTGTGCTGAAGCTTTGCATATGCGAATTCTTGCCTGAAATAGAATTTCTGTTTGTAATATTTCGCTGAACACAATTTTGGAGTATATTATAACGAAGATTCAAGCGATGAATACTGTTTGAGGTATTCGAATGTTTCCAGTATTGCAATTAATTTCATTAGAATTAAGGCTGCGCTGATCTTAATAAAAAACCAATCCTACAGTGCTGACGAAACATTGACATTCTTTTCTAAAAATAGAACTGAAATACAAAAGCCTTAAACGGTATTCACAGTAATGACATTAGTATAATTTATCTTATTTATAATCTACGATATTACTGTGTACTTAACAATTAACTGCAGCAATAATAATAGTATGTCACAGCTAGTGATGGAACCAAGTATATGGTGCAAGTAATATTGAAACCTAATGGGATATATTCAGATCTAATATAAATATTTCTAAAAGGTCGATGAATTTTGGTTTTTGATGAAAATTCTATTTTTAATTAACGAGAAGCGAACAATTCAGACGTCGAAAAATCGCGGTTTTGCGTTAAATAGCCAGTATTTTGTCTAAAATGAATTTCTTGAAAAATCCTTCGTTCAAGTACCAGATAAACTCATATAGTTATTAACAGATTCTTCTTCACTTTTTGATTTCAGATCTAGCTCGTAGAAATCGTGCTCACCGCACAGCGCTTTTATAAAAGCAACTTCCGCGAGAGTGGCTGTTATTCGTTCATTTTCTAATATTTTCCTATAACAAAATTACCGAGAGTTGTTGAATATATGTACTTTTAAAATAAGGAAATAGTTGTAAAAAGTATATATTAAATTTTCCACAAAAAATTCCCGAAAATCACGTTCCTTTTTTCACGAATTTTGAGTACTTACATATATTTGGCAAGTAATCTATGTACTCGTGATGGGTTTCGAAACTAGATGAACAATATTAAGTGTGGAAAACTTCATTTTGTGGATATTGCTCGAATCTAACAAAGTAAACCCTAGGTATTGAATTGATTGATATTTGTGAACGCATATTAATCTTAGTTCCATCGCTAGTCACAGCTATATTAATTTAAATAAATGAAATCCTACCCAACTGGACCATGACATTTTAATTTGTGCAGCCTTTTCAGAGTAGGGGTAACAATCTCACCGCATAAATTAAATGTCCATTTAACTGCTAGACGATAATAACCGTCTAATGCAGAAACAAAAGACATTAAAAGTGCATTCTTTGCAAATTTCAAATATGACGGTATACCATTTTTCCTTGATATTTCCACCGTGTTGTCTTGTCTGAAAAGCAATGAAGATTATTAATAGAAAGTTATAGGCTGTTAAATAATGAGCATTAGAATGAGGAAGAAATAGAAGAATCGTTTCTATGAAACGGAATATTTGACATCTTCTAATATTAAATATAATCATCTCTTTATATGTATATGTATAAGATAACGAACTTGAAACTATCATCCTGATTTATCATACATAACTGTTAGTGTATTTATAAAAAACATTTCAAATAAAAATTGTATATATTTGAACATAAAGTACTATACATTGAACAAGAGCGTTTTTTCTCTTGGATAAAATTTAAAATATAGAAGGCAATAAGTATCAACAAATCCCAGAATATTAGCCAGTAATTTAAAAAAAAAATAGCTGTCTCGTTAGCTGTATCAAATTTATGCACAGGATTAATTGAAGTAGAAATATCTCAGTGTGAAGAAACTGTAAAAATGAACGACCACGATGTAAATGAAAATAATAATTTCAAGTGTCTTCAAGTCTCTTACTCTTAATAATTAAGTAATTTTTAAACCTTATAGAAACAAAACATAAATCCTCAATTGCGCATAACGTAGACCACGAAGTTGCAACTGCTTCACAATATTTCACTTCATCTACGTTGACCCTCAAAGACACTTTCGCCGGAGGATTTGGAAGACCTCTATCCATCAAAGCTTCATATTCTTCGTACGGATAGTTCGGAGCCATACATTCGAATTGCTTCAAGTATTGTTCTTTAACATAGTTTGCATCGTATCCGGATATTTTGCGAAGAGCATTGTGAATCGGTTTCTTAATGAAGAAAGCGTGACGCTTTATACATTCTTTGGGAATATACTTTCTGTATTCTGATTCCACCGTTTTTATAGGTACTCTTTTCTCCAACATTACTCTGCGGTCAAATGAAGACAAGTTAGTATTAGGTAAACACGAAGCTAATATTGAATAAACATGAAGAGACAAATGGGTAAAATAAAATTTAAAATTCTAAGTAGATTTAAATATTGCGTGAACGAGACTTTTTCAAGGATGAGTGGTCACTGCGAGGAAGGAAAAGTTTAATAACATTAAAAGTATCGTGTCATTAAATTTGCATGACCGAATAACGTGAAATTATTAAATTTAAATAAGAACATACAATGGCTCACACCCAAAATCGTACACTCTTTAAAATCACATAACATTTTTAAAATTGGTCCCAACAACTTGAGCTTTTCGAGAAGCTAGAAGAATTAGTTTGCTAAGTGACGTGCTACGTCGTTTTAAAAAAAATTGCAATTGGTCCGAATAGAAAAAAAATAGTAAAGGTCGTTTTTTCAATTTTTTTTCTGAGCCTGTAATGAAAATCAAAAAAACCCATTTGTAGATTTAAGTAAATTGCATACATGCTGAAAATTTCATCAAAATCGGTTAACGTTGCTCTAAGCTAAATACAAACGTTCAAAGATCGCAGAATAAACTTAAGTCGAAAATCGCTGAAAATAGCGAAATTCACTTAGCAAACTAATCTTTCTAACTTCCCAAAAGAACTCAAGTCGTTTGGACCAATTTTAAAAATGTTATGCGATTTTAAAGAGTGTACGATTTTGGGTGTGAGCCACTGTAGGTGAATAAATTATTAAATGCAACAGTATGTACACACCTATACATATCGCTAACACCAAGGCCAATTAGTTCTTGTTTATGTCTTTCGTAAACAATATCTGGTACTTTATTATCCATAACGTCGGAACGTGCTTGTTGAAAATAATAATCGTAGGCATTTGCATCGATTTGTTTTAATCTACGCAGGCTCGAAGGCTTGAATCTCATTCTAAAATCGAACTTATTCTTGTCTTTGGCTTCTAAACGATGTGCTACTGGATACCATAGTTTTGTACAGTGATTCCTAAGAGCAAAAAGGTGCCTAGCCACCGGGCCTATACCTAGAGATTTACAGACCTGAAAAATTATTTATTTACATTACATTTATATATGGAATGTAGTTTCGGAAGTGTTAAGAATAGAATGAATTCTATTAGAACTACATATATCATTAAAGCTCGTTGCACACTAAAATTATAATTTGCAGGATAAGTTTAAATAATAATGATTCTAAAAGAGGATGTAAGGATGAAAGGAAGTAAGAAAGAGAGAGAGAGAGGGAGGAGGAGAATGTGGAAACGGGGGAGGAAAGGATGAATGCGGAGAGTAAAGAAGCAGGATATTGATAACGTTAGTATAAGATAAGACGATGGAGAGCGATGTGTAGGGAAAGAAAAAAGAAATAAAAAAGGCACAAAAGGTATGTGAGAGTATGCGATAGGAGGCAGAGAGTAGAGGAGAGGAGAGAAGGTAGAGAAAGTAAATATAAATATAAAGAAAGTCTAAAGGTAGGCTCTCACTATGCCTCGCCTCTCTTCCTCAAAATATTCTCGTGGGAGAATCTCCGGCTCTGAGTTGCGCCGAGGCGAGGCGCAGTGTGAGTCAAATTTTCAAAATACATAAGAAAAGCATAGGAAAAATAAAATGAGCCGAGGTGACGCAAGGCATAGCGAGAGCCTACCTTTAGAAGGCAAAATGTAAAAAATTGGTGGTCAAGTGTAAGAAATAATTTTAAGAAGAATTATGTAAAAACTATTAAGTGGAAGGGTCTGTAACTCCAAAGGGACTCAATAAAGATATACATCCATAATAATGACTCTAAAGTTAAAGAGAAATTTAAATGTCAACAATTTCAATTCAATTTCAACATAAGCGGATATGTATTATTGCTCAAAAACCAAGTCTAACGTTTGATCTTACTGTAATATTTATTTTGTGTTTAGAATTACTTATGTTCTCTCACGATTTTATGATCTTATAATATCGAAAATATATCATTCAGCACCGTAAAAGGTACATTATGGAGAAAAAACAAAATCTTGGAAAGAATTATTGGATTTTCATAATAATTGCAAGACCATAGTTTTCCAAGCAAACCAAGGTTCAAGAAATTACAATAGGGTGAAGTAGAAGATAAGGACATTCGAAGGTAGTGTATAAAATCAAAAGAATATTCATAAAAGTTATTTTAAACTAACTAAATATAAGAACATGTAGTTGGTACTAAAAGCGTGTCACAATTATAAAAAATAATACTAAATGGGAAAGAAATTTATATTAAATAGTACTTATATTAAATATGTTATAAGTAATGTATATCACTTGCATACTTTTTAACGTTTACAAATATGAGCGCTGTGAGTGCACAATTAGATGCGTTCAGTTTTATGCTTACAAGTAAAGTACTGAAAGCCTATTTTAGTGCTCGTAACATATACAGGTTTAGCATCAAACATGTTAAGAATATTCTGAATATTCTGAATTTTAGAGGTAGTTAGGTTAACCGTATATTATACTTAGGTTGAACATTAATTACATTGGACTTAAATATGACTTGTAATCAAGTGTAAATTACTTAGATTGGAATAAATTTTGTTCCGAAATTTAAAGGAAGCTAAAATTACGAATTACACTTTAAATGAATTCTAACAATAAGTGAAATTGTATCGAATTTTAATGCTAAATTTTTATCGAATTCCCTGGGAGTAGCTCATTTCATTTTACTGACTTTCAAACTGTCAAAGTGAAGATGCAGGATTTCATTTAACTTTACGATGATAGGACACGATTAGAAAAAATTTATAGCCTCACAAATTCGTTTACCTTAATACAAAGATCCTCAATTGTTTGTCCATTATTAATTGCAATAGTCAGTTCCTTCCCTTCGTTCGCAACATTAACGATCGCTAATCGATCGTTTTCCATTATTAATTGACGAATTAACACGTTCTTTTCACATTTTGTTACTTCGATGCTGTGTAGGTAGTGTGTACTGTTTATTTACAATGCGAATTGACGCGAATGAACGCGAATGCACAGCACCGCGAAGGCAGCGCGCGTGCCACTTGGAAAACGCGAACGAAGATCGAAGTATAGATCGAAGTTGAACTCGCAATTTTCAAATTTATGTAACTACTTACCTATATAGGTACAATGCGGCATTATTCGAAAAAAACGGCTAAGAATTTATATTTTAGCTCTTCCGCCGCTCTGGGCCAAAATGATTTTTGCCGCCCTTCATATTTAATTCTAAATAATTATTTCAAAATATAATTTTGCCAGTGCGTGAAATTTTTCGTAGATACCCACACAGCACACGGCGCTGAACAGGCGCCTGTTTTCGGCCTGTTTTAGGCCTGAGCGCCTGAGTGTCCGGATTTGTAACAAGGCGCATTCAAGATGCCTTTAAGGCACCATTTGGGCGTCTCAAATGCGCATCCTCGGCGCCTTTGGGTCGCCGTGTAACTCTACCCTGGCGCCATCTATAAAAAGTTTAACAGGCGCCGAGACGGCGCCAGGATGCGCCTCTTGAGGAACTATCGACGGCCTTATACAGGGGCCTGTTTTCGGCCTGCTTTAGGCCTGAGCGCCTCACAGGCGCCCAATAAAGGCCGTCGTCAGTCGTGTATCTGCACTAACGCTATCTATACAACGTCGTCTATACTATGAAGTGCATTTCAGTCTTAAAGGGTGTTTCAGCGAAAGTGTATTACCGACTCCTAATTTGAAGACTGGACGTAGCGCCCTCTGCTTATGCACAACGTGCAATTCAAGAACTACTCTAAAATGTATTGAAATGTTGAAAGATTGATTTGGGGCGAGAGTTTGAAACAGGCGGCAGGTGTAGAGACGTGTACGTACGTTAAAGGTGTACGAATATATTTTCGAAAATCTATGCGGGGAGTGGAGAGTCATTTGGACCCGAATATAGTACATCCTGAGAATTTGTATTTTAGGGGGTCTAAATTAGGCTAAAGGCACTGGGACGGTGTTGAAGACGGTTATCGATACGATTAAATAAAATTAAATTTGATAAAAATATATTTCCATTCATTTCATTACAGTACACTACAAATTATATCATCCACTGCATTACACTATGTGTATTTACAAATATTGAAAAACTACAATACTACAATATTATTATTCTATTTGTTATAAATTATAAATTAAATTATTATATTTCTAATTACTCAAATTACTGGTGCGTGCATGCGCGAAACGACTATAGAATGCACTTACAATAATTTGTGAATACACCTGTAGTTTAGGTGTGCAGAATAAGCAGTTCAATTTATAAAGCAATCGGTTCGATAAATTTTGAGATTTTATCTGTACCATGTGAAAAAATGACGTTTCCAGAAAAACGCTTTCAAAGTTTTGATCTATGGTGGTCGAGCCTCTGCGCTCCCTACAAAATGCCTATGTAGAAGCTAAAATATTTGGATTTTTTCAATGAAAATTTAACAGTACATTCATGAGGATATGTACTTTCGAAAAATGTTTTAAAAGATCGATTTTTTCAAACCGTCTAACCTGAATGACCCCACAACACCCATCGTGGCTTGGAAAATACTTATAGCACTTATTGGCATTTTCTTATTTCCGCTACGCAATGTGGTGACGAAAATTAAAGCATTCAAATCGGGTTAGCTGTCACATGTAATTGGCAATATTGTGAATTTCGACTGTTTGATGATCGATTTTGTAATATTTAACAGACTATTCAATGACAAAAACATTATTGCACTATTTCAATACTTGTGTGAGACCAGTCCTGTAACGCGATTGACCCGATTGCAGAGCTTACAACCGTAGATAGCGCTCTCACAGAATTTACCAATACACATATGCGCTTTACCATGGATATACTTTGTTGATCGTAGCAGAATGTTGCTCCAGCTTTGATGTCTGGGGAATGCAGCGTCTTCCCTATCAATGTTGCGCTTCTTCCAGGCTCGTGAACGATGCTTTACTGCGGGATGTTTACCGCACTTCATTGGGAGAGGCGGCCAGGATCCGCATTCATCGACAGTCAGGCCGCACTGCTACTCCTTTTTTTTTTTTTTTACGTGGGGAAAATGCATTACGCACACCCGGCGAGATGTTGTGTGCCGGGTAGTGTGGGACTCCTTGCAGGTGTCGGTCCCGCAAGTTTACCCACTAAAAACCACCACGCCCCCCTTCATTAATCTAAATTCTAAATTTTGAAAAGGTATGAACATTGAATCAACAAGAAAACCTCGAAATCTGAATGTTGTTGTCATCATAAAGACATCACAAAGACATAATTTACATATACTAGAAACATTAGACAAGTATTTTATTTGTAAGTCGGAAGAGTGGAGTGAAGTAGAGGGAAAATTTTAACATTATCTGCAGTTTCGAATTTCACACATTTATGCACTATTTCCGCTACACTGAAAATTTGACGAGGACCGATGTTGTTGGATGGCGTTTGAAAAATTCCTAATTCGGAGGAGTTACAGGGTTCGTCATAAAAATCTATCAATTGTAAAAATTTTCGGCCTATTATTTTATGCTGGTTTTCATGTACGATAATATTTTCTACAATAACAATGCTGCCATCATTGAGACGGCAGCAATTGTTAGGGTGCCGGTTCTGTAAAATAAAATTACTGAAACTAATACGTTTAAATTGCTTCGCGTTATTAATACCGTCTATTATTGGACCACGAGAATGTTCCTTTTGGAAAATCGGATATACGGGCGAACTATTTAATGCTTCTATACTAAAATGAGACTTTTCTAATTGCCGTTTACAAGCTGTTGCATGGGTTTCTCACTCTTCCTAATACATTTTTTAATACTTTGCAAAAAGTTTTCAAACGGAAAGCAACTAAAATCATCAAGAGGTCCGTGATTTTTTACATCATCTAGCAAGTGTAGCAGATTATGAACATTATGTGATACGTGTTCTGAGCCATATAACGATTCGAAAGTTTCAACAAAATACTTTAATAATTTTACTGCGTAATTGAGGTGAATAAAATATTTCCTGTGCGATAAAATGAGAAATGCAGTGTGGAGTGTAAGAAAATTTAAATATCTATCATCATCTATATTGTTTAATAAAACTACTGGCCCGGTGTACATTAAAAATTGACGCAATTCAGTTGCTTTCCACCGTTTTAAAGTACCCAAGCTTCGAGGTTTTCTCATAAATTCTTTTGGCATGCTAGGAGATATTTGTATTAAGGCTAGAGATATTTTGCACTGAGATTGTACCCATACAGCACACTTCGTTGCGGCAAAGTTGCAGGATGGTTGCAGTAACCTTGCGATGTTGCATGGTTGCAGTGCAATGTCGATGTATGGTTGCTGCGACGTTGCGGTGCAACATTGCACGGGGCGGACATAGAATTGTTTCTGCATAGTTGCTGCATAGTTGCGTTGCAATAATGCACTGCAACTTTGCCGCAATTATGCCGCAACTATGCAGCAACTTTGCCGCAATTATGCCGCAACTATGCAGCAACTTTGCCGCAATTATGTCGCAACTATGCAGCAACTTTGCCGCAGCTTTGCCGCAACTTTGTCGCAACTTTGCCACAACTTTGCGGCGTTAGCAAATTTTAAAACATAATATCTCCAAAACCGGCTGAAATAAAGTGTATACATTATACTTTATTGAATTCGTCTTGAAACGCACTATCAAGTGATCTGTTAAAAAAAAGAGTTCCGTAGAAAATTTGCCCCCTCCAACCACGCAATTTCATGTAAACAATTTCTTTTATATCTCCAATACGTTAGGAAATATCCAGGTGTTTACTGTTCCCGCGGACATCCAGTATAATGAACTAAAATATAAAATATATGTCGGAGAAGGCAACCATTTAATCAGTTCCAAGCATAAGTCAGAATCTACTTTACTGGTGGCACGTGCCAAACTGATGTTTCCGTGAAGGCGAGCACGGCGCACAGTGCTTTTAGAACGACAATATATGGGGGTCGTAGTACTCATGTAGTATGAAAGTTTTTAACGTACAGAGTAATCAATATATATACCATCTACAGTACACTACATCCAAGAAGGTTCCGTGGCCACAACAGTAGCGCGTCAGATTGTCATGCGGGCGGGCCGGTGTTCAAATCTGTCGTGACCAATAACTTTTTTTATTTTTTTTAAACAGTTTTTCGTTGCCTCAAAGTTGCCGTGCAAAGTTGCCTCAAAGTTGCTGTGCAACGTTGCAGCAGGCGGACATAGAATTATTGCTGCATAGTTGCGGCAACGTTGCGTGAATCGTTGCAATCTTGCACCGCAACTATACTGCAACTATGCTGCAACGAGAGTGTGCTGTATGGGTAGTGATATTCTGGTCTTGGGTTTGCCACAACACCACAGAGAGAGCAACTTTTTCACTACACCCAGACAAATCAAATGCATATAATCTAACGGAAACGAATTGATCATATGGATGCCGGGAATTCTTTCTATAATCGACGTTCCAGTATGGTGATGTGGGTCAGATTTGGATCTGAAATCATCATCAGTCCTTAAACGCAGATTATTTGTCCCAGGAAAGCACGATCTCTTAGCTATATTCTTACCTACTATATGGCATTTCGTGCAAGAAGTATAGCCGGCATGGCCTTTTGTGTATTTAAGAAAGGACTTGGCAGGTACATCGCATATGAATGATTTTATTTTTAAGTGATAAAGATGGCCGTTAATAGAAATTCCGGTACTAATTAAATCTATGGCTTCTTTTGCAAAATCTTCTAGAAAAACGTTGGCATGATTGGGCTTCTCATACCCATGGTATGTGCCAATCATACCTACTTCATTGCATCCGGCAATGCAGCCTAAAATGGGGTAAACTTGACTCTTCGAACTTTTAGAAAGCGGTAAACCGTCCACATTGATATTGATATAAATTGTGTCGTTTTCGATACGCGATAAATCTACGGACTGAACGAGTTTTAAAATGGTGGATTTTAAACCAAAATGGTAATATTGACCTGGATTGACACATTTAATCTGTACATTCCTGGGAGTTTTTAAAAGAGTCCTGGCATCCAAGGGTAAATTACTTGAAATTGATTTCTTTAAAATGGGTAATAAATCGTTAATGGCTCTATGAGTAATATTATGTTTTATAGCGCACTCTGCTAGTGACTTTGATAAATTGGGACTATCGGTGGTCTGAGAATTTTCGAATCTGGCTAAATTTTCAATTTCTTCCATATTCTCAACGAATCCTACATCACTCTGAGTGATATTAACAGAAGGTTGAGAATTAATGCCAGGTGAAATGGCATTTGTAGTAGTACTGAGATCGAAAGATGTAGATTGAGAAACTGACTGTGAACAACTAGTGCCAGGCGAGAGTGAATGTGGGAAAGTAGCATCTGATGATGTTGTGGCTCGGATTTCCTGAAGGGAACTATTTTGAGATCTCTTGGCACGCATATAGTACTTCTGTAATTTTATTTTGCCAGTCATTATTGTGGTAAAAAAGGAAATAGATAGAAGTGACTGTATAGTTGAGAAGAGAATAGCGTAAAGGAAGAAAATGGATATAGAACTTACTTGTAATAAAACCGGTCCTTGTATGTCCTTGAATGTTAAAGAAACACAACACTTTGTAAAACTAAATAAATGTACGTCGTTTAAAATGTCACCCTTTGCCTTCGACGGTTCAGCAGTAACTACCTGTAACTACCGTGTCGCGTGTAGTGATACCAGAGAATCGTGGGTTTTCGCCCACGGGCGCTACCCCCACTCCATGACCAAACGAACCCCCCCCCCCCAACGGCTGTACCGCACCAATCAAGCATACCTGGCCGGCGCGGCGCTCTCCTGCGAGAATTCGTTTTCCCGACATCGAATAAAAAGATATAAAAAAATTTTTATGTTAAACGATTTTATTAAAAATGCGCTAAAAACTAAAAAATGATTATTTTCTTGTACTGCAATTTCGATGGTGTTTTTTCACTTTAAATAAAATCGACGAGCAGGATATGTCAACAGAATATGAATCAATTTAATACAGGATCGAGCCACAAAATGAATTTGTTGTGGCATATCCTCACACGATTTTATTTAAAGTGAAAAAACTCCACCGAATCTGCAGTACAAGAAAATAATTATTTTTTAGTTTTTAGTGCATTTTTAATAAAATCGTTTAACATAATATTTTTTTATATATTTTTTATTTTCTAGGGTTTAGTGTTTATGAGTTTCCCCTCAACTCGAGCGCAAGGGTTGAGGAATTAGTTGAAATTTCGCAAGATGAGCAAAATTTCCAAGATGCAGGTCCCGGTGGCAGCAGCAGCAGCAGCAGCAGCAACGCTACTGATGGGCTTTTGCAAAAAATAATTGAGCAGAATACTGATATCATCGCTCAGCACCATTCAATGATATCGCAAATGAACATATTGCAAGTTTTATTAATTAATACCAGGGAGCGGGTGAATGCCCTGGAAAATATCAGGCGCATCAACAGTGATCGAGAAGGAGCACTTCTCCGAAACATTCAGTTACTTGGAGTTTCCCCTCAATTCCATTACAAAGCTTGATGAATTCGAAGAAATTTTGCGAGATGAGCAAAATTTTCAAGATGCAGGCCCCAGTGGCAGCAGCATCGTTACTGGTGGGCACTTAAAAACCATAATACAAGAAAACCGTACAATAATGCAACAGAACAATTTAATGATAACCTTATTGATAGACACGATGGATCGGCTGAAAACACTGAAAAATAAACCAACTGCAGCTGTGGTTGAGAAGAAACAATCATTCCTTACCAAATTTAATCATTCTGAGTTTCCCGTCCACACGGTCGCAGGGGTTGCGGAATTGGAAGAGGTTTTACGAAATGAAGAAAATTTTCAAGATGCAGTAAGTAAAATATCATTGTTAATTGTCACGTCCCGCGACGTGGAGTCTACTATTAATTAACCCTTTGAATCAATTATATTTACTATTTCGTACTTTAGAGGTGTTATAACCATCTCGCACAATTTACCAATATAATACATAGCCGATATGGCACTGTAATCGAAGATCGCGATAAGAAGAGTTCGAGTCGTGAATCTACCGACATCAACTGCAGCGAGCAGGAAAACTAGCACGAAGGAGGAATCTTACATCCTTTACGAGGTTCCCGTTCACTACGCATAGCGAGTTCAATATAGTGTTTTTACTAAAACTGCAGAAATTGAAGAATTCTAATTATCCGTATTTCACAGTTTGGTCTGTAGTTTACATTGACTAATTTACGCCAAAATAGATGAACAACCTATAAGAAAAAGGAGTAAAAATGACTACATTTTTATAAATTTTTTTTAAACAAATTGACGTATTATTCGTAATCTGATCACGATTGGCTGAATTTGTATAAAAAGATGCATCACTTTCGTCTCAAAGATTTTCTCTATGGTGCCTACTTTCCGAGATACCTATTATTGCGGCGGACGAGTCTTTTTCACTCCCAACTTTGAGGGTCGCGTGCAATCAAAGAACTACCCCTTTTATTCCTGTGTCCCTCCGCCAAGTGTATTGACGATATAGTAAACGCGTGTGATTTTACTGCAAAAGGGAGGTAGTGGGATTGGACAGATTAACAACAATACAGGACGTATTGAACAAAAAAAAAGAGATGTTAAATAATAATTACTGTAAAGTACTATTACAGTACATCATGATAGTCAATGCATATCGTTAAAAATGTAATGTGTATATACATATATATCTATTTTCTTTAAATGCGCACGTTTTTTTCGACGCGCAAGGCCGATTTGTTACAGAAAGACGTTCCCACTGATGCAACTGCGCGCCGCGGACGGGTCAGATTTACGAGTTTCTCGGATTTTCGAAGAGTTTGGAGCACTTGAAGGGGTCGACTTTTACGACGACCCGCGCGTCGAAAGCGATCGTGTGCGCGCGATGCCGGAATTTCTCTGCCACGCGCGCACGCGAATGCACGCCGCGCATCGTCGAAAACACTGGAAAAATGTGTGTTTTTCAACGGAAATGTACTCTTTACTCCTACATATCACTTGCATACGTATGTTTATGGTCTATTATGTAGTTTATATACTACAGCAAGCAATGACATGATAATTATTATTGTACGTAGCAACAATTATACTGCTGCGAGGGGTATACTTGTTTCTAGAAACATCATAATTGTTGAAGTCAAATTTTAATCATTTTCTAAGTCATAAATCATTGCTAGTATTGTAACGGACATCGGCACGACCAAATACGAACATTTGGCGTGCAGATGATCGGTTTATGATACGTGCGCCAGCAAAACTATTTTTCAGTAAGCCGCTTTCCGTTCCTTTCGTGATTGAATTTTGAACAAACCATGTTTTTCCTCCGAGACTTTCGTTTACGGCCTCATAAATTAGACCCTTTCAAGAGGACGAAAACGTCGTGCGCGGCGCGCGGTTGCACTAGTGGGACCCTGTCTTTAGAAAGTGTGAACCACCAAACAAAAGTTGGCCAACATATGATGTAATCGCCTTTAGAAATGGCACATTTGGTACGTACAAATTACGAGAGAGAATAAATATGCAATTCAATTAATTACTAATTCGTACTTCCAGATGACTATAAGCAATCCAGGAAGGCGGCCCAGCTGGTGGGTGGCAAAAATGAATATATTTTCTTTAAATGTTTATGAGAATATATTAGCAATGGATTGCAAATCCTATACGCTACATGATACGAGTGTCACCTGATGATGATAACCAGGTGACAAAACTGCAAATGAATACGCAGGTTGATGTTTCCACAGAGTCGGCAATATTTCCCCTCCGAAACGGGAAACCTGGAGAAGGCCAATGTCACGCCGCCAGACACTCGGGCGGCTTTGCTCACCGTCCACTTGAATGTATGTACAATTTTCGGGTACATGTGGCCAACAGTGATTTCTAAGAGGCCGCTTGAAGCAAGGGGCGAGTTGTTGTATCCTACGACGATGGTGCCAAGTCGCTGGATACACATTGGCGGCGGGCGGCGATTTGTTGCCCGGTCTACTCAGACGCACCTTAAAGGTATTGCATAGGTCGGCTTGAAAAACCGAGCGGCTCGGATACAACCCAATAAGTACTTGATTTTTTTCAACCGGCCCGATAGAACAGGGGGAAATAGAAAGAAGCGAGCGGGTCGAATGAACTTCGAACAGATCGAAAACTATTTGTCCGATTTATTTGAAACTTGGTACACATATTCTTAATGGTATTATCTAAAATGTAGCATAGGGGAAAGGTGGTGGGATAGTTGATCACAGGTTTGCTTTTTTATTACAATAATAATATTGGTTTGCTTTGTGTGTATTTAATTACTTAAGTTGTGATTCTTAGAGTATTCTCCATATACTTGTACAAATTTGAGAGTTGGAAACTAATTTTAATGACTGAATTTAAACATTTTACGGCAGTGACGTTATGCACAAGTATCCCTCACTAAAGGGGAGACTTGATCAGTGAACTTTAAGAGTAAATAACACATTAATTTTCTAAAAAATATTTATTATCTTAGCCAGTAACATGAAACAAAGGGAATACCATAAAAGGAAAGTAAACTATAACTAACTTGAAAGAATTACTGAAAAAATAAAACCGAAGAATTAAACTCTATGACATAAAACAACATAAATGCATTCTTAAAAGACATTTCATCATTTCATTAGCCGTGCTATGTTCATTTTCTGGGGCTTTTTCACCTGTTCAAGTATCCCACGTCACACACTGTTCAAGTATCCTTCAATGTACTCGATTTGAAAAATTAAACTTACCTTAAATATTTAAATCAATCAATAAATAGCATTAATAAACCAGAAACTACTGTTTTTACTTAATATATTTTAAATTGTTGAAAATGCAACATTCAGTCGAAAAGGAAGAAGAACAAGGTGACCGAAATATTTACTTTTTGGCTGCAAATAAGATCTTCTCAAATCCGTGTGCTAATTGTCTTGTTGCTTTCCGCGTCACCTTGTCCGCGCGGATTTAGCTGCAGGTAGGTAGAGGTAAAACGGCCTTTCGCCCCTACGGCGTAGGACCTATGCGGATATATGCTACTACCAATAAAATAATAAAACGTTTCGTACCGAGCGTAGCAAAGTATACTGACTTGCCACGTTTATTTCTTAAGGAGCTCTGCTGAATTGTACGTGTCTTGTATTTTTTTCGCCGAAATTATTAAACGGGACCTTCCGTTGGAAAAAGAATTTCAAACAACGAGACGCGTATTTTCGTCATAATTGCCAACGTATGAAATGAGACAAATTCAATTAAATGAATGTTGCCGTACTTGCTCCTTTATCACGTAGACCATTCGTTCACCCTCGGCGTGAGCTGCGTACGTTCAATATTAATTATGTCTTTGTCTCGTAAGATTTCTACCACTTCCTTTTCTCCCAATACCCGAAACGCGTTTTTTTTTAACGGCTAACAATTTTACGATCCCAGGTTTATCTAACATGAGAAAGACCATGATTCTAGTGTTCATTAATAAAATATCTACAATGTAGCATACGGATTTTAGAAGAAAAAAATTTATCGTACAAATGAGAGCAAGGTGAATATCGAATATCACTATGAATTTTTTACCTAACAAGGCAAACTTAAAACACTTATTATTGTTGAGTAGGTATTGTAAGTCCGGGAGATTGCGACCACTTTTTGGAAAATAAATTGTACCATCGTTGTTTTTCACATTTTTGTCGTTTTATGCACATTAAAGCAAAGCCCAAGCAATTTATGGTATATGTATATAAATTATATATATATATATAAATCATAGTGTGCGATAATTTCAAATATTTATTTCTTTTGTGTCAACGACACACAGTGCCCTATCTTGCGTCAATCTTAAAATATCAGCACTGGCCAGACTCTCTTGGTGGTCGAAATCTTTCGGACTTATATGTACACTATACATAAACAGAATTAATTCCTTGAAATGCTATTTGCAAAATAATCTCCTTTCTTGGATGAATTCTTTAAAATTCACGTCACAATGAACAGTTACAGAATCGGTGATTTCCGTTTCAGGTAAGTGAGCTGCCCGCTCCGCTATTGCGGTCGGCTTACCCCTCGCACCCCGGATTATTGTAATGAGGTTTGAAAACAACATCGACGGGTCTCGTACCCGTTGCAACGATCAGCCCCGATAGTTTTTCGGAAACAACTAGTTCCATTAGGCCTAACGTGTGATAAAATTTTATATCCTTTACGACAATGTATACCTGAGGTTCCTGTTCGCTACGCGCAGCGAGTTGAATAGAGAGTATTCATATTTAACATTCAAAGTTATACAAATGCCGGTTGTATTACACGTAAGTTCTATATCCATTCTCTTCCGTTACGCTATTCTCTTCCCAACCATTTATTATCATTTTCGTTTAGAATCCACCAATTTTAAAACTCGTTCAGTCTGTAGATTTATTCCGCATCGAAGACTTCAGAGGTACACGGAAAAATGTTTTTACCCTTGAAAACAGTGCTTGTCGTAGGATGAGGGTTGTGCCGCGTAGTGGGGGGTGGCAACGTTTCCTTGGACCCCCCAGGTAGCAAGGAAACTGCAGCAGTTATCGCAGGGGACGCACGCCAATTTCAGCTATTTTTCAACAGTTTTCCAATTTTTTTCTTCATATTATTCTTAGTCTATAGTTTATTCCTATTTTTTTTCTTACTAGTTTTTATATTATTTCTATCGTATTTTTATAGTGTTATTTATCGTGTTTTTCAATTTATATGTATCATATTTTTATATTGTTATTTATCGTGTGTTTATCGTATTTTTAGTGTTTTTTATCGTGTTTTTATAGTATTTGTATTGTGTTTTTTTTTAGTATTGGTTAACGTGTTTAAAGATAGTTGTATTTAGTGTGTGGACCTTTGGCGTTTAGTTTTGGACCGCATCAGTATATTCTCCAGGTAAGTTCTATCCCCAAAAAAAACTTTAAAAAAGTAAAAAAATTACGCCAAGTACGTGAATTAGCTTTGTAAAAAGAAGTGAGATCCCCCCAAAAAACTTTAAAAAAGTAAAAAATACGCCAAGTACATGAAAATGTCGAGGACAAAAAAGTATTATCAAAAATCACAAAAAAAAAGAAAATAGTATACATGAAAAAGTCGAGGAAAAAAAGAGTATTATCAACAAATAAATATAAAAAAAAGACAAAGAAACATGAAAAAGTCAAGGACGAATAAAGTATAATTAACAAAAAAATATAATCACATAAATAAAAAATAAAAAATATGATTACAATATAAAAAAAGATGTGAAATCAAAATGAGCTGCAAGTACATAAAGATACTTTCCAACTGCGCTTAAGATGACACAACTACATATACACAGCTAAAATGCTGTGTTATTCCATTACTCATATCGCGGACATTTTAATTAACCCATCAAAAAGAATCCCATTTAAAAACATTGTCGTAAATTATTATTAGCTTTACAAAATTAATGATATACAAAAATTGCGCCAATTATCACAATGGCTATTTATACAAAGAAAAAATCACAATGGTACAATGAAAAAATGTATTAAATAATATTAAGCAGATATATTTTTATACAAATAAATATTTTAATACGAATAAATATTTTATTCAAAATACTTGGCGCTGCTCTCCAAATTGGTGTTGCTAAACTGAATAAATATGTATAAATTGCAATAATCTTTTTCTTTCTTTCCTGTGCGTGCGTTCGTGGATGTGTGTATGTGCATATGCTACGTATGATGTATTTTAGATCGCAGCGCCAAGTATTTTGAATAAAATATTTATTCGTATTAAAATATTTATTTGTATAAAAATATATCTGCTTAATATTATTTAATACATTTTTTCATTGTACCATTGTGATTTTTTCTTTGTATAAATAGCCATTGTGATAATTGGCGCAATTTTTGTATATCATTAATTTTGTAAAGCTAATAATAATTTACGACAATGTTTTTAAATGGGATTCTTTTTGATGGGTTAATTAAAATGTCCGCGATATGAGTAATGGAATAACACAGCATTTTAGCTGTGTATATGTAGTTGTGTCATCTTAAGCGCAGTTGGAAAGTACCTTTATGTACTTGCAGCTCATTTTGATTTCACATTTTTTTTTATATTGTAATTAGATTATTTTCTTTTTTTGTGTGATTATATTATTTTCTGTTTTTGTGTGATTATATTATTTTCTGTTTTTTGTGATTATATTATTTTCTTTTTTTTGTGACGTACTTGCAGCTCATTTTGATTTCACATCTTTTTTTATATTGTAATCATATTTTTTATTTTTTATTTATGTGATTATATTTTTTTGTTAATTATACTTTATTCGTCCTTGACTTTTTCATGTTTCTTTGTCTTTTTTTATATTTATTTGTTGATAATACTCTTTTTTTCCTCGACTTTTTCATGTATACTATTTTCTTTTTTTTTGTGATTTTTGATAATACTTTTTTGTCCTCGACATTTTCATGTACTTGGCGTATTTTTTACTTTTTTACAGTTTTTTGGGGGGATCTCACTTCTTTTTACAAAGCTAATTCACGTACTTGGCGTAATTTTTTTACTTTTTTAAAGTTTTTTTTGGGGATCTCATTTCTTTTTACAAAGCTAATTCATGTACTTGGCGTAATTTTTTTACTTTTTTAAAGTTTTTTATGGGGATCTCACTTCTTTTTACAAAGATAATTCATGTTCTTGGCGTCATATTTTTTTACTTTTTTGAAGTTTTTTTTGGGATTCAGAATTTCAGCTTCTTCTTTTTTACAAATTTTTCCCTGTCACGGGTACTAAAAGTAAGGATAAAGTAAGGAAATCCCAATAAATTATAAATTCTGATCTATCTTCGTTACACGTCCACGCGTTTACGGCGCACTGCAGCCTATCGAGTGATGTTAGAAGATAAAGCTAGTTTGTAGCCAGTAAAGCTTACTCGGAATACTCGGAATAGCGCAAAGCAGTTCAGCGAGTGTACTTTTATTATTTTTTGATTAAGGATAAATTCTACGTAAGTTTAACACCTTCCCCCAAAAAACATGTGCACTGCATTGCCGATTTATATGTATTATATGAATGTATAGTACTTTGTGTGCAGTACATAGTGCGCGAAGCAGCTTGCGGCCGTGGCCGGGGCCGGGGACGTGGCCAGAGCCGGGGTCGTGGATGGGGGCGGGGCCGTGGACGTGGCGGCGGCCAATAACATATAAAAAAATAAATTCGTTATTTTCATACATAAAAATGTGGTTATTTCATTTGCTCATGCAGCAGAGTTACTTTCTCTTTCAGCTGTTAAAATAATTCTCTTCATCTGCATCGTTAACTGCAAAATAGGACAAATTTACTAATTATTTATATAAATTATCACACGTGCTCACATTGAATGAATAATTGCGTATGCAAAACCCTACGTGAAAATTTGTGCGTACATAGTCCAACGTAGATCATACTGCATCATCTTCTGCTTTGATGATTATCTGTAAATTATATATATATATAAAGCCTCATTTTAATAATTATATAAAACTTAACGTAGAACTTATTAATTATTTATAGAAATAGAGTGGCCTTTTGCTATAGTGAGTGTAGAGACTACATAATGTATCCAAAGCAGGTGAGAGCATATGGCAGAAAGTCTTGTTGCAGGAAATTTAAATGCTAATGGTAATAATTCAGCGAAAATGAATGAGGAGATCCAATATTTTTAACGCACAATTTATTGGTGTTGGAATAAAACTAATAATAATTTAGTATGTTTATTGGTGAATTCTAAAAAATTAATGAATAGCGTGACAACTACTGTGGATTTTATTAAAGTATTACGAATGTCTTTCACAAAAGATTGAAAAGCATCAAGGGAGATGTGTTTTCAGGGAACTTTCTTAACTAATGTGACTTGCTCTACATTGCAAGCAGTACACCATAATCTATTTTCTTAATAATTCTTAATGCTATGTCTTTTGATTGACAAATTTTGCCGATTTACCTTATTTGACAAATTCCCAGAAACTTGTGCGAAACAAGATGCTCTGTCTATCTATATATCTATTTAATCTTCTCCGGACAACCTCCAAGCATTCGCTTCATTTCTATCTATCCAAGCCTGTGCGTCCCCTTCAATTCTACTATCCAAGCCTGTGCGTCCCCTTCATTTTTATCCAAGTCCTGTGCGTCCCCTTCATTTCTATAACATATAATAAGCTTTACATAAAAACTCTAAATTGCTGGTATATACAAAAACAAGTATCTGGCAATTTAAATGCAATGTAATTTTTTACTACAATATATTATTTTGTACATGCATGATACAAATTTCCAGAAACTTGTGCGAAAGGAGATGCTTCGCAGTCGAACCATCTCCGAACAACTTCCAAGTCTGCGACTCTACATAAGAAATCTATTAAAAAAATTTTGGCGACTTACCTTATTAATTGAGACAATAATTCAGTCCCCTATGTAGTGTAAAAACTCGTGACATTCCAAATTCGGACAACTTACTTTATTTGACACTTAGCACTTGGTAGGTTATAAAATTCAAAATAGTATATATATATATGTATGTAGGGTGAAGACACCAGTAGTCGACCATGTATCAGTAGTCGACCACTCTCCGAAAAACATGAAAAATAAGGTTTTTAGAAGTGACGATCTTTTGAACAAACTGCAGTTCTCTAACTGCACTCCAACTGCACTCTCTTCAAAAGATCGTCAATTCCAAAAACCTTATTTTTAAATACATGAAAAACATGAAAAATAAGATTTTTAGAAGTGACGATCTTTTGAACAAAGTGCAGTTAGAGTACAGTTAGAGAACTGCACTTTGTTCAAAAGATTGTCACTTCTAAAAACCTTATTTTTCATGTTTTTTGGAGAGTGGTCGAGTACTGATCCATGGTCGACTACTGGTGTCTTTACCCTACAATGACGGACGACGATCCCCGCCGAATAATCCCGAGAGTCGACGAACGAAGAACGAAACATGTGTTGGCTGAAGGTGTGTGTGTGTAACGCGTATATACGTATATTCTGTTTGACGACGAAAATATATATATGTACTATGGTTGACGAAAAATTCCTTGGAGAATCAGAAGAAGAACTTATTTTCGACAGATTCATGAGACGATATTACGATATCTCTGTCATGCGTGGACCGATTTTATTGAAATTGGTCTTATTCGAAAGCTTATATGCGGTTTACATAAGAAAAATGCCTTTAAATTTAGAAAATATTGCAGGCGTGATGAGATATTAATGAAATAAGTTTCAGGTTAGGTTGGAATAGCTGTGCGTCGAGTAAAGATACACGGCAGCGACAGGCATATACAAGGTGTCTTTTCTTTCATGTACTTGGCGTCGAGACGCTACCGCGTCTCTAGATATCTCTATATTTCTGAAACCAGTGTTGCATTTTGTTGTTTCTACAGTACAGTCAGTTTATTTCTATTTTCTTCATTACTTTAATAGTAGTAAATATTTTCTTCATTACTTTAATAGTAGTCTCCTTCTTTTTATTCTATTCTTCTCTCTTCTTCTTTCCTCTTCCTTTATGGAAAATCAGCACCTTAGATTTCTCTGCGTCCTGTTCGGAACCCTTTCCTTTCAAGGTATTTTCCAAATCTTCGTATCACGTCCTTAAGATTTGGTTCATTTGCTAGTAACGCTATATCGTCCGCATATGCCAGAGTCCAGATTTTTTATTTTCCTACTCTAACTCCTCCTGCTTGTTTTTTCCTCGTGGTTTCCTCCAAGTCCGCTACATATATAGTGAATAACGTTGGACTCAGTGGGCATCCCTGTCTTACCCCTTTTGTTGTCCACAAGTGTTAAGCGTTTACTTATTTCCTTTCTCTTCATGATGTTCTGAAGTTTTACTCTATCCACCTTGTGAAATGCAGCGCTTAGGTCCGCGAAAAAGGTATACAGCTTCCCCCCTTTCTTCTGTATTTCTCTGTTAGCTACATAGTTCAGAATAAAAATGTTATCTGTTGTCGACCTGACGCTCCTGAACCCTGTCTGCGTTTCTGGTATTAAGTGGTTCTTTTCCAATTCCTCTTTTAATCTTTTTTCTAGGACCATAGCATATATTTTGTACGCTTAGAATCGTTACCCCCCGTTAGATGCTTACCTCTTCTCTGTCCCCTTTTTTGAATATTGGCGAAATCACCCCTTCTTTCCACCTCTCCGGGAATCCTTCCCCACACTTTATTGGAAATTTCTATGATCCTTTTTACTCTTTTCACGTTACCGCAAATCCAGGCTTCATTTTCTATTTTGTCTTCCTCTGCTGCTTTCTACTTTTTTAATTTCCTAATTTGTTCTTTTACTTCTGCTTATGTTAGTTCCTCTTCCTCTTCTCCTTCCGTGTTGTCTATTTCTTCCAACTCTCCTACTTCTCTTTTACAGTTGACGTCTTCTAGCAATGCTCTAAAATGATCATTCCATTTTTTTTAAATCTATTTTACTGGAGATTCCTATTCTTTTCTTTCTTTGTTTATTTACATATTCCCATATTTTATTTTCTCCCTTTAATTGCATTATCTCATTTTCTGTATTTTCTTGTAATTCCCTTCTCCTTCCCTCGCACACTTTTTTGTACTCCCTTCTTTTCTTCTGGTAGTCTTCTATGCCTCCTTTGCCTTTTTTCAGTTCCTCAATGCTTTACTGGCTTCTCTTTTCTTTTTTTTACAATTCGAATTCCACCACTTAAAGCTGCCTAGTTTCCATTTTTTATTTTTACTTTTTCTTTCAGTAATGCATTGTTTATTTTTCCTACCATTTCTTCTACTATTTCATTCACCCCTGTCCTATTGAAGCTTATTTTGTTTAATTCCATTTGAAACTCTCTTTTTCCTTCCTCTGCCCAGACTCTTCTCTCTCTCTCTCTCTCTCTCTCTCTCTCCCCCTCTCTCTCTCTTCTTACTTTAATAATGGCTGGCAAATTCAAATTGAATAAGTACTACATGCATGCTAACAAGATTACTTTTATCGTTCTGTTCAGGAAGCCATAACATCATTCAATGTTTGTACTGTCTTTAGAACGTCTTTATGACGATAATATTAATGATTCAGATTTCGATTATTTCTGGTCTTAATGTCGCTATACCTTTCAAGCTAAAAATACCCGCTAGCAAATTTCTAAATATGTTTTATTTCAGGAATACTTGTATATACAAGAGGAAAAATGGCACGGAAGGGTTGGCATACCATTGAATTTATCTGTGACAATTCAGTGTCGCAAGTCCCCGAGGATTGGTTGGTAGAGGGATTTTGTTATTGGCCACCATATAAGCCCAGTCGCATGACAGTGGCAATAAAAAAACTTGAACCGTGCGATGTTTCGTGGGATAAGTACGCCGTATTGGTATTTCCTGGTGGAGTTTGTTGTAGGTTGAAATTATTATTATATTTACTTATTAATGACTATTACATTTACTTATTAGTGACTAATCATTATACCCATTAATTACTAATGTGTTCACCCAGATGATTATGCCACGGCGAGGAGAAGGGCGAAGAGGGCCGAAGAAACCAGCGATCTTCAATCCGACGCAGGGAACGGAAAAAGGAAAATTATTCCCAGGAGATTTTCGAGCAGTGAGGAGTCGGGGCAGGAATTGACGCCGCTGGTATCCCCATCTTCACAAATTGAGGCAATCCCTGAAGAGGCGTCACTACCTCCACCTCCAAAGATGAGGAAACCCATTATTATATCAGGTGTGAAAATATGCTATATAAAAATTACAATTACCTAAAACAATTTTCCAATTCCCTTCCTGCTACTTTGCTCAGTTCAATCATATTATTTCTGATGAAGTTATCTTCTATCCTAGGCGTTTTGTGTCAAAAATCGTGTTGTTTCACAGATTCCCTTGGCAAAAATGCCTCTTCTTCCTCAGTACTTAATGTACAAATTCCATTTTTAACAATACATTTTTCACATTTTTCGTACGCTTTATTTGCAGTAGATACGTTTTGGATCTGTCCACAATTCTGCTTCCTTACCTCTTTAATAAAAACAATTTTGGTTTTTAGACGAAATAGTATATCCGGCGGGGCCCAGCACCAGCAATGGCGGCGAATGGAGTTTCTTCGAGAAAGATAGTCCAGTTGGTAAGTCAATATATGTGTATATATATTCTATGCGGAGATAGTTTTTTTACCATGGAAAGTTACAGTGAAAAGATATAAAATGTAATAAATAATTTTCTGAAAACATACATGCAGACCCCAGGTGCAGCACCAGCACCAGCAACAGCAACAGCTGCAGCAACAGCTGCAGCAACACTATAAAAACATTAATAGACCAAAATCATGCATTGATAACACAAGTCAATTTCCAACGGGAATTGCTCATCGAAGCGCTGCAACGTATAAAAAATATAGAAAATAAAGTTGGCTCACAAGCAGCACCAGTGGAGCAGCGGAAGGAATCATTTTTTATGAAAAACAGACATTTGAATTTTCCACTCAACTCTGTGGAAAAAGTCAACGAGTTGGAGGAAATATTAAGCAACGACGTAAATTTCCAGGACGCAGTAAGTAAAATATCATTATTCTCTCTCTCTCTCTCTCTCTCTCTCTCCTCTCTTAATTTAGCCAAGCTAATAATTTTTTAATTATAGGTAAATGAATTTGCCAAATTTGGGGGCTCAAACATATATGATTTTGTAAAGAGGGTTTTAGGGTCCATAATCATGAATGATGTGGCCCTAATGTTCAGTTGGCTGGGGAGGCAGGGGAAGCAACCCTTTAATAAATTGAAATTGGCGGAAGTCGTTATAGGTATGTAATTATCACCGAAATTTCACCATAGCTAATACTGATTAATGTACAATATATATAACATTTTATTGAAATTCTTGTTTAAGATGCTGCCGAAAAGGGGAAAATGTCTAAGAATAGGAAGGAAGCGGAGTCAACCATACAGAAATGGTTGAAGCGAGCGTGTGATACGAAAGCTTCACAGAAATAAGTTTTAATCTTGTCCGGCGAAGGCGAGAGCGAGATGGAACGAAAACGGTATTCATAAACGTGTCTTTAAGCAAATGCTTAAGCATGCGGTATCCTCTACTAACCTACTAGGGTAAGTGTGGGTATTACTGCGGATGCCCCGATTACTGCGGATATTCTAAAACAGATCATATTTAATGTTAGAAAGTACATAATCTCTTGAAAATTTTTAATAAAATTATTTTAAACTCTATTACAGGTAATTATTAATAAATATGTACAGCAAAGTTATTATTAATTCTTTTATCGTAGTTTGAAATTCGTCAAGGCGAAACTTCGGTCGATTCCCGATATGGCGGTCATGAACACCTACTAGGAAAACATTTATATTTTTGTTATTAATAGTAATACATGTAATGTAGCATTATTGCTCGGTAGAATAAGAGTTATTTTTCCAGAAAAACAATCAATCAGTCGTCTACATTTTAGTTTTAATTTTTATTTGTCACCGCAGTATTAGGTGCAGTACTTTACACCATGTGCATGTATTACTGCGGACCGACCATTGCGCCACCTAACCTTTCTTCCGACCGTATTCATTTCTGTCTACGTAACCTGCAAAGGTATTAAGGTTATGTTTCGCCTGACATCAGACCGCAGTAATACATGCGCAGTAACTGATGTTTCGTTAGTAACTGGCACGCAGTAATACATGCATGTCCGCAGTAACTCATGCAATGACATTGATCGACAAATCTCTGTGTTTTTAATTAACTGTACATATTACCCCGCCCTGATATTTTTTTATGGAATTATTAAGGTCCCACCTTTCTTTTAAAAAAAGAAGGAGGAACTTTCATTCATTTGAACGCCGTATCGAGGGTTCTAAAGTTAACCTACCTTAAAAGTCCGCAGTAATACCCACACTTACCCTAGCATAGTAAAGGATGCCGAATGCTTAAGGGGTCATTCTGGTTAGATCGCCGATAAATTCAGCGATTTTCGGGAATTTATTGCGAAGACAGGAATTATAGTAATGGAATAAAACTTTTATGAATTTTTAAATATGTCATCAAAATCGCCGTCAAAACCATTTTAATAGCAATAATTTTATAACTTTTATATTTTTCATTTACTGTAGAAATATAGTTTAATCAATAGAAAAAAGTTTAATTCCATTACTATAATTCCTGTCTTCGCAATAAATTCCCGAAAATCGCTGAATTTATCGGCGATCTAACCAGAATGACCCCTTAAGCCTTAAGCATTTGCTTAATCTTAAGACACGTTTATGAATACCGCCCTACGAGACAGACGACGCACAGTGGGACGGATCGACGTTTAGGTAGGCATTCACTTGAATTCTTAAATATTTCGTCATTTATTGATTATAATCTAAGATCACAGGTAATATATTGTATAAAAAATATAATATTCATTTTTTTTCTCGTCGTTCTTTTTAATAATGGGGCTTCAAGAGTCCCTCCATGTTGATTTCCATATATATACATCCATATATATGGATCGGGGCTTATTAATAAATTATTTAGAACATCATGATTTGTCATTTTTCGACTGCTCTTTCTGCGTATAATTCGCAGTAGTTTTTAAAATCATTATTTCGGGCGTTCTGGGCTTCCTCAGTTAAATATTCTAAAAAAAATTTTAGATTTCCATTTTTAGAAAATGATCAGCTTTTACACATTGGAATAGTTTCAGTTAGCCTTTTTCTTGTAATGAAAAATATAAACACTTATATTCTATTGTCAAATTAAGATTTTTTGTTACCATTTTCGCATTTTTCTAAATTAAAAAATTGTCCGCATTTGTCCGTAAATTCAAGCATACCTCATAATTCTGGATGGATTCAATTTCACAAAATTCAATTATTCATATTCGACCGCATCCGACCCTTTAAAATATTGATATTTTTTTGCACAAACGTAGGTGCAAGTCAGGAGAAATATACTATTTTGCTCCAATTTTCTATTTGCAACAATAATTGTGCAAATTGAATGTTTTTAACTTTAAATTACACTAATTGAGTAATGTTCAAATATAATAATAATGAGTAATATATGTTGGAAGTGAGGCACGCAGAGGTGTGCAACGTGCAAAAGTATGAATGAAACGCTAGATAAATAAGAATGAATCGTGTATGTAATCAGAGAGTATGTAATCAGAACGCCCGAAATAATGATTTTAAAAACTACTACGAATTATACGCAGAAAGAGCAGCCGAAAAATGACAAATCATGATGTTCTAAATAATTTATTAATAAGCCCCGATCCATATATATGGATGTATATATATGGAAATTAACATGGAGGGACTCTTGAAGCCCCATTATTAAAAAGAGCGACGAGTAAAAAAATGAATATTATATTTTTTATACAATATAGTATATTATCTGTAATCTTAGATTATAATCAATAAATGACGAAATATTTAAGAATTCAAGTGAATGCCTACCTAAACGTCGATCCGTCCCACTGTGCGACGCGTTGATGTTATGTCTCGCTCCGTCTTGCGGGCGCCGTGACACTCCGTCCTATGCGTGCGCGACGGGCATCAGAAGCACGAGAACCGTTTCGCAAAATCTTGACGCAGGCCCGCAGGGGACTACCACTCTCATATGCGATTTTGCGAATCCAGTAATAATCTATTAAGTGATGCAACATTTGTTGTATTTTTATCGCAAACCATACTGAGTATGATAAGTCCTGTTTCTTCGACAGCTTTTACAACAGTTTTGATGCAGTGCATCAACTGATTCGAGGATGTCTTGCATTTTATGAAATAAAGCGGGCAGAGCAAAAACGGACTAACCTACCTTTTTTCGAAATTGAATTAGTCGTAATAACGTATTCCGATAGGCTCTACTAACCATATACGATAGATAAAAATTTTTTTTTAACGTAGGTTGATCCACTGTTGCTCTGACTGCCTCAAATAATAAGCAAATGGGAGTTTCCAGTTCGATATGATACTTTTAGCATAAACACTAGTGCATGGTCATATTGAATTCCCCTGCAGGCCCGGCTCAAGTCTTTTTTGCGCCCTAGGCGAACTTGTTTAATTGCGTCCATTATTATAATACATTTATTTGAGATTATTTATGACTTTACTCTGCAAAATTAGGCGACTGCCTAGGGCGGAAAGTCGACAAGAGGTGCAAAATGGTATTTTCATTACTGGTATTGTTAAAAATAAACTTTAAAATTAAATATTACAAGTTGTACTATAAGTGGATTAAACTACGAATAAAAATTCAGAGTAAGGCTATCAATAATCTCATAGTATAGAGAAATTGTTCAATTTGGCACCGTCGCTGAAGCGTTAAGTGTCTTTATATGTATATTTTGTATATTCTGTACAGTTTGTATACTTTGCATACTTACATCTGTATCACCTAGCTATACTTTTTATATAAGTGCATTCTGTATTCATTGCGTGCGTAAGATCATCTTGTTACAGAAATATATATAATACACTCACGTATATGTAATAAAAAATATATAATAAGATATATGTAATATATATAAATAATACAAGTGTTGTATAAGTATAGATGTTAAATATTTGCAACACACTGTGAATTACATATTTTATACAAAGCATGGTATGTAATAGTAGTAACGATGAAAAAATATATATGTGTAAATAAACAATTGAAATGAATTTTTATCGTGTCCGATTTCTTTTTGATAACCCTTTGTTTTATTAAATTTATATTACAATTAATCAGTATCGATAACCATCTTAGATACGCCCTAATGGCGATTTTTAAACAGCTGCATCAGACCTAATTTATCCATAATTAAGGTACGCCTGTCAGTCCTAATCCAGGTCCGTTAAGACGCCTTTTAGCCGCCCATTTCAAGCGCCTTTGAGACGCTTGTCAGTCCTAATCGAGGCCCGTTAAGACGCCTGTTCCAGGCGCCCGTTCCACGCGCCTTTTAGCCGTCCATTTCAAGCGCCTTTGAGACGCCTGTCAGTCCTAATTCAGGCGCTATAAATGCGCCTTTAAGGCGGCCCGTTTTGTAACATCAGGCGCTCCGAAGGCGCGTACCCGACGGTCGTGGGACGCTCGCGGCGCCTGTGGGGCGCCTCGAGCGCCTGGGACTGCGCGCCTCAAAGGCGCATCTGAGGCGCATGTGTGCTGTGTGGGATATTTGTTGAGTAACAAAAGCCTTTTGTTTTATACAAAATTTGGTAATTATTGAAAAATAATTGATAACTTTGATAATAAATTCAGACATGTACTACCTACTTTTTATCCTTTTACAAGAGTTTTACATTTTTATTGATTTTAATTTTCTCTTTCTATCAATTTTTCCGACCCCCAATTTGCCGCTTTGAACAGTTGTCGTGCCTGCATCCCCCTAGATCGCGGACAGTATATAATTTAAATACCTAGTTTATATATTAATGAAACACTAATTAGGGATGTTTAAATTATATCCAATGCTTTTCTACTGATAAAAACTGTTAAAAAAGTATTCGTATCGATTTTAATTATTCGCTGATGTATCGATATAATAATTTAAATTTTCCATAGGTATATAAATAATCTGATCCAATTGTACCTTTAATTCACGAAAAACATTAAAAAAGTTCTCACGCAAAGATTGTGAAATCAACTTTGCTAATTCCAATTGAATTCTCGTTCTCCGTTCGAACACTGATTCCTCTGTCACTTTTTAAATTAAAAAAGTTCACATGCAAAGATTGTGAAATCAACTTTGCTAATTCCAACACGAAAAAAGTTCTCACGCAAAGATTGTGATCATCTTTGCTAATTCCAATTGTACCTTTAATTCACGAAAAACATTAAAAAAGTTCTCACGCAAAGATTGTGAAATCAACTTTGCTAATTCCAATTGTATTCTCGTTCTCCGTTCGAACACTGATTCCTCTGTCACTTTTTAAATTAAATTCTCGTTCTCCTCTCGAACACTGATTCCTCTGTCACTTTTTAAATTAAATTCTCGTTCTCCGCTCGAACACTGATTTCCCTGTCACTTTTTATACTTGATATTCCTTATTGGCCACAAATCAATTCAGTGGTCAGATTTTCAGCTTCGGTTTTAAGGAATTAGCGGGCCGTTGTGTTTTTATGAATTGATTTGTGGCCAATAAAGGATTGTCAAATATAAACAGTCACAGAGGAATTAGTGTTCGAGCGGAGAATGAGAATACAATTAGAATTAGCCAAGTTGCTTTCACAATCTTTGCACGTGAACTTTTTTAATTTTTTTCGTGAATTAAAGGGAATTAGCTTCTTTCATACATCAGTCATGTTTATAGGGGGGGGGGGGGGAGGGGGGGATAATAAAAACACAACGGCCCGCTAATTCCTTAAAACCGAAGCTGAAAATCTGACCACTGAATTGATTTGTGGCCAATAAGGAATATCAAGTATAAAAAGTGACAGGGAAATCAGTGTTCGAGCGGAGAACGAGAATTTAATTTAAAAAGTGACAGAGGAATCAGTGTTCGAGAGGAGAACGAGAATTTAATTTAAAAAGTGACAGAGGAATCAGTGTTCGAACGGAGAACGAGAATACAATTGGAATTAGCAAAGTTGATTTCACAATCTTTGCGTGAGAACTTTTTTAATGTTTTTCGTGAATTAAAGGTACAATTGGAATTAGCAAAGATGATCACAATCTTTGCGTGAGAACTTTTTTCGTGTTGGAATTAGCAAAGTTGATTTCACAATCTTTGCATGTGAACTTTTTTAATTTAAAAAGTGACAGAGGAATCAGTGTTCGAACGGAGAACGAGAATTCAATTGGAATTAGCAAAGTTGATTTCACAATCTTTGCGTGAGAACTTTTTTAATGTTTTTCGTGAATTAAAGGTACAATTGGAATTAGCAAAGATGATTTCACAATCTTTGCTGGTGAACTTTTTTAGTGAATTAAAGGGAATTAGCTTCTTTCATACATGAGTCATGTTTTTTTTGGGGGGGGGGGGATTTCATCACTTTTTTCATAATTTGTTATCAATTACTAATCATAATAACAGCAAACCCAATGGCCACCTGTATTATCAGACCAATCATCGTTCGCTTGGCTGTATAAAATTTGTATATGTTCTTTTGATTTGTCTACTGGGATTATTACATCTGGACATTGTAGTAAAAGCGTAACAATGGGTTCATAACCATGAAATTGTCGAAGAATATTGTGAAAATGGTTTATATGCGTGTCTTCTAACCACTCCCCTATCTGAATGATCTTTTCATCTTTTTCTGACAAATGAATTTTTCTCAATTTCTTCGATCGTGGAATTGTTATAGACTTATTTGCTCTCGAAATCGAATGCTTACGAGAACGTCTCAAATTGTTTACTATTATATTATTCATAAATTCATTACCATCGACATCAGTCAAATCTATCTTGAAATTGCTTTTTTCTCCTTGTAACTTAGTTTGTTTGTTTATAATATTCCCATCTTTCAGAAATGGTTTATATCGCTTCAATGTGTAAAGTTCTGCATTGTCATTTATTTCTGACTTATATTTTTCACTTTTTTCAGGAGTTGTCACATTTATGATCGCTTTATTCATATTATTATTATTGTTTGTAATATTACTCCAAGACGAATAATTATGTTCCATAAAAATATTTGTACCAATATTACCGTGAAATAGCTGCCTAACATCTACCTTGATTCCTCGATTTTGAATATTCATTCGTAACCTTTCGTAACATTTTTGCCGTGCAACTTGTAACGGCAAAACTTGTTGTGGAATTGTTACATTAAGATCTTGGGGAAAATGTTCGAACTGTATTTCTTCGGTCAATAATTTCAACAGGTGATTTCGCATAAGTGTTGTATTATAGTAAACATTTTGTGGTTTAATACTAAATGCTAATGAAACGCCAATTGCTATAGCCATGACTCCACAATCCCTTGTATTTTTTTGTTGTTGAACAATCGGAAAACGAACAGTTTTTTTCGTAATTGTAATATGAGGATACAATTTTTCCAAAAAAAGTTTTTGCTCCTTGTGTAACGGATCCGCGAAATTCTGCAGCGTATCGTATATGTAAATATTTGTCCCGTCATAGTAACTGCATGTCCAATGTTGTGGACGATGCAAAATTTGTATGTGGTCCCTATCTTTCCTAACGGGTTTGATTTCTAGAAGGTTATATCTTAGATACGTAGGTCGAATTTCGTAATTAGCGGCTTTGTTCAATAAGTAAGAAAAAGCCGACATATGAGAATCCTCAAGCCAGCCATCGTTTGACTCACATCTTATAATTTTCTTATCCTCCTCGGTTAAATTTATATGAGGATTATTAAAATTTAGGTCTTGTGTTATAGATCTCAAATCTTTATTTTGTACATGTACAGACATTTTGGTTTTTTAAATATTATTTAACTTTAAACTTTATTGAAAGTTGGTATACTCGAGAGAGAAGGCGCACTGCAGCCTATCGAGTGATGTTATAAGATAAGGCGCGCTGCAGCCTGTAAAACTTACTCGGAATAGCGCACAGCAGCCGACCGAGTGTGTTTTACTTACTTTTTGAATATTCCAATCTGTAGAAAAACAAAAAATTTGTAATGAACACTACTATCATACGTATTATTATAAATAAATGTAAAGGTCACTTACGAAATATAATATTTGTGCCTTCGTTTCTCCCACTAAGCAGAATGGAATGTCCTTCCAAGGGACTTGATACTAAAAGGATACACATTTCACTAAAGAAACAGGTTAATAAAAATCTGCGCAAACTATTATTTGACTGGGTATAAATCTGTTCTATTCATTGAAAATATATTCGTTTCATTATACATACAGCTTAATTAAGATAATAATGAAGCATACTTACATGTAAGAAAATAATGAAGAATTTTCGATTGCCAGGAATGTCTCTGCCAATACGAAAATGAAGTGAGCCCCGGTCGCCCGCTTCGTTTTGTGCATGATGTAAGGACATAAGGTGTGATCGTGCGCAGCCTTCCAGATTAGCCAATGACGTGCCCTTCCCAAGATCGTCCATATTGGATTGTCAACCAATACGACGTCCTATTACATTCGTGTAGTCTTGTTCAAACTTGGCGCCTCTAGAGTTTACGCTACACGAAGTTAGGTAGTACATTATAAACCCCATAATGTAACTAGGCGGCCATATTTTAACATGGCGGAAAGTGGGAAGGCGCAGTAGAAGACGAATATGAGCTGGCGGCCGAGCACACCTTATGTCCTTACAACATGGTTTTGTGTTTCGCGCGACCCTAGACTTACATGCCCATCGGTCAGAGCGAGCCCTGCTCGTACACACGGCTCAAACGATTATGGCCGATCGAGTTTCGATTGCATTCGAGCTTACTATATATATAGGACTGACATTTTTGCATCGCTAACATTCTACAGTATTTCATGAATATGGTGAGAGCACTGCCAAGCTACAGGTTCCCGTTTAGAACACTTCTATTTCATGAGGAAACATCACTGTGACACAAGAAAGGATGACTTTTGGCCTTAGAGCATAAGGATTTAATTTATTAGAGGTGAAGTTTCTAATTGTATGAATATATACCTCGTATTCGATATGATGAATTAATATATATATGTTGAAAAAAATTTCTTTCTTGTTCTTTAGTTTATTTAGTATATTTAGTTTTGGGTTGAAGCTGATTTTTCTTTCCAGCTGCGCCCACGTATATTTTGATACAAATACATATTTTAACGAATAAATATTTTATTCAAAATACTTGGCGCCTGTCTCCAGCCGCTCCTCTTATGACGCTTCGACGTGTATCCTCCTGTAATCAGTAATAATAATAATAAACGACAGCAAGTATATTATTATAATAATTTATACATTGTTGGCACGCGCAGATAAATATGTTATATTGTAAAAACATAAACAGGTATTTAATTAAAGTATTAAGAAATAATACCATGTGCCGTGGCCGGGCCCTGTGGTGGAGATGATGGAGATGGTGGTGGTGGTGGTGGTGGGGGAGGGGGCAGCGACGTAGTTGCGACTGTCAGCGACAGCCAACCGGCCTGGGCTCCCCTGATATAAGCTAAAGTCAACAATTTTTATTATATTGTTAAAAGATAAAAAATACTAATTAATAATAATATTAGGAATTAATACCGTTTGTCGTCGGCTGCTGTGGTGGTGGTGGCAACGCCGCCGTTCTATAGGTACCTTGTTCACTGTCGGCATCATTCGAGTCTGGAAAAAATGAATTTGAATAAATGTATACATAAAATTTTTTATTATTTAATTCTTCTGCAAGCTTATTGTTAATAAAACTCACCATCAAGTAAGGCGGCCTCCCGCATTTTCTACAAAAATTAATAAACAATTAATTAACCAAAAAAATCATCCAGAGTTCATAAAAGTGGCGTAAGATAGAAGAAAGTCATGCGTTAAGCATATATAACAAAAATAATAATATAGCGACTTACCTTGTTAATTGATTGAGACAATAATTCAATGTTCTATATGGTGGAAAAACTCGTGACATTTCAAAACTTTTGATAACTGACACAGGCAAGTTGTAATTGATTGACAGCTAGGTGACATTTACTAGCGAACCGAAACCAGCGGTTTTTTGCCTTTTTTGTAAACTGCGCAACCGCATTTTCAGCAAAACTATTCCGGATAACTTCAGCTTACGAAAGGCGACATCTACCCGCGTGAATTGGAGAAGTATGTGGGGTTCGGCGTTTCCCCCTCCTCGATCCTGCGCTTTGGTTTGCTCAAGTAGAAGCGTCGTTGTATAGTGCGCAGATCTCCTCTGAAAGGACAAAAGCAGAAATAGTAATCGCTGCATTAGACTTCGAGGTAGCTTCGGCGGTAAAAGATTTAATACTGCAGGTACCCCGACCACCAGACGTGTTTGAATTGTTAAAAAAGCGTATTATCTCAACATTTGCGCCGTCTGAGGAAGCCAACCTCAGAAAGTTATTAAAAGGTCAGGTGATTACAGATGGAAAGCCTTCTTTAATCTTGAATCGATTGCGTGCGTTAAACGACGGTAGATGCGACGATGTGATAATAAGATCAATTTTTTTGGATCACTTACATACTAACGCGCGGTCTATACTAGCGGTAAGTGGTGTCGTAGAATTGAACAAACTAGCCGAATTAGCAGACAAGATTGCAGAAACTTCTGCAAGTCCAGATTCGGTGGTAATATCTTCCGCCGGAGTTTCAAAATCCACAATCGCTAGTTCGTTTGAAGCAACAAACGCCGGTTCGTTTGAAGACTCAAACATGGTCTTGAGGGAACTCTGCAGCGAGGTGAAGCGTTTAGTGGAAGAATTTAAGACGCTTAATACCAAAATGATTCAGATAGAGAAAAAGGTCGGTTCGCGAAATCCGCGTTCGCAGTCGCGTTCGAGTTGTAACCGTACCCCGGCAGGCGAGAAAAAAAATTCAAAAAAACTCTGTGTAGCGCATACTAAGTATCCGAATAATCCTACTTCGTGTAAGCCTTGGTGCGAAAAATATTCAACGTGGAAGTCGGGAAATTAGCCCGACCCTCCGTAACGGAGACGGGAATAGAGGGTCGAAATGCGTCAAAACGTCTCCATGTCCGCGATCGGGTGTCTGGATTAACCTTCCTAATCGACACAGGCGCGGATATTTCGTTATTACCGGCGTGTAAAATAAACCGCGGCGAGCCTAGTTCGTTCAAATTATTCGCGGCGAACAATACTTTAATAGACACGTTCGGAGAATCGCTGAGATCAGTAGATATAGGCCTCAGACGCGCTTTGAAATGGAATTTTACCATAGCGTCCGTTCCATTCGCTATACTAGGCGCGGATTTTCTCACATACTACGGGATATCGGTCGATCTGCGTAAACGTCGCCTCGTTGACTCCCTAACCGACTTAGCGGTTAATGCATCTTTGAAGAGTGTAGACTTCGTGTCAACAAACGCGATAGATCATTCGTCGACCTACGCGAAACTCTTGTCAGAATTTCCGGAGATAATTGGAAGTTCTCGTATAGATCCTCCTAATGGAATGGATATTTACCATCACATAATAACCTCGGGTCCTCCTGTTTCTGAACGTCCTAGACGACTGAATCCGGAGAAATTAAAAGCCGCGAAGGTTGAAATGAAGGCCCTTGTAGATGCGGGTATTTGTCGCCCATCATCTAGTTCGTGGTCGAGTCCCATTCATTTAATAACGAAAGCAGATGGTACAGTGAGGATTGCAGGGGATTTTAGGCGTGTAAATGCGGTGACGATCCCAGATCGGTATCCAACACCCCATTTGCATGATTGTGCGACGAACCTTTCGGGCAGGACGATATTCTCGTCATTAGATTTGCATCGTGCGTATAATCAGATCCCTATGGCACCTGAGGACATACCCAAGACTGCTGTTATCACCCCATTTGGTCTTTTTGAATTCGTATACATGACATATGGTCTACGTAACGCAAGTCAGACGTTCCAGAGATACGTTGATCGAGTTCTTGGAGACTTGGAATACGTGTTTGTATATATAGACGATATTTTAATAGCTTCTAATTCGGCGGAAGAACATTCCGAACATTTGAAGACTGTCTTTCAAAGACTTAAAAATGCTAATCTCAGATTAAATTTAAGCAAATGTGTTCTGGGAGTACCGGAAATTGAATTCCTAGGTTACAATATAAATCAAAAGGGTATTCGGCCTACCGCAAGAAAAGTGGAGGCGATTATTTCTTTTCCCAAACCGACAACAGTTATAGAACTCAGACGTTTTCTCGGAATGGTAAATTTCTACCGCCTGAATATTCCACAGGCAGCTAAAATCCAAGCACCTTTAAATGCATTCCTAAAAGATTCGAAAAAGAATGATAAAAGGCCAATCCTGTGGAATGACAAATCGGAATCGGCTTTCGCCGAGGTTAAAGAAGCTTTGGCTAATGCAACTTTATTAGTGCATCCTCGTGCCGGGGTGGAGACGCGTATCGTTACTGATGCTTCAGACGTTGCTGCGGGCGCAGTCCTAGAGCAGGAATCTGTGTCAGGGGTTTGGGAACCTTTGGCTTTCTACTCTCAGAAGCTGTCCCCCGCGCAGAGGAATTATAGTGCGTACGATCGAGAATTAACTGCAATTTTTGAGGCAGTAAAGCACTTTAGATATTATATCGAAGGTAGAACCTTTAAAATTCTAACGGATCACAAGCCACTTGTTTATGCTTTCGTACAACGTTCTGACAAGGCATCCCCACGTCAGATTCGGCAATTATCCTTTATTGCACAATTTACAACATTAATCGAACATTTACCTGGTACCAGCAATGTTGTTGCAGATCCATTATCTCGAGTTGAATCATTAAGACTTCCATTAGAAATAAATTTAAAGGATCTTGCTGCGGAACAAGATAAAGACGGAGAGTTATCACAACTCTGTAAAACTCCCAATCCGCAATTAAAATTAATCAAACTACAGTGGGGTCCAGCTCACACTTCAGTATTTTGCGAAATGACTGGTGAGGCGATTCGTCCGTATATTCCTGCGTCGTTACGGGGCATAGTTTTTGAGATGTTCCATAAGCCGGCACACCCAAGCGCGAGGATTACGGATCGTACAATTCGTCAACGTTATGTATGGCCGAACATGAGTAAGAACAATGCGCGTTGGTGCAAACAATGCATTGCTTGTCAACAAGCGAAAGTCTCACGCCATGTTAAACGAATACCAGAACATTTTGTTGAGCCTGACGGTCGGTTCGATCAGATACACATCGATATTATAGGCCCGTTGCCTGTTAGCAATGGTTTCAACTATTGTTTAACGATGATAGATCGATTTTCGCGCTGGGTGGAGGCTGTGCCTTTGGTGGAAACTTCTGCGCGGACGATAGCTGGAGCGTTGTTCGATACGTGGATTTCTCGATATGGGGCGCCGAAAGTAATAACCACAGACCAAGGCGCGCAGTTTGAATCGCGTTTATTCACCGCGTTGCTAAGTTTAATTGGAACTGAGCGTATTCGGACGACCGCTTATCACCCAGCATCCAACGGGATGATTGAGAGGTGGCACCGTGTGCTTAAAGCGGAAATAATGTGCCACACAAGCGAAAATTGGACCCAGGTATTATCAACGGTGCTTTTGGGGCTGCGCTCGCACGTCCGTGTCGATGTCGGAGCGTCTCCGGCTGAATTCCTGTTCGGTACGGCTATCCGTTTGCCGGGGGAGTTTTTCCTGCCCGAGGATTTGTCGCCCAATCCCAACATTTTTATTGAGGAGTTTCGCGAGTTCATGCGCATGGTTCGACCGGTACCCGTAGCCCATAAATATAAAAAGAAAAAAGCGTTCTTTTTCAGAGAACTCAAGACATGTACGCATGTGTTCATGAAAAATGTAGCAAAAAAGGCCTTAGAGTGTCCTTACTCTGGCCCATATAAAATTGAAAAACGTGTTTCGGATGCAGTATACGAGATAATCATTAATGGTACTAGCCGTACGGTATCTACTGATCTGCTCAAACCGGCATTCTTCTTATTAGAAGATAACGACGAAACATCGTCACCTAGTGCTGGTCCGTCTAACGACCCACTAGCGTTACGTCCACCCTTAAAAACGTATGCTCGAAAAAAGGTGGCTATTGCGCCTGGTACATAACCACACACAAAATGCAATACTTGCGCCATTCTCGCCCTTGCGGTGCAACCACTGCACATTGTAAATATTGTAAATAACACATATCATAGTATATAATATATTTTATCTATTTAGTTATAAGTTTCGTGCGTGTTAGCACTAGCACTCGGGGGGGAGTGTGTGGGGTTCGGCGTTTCCCCCTCCTCGAGTACTGTTCAGGAGTGGGGATAGCCTGCGCACCGGCGAGCGTCGCTCGGTGACGGGAGAACGGTCTGGATGGAGTTCCGATACACGTCTTCTACGTGCTACATGACTGCACCTTGTGGCATGTATCATTGTAACATTATAGTGTGTATTTTGTACCAAATCACCTTTCATACCCGTCCAGGGATCGCTAATTAAAGACATACATATCTTATATATATTTGTACGAATTGATATCCGGCCCATACTCAACCAATGCGGCAGTGGGGCCGCTAGTCAGAAAGGAGATACACCCTTCGACCATCTAAATCCCTACATTGGTGACCCCGACGTGATGTCTATACCACGTGGAGGCTGGATTCAAGAGTTGTCTCACTTTTGGTCAACTGGATCAGAGGGGATTGTCTGGCGTCCTGGCACGTGTCCATTGGTATCTTGGATACCATACTGCGGATAGTTCGCTGTTTCGTCCGAAACGAGAAGGAAGCTCTTGCCGCTGCTGGGTCTGCCTGTGTCCTGCCGTACTGAGGGTTTGCAGCCACGAGCCCAGCATGCGGTCCACCATTCTGCAGGCTGCGAGGATCCTGTCTTGAGACGAGGTGTTATGTTAACACTGGCATCGTCACTGTTCACCGATGCTGCCAAGGAACACTTGCAAGCTGCGTCGTCCTATCAGCACCGTGACTTCATGTTTCGTCGAGGCCGCCGTTGTGTACTTACGCATGAAGAAGCGGGTTCCAGGAATTTCGGTGAACGAGAATGGCAATAAACTTATCAAAAGGTATGCATTGCGGTGGTTATGTACCTATATTAGTCGATATAAATTTCGGGTCATTTGAAATTGCGCGGATTTACAGCGCGTAAAAGGAATCCAACGTTGCCGGATCCTTTGAGAATTCCTAGAATTGCGCACGTTAGGCGTGAATACTCTGCGACACCGAGGTGTTGGCAACATCGCAGTCTGCGAATTGCCGCGCTCGGTCGCTGCGTCCGTATACGTTGCGTCTCAAGGGCAACATTGTTGTGGTTCTCGGTAACCGAAAAGACTGATTCTTGAATACAAAGAATACACAAGTATATTCACGCGTTTTCATAGCTCGTCAATTTACTTATATGTTAGATTAATACATGATATTATATTACTGTACAATAATATTCATATTTATTCTTAGTATTTCAAACCTTTGTATTATAGTAATTTTATTAATATATTTGAACATGTCGATCAACAACCAAGATTCGGGTCAATCGGGCGCGGGCCTGTCGGCAGATCAACCGCGGGTTAATCATTACCGCGTTCCGAAAATACCACAATTTTTTAGGGAGGATCCTGCGCTTTGGTTTGCTCAAGTAGAAGCGTCGTTGTATAGTGCGCAGATCTCCTCTGAAAGGACAAAAGCAGAAATAGTAATCGCTGCATTAGACTTCGAGGTAGCTTCGGCGGTAAAAGATTTAATACTGCAGGTACCCCGACCACCAGACGTGTTTGAATTGTTAAAAAAGCGTATTATCTCAACATTTGCGCCGTCTGAGGAAGCCAACCTCAGAAAGTTATTAAAAGGTCAGGTGATTACAGATGGAAAGCCTTCTTTAATCTTGAATCGATTGCGTGCGTTAAACGACGGTAGATGCGACGATGTGATAATAAGATCAATTTTTTTGGATCACTTACATACTAACGCGCGGTCTATACTAGCGGTAAGTGGTGTCGTAGAATTGAACAAACTAGCCGAATTAGCAGACAAGATTGCAGAAACTTCTGCAAGTCCAGATTCGGTGGTAATATCTTCCGCCGGAGTTTCAAAATCCACAATCGCTAGTTCGTTTGAAGCAACAAACGCCGGTTCGTTTGAAGACTCAAACATGGTCTTGAGGGAACTCTGCAGCGAGGTGAAGCGTTTAGTGGAAGAATTTAAGACGCTTAATACCAAAATGATTCAGATAGAGAAAAAGGTCGGTTCGCGAAATCCGCGTTCGCAGTCGCGTTCGAGTTGTAACCGTACCCCGGCAGGCGAGAAAAAAAATTCAAAAAAACTCTGTGTAGCGCATACTAAGTATCCGAATAATCCTACTTCGTGTAAGCCTTGGTGCGAAAAATATTCAACGTGGAAGTCGGGAAATTAGCCCGACCCTCCGTAACGGAGACGGGAATAGAGGGTCGAAATGCGTCAAAACGTCTCCATGTCCGCGATCGGGTGTCTGGATTAACCTTCCTAATCGACACAGGCGCGGATATTTCGTTATTACCGGCGTGTAAAATAAACCGCGGCGAGCCTAGTTCGTTCAAATTATTCGCGGCGAACAATACTTTAATAGACACGTTCGGAGAATCGCTGAGATCAGTAGATATAGGCCTCAGACGCGCTTTGAAATGGAATTTTACCATAGCGTCCGTTCCATTCGCTATACTAGGCGCGGATTTTCTCACATACTACGGGATATCGGTCGATCTGCGTAAACGTCGCCTCGTTGACTCCCTAACCGACTTAGCGGTTAATGCATCTTTGAAGAGTGTAGACTTCGTGTCAACAAACGCGATAGATCATTCGTCGACCTACGCGAAACTCTTGTCAGAATTTCCGGAGATAATTGGAAGTTCTCGTATAGATCCTCCTAATGGAATGGATATTTACCATCACATAATAACCTCGGGTCCTCCTGTTTCTGAACGTCCTAGACGACTGAATCCGGAGAAATTAAAAGCCGCGAAGGTTGAAATGAAGGCCCTTGTAGATGCGGGTATTTGTCGCCCATCATCTAGTTCGTGGTCGAGTCCCATTCATTTAATAACGAAAGCAGATGGTACAGTGAGGATTGCAGGGGATTTTAGGCGTGTAAATGCGGTGACGATCCCAGATCGGTATCCAACACCCCATTTGCATGATTGTGCGACGAACCTTTCGGGCAGGACGATATTCTCGTCATTAGATTTGCATCGTGCGTATAATCAGATCCCTATGGCACCTGAGGACATACCCAAGACTGCTGTTATCACCCCATTTGGTCTTTTTGAATTCGTATACATGACATATGGTCTACGTAACGCAAGTCAGACGTTCCAGAGATACGTTGATCGAGTTCTTGGAGACTTGGAATACGTGTTTGTATATATAGACGATATTTTAATAGCTTCTAATTCGGCGGAAGAACATTCCGAACATTTGAAGACTGTCTTTCAAAGACTTAAAAATGCTAATCTCAGATTAAATTTAAGCAAATGTGTTCTGGGAGTACCGGAAATTGAATTCCTAGGTTACAATATAAATCAAAAGGGTATTCGGCCTACCGCAAGAAAAGTGGAGGCGATTATTTCTTTTCCCAAACCGACAACAGTTATAGAACTCAGACGTTTTCTCGGAATGGTAAATTTCTACCGCCTGAATATTCCACAGGCAGCTAAAATCCAAGCACCTTTAAATGCATTCCTAAAAGATTCGAAAAAGAATGATAAAAGGCCAATCCTGTGGAATGACAAATCGGAATCGGCTTTCGCCGAGGTTAAAGAAGCTTTGGCTAATGCAACTTTATTAGTGCATCCTCGTGCCGGGGTGGAGACGCGTATCGTTACTGATGCTTCAGACGTTGCTGCGGGCGCAGTCCTAGAGCAGGAATCTGTGTCAGGGGTTTGGGAACCTTTGGCTTTCTACTCTCAGAAGCTGTCCCCCGCGCAGAGGAATTATAGTGCGTACGATCGAGAATTAACTGCAATTTTTGAGGCAGTAAAGCACTTTAGATATTATATCGAAGGTAGAACCTTTAAAATTCTAACGGATCACAAGCCACTTGTTTATGCTTTCGTACAACGTTCTGACAAGGCATCCCCACGTCAGATTCGGCAATTATCCTTTATTGCACAATTTACAACATTAATCGAACATTTACCTGGTACCAGCAATGTTGTTGCAGATCCATTATCTCGAGTTGAATCATTAAGACTTCCATTAGAAATAAATTTAAAGGATCTTGCTGCGGAACAAGATAAAGACGGAGAGTTATCACAACTCTGTAAAACTCCCAATCCGCAATTAAAATTAATCAAACTACAGTGGGGTCCAGCTCACACTTCAGTATTTTGCGAAATGACTGGTGAGGCGATTCGTCCGTATATTCCTGCGTCGTTACGGGGCATAGTTTTTGAGATGTTCCATAAGCCGGCACACCCAAGCGCGAGGATTACGGATCGTACAATTCGTCAACGTTATGTATGGCCGAACATGAGTAAGAACAATGCGCGTTGGTGCAAACAATGCATTGCTTGTCAACAAGCGAAAGTCTCACGCCATGTTAAACGAATACCAGAACATTTTGTTGAGCCTGACGGTCGGTTCGATCAGATACACATCGATATTATAGGCCCGTTGCCTGTTAGCAATGGTTTCAACTATTGTTTAACGATGATAGATCGATTTTCGCGCTGGGTGGAGGCTGTGCCTTTGGTGGAAACTTCTGCGCGGACGATAGCTGGAGCGTTGTTCGATACGTGGATTTCTCGATATGGGGCGCCGAAAGTAATAACCACAGACCAAGGCGCGCAGTTTGAATCGCGTTTATTCACCGCGTTGCTAAGTTTAATTGGAACTGAGCGTATTCGGACGACCGCTTATCACCCAGCATCCAACGGGATGATTGAGAGGTGGCACCGTGTGCTTAAAGCGGAAATAATGTGCCACACAAGCGAAAATTGGACCCAGGTATTATCAACGGTGCTTTTGGGGCTGCGCTCGCACGTCCGTGTCGATGTCGGAGCGTCTCCGGCTGAATTCCTGTTCGGTACGGCTATCCGTTTGCCGGGGGAGTTTTTCCTGCCCGAGGATTTGTCGCCCAATCCCAACATTTTTATTGAGGAGTTTCGCGAGTTCATGCGCATGGTTCGACCGGTACCCGTAGCCCATAAATATAAAAAGAAAAAAGCGTTCTTTTTCAGAGAACTCAAGACATGTACGCATGTGTTCATGAAAAATGTAGCAAAAAAGGCCTTAGAGTGTCCTTACTCTGGCCCATATAAAATTGAAAAACGTGTTTCGGATGCAGTATACGAGATAATCATTAATGGTACTAGCCGTACGGTATCTACTGATCTGCTCAAACCGGCATTCTTCTTATTAGAAGATAACGACGAAACATCGTCACCTAGTGCTGGTCCGTCTAACGACCCACTAGCGTTACGTCCACCCTTAAAAACGTATGCTCGAAAAAAGGTGGCTATTGCGCCTGGTACATAACCACACACAAAATGCAATACTTGCGCCATTCTCGCCCTTGCGGTGCAACCACTGCACATTGTAAATATTGTAAATAACACATATCATAGTATATAATATATTTTATCTATTTAGTTATAAGTTTCGTGCGTGTTAGCACTAGCACTCGGGGGGGAGTGTGTGGGGTTCGGCGTTTCCCCCTCCTCGAGTACTGTTCAGGAGTGGGGATAGCCTGCGCACCGGCGAGCGTCGCTCGGTGACGGGAGAACGGTCTGGATGGAGTTCCGATACACGTCTTCTACGTGCTACATGACTGCACCTTGTGGCATGTATCATTGTAACATTATAGTGTGTATTTTGTACCAAATCACCTTTCATACCCGTCCAGGGATCGCTAATTAAAGACATACATATCTTATATATATTTGTACGAATTGATATCCGGCCCATACTCAACCAATGCGGCAGTGGGGCCGCTAGTCAGAAAGGAGATACACCCTTCGACCATCTAAATCCCTACAAGTAAAACGAGAATGGCGACATCTACTAGCGTCAAGTACAAGCGCTACGTGCGGACTGACTGTCTCGTAAAAAAAAGTGTCCTTTTCCTAAATAAAAATTTTGCATAATTATTTAATCTTTTAGAAAAACAGCTTGATGCATTAACTAAAACGACAAATGGGTTCGAAAAAAAATAATTATTCGCTTAATCATGTTAAAACACCGGGACTATGTCATAAGACAAGAAAAAAAGACCAAAATAGCTACGGAGGCCTGTCAATTTCGCTGTCATTCGTGTATGTATAGATACGTGGTCGCTCGGTGTGCCTGGGGAGAGGGGAAGGGGGAATTAGCTTCCAGACGCGACCGCGTCTGTTGATACTGCTAACGAATTGCGATATACATAATGCCATTATGAAAAGTAACAACATGTAGCTAATAAGATTAAATTGGATCTATTTTTTAGAAAACAACAAATTATTACAGATAAAGGAATTTGAAAAATTGTAACATTGAATGCAATAAATTATGATGGAAATTTAAACGTGTAACTTCAAAATAAATAAACATTCAATGGGCATGGTAAAAATACTTTATTTCATTATGATTTAACTTTGGAATTCTTAACACCTTTCTCTTCGAATTGATTTTTAAGATGTTACAAATAACGTAATTGTTCACATTCATGGATTAAGATATAATAAAAGGAAATTAAATAACTGAAATGTGTATTAGATCGAGTTAATATATAAAATGATAAAATTATATAACAGAACTGAAAAACATTCGTTTTCTAATAAAGTTGTTAAACAGTACATTTGTTTTCTCTTATTCGTTTACCACCAGAATAGTTAATGCTTCGATGTTTCTGGTTTTTCAATACTAAAATGGTTAATATTCTCGCACACTTAGTTGTACGATATAAAATAATATGTTGTTGGATTCAAACTATTTTGATAAAATTGTCAGGTCAATTAAACTGAATTTAATGAGTTAATTAAATAACTCGTGTAAATCAATAATACAAGTACAAATTTTACGTCTTATTCTTTTACAAACACACATATAAGAGTGCTGCATTTCCTTGCGTTCTTACACAGGTGGAAAATATTTTTTCATCTTCACATAATTCACTATTTATTCGTTCATCACAAAGACCTTTCCTTTTTCTCCTTTTCTTAATACATATATTATCCTTTAAAGAGGATATGCAAAGAAATTTCATGGTTATAATAAAGCACGTAATATTATTGAAAATATAAATTTTTTCTATAAAAATGTTTCCTAGAAATACGACATATTTGCATTTCTAAAAATGGTAACGAATCTTGTTGTTTAGAGTTAGTGAAATGAAAGTTATCCTAAAACAGTGGAGTAAGTGGTCCCAGAGACTTGCTTTCCGTTATACATTTTTGCTTGGAAGATCGTTAGATGCAACTAATTATTTTCCTCTGATTGCTTTTTTCTTGATCTGAAAAGAAATAAACAAATTCGAACAATTAATTATAACAACAAGGGAGGAAAACATGTGACTGAATAGTCCAAAAAAAAGCGAGTGATGAAGCGCATGATATAGGGCGAATTCCATTTACGCCCAAATCGCTCGCAATGCCCGTGGTTTTCGTTCTCAAATTTATGAAAATCTCCAGAAATATGGAAATGAAATCTGTGAAAGAGCCGTTATCGGAGAATACAGGGTTTTAAAAATAAATTACGACTCGAAAACAGGAACATATAATTTATGATATTCGTTTTATTACAGAAACGGGAAACTTCTGCGCGGGCGATTTGGGCGCAAGTGGAATTCGCCCATAATTACACTAGTGGCATTTCAGATTAAATATGTTAAAATGGTTAAATAATTGAACAGTCCTTGTAGAAAACGATGGTAATACTATAATATAGAATTTGAATTTTGGCATTTACAGTCTTTCTACAAGGATGCCTTTTCTTCCTTCAAAGAATTCAAAGAATGATTCTTCAATTATGCTTTTCCGATTCTTTACAATGGATAGATGTGTAATCTCTGACAATTTACTTTTCCAACAGGTTCCAGAATTGGGCATTTTCTACCACTATCCTGTGTTCTTTTTCCTACGAAGTAATTCTAATAAAAATTCTACAAATATATTTTTATTGTGCTAAAAAATATTTGTTTTATAATTTACGTGCACATCGAAGTATGAATGTAATGTAGATTACCCGAATGTGTTTACAGTAAATGTGAATGATATTAGAATGAATTCAGCGATAATAAAGTGAGTGATAAGAATGATAATAAAAGTTAAAGAAGATCACATATAATCTTGGTTTGATCAGAAAGTTCGATTAAAATAAAGAGTATTTGTATGCTATTAACTTTAAAAGAAAGTGAAATGTGATATTAAATAAGTTACTTAATTAATGAAAACAAGAGTACAAGTCAATGAAGAAATCACGATAGAATTAGTTGAGTTAGACTTACGAGCTTGTGAATCTGTGATTGTGGTTAGAATGTGGGTGAATTCAAGTTAGGGCTGCCTGGTGTCGAAGTAGGTGTCGATGGGGTACCTGGTGGTGAAGCTTCCAAAGGGCAGACTAAATTACCATAGTCAGCTTCATTCTTGCTCTTCTTACGCTTCAACGTGAACTGAGATTTCTTTGGTACCTGAATTGATACATAGATAACATACATTTTAATAGAGATATTTAAATCGCATGGAAGCTTAATCTTGTTAATCTTAAAATATCTTCAATCATGTCTACTTGATTTCCACCGTACTATCTATGTCCACTGCAGAATATGCGACATATATGCGAAATCCTCTCTCTTAAATTTAAAGTATTTTGAATCGCACAGTTAAGTAGGACACCGCATTTAATTCAAAACAGAACCGATCGAAACAGTTACCTTCAAGCGAGCTGTAAGTGTGAGCGGAACAAATCCGAGAGTGCTTTCAATTTCCCTTTTCGTTTGCACAACTTCTCTACCAAGAATTTGATTGAAATGCGTAGTTAAATGCCTTCGGAGAAGAGTTTTCCCAGGAGAAATACTGAGCAGCGTGGCCAATAATTCTGAAGTAAATCTGCCTTCGTACACCATTAAACCTCCATGTACTCCGGATCCTCTCATATTGGGTGCATATTCCGCTAGATCAACAACTCTAAGCCACTCCATTACTCGGTGGTTTGTCCAGAAACGAAGATTACTACCATCCGCTCCGTTGCCACTCGTAGATCTCCTCTCGAGGTTATCGAATTCAAAATTTAGTTCTCGAAGGACCTATTAAAAAGGGTCAGGAACGGCTAATAGTATTCTTTCCCTTATTAAGTATATTATTTTTCATTTATATGTAAGTATTCTAAGTAAAAAGAAAAGGAGAAAAAGTTTGTGCATTGTATTCAGGGCCGTCTTAACAAATTTGAGCGGCCTGGGCTAAAAAATTTTGGCGCCCTAGCTCGCAAGGGTGCAATTTCTCCGCAATCGATGCAAGGCAGTACATCACAACCCCGGGTCTCCACCAAGGCAAACACGAACAAAAACTGCCCGCGAACGCGCCTGCCGCGCCCACACCGCCACAAACATGAACAAAACATAGCGAACGATTCGTATGTGAACGTTTTGTTTCGTTTGTGGCGGTGTGGACACAGCAAGAACGGACGAAAACGCCCGCGAAAAATGCCCCTACTTGTGCTCGGCTTGGTGGAGACCCGGATAGAAGAGATCCAGATAGAAATTTTTGTCTCCAAAATTGAAGAAAAAAAAAGCATTTCAACATATTTAATTCTTAATTGTCCTTGGATCACGGGTGCCCCTGGGCTATAGCCCATTTATCCCATTGGTAAAGGTGGCCCTGATTGTATTTTATATGTTTAAACAAAAAAACTATAGCATAAGCACCTGAATTCCTCGTCTAAGACTCGCGGCATGCAGTTGTGCAGTAACTCCAAGATTTAAAAGATCTTCAGTGGTGAGTCTATGTAACATTCTGCCATCAACTTTACCATTGTGAAAGGCTTCTTTATGCTGCGGCAAACCAATATCGTCCAGCCAACGTAGAACTGCTGCATTATCCATCTGTAATTTTACGAGCATTTACAGCGATGATAATTGTGTATATTAAAAAACATCACAAACTAATGAGAGCTACCTTATCCGACCCGAGAAAGTCAAGTCCACCTGATTTCTCCGACTCCACCGCGTACAATAATTTCTTCCTGTGCAGAATAACTTTAATTTCTAACTCCTTCTCTAATTGCTGCTGCGAGTATTCAAGCAATTTTGCTCCGGTGGCATCCCATCGTCTTAATTCGCTCGCGTAACATTCTAATCCCAGGTTCGTGAGCCAGTCTCCAATTTCTTCCATCGATAGCTCTGCCAAAGGTTTCTCAGCCACTGCTTCTACTCGAGAACTTGAATCTTCTATAATTACCGTCTTCTCCTCTTCCGCTAAATTGAAAACACAGGAACTATTAGAAATAGGTAATTAAAAGAATTTTATGAGAAATTATTGTATTGTTACTCAAATTATATAGATATTTAGTGTTACATGATACAAACACTTGAAATATGGCACAAAATAAATAAACTCGAGTTATAGCAATAATTAATAAATTTGTTGCGCGTACGATTATTTTCAATATATAATATTATTTTACCTCGTATTATGACCATTAAATGTATATTACGTTATTAGAAAGGAATAAAATAAGAATTTCCATGCAAGAGATTTGAATGAACGTTTAGAAAACGAATTCAATCAGATGCTAATTTAAAGCGAATTTTAAATTATTAGCCACGACTGCCTGTCACACAAAGAGAGCAAATAGCAGTTGCTTTTTTTTTTAAAAGCATGTAAAGATGCATGCTTAGAGTAATCAATCGCAACCTAGAGTAGGCGCAGACAGGCATCTCGCGGAAGCTCCTCTAATGGCCAATGGTACCGTCGTGTGTGCTCCAGACGTTAAACTGGGAACCTTACCGAAAACTACACCCTTCTTCGAAGAACTTGGTGGCCTAGGAAGACTACTGTACTGGCTGGTATGCCTTCCAAATCTCTCTCCCTGTAAACAACAACTAAGTAATGATTTCTTCTATTTTTCATATAGCAATCGTTACAATTATACGCTCACAAAAATATAATTATATCATTTTCCAATACAATGAATACAAATATTTAATTTTATGAAGTTGTGTTAACTTACATTCGATACTGAACTTGTACTCCTAAGCGCAAGGTTTTCGTGTTCTAAACTCGCTTGCCTGAGTTTCATTTCTGACAAAGAGCTTAAAAGCTCTAACTTCTGTGTTTCCAAAGCACTTCTCGAGAGTACTTCCTTCAAAAATAGAAATCATTGAAATAAAATGGAACCGGGCACAAGACAATATGTGATAAGGTGGAATATAGTGAATTTAAAACAGAAATGATTTACAAAAACAAAAAAGCATATTAGGTCATAGGGGAGCTATAAACAAATTAATAAAACTAAAATGATAATGAAAGCAAACAAAATAATATTACTTTCTGCAATGCCTCCTCCATTCTCCTAAGGGAATCCTTCTTCCCTCTAAGCATACTTTCCAATTCTTGGATTTTATTAGACTGTGCATCCACCTGCTCTGATAAAACTGATACTTCCATGCGTAATGCTCCACGTTCATTCTCTAATTTTCTTAAACGTTCCTATAATATTGTAGGCAATAATTAGAGTGAAATTTATTAATCAAAGCATGGTAATTAATTAATCACGTTTCCTCATTTGTAACATCTTATACCAGACATCTCACCCGAAATAGGCCGTCTAATTATCCCCTTCAATTGGAACCGTATAAAAAAAATATTTCATTTAAAATAGTTTTTAAAGGATAAATATGTTTCGAGCAAAATTCTTTTTCAAGATCTATTTTTTCAGTTTTCAAAGTTGCAAATGTGTTTTTTTAAATATAAATATGTAAAAGAAAACAGTAAAGAATAAATTATTAGGGCTTGTGCTGATATTGTTTAAAAAATATTTCATTTTAAATTCTAAAGTTTTAGATAATTTTAGGGTCAATTTACTATAATGGAAGAATGCATATTAAAAAGGATTAATGACCTTAATAACTCTAAAAAAATTGACCCAGGAATGTAGATTTTTCTTCGGTACAGTCATCCTTTAAAACCATTCAAATTACGTATAAAACATTTTTTTTGTACTGTTCGAAGTAGGATATTTTTCACGTTATTTAATAATACATTGTACCATAACAATTTTTTAAAATTACGAACATAAAATAACTCTGCAAAGAAAACCTTGTCATCCTACATTACAGAAGGTTAATTGCGAGAGAATAATATTGAGGTATATTTACGTTATTCAATTTTATATTACACAATATAAAAGTAAAAATTTTATTTTATTTTAACTTAATTCATGTATTCATCCTGAATTCCATAATTTCAAGAAGACAATATAATTTAACATTTCAATTCGATCAAAAAGATATTCTAGCACATCAATAATGTATTTCATATTATCGCTTGTATTTTTATTACTTGGGCTTTTCAATATGCTTTATTATAAACACCGATGTACCTCAGTCTTTGCTTGAGATTCATTCCATTTTCGAGCATCTTGAAAATGCTGTAGGGGACAACAATGAGATTCTCTTCTCCTTAAAAACAGATCTGTCTGCGATTTAGCTCTTTGCTCACGATCTATTCTATTTCTAAGACGTCGTTTTTTTCCTGGCTCAAAAGACTGATTGCCTCGATTTCCTCTGTACTCTTTATGGTCTCCCTGACAACTGTGCTTTTCTGAACAAAGGCTGTGCGATTATATAATAAAATCAGTGAATTTCAATGTAAAAATAATGGGCGAAGAACAGAAAGGCAAAAGAAAAACCTCATGTTATAAACTGCAGGACAGAAAGGTGGGATGGTCCCAATGTGAGCCAAATTTGTGGGTGGACAGAGATTGGGTACGCTTCCTCTGAGAGCAATCATTTTAGCGTAACCTAATGGACAACTCTGAGAAAGCAAAATGATTCTTCTGAATATTACTTTCGATATTTTCATTTTTATTTAAAAAAGAAACAAGTTTATAGTTTGTGTCCAAATTCTTAGTAAAATTAATTAGCGTAAACGAATACAGAGAGAAATTTGAGATTATACGAAGTTAGTTGTAAGTTAATTCAAACAAATTAAAAATATGTTAACTTTTATCATTAAAGATTCCCTTTTATACTACCTGGCAAAAACAGTTGCCAGATTTTTGCTGCTCAAAGAAGTCAATATTTGCAAATTCATCCTCTTCTTGTTCAGAATTAGATGTTCCTGAAGAATCATAGCCCTCTGAAGGTGTCCATCTACTATCCCATTGTTTTATTCTTGATATAGCTTCTGATGAGTCTGAGCCTAAATGAATTTTTTCAACTAATCTGTGGACGTATATTTTAAAATCTTTGCGATTTCAGATTACTTAATAATCTTTAAACAACAAATAATATTCCTTTGCACAGATAAGATAACTTTCTTACGACGTTTACATAATAAAATATTCCGTATAGAAGACTTTCTAATAAAAACTTTTCTTAATTACAATGCTACATGGTATTGTTCTAATTAAAAAAAAAACTTGCTCAAACAATTACATGAACATTATAAATACAAATTTTGCTTGATGATCATTCAATTAGATACTATCCAATTCTAGTTTATTGACTTCTACGAAAACAGAAACGATTATTAATAGGACCTCTTGCATGCCCTTTCTCCTCTTCTTCCATGGTTAATCTTGTATCTTCGATATTTTATCTCAAAAAATTCTTTCAGTCACATATTTCCCGTAAACTTATTTACTTTTCCTTTGAAACATTTCGATGTAAAGAAATTTTCATGAAAAAAAATATAAATTGCGGAGAATTTCAATGAAGCGACCACAACGCGGTTCTGTAAGAAACTAAAATTACCGTCTCAAAATTCCTCAAGATGAGAGTAGTCACGTGGTGTGATCTATACATAGATCATTCTTCAGCTTTCCTTAACGCACAAGTTACTTTTCATTTATCATTTTCGTTAATAATATCGTAATTAAAAGTTTCTTCTTTGAAACATTAGTTTTTTTTTCTTTTTAAATATAAGCATACATATTTCCTAGAACAAGAAAATATTTCAGATTCATGAAAATCAGCACATTTTCAGAATTTCGTAAAACTTAGTTTTTCAAATTCAAATATTTACATACATTTAGTAATCTGTATATCTATATAATACATTAAATGGAAGTGTGCAAAATGCTTGTTACGTAATTCAAATTTAATATGGAACCAGGATGATACATGATTTTCACTTAAAACAAAAAAGACTGGAAAGAAGAAAGAAAATCGCAATTTTGTATGTTACTTATCAGCTGAAAAATAGTTTCATTTCTTTCATTATTGGCATTCTTTATTTCAGAATAAAAGGTATTATATTGGATATACTGGATATTAAAATATTGTGTTACATTGGACAACATACATGATGATAAATAAAATCTTTCTGGCTTGTAATATTTGCAAATCTATGTTTCGTTTGACACTGATCAACTACAAAAGATTAATTTTTTTATTGCCAATTTCAATGGTAATTGACGATATCAATTTAAAATTCATACAAGAAAAAAAATTTCCTAGAATACTTTCCTGAATGAATTGAATTTATAGGTACTATTCCTACATATAATTCTCAAATAATAATCTGAACACGTATTAAAAAAGTAAATTCCTATATACACGTAGGAGATGAATTTCCATTTCAATATTAATGCTGCTTCTTTATTACATGGGAAGGGGGGGGGGCGAGATTCATAGTGGTGTAAGTCACTCGCATGATGTTTCGCGTTTACTGTTATAAAAAACTCTACATGTTGCAGTTGTAGGAACACATCTAAAGATTTAAAATACTACCAAAATAAATATGTATATACTTAAAAATATGTAAAAAAAACAATAAGATCTCTTGTACCTCTTCTTATGAATATTGAAGGGTGGTTTTACCCCCTAAACGTGCAAATAGGCAAAAATAAAGACACGTATTTCTTATTTTTCGATCCTCTGAAACATAAAAAAACTCAATGGAATCAAAGGGAGATATCTAAAAAAACCTTATAACTTTGAGGGATAGTTTCACCCTCTAAATATGAAAATGGGACGATATAAAACAAACACGTATTTTCCAACCCTCTAAAACATCCAGAAACCAAAGCAATCGGAGGTGGATAGCTAAAAACCTCTCCTTATTAATCGGACTTACACCAGTATTTTTCGAAACGCTTTGCTCTTTTTAGTTAAGTACTAAAGAGACATGTTCTTACTTCTCAGTTAAGAATGAAGCTATAGTTTAATTCACTATGAAAGTAAACAGATGGATCATTTAAGACGTAAAAATTCATATTATCTCAAATTATCAAAATTTGGACTTACACCACTATGGTTCTCAGCCCCCCACATAGTACATTGTATGTTGGTTCAACGACTAACATTTATTACTATATTATTAAAGTGTTTGGTACAAACAAAATAAGTTTTTAACTTTTTTTCAAATAAACTACATTTTAGAAAACGGAATAAAATTGAATAGATCGTCTAATTTATTTTATCTATGTAATATAATATGATGCGCAAAGATGAGAAAGAACAATGAATATGCAAATTAATTTACCGGTTGCATCCATTGCAGGAGGATTTCAATAGTAGCTGCGTCAGGAGGCGAAGGAGGATTCGGAGAACTTTTAATTGCTGTCACAAGATTTCTTGTAGCTTCTCTCACAGAATCCTTCCATTCTGTGGTTCCTTCGTTATTACTTTCTGTGCAAGCACCTATTAACATATATTACATTGTCATTCGCTATTTTCATTAAAATAGAACATTGTTTACTATAGAGTTATAATTCATAAATACATTAGAGATCGATGGAGCTAAAATTTTTAAATAAGATCACTTGTTAAATTAACTGCGGGTCGATAAAATATTTTATACATAAATAGTCACATACAGCATAGCGGAGTTAAAAGATATCCAAATTAACTCTTCCCAAAATAGGCCCCTGAATAAAGATATACTGAAATAAATTGGCACTATAACTTAAACTTTGAAGCTTTATTCATTTGGAAAAATGCAGTTTGCTTAATTCTATTACATACTATTGCATAGAAAGAAAAGCCTGCTTCTGGCAGGCGGTGCAGTCCACCGCTTTGACGTTTGATTCTTTTCACCTAATTAGGCAAGTTCTTAAAGACAGAGCACACTTATTTTCATTATTAGTGGAAGCGGTCGCATCTACTTACCGCTATGCAGCATGTGCCGTCAAAACTCTAGAAGTAGGTGTTAGAAACGATCTTCGGAAGGTAGTAACAAAGCTCGATCGAGGACAGTTCTGGAGTAAGAACTGAGCGGTCTATCATAGTTCGCAAACCAGAAGGCATAGCCTTCTGCAACAGAGTCCGCATTCTTTGGCAATACGGCGTCAGGCCGTTTGTCATAACAAAACTCTCTCTCTCTCTCTCTAGATTCAAACAAACAATCCTTCGACACCCCATATTTGGAAGACTCAAAGTGGTCGCCAGCCATCGCCTGACGCCAGGACTGTTTAGTCTCGTGCAACCCCATTCACGGACACACACAGCCTAAGTCTCAGTCACAAACCATTGAAGGCAGGACAACATGGAGCCATCCGTCTTCGACCTTACCCTTAAAATTGGCGACGCTAACATAGGGGTTTCGAAAAGATTGGAGACGGGAGTTCAGGCCAGGTGCCTTCTTCCTACGCAGTAATAGTACTTTCGTGTTGAAGTTGATTTAACCCCTTGGCATACAACAACGTGTGAGACCCGTGATAGCGGGATTGGGCCAAAGATGGAAAGCACGGGTGGGACCCGTGGTACGGCGATCAGGCGAAACGTAAACAGTAAGGGGTAGGGATAAGCCTCGCTGGGAATCCGCGAATACGACTGAACTTTTCGCCGATGTAGTTTCATTTTAGTTGCGTCGTTATTCCCAGCAACTTTGTTGCACTGCGTACCGGGGCTACGACGTGTGCGATTAACAACACCTTCGGCCACTGAGCCGAAACGTGAAATGACTCGACGCGTGCCTCACCTCTGGTGTTGGTTTGACCGCGGCCATCAGCCTTTAACTGGTATGCCAAGAGGTTAAAGTACAAACCGCAACTTACCAGAAATAATGTCATCCATTTGTAGCAAAGCTGCTTCTAGCATCTTACTGGCCTCGCTTGTTTTCGCAAGAAAAGTTGATTCGCCTGCTCGTATCGTAGTTCCGTTTCTTTCTTCACTTTTACCCATTGCTGGTTTCTAAATAATGCAATAGAAATATTAGATCGAGAGTATCATTAACAATAACAAAGCTCGACTTCTATATAGTGTAAACAAACTTCGCAGAAACCGTGACAGCTATGAAACGTGCTCCAACAATTTATACATTGTTTCGAAATATGACATTGGGAAGAAACTTTATGAAATTACCTACACATAACCTACACAACTAATACCTATTAAAATTAGTTCTATATGTTAAAATCTACGAATTGAATGAGGACGATCTTGGGGAAAGATTTAAATTCGTAACCTATCTGCGAGTCAATAACAAAGAAACACAAGGGGCAGTGAAACATGAGAAAGAAAGATTCTGTGAAATGTCATAGAAGACAACATATCAAAATGGCATACTTAATCAAATTATTATATTTGTGTATTTGAAATAGCGAGTTGAAAAGTATCAACTTCGTGTTCTGTCAATTGTCAGTATCCTGTCCCAAAAATGTAAACATAGTTCCTCTGATAATCGATAAAAATGGCAATTCGGAATTAAGTAAAATGATCCCTCGAGAAGACTCACCTCGTTGCACCATGATTTAAACGGGAATTAAAGCTTGAAACATTAAATCACGAGTTGATTCGAACCATGAAATGATAATCGACGAATAAGCAACAGGTGTTAGGAACAACGCCCAATAGTTTACTGCCATTACCTATACTACTCTGTTCCTTTTATTAACACGACAAACTGCGACAAACGCACGCGTGCGCTCCCTACTTTCTGATGCACGCGTTGCGCGCGAACTTGTTTGATTTTAAATTTCAGAACATTTCGATTTTAACTAAATTATAAAAATAGCTATTGATAGAACGCAAATATCGGAAGCTTTTAAATAAATTTGTATGAAAGTAGTTGTATAAAAATATTTAGATATTACTATAATTTCAATAATTATTAAAACAGAAAATTTGAATTTTCATAACATTTAAATAATAACAAAGCAAACATAATGTAATTACAATTATACCATTAATCTTATTTTATGAATAGTTCATTCATAGAATGAGAAGAAAATTTATATACATATTTATATGTATGTAGAATGACAATGTATTTCCGTTGTACCCATTACACCATACCTACTCATAGTAACATCAACAATAGTTTCGGATTTCTCCATTATTTCCTTAAATGTATTCCTACATGAATAAATTTGTATCGGTGAGATGAGTTCTGTTTTCGTGTGTTTCATGGGACTGCGCGTCGGTAAGGGTGGTACGGGTATCTTTAAGGCATTTCTTAAACACATTGAGAATCTTTCTATTATGCAATCTTCATAATATTTTCACAGGGCCAGGAAAGAAGATACCTTTACTTTTTATTACAGCTCTAAACGTACATATTCTTTGTAAACATGATCACAGTGTAAAGGCGAATTGTTCAATGTTTCTGGTCCATTTTTGCCTAAACCACTAGATTTTCAAATATGTTCCTATTTCGTCTACTCTGTTCTTTAAGAATTTATGTACAGTGCTAACTAAAATAATATTCTGGATCGATAACATGCAGTAATTTAAATTATCTACACAAGCATGCGAAGGTAGTTCAATGATAGCGAGTTCATAGTTTAACTCCATACGAATTGCACAATATAGTAAATAATTGTGTGGATCAGTGGCAATTATGTAGTAGATATGGGCTCAGATAGAATCAAATAACACATACTGAAACTACAAATTTCCTTGTGTAGTGAAACTGCAAGAAATTAAAAACACTTAAAAAGGAAACAAAATGTATGGCTGATAAAGTAAATCATACAATGGATTTTCCCAACTTGATAATGTGACAACATTAAAAATACCTTTATAACAGAACATTTTCTGAAGCAAAATACAGCTCTTGTTTGTTAGCTTTGCTGATGCAACTGTTACTTACTACTAATTTAGTACACTCTATGGAAAATTTTCTCAAAGCTGCGATTACCACGAAATGTGGATCAACATCCTACTAACAAGGAGAAGTTCCCAGGTGTCCGCCACCAATTACCAGAGGCGGATTAAGGTCGGCTGAGGCCCCGGGCGCAAAAGAAAATATTGGACCCCCTTACAAAAGTTACTGATAACTGCAACAATTACTTCAAAATTGCGCAGCGTTGCACAGTCTTATACTTTTCTCGCTTACAATATGAAATCAAATTTGGGGTCATTAAAAAAAAAGTGGAAAGTTGGTTTTTGTGGGGCCCCTCAGAAGTCGGGGCCCCGGGCGCGCGTCCGGTGCGCCCGCTGTTAAATCCGCCTCTGCCAATTGCTTTGAATTTTGAATATGTTTTAGAAGACCGAAAAATAAGATATACGTGTTTTTTATAGCTGCCCGTTTTCATATTTAGGGGGTGAAACCAATCCCCAAAGTTATAAGATTTTTAGGTGTTCATCACCGATTACTTTGGTTTCTGGATATGTTTTAGAGGACCGAAAAATAAGATATACATACATGTTTTTCATACCGTTTTCATATTTAGGGGATAAAACCACCTCTCAAAACTTGAGTAAAACTTGATATAAATTTAATTTACGTCATAACTTGGTGTATGGACAATGTTCTTGTTGTCAGTCATCGTTATTAGGAGGTAACTATGAGGGGTGGTTTCACCCTTGAACATGTAAATGGACCAAAATAAAGAGACACGTATTTCTTATTTTTCGGCCCTCTAAAACATATCCAAAAACCAAAGCAATCGGAGATGAACACCTGAAAATCTTATAACTTTGGGGGGTGGTTTTACCCCCTAAACATGCAAACGGGCCAAAATAGAAAGATATGTAATTTTTATTTTTCGGTCCTCTAATTAAAACATATCCAAAATTCAAAGCAATCGGCGAACACCTGGGAACTTCTTCTTGTAAGTAATTCTAGTTGCATTTACCATGAAATTCATAGTTGCAATACTTCGGTATTCTGTAATATATTCTTTTGTGTTATTTGATTCAGGCCTGCATTCGTGATACAGCGAATACTATTTAATATACATATATATTGTAGAATTCGTAACAATTTCAGTTATGAACATTTCGCCATTTGAATACTTTCTCGTGTCTCTGTATGCCAAGAAACATTTGTAGTTTACTTTTAATCAACGTTTTTACATATCACTTGAAATAGGAATTATTTTAAAAAATGTTCAGCATTGTGCAATATACATATACACAAGTTTTTCCAATTATCGTTGAGATTCCAAAGAATTTCAGTACAAAATTGACGCGTGGGTCATGATAATCATGTACACAGTAACGTTCAATTAAATCACAAATTGAAAGTTTCGTGGAGTAAGTGGAATTGTCATTTAAAAATTTTCCAATTTTCCAGAAATTTCTAACAATTATACATAAATCTGTGAATCAATCTCAGGCCAGTGAGAATTGAACTGTAATTAATTTAAAATAATTGCTTTTTCAAATTCTTTTTGTAGAATTTAATGATTTGCTTAGTCTCAATTCTATTTAATTGGAAACATTTTGCATATAGAACTGAGATTAAATGTATCAATAGACAAGGGGAAATAAATGGCTCCTTCACATGTTGATATTTAACGCAATGCCATTTGAACTTGTTACCTGTGTTGAATTATGAAAATATTATAGAAAGCACGATGCAGTCGACTTAAGAAACTAGAATTTAAAAATTACCGATTCTTAAATGTATTTATGAAATCATGTGTATTTTATAATAACTATGTCAACATAATTTGGTCAGGCAACATTGAAGAGCTATTTATTTTCTTTTTATATATACTTCGCTACTATCAAACGGCTCGATAATTCAATAATTTACGGCTGTATATTGTAGATTTAACATTGTGTACCAAAGAAATTAACACTAAGAATTATTAAGTGAATAAATTCACTTAGAAATGACAATTTTTTTTAAAGAACTTCAATCCTGAAGCAAATTGCTTCTGTTTTTGCAAATAATCATAAATACAATTTAGATCGTTAAGAAATGAATTACAACGCATTTGAGAATATTTTGTTATCATCTGTTCCATATACTTATGTTCTAACTGAATAAATTCTATCACAACTGAAATTTTACATATTTTGCATTATTAAAAATATATTTTTATTCTTTATATTGTATGCATAAAAATAATAAAGTTGTTAGCAAAAACAACATTAATTTCTTCGCGATCTAGTGTATATTTTTCTTCAATTTCATTTCTAGAGATAGAAACGCGTAACGAGAAACATTCTTTCATGTAGACATAAAAAAAAATTATGCCTCGACGATGCTGATGTACAACGCCTACTTTTTTCAAAAACGAATCATTTGCATGTTATTTTCATAAGCTCAATAGAGAGTCAATTGTGACTCTGAGAAAACCATTTCCATCATATTTGAAAATATTTCGATAAAAATATTAAATCATAATTATTAGTTTCTTTAACAGTTCAAACTTGCGCCGGAACACTGAAAGCTCTAACTTCGTTTGAAAAATACATTAATTGCATTTAATAAAATTTTTACAACAGAATAAGTGATAACAGAGATAATTAATTTGACAAATTTCAAGATTTTAAGAATACGAAAATAAGAATATAATAGATAACATAGAAAATAAAGAAATAACAAAATTTACGAGACAGAAGAGCATCGTCAAGCCTAAGTATTTAAAACTTGGTACGCTGGAATGCAAAGTAATAATAAATAACTTATATATCGATAAATAATACAATGATGACAATAATATTAATAATAATAACATGACAACAATAATTATGTTAAATATTACGTAGTGTACGGAACGATTTTTAAATAACAACCATAAACAATAATCTTCGTGCGTATCTTCCTCGATCTATTTCTTTTAAATATAGAATATGAACAGGGTGTCCAATTTAACTCTATATCCCCTCGTATTATTTATTACTCTGACTGTTAGAAAATTACTTAGCATTTAAGTATGATATCTTTTACCTATGAGACTGCAGTGAAAATATTTTTTACTTAGTTCGTAGATATACGAATGTACAACTTTGTGTACTTAAATTGGATACCCCGTATATACACACATTACGCGCATGACCACATACATACATTCATACGTACATGTATTCACAGAACAACATATCAAGTCCGGAAATCATATTTCGAAACAATGTGGGTAACACTTCTTTCGTATCGATTTGCACTGAAGCTGATATCAATTTAATTTCATTTCATTTTAATTAAACTCTGATTTCACACTTTAACTCTGTTCTCAATTGATTTTCAATTTGATTTAGATTTACGTAAGTAGATTACATAATAATTTATTCTGATCATAAGATCCATCTTTGAAATATGATATCTCGACTTCCTTATTTTCGTATTTTTTTTTTGTATTTTAATACTTCTCTGTACAAATATCTCTATATAAAATATCTTTTGAGCTGATACAGTACTTCAGCTGTCACCTCTCTTTCCCATTTGTATATTTATATTAATATGCAACGATACACCTGGCTCGGTTCCTTTTTCGCACCGTAACAATAAATCGACGACTGAAATTTAGTTTGCAAATAAATATCTCTTAATTATTCGTACGTGATTTTTATGTACGAATAACCAAGTCCATTATTAATTCACGATCGTAAACTTATGCCACAAGAATTATATTACACACATTACGATAGAGATGGCTATCTTTGATACAATAGGAATAGATAAAACGTACGATAATATATGGAATCAACACAATTTAACAAACAAATTTATAAGCCAAACAAGGAGAGAAAGAACAGTGCGTAAAAAGAATTTGGATAGAAAGAAGGAGCTCATTGGTATTCTCACTGTTTTCATCTATCTAAATATACATAACTAGATTTAAAACTACCGATAGAGCTTCTGGAATATGTTTTGGTAAAGCCCCATGGACGGATTCTTCGTACAATCATAAATTAGCACGATTCGGACGAGTGTGAGCGTTGGCAAAGGTATCTCGATAAAGGCACGATTTTCCTCCAGATTCTAAGATCATTCCTCGAACCTCGACTATCTTCTTTCCGATGTAATTCGAGTATTTATTAATACATAGATATTAAAATATGTAGAAATTTTGTTCGAACATCCGAATACAAATGCGTTTCATAGCACGAGATGTAATTTCCTTTTTATCCAAGCTCATAATTTTCATTACATCGATCGTGTTCACGTTAGATTCATTTGTTATATTTAATAAGTGTTTCAATAATCGAGGGTCTAGGCACTTTTGAAAGAGCGTTACTTTCCCAATAACTACTGATGACTTTTGCTTAATAAATGCGAATTGAATTGATACAAATTACAACACTGCTCCCCGCAAATATTGCACTTCCAAGGGTTGCTTTCGCTGTGGCAGCCCTTGTGAAGGAAGTACAGTGTTTGGTCGGGAAAGGTAATTCTGCAGTGAGCACACTGAAGTCCACTGCTTCGTTGATCGGGCCTCGTCGAGCTAGGCGGTTCTCCTCTTGAATGGGGATTTGAATTTGAGCTATTACTACCTATTACAAAATCAATTTGTCTGTACTTTTCGCACATGAATTGAAGTAACAGTTAAATCATAATAATTAAAAATATGAGACTTTCGTAACTGCAATCAATTAAATATGTATATATGAACGCAACAATAAAACTAATTTGCATAAAAGCATAAAAAATTTACCATTGTTATTGTTGTTATTATTATTTCCAGAGCCAGATGAAAGTTTGCGTCGTAAATCGTCTCGGAGGAGAGACTTCAGTGGAGAAACCTTTATCAAAGATGGTAACGGAAGATTGCTAGATGTTGCTCCATTCTCCTCTGTTCCATTGCTGTTTGGTTCTTGCTTAATAGGAATAAGTGAAATCGAAGGTGTAATTGTTTCGTCGCTTCCACCAAGGTTCCTTTAATTAAGAAATAAATTCAGCTTCAGCTTGACTGAACAGATATTAATTTTAGAAACACGCCTCGCACCTGTGAATGCCGCTATTGTTAACAGGTAACTGATGATGGCTACTGCTCGGAGCATTACTGTTACTGTCTGCGCTTTGAGGGCTATTTGGACTATCTCCGTTAAGAGGAGCAGGGCTTGGGTTCCGCTGACTTGCAACTTGCTCAGAATAAGGAATTGATATCTCTATGTGCGGTGTCAGAAAGTGCATCGGCGGTGTTGCGTTATCTGCCGATCGATTCCCAGTACTGTCTCCGCTATCTGAAAGGGGAGCCGAGGGCATGGCCTCTCCTGGAGTGCAGCTATTCATCAAAGAACTCGAACTGTTTGGTCCTGGATTATCCAAATCTATTCCGTGCCTAAAATAATAATTATTGAGTCAAGCGAATAGACAAGTCACCGATTTGATTACACAATGTTTACAGCATTGTCTAAAGACTTAAATATTAACCTGTTAAAAAAATGTAACCTGAGGCACTTCATAGTTGCCGCACGATAATTGCACAGAGGACAAGACTTGACCATATCGTGTTGTCCAACGTGCTCGTTCTGAAAGTGGGCCCTCATCGCGATTTGCCTTTGAAAACCTCGGTTACAGATCGGACAATGATACGGCAGAGTTTTAGAGTGGGTGGTGAAATGTTCTGCCAAGTGATCCTTTCGAAAAAATCGTTTCTGGCACACGCGACACTCGTACGGCTTCACGCCGGTATGTCTCATCTACAATCGAATTTATACTCCTCTATAATTTCATTCGTAAATCTTAATCCTGTGAAATACATAGTAATTCAATTCGTACCTTGTGCCGCCTCATATTCGCTCCGTTAGAAAATTTCATATTGCACACATCACATTCGAACATTTTTCTGTGAGAACGAATTCCAGAATGGGTCTCATCTCCGTCTCCGTCATTGTCAGCTGCTTCTATGTTCTCTGTGCTCTCTCCCGGCTCAGCATTGGCCAGACACTGGTCCTGATGAGCGCAGAATGCTGTCTTATTTATAGTCTCATAGTTTTCACACCTTTCACACCTGTCCACACGTTATGGATCCTTTGATACGCTATTTAAGACTTTGATTATCTAAACGTTTATCGGGATCTTTTAAATGCAAAGGATTAGTTACATGAGGAAGACGGACCTAAAAGCAGGCACGGCGCCGTCGCCGCTGTCATAATTGGTGTTCAACGCAGCCTCGTTGTCCGGATCCAAATTGTCCTCTTCTCTCGGATTCGAAGATTCTCCGACATCGGCGTGCGAACAGGAATGAGAATCTACCTCGTTTTCCCCGCCGCCAGCATCAACCCCATCTGACATGATATCGAGCCCTCCAGACACTATGTCGTTGAACCTGCACCATTCGTTGTTGGTTACCTACAGTATCGAACAAATGCATTTCAACTTCTAATCTCTTTACGTATAATAGGAATCTATCTCTGTTTATTACGACGTTAACGTTCTACGCTTAATAAATTTATAATTTATAATTTATAATCTACGCGTGCAATACTGACGAACGTTTATAGGAGCAGAACATATAGTTTATGTTAATCGAGCGTTACTACTGTTAACAGTAATCGAGGCGGTAAATAATGAATAGCACGTTGGGAAATATTCTAGGGAAATGGTGAAATGAATAAGTAACATGATTAACTTTACGAAAATCTCGATGTTTACCTGTCAGTTTCGATTGAGGGTTCGAGGATGACGAGACGATTGGCCAATCCTAAGAGAAAGAGAAAGAAAGAGAGAGAGGAAAAGAGGGGGAGACTACTAGGACATGGAGTGAGAGAGATTCCGGTAAAGCGCAATGCCAGAGTACACTGCACTTTGTCCCAGTTTCGGGGGAATCCGTCACTGGTGACGTAGTTTTCCGCCGATCTGGCTGGACTCGTCACCGTATGGTCGACATCACTCTACGAGAAAGAGGAAACTGAGGTTCCTGCCTTGGTTTTCTTGTCCAAATTACGCACAACCAACCATCTCCGATTTTATGCCGCTTTAAATCGTTTTTCGCACAAAAATACACGACACCTTTGCGAACCACTGCACGTTCCTCTTTTACTGCCTCCTTCCACACGATCGATTAATCGAAATCATCGATCTTACGATATTCGACTGTATAGTAACTTTCGATCTATCAAATCGGCATTATCTGTCGATTTTTTTTTTGTATATCTTACCATAAATATAAATGTACATATACCTATTGCTAAGAGAATGTATATATTCATCAATAATTTACATGTATGTATGTAATTCGATTCGAAAATTAATTTTGCTAAGTAAATATAGAAATACGTGTTTATATATCGTTAAGTTTTCAAACATGTTAATTTGCACATATAAAAAACAAAGATAACGAGTAACGAATTCCTTTCATATGACAAAGATATGAATATTATTTACAAATAATCAATTTTTTAATAATGTAAGTTTCATATTCTCATATTAGTTTTTTAGGGCAACAGTATCGATGAGTTTATTGCCATGTGAAAAGTGGATATATATTTTATTATCTAATATTAAACTTTGCAATAGGCAAAAATATTTAAATTATTTATTTAGTTTGTAAAACAGGGTATTATAATATTATACTTTTCTATTTTGGTAGTATGAGAAAAATAAGTCATGTAACGGAAAAATCAATATTTCTACTAGGGTAAGTGTGGGTATTACTGCGGACTTTTAAGGTAGGTTAACTTTAGAACCCTCGATACGGCGTTCAAATGAATGAAAGTTCCTCCTTCTTTTTTTAAAAGAAAGGTGGGACCTTAATAATTCCATAAAAAAATATCAGGGCGGGGTAATATGTACAGTTAATTAAAAACACAGAGATTTGTCGATCAATGTCATTGCATGAGTTACTGCGGACATGCATGTATTACTGCGTGCCAGTTACTAACGAAACATCAGTTACTGCGCATGTATTACTGCGGTCTGATGTCAGGCGAAACATAACCTTAATACCTTTGCAGGTTACGTAGACAGAAATGAATACGGTCGGAAGAAAGGTTAGGTGGCGCAATGGTCGGTCCGCAGTAATACATGCACATGGTGTAAAGTACTGCACCTAATACTGCGGTGACAAATAAAAATTAAAACTAAAATGTAGACGACTGATTGATTGTTTTTCTGGAAAAATAACTCTTATTCTACCGAGCAATAATGCTACATTACATGTATTACTATTAATAACAAAAATATAAATGTTTTCCTAGTAGGTGTTCATGACCGCCATATCGGGAATCGACCGAAGTTTCGCCTTGACGAATTTCAAACTACGATAAAAGAATTAATAATAACTTTGCTGTACATATTTATTAATAATTACCTGTAATAGAGTTTAAAATAATTTTATTAAAAATTTTCAAGAGATTATGTACTTTCTAACATTAAATATGATCTGTTTTAGAATATCCGCAGTAATCGGGGCATCCGCAGTAATACCCACACTTACCCTACTTGGGATGTATCGTTTTATTTCTTTTAAAATATTTACATATTTCAATTTTGTATATGGGTATTAATAACCCTGATAACCATCTGACGCCAATCTGACATCAGATTGGTAGCAGAGTCTGGCATGAGAGCGCAGAATCTGACGTCAGATCCGTAGTCGTCTGTGTCCGCATTTGGCTGCGTTCTGAGGTACAGAATCTGATGTCAGATTCTGATGTCAGATCGGCAGCAGATGGACAGCAGATTCTGCCGTCTGCTAGGCACAGCCAACAGCGCCATCTGAGGTCCAGAATTAACATACAATTCCCTACGCGTGACGTCACATGGCCGCCCCTACGCGTGACGTCACACTAGGTGTATCCCCACCCTTTCTACTGCTCGTAGAGAAGTTTTGGAGCAGATTCTAAGATTCTGCTCGCAGGTTATATGAGCCGCAGTTTATTAAATAAGTTCTTTATTTTTTTTTATAAAGGTATGTGTTTATTCTTTAATATTACAAGTACAAAATATATATAAGTGGCACATATATTAACATTTAATATTTACATTTGGAAATGGTGATTCTAGATGCAAACATAAGCCAATTTTCCCGAGAACGAACTTTTATTCTACATTACATTTTTATTTATATAGATTTTCGACTTATTGTTTTTGCATAGAATCACCATATCCCTGCTTCTGTTAACTCTGAAAAGAAATACAACATTAGTATAAAATTGAAACGATACTGGGAATGTACCGATGAATATTTTATTAAACGTTAAGTACTTTATTTCAGTGATGCTAAAGTAAAGTGAGCACTGAAAAGTACTGTTTGGTTTAGTACGTTTTAAAAGACTGGCGCTGAAAAGTGCCGATTATTGTTCCTTGTGAACGTCGAGAGGTTGTTCCCGTTGGACTCGATTAAAATGGGCACTGAAAAGTACCGTTTGGTCTCTTCGCCACTGTAAAAGGAGACACATCTCAACTTTTAATGGGCATATTTCGTGAAATAAAACATCTGCCACAGTTCTTCAGACGTCATCAGCTTCTTCTTCGGGCTGCTGGTCGCTCCAAAACTCGCGGCGCCTTTGCAAGGCACTTGGGGGGGCTGCTGTCGCCCGTGGACCACACCTCCTGCTGCGTACTCTTTCTTTCGCGGTCCGCAGTGCCCGCTGCATATATAGTTGAAAGTCCGATCGGAGGGGCTTGTTGAAATGCGGGTTCCCAGACACCGCTTCTGAAAAAGTAATGCACGCAAAGTACATTAGTATAATTATTTATAAAAACATGAATATGCTTATTGCTTCGTACCGTAAATCGCCATAGTAATACGGGCGTTGTACAACGGCCGTTGTCCCGTACGGCCGAACCACGTGAAGGCCGTTGTCACGTCGTCGACAAGTGCCTCCTTCATACAAAAATCGACCGCGGCCTTCAGGCTGAACCCACCCACGTATTTTAAATATTGGACCTAAACAAAGTAAGTAAATATTGATGTAAGTATGTATTATATAAAAGTAAATAAAAGCATAATTTCGCTTTCACTTACAACATTGGAATATGTTTGGTCGTCGATGGTCTCGAAACAGTCCACCTCCTCCGGTGACGAGAGAGGAATGATCGCTGGTTTCCTTGGTGGACCGTTACGGGTGAGTTGCACACATTGGAGAACATTCTCCAATAAAGTATTCATTCTTCTGCAAGCAGAATGGATGGAGGCGTAACGTATTAATAAACACGATAACATGCAATACTTACCTTAGCTCCGTCTCGACGCTCGCCGTGCGGTCTTCCAGGCTCCTGCGAACATGAACATTTATAATAGAAAACGTCACACTATCAATATTTTTATAACAAAAAAAAGAAACATGTAAATTTACCTATTAGCAGGAGGTTGTATGTGCACTGTATGGTGCTGAAACGGCTCATTCTGAATGACCGTGGCGCGTGCAGAGGACGTCCCTGGATCGTGATGATCCCTTATTGTTGCGAGGACAGGAGCACTGGCAGCAGCAGGACTATTCTGCAACATAAGAACGTTACTCGGATTAGTCGTAGAAAAATCCTTTGACGTTGGTAGATAATTATTTGATTCCTGCAGGATTGTCCTCAAATCCTGGATATCCTGATCGATGCTTTGCTTCGGCATGGCTGACGTCTTCTTTCTTGGAGGTTCCTCCTCCGAAGAAGTCGTCTGATACCTCGCTGGTTTGGCGACCACACGCTTCTCTCGCTGCGACATGTTTGGTAAACCTGTGAGTAAAAGTACATATTACAATTCTTAGCAAAGGTGTGTTGGCTGTTTTTCCTATTTTACATGCATACATGCAATATTAACCGAACCCAGGTAATGTATTACTCAATAATTCGAGTGTAACTCGACAAAGGCTATAACAGTAGAAAATGTAAAAAAGTGACCCATGAAGAAATATTCGAACCAAACGATAAAATAACTCATCAACAGAGATTAACAAGGATACGTGTAAATATAATATTACTTATGAAGAGCAATACAAAAGGAAAGTATAATACAAAAGAAGAAAATGTAAATATTATAGAGCATGCCCCTCACCAGAAAATAGTCGTAACTTACCAAAAACAAGAGACGAGGCTAGAAATGGAAGATTTTTTTTTTTTTTTTTTACATGGTGGAAATCCCTAACGGATACCTCACCCCCATGGCAGGGGTGAGATTATGTGGGGCTTGCACCCACTAAAACCACCATGGTGACCGCCTGACGCGAGAAGCTACACGAGGGAGTGGGACTGACAGCGAGATACATCCAGCGAAAATAAAAGTGGAAGAATTTAAATACTATGGATCCTACGGCTTCTCGCTGTGCGTAATAACAGCAACGATATACCTACGGGGTTCTAAGAGGTTTGTGTCAGTGGACATACTACAGCGAAAAGGCATTCTATAACATTTGCCACGAACCTGATCGGGGGAGATATATAAAATTTCATGGCTCAATGTGGCGCATTTATATATGCCAAGAGCCGAAGACTCTATGCCGACATCATAAAAATTATCGACTTCTAAAAATTTTTTGATACCCAAACGATACGAGTCATTGTCCATGCCAATAGTGAAAATTATGCAGATCGAGCCATCGTCTGAGATGCAACAATTATCGCGTACATTTGTGCCTAGAGATATGTTATTAAATTCTATCTTACGGTACTGAGAACAATTGGTGTCATTCGTAAGGGGTCTAGATACACGAATAGAAAAATCGACATTACGATGAATGTTTGTGCCATGTGATTGTATCTCCCTCATCCTGTTGAAAAATTGTTGGAGAGGAAGAGATGGCTTATTAAGAAATTTTTTAAAAATGGACATGTTGTTTTCATAGGGAAAAGCAGAACATGAATCTAAATTACCAAAACGTCTGACATCGTTGGTTAAGTGAAGAAGACCATGGACGTTATAACTATTAAAAGTTGGGCCATATAGGTTTTCGGTACGAAGAACAAATTTCTGTAAAGCTGACTCTGCGAATCTCAAGTGGGGGCTCGATGGAGATTCTGCAACCAAAATTCTTATGGCCGCATGTAAAATTAAGAAGTGCTTGTATATTTCATCGTTGAGTACACCATACAGTACAACCGGCCCTGTATATAGAAGGAACTGACGAAACTCGGTCGCCTTATATTTACAATATTCCTCAATAGCTCTGGGACGTCTGGCAAAGTCCAAGGGACAATATCTTGCGAGATTGTTGAGTCTCGTAGATATCACAGAAATATTCAGTGCGGGCAATTTTGACAAAAATGTAAAGCTTCCAGATACCCACGCGGACAAAAGTTTCTTCATTACGCCCAAGCATACAAGGTGCATATACTCGAACGGAACTTGGGAAACCATTCCTATCGGTAGCGATGCCAATGGGCTTGGACCTTCTTTGTGATGGTTCTCGTGTAACCGTTTAGGGTATTCCTCATCGGTACGAGGAGAATCATCTATACCATCGAAGGCATAATGCTTACCGTTCAGGGTACCAGAAACCATACATTTGGAACAGGGATATTGAGACATATGCCCAAAATGATTCAACACAAATGCTCGAGCTGGTGCGTCAGCTATGAAACATCTCAAACGTATGGGCAACTTACTGCCATGAAAATTTATACCTCCGTTGGACATGATGGCTTTGACGTTTGCAATAAATTTCTCAAAAAAAATATTGGGATCGTGTGGTTTATGGCGACCTTTATAGATTCCTACCACTATTGGCTTTATACGGGGAATATTTGAAATCCTACATTGGATGGGCCAGAACTGAATGGAACCTTTGTCCACACGACATCCGTCGGTATGAAAATCTAATTCTAACTCTCTAACAAAAGATACGGACAAAGGGAGACTTTTAACAATTTCTGTTTCCAGATCGAAATGAATGTATTCTCCTGGTTCCACGACGAATGTAACAGCAGGATTACGTGGCGTATCGAGAAGTGTTCTAACATCCTGAGGCAACTGGGAAAAACAGGAATGCGTTCGAAGGAGAGATAATATATTATTTCCTTGAACGTGTGTTAAATTGCTGTCTACGAAACAAGACGCTAAACGTTGGCGAAAAGATGGCTCGGAGAAAGTATCACAGGACAATGAAACTGTATCATGAATTGAAGAAACGCGTGACGTGGAAGTAGAAGGACCGGCGTCTTCTACATTGATATCGCGCCTAACACTGAATCTATCCGGGATAAAATTAATAGGAACGGACGAACTACAACCTGCAGATGTGCTAGCAGCATCTCGCACGTTAGAAGTATTATCCGCTACTCTACGAACGGTGTTAAATTCAGGACGGTATCGCGCGCGTAACTTTTCTCGCATCTCGCGTATAACCCTCCTTTTTTGCCTCGCCGACAATGCGTGTCCGGGTTTCCGCGACGTAGACAACTTGAAACGATTAAATTCCATAATTACTTACGTCTTGCGGATGTCTCGGGATGATATTCGTACTTTTTAATGCTCTGGAAATTCTTCGGATCTGCCGTCGATGACTGCCACCTCAGAATGAACGAGAATTCGAAACAAACGCGAACTGGGAAGTAGAGTCCCGACCAATCACGAATGACCGCAAGGCGGCGCAGCCAATCCGAGCGCTTTTTTTCCAGCACAAAGGGTACCACGTCGAATAAAGGGTACCACGAGGTAATATTTTGGCGGTACACTGGACTACGCTACCAGTATCGTTTCAATTTTATACTAATGTTGTATTTCTTTTCAGAGTTAACAGAAGCAGGGATATGGTGATTCTATGCAAAAACAATAAGTCGAAAATCTATATAAATAAAAATGTAATGTAGAATAAAAGTTCGTTCTCGGGAAAATTGGCTTATGTTTGCATCTAGAATCACCATTTCCAAATGTAAATATTAAATGTTAATATATGTGCCACTTATATATATTTTGTACTTGTAATATTAAAGAATAAACACATACCTTTATAAAAAAAATAAAGAACTTATTTAATAAACTGCGGCTCATATAACCTGCGAGCAGAATCTTAGAATCTGCTTCAAAACTTCTCTACGAGCAGTAGAAAGGGTGGGGATACACCTAGTGTGACGTCACGCGTAGGGGCGGCCATGTGACGTCACGCGTAGGGAATTGTATGTTAATTCTGGACCTCAGATGGCGCTGTTGGCTGTGCCTAGCAGACGGCAGAATCTGCTGTCCATCTGCTGCCGATCTGACATCAGAATCTGACATCAGATTCTGTACCTCAGAACGCAGCCAAATGCGGACACAGACGACTACGGATCTGACGTCAGATTCTGCTGCCAGATCTGGTTATCAGGGAATATAGGGGTAGTAGTCAAAAATAGAAACTGTACATCTGTTTTTAAATATCAAACACACGGCTTAAATATCAAACCACATACTTAAACGTAAAATTTTCTGTTCTTTTCATTTCTAGTGCCAATAATAGATGTTCCCAGGACAGGCTGAACCCATTATGCAAGTTATGCGCCGAATAAGGGCGCCAGCCGAAGGGGCGTTAAAAAACTATATCGCAAGCTTAAAAATAAAAAAAATAAAACCGATTTCAAAAAAATAAAATTGCACTAAAAAGTAAAAAATAATTTTTTCTCTCCTATTTTTTAAGTCGGCGTCAGATTTACACAGTGCAAATCTGACGCCGACTTAAAAAATATGAGAGTCGTAGATTAAATAAGGGAAAAAGTTATTTTTACTTTTTAGTGCAATTTTATTTTTTTGAAGTCGGTTTTAATTTTTTTCAAATTTTTTTATTTTTAACTTTTTAGTTTTGTGTATATTGACACAACATGCTGAGAAGATATGCGCGTACGTACATAAAATAATAATAATTAAGTGACAATAGTCTTTATTATTAACCAGAACTGGCAAACTAATGGGCCAATGTTGGTGCAGTGTAGGATGGGACCACCGCGCCGGGACATCGCCTTCTTTCAAATGAAAAATGATCATCAAAATCAGCCTATATGCTGAGGAGTTATGCGGGGACGAACACAAAAAAAAATACAAACGGGTCGAATCTATAACCTCCTCCTTTTTGAAGTCGGTTAATAAAGGAATCCAACTCCCACATAAACAAAATGTAAATGTAATTTTTTTATTGTACCTCGTAAAGACAAAACATATTAAATAGAAAACAGGTCCAAAAAATGGGAGTGCCAAAAATTTTCTTGCATAAGGACACCAACCATTCTCGTGCCGGCCCTGGATGTTCCCTTTTAAAAAATCAAGTTGACCTTGGAATGACCTTTTGATTTGACCCTTCGGTTATGGCTAACGTCACCATCAAATGCCTCTTTTCAAACCCTAAAACATTTTTCGAAAACTTCGTACTTACGAGTTAATCCGAGTTTCCCATTTTTCAGGCACACCCTCTATATTTCTCGGGCACTCATAGCGTATTCGGACGGTCGCACTGGTACGCACTGAGTGCGACTTTTAGCCAATTAGAAGCGAAAAAGTTCGCACTCAGCGCGCACTAATGCAGGTTGCCGAATGTGCTATTAGCCAATTGGAAGCGAGAAAGTTCGCACTCAGTGCGCACTAGTGCAGGTTGCCCAATGTGCTATCACAATCAGTCCTGCTGGACCACTGTGCCGAGCCTGTACTGCAGAGTTGGGCAAAATGTAATCTAATTACAACTTACAAATTACGATTAAAATGTAATTGTGTAGTTGATTATACATTCTTTTCTGTAACCGTTCATTTATAGGTAGTTGACGAAACCAAATGGTCAATTACCTAAACTAACGATTTCAGAAAATAATGTGTAATCAACTACACAATTACATTTTAATCATAGTTTGTAAGTTGTAAGTAGATTACGTTTTGCCCAACTCTGCCGTACTGGCATTCTTAATTAAGACGTCCCCAGCAATAACTGTGTCGGGTCCGCCACCCCCTCACACTGCGTCATTAAGTGGAGAGGAGTTTCGTCGTCCTCTCCACACCTGGGGCACCTTAATCCCTGCACGATCCTAAAGTGCGCAAGGTGCTTTCTCGTGTGCCAGTGTCATGTGACCATCCCTACGAGTGGTCGCAACTGCAACCTATCCAGACGGCTAAGAGTCGCCCCAGCTTCCCGCAAGATCTCATTACTAGGGTCTTCGCGTGTCTCGTGTGTTGGGTCTGCTCCCTGAGCTGATCGGGTTTCTGTCTTATCCCACGCTTCGTCCACCCCATCACAGTAAGTACTCACGGACCCGCTTAAGTTTTAGGCCCTAAGGTGCAAAGCGAGTCCCTACACGTACGGCTTCTCGAGCCATGTCATTCGTCCTTTCATCACCTTTAATTCCGGTGTGTCCCGGAATCCATAGTAGCCTGAACTCTGACGCGATTGTTTATTGCCAGTTGCGTCAGCATGTCCACGCAGTTTAACACCAGACTAGATCTTACTACTACGCTTCGTAGAGATTCGAGTGCAGCTAAACTGTCGCAGCAACCCTTTTTTAGCTTTAGTAGAACCGGTGGGGTCCTAGTTCCTCTCCATCCTCTCTTCCTGGTGTTGGTCTTAAGATGCCGAAGCGGACCTGGTGTGCCGCTCCCGCTTCCCCACGTCCCACGCCATTCCGGACAGAAACCTCCCTGAAGAGAGACCTGCCCAGCCGCACGTGGGCTGCGAAGCCCCGTTCGCGGAGATTCTGGTGTGAATTTTTATTTTACCCAATCCAGGATGAGGTGAACGCAACCTCTCCAACTCCTCCCTGCCACACACCCTTCATAACTGAGTGCGGAGGCCAGAGTTTTGTCGGCCGATCCGCTGCAAGACATCTTCCGTCTTCTCCGGAGGGAGATTCTCTGGGTTGACACTCTGTCTCTGTCTCTCTCTCTCTCCATTACCTGGAGAGATGCGCCGTCCCAGGGCCTCAGATTCTCTACCGTCGTCTTTAGCCATTCTTTGGCGACGTGGTCCGTGCAGATTATCCACAGGATACCCTGCATGTACCCACAATCCTCGAAGCAAGGGACCGCGATCCCCTTTGGAATGGTATTTATCGTTTCCCCGAGCTTTACGGGGGGAATGCTCGACATAATGAGGTACCCCAAGGGCCTGCTACCCAAAGGGCATCGTTCGTGACACTGTAACTCCTGTACCATTCATGACTCGGCACGATTGCTTCCACCTTGGATTGGGGAACTGGTCCGCGGCGGGGCCTTTGCTTCCCCCACGGGGTTTTTAAGTCCCCGGGGTCCGCATATAGCACCCGCTAACCGTGACCCTCCACGGCACGTCCTCTCACCCGGCCCGATCACCGTGTGGTGATTCAGACCGCGACGATCAGGAAGCCGCTTCACGTTACGGCCGTCCTCCTATCCACCTGGAGGCGCGCTCGGTTGGTGTTCCGCCTAAAGCCTGCCGTTCCAATGAGCGGCTGGCGACTGCGGTTGGCGACGCTTCCACTAGTGCAAGGGAGAAACAGATGCATACGTCTCCCTTGCACTAGTGGAAGCATCGCCAACCGCAGTCGCCAGCCGCTCATTGGAACGGCCACCTTAAATTGACGCGGATAGATCTACTTAGCTCCTCGCCCCCGTTTACGGGGGTAAAGAAACAGTCGAGATGTAATTATTTAATATTTTAAATGGTAGGAACGAAATAAATTAAAAGCATGTTGTAAAAAGAAGGCAGCAAAATTTCTCCATGAAAAATAAAAGTGTAGAAATGATTTTTTTTACATAAAACTTCGATTTTTAAGAACAGTGAATCATGTTCCAGCATTCAAAATTATTTAAAAATGAAGTATTGCTCAATAGAAACTTAATTCGCAACTTCCATCTACTTGAATAAAAAATTATTTTCTTTCTGCCTGTATTAAACAATGAATTAACAGTGATATCATTCTCTTTAAGTAAACATTTAATTTTTTTCTACTTTATGTTATTTGTTTCTCATTACACGTAGTAAGGTGAAATGTGTATGATTTATAATAAAATAAATGTATTCTGTTAGTACAGAATTGATACTCTTTCAATTTCCCAATCCAATATTTTTTGTATTGATATGTTGAATAGTAAATTGAAATCTGATTAGATATGACACGTAAAGTAATACAAAATCAGGAAAAGAAAAATTATATAAGAAAATAAAATTACTCTGAACAGATTTCAAATACCAGCCATTTAAGTTATACCCTAATACCAAGGTAGCTGAAAGTCATTCCTACAAAATTCAAAACACATAAATGTTTAATGGCCTTTTCTTATCTAGATTACGACTTTCACTTTTAACTGCTTGTGAAATAGTGATCGGAACTGTAAAGTCTTAATAGCATAGCCATTTACATTTCTGTTTATGTTGGTATATAAAGTTACAAAAGTATCCACCTACTGTGTACAGATTTTGCATACATTTTTAATCAATGTTAAAGTTAGAGTTACGATCTGTAATTCGCATTAGTACAAATTACCAACGAAATGTTCCAACAAATTTTAATAAAAGAATGAAACATGATAAGTGAGAATTTATGCATACTGGATTAAAACTAATAATAGTATCGTACAGATATCCAAGGAGAAGTTAATTTATAATAATTACATTTATATAAAGTAATTGAGTTTCCACAGATAATAATGTTTTAAATGAATTATGTATTATTTTGAATTAAATGTTCCCTAATATAAAGTATATTAATTGAGGTTTACAATAATGTGAATTATAATTGGTAATTTTACCTTTAACATTGATTAAATATGTTAAATAGGGCGTGCCAAACGTATAACGTAGATAAATACTTTTGTGAGTAAGTAACTTTTTTTGCAATAACATAATTTACATTCCGTCAGACCCGCTATGTTGTTTTAGTTGCCAATTTCCATCAGGATAAAATGATAGTATTATACAACTAAATATGATAAAAAGATTTCAGTAACGTAGGAAAAAACAAATCACAAATGGAACTATGCATTTCTTGTGATTCAATAATTATAAAACTATTACAACACTTAGCGCATAAAAGTGAATTCTGGTCAGTTGTATTTTTAAATAAATAAATATAATATAAAAATTGGCTACATTATTTTTAACCAAGTTATGATTATTAATTATTATTAATTAGATTGCTCAGAAAGATATTTTTAACAAGTCTCGTATAAACATAATCAACTTCAAACCGAATTCTTTAACAAAAAAATTGACTTTGAATTTCAGCTAAATACGTATGCACCATAGGCGCCTGAGGACACGCGGAGATAAGCGGAACGTCTTACGAACAACTGATGCGTTCCGCTTGTTCCGTTAATTTTCTCGAAAACGAAGTCTTTACTGCAATTTCGTCAGTCATGATTTTCGTCTTATTTTCGCGTGTATAATCCCCCCCCCCGAGTATTGACTACCAATAGAGTAGCACCCTGTATGTATCACTATTCTTACATCTTAATATATATCAATATTGAGAACAATCAATCTCTCATGTGGAGGTTGAGCACATAGTTGTCTTTATATAAGTTCCTTTTAGCTGTTAACTTCAGCTTGTTTTGTACAAATGTTTGGTCATCATTTGGTCATCACAATACGTTGCATCGCAGTTTAGGTAAATAGATATAATTTTTCTTATGCTTTCATCATTTTTTTTTAATAAAAACCTTTAAACGAACGCGTGATTTTCTATTCATACATACAACATCAAATATAATTTCACATTCTCAAATTGAGTAAAATAGATATGTATATGGATTTTCTAGGCAGGTTTTATAAATTTCCATTTTTGTTTATCTCAATTTTATAATTTAACCCCACTTTGCTTACACTTTCGGGTCTCTAAATTTCTCTTGTGACCATACACAGTGATACACAGTTCGCTTCCACCCAGGGTAGAGCACTAAAGAGGTGAGTATGCGCATCCGCCATTTTGTGTCCTCTGCAGAGGGAAATCATATACGAAGGGCGGTATTCACAGTCGCGTCTTGAGATCAAGACCATCTCAAGCATTTGCTTAAGATGCCGCCTAGATTCATAGTTGCGTCTTGAGGTCGTGTCTTGAGCATTTGCTTGAGGAAAATCTTTTTCAAATAAGTAAATCCTTGTATGACGTCACATGTGTCAAAGTAGACGGTAAAACGAGGTTATATTTTCAAGACGACGTTTTACATGTCTTGAGACCGTCTTTTGAGATTCCACCAGAAGAATGTCCGGAGTAGAGGGGGAACATCTACGGCAGTGGCCGTATGTGTGCGTGATGATTCCATCACCCATGTACCGTCACGTGATAGTCCCCCTCCACTCCAGAGATTCTATTCCCCGGCAACGCGTTGAAAGTTTAAACTATCAAATACTTCCGCCATTACCTGCATAAAGGACGCGAAAAATGGATTTTGTAGACTATATCGACATTAATATTGATATTAACGATATTGACGAAGATGATTATATAGCGGACAATAGAGTCGTTAGAAGGTATATTCGGGACGTGCAAAATCCATTTGAATATTACGATGAAGATGAATTTAAAAGGCGATTTCGATTTAATAAGGACTCTGTATTACATGGTATTTTACCGAGAATTATTGAAGGACTGGCGAAAATAAATAATCGTGGCCTGCCGATTGCCCCGCAATTGCAACTACTTGCATGCTTACGCATGGTATATGGGCCATCACGCATGTAACAGGGTGATCCTGGAGCAACTGGACTTTTGAGAAAAAATTGCGAAATTTCAAAATTGATCTTTGTTAAGTCTATACTAAAAATGGGAATATTTTTCAATTTCGGTTTTAAATTTTTAATTAAATTGGTATTACAAAACGTTAAAAAGCGAGAAGGGTATATATTTTTCTTTACCACCATCCCAAAATTGCCCCCCTTGATACCTGTTACATAAAAACAACATTCTTTATTCTATCGTATCGAAGTCCTGGAAGTCATCGTGAGGCACCACGGGGGGTATCCTCGCCATTCCGGAGACTCTCTGCTAAACTGTTCCCCCGGCATTGCTATAATATAACCTCGACGCTCACACGCATTACAGTTTAGTGGTTGGGTTTATATATTAGTTCATTATATAAATCAATATAAATCAACCCTGATAACCATCTGACGCCAATCTGACATCAGATTGGTAGCAGAGTCTGGCATGAGAGCGCAGAATCTGACGTCAGATCCGTAGTCGTCTGTGTCCGCATTTGGCTGCGTTCTGAGGTACAGAATCTGATGTCAGATTCTGATGTCAGATCGGCAGCAGATGGACAGCAGATTCTGCCGTCTGCTAGGCACAGCCAACAGCGCCATCTGAGGTCCAGAATTAACATACAATTCCCTACGCGTGACGTCACATGGCCGCCCCTACGCGTGACGTCACACTAGGTGTATCCCCACCCTTTCTACTGCTCGTAGAGAAGTTTTGGAGCAGATTCTAAGATTCTGCTCGCAGGTTATATGAGCCGCAGTTTATTAAATAAGTTCTTTATTTTTTTTTATAAAGGTATGTGTTTATTCTTTAATATTACAAGTACAAAATATATATAAGTGGCACATATATTAACATTTAATATTTACATTTGGAAATGGTGATTCTAGATGCAAACATAAGCCAATTTTCCCGAGAACGAACTTTTATTCTACATTACATTTTTATTTATATAGATTTTCGACTTATTGTTTTTGCATAGAATCACCATATCCCTGCTTCTGTTAACTCTGAAAAGAAATACAACATTAGTATAAAATTGAAACGATACTGGGAATGTACCGATGAATATTTTATTAAACGTTAAGTACTTTATTTCAGTGATGCTAAAGTAAAGTGAGCACTGAAAAGTACTGTTTGGTTTAATACGTTTTAAAAGACTGGCGCTGAAAAGTGCCGATTATTGTTCCTTGTGAACGTCGAGAGGTTGTTCCCGTTGGACTCGATTAAAATGGGCACTGAAAAGTACCGTTTGGTCTCTTCGCCACTGTAAAAGGAGACACATCTCAACTTTTAATGGGCATATTTCGTGAAATAAAACATCTGCCACAGTTCTTCAGACGTCATCAGCTTCTTCTTCGGGCTGCTGGTCGCTCCAAAACTCGCGGCGCCTTTGCAAGGCACTTGGGGGGGCTGCTGTCGCCCGTGGACCACACCTCCTGCTGCGTACTCTTTCTTTCGCGGTCCGCAGTGCCCGCTGCATATATAGTTGAAAGTCCGATCGGAGGGGCTTGTTGAAATGCGGGTTCCCAGACACCGCTTCTGAAAAAGTAATGCACGCAAAGTACATTAGTATAATTATTTATAAAAACATGAATATGCTTATTGCTTCGTACCGTAAATCGCCATAGTAATACGGGCATTGTACAACGGCCGTTGTCCCGTTCGGCCGAACCACGTGAAGGCCGTTGTCACGTCGTCGACAAGTGCCTCCTTCATACAAAAATCGACCGCGGCCTTCAGGCTGAACCCACCCACGTATTTTAAATATTGGACCTAAACAAAGTAAGTAAATATTGATGTAAGTATGTATTATATAAAAGTAAATAAAAGCATAATTTCGCTTTCACTTACAACATTGGAATATGTTTGGTCGTCGATGGTCTCGAAACAGTCCACCTCCTCCGGTGACGAGAGAGGAATGATCGCTGGTTTCCTTGGTGGACCGTTACGGGTGAGTTGCACACATTGGAGAACATTCTCCAATAAAGTATTCATTCTTCTGCAAGCAGAATGGATGGAGGCGTAACGTATTAATAAACACGATAACATGCAATACTTACCTTAGCTCCGTCTCGACGCTCGCCGTGCGGTCTTCCAGGCTCCTGCGAACATGAACATTTATAATAGAAAACGTCACACTATCAATATTTTTATAACAAAAAAAAGAAACATGTAAATTTACCTATTAGCAGGAGGTTGTATGTGCACTGTATGGTGCTGAAACGGCTCATTCTGAATGACCGTGGCGCGTGCAGAGGACGTCCCTGGATCGTGATGATCCCTTATTGTTGCGAGGACAGGAGCACTGGCAGCAGCAGGACTATTCTGCAACATAAGAACGTTACTCGGATTAGTCGTAGAAAAATCCTTTGACGTTGGTAGATAATTATTTGATTCCTGCAGGATTGTCCTCAAATCCTGGATATCCTGATCGATGCTTTGCTTCGGCATGGCTGACGTCTTCTTTCTTGGAGGTTCCTCCTCCGAAGAAGTCGTCTGATACCTCGCTGGTTTGGCGACCACACGCTTCTCTCGCTGCGACATGTTTGGTAAACCTGTGAGTAAAAGTACATATTACAATTCTTAGCAAAGGTGTGTTGGCTGTTTTTCCTATTTTACATGCATACATGCAATATTAACCGAACCCAGGTAATGTATTACTCAATAATTCGAGTGTAACTCGACAAAGGCTATAACAGTAGAAAATGTAAAAAAGTGACCCATGAAGAAATATTCGAACCAAACGATAAAATAACTCATCAACAGAGATTAACAAGGATACGTGTAAATATAATATTACTTATGAAGAGCAATACAAAAGGAAAGTATAATACAAAAGAAGAAAATGTAAATATTATAGAGCATGCCCCTCACCAGAAAATAGTCGTAACTTACCAAAAACAAGAGACGAGGCTAGAAATGGAAGATTTTTTTTTTTTTTTTTTTTACATGGTGGAAATCCCTAACGGATACCTCACCCCCATGGCAGGGGTGAGATTATGTGGGGCTTGCACCCACTAAAACCACCATGGTGACCGCCTGACGCGAGAAGCTACACGAGGGAGTGGGACTGACAGCGAGATACATCCAGCGAAAATAAAAGTGGAAGAATTTAAATACTATGGATCCTACGGCTTCTCGCTGTGCGTAATAACAGCAACGATATACCTACGGGGTTCTAAGAGGTTTGTGTCAGTGGACATACTACAGCGAAAAGGCATTCTATAACATTTGCCACGAACCTGATCGGGGGAGATATATAAAATTTCATGGCTCAATGTGGCGCATTTATATATGCCAAGAGCCGAAGACTCTATGCCGACATCATAAAAATTATCGACTTCTAAAAATTTTTTGATACCCAAACGATACGAGTCATTGTCCATGCCAATAGTGAAAATTATGCAGATCGAGCCATCGTCTGAGATGCAACAATTATCGCGTACATTTGTGCCTAGAGATATGTTATTAAATTCTATCTTACGGTACTGAGAACAATTGGTGTCATTCGTAAGGGGTCTAGATACACGAATAGAAAAATCGACATTACGATGAATGTTTGTGCCATGTGATTGTATCTCCCTCATCCTGTTGGAAAATTGTTGGAGAGGAAGAGATGGCTTATTAAGAAATTTTTTAAAAATGGACATGTTGTTTTCATAGGGAAAAGCAGAACATGAATCTAAATTACCAAAACGTCTGACATCGTTGGTTAAGTGAAGAAGACCATGGACGTTATAACTATTAAAAGTTGGGCCATATAGGTTTTCGGTACGAAGAACAAATTTCTGTAAAGCTGACTCTGCGAATCTCAAGTGGGGGCTCGATGGAGATTCTGCAACCAAAATTCTTATGGCCGCATGTAAAATTAAGAAGTGCTTGTATATTTCATCGTTGAGTACACCATACAGTACAACCGGCCCTGTATATAGAAGGAACTGACGAAACTCGGTCGCCTTATATTTACAATATTCCTCAATAGCTCTGGGACGTCTGGCAAAGTCCAAGGGACAATATCTTGCGAGATTGTTGAGTCTCGTAGATATCACAGAAATATTCAGTGCGGGCAATTTTGACAAAAATGTAAAGCTTCCAGATACCCACGCGGACAAAAGTTTCTTCATTACGCCCAAGCATACAAGGTGCATATACTCGAACGGAACTTGGGAAACCATTCCTATCGGTAGCGATGCCAATGGGCTTGGACCTTCTTTGTGATGGTTCTCGTGTAACCGTTTAGGGTATTCCTCATCGGTACGAGGAGAATCATCTATACCATCGAAGGCATAATGCTTACCGTTCAGGGTACCAGAAACCATACATTTGGAACAGGGATATTGAGACATATGCCCAAAATGATTCAACACAAATGCTCGAGCTGGTGCGTCAGCTATGAAACATCTCAGACGTATGGGCAACTTACTGCCATGAAAATTTATACCTCCGTTGGACATGATGGCTTTGACGTTTGCAATAAATTTCTCAAAAAAAATATTGGGATCGTGTGGTTTATGGCGACCTTTATAGATTCCTACCACTATTGGCTTTATACGGGGAATATTTGAAATCCTACATTGGATGGGCCAGAACTGAATGGAACCTTTGTCCACACGACATCCGTCGGTATGAAAATCTAATTCTAACTCTCTAACAAAAGATACGGACAAAGGGAGACTTTTAACAATTTCTGTTTCCAGATCGAAATGAATGTATTCTCCTGGTTCCACGACGAATGTAACAGCAGGATTACGTGGCGTATCGAGAAGTGTTCTAACATCCTGAGGCAACTGGGAAAAACAGGAATGCGTTCGAAGGAGAGATAATATATTATTTCCTTGAACGTGTGTTAAATTGCTGTCTACGAAACAAGACGCTAAACGTTGGCGAAAAGATGGCTCGGAGAAAGTATCACAGGACAATGAAACTGTATCATGAATTGAAGAAACGCGTGACGTGGAAGTAGAAGGACCGGCGTCTTCTACATTGATATCGCGCCTAACACTGAATCTATCCGGGATAAAATTAATAGGAACGGACGAACTACAACCTGCAGATGTGCTAGCAGCATCTCGCACGTTAGAAGTATTATCCGCTACTCTACGAACGGTGTTAAATTCAGGACGGTATCGCGCGCGTAACTTTTCTCGCATCTCGCGTATAACCCTCCTTTTTTGCCTCGCCGACAATGCGTGTCCGGGTTTCCGCGACGTAGACAACTTGAAACGATTAAATTCCATAATTACTTACGTCTTGCGGATGTCTCGGGATGATATTCGTACTTTTTAATGCTCTGGAAATTCTTCGGATCTGCCGTCGATGACTGCCACCTCAGAATGAACGAGAATTCGAAACAAACGCGAACTGGGAAGTAGAGTCCCGACCAATCACGAATGACCGCAAGGCGGCTCAGCCAATCCGAGCGCTTTTTTTTCAGCACAAAGGGTACCACGTCGAATAAAGGGTACCACGAGGTAATATTTTGGCGGTACACTGGACTACGCTCGGATTGGCTGCGCCGCCTTGCGGTCATTCGTGATTGGTCGAGACTCTACTTCCCAGTTCGCGTTTGTTTCGAATTCTCGTTCATTCTGAGGTGGCAGTCATCGACGGCAGATCCGAAGAATTTCCAGAGCATTAAAAAGTACGAATATCATCCCGAGACATCCGCAAGACGTAAGTAATTATGGAATTTAATCGTTTCAAGTTGTCTACGTCGCGGAAACCCGGACACGCATTGTCGGCGAGGCAAAAAAGGAGGGTTATACGCGAGATGCGAGAAAAGTTACGCGCGCGATACCGTCCTGAATTTAACACCGTTCGTAGAGTAGCGGATAATACTTCTAACGTGCGAGATGCTGCTAGCACATCTGCAGGTTGTAGTTCGTCCGTTCCTATTAATTTTATCCCGGATAGATTCAGTGTTAGGCGCGATATCAATGTAGAAGACGCCGGTCCTTCTACTTCCACGTCACGCGTTTCTTCAATTCATGATACAGTTTCATTGTCCTGTGATACTTTCTCCGAGCCATCTTTTCGCCAACGTTTAGCGTCTTGTTTCGTAGACAGCAATTTAACACACGTTCAAGGAAATAATATATTATCTCTCCTTCGAACGCATTCCTGTTTTTCCCAGTTGCCTCAGGATGTTAGAACACTTCTCGATACGCCACGTAATCCTGCTGTTACATTCGTCGTGGAACCAGGAGAATACATTCATTTCGATCTGGAAACAGAAATTGTTAAAAGTCTCCCTTTGTCCGTATCTTTTGTTAGAGAGTTAGAATTAGATTTTCATACCGACGGATGTCGTGTGGACAAAGGTTCCATTCAGTTCTGGCCCATCCAATGTAGGATTTCAAATATTCCCCGTATAAAGCAATAGTGGTAGGAATCTATAAAGGTCGCCATAAACCACACGATCCCAATATTTTTTTTGAGAAATTTATTGCAAACGTCAAAGCCATCATGTCCAACGGAGGTATAAATTTTCATGGCAGTAAGTTGCCCATACGTCTGAGATGTTTCATAGCTGACGCACCAGCTCGAGCATTTGTGTTGAATCATTTTGGGCATATGTCTCAATATCCCTGTTCCAAATGTATGGTTTCTGGTACCCTGAACGGTAAGCATTATGCCTTCGATGGTATAGATGATTCTCCTCGTACCGATGAGGAATACCCTAAACGGTTACACGAGAACCATCACAAAGAAGGTCCAAGCCCATTGGCATCGCTACCGATAGGAATGGTTTCCCAAGTTCCGTTCGAGTATATGCACCTTGTATGCTTGGGCGTAATGAAGAAACTTTTGTCCGCGTGGGTATCTGGAAGCTTTACATTTTTGTCAAAATTGCCCGCACTGAATATTTCTGTGATATCTACGAGACTCAACAATCTCGCAAGATATTGTCCCTTGGACTTTGCCAGACGTCCCAGAGCTATTGAGGAATATTGTAAATATAAGGCGACCGAGTTTCGTCAGTTCCTTCTATATACAGGGCCGGTTGTACTGTATGGTGTACTCAACGATGAAATATACAAGCACTTCTTAATTTTACATGCGGCCATAAGAATTTTGGTTGCAGAATCTCCATCGAGCCCCCACTTGAGATTCGCAGAGTCAGCTTTACAGAAATTTGTTCTTCGTACCGAAAACCTATATGGCCCAACTTTTAATAGTTATAACGTCCATGGTCTTCTTCACTTAACCAACGATGTCAGACGTTTTGGTAATTTAGATTCATGTTCTGCTTTTCCCTATGAAAACAACATGTCCATTTTTAAAAAATTTCTTAATAAGCCATCTCTTCCTCTCCAACAATTTTCCAACAGGATGAGGGAGATACAATCACATGGCACAAACATTCATCGTAATGTCGATTTTTCTATTCGTGTATCTAGACCCCTTACGAATGACACCAATTGTTCTCAGTACCGTAAGATAGAATTTAATAACATATCTCTAGGCACAAATGTACGCGATAATTGTTGCATCTCAGACGATGGCTCGATCTGCATAATTTTCACTATTGGCATGGACAATGACTCGTATCGTTTGGGTATCAAAAAATTTTTAGAAGTCGATAATTTTTATGATGTCGGCATAGAGTCTTCGGCTCTTGGCATATATAAATGCGCCACATTGAGCCATGAAATTTTATATATCTCCCCCGATCAGGTTCGTGGCAAATGTTATAGAATGCCTTTTCGCTGTAGTATGTCCACTGACACAAACCTCTTAGAACCCCGTAGGTATATCGTTGCTGTTATTACGCACAGCGAGAAGCCGTAGGATCCATAGTATTTAAATTCTTCCACTTTTATTTTCGCTGGATGTATCTCGCTGTCAGTCCCACTCCCTCGTGTAGCTTCTCGCGTCAGGCGGTCACCATGGTGGTTTTAGTGGGTGCAAGCCCCACATAATCTCACCCCTGCCATGGGGGTGAGGTATCCGTTAGGGATTTCCACCATGTAAAAAAAAAAAAAAAAAAAATCTTCCATTTCTAGCCTCGTCTCTTGTTTTTGGTAAGTTACGACTATTTTCTGGTGAGGGGCATGCTCTATAATATTTACATTTTCTTCTTTTGTATTATACTTTCCTTTTGTATTGCTCTTCATAAGTAATATTATATTTACACGTATCCTTGTTAATCTCTGTTGATGAGTTATTTTATCGTTTGGTTCGAATATTTCTTCATGGGTCACTTTTTTACATTTTCTACTGTTATAGCCTTTGTCGAGTTACACTCGAATTATTGAGTAATACATTACCTGGGTTCGGTTAATATTGCATGTATGCATGTAAAATAGGAAAAACAGCCAACACACCTTTGCTAAGAATTGTAATATGTACTTTTACTCACAGGTTTACCAAACATGTCGCAGCGAGAGAAGCGTGTGGTCGCCAAACCAGCGAGGTATCAGACGACTTCTTCGGAGGAGGAACCTCCAAGAAAGAAGACGTCAGCCATGCCGAAGCAAAGCATCGATCAGGATATCCAGGATTTGAGGACAATCCTGCAGGAATCAAATAATTATCTACCAACGTCAAAGGATTTTTCTACGACTAATCCGAGTAACGTTCTTATGTTGCAGAATAGTCCTGCTGCTGCCAGTGCTCCTGTCCTCGCAACAATAAGGGATCATCACGATCCAGGGACGTCCTCTGCACGCGCCACGGTCATTCAGAATGAGCCGTTTCAGCACCATACAGTGCACATACAACCTCCTGCTAATAGGTAAATTTACATGTTTCTTTTTTTTGTTATAAAAATATTGATAGTGTGACGTTTTCTATTATAAATGTTCATGTTCGCAGGAGCCTGGAAGACCGCACGGCGAGCGTCGAGACGGAGCTAAGGTAAGTATTGCATGTTATCGTGTTTATTAATACGTTACGCCTCCATCCATTCTGCTTGCAGAAGAATGAATACTTTATTGGAGAATGTTCTCCAATGTGTGCAACTCACCCGTAACGGTCCACCAAGGAAACCAGCGATCATTCCTCTCTCGTCACCGGAGGAGGTGGACTGTTTCGAGACCATCGACGACCAAACATATTCCAATGTTGTAAGTGAAAGCGAAATTATGCTTTTATTTACTTTTATATAATACATACTTACATCAATATTTACTTACTTTGTTTAGGTCCAATATTTAAAATACGTGGGTGGGTTCAGCCTGAAGGCCGCGGTCGATTTTTGTATGAAGGAGGCACTTGTCGACGACGTGACAACGGCCTTCACGTGGTTCGGCCGAACGGGACAACGGCCGTTGTACAATGCCCGTATTACTATGGCGATTTACGGTACGAAGCAATAAGCATATTCATGTTTTTATAAATAATTATACTAATGTACTTTGCGTGCATTACTTTTTCAGAAGCGGTGTCTGGGAACCCGCATTTCAACAAGCCCCTCCGATCGGACTTTCAACTATATATGCAGCGGGCACTGCGGACCGCGAAAGAAAGAGTACGCAGCAGGAGGTGTGGTCCACGGGCGACAGCAGCCCCCCCAAGTGCCTTGCAAAGGCGCCGCGAGTTTTGGAGCGACCAGCAGCCCGAAGAAGAAGCTGATGACGTCTGAAGAACTGTGGCAGATGTTTTATTTCACGAAATATGCCCATTAAAAGTTGAGATGTGTCTCCTTTTACAGTGGCGAAGAGACCAAACGGTACTTTTCAGTGCCCATTTTAATCGAGTCCAACGGGAACAACCTCTCGACGTTCACAAGGAACAATAATCGGCACTTTTCAGCGCCAGTCTTTTAAAACGTATTAAACCAAACAGTACTTTTCAGTGCTCACTTTACTTTAGCATCACTGAAATAAAGTACTTAACGTTTAATAAAATATTCATCGGTACATTCCCAGTATCGTTTCAATTTTATACTAATGTTGTATTTCTTTTCAGAGTTAACAGAAGCAGGGATATGGTGATTCTATGCAAAAACAATAAGTCGAAAATCTATATAAATAAAAATGTAATGTAGAATAAAAGTTCGTTCTCGGGAAAATTGGCTTATGTTTGCATCTAGAATCACCATTTCCAAATGTAAATATTAAATGTTAATATATGTGCCACTTATATATATTTTGTACTTGTAATATTAAAGAATAAACACATACCTTTATAAAAAAAAATAAAGAACTTATTTAATAAACTGCGGCTCATATAACCTGCGAGCAGAATCTTAGAATCTGCTCCAAAACTTCTCTACGAGCAGTAGAAAGGGTGGGGATACACCTAGTGTGACGTCACGCGTAGGGGCGGCCATGTGACGTCACGCGTAGGGAATTGTATGTTAATTCTGGACCTCAGATGGCGCTGTTGGCTGTGCCTAGCAGACGGCAGAATCTGCTGTCCATCTGCTGCCGATCTGACATCAGAATCTGACATCAGATTCTGTACCTCAGAACGCAGCCAAATGCGGACACAGACGACTACGGATCTGACGTCAGATTCTGCTGCCAGATCTGGTTATCAGGGAATTTTACATCTAATTTCCTTGATTATGCTCCGAATTACGTTGTTCCTGAAATCATTATAAAGCACCGCGAGGGGTTATCATCGCCATTCCGGAGACTCTCCGATAAACTGTCCCCCGGCATCGCTGTAATATAACCTCGACTGTCATACGCATCACTCACTCACGTTCGATTATCCTACTCCGTCGTCCACCAAGGAACGAACGGAATATCCTTCATCATTGGTTGTTCTAACAGAATTATTCCGAAAGTTTCCGAACGTGAATGAGCAAATGCTTGAGTAAATGCTTTATAAAATAAATGGATACGTCATATAAGCAATCGCTTATTCCAAGCAAATGCTTCAGATCATCTTGAGCAACGACTATGAATACCTGATGTCTTCAGGCAAACAAGATCGTCTTCTAGAAGATGATCTCAAGCATTCGCTCAAGACGCGACTGTGAATACCGCCCTATAAGACGGTAGGTCCGCGCCCGTGGAGTGCTGAAGCACTCAGCTCGCGAGTTTGTGCGGGAATTTCAAGAGATTTCACAAGGTAAAATTTGAAACTGTTTGTATATTTTTACAAAGTAAACTGTTTTCAAGTCTGCTGACAAGATTGATCTGCCCTTTTACAAAATAATGCCTCGCTTGCCACCTCCGTGTGCCCTACTCCTTCAATTTTGAAGTTTTCCTCTGACTCCCTCCTCGGATCCCTTCGTCCAACAAGACAGTGTCATCCCTCAAGCTTCGTCAGGGGGTTGTCCTTCGGCCACCTCTTCGTCCTTGGCCCCTTCTTCCACGCTTCCTCCCACTCTCGTCTAGTGATCGAGGCACGCTCCCGTTTACATAGAGTGGTACATAAGCTACGTACAGTACATACATATCTCGCAGGTAAGTAAGCGCAACCCTTGGGGTCAAGACGACGTCACTCGGAGAAAGTTTATGGCTTTATGACGTTCAGCCTTCCCCGAGCGGAGTTTTTACCCTAACAAGACTTCGACGATTTTTGAAAGGGAGGACAGAGTTTTAAGTACTTTTATGACACGTACAGCCGCTCGCTCGACGAAATTTGGCACGCAGATGTGTAAAAGAGAAAGTTAAGCTATTTACTATCCTCGCCTGGTCTAACGGTAACTTGAAAGCTATTGAATGCAATGCCGGGTTTTCGTACGTCTTCCGAGTTCAGGTATCAGCTGCTAACATTATAAGGGCACGTTCAAAAATAGCAAAGGAAAAAACCCCCGAGAAACACAACGCGCTATGCAATAAACTCTTCCTTGTCTTCCGTTTCAAACTTGCTTAAGACCTTCCAGATGTTCCGTTCGCTTCGAATACATATACATTATTGCTATCTTTCAATACAAAAGGGTTTTGAATTTCGCTCTACATCTAACTTCGACATCTCTATGACTTATAGCTAACTTCATATAATATATGGATTTCCACCAGCGGATAACGCAACAAAATACGGTAGCTACGATAGATTCGGTAATAAATTCCGCGTGAAAAATATTCATTAATTAATTGTTATTCTAATCAATATAAAATGTAGTAATGTATTTGTGTGTTTTAGGTATATTTTTCAAGGTATAAAGGAATTAAAATGCCGTGCTGCAGTGAGTGCTATTAATTGTAGCACGAGAACAGAAAAGAATGTTCGGCTTTTTAGGTTTCCAAAAGATAAACATGTGATCCAGGAGCAGATTTCCCCTACTTGGGAAGGCCTGCTTTAGAGTACAGAGAAATGAAAAATGACAAAAGATAAATAGTAGTCTGAAAAACTTATACAGTAAACGCAACTACGCTGGTGACAATCATACTATACAATAAATTTCAGAAAGTATTGAGATGTACGGAGAACACATCAATGTCAGTGAGATATTGGTTTGCCCCACTCATGGCCCTATTGAATGGATCGGCCATGTAATGGTGGTAAGCCGGTATCTTAAACTCGAAAAAAGGCCTGGGTCGTAATTGCCTCTGTGAAGCTAGAAAACATAGTGGATAATAACATAAAATACTAATTACCAAATTTGTATAATAAGGTGTGTACCCTCTACTGCACCGGCAAGTTCCTTCTAAAATGACTTGAAGTATACACACTTCTCACCGACCAGTCGGCCACAAATACTTTCCTGACACCGGCTCTGTTTCGGCTTAGCCTATTAATATGGTACCGGTTGGTAAAGTGTTAAGTTAAACTTAAGTTGCAAGTACTTGAAAGTGTATATAATATGACATGCATTTTTAGATGAAGTATTAAGAGGGTGAGAAGTGTTTAAGATACCGGCTTACCACCATTACATGGCCGATCCATTCAATAGGGCCATGAGTGGGGCAAACCAATATCTCACTGACATTGATGTGTTCTCCGTACATCTCAATACTTTCTGAAATCTATTGCATAGTATGATTGTCACCAGCGTAGTTGCGTTTACTGTATAAGTTCTTCAGACTATACTATTTATCTTTTGTCATTTTTCATTTCTCTGTACTCTAAAGCAGGCCTTCCCAAGTAGGGGAAATCTGCTCCTGAATCACATGTTTATCTTTTGGAAACCTAAAAAGCCGAACATTCTTTTCTGTTCTCGTGCTACAATTAATAGCACTCACTGCAGCACGGCATTTTAATTCCTTTATACCTTGAAAAATATACCTAAAACACACAAATACATTACTACATTTTATATTGATTAGAATAACAATTAATTAATGAATATTTTTCACGCGGAATTTACTACCGAATCTATCGTAGCTACCATATTTCAATATGTTTTAGCCGGTCTTACGGCCGATTTCTTCAGGTTCTGATAAAGTCCCGGTCAGTCAACCACCAGTTAGATGGTGTCTGCCAGGTAGCAGTAGCGCGTGTTTCTTCACGCTTTCGGATCCTATGGTTAACTGCCCGGAACGTTGACGCGGCAACGTCGCAAAAAAGATAAAGCGATAACTTCATTGTGACGCTATTTGCCAGTAATCGAGACCCATTGGAAACCATTGCTTGCATGAATAAATGATTGACGTAAGTACTTTAAACTTTAGAGGTACATTCATTTAGAGGTTTGAGGTAATATAATTATTCGTGACAATGAGTAAATTGTCATGAATAAAAGTAACGAATAAATCGTCACGAATAAAACGAACGAATAAATTGTCACGAATAAAACTAACGAATAAAATTAAAGGATGATGGGTTAAGCAGTATTCAGGGATCGGTGGACTCAGGCTGTCCCTAGACACCAGCGAATTGACGCCAGCGGTTTCACGCACACATTACCACCGCTCCTGTATGTGTCTAGGGACAGCCCGAGTCCACCGATCTCTGGCAGTATTTTGTACTAAATTTATTGAATATGCGTTTTTTGTACAGGAAAAATGAGCAGCAGCGCAAATTTTACAATTGAAGAAATTGAACTACTCATTGATCTTGTTGTGAAAAACAAACATGTTATCGAAAATAAAGAGACTAATGCCATAAAATGGAAACAAAAGAACCAGGTGTGGGAGAGAATATCCACAGAATTTAATGCTAATGGCTCAATGCAGCGCATTTCAAAAACGCTGCGAATGAAATATGAATCGGTAAAAAAACGACTAAAAAAGAAATGCGCACTACTCAAAAGGGACATGTCAAAGACTGGCGGTGGATGTGGTAGTGTAAAAGATTTATTACCATATGAAGAGCGGACTTTATCCATTACCCAGCTGTCCACAATGGGTATGGAATCACCATTTGACAGTGACGTACATGATGGTAACAGAATAAAATAAATGTGTATTATTATATATCATACAATATTGTACATTAACATTAATGAATATTACAATAGGGCAAGACATACTAGAAGAAGAAGAAGAATTGCAAGTGGAGGTACTTGATGAAGGTAAAGTCTCTAATTTTTTATATTAAAAATCTTTTAAATTGTTCTCAACATATATGTCTGTGTGTTGTATGTAGATGTGGAAACTTATTTACAATTGCAAGAAACATCCAATGGTAAGGCATTTATTCATTGAATTCATTCTTCAAAATGGTATTGTAACTGATATGATAGTAATGTAAATTTTTTATTTCATTAATTTTGCAGAGTCACGCGTGAAAGAAATGAGGCAGAAAAGCAATATAATAAACAACAAATGCGAAAGTATAGTAAACCCCCATCAAGAATTTGAGGACACACGATTGGTTAATCGTAAAAAACCCAATGGTAAGGCATTTATTCATTCTTCAAAATGGTATTGTAACCGATATGAAAGTAATGTAAATTTTTATATCATTGATTTTGCAGAGTCACGTGTGAAAGAAATGAGGAAGAAAAGCAATATAATAAACAACAATCATGAGATTTTATCAAACCTAAAAAAAGAACTGTTAGAATTACAAATTAAAGTTATGACCGAAGAAGCAGAGGAAAAAAAGAAAATCAATATGTTAACCATAAAAAATTTAGAGGCGGACATAAAAATAAAACAATGTAAATTGCTGGAAATACAAAACAACGGCTTTTTATCTTAATAATAACACTTTATTTCTGTTATCCCCTCCTATCACATTATCTTGTAAAATACTCGGTAATTATAACATTTCGCCTTGCAACACCTCTGTTATTTTGTACATGCGGTTCATCTACGATTTCTTCATCATGTGGTACCAGTATTTCTATTGGTGGATTTTCATCGTTCTCGTCTACAGCTATGTTATGCAAAACTGCTGTTGCAACAATTATAGCTTGTATAGTTCTCATTTGTACTTTCATCCCTGTACTTAAAATGGGAAATCGGCGTTTCCATACCCCAAAAACACGCTCAATAATGTTTCTCGTACGTATGTGCGCTGAATTATAGCGTTGTTCAGCTTGTGTACTCGGATTCAATACCGGACAATTCTACATGCCGTTGCCACACATACATCGGAGAAATGTCCTACTGCACGCAGAACATTTCCAGTGGCATAAAAGCGCAATGTTAGTAGAAGTTGCTGCAATGGTGACAATGCTCTCGTTCTGTAATATACAGAATTCAATATTACTACAAAACATGAATGCAAATGGAAAGCTAATACTTTATAAGGTTATAACTATTTCTTTTCCATTAAACAGGGATATTCACATAATCCAAATACTCACATGTTCCAAGTCGCTTGCAATCTCCCTTCGATTTTTCGATGTATAATCAACACTGTCTCCTTGTTTAATCGAAACCGACAATGAAAATCTGTATCATCCCATAAATCTAAATGATTTCGTCTGATTCTTATGGAGTATGGTCGTCTTTGAAAAAATATTTCTTCATCATCTTCATCCTGTAGGTCTTCGAAAATGTTTACATCCACGATCGCATCCATTTTCGTTCAAACCGTTCAAACGCCTCCAAACACAAGTCTCTTTCACTGGTAGCAAATTTCATACTTTCCCCACTACTGCAAAAACGAATTGTCTGGCAGTTCCAGCAGTTATTCGGTACCCGAACCTCAAGTCAAATTGACTGAAGGACAAGTGGCAGATAACTCGAAACTAGACCTGAAGGAACAGTCATGTACCAGATATCTGCCAGATAGCTCTAATTGGAAGATATCTGGAGGTGAAGAAATCGGCCGTTAACGGACTCTTCGTATATGATTTCCTTCTGCAGAGGACACAAAATGGCGGATGCGCATACTCACCTCTTTAGTGCTCTACTTCCACCTAAATGGGAATGAAGTATACCATTTTAAACTTTCTGTTTTCAGAGGGCAGCACAAATCAATTTGTTTAATGTACGTTTATTGGTCTCATAATAATTACATTATTCAAATTCAATAAAATGTAGGAAGCTCGATTATTAAAACATATACACAAAATAAAAACTTAAAATTTTATACATCATAAAAGGTTGCAAAGTTTAGAGATTTCTAAACATATTCGATTATTTCTGGATTTAACTGAATTACTCGGAGCTGCAATTTCGGTGAATTAATATGTTTTATTACCAACACACACTTTAATTGAAACAAATTGAATCGTATTATAATTATAATGAATACGAAATTGTTAACAAAATTTTATTATTAAAAAAATTGTACATATTTATTAACGGAACCTTTAACTGCATTTTTATTATACACGTATAACAATTTATTAAACACATTCCAATTAAGATAATTTTATTGCTTACGAAAATTGCAAATAGTATTTATAACCTACGCTTTAAGTACATCAGAAATATCAGAATATTCTTTACTGGTAGTGGGAAATATTTGTTTGGTTTGGTTTATTTCTTCCCTGCATTACATCAAGAGACACGGAGTGTATCTATTACGCCACGACTCGCTATCAAGAGCCCTGAGATTTCCGAATCTCAATAACGGCTGATCCGATTAGATTTTGAATGGTCTTAATGGATAGCTTGGGTTTATTACATATCGACGCGCATTACGAAAAGTAGCACGTTTCATTTTTTTTTCTACACCCAGTTGTCCATAAGAAAAAAATAAAACGTGCTACTCTTCTTGGCCGTGGAAAGTATTCATTTGATTTCATTGACAGTGCATTATATCCACTGATATATATACTATGGATTGGAGGTGCTTGAAGCGATTTGAAGGTGCATGACGCGCCGCCCTAGCGTTTAACCGATGTACTTTACTTCCCTTCGCCCCGCGATCACCCGTGGTGCTACACACTGTGCCACGCTTGGCCACGCCAATCCACGCCAATTGTTGCTGACGCGAATATTCAAAAAGTGTTTATTGGCAAAATTATATAAATTGTGCAGTGTACAGTGTTAATGCATATCAAAATTCAAGATGGGCAAATGTGCATTTTGTGGTAATTTAAGCAACAATAAGAAAAATGCGACATTACACAAGTACGTAAAGATAACATAACCTCTTATCAATTTTCAATAGTACTGATATATTTTTGTTATATTTAAATGTATAGATATATTTAAATGTATTATGTAACTCTAGAAAAAAAATAAATAATTATACCCACCTGCACCTATTTCTATGTATTGTAAGATTAATAAATTTATTTTAGTAATATTATGAATTAAATTTCGTTTAATGCTGCTCTTAAAACGTAGGAAATGCATACCTACATCTCCTTTATCCATAACAATAAAGCAAACGACAAAATTGTTTGCAAATATTTTAAATTCACTTTTTGCGACCTTCGTTAATCATTACTTCAGTTCGTTTTATAATACATTTATATATTTATTTCACTATTTTCATGAATTTCATTTGCTCTGATTACCTTTTTTGAATTTCAACCATGATACGACCAATTCGTATTATATGATTATACTACATTATGTACATAATATAATAATACATTGTATTACACTATTCTTTTAGTCTGTTATAAACCACATTTTTCAAACTTCGCGCTATTTCCTTTAATACATCGGTTAAACGCTAGGGGCGCGGGCATCTAAAATGACCCTTCAATTCGCTTCAACCGCTGTACAGCCAGCTTATGGGAATCTCGTATCCATAGTATATATATCAGTGATTATATCATGACGTTATAAGAATTTATTAAATTGGTGCGCATGCGCAAGAACCACATTTGTTTGTTACCTTAATGCATGCGGCAGTATAAGTCAGCATAAGTATCAGTATAACTGAGTGAGTATAACGCAGTGTGTCACAGCGAGAGCGTTAAGTTTCATGTGGCAGAGTCGTATCTGGACAAATTAAACGCGCGAAATCATTTCGACATTTCTCGGTCTTTCGACACTCGCTTAACATTGCATCCGATGTTTGAAAGTAGGTTTTTGTTCCCTGTTTAATAAATTTCTGAGAAAAGCAGAGTTAAAGATAAAGAGAAATAGCAAGAGGAAAACGGAGTGATTCTTGGTGAAAGTTAGGCGATATTTCTCTGTGACGGAAATCAGCTTCTGTCGTCAGTTGCTCGTATAATGAGCGCAGCAACCAATCAGGATGACACTCACATGACAACAGTAAGCTCCTTCCTCCTTTCATGCTATTACATTCTATTCCTAATTGCGCCTGTCAACAGTAGGTATCAAAGTCTAAGGACTTGAAATACCACGATTCTACGAACGAATGAACTTTGCTATTAATTATGTCAAATATTTTGTTTCGCTGTATGTTATGTTAGGATCAATTGAATTTCCTTTGCATCTTCCATAGTATGATCTCATGTGTTTACTTCACACTCATTGACGTAATTGTAATAGGGTATTTAAATGTATCCTCCATCTTATTCTGATAACATCAGAACAAAAGATAAAAGAAGCAGTCTCGAGAGGGGGAATATTCTAGAGACAGTTTGCCTCGAGTCAAGATAAATATTACTTCTAACGTCGTTTGTATTCAAGCAATTCATAAATGACAATGTTTACAGTTCGTATGATCCTACCGTTATTAATAACAATAAAATTCTTCGCTTTTTAGCCAGAACTGATAGAGGCTCATGGGTATGTGTCGGAAACACATCATGTTTGGACAGAGGATGGATATTGTTTAGATGTACATAGAGTTCTTCCCCCGAACGGATACGAAAATTCATGCGATGATCTCAGGGAGAATACAGAGGTCCAAAATGACAAGAAAGCGGCAGAGGTAGATTACGTTACAACTGATTTGTAACTCTTTGAGTATGACGAACACATAGATGCATTCAGTTGGCGCGTGTGGTCTGTGTGACGAATATCAATAGGCATTTAGGAAGTGTGGGTAACAAATATGATCGTGAGATTTCCACGATTAGCGTATCTTAAGTATTTTGATCTCTGGACCCAAAAGCTTACTAGATGAAACATAAACGTGGAAAGAGTGACCATGTAATTAGGTACACAACTTAAGTCTTCTTCTTTTAACACGTTGATTGCCACATTGGCCTCTCTAGTGGTTATTCGTGACCAGCGTTATTACCATTGTTAAAATAATTAAGATAAGATGAATAATGACTACTAACTTTTGAACAACACAAATAAGTAGAAAACATTGCAAACTACTCTACTGTGACCTCGAAGGCAAAACATATAATTTGCGTAGCAGTCAATGTGTTAATCATTTCAATATCTGTACTCCGCATGTGCCTTGCTTTTATGAGTCACTATTTACAAACCCATACCATCGAGATGATTGCGTTATACAATGCACCAATGATGATCTTATGTTACGTAACCATTCTGGCGTTATTTTAGCACATTTGGTGATGATACATTGCTGCATGCTGTTCTTTAAATATTCTCATATAGAAAAGTGCACTGAATCATATCGAATTAAGCGATTGAGTCAAGTAATTAAAAGAACTGCACACATTGCCTTATTCTGAGATTTGAGAATATTTAATTCAGTGCATTTTCTTCTATTGTTAATTTTCCAACAAGCAATTTTGAAAGCTTGAAACGATAACTTATGATGATTGTATTGAGGAGAATGTATATTGAAATTCTATTATTCAATGAAACCCTAAGATGCATTTGCTTAAAAAGATGTAGTTTCATCAAACTTATATCCTCTTCGAAACTGTGTAAGCTTCAGTAGATACATATTTCTGTAAAATATTGTTTTAAATGAAAGAACTTAAACCATAAATTATATTGCGTTGATATAATAAATTGTACACTGCAAGGAAATAATGTTTAATGTTTCTTTCTGTAAACGGTTTTAGTGAATTTTGCAACAATAGAAGTTCAAAGACATTCAAATTACAGTACATTACTCTTAAATAAACATATATTGAAATCAAATAAGTATTTAATGTTGAATAAGCGAATGAGAAATTCACATTAAATTCACAGGTTCGTGTACCGATCCTCATTCATCATGGACTGCTGTCGAGTTCGGCTGATTGGGTACTGTTGGGCCCAAACAAGGCCCTAGCATACCTCTTATGTGACAATGGGTACGACATATGGTTAGGAAATGCAAGAGGTAATGCATATTCCAGAAAGCACAAACAGTATACGACTAAAGACAAAGAATTTTGGGATTTCAGGTAATTTCAGATTGTAAATTTATTGAACACGCTACGAAACGAATAAGTGAATGTAAATGTAAAATTGATAAACGAGTGTGTAAGAGATTGATTATATTAGTTAGCAGGTGAATAATCCCACTAATGTTTTAGCTGGCATGAAATTGGTTATTACGATTTACCAGCAACGATAGATTATATTCTAGAGCAAACAGGATATACCGAGCTCTACTATGTGGGCTATAGTCAAGGTACAACTGCATTTTATGTTATGGCCAGTGAGAGGTCTGAGTACAACAGGAAGATTAAAGGAGTGGTGCACTTGGCACCCATAGCATTCCTTTCAAATCAGAGGAGTCCTTTGCTAAAATTTGTGGTTCACTTTTATGGACTAATGGAGGTGTGTTTTTAAATATATGTAATAGTTTTTAATTGAGGACCTCGCAGCAAGAGAGGTGCAGCTCCATCTTTACCAACTTTGAGTAGATTAGAAAAAACTATTTATAAAATTATTGCTTTGACTTAACATTGAAAAAAGAGCACTAATTGAAAAATATATATTTTCACAGAATAAGGAGTATTTAATTCAGTTGATAAGTTTTTATTTCTACTTTTGGCGAATTTTTCAAATTTGGAGCTGGCTATGACATGCAGCAGAGTAATGGGTGCAAGTCGCTTATTTGTTATCGGATTTGCACCGAACGATGTAGAATTTTTTTACGAACAATTTTTTTACACACCATAACTCAAAAACTGCCAAAAAAAAGCTGCAAGGTCCTCAATTATGATCAGAGGTGGTCCGATTGCAACAGCATTATATACTAAAACCTGATTAAATTAGATTGCTAGAAGAACCTGAATCTAAATGGTTTCAAGTTACTCAATCTGTATGACATCGGTCAGTTATTCTTTATTTTTTAAAATTACGAATTGAAGTAACATGGTATTTATATTCACACAAGATGACCCATATAAAGTGGGTCAGGAATACAGGCTATTTTCTAAAAAAATTAATAGGGATTGCAATAAGGCTTTTCTATATGTTAGAATTCTCTAATGTCCTTTGTGTGACGTTCATGGTATTATTACCATTCCGTACATTTACACATCTAGGTTTTATTTTCAGTTGGGTATCATTAATTTTTTTTTTACTAAAGTAGAATCATATTCATCACTAAAATTTCAATCTCTTAAACAGAATATTTATAGTAATTCTAGCCTTTCTTTATAAGTTTTTTGTAAATATATTATTTTGGGGTATGCCTACAATGTTATATAAAAACTTGTTTACGAAACAGTTCAAACTCTTTACATATAAAATACTAAAATTATCTTTAGTGTGGACAATTTATATCGAAAAACTTCTGCCATTAACTACACATACCTTCTGAATTCGTTTTCATTGGCACAAAAGATTATTATTAAACTATAAAGAAAGCATTAATAGTAGCCAGCATTTGAAATCATTTAAGTATCACTTATTACATTTATCGCAGTACTGATTTTCGCAATGAGAACTAAAATTGGAAATTAAAAATTGATGAAAATGTAAGCAATCGTTCCTTGATCACTTTACCCACAAAATATTTCTACCATACAATATCAACTTTAATAGCATAAAACGATATAAGTGTTTTAGATCTTTAAAATCTCCCCAAATATATACATGTGGAAAACAGTTATTATTATACATGTGTCCTTTCAGTAAATTAAAAGGATACGAAACAGAATAAACTCGTATATAAGGTGTAGGTAGGTAAACCCACCTCTGGTCAGGGGATTTTTCAATATCGTTAATTGACACTTCTATAATGAGCATGTTTCAGTGGGGATCCTCTTATTGCAATGTACATCAGTGGTTCCCCCGCAATAGGTTACAGGCACGAGCCCTGGGTACAATAATTCGGAATGCTCCAGGTAGTCTCACTAAAAGTTTCTGCATGGGTTGGTTCCACTTGATCGCTGGATTTGGCAGTGATCAGTTAGACAAGTCTATGCTGCCCTTAATTTTGGGACACTTTCCGGCTGGCTCTTCTGCTAAGCAGATTATTCATTACAGCCAAAGTATAATATCAGGTAAATACTTCCGAATTTGAATTTACAAAATAATAAGAAAATGCGTAGAATCGTAACACTATATTAAAACTATTATTATATTTCAAATTAGTATTACTTGTAAGATCTTATTCTTTTCTTTAATAGGATCGTTTCGCAAATTCGATTATGGAGCGACTGAAAATCTAAATATTTATGGATCAACACAACCACCAAAGTATGATCTTGAAAAAGTAAAAACACCAATTGCAATATTTTATAGTGAAAATGATTTTCTAACCGACCCTGCGGATGTAAAAAAACTCGTTGCTAGACTACCGAATGTTATAGAGACCAGGAAAATTGAGTATTCGAAATTCAATCACATAGATTATTTGTGGGGTAGAGATGCCAGGACACTTCTTTACAATGCTGTTCTGGGAGTTTTAAAGAAGTTTAGATAAAAAGAAATTCTTATCAAGCTACGTATTTATTTAACTTGTATATAACATTAAAGTTGTTACTTAGATTAACCCTGTAATCCCAGAAATTGAAATTTCAATTGAGTATGTATTTTTCATCTTCAGAACTTTTATCGTTCTTGGATCCTTTTTCATAGTTGGTTACATTATTAATACGTAATTTGATGACAAAGAATGCATATAAAGAATACTACTTGATTCCATATAATTTTAATGTTGTAATTACTGTTATCTAAAAGCCTGTTTTTTATTATTTACGTTATGTATGTGAATAAATTTTTTTAGGTACAAAGATGAACTCTTAATTTTTTACGCAGTGCCACGTCCCGCGACTGCAATAAATTAAATTTAGTATTAATTAAATTTTCTTATAATTATAGGAACTTTAATATTTCGCACTTCAAAGGTTTTGTATTCACATTTCTATCACCATTATATTCACTCAAGAGCTAAAGTGAGCGCGCCAGTATTGACACTGTGACACCACAAATGCCAAAGAACTCTGAATGATCAATAGTCAATGATGGCAAATAATTTAACGAAAAGTATACATGAATGTGTATGCATAATATAATATGAAATCTACGGAAACAATTTTCATTCCTGTGCCGCTTTCAATACTAATATGTCTCAAAACATTCTAGTATCAAAGTTATCAAAATTCGATAAAAGGCGAAATGGAAAGTGCTCATGGCACGATCAAACATAAAGATGAAGTATTAAATATTATTTATATGAAATTGGCTGAAGGTATCGATAATTTAATTAAAATTGTAGTCGCTCGAAATATGCAAATTGTACGAAATAGTTTGTCTAAAAAAATTAAAACGCGCTTCAGTTCAGATGAACGAAATCGTAAATTTTGCTTGTAATCGTCACCTGTAGGCTTGCGATCGCATGAAAAGGAATATTAACAGGATTAAAGTAGCCGCCGAAGAGGTTGGTGAAAACCAAGAGTTGAAACGCAAAAACAATGTTCGTTTGCAAAGGTATCGATCAAGAAATATGATATATATCATAATGATATTGTTTCGGCAAAATCATCTCTCTCTGTCCATCTCTTTCTTTTTCTCTACCTTTCTCTTTCACTCGAACAGCTGACGGACTTCTTATTTACTTCTCGCGACATCATACATACATACTCTTCTACACAGACACTCACACACACTCGCGCTCTCGTGACCGACCTGAGTGCTCGGTTATACAGAGCAGTAGTATCTCGACAACAGACGTCGAAATCGTTACACCTCTATTGTATCACCTCATTATCTAGTCTCTATCTCAATAAACCGCACTATTCTCAACAATTTTTGAGTTCTCTCTATACATTTTTTGGTCCTTCGAGCCGGATTGTTGTGAATAGTGGTGTATCAGTAAAGTGAAAAGTGCAAACTCGTTCTCTAAACGTGTGCGGTGATAAGAGTCAACGTATTTTCTCTCACTCTTGCCTTCGCCACGCTCTCGTCTCGTCTCTCAAGTTTACGTTCGCGCGCTCTCTCAGTAGTTGTGATTTTCGCGCGTGTGTGCTCTTTAAAAATCCGCTCATCGTGCTCCGGAAGTGTCGCGAAGTTGTTAAATCCGTGTGCTAGTACGTTACAAACGATCTGAACTATGTCGGCTACGGTTGCTACAGTTGTTGACAAACAGACCTCTCAATACGGCCTGATCAGTCGTGCCGTTGCCAATGTAAAGAAATTAGAACTCAAAAAGCGCACTCCCGAACAGATACAAACAAGACTCGAAATTCTCGACAGTAACTGGAAGAAATTCCAAGAAAATCATGATCTTCTCTCGTCTTTAAAAGCTGAAGAAAGATCCGCGCTACCGTACTTCACAGATCATCTGTATGAACAATGCGAGGAAATCTATGTCGACCAAAAGAGTGAACTGCTCTCGTACCTCAACCAACTCAAGAGCAAGATCGGGCCTTCGGCGTCCACTGCATCAAGTGCCCAAAGCTCATCTCGTGCGACGACTTCTCGAAAGCTCCCTCAACTCAACGTGCCCAGCTTCTCAGGATCGTATCGTGAGTGGCGACCTTTCCGTGATCTCTTCTCAGCAATGATTGTCAAAAACACAGAAATCCTTGACGTCGAAAAACTGCAATACCTCAACATGAGTACCACCGGCGAAGCAGCTCAACTCGTAAGAAAGTACGAAGTCACCGATGAAAACTTCGCGCGTGCGTGACAAGAACTCGTTGACCGCTACGAGAACAAACGGGTGCTCATCGACACGCATCTCTCCACGTTATTCTCACTTCAAAAGGTAACTCAACAATCGCCCAACGGGCTTAAAACTCTGGTCGGCGAGGTTAAAGAATCTCTGGGAGCTCTCAGCGCTCTCGGGTGTCCTACGGACACCTGGGACAGTATCATTGTTTACATGGTCACGCGTAAACTTGATTCGGAATCTCTACTCGATTGGGAAATGCAAATCGGTGCCACGACCGAACCCGCGACATTCGCAGAACTTCAAAAGTTTATCTCAGGCCGGATACACGCTCTCGAGGGTTTCGCACGCGCAACCGCGACTCAAAAATCGCGTTCGGCCGCTCCCGCAGCAACGAAAAATACGTCTGGCGCAAAATCACACCAGACAATCGCGCCTCTCAAAAGCGACAACTCTCCGAACGCTGCAACAGCCTTATCCTCGTTCACGTGCTCACTATGCAATGCCGCGCATTATCTATCAGCATGTCCAGTATATCGTGGCAAAACGGTCGAAGAAAAGCTAGACTTCCTCAAACAAAAGAATCTCTGTTTCAATTGCCTCGGTCCGCATCAATTCCGTAATTGTCGTACAGCGAAACGCTGCAGAGTCTGTGGGAATCCTCATCATACGTCGATCCATCGGACCACCAATTCATCCGACGGTCCAGCTCCGCGCGCGTCAGCCACTCAAGGGACGAACTCACCACCGAAACAATCGGTACCCAGCGCTTCCAGGAGCCAAACAAGTGCATCCGCGCTTCCGCGTCGCGAGAATACTGAATCGAGCGCGCCAGCTTCGACCAATGTCGCTTTAACGTCCTCAATAAAGTACGTGCCCGTGTTGCTTGCGACAGCGCTCATCAAGGTCACGTCATGCTACGGTGACCAGTACGAAGTTCGGGCCCTTCTCGACCAAGGATCAGAAGTATCGTTCATCACGGAATCTCTCGCTCAACGTATCAATTTGCCGCGTCAACGAGTCTCACTCCCAATCCACGGGATTGGCGCGCAACGGTCAAGTGTCGCTCGCGGTTTTATGAATCTCAGCATCACGTCACGTGTCAATCCTACATTCTCGCTCTCGATAGGTGCGTACGTGCTCGCGAAGCTCACGTCCTATCTGCCTTCGATACGAGTAGTAAAGAAACCATGGCCACATCTCGACGGTCTTGAGCTCGCTGACCCAGAATTCTCGTCAACAACTCAAATCGACTTAATTCTCGGCGCCGAAGTCTACGGCTTAATTCTCGAAGAAGGGCTACGCCGGGGCGGCTCCGGGAGCCCAATCGCTCAGCAAACCGCTCTAGGGTGGATTCTATCAGGATCCGTCGCATCCGAATCGGCCTCAGATCAGAACATTCGCCCTGCTCAAGGACTGCAGTGCTCAGTCGATCACGACCTTCTCGATCTCGTTCGACGATTTTGGGCACAAGAAGAAATCAACGCTAAATCAAACGGTTCTCCGTCCGACGCAGAAGCCCAGTGTGAACAGCACTTCATCGAAACTCACTCTCGCATGCAAGATGGACGCTACGTCATCCGGATACCTCTCAAACGACTTCCAGAAGATCTTGGCGATTCGTATAAACCCGCGTTATACGCGCTCTCGCGTCAAGAGAAACGATTCGCTGTAAACTCATCTTTGAAATCGGCATATTCCGAATTTCTCAATGAATACGAAGCACTCGGTCACATGGCTCTCGTTCCGAAATCATACGTTTCACCGCGTCGCGTATTTTATCTCCCTCACCACGCAGTAGTGCGGGAGACCAGCTCAACCTCAAGAATACGCGTCGTTTTTAATGGATCTCATCGTACCAATTTCGGAATTTCAATCAACGATCTGCAACACGTTGGGCCGAAACTTCAAAATGATCTCGCCGATGTCATCACTCGTTGGCGTCGCTACGCGTACGTCTTCTCTGCGGACATTGAGAAAATGTACCGGCAGATTCGCGTACACCCCGAAGATTGGGATTTGCAACGCATCTTATGGAGAGACAATCCAGAAAATCCTCCACTCTCGTATCATCTCTGCACTGTGACCTACGGCCTCGCAAGCGCTCCATATCTCGCAATCCGTGCACTTCGGCAACTCTCAATTGATGAAGAACACCGTTTTCCTCTTGCGACGAGCATCATTCAACGTGAAATTTACGTTGACGACGTGCTCTCAGGAGCCGACGACATTGAAGAAGCGCAAGAGAAAATTCGACAAATCGATGGATGTCTCAAAGCCGGATGTTTTACACTGCAAAAATGGACTGCCAATGACGAAAAGTTGCTGGCACTCATCCCCTCAGAAAAACGAGAAACATCATCGTCCGTGCTACTCGAAGACGCTCAACTCTTCCGCGCTCTCGGACTTCTCTGGCAGCCTCGTACAGATTCGTTCGTGTTTACCTCGCGCAGCCGTGACGAACCGCCTCATATTAGCAAACGCACTGTGCTATCGCGTGTCGCTCAACTCTTCGATCCTCTCGGATGGATCGCGCCTGTCGTCGTTCGCGGAAAGATCTTCATCCAGGAACTCTGGTCAGCGAAGCTCGGCTGGGACGACCAGCTACCTGAAGAACTCGAATGCCGTTGGAGAACTTTCGACAAGGATCTCCAAGACGTCTCTTCAATCTCAGTACCTCGATGGCTCGGGTCTCGCGCATCATCGTGCGCCGTGGAGTTGCACGGCTTCTCGGACGCGTCTCAGGTTGCTCTCGGTGCAGTGATCTACTTACGCGCGATCGCGGATCTCGACGATGTTCGCGTAACAATCGTCGCCGCGAAAACTCGAGTTGCTCCGCTAAAGCCAGTGACCATCCCTCGACTCGAACTCTCAGCCGCACTCCTCTTAGTTCGAACTATCTCACACGTACGAAAAACTCTGGATCTAGAAGGAGCTCCGATTCATCTCTGGACGGATTCCACGGTAGTGCTCGCGTACGTTCGTGGCGATGCCCGCCGGTGGGCCGATTACGTTCGAAACCGCGTAACGGAAATTCAGGAGCCCTCAAACTCTCAGTGGCACCATGTCCCAGGGAAGGACAACCCTGCGGACTTTGCATCGCGTGGACTCTCTCCTCGACAACTCAAAGACGAGACACTCTGGTGGAATGGCCCGACATGGTTGTGGAAACATTCAACATCTTGGCCATCATCGAACCCATCGCTTGATACGGACGTCGCTCTCGAAATTCGCAAAACACCGGTCGCGATCGCTAATAAAGACAAGCCTCCAGAACTCTGGACTCTCGTTGAGCGGTTCTCGAGTCTCAGGACTCTTCTTCGCGTGACAGCGTTTTGTCTCCGAGCCGTTCACAAATTCAAACGCGTCCAGGACACTCCGGATCGAGCTTCGCCATTTACTCCCGAAGAACTCAACACCGTCCGACTTTTCTGGGTGAAGAAAACGCAAACCGCGTACTTCGGGAACGAAATTCACCAACTCTCACAGGGCAAGCAACTCTCGCGGTCTGCCGCGTTAATTCGACTCGCTCCTTTCGTTGATTCTTCAGGACTCTTACGCGTCGGAGGCCGACTCCGAAACTCTCTTCTCGACTATGACGAAAAACACCCTCTCATTCTACCTCGAGAATCCGCACTCACTACTCTTATCATCCGTGATACTCATTACCGCACATTTCACGGAGGAACGCAGGTCACTCTCGCTACGTTACGACGTAGGTATTGGATCGTGGGAGGCCGTGTGCCGATTCGTGCATTCATCCATCGCTGCATACCGTGCGTTCGACAACGAGCCGCTATCAGTCAACAACTCATGGGACAGTTACCAGAACCTCGTTCGACTCGCTCGCGACCGTTCCTCCACTCCGGAGTCGATTACGCTGGGCCTTTGACCCTCCGGACGTTCCGAGGAAGGGGCGCCAAATCTTACAAGGGATACATCGTCGTATTCATTTGCTTCTCATCATCCGCCGTCCATTTGGAAATAGCCACCGACTATTCCTCAGAAGGATTTCTCGCCGCGTACAAACGCTTCACAAGTCGACGAGGCATCTGTGAAACACTGACGAGCGACTGTGGAACGAATTTCATCGGCGCTGACAAGGAGCTGCGGAAGCTCTTTCAAGCCTCATCCGGACAGATGAAAGATCTCGCTAACATCCTCGCAAATGACAGCACGAAATGGAAGTTCAATCCGCCATCATCACCGCATTTCGGCGGCAAGTGGGAAGCCGCTGTTAAATCAGTCAAATTCCATCTCAAGCGCGTTATCGGAGACACCGAACTCACCTACGAAGAATTCTCAACGCTGCTCTCACAGATTGAAGCCGTCCTCAACTCGCGCCCTCTCTGTCCACTCTCGGATGATCCAAATGACATGACCGCGCTCACTCCGGGTCATTTTCTCACGGGATCTGCTTTAAATACGATCCCAGAACCTACTCTCATCGATCTACCAACATCTCGACTCTCTCGATGGCAACTGCTACGTCAAATGTTGGAACACTTCTGGCAACGCTGGAGTACCGAGTACCTCCAACATCTTCAAACAATCACGAAGTGGCAGCAACGATTCCACTCCCTCAAGATTGGATCGCTCGTTCTCCTCAAGGACGAACGATATCCTCCATCCAAATGGGCTCTCGGCAGAGTCACCGACGTTCATCCCGGCCAGGATAACCTCGTGCGCGTCGCCACCGTTCGGACTCAACATTCAGTGTACCGGCGGCCCATCGTGAAGCTCATCCTACTACCAGTCTCAACCAACGAGGACTACACCTAGCATCTACGCGTTCGATCGATGATTTATCTCACTAATCGCCAATCTACTTAAGATTGGCAAGGCGGGCGGAATGTTTCGGCAAAATCATCTCTCTCTGTCCATCTCTTTCTTTTTCTCTACCTTTCTCTTTCACTCGAACAGCTGACGGACTTCTTATTTACTTCTCGCGACATCATACATACATACTCTTCTACACAGACACTCACACACACTCGCGCTCTCGTGACCGACCTGAGTGCTCGGTTATACAGAGCAGTAGTATCTCGACAACAGACGTCGAAATCGTTACACCTCTATTGTATCACCTCATTATCTAGTCTCTATCTCAATAAACCGCACTATTCTCAACAATTTTTGAGTTCTCTCTATACAGATATACGTCATGATTCATTTATTTCGTCTTCTGCCGTTTTAACGAGTTGCCTCACTTTTCTAAACCTTTGTAGAAGGTAGGAAATTTCTTTTCTGGCAGGCGTTGCTTCTGAAAGTAGATAAGCAAGAGGATGTAACGCTATCCTCCCTGATAACCACATCTGGGGCGCAGAGCCTGACGTCAGATCCGTAGTCATCTATGTCCGCATTAGGATACGTTGGGATACGTTCTGAGGTACAGATCCTGACATCAGGACCCTGACGTCAGATGGGCAGCAGATTCCCATCAGATCCTGCCGTTCGCCTGACTATTGGCTCCAGCAAGGCGGAGGCCAATTGTTATACTGTAGACTGACTATGTCTGGGTGAAAGTAAAACTACTGCTGTTTCAACGAAACGATTATCAAGAAACTGTATTTCTCCTCGCGTCCATCCGACGCTAACAATGGTCGACCAGAGAGTGTTCTGGCGTCATTTCTCTTTTCTCCAGCAAAACTCTCCCCACTCTCCACATACCGGAGAAGTGGGGGAAACCCGGCAGGCAACGCGATACTAAGATCCCTACAGCACTCCCCCCCAAGACCTGAGGTCGGTGCTGAATCAAATAAATTGCGTTAGATATTTCGCCTAATTATCCCGGCTCTCGTGCCGTAACGCATAACGCGAGGGTAGAACATTGAACATCCTACGAGCTACGAAACACTATAACAAGATACGTACGATATATACACAGGAACATATGTAAACGTATAAAAGTATAAAAATATGGAGATATAAAAATATAAACTTCACGCAGTGTAGGAACATACATTTGAGCGCATGAGATACGCAGTCTTATAATTGCCACCTTAGTCTTTGGTACTTCGCAAACATGAAATAAGAAAAATATGCGTAAAAATACTACTGTAAACTAATCTTTGGTAGTGGGCACAAACGTAACCCTTTTACCTGGGTACGTGCGCGGCGCGGGCAAAGAACCTACGGTCACGGACGAACCATCGCCAGTTCCACCATTGGAAGGCGGAAGATCAACCAATCCGTCAAAAACCATATGCGCCGGCTTCAGCAATTCAACTGAAACATTCTTAGCAACGCCATTCACTTCTATTTCGTAAACGCGGTCGCTGACACGCTGCAGTACCTTATGCGGACCGGTATAAGGTCTTTCAAGAGACTTCTTAACCATATTCCGCAGAAAAACATGAGAGCATGTGTGTAGCTCTTTAAATACAAACGCACGCTTCCTATACTTATGCGCAATTGGCACCGGTCGCACTAAACGCATGTGCTCACGAAACTCGTTGACAAAAATGTCCGGATCCGGCACCAAATCCTCCGGGAGGAAAAACTCGCCGGGAAGTCGCAGGGTCGTTCCAAACAAAAATTCGGACGGGGATGCGCCGGTGTCGGGTCGCACATGCGTCCTGAGACCGAGAAGCACCGTTGACAAGGTACGAGGCCAGTTGGTGTCAGAGTGACACATCAACGCAGGCTTGAAAACTCGATGCCAACGCTCAATCAACCCATTGCTCGCAGGGTGATACGCCGTCGTACGAATACGCTCGCATCCAATCAAAGATAGCAATGCCGAAAACAGCCTTGACTCGAACTGAGCACCCTGATCGGACGTTAAAATCTTGGGAGCCCCATAACGCTAAACCCAGGTGTCAAAAAACACCTCTGCGATCGATTGCGCCGACACCTCCCGCAAGGGAACTGCTTCCACCCACCGAGAGAATCTATCGATCATGGTCAAGCAATAACCATAACCGCCACGCTCCGGTAAGGGGCCAACTATGTCGACGTGAACGTGGTCAAAACGACCATCAGGAGCCATGAATTGCCCGGGCAACAACTTGACGTGACGGGATACTTTTGATTGCTGACAATCTGTGCATGTCTTGCACCACTTTGCAATGTCGCGCTGCATGTCCGGCCAGACATAACGCTGTCGGATTAGCCGGTCCGTGAACTTCGCACTCGGATGCGCCGGTCGGTGAAACAGTCTAAAAACCGTCTCCCGCAGGCTCAACGGAATATAGGGGCGAATCGACTCGCCGGTAATCTCACAGAAGATCGTCGAGTGACTCGGGCCCCATTGAATAGCTTTCATTTTTAACGGAAAATCCGCAGACTTGCGAATCAACTGGAGTTGCTGGTCAGCCTCCTGCAGTTCAGCAAGCTGCACTAACTCGACCTCCACGGGCAAGCGCAATGAATCAATACGCGACAACGCGTCAGCGACTACATTGTCGGCACCGGCCACATGTTCTATTTTAGTGGAGAACTGCGCGATATAAGACAGTTGACGAACCTGTCTAGGAGATGCCTTATCGGCCTTCTGCGCGAAAGCATAAATCAATGGCTTGTGGTCGGTAACTATACTGAACTCGCGACCCTCAACAAATGGACGGAAGTATTTAGTTGCCTCGTAAATGGCCGAGAGCTCGCGGTCATACGTACTATAGTTAAGCTGCGCGAGGTTGAACCTTCTCGAGAAAAACGCGAGCGGCTCCCAAACCCGAGACACGGACAGCTGTTCGAGAACTGCGCCCATGGCGGAGTCCGACGCATCCGAGACCAAGCGAATGCTTGCATCGCTGCGAGGATGCACCAGTAAGGCCGCGTTGGCAAGATCAGCTTTGATCTTCACGAACGCGTCCTTCGCCTCAGCGGTCCACTCAATTTCCCTTTTGTCATTTTTGTGAGACTCGCGAAGATACGCATTTAAGGGTGCCCGAGCACTCGCCGAGTGCGGCAAATTTCTGCGATAAAAATTCACCATGCCAAGAAAATGACGCAGTTGCATTACGTTGGTAGGCATGGGAAATTCAGTGATCGCGTCGACTTTCCGAGTCGTGGGACGGATTCCCCTGGAGTCAATCGTATGCCCCAGAAAATCTAACTCAGACGCGCCGAACACGCATTTGTCCACGTTCAGACGAAGCTGAAACTTCTTAAGTCTCCGAAAGATCTCTCGCAAGTGGGCGGAATGCTCCTCGAGGGAGGACGACGCGACTAAAATATCGTCAATATATACAAACGCGAAGTCCAAATCGCCCAGCGCGCGGTTTATATATCGCTGGAACGACTGCCCGGCATTCCGCAAGTCGTAAGTCATATAGCAGTATTCAAACAATCCGAACGGCGTACAGACCGCGGTTTTCTGAATGTCCTCGGGCGCCATGGGTATCTGATTATAGGCCCTATGGAGATCAAGGGACGAAAATATAGTTTTACCCTGCAGATTGGCGGTGCAATCATGCAGGTGAGGTGTCGGGTATTTATCCGGTATAGTAACGGCATTCACCTTACGATAATCCCCACATACTCTCCAGGATCCGTCCTTTTTACGAACAAGATGTATAGGGCTGGCCCATGGACTGCTAGAAGGACGGCAGATCCCAGACGCGACTAGTGCTTTGAATTCGGCTTTAGCCGCTTTGAGCTTTTCCGTCGTTAAGCGCCGCGGACGATCCGCAACGGGAGGACCGGTGGTCATTATATAATGCAAGACGTCCCGCTCCTGAGGAGGAGATAGCTGGGATGATCCGGTAATCTCCGGGAACTCCGCCAGGAGTTTAGCAAAATTCGCATCTGGGTTGACCGAATTAACCGACCGCACCGGCACTGCCCTAGCCACCACCAGAGAATACATTCGCGTAGTCGTATCTAAGAGTCTGCGTCTCTTGAGATCGACAATAAGATCGTAGTGCTTAAGGAGATCCGCACCAATTATCGGATACGGCACCGCCGCGATGCAAAAGTTCCAACGAAACATGTGACGCAAACCCAAATCCAGTTCGCGAAGCGACTCGCCGAACGTGTCGATTCGCGAATCATTCCCGGCGAACAGTTTACGCTCGGAAGGTTTGACGTGAATTTTTAGGTTAGCGGGCAACAATGAAATGTCTGCCCCTGTGTCAATCAAAAACGATTGACCAGACGCACGATCGCGAATATGGAGACGATTTTCTGAATTTACACCTTCACTAGACATCTCCGCACAGGAAGGTTTGACTAGTTTTTTTGTTTCCACGACGCGTAATTCGTGCACCACTCCCTGCATGACAGTGGGTTCTGCGGATATTTCCTATGTGCAAGGCACAGCCCGGATTTGTGACGCTTCTGCGACTCACTTCGATGCTTACTCACCGAACGCGACCGAGCACGCGCTCATCCGCGCGGTTTGTCCCTTTGGGAAAACGCATTCAAACGCTCCAACTGCTTTGTTAAAGCGACCACGCAAGCTGCGAGATCAACCTCAGGCGCAGGGCGCGACGAGGTACCGGAGGAAGAAGCTATGTGAATCTCGGTAGGACCCGCGTTCTCCGCGATTGTATCCGCGATCTCCGCAAGTCGATCAAGCTCCATGGCGTCCGCCGCGACGAGAATTGCCCGGTGGCCCGATGGCAATTGTACCAAAAATATGGACTTAAGAACTACGTCATCGCACTGCCCATCATTTAGATTACGCAAACGACTCAACAATAGTGACGGTTTACCGTCGGTAAGCACTTGCCCTTTAACCTCTAGAGGGCCGGGATTTTTTCATTGAAATTGTAAATTTTATTTTCTTAAAATTTATGCATATAAACCACCAAAATGACCGGCAAAGTATCCAAATTCTTAGGTGGCCACTATAGTGGCCAGCCCGGCCCTCTAAAGGTTAAGCAATTTACGCAGGTTGCCCTCAGAGGAACTGGCAAACGTGGCAATAATACGCGCTTTGATTCGCTGGTATATGTCTGCAGGAGACGGACGCGTCATAATAATGTCTTTTACACAACCAACCACCTCAGCATCTACGGCAGCTAGCACGAAGTCTGCCTTGGTACTTTCCACCGTGATTTGTGCATTACGCAGAGATGCCTCGACCTGCATGAACCGAATCGCCGGGTCGGACTTGAAGAAAGGTGGGATTTTTGGTTGTCGATATGCGTCGACGCGAGCTGCACCGGATACAGAACGCTCCTGAACTTGTGTCGGGCCAGCCGAAGACTCGAACATCGCCAAACGTTGCTGCAGGTCCCATACCTGGGCCTCAAGCGAGGACACATCGTGCGGCAGGGAATCACCGGTAGCGTTGTCACCCTCCATTAAAACTACACTGCCCGCGAACGCGGGACGTGGACAACGAGGTACGCCGGATGAGTCTGATTAGAATCGGACGTGAAAGTGAAGCCCTTTCACGCACCGCACCTTCGCGAAATCGAAGTGTCCAAGCACACACGCAGTCGGGAAGAAAGAAAAAATATTTTCTGGCGAAAGTTCCGCGACGTACTTCCAGAATTGGACGATACACGTGAAAACAAAATGGCGGCACTTCAACGACACGTGTCTAGAAATATGCGCACCAGAGAACATCCAACACGCTGCGACGACAGTGATAAAGGCGCCGGAGACGTTGGCTTCACGCAGTCCCTCGAAGAGGCAACAAGGCACCGGTGACGATGGCTTCACGCAGTCCCTCGAAGAGACAACAAGGCGCCGGTGACGATGGCTTCACGCGATACTTCGCCATGACAGAAGACGCCAGTGACGCTGGCCCCACGCACCGCACAATCCCAAAATCGGGTACCCAGAGGATAGAAAGCGATGATCCGGTATTCGGCGATTGCCGGGAGGCAGCAGCGATACGACAAGTGGTCTTGCCAAGCGATGGACGTCCACGTGGCTGCGATGGAATTGGATTCCCAAAACGCGTGCGTAGCTCGCACCAGCCGCAATCGTTTTAGATGCGCTGACACAAAACACCACTGAATTCTTTAGTCGGGGTCACCACTATTGCCTCCAGCAAGGCGGAGGCCAATTGTTATACTGTAGACTGACTAGGTCTGGGTGAAAGTAAAACTACTGCTGTTTCAACGAAACGATTATCAAGAAACTGTATTTCTCCTCGCGTCCATCCGACGCTAACAATGGTCGACCAGAGAGCAGGGTCGTGACACTCAAATGGACCTTCCGTTAGCAGGGGATTAGTGGTAACGACAGTCGTGAGGTAGCGCTGTACGCAATATAGTTGAGAGAATTATGCACTAGATGGTGTTAGCAACAGGTTGTGGGTTGGAAGCGTCCTCTTTGGAAGCGTCCACCGACGCCATTCTTTGCAATTCTTTGTGGTGCTTCAAAGTGTTGTGTTGTGTTTGTCGTGAAATAATTGTGAATTTTGAAAAAATTGTTTTTCTCGAAATTAAATATTTAATATCTGTAAGTATGTTAACATCTATACCATTAAATATTAGAAATAAGGAAAATAAGGGATAAAATATTACGAAAATAAGTCGTGTATCTAATTACGTGAAGGATACGTACACGTGGTTTTTTATATTACATATAAAATTACTGTTTTACTGTAATTGGTTCAATATGTTTCAATTAGATCCAACATGGGTGGGTATGTACCATGTAGCGTGCCTGGTTGCGAAGACAGGAGATCGTCCAGACATACATTTCCTCATCCAGTAAAAGATAAGGCACGTTTCGATAAATGGATGGAAATCGTATCAAATCCAAAATTATTTAATATGGACCCCATGAGAGTACACAAAAATTTTTGTGTGTGCCGTCAGCATTTTACTGACGATGATAAATCAAGTAATTTATTATTGAAACGGACTGCCGTGCCTTCACAAAATTACCATCTAAAAGAAGTACATATTAATTTTGAATATTATAATTGTATAGAAAACTACAAGGGTAGAAAAAATGTTTCATCATTTTGCATAGGTATATGTGCATCGACTTCTGCATCGACTTCTGCATCGACTTCTGCATCAACTTCTGCACCTGGTATTATACAGCAGCCTTTGGATGAAGTACAGATTCAGTTGATGGAGGAACCTACTTGTTCTCGGCACAGTTGTGTTACACCAACAGGTACAGTTGCAAATAGGGTTGCCACCCGCACTTTAAATATACTCTGTACTTTTGAATAAACATTTAATAACATTTTATATTATAACTATTGATACTGTAAGAATAGTTTATGTTATAAATATTGATACTTTAAGAACATTTTATATTATAACTATTGATACTGTAAGAATAGTTTATGTTATAAATATTGATACTTTAAGAACATTTTATATTATAACTATTGATACTGTAAGAACAGTTTATATTATAAATATTGATACTTTATAATAATGTAATTGTAAAGAACTGAAGAATGAATTATTGAAATGGACAGTGATTTTTTTACAATAAAAACAATGTATTTTTTCCTTGCCAACAGCATTTGGTGGTGGTGGTGGTATATTGCAGAACCTGGGTGTTAACACAGTGGCAGAGCTAACACCCAAAGCCAAAAAATTATATGTTAGAAATAGAAAATTAGAATCTACGGTTCTAACATATAAAAAACGTAGGCAAGCATTAATGGACAGATTGCGTTTATCAGGAAACGCACTTAATACTATGCAAACTGGATTCGGAACAGAAGCCCTTAACTTCTGCATACAACAGTTAACAAAAAGAAACATCAAACCACAAGGAAATAGATATACCATGCAGGAAAAAGTCATGTGCTTGGCCTTGTATAAGGCCTCAGGATCCGCTTATCGGTTTCTATCAAAGTGGTTCAGACTGCCGTGTGCAAGATCCATATCACGGATGGTGCAGCAAATTCCGGCACACGAGGGCTTAAATACTTTTGTATTAGATAATTTAAAAAAAAGCGTACAAAAAATGCAAGATAAAGAGAAAATATGTTGTTTAATTTTCGACGAAGTTTCTATATTACCGAGTATCGAATACGACAAAGATAAAGATGCATTGTTAGGATTAAAAAATAATAAAATAGTTGATCACGCCCTTGTGTTCATGATAAAGGGGATACTAACAAATTGGAAGCAAGTAGTATATTACACATTCTGCACAGGTACAACGGATGCAATAACATTGAAGGCAACCTTTAAGACTTTAGTGCAGAATTTAAGTGCAATTGGTGTGTACAATGCTATTCTGAAATAAATTCTGTCTTTGCAAATATCCAATATTGTAACGAATTGACTATTGCAATATATTTTATTTTACAGGATTAAATGTAATCGCTACAGTATGCGATCAAGGAAGCACAAACAGAGCAGCAATAGAATCATTAATTGCAGAATCACGAGAATATTATGTCAAAAATGATGTACTTCCAAAACGACGTATCGTCGTAGATGGAGTGGAAGTGACTCCTGTATATGACGTTCCACATTTGCTGAAAGGCATTAGGAACAATTTATTAAGCAAGAATTTAGTGTGGCATAATAAACAAGATACGCATGTTGCAAAATGGCAACATATCATCACTGCATATGAAATCGATAATACATTGACGGACGTTAGATTTTTAACCAAATTATCAAGAAAGCATGTTTACGAACGTGAAATGAAAAAAATGAAAGTGTCACATGCTGCACAAGTGCTTAGCCATTCCATGGCTCTCGCCATTAGTAGTATGGCTCGAAATAGTAAGTATCAAAGTACAATTACAATAAAGTGATATGATACTTAGAATACTTAGTAAAATATTATTGTCTCTTACAGATGAATCAGATATAACAGGCACGTACACAATGCCAAAAGATGCATCTGGCATGGCCAAAATTGTTGAATTTTTTAACAATTTATTTGATTCGCTTAATACGTCCGAAAAAGGATCTCCAACACATTATAAAGGTGGTATAACAAAAAACAGTGGCCATATTACTTATTGGAGAAATGCAGTAATAGATTTAAAAAATATGTATTTCAAAGTCGAAGGGCGGGACCAAAAAGTCAGACCACCGTGTTTAAAAAACTTTATTTTTACAATAGAAGGTTTTATAGATTTAACCAATAGAATTTTAGATATGCGCATAAAGAGCTTTTACACTCGCAAAGTTAATCAGGATTGTGTGGAAAATTTATTCTCCCAAATTCGACAACACCGAGGGAGATTAACTAATCCCACGTCGAGACAATTTTCAGAAACATACAAATCTTTATTTATAAGGCATGTAACTGCTTCACAGTCTAGAATGTCTAATTGTGAAGAAACCTTCGAAGTTTGCCTCTTTCAATTTGAAAACATGTTATGCACAAAAAATCAATTTCAACCTATTTTACTTGAGGAAAATCCGCGTATTAATAGAACAATATTATCTCTCTACAAGAGAAAGGTTAATGACAGAATATTACAGCGTATCTTACAAAACTTAAAAAAAAACCTTATTTCTATCTTAAAATGCAGGCTATGCAAAATACATGTCTTAAATAATGAAACAAATAAATCCAGTATATTATCAAAATATGAACCATATTTTTTGACATGCATATCACAAGTTTATAATATTAGTCAATATATGCTTATGAATTGCAATGTAACACGCGATATTCTGAAAACAACCACAATGTATGTAAACCGACATGTGCATTTTAGTTTCATATGTGACCATAGGGAAAACGTATCTGTAGCAATAATTGATAACATTATAAGATTTACAATTACCGAATTTACTAAAAAGCTCAATAATATTATTAAAGGAAAGGAGATTGTAAAGGATATTAATAATATTAAATCAGATGTAATGAAAAACGCTGTAATTACCCGTAATAAACGATTGCCGTTAAAACCCTAAATGTTGCTGCTTTTTTATTTTAAACAGAAACGACCGAGATGCACTTTTTACACGACTATAGACACTTCTATTTACATTGTATTTAGGATGCATAAAGTATGATTGTATATAGTCGTGCAACAATTTAAAGTTTACTGTCGGACAGTCGCACTGGGGCGCACTGAGTGCGAATTTTAGCCAATCGGAAGCGAGGAGTTTGAACTTTTTCACTTCAGATTGGCTAAAATTTGCACTAGTGCGCCCCAGTGCGGCCGCCCGAAAGCGCTATGAATTGAAGGACACTTGATCCACGTTTTAAATTTGCCGCCTATAGCAATTTAGTGGTAACGACTCCCGTTAGTTGGCGCTTTTCGTGCTAACAAAATAATACATTGAGTGTCAGGACCCTGCCAGAGAGTGCTCTGGCCAGGGTGGCGTGGAAATATACTGCAGCGGTAGTAGGATTAGAGTGGGGTCTACTACCACCGTCTGATTGGTTCAACGCCAAGAGGAAAATTCATCGACGCCAGCACCAATCCAAGCCAAGTGGAGTGAGGATACAGCCAACCAGCATCGTCATCGAGTCCTCGGCGACGCTGGTTGGCTGCGGTTTCACTTAGCTTGGCTAGTTGGCTTGGCGCTGGCGTCGGTGAATTTTGTTCTTGGCGGTGATTGGTTCAGACTGGGTAGTAGGACCGTAGTGGGGTCTACTACGCAGGTCTGTGACGTCACTCGATCCGCTTCGCATTCAAGCCACTCGGCTTCGCTTAGCGCTGGCGTCGGTGAATCTTCTTCTTGGCGTTGAACCAATCAGACGGTGGTAGTAGACCCCACTCTAATCCTACTACCCAGTCTGAACCAATCCACGCCAAGAGGAAAATTCATCGACGCCAGCGCCGAGCCAAGCGAGTGGAGTGTAGCCAAGTGAGGCCGCAGCCAACCAGCATCCTCAACGAGTCCCCGGCGACGCTGGTTGGCTGCGGCCTCACTTGGCTACACTCCACTCGCTTGGCTCGGTGCTGGCGTCGATGAATTTTCCTCTTGGCGTTGAACCAATCAGACGGTGGTAGTAGACCCCACTCTAATCCTACTACCGCTGCAGTATATTTCCACGCCACCCTGGTTCTGGCGTCACTTCTCTTTTCTCCAGCAAAACTCTCCACATACCGGAGAAGTGGGGGAAACCAGGCAGGCAACGCGATACTAAGATCCCTACATGACACGTGTAATAGCGCCATCTGAAGGCCAGAATTACCAAACTATTCCCTACGCGTGACGCCACACGGCTGTCCCTACCCTTAAATAACCATCAAGCAAATTCTACAGTTTATTAAATAATTAATGCTACTTATTTCAAAAAGTATTTATACTTTTTTTATTAATACACATGATCGGTGATTAAAATTGTTACAAAATAATATAAGTAGCGCATATAAATCTAAAGAGGGACTTTCAACATTTAAATTTACAAATCCACGTCCCGTAACCACTGGTACCTAGTACGGGCGATATCAGAAAATTTCATTCAATATTTTCGATTTCCTTTTTGTGTAAAAGCATCATGTTTCCTGTTGTGTTAGCGCTGAAAACAAACACAATATTAGTATAAATCTAAACGTAACGTATGAATAAACAGGATACATGGGATACTTACTTCAGCTTCATCTCCACACAGTACACACCCTAGGCGATCATGCATGCTCCTGCGAAAATTAACATTTATAAGAAAACATATGTTAAATTATTATCTACTAAACAAGACGCCAAACATTCGCATGTCGCGCGTAACCCTACTTTTCTATCTTGCAGATAATAATGTAAATCTCGATTTCCGCGACGTAGATAATTGGAAATTATTCAATTCCATAATGACGTTTACCTTCTCGATACGTCGAGATGATTTGTCTGGATATTGTTGCTTAGAATCGCGTGGAATAAGTATCTTTCGAGCGTATGTACGACTTCAACCAGAATAGATACCACTTTGAGCAAAGGGTATGTAGGTATGTAGATGTACCACGAGTACTAATGTGGTATCATGGGCTAAGCTCGGATTGGCTGCGCCATACTGCCGAAACTCGTGATTGGTCAAGACACTACGTCCAGTTTGTGTTCGTTTTCGAGGTCTGAGGTGACAATCACTGGCAGTGGCAATAAGTGCCGGCAAGATCGAAGAATATTCCACGCGATTCTGAGCAACAATATCCAGACAAATCATCTCGACGTATCCATAAGGTAAACGTCATTATGGAATTGAATAATTTCCAATTATCTACATCGCGGAAATCGAGATTTACATTATTATCTGCAAGATAGAAAAGTAGGGTTACGCGCGACTTGCGAATGTTTGGCGTCTTGTTTAGTAGATAATAATTTAACATATGTTTTCTTATAAATGTAAATGTTCGCAGGAGCATGCATGATCGCCTAGGGTGTGTACTGTGCGGAGATGAAGTTGAAGTAAGTATGGCATGTATCCTGTTTATCCATACGTTACGTTTAATTTTATACTAATATTGTGTTTGTTTTCAGCGCTAACACAACAGGAAATATGATGCTTTTACACAAAAAAGAAGTCGAAACTATTGAATGAAATTTTCTGATATCGCTCCTACTAGGTACCAGTGGTTACGGGACGTGGATTTGTAAATTTAAATGTTGAAAGTCCCTCTTTGGATTTATATGCGTTACTTATATTATTTTGTAACAATTGTAATCACCGATCATGTATATTAATAAAAAAAGAATAAATACTTTTTGAAATATACGTAGATAAGTAGCATTAATTATTTAATAAACTGTAGAATTTGCTTGATGGTTATGTAAGGGTAGGGACAGCCGTGTGGCGTCACGCGTAGGGAATAGTTTGGTAATTCTGGTCCTCAGATGGCGCTGTTATACGTGTCAGGCGAACGGCAGGATCTGATGCGCATCTGCTGTCCATCTGACGTCAGGGTCCTGATGTCAGGCTCTGTACCTCAGAACGTATCCTAATGCGGACATAGATGACTACGGATCTGACGTCAGGCTCTGCGCTCTCACGGCAGACCCTGTTGCCAATCTGACGTCATATCGCATACATCTGGTTATCAGGGCTCCTTTTGTTTTCTAGTTTGTAACGTTCTCGAACGAGACGTTGCCGTTCTTTACAGGAGATTCACAAGTAGAGCGGTTTACCTGTGAATTTGTGGGATTGGTTCGGGTGGCGTGCGATTAAGAAATGAATTTCAAGATACGAGAGTCCTTCTTTTAACCTGAAAATAACAATGGTTTATTCAAGAATAAATGGTAGTGACTCTAGGTCGAAATTGAACATATAGTACGACGCTCAGTCGTGTGGATTATTATAATTAATTAATAAAACTAATGTTAATACGTAACGACGTATCGGTCGGTGATTGATTGACGCTAAGTCGGTAACGATGAATATGATTCGGTTTTTGGTTACGACGCTAAGTCGGTAATAAAGAAAATAGAATTTGTTGTTTCGCTCGGTAAAACAGAACACAAGAATCGTTCTAGTTGTTGATATAGAATGTCTAGAACTAATGGTTAATTGATATTTAAAGGTAATATAATGTAACGATACTAAATCGCTAATTGAACGTTAAGTCTCGACGCTAAATCGATGTATAATACAGAAAGTGATCCGTGATCGGTCTAATATGTTAGAGTTTGAGAACTGGAGAGGGTTCCTTCTCTCGGATTTGGAGTAGCTTCCAGTTGCCTATAAGCTTGCCCACGCTTTCTAGGATGGTAGCTGAGTGCTAGTGAAAGCGATCTTAGATGGTAGCCAGGTAGCCGGTTAGGGCGTCCCCAGATGGAAGTTGAATTAGTAGCTTCCTTCCTTCGATTTGATAGTGGCTTCTGGTGCCTATCAGCTGGCCCACGCTTGGGAGGAGTGAGATATCCAAGGGGCTAGTAAAAGCGACCTCGGATGGAAGGTGAGAGGGGCTAGCTAAAGCGACCTCGTAAAGGTGGTGAGAGGGGCTAGTTAAAGCGACCTCGAAAGGAAGTTTGGTAGAAGATTTAAGATAAACTTCCTTTAGACTTTTCGAAACAGAAGGGGCTAGTTAAAGCGACCTATGTGTTCTAGGTTCGGTGGCAGAACCAAGTCTGCCTTTCTGCTGCTGGCGGCCCTGTATTTATACCAATCTGTGGTACGTAGTCCGCACCAATCACTGGCTGTGCGATCTCGCGCACCAATCATAATTAACATCCGGTTCGCGCCACTTGCTCACTATGCTCGGTAAATTCGCGTCCGGTTTACCGTACGGCGTGCGCATGCGTGCGCGCTTCACTCGCGGCACTGAGTCTACTGTTTGAATATGCGGTTATGCGCATGCATTACGCGTCACTTGAGTTCAATGTTTTTCCCGCCGCATGGGATGTCGCTTGCACGTGTTTCGCGTGTTACAACTTAGGTATAACAATGGTTAAATTAGAAAAAATGTATGGCGGTTCGTAGCGGTACGTTACAAGTTTGCATGTTACATACCTGTCGGTACCTCACGTTGTACATCTTCATTAAGAAATTCGTCAATTTTAACACTGTTGCATCTAATTTGTCAACAACCTTATTACTGCATGCATTTGTTTCTGCGATTCGATTTTCCAACTCACTAGATATTTTGTCGAAAGTGTTAAAAGTTTTAGTTTCTTGATCTTTCACGACTGCCACTTGTTCTTCGCTTATTTACATTTGTAATTCCGTCACGCATATCCTGTATAGACGAAATTTCAGTCATAAATACTTTCGAATGGTACTAATAATTTTAATAATAACGTTTGAAGTGTCATTAAATTTACATTGATTACGGAAAGGTGTTCAGTCTTATTCATATCTATTGACTGTTGCATTTCTTTCAGATTGCATTTAATCAGATCTTGATACTGTTTCGATACATTGTAGCTTGTATTTATGCGCGAGCCCAATTCATCTAGCATAAAGTGACCAGATATTTTGTGGGGCGATGCGGGACAAACAAGCAAAAAAAAAAGGTTACCAGATCCGTGAGGATATCGTTTGCGTACTGTATTGGAACATGTACAATATATTTGCAATATGTTACATACTTATCATACATACATAGTTATGATGCGTACTTGTGATACAAAATTAAAAATATTTCTTTTTCCCGAACAAAAACATTACTTAATTCAACTTGGTCTCACATACTGTATGAAGTACAAGAAACAGTAACTTTATGCCACTGCGAAAATGTAAAAGGTTACATGTCCAATGCAGGATTCTTTGCGGGACATTTTTCAATGCGGGACAAAGGGCTCAAATGCGGGCAAATGCGGGACGTCTGGTCACTTTAATCTAGCAGAATCTTCCCTGCTCTTTTGGTTCAATTTCATAACTATTCATTCTGTTATCCAAGCATAACATAACATGAACCTTTTGATACGTAGAAAAATTCTTTTTATCTCAAAACAGGCTTATACGCTTAAGAGCATCCGCCGGTCAAATCGCGCGAAAACATAGGTGACTTTTATGATTTTTTCTAGAAAAAAGTATACAATGTATGGTTCTAAAACTTTTTGCACTTTATTCTGCTACAAATGTAGAGTAAAAAACAATTTTTTTATTTCATTTTTGCCCACTCCTGCCTCCGATATGCATTGCGTATTGCATCGTTGTAAAAAAACTGGCCTGCACTGGCGCCACGATAACTTTAGACAGGGTCATCCAAAATCAAAAAACCAGAGATATTCCTTAATTATACGTGTGTCGTTATCGAGCTACCCTCAGGCAGTGTTACGAATGTCGCAATTGTCCTCTTGGATTTGGAAACGTAAGATTTCGACAAAAAAACATGCATACTACAAATTAGGTGCAAAATGCCGGAAGAAATATTTCGAGACGTATATAAATCCTACGAGACCAATTGCATTTGCAGTGACAACGGTCAATGGTTTAATGAATGTACAAGGCGATTTATTTTACAACGGGATAAAAGTATCGTCGATTCCTTTGAGAGCGGCGATTACAGAATTTCTGAACTAGTTGATGTTGCCTTAAAAAAAATGCCGTATCGCGACACATAATTTAGGTTTTGATGGGCCAAGGTTATTAGCAGCGATAAATCAGTATTCATTGAAGACAGAATTTTCCGCTGTTGTCGATGCCCAGTAAACAAACTGACCGCAGTATGCCAGCAGATTGGCAGCAGATTCGAGGAGATCCTGACGTCAGATTCGGGACCTACTATGTCCGCATTTAATTATGGTTCTGTGGTTAGAGCCTGATGTCAGGATCTGACATCAGATTGCCGGCAAATTCCGAGCAGATCCTGCTGCCGTGGTCTGACCGCAGATTGGGAGCAGAAATCGAGCAGATCCTGCACAGCGCGATCTGACGGCAGATTGGCGGGAGATACCGAGCAGATTCTGACGTCAGATTCGGTGCCTACTATGTCCGCATTAAACTATGGTTCTGCGATCAGAGCCTGACATCAGGATCTGACCGCAGATTGATGTCAGGTTTCGATCAAATCCTGCTGACAAGAACCGCCGGCAGATTGGCGGCAGAAATCAAGCAGATCCTGATGTCAAAATCTGACCGCAAAACCATAATTTAATGCGGACATACTAGGCAATTTTATATAATAGTATAGATTTAAAAACAGTGCGAAAGTCTTAAGAGTAAATAATACATAGAATACGTTTATATAAGACCGACTTGAAAGATCTGATTCCTACCATATTTTATGGAAGAAAGAAAAGTTGAAAAACCATGTATTTAGACGGGTATTATAGCATTTTTAATATTTTACTTAGCAGGTTGTTAGTCAATTGAATGCCAGGGAGGCTCAAAATAATTATTTAAACTTTTAAAGACATTTCTTCCAAACATAAAAGAATTAATGATAACTACCCAGACAGCACACAGACATCTTAAAGACATCTTAAAGACGTCTGGAGTCAGACGTTCCAGACGTCTTCAAGACGTCCGTGAACGTCGTTTTCACGTCTTATACAAGTCTTCGGCACGGCTTATGTCACGAATCAAGACGTCTTAAAGATGATTTTAAGACGTCTTACAGACATCTTTAAGACGTCTTTTCTCAGACGTCTTACAGACATCTTTAAGATGTCTTTTCTCAGACGTCTTAAAGACGTCTTTATAAGGTCCAGGTTCGGAAAAAAAAAATGTCGGTGACGAGAGGAATCGAACCTAAGACTTTCCGTTTATGAAGCAATCGTTATTCGCACCTACCCAACATACTTCCTTATAAACACTTCCAAATTTTAGCTACATATGTATTGTACTAATTGTTTATAAAAAACACGCATTACAGCGAAATATTTTACAGAATATTATTATTAAATGTCTTTATTGGACCATGACAATTACGATATAACAATAATTGTGAATAGGCGAGGTTCAGCATAAGTGCTACTCTACAACCTAACCTAATCATCATTCGACCTCTAGACTCACTTCACACACTGTCATATAATTGTATTAAAGAAAAATTGACGAAACAAATGTACGATAATTGCGTTACTATATGTTTAATATTCCATACAAATGGTGCAAAAATTTGCAAATCCTTGCGCCGGTCCTGCCTTAAGATTGCTTTTTACGGACGCCATTCGGATGGCTTTTGACAGACATCTTTAAGATGTCTCTTGACAAACATCTTTAAGACGTCTTATGAGCATGTTAAAGACGTCTTGTGGATGTCTTAAAGACATCTTAAAGACGTCTTTCACACGTCCGTACGACGTCTCAAAGATGTCTTTGTCACGAATCAGGACATTCAGACGTTCAGACGTAAAACAGACTTAAAATGGACGTCTATAAGATGTCGTGTGCTGTCTGGGTACTATTCATTCAGTCATCTTAGGGCGGTATTATCATCAATCGTTTTTTAGTTTTTAGCATGCGACATCCTCTACTAGTCTAGTAGATTAGTGAAGAATGCCGGATGCTTAAGGCTGCCGTCTCAAGTTTGTTATGGTCCGAATCGATCGAAGCGTCCTCAGTAAACAGACGGACCCTAATGAAACTATTCCGGTCGATAAAAAGAACATATACAGAGGTGACATCTCCAGGTACTCTGTGTAGACGAATTTTTTACGCATAGTTACCACATTTTCACTCTGTCTCTGCCGCGCTGTTGCCACAGTTCCTTCTATCGAGAAGCTCGAAGGAACACGGCACGAGAGCTGCGTCTAGCGTCAGAGCCTCGCTGAACGTAAAAGAGGATAGCAATAATAAAAGATAGAGAGGTTGGGTAGTGAAGTTAGGAAACATGTCAATGAAACAATACTAATTTGCGTATTAATAGTTTTTATTTATACGTAAAAGGATGTAAGATTTTGTATAATCAATGTGTAATTTCAAAGCATAGAATTTGAATAAGGTACATCACTGAAGTGTAACACGCCGATCGCAATGAAATCTATAAATGCTATAGTTCTTTTAAAAACATATGACGCTTTCTTTTTTATCTAACTATAGATCAAATTATCTTTTTTATCAACAAGAATTGTCTGTTGTCTAAATACAAATTGAATAACGCAATCATTTTTTTTAAAACATCTATTTGGACAAAAGTATATTTCAATTTAATACTTTTGTACATGCTTTTCTTCGGAATTGTTATTCCACGATTGTAAAAAATTATCAACATAAACTAGAGATCAGTACTAACAATACGTATTATATTTTGGAATGTCTCATTAAACGATTTTATTCAGCTACGATCCCCTGTTTGTTTGTATGTTTGATTCAAATCTGGAAACTCAATTTTAATCCACTTCCAACTATCCAATTGTCTGAAACCTTTGCAGGGGTGCGTAGTTTGGATGACAATACAAAATTATGAAAAAAAACTCCAAGGGGGTGAAAAAATTACCCAGTCACCAATAAATTAGAACCCATAACCACAAATACAATCAACTTAAAATCAACCACTCGTGTTCTTTACGAACTTTTAGCACTGTAGGGTTCAAGCAAATTGTTAAACTGCATATGTAGTGCATACAACAATAAAAGATATTTGTAAAGAAGTTTGAGCTATGAAATGTAAATCCACGAACACTAAAAACTAGAAAATAAAAAATTTATAATAAACGATTTTATTAAAAATGCATTGAACTAAAAAATAATTATTTTCTTATACTACAATTTCGATGGTGTATTTTCACTATAAATAAAATCGTAGAGCAGGATATCTCGCAATAAATTTATTTCGACACTTGATGCTGTACTAAATTGATTCATATTCTGTTACGAAATATCCTGCTCCACGTTTTTATTTAAAGTTAAAAAACACCATCGAAATTGTAGTACAAGAATAGAAGTATTTTTTAGTTGTCAGTGCCCTTTTGACGAAATTGTTTAACAGAACATTTTTTTATATATTTTTTTGTCTCTAATCAAGTTACAGTCATCACAATAAATCAATCCAACTTCATTGGAGAATTGAAATTCGACATTCAAGCTTTCGCCCCCTTGAAATGGACAATTACAGATAAAAAAGTGTATATTTTTCCAAGAATACAGTATTGTCTCGTTAGCGGCTAGGTTTGGTGTACACGATGTAGACTTTTCGTTATCCCCATTAGGGAATCTGTTCTCGATACGGGCTAAACGCCGCACAGTGGGACGGATCGACATTTAGGTAGGCATTCGCTTCATTTCTTACATATTTCATCATTTATTGATTATAATCTAAGATTACAGGTAATATATTGTATAATAAATACAATAATCATTTTTTTTCTCGTCGCTCTTTTTAATAATGGGACTTCAAGTGTCCCTTCATGTTGATTTCCATATATATATACATCCATATATATGGATCGGGGCTTATTAATAAATTATTTAGAACATCTTGATTTGTCTTTTTTCGGCTGCTCTTTTTGCGTATAATTTGCAGTAGTTTTTAAAATCATAATTTCGGGCGTTCTGGGCTTCCTCAGTTAAATATTCTAAAAAAATTTTATATTTCCATTTTCAGAAAATGATCAGCTTTTACACATTGGAATAGTTTTAGTTAGTCTTTTTCTGGTAATGAAAAATATAAACGCTTATATTCTATTGCCAAATTAAGATTTTTTGTTACCATTTTCGTATTTTTCTAAATTAAAAGAATTGTTCGTATTTGTCCGTAAATTCAAGCACACCTCATAATTCTGGATAGATTCAATTTCACAAAATTCAATTACTCATATCCAACCACATCCGACCCTTTGAAAAATTGATATTTTTTTGCACAAACGCATGTGCAAGTCAGGAGAAATATACTATTTTGCTCCAATTTTTTATTTGCAATAATAATTGTGCAAATTGAATGTTTTTAACTTTAAATTACACTAATTGAGTAATGTTCAAATATAATAATAATGAGTAATATATGTTGGAAGTGAGGCACGCAGGGGTGTGCAAAATTCGATTCCAATCACTCTCTGATTACATACATGATTCATTCTTATTTATCTAGCGTTTCATTCATACTTTTGCACGTTGCACACCCCTGCGTGCCTCGCTTTACAACGCGGTGCGACGCCGGATCGATCAAATTTATTATATCTTTCGTCACTTTCTTGGCAAAGTGACGGCGGCGTCGATCGACTCGCGTGATCGTATGATCAGCGAGTAAAAGTGCCATTGCTGGCACATGACCACTGACGGAGTCAGTGGTCCCGCGCTTTACAACGCGGTACGACGCCGGACCGGTACAACAGTTTCACTATTTTCAACTGGAGACCTTTTTCGCTTTTTCAAGCTTTTAGGTTTTTCTTTCGCTCTCTCCTCCAGTATAAATTCTGGCTCCCGAATAGGCATGCACCTATTGTGCCGACTATCTATTAATTCGGGTAGCATGCATTCTAAATAAAATTGAACCAGTTTTGGCTCCATTTCTGTTTCCCAAAACGCATCATCTCTCTCTACTTTTATAGATTTCAGCCCCTTCGGGGTCCAAAGGCAAAATATACAGTACTTTCTGTCAGTAATATGTAACTGACCTTGTACTTGATAATAATAATGATGCGTTTTGCTCATTGAAATACCTGTTTTACGTGTGAACATGCGCCGGACAGCGGGAACTTGTTCAATAGCTTCTTCCGGCATAAAGTTCTCCGCTGATTTGGGGCATTTAATTTCCAAAATACCCTCTTGACCGATGATTCCATCCGGTGAAGCTCCTAAGAAGGGGATGGAACTGTCGATGAAAATTCCACATTCTGCAATATCCGTGTATTGCTTCTTCAATTCTTCGCGAGCAATATTCTCGCATTCTTTTCCGTATTCCACGACGGGTGCACTAATTATCCGCGGATACAGAAATGACTTTACTGCATTTGCGCAAGGCGTGTCACGTCGGCGACGGCACACTTGTCCAAAATCGGATGCTGTCAACAATTTGGACCTGTACTGCAACCATCTGCGGTTCTTTGCTTGTCCAATGGTTTCGTCTTCGATAGCGTGTCTTTTCTCTTGCCAGTCCTTGAGCATTTGCATATGCTTTTCCCGCTCCAGTTCATACATTTCGGACGGCATGTCTGGCTTCTGCGCATTTTGTCCATAATCGGAATCTTTCTGCGAGGGCAATTGCTTGCGTACATATCGCGCAGTCTTCGGTTCCTTCTGTTTTGCAGCTCTCTTTTCCTTTTCTTTCTTTTTCATTTCTTCCATTTGGAGAACAACCTCGGGCGTTTTCTTCTTCATTACCGCATTCAATCGCGAGTGCACTTGGTTACTGTTGTACTCCACGACAGCAGCTGCACATATTCCTGTATAGGATCCTCTTTCGGCGAAATTTAATCTTTTCCCGCCAATGTACTTGGCAATTATTGCGTTCAAGCTTTCCACAGCGTTATTATTCGTGTTATAGAGTAAGCTCTCCGCATGAGCTAACACTGGACGAAGTGCTTCTTTTATGTCCTGGTACACTCCAATTTTCGTCAATTCTGGAACGATGTTTCTTTCATTCTCTTTATTCTTTCCATCGCAGAAATATTTTAGTTGTGCACACTCTTTGTGTTCACCAAACACGTGGCTCGGAACATTCTGTATATCGCCATGCAAATTCTTTGTTTTTTCTTCGATTGATACATTCTGATTGTATCTAAACTTTGCGGCTTTTACGATGTCCGTGCGCATCCGGCGAATGCTACTTTCCACAGATTGCCGCAATGGTCCAGGTGTAGTCTTCTTCACAATCGCTTTCATTTTTGTACAGAAGTTTCGCAACAAATGATTCGTGCATTCAATTTTTTTTACACGAATCTGTCTCTTGTATGGATCAGCATCAATAATCTTCTTATACACGCTGCTGTCCCCATCGGCAATCAAAGTAGAATAAACGAGTCCACGTTTTTCTACGCTGGTCTTGAATCCTTCTACTATAGCATCGCTTTCCATAGCAGTCGATGCTCGAGATGCGTTCCAGTTTTTGAAGCATGTGTGCTTTCGGGGTTCTTTCTTGTTTTTCGCAGCAATCCGACAAATTCTGCAAACTTTATTTCGAACGCCGTAAAATAAAACTTTTTTCGTGTGATAGCCAACTATCACGCCGACTCCAGACGCAGAATCGTAACAACTACTGCGGTAGGATCTCTTCATCCAGCTTCCGTCAGCTACAACGGGGATGTGAGGGATCCCTGATCCGGAAAGAACGTCGCCTCTTTCAATCGCCAAACGTTTTTCTTCTTCAGCCGCTGCTAGCATCTCTTCTTCTGGAGCGGCAATTGCGGACTTGACGAATTCATCTTGATCCTTCACGAAGTCTCTCTTCGACATGCAACGTATGTTCACTCCTGCAAAAGTGTGTTGCAACTGGGCATAACTGCCTCCACATAAAATTGTTGCATTAACGGCGCCCTGATTGCAATCCACTTCTTCGGCTTCGTCCGATTGATTGCAGATTTCAGCTTTGTAATGGCATAAAGTGCACATTACGCTGAAGATGCTCTTGAAGCCACGCCGTTTCACACCAGTTATTCTTAGGTGTTCAATGCCACAGTCTTCCCTACATTTTGCATGCTTACCTATTTTTTGCAATTGAGCAAGCACATTTGGGAAATTCATTATATCGTTGCTATTTAGGAGACTCGATTGCTCTTGTGGCTCGTCCTTCCCAACTTTTTCTATAACGAAGTTTTCCTCTTCGTTACTTTGTATATCAAATTCTTCAAGTGCCTCTTCAGTTTCTCCGGAACTGACCGTATCAGTATCTTCATCGGATGGCGAGTAGATTAGCTCTTGTCGCGTATGATGTCGTCCGTCGGAGGTTGATGGTTCCTCTACCAGACGTTCCCCGGCCACTTCTTCTAGATATTGTTCTACGGCAGTGTCGTCTGCCGTTTTTGCGCCTTCTTTTTTCTTCTTCTGAGGGGCTAAAGACATTCTCTTTACGCGATATACTTTCCGTTTCGAAAATCTCCTTGCGGACGGACGTAATTTTCGCGGACGAAACGGAGAATTATTGTCCATATCTTCTTCCACATCCTGCATGTTCACATTTAGAGTGCCACTCATTCTACACTAAACCAACAAACACAACACAAACACAACGCAACACAACTCAAAATCCTACTGCCCGTTACAAAAAACGTAAACGCGAACCGTGAACGTGAAACGTGAATCCGAAGATTCGTCTGTGGTGCGTTCTAAAACAAATGACACTTTACAGACCACGTGCAACGGCACAGTCAGTCAGGAATCGGCGGGCTCCATCTACCGCTGACGAAGGCAGAAACACCTACAGGAGCATCAGTCACGCACACATAACCACCGTTCCTGTAGGTGTTTCCCCCTCCAGCAGCGGTAGCTAGGGCCCGGGGATCCTTGCCACTCAGTCAGTTCCAAGCAAGCGACAGTGGTGAGCAGCATGTCTAGTTCGAAAAATGTAAGTATTATATTGTATATTATTATACTGATTGTGAGTGACTCTCTAGCTAGAGTATTCAAAGGCGATGCCGCCAATAAGCCGCGCCTCGCTGAGTTTTGTGAATTTCGATGCTCGTGACGAGATTTACTACGACGTATTGAAAAATTCTTTATTCTTCATCGCATCGATATGGCAGTGATACCAATGAATTCCTGGCATTCTCCCGATTAAAATCATGTCATGTAAATCGGACTATTTTTAACGATGCGTGGGGCCACTTTCATCGGCACGACATTGATTGACGCCATTTTCGCAAAGATCTGTTGAGAAATGCAGAACGTGGATTTCGTCACTTCCACGAAACTCAGCGAGACGCGGTTTATTGGCGGCATTGTAACCGAGAGCTGGCTACATAGGGGTCCACATGTCTCGATGCAATCATAGTTCTTGTAGCCAGCTCTTACCCCGGGTTTACACCAACGCGAACACGAACAAAAACATTGTTCGCGAACGTTTTCGTTTATTGTTTCCGTGTTCACACCGTCGTAAATAGAACAAAACGTTCATATACGATTCTTATACTGAGTTTTGTTCATGTTTGCGGCGGTGTGGACACGGCAAGAACAGACGAAAACGTTCGCGAACAATGTATTTGTTCTTGTTCGCCTTGGTGTAAACCCGGGGTTAGACTATTGTCTTTGAGGGCTCTAGCGAGAGAATCACGCTGTACAATCCTACTATTTGCCATAAAATAATACATTCATCATTTCATTTCCAGATGAAAGATACTGTACCCGCCGTATCGGCAGAGAGTGGAGGAGAGGTGGAGAAGGAGAAGCAGGAGGAGAGGAAAGAGGAGGATAAGGAGAAGAAGGCGGAGGAGAGGGCCGCCAAATTAGAAGAGACTGTAGCTAAAGTAAGTTACGTTGAATCTGTGTGTATAGTATTGTCTCCGTATGTGGTCGCTGATCGGAACCGACGTGGGGCTCCTGTTGTGAACAGATCCCTAATTCCGAGTGTTCGTTTCTCGCTTCTTTCTGGCCGAAGGGGGGAGCGATATGGAAAGCTTTGCCTGCGCGACGGCCGCGAACACAAAGGACGGAGTGTCAGGCGTCCGAATGACGGAGCGAGACAAAACATCAACGCGTCGTCTGTCTCGTACCGTCCTCGCTCGCTTCCAGTGCCTTTGTTTGCTCTCGTTCCATCTCGCTCTCGCCTTCGCCGGACAAGAGTGAGACAGAAATGATGGGAATAACGAAAAGTCCACATCGTGTACACCAAACTGGGCCCGTAATGAGACAATACTGTATTATTATTGAAAGTGGTATAACTCGGGCTATACTTCCGAATGGCCCCAGTGGCCGATCGACACGACGTTTCGGGGGTAGAGTGGGATGAGGTGTGGACCCTAAATCTAAAATTGTTGCTTCGGGAATTTTTTAGTTTCCGAGATATTAATAAAATACTTTTAGTATGTCTGTGATTTATTCCGACATAACGCATTCCACTTTCCGCTTTGTCCCGGGAATTAGTATTGGTTTGGGCTAGATTAGGGGGGAGGGAGGTGCGCGCCCGCTTGCGGGCGCGAAATGCATGGTAGCGAACCGATGTGAGTTTGGAGATTTGAACCAGCAACTTGCGAATGCGACCCATTCTACTATATAGGGTATATAGTATACATATACATTCTACTGACAGTGAATATTCTAGGGGGTGATTCTAGAGGCCAAAATAAGACGAAAATATAGAATAAATTTTTTTAATATTGCGCTTCGTTATCGAGAAAATTGACTTTGAATTTCAGCTAAATACGCGTGTCTTTCCGGCACCTGGGGAGCACGCGGAGGTAAGGGGAACGCGTCCAGCAGTTCGTAAAACAGTTTGAGGGGACGGGGAGGGTCGCCGAGTAAGGGTGCCTACACCTACGTCCAAAAAAATTTAAAAATAAAATTAACAATAATTTTTTATTAATATTTTGGAAACTAATAAATAGCCGAAGCTAAAATTTTAGATTTAGGGGTCCACACTCCCCCCTCCAAACCTCATCTCGATTGGCCACTGGGGCCATTCGGAAGAATATCCATAACTCGATCTGTAGCTAAAAAATCGTTTATTTTCTTTAACATTTTTATTGATTATTATTCCATAATAAAATTGGATATTCTTCCGAATGGCCCCAGTGACCAATCGAGATGAGGTTTGGAGGGAGGAGTGGGGAGGGGGTGTGGATCCTAAATCTAAAATTTTAGCTTCGGGTATTTATTAGTTTCCAAAATATTAATAAAAAATTATTGTTAATTTTATTTTTAAATTTTTTTGGACGGTAGGTGCAGGCACCCCTACCCGGCGACCCTCCCGTTCCCCCAAACTGTTTTACGAACTGCTGGACGCGTTCCCCTTACCTCCGCGTGCTCCCCAGGCGCCGGAAAGGCACGCGTATTTAGCTGAAATTCAAAGTCAATTTTCTCGATAACGAAGCGCAATATTAAAAAATTGTATTCTATATTTTCGTCTTATTTTGGCCTCTAGAATCACCCCCTAGAATATTCACTGTCAGTAGAATGTATATACCCTATATAGTAGAATGGGTCGCATTCGCAAGTTGCTGGTTCAAATCTCCAAACTCACATCGGTTCGCTACCATGCTTTTCGCGCCCGCAAGCGGGCGCGCACCTCCCTCCCCCCTGATCTAGCCCAAACCAAACTAATACCCGGGACAAAGCGGAAAGTGAAATGCGTTATGTCGGAATAAATCAACAGACATAGTAAAAGTTTTTTATTAATATCTCGGAAACTAATAAATTCCCGAAGCAACAATTTTATATTTAGGGTCCTCACATCATTCCCACCCTACCCCCGAAACCTCGTGTCGATCGGCCACTGGGGCCATTCGGAAGTACAGCCATAAAATTACACAAGTTTATAGTTTTAAAAACATTACCCGATTTGATTTACGGATGCGAATATTTTTAAGTTGATTCAAAAGCATACCCTTAAATATCCCAATGTATGAATAAATCGACTTATACCACTTTAAGAAATAACGGCTCATATGTAGGCGTCGAACTAGAAAATGTAATTTTTATGATATTGTTTCAGATGAAAAAGGAGATTAAAATTCTCAAATATGGCGAGGGGGGGCGCCGTGGAGGCCGCCGGGGAGGCCGCCGTGGAGGCCGCCGTGAAGGCCGCGGCGGCAATCCAATTATAATTAATAATTTTTAATTTTTAAATAAAATATATATATATAACATTATAAATACTCGATGATTGTTTATTTTTTTGTTTTAATAGAATGTAAAACTTTCACATTTTCTATCGTATCGGCATGAACGTTTCAGTAACATACTGCTTAGATTTTCCAGATGAAAATGAATTTAAACACGATATTTCGGATTATTTTTAGCTTTATTAGATTTGAAATGTTACGCATTAATATTTAATTATCTAATACAGTTCTAGAAATAATCCGATTCACACCGTATTTGAATTCATTTTAATGTGGAAAACCTCAGCAGTATGTTACTCAATACTGAAAACGTGACGTTTTACATTTTATCAGCACTGTATGCCTCTCCAATCGAGATTACAAGCCGCCGCCGAACAGCCCAAGTCCTCGCTGGTCGGAACCGGTGCGGCGCACAGTGGGCCAAAGGGACGAAGTTTGTTTCAAAATCAAAGAACTTTTGATAGAAATGGGATAGAGCGATGATTTTTTTTCACATTATAGCTGAAAGATTACGGAATAAGGGAAAATTAATGAAATTATGGTACGAACGTTTTTTACCTTTGAAAATCTGTGTTGAACTTGAAATTTGACAACAAAATTATGTTTTATCCAATACCATGTTTGGTTAGAATTTTTTCTTAACATGTTGGACTTAATTTCCTATAGATTTTGTCGCGCTGATTTCTAATCCGTTCGCAAAATTTGTCTATTATCTCAGGATTTTGGAAAAAATCGATTTCAAGTTTAAAAAAAATTGAACACAGATTTTCAAAGTTAAAACACGTTCGTACCATAATCTCTCTAATTTCCCCTTATTCTGCAATCTTTCAGCTTTAATTTAAAAAAAAATCATCGCTCTATCTCATTTCTATGAAAAGTTCTTTGATTTTGAAACAAACTTCGTCACTTTGGCCCACTGTGCGGCGTTGAGACCGCATCGCGAACAGAGTCCTAATTCCCAGTGTTCGTTTCTCGCTTCTTTCTGGCCAAAGGGGGGAGCGAGATGGAACGCTTTGCCTGCGCGACGGCCGCAAACGCAAAGGACGGAGTGTCAGGCGTCCGAAAGACGGAGCGAGACAAAACAACATCTCGTCGTCTGTCTCGTATCACCCTCGCTCGCTTTCAGTGCCTCTCGCTCGCTCTCGTTCCATTTCGCTCTAGCCATCGCCGGAGAAGAGTGAGACAGATGTGGTGGAATAGCGAAAATTCCACATCGTGTACACCAAACCGAGCCCGTAATGAGGCAATACTGTAGTATCTTTTATTTGAATTTATCCAGATATTATCTTTGCCCATCTCTGTTCTCCAACCGCTTCGCCGTGATTCATTCAAGCCTCCTTGATGGCAAAATAGTGATAGGGAAAATGCGGCAACAGCGCAATTCGACTCTCGATACGTCTCGGTAACTGCGTCTTTCCTACATTTATCGGCTAGATTGGACTTCCACCGGTTTTGATGGTACAAGGCACGAATATACCATCAGCGCCGGTGACGGAGAAGCCTTGAAGCTTCATTCTGTCATTTTTCGGGCTGTCCTGAGTACACGAGTGAAAAAATCCTTATTATTACAACGTACGGTGCTTATTAGCGTACAAACGCATCAGACCACCCTGCACAGATGTCTACTGAAGGCAACTGTACCCGCAAAAACTTCCTTCGTGCCGATTCCAGGACGTAAGTTGTAATTTACGGTTTGTTTACTACATCGCGTATACGCAGGCCCGGCGGAACCGTGCGCCGCACAAGGGCGCCAGTCGAATGGGACGCTAAAAAAACTAGATCGTACGCTTAATAATAAAGGAATCTAACATCCCACATAAACTAAATATAAATGTAATTCTTTTAAACATATTAAATAGAAAACAAGTGCAAAAATTTGGGGAAACCAAAAATTTTTTTGCACAAGGGCGCCAGCTAACCTCGCGTCGGCCCTGCCTTACGTCACGCTGGTGCTACATGGCTGCAGTGCACCATCAGCGCCACCAACGGAGAAGCCTTGAAGCTTCATTCTGACAGTTTTCGAGTCATAAATTCATTATTATTTCAAAGTTGGGTGCTTATTAGCGTTCAAACGCACCAGACCACCCTGCACAGATGTCTACTGAAGGCAACTGTACCCGCAAAAACTTCCTCCGTGCCGATTCCAGGACGTAAGTTGTAATTTACGGATTGCTTGCTACACGCGTATACGTACACGCTTAACTTAGCTGGTGTGAGCGTACGCACACATTCAAGGCCCGGTGAGACGGCAGCCTTAATAAAAATGTTAAAAAGCGTAGGGCCGAGAATGGATCCCTGCGGCACTCCAGCTAGCACAGAGTGAGTGTCGGATTTTGCACCCATATAAGACACAAAAATCTGACGGTCCATTAGATATGACAGCATAGGTACTGAGATGCCGTCGCCCCCGGGTGCTTTTCTCAAGGCCATGCGTTTGATGAAGTTAAAGATTTGTTCGGGGGAAAGTGGAACGCCAGACACACCAGTGGGTGGTGCATCTTTCAGAGTGGAAACGAAAGCCGCAACCAGTGCAGAGTTGGGGGAAGGTAACCGTACAGCATCGTCGTGAGTCCGACGGAAGGTGGAAACCAGTAGGTCAGCCTTGCCGTCGTCCGTGGTAACAATATCCGGACCATCAGGGAGAGGTGGCAGCGTTCTGGACGCTTTTGAGCTGGTAATTTTCCTATACGTCGCCCAAAAGGTGGATCCGGTTTTGTAAAGGATCTGAGGTTACGATCCCATTGCTGTATTTGGAGATATGAAATTCTTTTGCGAATGGTAGCTGATAAATCACGGATCGCTGGTGCAATAACATGCATCCCGAGACGTTGTCCACTACAACGTAAAGCACGGCGATGTCGAATATATGATAAAAGCGTGGGATCAGTAAGGAGGTGAGCCTCCTTGTTAGTCGTCGTAGAGACGACAGTTGCTTTACGGCGACACGCTTGTAAGAAGGAGGTGAGCTCCTTAATAGCTCCATCAATGTCCATGACAGATGGGAGATTACTTTTAATTTGACATCGTTGAGTGTTGCTGTTGTAAGTCACCCAGTCAGTGGTGGCGTCAATGCCTGGGAAGGCAGGACCATGCGTGACGGTTAGTATGACGGGACGATGCATAGTGTCAAAATCGTCCGTAGTGCAACAACTGAAGTTAGAATGATAGTCCGTGATAAAGAGGTCAATAGTGGACGGACGTGCGGATCCGTGATAGCAGGTGAATGAGTCAGGGTAAATGATGCGGTAGGGATTTTTGCAGAAGTGGTCGTACAACAATCTGCCAGCCTGGTTAGTAGAGTAATTGTTCCAGGAATTGTGTCTGGCGTTCCAGTCGCCCCCGACCAAAAAAGGGGAACCCATTCGAATAAGTGAGTCAAAAATTCCCGAGTCCTTGATAGCAGAGGGGGGTGCATATACGACACCTATGATGATCCGGGGGGCCGAAAGCCTAATGAAACACGCCTCGCACGAAAACCAGCGTGTTGAAGACTGACGAATTTAATGGTCTCGTGTATAAAAATTGCTACGCCTCCGCCCCTGGAGGGGTGATCCGCGCGGACCATCAAGAATCCTGGAAGAGAAAAAGCATCGGAAGGCGAAAGCCATGTTTCAGTGACCAGAATAATACCAGCCCTCAGACCGGCCATCGCGAGGATCAACTCATTTCGCTTCCGAGGAAGCGAACCAGCATTCCACAGCATTATTTTAGGGAGAGGCATCGAGAGAGTCCAACCTACTCATCATTGTAAAAAAGACCTGGAATTTTTCAGCCAGAGTGCGGCAGGGTCTGAGGTTATCTATAAGCGATCGAGTAAGTGAGAGCATTTGCTCGACATTTACAATTGCGTTCAGTTCCTTAAGAGCCGACATCAGACCGAACATGTGCTGTACTCCAGGTAAAGACCCGCTGTCGGGGCGCAGAACAGCTGATGCCCCGGTAGTGGCAGGGAAAGGGAGGGGAGTGGCGGAGGGATATCTATGCTTGCCGGTGACGGCGTCGGAGTAGGAGGGGAAGGGGGAAGGGAACAAGGAGTGAGCGTGGGAAGTGGAAGGACGCGGAATGGTTGGGAGAGGGGGATCAGCTTTAGGCTTAGGAGTCGTGTTAATTAGTAAGCCTTTTGGTGCAATAGGTTTGTTTTTACGGTTGTCAAGGAATTTAAGTAGAGTTTGGCACTGGCTATAATTGGCAGTGTGAGCTCCAGAACAGTTAACACACGTGGGGGGGGGAGTCCCTAGATTTTTGGCACTCCGAGGAGTGGTGTGCCCCTGCGCATTTGACGCATTTTGCAATAAGTCTGCAATTGGAGGCAGAGTGGCCAAACGCCTGGCATCGAAAACATTGGGTATAGTTCCTTCTGGAGAAAAATTTTTCCCAGTAAATTCGGGTACTGAAGACCGCACTGACCTTTGTGACACTATTAGGGGCTGTGCCCGCAGGAAATGTGACTCTGTACAAAGCGTAATTAGAAGGGCCATTACGACCTCTGACACTTATGTTTGAGCATGAGGAGGGGTTTAACCCCTTAGCTTTAAGCTCAGCAAGGATTTCGTCTACAGGAATCTCGGGGAGGTCCTTGAGGACCATGGAGAGTACGCGTTCAGCGTTAATCGAGAAAGTGTAATAAGGAACATTGTCGTTGTTCAGGGCCTCTTTAAATTTAGAGTAGGAGTCAACATTATCGAACTGAAGTCTGATTTTGTTGCCTAGGTATTTTAGGTTGAATGTTTTTCCGAAGTCTTGAGTGAGTTCACGCTCAAACTTCGGAATACTGTATGAGAAATTTGAAATGTACAAAGGGGGGGTTTTTTTAATGCTGCTAGCGGAGCCGCTGAGCGAATTAACCGCACCTGGAGAGCCCGAGGCCAGCTTTGTTTTGTTTTGCGACGAGATAGAAACATCCGGCGACATTTTTTTCCCCGGTTCGGAGGTTAAAGCGGTGAGTAACGGGTGATCTGATTTGAACGCGGCAAGAGCGTTGAAACGGTTATGGACGTTAACATTAGGGATAACTTCCAGGTTTTTAGGTAAATCAGAATATGAGTTAATTGGAAGCGAAATAGGAATTGACGGAGGAGGAGGAGGCGCATTGGACGAGACATGAGATAAGGAGTTGAGACCGTCAGAGGAGCTCTTTCCTCTCATTTTTTTAGTGGTTTTCTTTCCAGGAATTTTTACAGACCCTGGGTTCAATATTTCCGCCGATAGGGAACGGTCCGAAATCTCGGAAGATGAATTTAGTAGTTGCGTTTCAATAGCGCTCTCTGCGGGGCGCTTACCGACTTGAATATTCATGGTAGTAAGTGGAGTATTGAAAACTGAGTTGCTTACCAGTTTGGAGGTAGTTAGCTCGATTAGGTTTATGCCTGATTCTTCATTATATTTACAGACAGGGTCCTCTGCGTCCCTGTGGCCATCCAGGCTGCTGGGGGCAGCAATTTTTGGAAACTTGTGATGAGCAGTACAAGCGGCTGTAATTCACTCCTACTTGCTAACGATAAAAAATTTCCCTTACTGGGATTATCTCCGCGGTAAAAGTCGAAGAACTAGCGATCTAGTGAATGGTATTCTTTAAACACACTGCGCTATGGGTCCGGAGACAGAGAGACACGTCCTTACGCGTCGAAGCTCACGTGCGAAGTGTAGTGACTGATGAGGTACTCGAAAGCTCTGAATTTTTTTTTTTTTTTTTTTTTTGATTGTAGGGGGGGGAGTGAGGACTCCAAGTTCCCACTGTCCCCCTTTGGGCCGTCCCTCAAGGCTGAAGCCTAGTTACCGGCCAAATGCTAGACTTGGTGTTACCGATATGGGGTGTGAGCCGTAGCTAACAGTGAGTTGCGGAAAATTTTCAAAAAACCGCACGGGATTGAAAGTTTTCTTTAGCTGGAAAATAAAAGTTAGTATGCAATGTATATACGTAATGTTGCGTTACGAGAGTACTTTGAAGAAAGAGGCGCGGGAAGCGGCAAGCTTGAAAGTTGTAAAAGTTGTAAAAGCGCATGCTCGTGCAGTGGAAGCAGTACTAGGCATGCATGCGTAAAATAGCGTTTCTAAAGCCCAGAGTGGTAAATCCGAATAGGAGAGATAGAGTCCGATTTAGAGGCAATTGAAGCGACTGAGTGTAGAGATTGGAGTCTGAAATCAGAATACATGATTAGAAGGGGGGGTAGGGGAGGGGATTTGGGGGGAGAGAAGGAATTTTGGGACAAGGAATGAGGTTAAAAGGACATAGGGAAAGGGATTTTAGTTTTATAGGGGATTTTATTTTTATCATAAGTCCCGGTTTGTCGGACAAGGGGGTTTTTGTGATCGGAGACCAGGTAGTTGAGGTTCAATTTGTTAATGAAGTCATCTATCAGTGGGACTTTAGCGTCAGAGTGAAGATTTTTTGTGGAGTATTTAAACGGGGTGTTTAATATAGTTCTCAAAATTTTGTTTTGGATGCGCTGTATCTTGGTCTTATTAACCTTGGAGGTACCCCACCAGACCTGAGCCCCATACGTGAGCACCGGGCGAATGCACGTTTTAAAGATATGTATTCGGATTCGTAAATTGAGAGGAGATTTGTGGCTGATATGTCTGTGAAGGCAGCCAGCTACTTTGAGAGTCTTAGTGATACGGTCCTGAATGGCTGCATCCCACAGCATCTTGGAGTGAAAAATTAAGCCCAGGTATTTAACCTCACTTGACCAAGGTATGGGGGTATTATGTATTTTAATATTAGAGTTTCGCCGTTTTGCTAGGAAGTTGGAGTTACGCGAGAAGATGATGGCCTCCGTTTTGGTGGAGTTGATTTGTAATTTCCAGTCAGAGAAATACTTTAAGACAGTGTCAAGGTATAATTGGAGTCTGCATACCAGATTTTTAAACTTCCAAGAAGAGGAGTAGAGAGCTGTGTCGTCCGCGTATAGGGCGAAGTCACAGCCCAAGGAAGATGGGACGTTGTTGATAAAAATGTTAAAAAGGATAGGACCTAAAATAGAGCCCTGAGGCACGCCCGCCTCGACTCGGTGTAGCATAGATCTGGTGCCGGAGCAGGAGACAAACAGATGTCTGTCGGAGAGGTAAGAGGCAATGATGGCTATTACACCAGGGGAGAGCCCGATACAATGAAGTTTGTAAAGAATGGCGCTATGCCACACCGAGTCGAAGGCCTTAGACAGGTTGAGCAACACCATTCCCACAACCCTACGGACGTTTAGCTCGTGTATTATATGCTGTGCGATGCGCAGCGATTGCTGGATGGTGGAGTGGCCCGCGCGGAAGCCCAACTGGCGATCAGTTAAAGTTCTATTTTCAGCCAAGAACTTCGATATGTAAGCATAGATGATCTTTTCATATAATTTGCCCATAACCGAAAGCAGGCTTATTGGCCGATAGCTGTCTACAAGTTCACGCTGTTTTCCCGGTTTTAGGATGGGTACGACTTTAGAGATTTTCCAGGTATTTGGGAAGTAAGCCCGGGAAATGGATGCAGTGAGGATATAGTACAGTTGACAGATAATTTTTATAGACGCATATTTCAGCATTGGAACAGATACTCCATCGCATCCAGGTGCCTTTTTGGAAGCCATTTTGTTTATGTGATTGACGATAATTGCAGGAGAGACTGGTAGCGGCACTCTATTTGCAGGTACCGGGACAGAAATTGAGCTGACGTACTCATCAACCAAGTCATCATTGACTGAGGACAACTTTGCTGCATCCCTGTGGATGTTCGCAAAGAAGGTGGCAATAAGCTCAGCCTTATCGAGGTCAGCGGTTACAGTGACTTGCCCATTACGGAGCGGAGGTAAGGATCTCATAGCTGGCGTTGAGGTAATCTTTTTGTAAGTTTGCCAAAACGTGGGATCGGGCTTCTTAAAGGCCCGAAGGGTCCGGTCCCAGTCAAGGGTTCTAAGATACGAGATTCTCTTCCGAATTGTTGCAGTTATGTCACGGATTTCAGCAGCCACGACTCCAGATTCCAAAATTTGTCCGCGACGTCGCAGAGACCGTCTGTGACGTATTAGGGAATTAAGAGTGGGGTCGTTAAACAGGTACGCATGTCTGCTAATATGAGTATCGTCCGGAATCGCCGCACGTCTGCGGCAAGCGTGGAGATAAGTAGATAAATTATTTATACAGGAGTCGATTTCCTGCGTAGAGGAAAAACTGCTCTTAATATTGTACCGTGCCGTGTTTTCTTTGTAGAGTCTCCAGTCAACGGATGAGGCAAGGCTGCGAGGGCCATTTGGTTGGGTGCTGGTCAAAATGACCGGACGATGAGTAGTGTCAAAAAAGTCAGAGATAGAACATTTAAAGTCCGCATGGTAGTCCGTTAGGAAAAAGTCAATTAAGGAAGGTCTGAAACATCCAGACTGGTGAGTAAAATCGTACCAGTGTAAGACCCGGTATTGATGCTTAATAGAGTGCTCGTATAGAATTTTACCAGCTCTATTGTCTGCGAAATTATTCCACAATTTATGTTTAGCGTTCCAGTCCACCCCAATAAGGAAGGGGGACCCCAGGCGAACTATGGCATCAAAAAAGTGCGCGTCCTTGATGGAGCAAGGGGGCGCGTAGCTGACCCCGATAATAATTTTTGGTGCTGTGAGCTTGATAAAACAAGCGTCATGCGGTAAGGGAGTGTTCACTATAAAGTTAGCGTAGTGAATGGAGGTATGTATAAGGATTGCCACTCCTCCCTTTTTTGTAGGTTGATCAGCACGAACCATAGCATAGCCAGGCAGCGAAAAAGTAACCTGAGGGGTAAGCCAGGTTTCGGTTATAAGGACAATTCCCGGTTGCAGTCCGGCGACCGCGCGGATCAGTTCGTTACGCTTGTGAAGAAGCGACGAAGCGTTCCAGAGCATGATCGTTGGTAAAGACATTTTATTAATCAATACAGCTGAGTACCGAACAAAATACTTGGAATTTTTCTGCTACCGTGCGGCAGGGACGGAGTTTGTCGATTAGGGTTCTGGTAAGAGACAGCATGTGGGTAAGGTCAACCATCGAGTTTAGCTCTTTGATGGCCCCGAAGAGGTCAAGCATTGTTCCCACCCCGTTAGCTTGGAGTTCGTGGGTTTCGTGTGTGCGAGGAGCCGCATGAATAGGATGTAGAGGGGGAACATCACCGGGGCCACGAGAACCTACAGCCACCACTTCCGCGTAAGGACGAGGAGCTGATGGAAAAGGTGGGGTAGAGCGGGACATTGTAGATGAAATAGCGTTGGAAGTGTGATTTAGGATCGGGAAAGTTCGAGCGTTAAAGGCTACCCCGTTACTGGGCTTGAAGTTATTGTTTCTTTTTTCCAGGAATTTAAGGAGGGCTGGACACTGCCCATAATTAGCCGTGTGAGGCCCACCGCAGTTAACACACTTTGGGGGCGTATCTATTTGCTTTTGGCAGTCGGCAGAACGATGAGGACCGGCGCATTTCACGCATTTAGGAGGCAGCCCGCAGTTAGCCGCCGAGTGGCCAAAGGCTTGGCAACCGAAACACTGTGTATAATTTCTTTTAGAAAAGAATTTTTCCCAATAAATTCTTGTACTAAACAGAGCGTTGATTTTTGAGATTGTGGAGGGTGCAGTTCCCTGGGGGAAATTTACCTTGTAAATTGAAAAAAGCGAATGAGGATTTCCCTTCCCCTTGAGGGAGACACAGGAAATTGGGTTTAGGCCTTTTGCCTTTAATTCGAGTAAAATCTCCTCGGGGGGAGTTTCAGGAAGTCCCTTTAGGGCCATGGTCAGCCCTCGTTCGGAGTTTAGAGTAAAAGTGAAGTAAGGAATGTTGCCTTGGGTCAAGGCTTGTTTGAATTTTTTAAAGGATTCAATCTCGTCAAATTGGAGTCTGATTTTGTTCCCCAAGTATTTGATATGGAAGGTTTTTCCAAAATCAGCCGCCAATTCATTCTCAAATTTCGCTATGTTGTAATTAAAATTTGAAATATACATCGGTGGGGGCTTTACCGAGCGAGACGGCACCGCAGGAGAGGTAGCACACGGAGAACAAGGCCGTTCAGCGTGCGGCGTATTGTTATTAGGAGCCGTGTTTACTTCCGGGGGGGTTTTTTCCCCTTAGAGGACATTAACTGAGGAATTTCATAATTCGGTTTGAAGGCAGCCAAAACCGAAAATCGGTTAGATATTGAAATATTTGGCACGGATTGACCCTCCTTAAAAAGAGAGCTATCTTCCTCGAGAGAGTGCATTAACGGAATAGAGACATTTATGTTCGGAATTTTATTCGGGAGCGAACTGGAGGATGCCTTGTCAAGACTATCCTTAGCTAGGTTTGCGTCGCCTTTTGCCGCTCTCTTATGTTTTTTTTACCGAGGTGTTTATCTGGAGGAGCCATTTCGGTGGATTTGGTTATATTTAACTGGGAATCAGAGTTTTCGGAGGATATAGAGCCAAAATAATGATCTAGAGGGTTTTGAGCCCGTCTTTTGGACGGGAAAGTAGAAGCAGAAGCAGATTCAGATTTTAGGTCATTAAAAATTGAGTTACTCACCATTTTCCTTTGAGTAAGGGCATCGAGAGAAGACCCATCATTTTTAGAACATGTCGAAGGGACCCTGGATAGTTCCCAATTTATTAAGGAGTCGGGACCCTCCTCGGGGGTCGCCAGAATTGTTTTAGTGCTATATTACACTAAATTATTTTAATTGGCAATCTGAGAAGAAAATAGAGTAAGCGCGCACTCGAGGAGCACTGATAACACTGTAAGCAGAACACTGATTAACGTATACTAAGCAAAGCTAGGTCCGAACGCAACGACAGCTACGAGCGGAATGACTCAGAAAATGCCCAGGTACTCGAGAGCTCTGAATGATCGAGCTCTCGGCCACTTATTCCCGCCACGGTACTATTTCGCAAGCGAGAAGCGCTCGCCCGATCCGCCGCCTGGCGGGGTCGCGTTGTGAACTATGTCAACAGAATCCGCCCAATTCCTGCTGTTTATGTGCCGTCAGATCGCGATGCGCAAGATCTGCTCGATTCCTGCCATTAAATTGCATCAGCAGACTCTCCTTACTTTCTGCCGCCAAACTGCTCGCAGGCTATGTCAACAGGATCTGCTCGATTTCTGATGCCTATCTGCCGTCAGATCGCGTTACACAGAATCTGATCGATTTCTGCAATTAAATTGTATCAGCAGACTCTGCCGCCAATCTGCTCGCAGGTTAAGGCAGCACAATCTGTCAGCTTTCTGTTGTCAGTCTGCTTTCATTATCGAATATATCAAATCCTGTATCAAATCTGTAGTCTTTCTGTCACAAACATTTGTATTCAGGCGTTGAGCAAAATCTGCAAAGACGTACGTGGCTGACTGGGTGGTTTCGTCGATACATTAACAGTAATTTCAAATATTACTGGGCAAAAAAAAAGGTCAATGTACGATTACGGGGTTGGCGGAACACTGTAGTATTCTAACGACTGGGGCGCATAATGTTATGCATGATTGTATTATTTTGGACAAAATTTTGAAGAAATATAAAATCACCACTAATATACTCATAAAAAACATGGAAAATTTTGTTGAGAAAACCAATTATTGGAACTTGAGTGCAATGATCAAGAGACGCGGTAGCGTCTCCACGCCAAGTACATGAAAGAAAAGACACCTTGTATATGCCTGTCGCTGCCGTGTATCTTTACTCGACGCACAGCTATTCCAACCTAACCTGAAACTTATTTCATTAATATCTCATCACGCCTGCAATATTTTCTAAATTTAAAGGCATTTTTCTTATGTAAACCGCATATCGGCTTTCGAACAAGACCAATTTCAATAAAATCGGTCCACGCATGACAGAGATATCGTAATATCGTCTCATGGATCTGTCAGAAACGGTAAGATTTTTCTCCTGATTCTTCTTCTCCAGTCCAAATTTTCGTCAACATAATACGTATATACGCGTTACACACACACCTTCAGCCAACCATGTTCGTTCTTCTTTCGTCGACTCTCGGGATTATTCGGCAGGGATCGTCATCCGTCATTGTACATACATACTTATATATACTATTTTGAATTTTATAACCTACCAAGTGCTAAGTGTCAAATAAAGTAAGTTGTCCGTATTTGGAATGTCACGAGTTTTTACACTACATAGGAGACTGAATTATTGTCTCAATTAATAAGGTAAGTCGCCAAAATTTTTTTAATAGATTTCTTATGTAGAGTCGCAGACTTGGAAGTTGTCCGGAGATGGTTCGACTGAGAAGCATCTCCTTTCACACAAGTTTCTGGAAATTTGTACCATGCATGTACAAAATAATATATATATTGTAGTGTGACGTCCTGGCCCCACCACGGTATCGCGACTTAATGTCGACGAGCGCCACGAGAGGTCTCAAATCTTTCCCGCTAGTCCTAACTCTCAATATCATTCGTATATATACAAGTTCCAAATCATATCCCCTGTGTCCCCGTGTGTGTCTCTAGGGCAGAGGCCGTCATTCGTTCAGTCTGCTACGAGCATTCGAGCAGTACAGGCGAGTCAGAGCAACGCTCCTATTTGTATACAAGCAAAGCAAGTCATACATAAGCCCGCGTGGCAGATTTTCACATATCCTAGTGAAATATTTTTCTCTATCTCAATGGTGCAAATTATACTTTAACATCATATTATATTGCAACACCAATAATAGTGTCTACAGTTACGGCTTCAAAGAATTTATAATTTCATCAAGTGCTGGAACATTGTGAGTAACACTTCTCCAACGGAGGCCTCGGCCTCCGAACCCACTGGAAATAAAGATGGCCAAATATTCGATGGGAAATTGAACCCCATCCTTCTGGAATCTTTCTCACAAGCTACAAATGCATCCAGCATGGATTCACTAAAGAACAACCCACTGGTGCATAAGGCAATCGAGGGGAAGGAATCAAATATATCCCCCAAGCTTTACAAGCAAATTCTGAAGGGAAAAACAACCAAAAGATACAATCCAATGCCAAACCTTAACAAAAAAGACACCGGATCAAAGAACACCAAAAGCACATCATCTCTGGCGTCCTCAAGTAAATCTAACACCCATCAAAAAGTGTTACAATCATTGGAAATGGAAGTCGAACCATCCATGCCTCCAGTCTCGCCTAAACCGACATACGAAGAACTCCTAAGCCAAGTCGAAGAGCTAACCAGCACAATTGTTCGGCTATCAGAACAACTAAACGAATCTCGCAAAAGAAAAGAGTCCAATCCGTCTCCGATTGAAAATCTCCTAGCGGGATTTAAAACGAAAAATAGATTCGAAGCCATTGAATCCATCGAAGAAACCACGTATAGCACTCAAAAAAAAAGAGCGCTACACCACGAAGTCAATACCGACAACACCAAGGAGACACATACACAAGAGGTTTACATCCAAAAAAACAAAAGGAATCCATCGCTCTCTAGCATACCCGGACCAAGGAAATCTTCGTCTAACAACAAGTCGTCCTTCCTCAAGGAACATTCCAGGACTCGGGAGATCAACAATCTACCACTACAAGCATCAAATACCATCAGCGCAGCCCATACAGACATCCACAGGAATTCCAGAAACACACAGAGTAATAAATTTCAAAATATTAACAATTTTTCGAGCACACAAGACCCTCGAGATAAGTACAAACAACCTCCAATTATATTATATGTAAGCACGATAAAACAAATAGTTAATACACTATCAGAAAAAATTAGCGACTTCCACATCAAACGAATTAATAACAATAAGCATATATTACATACCAACAGCCCAGACAGTTTCAAACTTGCCGGTCAAATCCTCAAACAAAACGATGTACAATTCTTTACATACACTCCAAAATCGGAAAAAATTACCTCGGTTCTTCTTAAAGATTTAGAGTGTGATTTCAACACCGACGAAATCTTAGCCGAACTAAACAACAAAAAGATAAATAATCTACAATTCGTATCGGTAAAAAAGTTTGAAACGCGTCGATCATTAGAAGAAAATAGGCGTCTCCCGATATATTTAGTTCAACTATCTCCTAACAGTAATCTTAATAATTTAAAGGAAATAAAGGTACTGTTGCACACATTCATACGATGGGAAAAGATCATAAAAAAGGACCGCATCCAGTGCAAAAGGTGCCAGCGAATCGGTCATGGAGCATTTAATTGCAACCTCCCGTACCGCTGCGTCAAATGCGACAAACCACACAATCCAGGTGAATGCTCTCACAACCCTGCCAACCAAAACGAAAAGGTATCGCAAAATGAAAATTCAAAACCATATTGCATTAACTGCAAAAACTTCGGCCACCTCGCTTTATATAGAGGGTGTCCGAAGTTAAAAGAAATAAAACAAAAAATACTTGAAAAAATATACTAATTAAACTAGAAAAAGAAAAAAAAGCAAAAGCAGTCAATAATTTCATAAAAAAAGGCATCTCTTTCAGCTCTATACTTTCGAAGAACATACCAAATAAAACAATTTCGACTAGGGTAAGCAAGCCAGTAGATGGACTGGGCCAGTAGATGGACGATCGTAGATTAATCATCAATTATGAGAAAACTATATGTTTCTAATTTATAAGATTTTTTTTTATGTTATAGAAAAAAACATTTGTTGTTTTATAAAATTATCATTTTTAATAAAAATCGTTTTTGTATGGGGAAAATATTTCTTAATACGGTCTGACATTACCACCGGGTGCTAGTTGTTCAGTTGGTGGTAAGCATTACTAGCGTGCACGTGGTTTATTACAAGGAAATAGCGTGTTTGGACGTATTTTAAAGAGGTATGTAATACATGGTTGCATTAGTAATATTCCAAACTTCTAAATAAACGTTTAAAGAAAAAGAATTAAATAATAGAACTTAGAAAAATGACTGTCCATTAATTGGTATTAGTTTCCTAACCTAAAACCAGTAGATTGACAGCCTAGAATTGAACCTTTTGAAGCCGATTTTTTCTTAATAAATATTCATAACCAAGTAGGTAGTTAGAAAGTTCACACATTATTGAAATTTACATATATTTTTATTCTTGTTTATAATAAGACTTTCGAAGATGAAAAGGTTAAGATGTCATTTTTATTATGCAACTTTTTTAGTAGTCCTTTAGGTATTTCTACGGTATTGTTTATTTTTATATTTTGTACGCATAGGTATTTTTTTCTTCTTCATTAAAATGACGAGCAAGAAGAGACTGTATAAGTTACATCAATATTCAGAGAATAACATTGACAACGCTCTGATCCAAATCAGAAAAGGAAGAAGTTTAGGCAAGGTAGCAAAAGAGTATGGCATTCCAAAGTCTACCCTACATGCCAAATTAACTGGAAAGGCCCCGACACAATCCAAGAGGGGTCCAAAGCCAATTTTAAGTATAGAAGAAGAATGTCGTTTAAAGGAATGGATCCTAAATAAGGCTAAATTGGGCTTCCCAATGCATCCAAATGAAGTGAAGAATTCTGTACAAAATGTACTTAATGAAGCAGGGCGAAGAACCATATTTTCATACAACAGGCCAGGGGATAAATGGCAGCAACTCTTCTTGAAGAGACATCCAGAAATTACAAAAAAAAACACTGAAGTAATTTCAAAAGGTCGAGCATCAGTGACCGAAGAACATTTGAGAGAATGGTTCCACCAAGTAAAATCCTATTTAGAAGAAAATGAACTTCATAGTGTCTTGCAGAGACCAAAAAGTATTTTTAATGGAGACGAGACAGGTGTGCAACTCTGCCCTAAAAGTGGTCAACTTTTAGGACCGAAAAATGAAAAAGATTTCTATGAAATTGCATCTGGAAAAGAAAAGGAAACTTTAACCGTGCTTTGTACATTTTCTGCTGCGGGTGATGCTTTACCACCTATGATTATGTTTCCTTATAAGAGAATTCCAGGGCACATAGCTCACTCAATTCCAGACAATTGGCCAATAGGACGATCGGATACGGTGTCAAGTACATTCTTTGAATATATCGCCAATATTTTTTACCCATGGTGCACGAGTAATGGGGTAGAGTTTCCTGTAATATACTTCCTTGATGGACACAAATCTCATTTGACGTTACAACTCAGTGATTTTTGCATAAAACATAAGATTATTCTTTTTTCTTTATATCCCAACGCCACGCACATAATGCAACCGTGTGATGTTGCAATATTTAGATCTCTAAAATTAAAATGGAGACAAGTAGTTCAGGAGTATAAACAAATTACTCAGAAATCAATTACAAAGGGAACTTTTGCTCCATTATTTAAAAAAGCTTTCAACCAACTGAGTGATACGACTATAAAAAATGGATTTAAAGTTTGTGGCTTATATCCATTTGACGTAAACGCACCTGATTATAAGAAATGTATTTCAGCTAGGAGAAAAGAATTAAATTCTGCAAATGCAGTTGTAAATTCAAGTAATCCTCTTACACATAACGCCTTTGTGTGTACTAAAATTTTTTTTGATCAGTATATTCCTAAAGACAAAATACAGGAATTTGAAAATGCCAGAAACAAAAATGAATCATGCAATGACTCTGTGTATGCATTATGGAAGATTTGTATCGATGAGCTCGAAAATGATCCTTTGATACACAATGATACAATTAATATAAATGATATGCCTAATTTAACACAATTAAATATAGAAAAGGTAATTGGTGAAGTGCATAAAGATGAAAATAGTATGTTTAATATTTTGGATATGCCCATTGTGGAATTTTCTAATATAAGTGAGATATTGAATGTTGATAAGATTGAAAATATGTATAGTCCTGTACATAGTAATTTAGTTCCTAGTAATGAGACTGAAGAAAATTTATCTCCTAATCCTATCGACAAAGTCAGTGCTGGAATGACTGAGACTGTAATGAGTTTGCCTGATTTAAATATACAGAATGCTACGGAAACTTATAATAGAAATAGTTTTGCTAATGGTAACGGGATGCATGCGCTGAATGCTGAAACTATTTCTTCAGATAGTGAGCATGTTAATGTTTTATCGAGCATAAAAGATGGTGAGTTTTGCTGATTAAAAAGTAGGCCCCTACATCCTTTTATATTAATATAAAATTTCTTTACAGAGCTTGTAACACCTGAAACCATTACCGTAGGAAAGGACTATGAATGGAATATTTATTATTTATGCTCGAATAAATTAATTTTTTTACTTGAAAATAATTTTTTTCGTTAAATTTATATATTTCTACGTGTAAAGATTTTGATTTTTGTTTCATAAAACAAATATTTCTAACAAAAATCTTGATATAAAGTTCGGAATCAGCTAAACCGTCCATCTACTGGCCTGCTTACCCTAGTCAGTCTATTACCAAGGAATTGAATCTAAACGATTCCTCCACACAACCAACACAAAGCTCACTGTTAGAACAAATAAAAGACATAATTACATCTACAGTCAATACACAACTCGCGCGCATTATAAATCAAATAAACTCAAATACCAACAAAATAGACCGACTAGTCGAAATATTCGATTCAAACCTCAATGTCTCAATCGAATAACAGCACACCTCAACACAAAAACTCGGAAGGGAAATTATTCCTCAAAAACATAAAAAAATTTGAATTAAATGTTAACTCCTTAATTTCTAATGAAAAAAGAGCAAATTTAGCAGAATGCCTAAAATTGCAAAATCCGGATGTGGTCCTTTTATGTGAAACGAAACTTAACTCTAGACACCGTGTTAGCTTCAAAGACTATACATTTATTAGGAACGATAGGCCAAACTCTAATCAAGCAGGAGGTACTGGCATCCTTATTAAAAAAAATATCGCACATAAATCCGTCCAGCCAAACTGGGTAATGCCGTCAATTCTCGAATGCTCTATAATAAAACTAAAGTTACAAAATAACATTAATCTATTTCTCATTGCAGCATACGCCACTGGCAACCATAAGAAAGAATTTATACCAGAACTAAATCAGATTTTCTCAAACCTTAATCTACAATATAACAACAATTACTACTTACTAGCGGGCGATCTCAACGCAAAACATTCTGCATGAAACAACCCTAGTAACAACAAAAGAGGCACCGCACTGCTCAATTGGGTAAACCAAAATCAAATAGATTACAGAATCAATTTAACCAACACTGTATTTCCGTCTTTTCCAAAAAGTGAATCTTTCTTAGATATTTGCTTGTCCGACAATAGAATCAAACTCAATAATACACCAATCCCGGATAGACTTGACTCGTTAGATTTCGACAGCGACCACAAATTAGTTATAATGAACATCTCACTCCATTCACAAGACTTACTTGAAATAGACGAAATAAATCCCACGACAAAATATAATTACAATCAGGCTAACTGGAATAAATTCAAAAACTACTTAATAAATACAGACACGAATAACATCCCAAACAACAGAAACCTAAAGACAGAGGAAATCGATACCCTAATTGAACAGCTTAACACTAACATTACAGACGCAATAGAACACTCAATACCCAAAATAAATAGCAATATAAACCCGACCGACAAATTTATCAACCAGGATATAAAGAGACTCAGGAAACAAAAAAGTTACTTAATTACTAGATTGAACCACTTAACAAAAATAACCAATTATATTCCCACAAATGATATTCTTATCGCAGGCCTCAAACAAATCCTAAAAATAACCAGATACAATATTAAGAAAGCATTTTGCAATTCAGTAAGTACATACTGGAAAAACAAAATTGCCAAGATAACCATCCAAAATCCCAAAGAACTTTTCCCAGCTGTAAACAACATCTTCCGATCTAGAGACTTTCACTCAATAGACACTCTTAAAATCTCCAACACCAAAACAGAATTATTAGCTAACGCAGAAATAAATACTACCTACGCTCAATCAGATGAAAACAATAATATAATAGTCACAGATATCAATGACAAATTAAACATTCTTGGCTCTCACTTCGAAGCGGTCCACACCCAAAATGCCCACATGGGAAACACACAGTTCACCAATTTAATCACCAACGCAGTTAAAAACCTTTCAAATGAACCAGACAACCACACACAACTCTCAAACCCTTTATGCACTTTCACCAACGACAATACCTCCGACAGACCTAACACAACAAACCCAGAAAACACTCTCTTTACGTGTATAGAAGAACTAACAATCATCTTTAAAAAATTAAGTAACAAAAAATCTGCCAGTTTTGACAACATTCCGAACATCGTATTAAAAAATCTACCTCCGTTATATATATACTTCTACTGTATCTTATTTAATAACTGTCTAAATATGGCATATTTCCCTACAGCTTGGAAAACGGCCAAGCTATTAGCATTAAGGAAAAAAGAAAAAGACGGAAATGATCCCTCAGGCTATAGGCCAATCAGTTTACTGCCTAATATTAGCAAAATCTTTGAAATTACAATAAACAATGCTCTTAACACTCACTGCACAGATAACTGTATAATTCCGGAAACTCAATTTGGATTCCGATATAAACATTCCACTACGCACGCTATCACAAAATTCACAGCAGACATCTGCTGGGCCAGAAATGCAGGTGACTGTGTGGGAGCATTATTTATAGACCTTGAGAAAGCGTTTGACACGGTTTGGCTGGACGGACTCTTTTATAAACTACTAAGAAAAAACTTCCCAATCCATCTAATAAAAATGGTAAAGAACATGTTAGTCGGCAAAAGTTTTATCGTCACAGATGGCGAAAACAAATCAACAAAAAATTTTCAAAATAAAAAATGGCCTACAACAGGGAACTGTAAATTCACCTATTTTATTCAACATATTCTTAAGCGACCTCCTAACGATGTTCGACCTAAATAAGACAATCAATAAAAGCTCAATCGCATTTGCGGATGATATATTATTATATGTCAGGGATAATAAACCCTCAAAAATCAAAACTCAACTACAAGACCTTTTTGAAAAAATACAAATATATCTCTATAACTGGAGATTAAAAATAAATGTCACAAAATGTGAGACCATCTTATTTAGGCCAGCCATATCGAATATATCTGATGCAAACTACGATGTGCGCACCCACTCAAAAAACTTCTGCATTCATGACCCAGCCGATAAAAATATAAAAATACCCAACAAAAAGGTTGTCCGCTACCTTGGAATATACTTAGACTTTAAATTAAATTACAACCATCATATTAACATACAATTAGACAAAGCGAAAAATGCTTTCTTCATGAATAAAAGGTTATTTTACTCCAAAGATCTCAGAAATGATGTAAAAATACTCTTTTATAAACTTTTAATCCGCCCCATACTCACTTATGGTTGTCCAATATGGTTTAACTTAAGTGCCAGTACAATGGAAAAATATAGAATCTTCGAAAGAAAATGCATCAGAGCTTGCACTAATTTATACCGATCTCCTGAATCGAACTTCACTAAAAGAATAAGTAATGTCAAACTGTACGAGGCATCCAAAAATGTCATCCGAATTGACATATTTATACTTAAGCTAATAAGAAACCACTGGGCTAATATTCACAATATAGAAACTAATAGCTTAATTTATAGTTCAACCTATCCTAACCCAATGTACCATGAAAAAACTAAAAATACGGGCTACATTCCTCCGGAAGCGTTCCTATACTTAGATAACAAGGGACTAATCCAAAATAATATCAATATCCCAATTATTTATCACTTCAACAGAAAGAACTACAACAAAACAATCCTCTATAGTGGGAATATTCTAGCCAGTGGCCCAGCTTTGCGCTTTATGCACCCTCTCTCTACACAAGACCAAAAATTTAAACATTTAAAAGTCACCGACAAATATTGGTGGTTACAATAACTTTGTGCACTACCAGTTCAACCGAACCCTCACTAGATATAAGTACCCATATTGTTAATTTTATAGAACCATTTAGAAAACTAAGCCTCATTACTTTGTACAGCATTCATATACTTAAATCACCGAATTCATTTAGTATAAGTATAATTTTCCAAAAACTAATGTATATATAAACCAAATCTATCTCCTATCATCTACCTCATTCACCACAACGGTGAAACAGGAGTGACACTCATGTGTTCCTCCTCCTCTCTTCCCAAACAATGTGAAGGTGTGTAACAGTATCGTGCCAGCTGTAACAGACTTAAACACCGACAATCAAGCAAAGCATGCTCTTACTAGCAAATACGTTAGAAATTAAGTGCGATACAATCTATGTCTATCACAATATGTCTGTGCGTGATCCGTTTTCAGAGCCTTAAGTCTTTTGTTTAAATACTCCACACGAAACTTTTATAAAACGTTATGTTTATTGTTCCATTGTATATATATTATTTAGCAGGCACAATAAACGTTTGTAAAAAAAAAAAAAAGGCCATCATTCGTTAGCTGACCTCCGAGCAGATAACACGTACCGCGCAGTGGTGCGAAACCTACCCCGCTCGAGCAAGCAAAGTGCCGAAACCGCGTTGGGCCCAACAAATGGCCCACGACCGACGCCTACCGAATCAACTCGTTCAGTGCAACTGACAGTGTTTAGCGCATATAGTCGCAGTGAACAACGTTCTCGTTTAATAATCATATATCTAAGTGACCTCTACGATGAAGTCCCAGTGAAAAAGTGCTACCACCAACAACAGGGGGGGACCCCCTGTCACACGGGAATAAAACCTCAAAAAGGAATGCACCGACCGGCAGCCAAGATGAATACATCCCAAGAAAAAGAACCAACACCAGCCGTAACAGAGGATGACATCCAACAAGTCATCAGACTGGAAAAGGGAGGAACCCTTTCACAGAGAGACCTCCTCAGCAAGGTCAACAAAATAATATCCTCTGCAGGCAAGAGGAAAAACACAAACATACCCAAGGCGCACCCCAAAATACCAAAAAGCACAATGAGGAACACATCTCCCCAAAAGTCTCCACGAATCACCATAACAACGGACCCACAGGGAAATTACTACTCATCGTTAGACTCCCTAACCTCAACGAACGCAGAAAACGAGCAACAACAGCAGTTCTCGGAAATTCTACAATCACTACATAAAGAAATCAGCAACCTAAAAGCACAAAATGATTTCCTGGCCACCCAGCACAAAAACCACCTCGACATCATCACTAACTTGCAATCAGAAATAGCAAGCAAAACTGCCCGCTTGGAACAAGAAACCGACCCTGAAACACCATCACCAAACGACGACGCCCACCGCGGAAAAACCCAGAAAAAGGAACGCAGCCCCGACCGACTAAGCGACCCATACACAAGAGTCCCCACCAAAAAAAAAAGGGACGGCTCAACACCAGGACCCCAACAATCGAACCCCCCCGCAGGACCATCATGCAGCACCAGCTCCATTAACCCAGCCAAAAGAAGCCCCTCACCACTCCGGGACCCTCAACAGCCCGCCCCCCATTACAATCAATGGACAAACGGCACAGGCCACGATAAACATCATATTAAACCACCTTCCCCGTAAACTCGAAGCGAACTTCCGTACCAAGTCCACAAGCAAGGACAGCCATACATTATATATCGAGCACCCTACCGATTACAAATCCGTCCTAGAACTCTTAAAACAAAAAGACATCAAATACTACACATATATCCCGAAATACGAAAAGCCTCAAATATACTTGTTAAAATACCTAGAAGGCGACTACGATGAGGAAACGATCCTTAACGAACTCACCAACACAAAAACAGCCGACTTCCACTTCACAAAAGTAACGAGATTCCAAACAAAAAAATCCATCGAATCAAACGCAACACTACCCATATTCACAGTACACCTTTCCCCGCAAAGCAATGCAAATAAATTGAGCCAAATCAAAAGGCTACTCCACCAAACAATCTGCTTGGACAAACTCAGACCCCGTTCATCTGTCCAGTGCTGGAAATGTCAGAGACTTGGACACTCCTCCAACAACTGTAATCTCCCCTATAGATGCGTTAAATGCCCAGAATCACACGAACCAGGCCAATGCAAAACAATCCCCACCAACTCCGAACAAACACCAGAAAGCAAATTAAACCTCCACTGCGTACTCTGCGGTAACAAGGGACACCCAGCCTCATACAGAGGGTGCCCAGCGATTGTCAACAAACAAAAAGAAACACAAAAACTCCTCTCCACACAAAAAACAAACAGAGAACAAAAGCTCAAAAAAATAGAAAAATTGATAAACCCGAAAATCTCCTACAGCCAAATGGCACAAAACAATAACGGAACAGCTTACCATCTACCCCCCCCCCCCAACCCAACCATCTTCTTCCGACAATAGAAACACAAAAATATCACTAATAGCCCTAAACACAAACTCCCTAATCTCCACACAAAAAAGAGATAGCCTCCTCCAGATCCTCACCAAACAGGCGCCCGATTTCGCCCTGCTCAGCGAAACAAAACTAAACGAAAAACACAACGTCTCCTTCGCAAACTACTCCATACACAGAGCCGACCGACCAAACTCAAAACAAGGAGGCGGAACAGCAATATTAGTAAAAAAAGACTTAAAACACTCCAGAATCTACCCCAAATGTCTAGGATCATTCCAACTACTCGAAACAACAATCATAGAGACAAAAACCAAAAACCACGAAAAAATTACCATCATCTCCGCCTACGCTACCGGCAACAATAGAATGGAATTCATTCCCGAATTAGACACCCTATTTAAGGAGCTCCAACTAGACAACCCAAACAATTACTACATCCTGGCAGGCGACCTCAACGCCTGTCACCCATCCTGGAAAAATAACACATCCAACCCCCGAGGAACAGCCTTAAAAAAATGGTTAGAAAATAACGAAATCAAATACAAACTTGCACTACACGGCTCTTACATATACCACATTGACCGAGGCCATAACCTATCCCCCCCACTACTCAGAAAGATACAACAGAGTCTCCACCACTGTACTCCACCACCGTGCAAATTGCATCACTCTGTATCATACTGTATTATATGTATCATATTGTAAATAAGCAAACCCAGCTTAGAATAACATAGTATAACCTTTTCTTTTTTTTTTTTTTTGTTAACTCGGTGGAAATCCCCACGGATACCCCCGACCCCCGGGGGAGGGTCAGGGGTTATGTGGGACTCGAACCCAGTAAAACCACCGAGGTGATCTGCCTCAGGCGCGAAGCTGCGCGCCCGAGGGGGGGGACTTGCGCGGGAGCAAACGAGCGATACGTCCGCTTGCCCCCCCCCCTCTTGCGCATATGCATAGCTCCGCGCCAGCCCCGATTCGGGGTCTTCCCTGGGGGAGTTAAATCCTCCCCCCAGTTTCCGAAACTCCGACGGCGCGCGACGGATCACACGTCCGCGCCGTCTCCGGTCGCTGCTGCTAGGGTGGGTGGTGCCCCCCGGCACCCCCACCCCACGACCCTGCGATCGAGTTACTACCCGGACGCGACCAAGATGTTGTTAGGTCGCGGCCGGGCGGAGGCGAAGGTTCTAGCCGGCCGTGTATACGCAGGGCCGCTCCACCGCCGCGCGAACTTGGGGAAAATTGACATCCCAAGCGGGCATTGCCGTTGGAGCGGCCCGGCACGGCCGCCCATTCGCCCCTCGAACTCGATCGCGCAACCCGGAGCGGCAGGCTTCGCCGCTCCACTGGGGGGCCCTTGACACATGGGCCCCCGGAGCCACCCCTCCATCGCCGCCACGACCGCAATTACGTGGCGGCTATTCTTGGGGCGCGGTGATATAACTTGGCCTGTTCGGCACACCGCGCCCCCCTTCCCAGGCCACCCCCCTGCCAGTTTCTGATGGGGGGGGGGGGCACCTTCTCCATCCTTCCCGCTCCCGCCTTATGGGAGCTGGCGGCGAATCCCTGAGCCAACGGGGGAGCGGAGCGACGCGATGTTATTACGTCGCTGCTCGATCTCCCCCGGCTCAGGGTCATCTACGCCGCACCCGCACATAGTATAACCTAGCCTAACACTAGAATAAGTAGTCATAAGATAGTTTTTTTTTTTTACAACCTAGGTTTAATGTAGCATTTATTATTTATCCCTATACATAAGCATGTTAACGAAGCGCCTTTTTCCCTCGAACCGCACGCCAAATAAACTCTCAGGGCGCGAAACTACAAACATAATTATACAAGTAGGAAACTACTATGAAATGAAAATCGACCGTAATGGTTTTTACCTCTAAGCTCTATAACGAGCACATTGACACACTCTACAAGTGCCAACAGGCCATACGAGTTCTTAATTCATTATATAAAAATGTATGTTTTTGTCTCCGTTTTATAACATGTAAAACTATACCTATGGCCCCAATAAAACGATTTTTGGAAAAAAAGGGCAGGGGCCGTCAGCTATAGCCCTACTGATGAGTCTGGCTGGCGGTCCCAAGACGAAACACACCTCTTCTTTTCCTCCTCGATCCTCCAACGCCGATCCACCGGCCCCGCATAGTTACTCCATGGTGGCGTTACCGGGATGGCCTTAAGGTTTACGGTGCGTCGTCGGAGGCGACGGGGCAAGAACTCCCTTCTCGTCCTGAACGTTCCGGCAATTCAGGACGTGACAATTGGTGACAGCGGTGGGATGCCGGTGGATCGTGCTGCGATCCGAGGACGACGGATCTTCCCCTTAGGGAGGGAGGTGTGACGTCCTGGCCCCACCACGGTATCGCGACTTAGTGTCGACGAGCGCCACCAGAGGTCTCAAATCTTTCCCGCTAGTCCTAACTCTCAATATCATTCGTATATATACAAGTTCCAAATCATATCCCCTGTGTCAAAGAGTAGGTATAATAAGAGGCGTCACTCCGGGCGGAACCTTTGAAGTCCTTGCTTGACCTTGTCATTTAAATTGGTTGTACATTCGAGCGGGATATTCAAATCGACAAAATGTACCTTAACGCAATTGGTTGATTATTGCCGAAGTTTACCGATCATTGCCGAATGGGGCCGAATGGGCATTTAAATTGGTTGTCTAGTGATTTCCCTAGGTTATTTCTGTCCTTGTCGAGTGACGCCTCTTATTATATCTCCTCTTTGTCTTTGCCTTACCGCAGTTTGCTGGTTATTCCCGAAGTTTTCCGATCATTGCCGAATGGGCATTTAAATTGGTTGTTCTAGTGATTTCCTCCAAACTGTTTCTGTCCTTGTCGAGTGACGCCTCTTATTATACCTCCTCTTTGCCTGTGTCCCCGTGTGTGTCTCTAGGGCAGGGGCCGTCAGGGGTAGTCCACTCGCATAGGAGCACTGTTAACACGGATTTAGTAGCTATCCAGGCCGCATGAGGCCTCTGAAAGCAGTATTAATTCTCGGAATTTGTACTAGATGGCACTCACAGCGTTATTTTGTAGGGAGTACTGTCTCCTCCTGCCGAGACCGAAGAGTGGGGAACATTCTCGTGAACCAAGCTAACGCGTGCAAGAGTCTAACCTCAAATACATTTATACTTTTTATTGTTAACCAAGAGTGATCATTGTCCTTCCCAATCTTCGACATACATCACCTGCACGAGTAGGGCCTGCTATAATTACTAATGTGCCGGTAATCCCTACAATTCAATGGGGGTAGTATCATAAATCATATCCTATTTCTGAAATTTTGCGGAACGCTTGGGGACGCTTGCTTTCCATCGCTCTCTTCTTTTCTGCACATCGTTAAGTGCACATCGTGTGACGCAAATTGTAATTTAATATTTCCCAAATAAATTGTAATGTAATATTTCTCAAATAAATTGTAATGTAATATTTTATAAATATATTGTATTTTATACGTGTATGCAATTTGACAATTTTAATTCTTAAAATATAATTTCAAAGTGGTGTTAGTAAAAAATTTAATAAAATTGAATTTATTACTTATTTTGTAATATAATACAAAGTGATGAATTCAATTTTTTTAAATTTTTTGACCAACGGCACTTCCATAGTCACCGGCACATATAGTCATAAGTAAGGGATGCATTGAATACAAATTTTGAAATGCCCGCCATTAGTACTATAGTGCATATCCAACCCGCTAGAGGGTGTTAATGCTGTGTTAACAAAATAATACCCGTAGTGGACCACCCCTGGGGGCAGTGATGCCAGAATGAGGACGGGTCCTCTCGAGAATTTCCCCCACCACGCATGCACACTACGCCGGAGCGGCGTGTCCGTGAGCTCGGCGCTTCGGACAACGTCGGGAAGACGAGAGAGAAAACGAATGTGCGTCTTTCTCTCTCGCTCTTGAAACGCTGTGATCCATGGTGGGGTGCAAGCGACACGCGGCCGTGCGCGATCTTCTTGGGTGCCTCGAGATTCACTTTTCCCTTTCTGACATATGTATAATACTCTTGTAATGAAAAAAAATTTGGAAAAAATTTTATTACGGAAATCACGTTTTAAGACCTCCTGATCACGTTTTGGCTATTTAGAAAAGAGCTTTTTTTTTAAATATCTCATATATTTGTTAACACGATTACGTTTAAACGGCAAAATGGATTTCAATGAAACTTTATATTTCAATTTTATATTGTCTTAAGATCCGATTAGATCACGAAAAACCATAATTACCCGTTATGGTTCTTCGATTTTTCAGATGTACGAACTAAATTCTACATAAAAAAGGGTTAGATCTAGAGACGCGGTAGCGTCTCGACGCCAAGTACATGAAAGAAAAGACACCTTGTATATGCCTGTCGCTGCCGTGTATCTTTACTCGACGCACAGCTATTCCAACCTAACCTGAAACTTATTTCATTAATATCTCATCACGCTTGCAATATTTTCTAAATTTAAAGGCATTTTTCTTATGTAAACCGCATATAAGCTTTCGAATAAGACCAATTTCAATAAAATCGGTCCACGCATGACAGAGATATCGTAATATCATGTCATGGATCTGTCAGAAACGGTAAGATTTTCTTCTGATTCTGATTCTTCAAGCCAAATTTTCGTCAACATAATACGTATACGCGTTACACACACACACCTTCAGCCAACACATGTTTCGTTCTTCGTTCGTCGACTCTCGGGATTATTCGGCGGGGATCGTCGTCCGTCATTGTACATACATATATATATATACTATTTTGAATTTTATAACCTACCAAGTGTTAAGTGTCAAATAAAGTAAGTTGTCCGAATTTGGAATGTCACGAGTTTTTACACTACATAGGAGACTGAATTATTGTCTCAATTAATAAGGTAAGTCGCCAAAATTTTTTTAATAGATTTCTTATGTAGAGTCGCAGACTTGGAAGTTGTTCGGAGATGGTTCGACTGCGAAGCATCTCCTTTCACACAAGTTTCTGGAAATTTGTATCATGCATGTACAAAATAATATATTGTAGTAAAAAATTACATTGCATTTAAATTGCCAGATACTTGTTTTTGTATATACCAGCAATTTAGAGTTTTTATGTAAAGTTTATTATATATTATAGAAATGAAGGGGACGCACAGGTCTTGGATAAAAATGAAGGGGACGCACAGGCTTGGATAGTAGAATTGAAGGGGACGCACAGGCTTGGATGGATAGAAATGAAGAGAATGCACAGGCTTGGAGGTTGTCCGGAGAAGATTAAATAGATATATAGATAGATATAGATAGACAGAGCATCTTGTTTCGCACAAGTTTCTGGGAATTTGTCAAATAAGGTAAATCGACAAAATTTGTCAATCAAAAGACATAGCATTAAGAATTATTAAGAAAATAGATTATGGTGTACTGCTTGCAATGTAGAGCAAGTCACATTAGTTAAGAAAGTACCCTGAAAACACATCTCCCTTGATGCTTTTCAATCTTTTGTGAAAGACATTCGTAATACTTTAATAAAATCCACAGTAGTTGTCACGCTATTCATTAATTTTTTAGATTCCCATTATTTCAATTCACCAATAAACATACTAAATTATTATTAGTTTTATTCCAACACCAATAAATTGTGCGTTAAAAATATTGGATCTCCTCATTCATTTTCGCTGAATTATTACCATTAGCATTTAAATTTCCTGCAACAAGACTTTCTGCCATACGCTCTCACCTGCTTTGAATACATTATGTAGTCTCTACACTCACTATAGCAAAAGGCCACTCTATTTCTATAAATAATTAATAAGTTCTACGTTAAGTTGTATATAATTATTAAAATGTGGCTTTTTATATATATATATATATTTACAGATAATCATCAAAGTAGAAGATGATGCAGTGTGATCTACGTTGGACTATGTACGCACAAATTTTCACGTAGGGTTTTGCATACGCAATTATTCATTCAATGATCTTTACATATGAGCACTTGTGATAACTTATTATTATAAATAATAATTAGTAAATCCTATTTCAGTTAATGATGCAGACGAAGAGAATTATTTTAACAGCTGAAAGAGAAAGTGACCTTGCTGCAGGAGCAAATGAAATATGTATCCTATTTCAGTTAATGATGCAGACGAAGAGAATTATTTTAACAGCTGAAAGAGAAAGTGACCTTGCTGTAGGAGCAAATGAAATATGTATAAAAAAATAAAGTTATTTTTTATTTTACATTAAAAAATATAAATTATTTTAATTTATTTAACATTAAAATTGATATTTAAAAACCACGGCCACGATCCTCGCCACGACCACGACCACGGCCACGGCCACGGTAGCGCTCGCTAACGATGGCCCGGAGGAGGGCGGCTTGATCCCTTACCGCCTGCATAATGGCCCAATCCTCTTGTTGGGCCCTCACCCTCCTCCCGCTCCTTGAATGGCGCGCTACGCGCGGTTCTGTAATTAGTAATAATAATAAACAATATTTATTAGTAAAATGTTTTTTATTTAAATTTAGATCTATTTTCAAACATTCTAAAAGTATAATATAACTTCTTTAAATCTGTATGTATTTACCATCGGCAGTGGCCGGCCTCGCTGGTGGTGGTGGTGGTGGTGGTGGCGATGGTGGCGGTTGTTGCGGCGATCGTGGCCGCGGCGACTCCATCAAATTAAAACTCTCGAGTTCTACTTCAATGTCTAAAATAAATTACAAATTTCATCATCAAATGATTGGAAAAATAAAAAAAATAAATTTGAAAAAATGTATATAATAAATTTTTATTATTTACCATCTAAGATGGAGCCCTCCAGTTTATTCTGCAAAAATTAATAAACAATTAATTAGCAAAAAAGATCAAGAATTCATAAAAGCGGCGTATGATAGAAGAAAGTCATACATGTAGCGCAAGGGTAAGTATTGTTCAATTGGAAATTGGAAATTAGGAAATATAAAAATTTGAAAACTGAAATAGTGTATGATGCGAAATTATAAAAATTACATTACATTACATTACATTACTAAATATGTTTCTTCTCATTACTTCACGAGCCTTTCAATTATTCAATCATACAAAAAACTGTAACGTATTATATTATAACTTTATTTTATGAACGATTCGCAGTTGTAACTAGTAGTAAAATAAGAAGATATTGGACACGTTTAAGCTTATATTCTAACTTATAATGTCAACAATTAGAAATATCAAACATATCTGATCTGAGTTGAACATAAACGAACCTGTAAACTACAACATTTTGAGTCGTTGATAGGCACGTTACCTACGTTAACTATCAATGGAAGTAGACCGTAACTGTATAATAAGTGAAATAATACAACAAGAAGATATGAGACACGTTGAACCATATTCTAACTTATTACGCCAACGATTAGATATATCAAACATTTCTGAGTTGAACATTAACGAACGTGTAAACTACAACATTTTGATAGTCTTTGGTACGCACTTTGCCTATTCTTGTTGTATTATAATTTATAACGCCAACGATTAGAAATATATCAAACACATCTGAGTTGAACGTAAACGAACATGGAAAGTACCACATTTTGAAAGTCTTGGGTAGGCACTTTACCTATGTTAACTATCAATGGAAGTAGACCGTAACTGTATAGCAAGTAATACAACAAGAACATATTGGATACATAGAAGCATATTTTAACTCGGATGTGTTTGATATCTAGAGACGCAGTAGCGTCTCGACGCCAAGTACTTCTAATCGCTGGCGTTACAACTTAGAATATGCTTCAACGTGTCTAATATCTTGTTGTATTACTTACTATACAGTTACGGTCTACTTCCATTGATAGTTAACATAGGCAAAGTGCCTACCAAAGATTTTCAAAATGTTGTACTTTCCATATTCGTTTACAATCAACTCAGATGTGTTTGATATATTTCTTATCGTTGGTGTTATAAGTTATATAGATAGAATATGCTTCAACGTGTGCTATATCTTCTTGTTTTACTAGTTACAACTGCGAATCGTTCACAAAATTATGTTAATCTTAATACGTTACAGTTTTTTGTATGATTGAATAATTGAAAGGCTCGTGAAGTAATGAGAAGAAACATATTTTGTAATGTAATGTAATTTTTATATAATTCGAATTTCCAATTTCCAATTTGCTATTGAACAATACGTATCCTTGCACTAGATGTATGACTTTCTTCTATCATACGCTTTTTGTAATCAGAATTTAAGTGACGAAAAAATCTCAGGTCTTTTTTATTACTTACATTATCAGCCATTGTTTGTTCATGCAGAAACGATCGAGAATGGGCTGTCTCACCACGTGCAACGATGAGGCGAGCTCCTCCGCTGCTCTTTTGTTTTTTAAGGAGCCCGCTTTTGGCATAGATGCGGACACATTCTGCCGCGGGCTCTTTGAATTGTTGAGTTTTAAGCCGTGAAGCTAATAAGGGGACGCCGCGGATGTGGAAATCGCTTTTGTAACAACAGTATATATAGGGGTCGTAGTATTCATGTAGTATGAAAATACTATTTCGGCTTTTTGTCGAATTGATGTTACGCTAGGTCTTGTTAACGGTACCATAGCTAAACTTGTTTCAGTTAAACGAGGTGTTGATAATGACGTTGAAAAATTGAAAATTATATTACCCACTGGGCAAGAACATATAATAGAACGCGTATGTGTTAAATTTGAAGTAATGGATAGAGCGTTCGTTATTAGAAAACAATTTCCGATTTGCCTCAGCTATGGTATAACTATTCACAAAAGTCAAGGACTAAGCTTGCAGAATGCTGTCGTAGAAGCAGGTAATTCAATATTTACTTGCGGACAAATTTACGTTGCTCTTTCACGGGTGACCACATTACAAGGGCTGCATCTTATAAATTATGATCCATCTTCCGTAAAGGCACAAGAATCGACTATAATAGAGTACAATAGATTGCGAAAAAAATATAGACCTGGATCTTATGACTATTTCAATTTCTAAAAACCGCGTTCGCAAAGTTCGTGATGCTGTTTGGGCAGTACCTAATTATAATGTTTCCGAATGTCAGAATACTAATGATCACATCGCGGATACCACTCAATACAACGTGAGAGGTCTCCCGAATTCTGATGGTGTGTCTTGTTATGCGAATGCCTCAATCCAATGCATGTTATATTGTTCATCTATAAGAGAAAACTTATTTTCGATGGAAAAAGCTGATGATATTATAAAAGTTTTTATGGACCAATATAAATCGGATCAAAATCCAAACATAATATCATTACGGCAGTTCGCAGGGGAAAAATACGCTTACAATCAGCTGCATGATGCAGCTGAGTTTATTACCTCTCTTTGTGATCATGAGATTCTTATTAAGAATGCAGTACAACACGAAATAACAACAGTATTAAGATGTTTAGCGTGTAATTACACAAGTACTACTATCAGTACAAATTCTGTGGTACATCTTGCACTGCCCAAGATGTTAAAAAAAAAACATTTGAATTTCAAGATATAATAAAACACAATTTCACAGGATGGAAAAATCAGAAAGATCCTTGCAATAATTGTGATAATTCAAATTCAAATACAATGAAGAAAATCGATATAACTGCTTCCAAACAAATTCTTATTGCAAAATTACATTTGTTCGATCACGATAGTAGTGGAACAACGAAAGTTGAAAATTTCAACATCAAAGCAATGCCTACTACTAAAATACAATTGGTAGATCACTGTTATAAACTTAAGGCAGCGATTTTCCACCACGGTAAAAGTATTTCCGATGGTCATTACACGAGTATGGTAAGGGGTAAGGGCACAACGTGGGTATTCGTTGATGATTTACGAGTAGAAAAACAAGCTTGGCCACGAAATGCTAAAAATGCATACATATTTTTCTTCGAAAGATGTTAATTGTGGTTGTTCCTTACAGTTCAATGATAAATACGTTCAGCGCCATAAGCTGCTTCGCGCACTATGTACTGCACACAAAGTACTATACATTCATATAATACATATAGATCGGCAATGCAGTGCACATGTTTTTTTGGGGAAGGTGTTAAACTTACGTAGAATTTATCCTTAATCAAAAAATAATAAAAGTACACTCGTTGAGCTGCTTTGCGCTATTCCGAGTATTCCGAGTAAGCTTTACTGGCTACAAACTAGCTTTATCTTCTAACATCACTCGATAGGCTGCAGTGCGCCGTAAACGCGTGGACGTGTAACGAAGATAGATCAGAATTTATAATTTATTGGGATTTCCTTACTTTATCCTTACTTTTAGTACCCGTGACAGGGAAAAATTTGTAAAAAAGAAGAAGCTGAAATTCTGAATCCCAAAAAAACTTCAAAAAAGTAAAAAAATATGACGCCAAGAACATGAATTATCTTTGTAAAAAGAAGTGAGATCCCCATAAAAAACTTTAAAAAAGTAAAAAAATTACGCGAAGTACATGAATTAGCTTTGTAAAAAGAAGTGAGATCCCCAAAAGAAATTTAAAAAAGTAAAAAAATTACGCCAAGTACATGAATTAGCTTTGTAAAAAGAAGTGAGATCCCCAAAAAAAACTTTAAAAAAGTAAAAAAATTACGCCAAGTACATGAATTAGCTTTGTAAAAAGAAGTGAGATCCCCAAAAAAAACTTTAAAAAAGTAAAAAATACGCCAAGTACATGAAAATGTCGAGGACAAAAAAGTATTATCAAAAATCACCAAAAAAAGGAAATAGTATACATGAAAAAGTCGGGGAAAAAAAGAGTATTATCAACAAATAAATATAAAAAAACACAAAAAAAAGACAAAGAAACATGAAAAAGTCAAGGACGAATAAAGTATAATTAACAAAAAAATATAATCACATAAATAAAAAATAAAAAATATGATTACAATATAAAAAAAAATGTGAAATCAAAATGAGCTGCAAGTACATCACAAAAAAAAGAAAATAATATAATCACATAAAAAGAAAATAATATAATTACAATATAAAAAAGGATGTGAAATCCAAATGAGCTGCAAGTACATCACAAAAAAAGAAAATAATATAATCACACAAAAACAGAAAATAATATAATCACATAAAAAGAAAATAATATAATTACAATATAAAAAAAGATGTGAAATCAAAATGAGCTGCAAGTACATCACAAAAAAAGAAAATAATATAATCACACAAAAACAGAAAATAATATAATCACATAAAAAGAAAATAATATAATTACAATATAAAAAAAGATGTGAAATCAAAATGAGCTGCAAGTACATAAAGGTACTTTCCAACTGCGCTTAAGGGGGTAGACACGGGTAATGCAGCGCGCTGTATACCGACACAATCAGGCCCGAAACATGGGTTTACGCCCTGACGCTTTTTGTCCTTATATGAGCAAATTTTGGGATGGGTGAGGTCTCATTCGAAAGATGAAGGTTCAATGCAGCCCGCTCTGGTCATGGTTCAAAGAGATTGTGTTGATATGTAATAATATGAGTGTCCAAAGTAGAGGAAAAATGGAGAAAATACACTCGCAGATTCCAAGTATTTGTAGGTCACTAAAAGAGTTTTGTGACTCAAACGATGACCAGAGCGGGCTGCATTGAACCTTCCTCTTTCGAATGAGACCTCACCCAGTCCAAAATCTGCTCATATAAGGACAAAAAGCGTCAGGGCGTGATTGCATTCCCAAATCAGAATTCCGCCATATTGACGATAATACAGAGCAAGTCACGTGACAAATTTAGTTGAGCTAGTGCACACGAGATGGCGCCTACTCGGGAGGACTGCCAACGTGGAATCATAGCAAATTCAAGTGTTAGCTGGATACACGAGCCACAGTAAAAGCGTGATGCTGTCAATGCATGTATTTTCGGACGATTCTAGGTTAGGTTATATGCATTTTAGGCATACATTGACTAGGAACTGCTGGGCAGTGTTGGGTGAAGACACGAATTTTCGATTTTATACACGACACGTGTCATAAATGTAATAAATGTCGTAAATGTGTCGTAAATGTCGTAAATGTCGTATAGCTGAAACGAAAACAACTAACCTATAATACATTTTTCGTATAGGTTATGAAGAAGTGCCAATTTATTAATAATTATAATTGTGATGAAAAAAGTTAAATTAAATTAAGTTACACTGACGAAAAATGGATATTGATAGGTTAGTAAAAGAGAAATGCATTGGGAAACCAAGAATTTCGATACGCCAACTAGTGACAGAAAATTGAATTACTGAGAGTAGGTCGAAATCCGTCGAAGTCCATATGATTATCAGTGTTTAAATAGAATAGATATGTTGTGACAAACGAGTGTTTTTAAATTTCTTTGAACACTAAATTTTTACTTATTCGAATAATATATACTTATTCGGAATGTTTGGTGGAATCGGATCTACTTTCAATAGTTTGCCAACTTACCATCAGAGGGCTGAAATCTAAGCCACGTCTCCACTAAGTTTCCCAATATAGAATAACAAATATAATTTGTTTAAATTAAAAATTATGTTAATAAAAAGACTATTTTATTTTAGGAAAAGAAGCAATCAATTAAAAGCACAGCACCTTACTGTTCATTTTGTCCAATGGAATTGTATAATTGTTCATATTGTACATTTAAATGTATTGTATTTAATGTTTTTCTCGATGGAACTACATAGTCCTTATTTAGTACATGCACAAAAGCTTTAAAGTGGCTTAATTCCATCACGCTGAAAGGGATATTGCGCCAAAAAAAGAAATTTGTTTACAATTTATCAATTTCATTTTTTCTGAAACAGATATTTTTATTTACATAATTTTCAATTCAAATAAATTTGATTTTTCATCGTACATTTATTTCTAATTACTTTACCTTTCACGATTCATTTTTTACTAGTTTTATCTAAACAATTACAAAACAATAATTAAGAGTATTAGACCAAGTCCTCGCTTTGGAATACTTTTTTGGGGATATGAACGCGGCGATTATACGTAGTTTTCGACATTATTGACGTATTCTACAGTATTCTATAGTATTCGCATGCAACCAACAAGCGAGTCAGAAAGAACTATATTTTTCCAACACTTTTGGGGCGGTATTCATAAACGTGTCTTAAGATTAAGCAAATGCTTAAGCATTCGGCATCCTTTACTATGCTACTAGGTTAGTAGAGGATGCCGCATGCTTAAGCATTTGCTTAATCTTAAGACGCGTTTATGAATACCGCCCTAATTGTTGAAACCTTAAAATAATGAATATTTCTATTTACGACATTTGCGACAAATGACACGTATAAAATGGACTTAAAAACGACATATTATACATACATTTACGACACGTCGTAAATGCATTTACGACGCGGCGTAAAATACACGACCCATCACTGCTGCTGGGAACGAATACATTTACTAAAGCTTTTACCGTAACACATACATCATTTGAAATCGCTGTCGTACTTATTTAGTAATTGAGACAGTTGGGACAACAACGGAATAACCTGCAAATAAATTTTTCCTATTGTACATTGATGGCTTAGCGCACACATATTGTATGTCCAGTTTTAACGTTTTTAAGAAAAACAGGTTCAAACATTCAATGGTACTTTATAATTAAATAAATACTTTTTGCATTATTGTATTATCATATATATGTAATGTAGGTATCAGTGAAAATATGTAATTAGTAGTATAAGTTAGTGTTTGAGCGCGTGGGAGGGTTGAGAGTGCGAAGAGATGAATCTAAGACAGGTTAAGAATTGAAGTACACAGTTTTAGTGAGAACACTTCGTCAACGTTTATTAAAACACTGTGAACAGTGGCGCAGTGATAATACTTATCACTGCGTTGCAGAATAAAGTGAGAACTGTTAGTTACCGCGTGGTGCCCACGTGGCGTCCACGCAATTATATTAATTGCGCGCACTGAGTGATGAGAGTTCAAAATGAGCTGAGTGTTCCACGAGTTGAGATTGTTCTTTTGCAAGAATACACTGGTTGAGCGTGAGCTGAGCAAATAAAAGTACAAAATGCGCAATACTATTTCACGTGACCGTTACCGGCAAAGTGATACAAGAGAGTGCAAGAATGGCGGACTTCCGCTTGCGCGTCTTTTCCGTTCCGCTAGATCTTCAATGCGGAGCGCTGATTGGCCTATCGATCTTCAATGATTGGTCGATCGATAGGCGCTGGCCTTAAAATAATAAAAATTTACTCTGTAATTCTAAAAGCAATGGAAAATATGTTTGGAAGAAATAAAAACTAATAAGATTCAAATGTACTTTTAATTTGTTGAGCGTACTTTTTTGTATACCCCACGAAAGCAAATGTACGTTATTTTTCTGCAAGAAAGGTGGCAACCCTACTCTCGACTAGAGTAGGAATAAATACGAGAAAATTATTCATGGCCGACGGATGAAAGACCTTGGAATATAGAAATTATTACATTTTTTATTAAAAAAATTTATATCTTTCAATACATTCTTAAAAATAGAAATAATTGTTTACTCCTCTTCCTCCTCTTCCTCCTCTGCCTCCTCTTTCTTGCTCATACTCCAGCCTTCTCATCTCAGTGTACTGTAATATGAAAAATAAACATAAATCTTATGTCAATTACTGCAATAATGTCTAGACATTTTCATACTTTCATGAGAATGTAAGAAATGTTTGCGTGAGATCGCCTACGTATCTACATACTTGTCTTCTATACTGGATGGCCATTTCCATCCAGTTGATTTGTTCTCTACACGGACTCCGTCGCGGACTCCGTCGCGAGGACGGCCGCGGCGTGGGCGCTCTCCGTGAGGACGGAGTCCCCTCTCTTCGCGGACTCCGTCGTCGAGACGGACTTGTCGCGAAGAAGACCGCGGCGTGAGCGCTCTCCGTGAGGACGGAGTCCTCTCTCTTCGCAGACTCCGTCGTTGAGACGGACTCCGTCCCCGCGACGGAGTTTGTTCTCTTTCGCCCTCCAGATTCTGCGTCCCTGCATTGCTTGCCATCTAAAAGCGAATCGAAGTAACAGTGAAATTATTGAAATAGATTTAAAAGTGCAGTAGAAGAGTAAACGTTTATCAATTCGGTACATTCGGGTGCAATATAGGCTTTCTTTAGCCAAGATTTAGCGCAGGAGGGAAATCTTCATGTTTTTAAATGCTTGAATTTCCAATTTTGAAAGCGTTGAAATTCAAACATTTCCAAAATTTGTAATTATGAGGTTATCAAGGTTCAAAATATCTGTAATTGAAGGCTCGGATACAATCCGGGGACTAGCGCTCGAAAATGCGAAAAAGTATTGTCCTAACGTTAGAAAAATTTGTAAAATTAAATTTTGTTAAACCGGATTTTAAAAAATATGGTGTTGTAAAGCTCATCACGGCACACATTTTTTCTTTTTACAGTTTCTTCATCGAATCATTAGTATTGGAGATAAAAATTATAAACCAAACAAATTTCTTCGACCAAAGTCAATATCTTTTTAATATAAATTGCGATAACTTGAGTAAATATTAACGGATCGTTATGAGACTTGAAACATAAAACTCGGAAAATTCTAGCAAAGCCGTAAAATATATGCACAAAACTCTTATATTAAGAAATGTAATAATATTTCATTAAAAATTAATACTGGATATAACCCATGTTTTTCATCGTTCGTCGTTAAAAAGTATCGAGGCAATTTTTACGTGCATGTAACTTGCAGCGCCAAAGTTTTTCCTTGATATACAAAGAAGATTTTCACAAATTTTCACACTGAATAATAAATAATTGTAGAATATATGGCACTGTATATAAATCCCGCGCGGCACCAACAGTCAACGCGAGTGCTAAAACTGCTAAGTATAGAGCATTATACACGGCTGCTGACTGTTGGTGGCCCGCGAGATTTGTATATATCGTCATATTTTCTACGATTATTTATTAATTAGTGTGAGAATTGGTGAAAATCTTCTTTATACATTAAGAAACACTTTGTCGCTGCAAGTTACATGTACCTCAAAATTGCCTTCATACTTTTTAACGGCGAACGTTGGAAAACATGGGGTATGTCCAGTATTCATTTCTAATGAAATATTATTATTTTTTTTTAACATAAGGATTTTGTGCATACATTTTATAGCTTCGCTACAGTTTTCCGAGATTTATGTTTCAAGTCTCATAACGATCCGTTAATATTTATTCAAGTTATCGCAATTTATGTTTAAAAAAATATTGACTTTGGTGGAAGAAATTTGTTTGGTTTATAATTTTCATCTCGAATACTAAGTAATGATTCGATAAAGAAACTGTAAAAAGATAAAGGTGTGCCGTGACGAGCTTTACAACACTATATTTTTTCAAATTCAGGTTAATAACATTTAATTTTCCAATCTTTCTTAGCGTTTGGACAATACTCTTTCGCATTTTCGAGCGCTAGTCTCCTTATTGCATCCGAGCCTTCATTTTTAAAATTTCCGATTTTTTCACTTCTGATGTTTAGAAACAGTCTAATTTTCATCACTTGTTTTCAGTTTCAACTAAAGGAAGCCTAAATTCCACCCGAATGTATATAACTTTTCTAGACATTTCGCGGGTAAATTATAACATAACTTTGTTATTCTACGTGAGAATGAATACACGAATCCCTGAGCGTGAAACTGCGTATCGACATTGCAACGATGCCGCGCGAGGCACGGTTCGCGGAATGGAGAGTTTGGAGACTACCTCGATTATGATCACTTTGCGAGGCAGGCTATTGCGACAATCTCGCGCTCCATCCAGCATGATATTTGCGTCGCCCGAGCTAGCCATTTTTTATCTGGAGGCCGCGAGGCACCTGTGAGCACGTCAAAAAATCGAGGGCTGAGGCCACGTAAAGTGATCATGATCGAGGTAGTTTCCAGACTCTCCACTCCGCGAATGACGTGCCATGCGAGGCAGTCCCGCAATGGCGATACGCAGCTTGAGAAACACGCGGACACTCAAACAATCACACTTCACAGGATAGATTTTGCACAAAAAATTACAACAATACTATGACGGTAATCGGAAACTTTACCCGGAATATGTCTAAATACAGTCTTGGGTTGGAAGTAAAATGTAGAAGTATGTCAGTTATTATGAAAGTGGCGTCGTGCCAAATTTAAAAAAAAAGAAATTGAACTTTACGCTTATCATGTATCACGTTGATATAATACGTAAAAAAATAATTAAAATGTAACAAACGAAAAATTTGGACTTGGACCACTTTCATAATAACCGGCACATATAGTGAAAAAGACAGGGATAGTAAGCGCGAAAGTACTTACGATCTTTACTGCTCCACAGTCGTTTTTTTTCTGACGATCGAGCCTTTGCTACCCTCGAGCAGTGATGCCAGAACCGTGGGTTTGCGCCCACGGACCCTACCACCACTCCACGACCAAGCGTACCCCCTCTTAGCGCCTGTACCGCACCACACAAGCATACCCGTCCCTCCATCCGTGTGCCGTACGCGCTGCCTGGCCGGCGCTCTCCGGCGAGAATTCGTTTTCATGACATCGAAGCGCTTGTGTCGCAAGCAAAATGTCATGAGTTCAAATCCCGGTGCAGATATTCTACTTTTTTTCTTTATTTATTCTCTAATTTCTCTTCCTATATTCTCAGAAGACTAAAGACTCGAAAACTGTTAATTTATAAAAAATTTTCGAAGCTTGATTTGTTGCTAGAGATGCGATCCCCTTCTGGCTTGTACCGCACCACTACAAGCGTAACCTACCTTCTGTCCGTGTGCCGTGCTGCCTGGCCGGCGCTCTCCGCCAATAATTCATTTCACCGAAATCCTAGAGCTTGGGTCGCAAACAGAAAGTCCGAGGTTCAAATTCGGGTGCGAATATTCTACTTTTTTCATTAATTATTTTCTAACTTCTCTTTCTATATTTTCAGTAGAATAAAAACTTGAAAACTGTTAATTTACAAAGCATTTTCGCAGCTGGCTAATGTACGATGTTGGTCTTCCGCCTTTTTTCGTACATAAACAGAAATAATTCCTTGAAATGCTACTTACAAAATAAGCTCCTTTCTAGGATAGACTCTTTAAAATTCACGTCACAATGAACAGTTACAGAATCGGTGATTTCCGTTTCAGGTAAGCGAGCCGCCCGCTCCGCTATTACGATCGGCTTACCACTCGCACCCCGGATTACTGTAATGAGGTTTGAAAACAATATCGACTGGTCTCGTACCCGTCGCAGGGATGTCATTTATACCTACAGAAGAGTTTTACTAACCCACTCTTGGCCAACGACACTCTTTTCGTGTTAATCAGATTTATACGTATCTGCTTACTTGCATCTTGATTATTTACGAAAATTGTGCCATTGCTCGATGGAAACGAGGCCAGTCGATATTGTTTTCAAACCTCATTACAGTAATCCGGGATGCGAGTGGTAAGCCGATCGTAATAGCGGAGCGGGCGGCTCGCTTACCTGAAACGGAAATCACCGATTCTGTAACTGTTCATTGTGACGTGAATTTTAAAGAGTCTATCCTAGAGAGGAGCTAATTTTGTAAGTAGCATTTCAAGGAATTATTTCTGTTTATGTACGAAAAAAGGCGGAAGACCAACATCGTACATTAGCCAGCTGCGAAAATGCTTTGTAAATTAACAGTTTTCAAGTTTTTATTCTACTGAAAATATAGAAAGAGAAGTTAGAGAATAATTAATGAAAAAAGTAGAATATTCGCACCCGAATTTGAACCTCGGACTTTCTGTTTGCGACCCAAGCTCTAGGATTTCGGTGAAATGAATTATTGGCGGAGAGCGCCGGCCAGGCAGCACGGCACACGGACAGAAGGTAGGTTACGCTTGTAGTGGTGCGGTACAAGCCAGAAGGGGATCGCATCTCTAGCAACAAATCAAGCTTCGAAAATTTTTTATAAATTAACAGTTTTCCAGTCTTTAGTCTTCTGAGAATATAGGAAGAGAAATTAGAGAATAAATAAAGAAAAAAAGTAGAATATCTGCACCGGGATTTGAACTCATGACATTTTGCTTGCGACACAAGCGCTTCGATGTCATGAAAACGAATTCTCGCCGGAGAGCGCCGGCCAGGCAGCGCGTACGGCACACGGATGGAGGGACGGGTATGCTTGTGTGATGCGGTACAGGCGCTAAGAGGGGGTACGCTTGGTCGTGGAGTGGTGGTAGGGTCCGTGGGCGCAAACCCACGGTTCTGGCATCACTGCCCTCGAGGGTGGGTCAGGGCCCAAACTGCCTTTCTCACTCCCTCAAGATTTTGTATTTCACTCGCACCAAGGCCCGAGCGGGGCGTCATCGGCCCGCGTAAAAGTTCGAATGCGCAAAGGTTTGAGAACGTGGCGCGTGTCCGCGCATACTTGCGGGGTGTTCCTTCATCACCGTCAGGCAAATGGGAAAGGATAATGGTAGAACGAAATATGAATTCTTCGCTAATGAAATCAGTGATACGTCAACAGTATATGCACAGGATAATAAAAAATTCTTTCCTGTGCACATTTCTGTGCACCAAACAGTATTCCCGGAAGTACATATTCTACGTAAATGTATGAGCACACCACCAAACCTAATGAGAAAGAGAGGAACAGGATACGTATATTCGTCCCTTTCCCACTATCTTCTGTTTAGCCTCTCAGCATCTGTAAACAATGCAGCGACGACGCTAGCTGATCAGTTTCTTGTCGTTTGCACTACAGTTCAGACGCAGAAAGCAATCGGGCTTTTATGTGATGCGCGGATATTGATATATTCATAATTTGTGAATTTTTCCATTTCCGCGTGGTTAGATACTGTAGTGTTGATAACTGTGCGTGATCATTCACAATTATCATTATAATGGAATCGAAGAAAGAAGCCGCAGATACAAATAATAGACGCTATTCGAAGGGTGGTGCAAACGTGAAGCAGCCTACGTTAGCTGCGAAGCGTTTGTCGAAAAATAGAAAGTATCGAGAAAGGTAAGTTATGTGTTATGGTACAGATTTGCACGAAGTCGCAGATTGACATGTAGTAGTAGTAGCACGGTATTTTATTGTATATAATATAGTATTATTCATATTCTTCAAATATGTATATCAACACAGATATCTTTGACGCGTTACGTACACATTCTATGCAATGCGCACCGCAACGCATGTCATTACTTTACCCCTCTTACGATTAAATAATCCGATTTATACCGTGTTTAGACTCATTTTCATGTGAAAAACGTCAGCAGCGCGTTCCTGCAACTTTCATGCCGATGAGACGAAATGTAGAAATTTTAAATTTCGTTATATACGTTATACAAATTATATGCGTTTTATTAGCATAAAACGTCCAAATTATACGCGTTTCGTGAGGTATGCTTCCTTTATAATGCAGTTGCGACTATTTCAATCGTTGTACGTAATTTCGAATGGATAAAACATACACTGTAGATTTTATTTATGTGATGTAGAAGATAATGTAAATTAGCAACAGTCATCGATGATTTGCGATTCGATGTTCAGCATATGTAGTTACTTGTTGAATACGAAATACACAGTGCTTTTTCTTCTGTGGAATTTTGCCCGCAATATATACGTCCATGTTAGGGTTGCCACCTTTTTTACACAAAAATAACGTATAGTTGCTTTCGTGACGTAGACAAAAAAGTACGCTCAACAAATTAAAAGTACATTTTAATCTTATTACTTTTTATTTCTTCCAAACATATTTTTCATTGTTTTTAGCATTACAAAATAACTTTTTATTATTTTGAAATGTCTCAATATTCATTGCACTCAATATTCATATTGAAATATATAAATAATTCATTTTTTATTAGATTGAGAGAGGCCTTGTTTCTTGCATAGCGCCACTTCACATTTATGACAGAAAAAACTCTCTCAGTAAATGCTGAAGTGGCGGGAACAGATAGAATATAATAATATTGCGTTACGTTTCCCCATAATATTATCATTAATTGTGAAATAAAGTATTTTCGCGTACTTTATTGTTATTCAAAAGTATAGAGTACATTTACCTATAATAACGTAAGATACTTTATTTTAAAGTACGGGTGGCAACCCTAGTCCATGTGTACCTTCAGCGAAATTTTTTCATTGAAAAGCACAGTCTTCGAAACATTCTCCAGGCCTCACTGGCAACCTTTGTCCCAGCCCGGGCAATGTTTACGGCATCTCAAGTAGGTACCCTGCAGTTGTGGATACTACTACGCGAAAAGAGAATTCGATTCCGTAGAAAGATATCTTCACACAGATTTTCTCGTACACGTTACACGATGTAATATCGGTTTCGACCAAAAATGGTCGACATTGTATCGACGTGCGTTACGAAAAGTAGCACGTTTCAATTTTCTTACGAAAACTAGCACGTTTCTGTTTTCGCTGCGAAAACTAGCATGTTTCGGTTCTCGCTGCGAAAACTAGCACGTTTGAGCGGTTTGCCACGAAAAATAACACGTTTGAGTGATTTTTCACGAAAAGTAGTATGTAATTACCATTTGTAGCGATGAAAAGAAGCAAATTTGAATGGTTGGTTACAAAACAAATTATACCACAGCAACCGACACAATTTGATTTTTGCGGGCTCATATAAGTCAGGTATGATCGGATATGATCTAATCAAAATTTTGTCCTGATCTGATCATAATATAGAAGACGAAAGTGAGAAATAGTCAATATGAATGAAATAGATAGAAAGTTGAATTCTTTTAAACTGACCACGCGCTGAAACGTGATAGTTTTGCAATCTACAGTATAATCCAGAACGTGCTATTCTTCGTGGTCAAACCAGATAACGTGCTAGTTTTCGCCGCAAATTCCCAAATGTGCTATTTTTCGTGGCGAAACAGTATAACGTGCTAGTTTTCGCCGCAACAGTATGAAACGTGCTATTCTTCGTGGCGAAGAAGTCAAATGTGTTAGTCTTCGCGGTGGAAGACGAAACGTGCTAGTATTCGTCAGAAACGATGAAACGTGCTTCTTTTCGCGGCAAACCGAAATGTGCTAGTTTTCGTAAGGAAATTGAAACGTGCTACTTTTCGTCACGCACGTCGGTATCATGTTTGCTTTCATCATAATCAGGAAAATGTTATGAATATTTGAAAGAAATGTTTATGCAGAAAAAATTAAAAGTAGTATCAAATCAAAACAGTTCAGCCGTTATTGTGATTGAAAAATTGTGGCGTATCTGCAGGGTTGTCAGCAACATTATGCAGAACCGATTATTTAGCGGAGAGGAACACCTACAGGAGTGGTGGTAACGCGTACGTGATGACGATCGCTGACGCACACATTACTACCACTCCTGTAGGTGTACCCCCTCCGCTAAATAACGTTGTGGCTCTGTATTAGCAGATCGAGGCGCTGACTTTATTTCTCGGCTGCTACGACCCCCGCTCTGTCCTTCTCTTTTACGACCCATTGACAGCGACAAAGTAACCGCGAGCATCGGAGAATTCTGTTCGCTGAATACCTATACCTATATCGTACAAATTCAATTTCGAACCGAGGGTCGCCTTTTATTACTTACCAACTACTCCAATAAGTGAAAATTGTTTAATATACATATTCCTGTTTGGTATCAGTTCCATCGGACATAATGGTACAAATTTTTTTTATGAATGAGGTATTGGAAGCGATGTCAAGGTCATGTTAGTTTTTTGCAATAGAACGGTATATTTTTTTATTGAGTTGTCACGGGATGGTATTTCGATTTCTCGCTATGGATCTATTTGAGGATTTCGCCCGTGGTAATATGTAATCGGTATCCCCACCGATGTGAAGGGTTGGCTTTATCTGAAATAAAGAAACGTAACCGAGATGTTGATCACATTGAATGATCAATGAAGAACAACGTCGACGTCCCCGTAGAACTTTCGGTCCCGTTTCCTGGCAATATCGATCCTGAAATTTTCCATGCATTTCTGAGTACCGCAATCATCTATCCGGACGTAAGAAAACAATTATATTTTTTCTGACTCAAGCCAAAATCCAACTGACTCCAAGGGCCTTACAGGCAAAAATTTCGCCCATCTGGGCTATAGGCAGGCAGCCCTTGCCGAAAAACCGAAACCAACGTTTCGCGCCCCCATCGATTCGCCTTGTGTGAGGATAACGAAAGTCGAGGTCAGTCCCACGCTTTCGAAAAGTTGTCTAAAGAGACGGGGTGATGCGCTGGAAAGCGTGCTCGTTGACGAGAACCAGACGGATCTCCAACACCGGCGCGGTGAAGTAGGGTTTGCTTCGCGAAAGGCAAACGACACGTGTTTCTCGGACCCTTCGTTTCGCCGTTATTTTACAACGTTCCATAAAACGAAATACCACCCTGCAGCCCCTCGTTGAATTGTTGTAGGAGGTATAACGTTAAAAATAGCCTATCCTTTCTGCGTCGTATTGTCTGACCATGCAAAAGGGCAAAATGTTTGTTTGGAAATATTTTTATTCCTTCAGGTTATAATTTATTAGAAATATGGTCCTATGTGTCTTACACAATGTTGTATCATTTCAATTATATTATTACCAACTCTCTCTCTCTCTCTCTCTCTCTGTCTCTCTCTCTCTCTCTCTCTCTCTCTCCCTCTCTCTCTCTCTCTCTCTCTCCAGTATTATAGACTTTCAAGGAGGGACATTCCACGCGAATTACAAAATTGTCAAGATCGTGGAAATTGACTTTTTTTCATTAAATTATAATTGTTGAAGAAAGAGACAGGTAAGAATGAGCTTCTGAGTGCTTACGCTGGGGAAGTAAGAGTACCTAATAAAAATGTCACTGAAAAAAAAAATTTTAGAACATTTATTCTGCGATTGTTTTAAACAAATGCAATTTTATACCAGCAGGGCGCTATTTCAAAATTTGAAAAAAATTGAGGATACAGCCCTACTTGTGCTCTTTGCAGACACGTTTTCAGAAACGCGGATACTTTAAAATTGGTCGCATAAAAATTAATTGAATGTGCCGCTGCGCCGCCCAGCACCGGCTCGACAGACTGAGCCGTCCGTGCTACAATATACAACTATGTATTTGTTTCATTCCTAACCTTGCGTGGCATTGAAAATCATAGTACACCATATTTTTGAATTTGGCTTGAGATTTATACACTCATATCGGGTAATGAAATATGTAGCATTCCATTTAAAAAACTGAAGATCACCTTCGGTTCACGGAAAATATCGCGAACACCAACAGATGACATACCGTATTATGTTGGATATAAAAAATATGTTTTCCTCTTTTAGTTTTTGTCAAATACTTACCATTCGTGAGAACCCTATATAACAATATCAGATATAGCCACTTGGCCGCTGCTAGTACCGCGCGGTTTACAGCTAATCCAGCCGGTATCGGGCGATGCAGCGTCACATTCAATTAATTTTCATGCGACCAATTTTAAAGTATCCGCGTTTCTGAAAACGTGTCTACAAAGAGCACAAGTAGGGCTGTATTCTCAATTTTTTTCAAATTTTGGAATAGCGCCTTGCTGGTATAAAATTGCATTTGTTTAAAACAATCACAGAATAAATGGTCTAAAATTTTTTTTTTAAGTGACATCATTTTGATTAGGTACTCTTACTTCCCCAGTGTAAGCATCCAAAAGCTCATTCTTACCTTTCTCTTAGTGCAACAGTTATAATTTAATGAAAAAAGTCAATTTCCACGATATTGACAATTTTGAAAAATCCTTTGAAATACGTTTATGTATCACTAAAGACCACAATATATGCAAGTTTCACAAAAATCCCAAATGGTACTCCGGAAAGTGTCCGATTTCGCGTTGAATGACCCAGAATTGAAATGCGAAAAGTATTCTTTTCACACGCGGTCAAGTGCACGCGTGCCTACATACACACACAGCCGCATATCGCAGCGCAAACATGTCGGAACTTGCGGCTGCCTTCGCTTGCGAGTAGCGGAGACGGTTGTGCAGATGTGTGCGTGTGAAAAGAAAACGGGCCAAAAGTGCATGTCCTTCGGTTTGCGTAGCGAGGGAATCGCGTTGTCTAATGCCGCGTTTATACTAAGGCGAACACGAACAAAATCATTGTTCGCGAACGGTTATGTCTGATCTTGCCGTGTCCACACTGCCGCAAACATGAACAAAACTCAGTGTACGAATCGTATGTGAACGTTTTGTTCTATTTACGGCGATGTGGACACGGCAAGAACAGACGAAAACGTTCGCGAAAAATGTTTTTCTATTACGCTACGTCCCTCTTCGTATCGCGAAGATAAATTAGAATGATATTATGATACAATATTATGATGCAATAATAATAATATTTTCATAAATAAAGCATCGTAACATTTGTGATGTTTCCCTAATGATAAATGACACCAAACACGATATAATTTGGATAATATATATTTAGTGGTAATACGCGTTGGCCGCAGAGAAGGACAGCGAATGAAAAAGATAGGGACAATCGGCAGTCCTTTCTTCCACTCGCTCTCTTTTCCTACGTTCCGAGACTTTCGCTCACATCGAGACTTTACTGTACTATATCTTCTTTTACTATGCCTGCTTTTCTTTTCTATTGTATATTTTTCTTATTTCTATGTATGTATCGCGTGTTATCGATTATTGTCTCTTTATGTGTAGGCAACGATTAAAAAGAGCAGCGTGCCTCGCGGTATGTCAGGGCACCGTGGCGGAAGCAGGTACGCGTGCAGGTACCTCGTACGACGAAACACTTCCCAGCACATCTGCTGCGTATGATTTTCCTACAAACATAATACAAGAAGAAGACGTAGGAAATTTTCAAGACTTCCCAATTATCGAAGGAAGTGTAGAACAAGTGGATTTCGATACGGATGCGGAAGATATTTTAGAAGAAATACATTTCAATGCGGACGAAGAGGAAATTGAAGAACATGTGCATTTCGAGTCGAACGAGAGAAGAAATTGATTTCGACGCAGACAGGGATGAGATACATTCCGTAAGAGACATCAACGAAGAAACGGATGAAGATATTGGAATTGATGCCGATTACTGGGTGGTGGAGAATGCGCAACCAGAGCAGTCGGAAAATCCAATTTCAGAAGGAAGAGACTTCGTTGATTTTCCGTATGTTTTCGAACAAATAAAAAATCTTCGAAAACATTCGACTATTGGCTGTGGCATCGAACATTTTGAAATAATTAGATGTCAACGGAATGGACTAGAAAATGTGTATTATGTAGAGTGCAAAATGTGCAAATACACAAAGTGCATATCCTGTCTTCGGAAGAGTGATTCCAAAATGGATATCAACAGCGCCGCTGTTTCCGCAACAATGATGACGGGCGGCGGGTATAATCAACTGGAGGACATACTGACTGCCGTGAACGTGTCCTGTATGACGAAAAGGATCTACGAGAAATGTCAGATTGAGCTAATCGATGCCCTCGAAGTGGCCGCACAACGCGAAATGGAAGATGCTGGAAATGAGGAAAAAGCATTAGCTATCGAAAGAGGCGACGTACATGCAGAATCCAATCTACCGTTGATCCCAGTTGTCGCGGATGGCAGCTGGATGAAAAGATCCTACCGCGGAGGAGATTACAATTCTCTTTCTGGCATAGGAGCCATCGTGGGATACCACACGAAGATAGTGCTGTACATCAGCGTGAAGAATAAATTCTGCATGACTTGCCAAATAGCAGGTACGAGGAAGGAAGAACCGCGCGAGCATCGTTGCTTCAAGAACTGGGGTCGTTATCAGAGTTCAACTGGCATGGAGAGTGTTGCTATTGTCGAAGGATTCAATTGCAGCATAGATATGCACGGCCTAATATACCATATATTAGTTGCCGATGGCGATAGCAGTGTGTACAAGAAGATATTGGACAGTAATCCATATGGAAAGTATATGGTGCAGGTACAAAAAATCGAATGCACCAATCACCTGTTACGCAATTTCAGTAAAAGAATAAACGAAATCGGAACAAAAGGCCGCAATAAAGATCTAAGAGCTGTCGTACAGAATAATGCTCTCCGCCTGCGTACTGGTATAAAAAAAGCTGCGGAATACCGGTTGCGAGAAGAAGTACCACTCGAGGAACGAATTCAAAATTTGAAGCAAGACTTGAAAAATGTACCGAGTCACGTTTTCGGTCAACACAAGGAATGTCAGAAGTTAGCATACTTCTGTAAGAAATACTCTGATCCCAACAGAGTAGACTACGTTCCACAACTAAGAGAAACTGGTATTTATGAAAGTATCGAAGAAGCGATGCAGCAACTTTTCGTTAAAGCTGACAGTTTGCTGCGCGGTCTAAATAACAATGCTGTTGAAGGTTTTAATAACATAATTGCTAAATTCATCGGAGGCAAAAGGATAAACTTTGGACGAGGAGGCTCGTATCAGGGTAGAGTCTCCGCTGCAGTCGTCCAATATAACACAAAAGAGGCGTTCAGCAGATTGAGTACGGCAATCAATAAAGAGCCGCCAACCATGATAAGAAAGCTGGAAGGACGTCGGAAGCGCGCAGCAGAAAAAGCAAGGGAGTATAAAAAAGAAGCGAAAGCATCCTCCTTTCGAAATAACAAACAATCGTGCGACCACGATTACGGCCCCAACGCGGCAAAACCAGATATGGAAGAGACAGTATACTCTTCCGAGTGTAAAAGGCACGCGGATATACTCCTTCACTGGCAAACGAGGCGAGACGAGATCCAAGTGGAAACTCGCGATCAGACGAATAGCGAAAAATGGATTGGTTATAGGAAGAAATTATTAACTGCATCCAATTTCGGCAAGGTATGCCGATTACGAAAGACTACACCACGGGCAAATACTGTGAAGAGTATAATGTACCCGCAACTCCACAATTTACATTCTCTCCAATACGGAAGGGAAAATGAGGCAAACGCCTTGAAACAAATGCAAGAAGAATTAGGAATGCATATTCTACCGTGTGGCCTCTTCATCGATGACACTGTGCCTCACTTAGGTGCAACTCCTGACGGCCTCGTGGACCATGATAAAATCGTCGAAGTAAAGTGTCCTGAATCGGCCAAGGATTTATCACCTGCTGAAGCAATAAAGCAACTTGATAATATTAGGCGTATTTACAAGGGTAATGAAATGAATAAGAATCATCATTACTATTATCAAGTGCAAGGACAATTGCACATAACGAAAAGGCAACGGGCCTATTTTTGTTTATGGACGTCAAAAGGAATGAAAATTACAACAGTTTCGAGAGATGATCGATTCTGGGCAACAGAGATGGAGGAAAAACTGAAGAAGTTCTATGAGGACTGCATGTTGCCAGAAATTATAGATAGTCGATACAATCGACAACAGCCGATTAGAGAACCTCCGTACATAAAACCAGGAGGAGCAGGTACGAGTACACAAAAAAGTACACAAATCGATGGATGAAAACATCGCAATAGTACCGGCAAGTGCATCCAGCGCATATGAAGAGCTGACGAATAAGCAATTGCAATCCAAAGTCACTATTGCACCGGCGAGTGCATCCAGCGCATATGAAGAGCTGTCGAATGAACAATTGCAATCAAAAGTCACTATTGCACCGGCGAGTGCATCCAGCGTATATGAAAAGCTGTCGAATAAACAAATCCAAATCAAAGTGACAATTGCACCGGCGAGTGCATCCAGTGCATATGAAGAGCTGTCGAATAAGCAAATCCAAATCAAAGTGACAATTGCACCGGCGAGTGCATCCATTGCGTATGAAGAGCTGTCGAATAAGCAAATCCAATTCAAAGTGACAATTGCACCAGCGAGTGCATCCAGTAAGTATCAGCCTTTACATTCAAGTGGTATAAACACAAAAACTAATTTTTATTGAATTCATTTATTTTTCCAGATCAAACCAGAGTGTACATATGTACACTGGGCTGAGGAATATCGTTGCAACTACCAGAAATACAGGGTGTAAGAGGTACCCCTTCCATGCTGCCGACCGGGCTAGTGACAACGTGCAGGGGCGAATTTTCTGTCAGCTGGAGGTGCAGATTTTCTGTCCTCGAAGTGACAGAAAATATAACCTATATGCTATACCCGATTTCCTAAAGATACTGTTGCGGCGTAATAATAATGTTTCGGAAGGATGATAAAAAGTTCACAAATGTAGCGAAATAGAAGGAAATAGCCGCTAAACATTTATTGTCGTATAGCATATACATAGGTTATATTTTCTGTCACTTCGAGGAGGGACCACATAATAATCACGCGTTGGATTCAACGTCAAACACGAGTTTATATATATGTTTGTTCATAACTGCTTTCTGCATAGGATGTGTATTTCATGTTCTGTTTCAGTGTTTTGATAATTAAAAAATGTCTATCCTAACAAACTTAATTTTTTGAGGACATGCCCTCATCTATTTTTCCTTTTCACTTATAATTCCTTACTGCCAGCGTAAAATATTGTAACATAAGCACATTTCAAGTAAATGTAATGCATTTTCTACGTTTGCAGTACCAGCAGACTTTCTGTTTAAAAAGTACAACGCAACAGCTGAGAATTTCTTTCCACATTCAAAATAGAATATGGAAATAGCAAACAGCTCCCTCTCGTGTGTACAGGCAGCCGCATATCTATGGGTATTACCATTTCTGTGCAGAAAAAACCTGCTGTAATACCGACCGGCCAAATCGGCCAGGTCACGTGACGTGTCTACCCCCTTAAGGCTGCCGTCTTAAGTTTGTTATGGTCCGAATCGATCGAAGCGTCCTCAGTAAACAGACGGACCCTAATGAAACTAGTCCGGTCGATAAAAAGAACATATACAGAGGTGACATCTCCAGGTACTCTGTGTAGACGAATTTTTTACGCATAGTTACCACATTTTCACTCTGTCTCTGCCGCGCTGTTGCCACAGTTCCTTCTATCGAGAAGCTCGAAGGAACACGGCACGAGAGCTGCGTCTAGCGTCAGAGCCTCGCTGAACGTAAAAGAGGATAGCAATAATAAAAGATAGAGAGGTTGGGTAGTGAAGTTAGGAAACATGTCAATGAAACAATACTAATTTGCGTATTAATAGTTTTTATTTATACGTAAAAGGATGTAAGATTTTGTATAATCAATGTGTAATTTCAAAGCATAGAATTTGAATAAGGTACATCACTGAAATGTAACACGCCGATCGCAATGAAATCTATAAATGCTATAGTTCTTTTAAAAACATATGACGCTTTCTTTTTTATCTAACTATAGATCAAATTATCTTTTTTATCAACAAGAATTGTCTGTTGTCTAAATACAAATTGAATAACGCAATCATTTTTTTTAAAACATCTATTTGGACAAAAGTATATTTCAATTTAATACTTTTGTACATGCTTTTCTTCGGAATTGTTATTCCACGATTGTAAAAATTTATCAACATAAACTAGAGATCAGTACTAACAATACGTATATTTTGGAATGTCTCATTAAACGATTTTATTCAGCTACGATCCCCTGTTTGTTTGTATGTTTGATTCAAATGTGGAAACTCAATTTTAATCCACTTCCAACTATCCAATTGTCTGAAACCTTTGCAGGGGTGCGTAGTTTGGATGACAATACAAAATTATGAAAAAAACTCCAAGGGGGTGAAAAAATTACCCAGTCACCAATAAATTAGAACCCATAACCACAAATCCAATCAACTTAAAATCAACCACTCGTGTTCTTTACGAACTTTTAGCACTGTAGGGTTCAAGCAAATTGTTAAACTGCATATGTAGTGCATACAACAATAAAAGATATTTGTAAAGAAGTTTGAGCTATGAAATGTAAATCCACGAACACTAAAAACTAGAAAATAAAAAATTTATAATAAACGATTTTATTAAAAATGCATTGAACTAAAAAATAATTATTTTCTTATACTACAATTTCGATGGTGTATTTTCACTATAAATAAAATCGTAGAGCAGGATATCTCGCAATAAATTTATTTCGACACTTGATGCTGTACTAAATTGTTTCATATTCTGTTACGAAATATCCTGCTCCACGTTTTTATTTAAAGTTAAAAAACACCATCGAAATTGTAGTACAAGAATAGAAGTATTTTTTAGGTGTCAGTGCCTTTTTGACAAAATTGTTTAACAGAACATTTTTTTATATATTTTTTTGTCTCTAATCAAGTTACAGTCATCACAATAAATCAATCCAACTTCATTGGAGAATTGAAATTCGACATTCAAGCTTTCGCCCCCTTGAAATGGACAATTACAGATAAAAAAGTGTATATTTTTCCAAGAATACAGTATTGTCTCGTTAGCGGCTAGGTTTGGTGTACACGATGTAGACTTTTCGTTCTCCCCATTAGGGAATCTGTTCTCGATACGGGCTAAACGCCGCACAGTGGGACGGATCGACATTTAGGTAGGCATTCGCTTCATTTCTTACATATTTCATCATTTATTGATTATAATCTAAGATTACAGGTAATATATTGTATAATAAATACAATAATCATTTTTTTTCTCGTCGCTCTTTTTAATAATGGGACTTCAAGTGTCCCTTCATGTTGATTTCCATATATATACATCCATATATATGGATCGGGGCTTATTAATAAATTATTTAGAACATCTTGATTTGTCTTTTTTCGGCTGCTCTTTTTGCGTATAATTCGCAGTAGTTTTTAAAATCATTATTTCGGGCGTTCTGGGCTTCCTCAGTTAAATATTCTAAAAAAATTTTATATTTCCATTTTTAGAAAATGATCAGCTTTTACACATTGGAATAGTTTTAGTTAGTCTTTTTCTGGTAATGAAAAATATAAACGCTTATATTCTATTGCCAAATTAAGATTTTTTGTTACCATTTTCGTATTTTTCTAAATTAAAAGAATTGTTCGTATATGTCCGTAAATTCAAGCACACCTCATAATCCTGGATAGATTCATTTTCACAAAATTCAATTACTCATATCCGACCACATCCGACCCTTTGAAAAATTGATATTTTTTTGCACAAACGCAGGTGCAAGTCAGGAGAAATATATTATTTTGCTCCAATTTTTTATATGCAATAATAATTGTGCAAATTGAATGTTTTTAACTTTAAATTACACTAATTGAGTAATGTTCAAATATAATAATAATGAGTAATATATGTTGGAAGTGAGGCACGCAGGGGTGTGCAACGTGCAAAAGTATGAATGATACGCTAGATAAATAAGAATGAATCATGTATGTAATCAGAGAGTGATTGGAATCGAATTTTGCAAAATCATAGCAAAAGTAAAGCGTTAGCTGGATATACGAGTTACGAGAAAAGCGTGATGCGGTCAATGCATGCATTTTCGGACGATTCTAGGTTAGGTTATATGAAATCACTTTCGAATTTATGTTATAATTATATGGCCACATTATTTAAAATAAAAAGGACAGATTGGAACTTTTTTACTAATACTTGAAATATTGATATACTGATCATATTTTCACAATGTGGAAGTTACAACAATTATTTGCAATTATTGCTCGTATTATTATTCTTCCGTCTATTGTATATAACATATAACAAGGAAAAGTCTCCAAATCGGTCAACAGTTAACACCCCGATTTTTTTATAAATATTTACGACTCTATGCAGAGATGGACATTATTTAAATAAAAGAATATACTTCCGAATGGCCCCAGTGGCCGATCGACACGAGGCTTAGGCCCGGTGCAGACGAGCGGCATGCGGCAGTTTGCCGACGCGTCAATACGACAATACTGTCGCAAAATATACATATATTTTATAAATCTCTCCATATACATATATGTACTGCTGGCACACAACGTTACATTCACGCGGCGGCAAACTGCCGCAAACCGCTCGTCTGCACCGGGCCTTAGGGGACGGTGTGTATACCCTAAATCTAAAATTCTATTTAGCTTCGGGTATTTATTAGTTTCCATTGATTATTAGAAGACCGTTCATCTTGGGCTTCGAATAATTTTTCATCTTTCATTCTATCTTTATCCTAAAATCCTATTCAGATATATTGGCCGGTCGATTCGTTTTCGCGAACAGCGATCAAGAAGAAATCAGCCACCATCATCTGACGATCATGGATTTGTCAGTTGGAGTTCCTCGGCTATCGAAGGGTATGGTGGGGTAACGGGAATGCTGCTCGACTCCGTCTGAACGTAGTCGTGTGGCTGTTATTTATTCTTATTGTTAGCGTAGTAATTGTGTTTGTTACGAAGCTATGCATAGACCAATACGAGATGAAGCTATGGAGAAAGAATCAATGTTCTGGCCAATAAAGCTCCTGATTTTTTTCGGAGCTAAGTCACACCTATTCTGATGTGTGTATTTCTATGCTGACAGATTGGTTTGACCTGTCAGGCCAGAAGCTTGGCGCTATCCCCATCACTTTTGGCTCACTCTTGTTCTGCGAAGGTGAGAACGAGTCAGAAAACGTTGAGAAAAGGAGCGCCGAGGCAGGCAAGCGGTATAGTGGGAGAATGCGCGTTACGAAACTCACCGGCCAATATATCTGAATACGATCTTAGAAGCTCGAATAACCGACGAGAACCTTTGTCATCGATTATATAGAAACAGAATTTGTTTATTTTTCATCGTATCAATATGAAAATGACACAAATGGTTTCCTGGCATTCTCCCGATTAAATTGACAGAAAATAATTTAAATCGGACTATTTTTAACAAAGCGGGCTTCCAATTCTGCAAACAAATTTTCACGTAATTTCCTTAATTATGGTCCAAATAATATCATTTTTGGGGTCAATTTGATCGAGAAAACATGAGGCATCGATTGACTTTTCGCAAAGATCTGATTAGAAATGCAGAACTGCAGATTTGTTACTGCTTAGTGCGCAACATTGTATGGCCCCGCTGGTTCCGAGCGTCGAAACTCACGAAACTCAGCGAATCGCATGATTGTCAGCGTGAAGGACAAGAGGGGACTAACCACGGCGAAGGAAAATCAGCCTTCTATCCAGAACGACTTTACTGACAAACTTTATATTCACGTCAAATAAATACTTTAATTATAAAATTTACACGACGAACTATTGTTGAATTTCGCCAGTTCTTACATATGCATCACTTGGTTGGGAATTCCTGATCCCAGAGTTTCATGCATTTACCTATTGAAATGTTGCTTCAAGACATCGGGAAATTGCATTGCTTCTTCTCGTACATACATATATCTGTTCGCCAGTGGGTGTCATGAATGGCGCGACTTTGGTTTCCCAAATAAATTCAGATTTATCAGGGCCCTCGCCTGAACCGCTTGGCAAGGAGACTGAACGACGTAAACCGAGTGCGAGCGAAATAGCGCACCAGCGAGAGACCCTCGGTCGACGGCGACTTGAGTCATCCAGTACTGAATATGAAAATGTTCATATTTCTCATTACACCTTGATAAGAGTGTTACCACCGATGGATTCGGTTTATTTTTTCTTATGAACACATGATTACATGTGTCTCGCTGAGTTTCGTGGGCTTCGATGCTCGAAACCAGCGGGACTATACAATGTTACGCACTAAGCAGTGACAAATCTGAAGTTCTGCAATTTTTAATCAGATCTTTGCGAAAGTGACGTCAATCAATTCCTTATGTTTTCTCGATCAAATTGGCCCCCAAAATAATATTTGGACCATAATTAAAGAAATTACGTGAAAAGATTGTTTGCAGAATTGAAAGCCCGTTTCGTTAAAAATAGTCTGATTTAAATTATTTTCTGTCAATTTAATCGGGAGAATGCCAGAAACCCATCTACCACAAATGCAGGGTGGAGGAGGTACCCTTTCCATGACGCCGACCGGGCTAGAGAAAATGCGCAGGCTGGATGGACGTGATTATTATGTGGCCCCCTCCTCAAAGTGACAGAAAATATAACCTATGTATATGCTATATGAAAATAAATGTTTAGCGTCTATTTCGTTCTTTTGCTTTACATTCGTGAATTTTTTATCATCCTTCCGAAACATTATTATTACGCCGCAACAGTGTCTTTAGGAAATCGGGTATTGAGTATAGGTTATGTTTTCTGCCACTTCAAGGAGCGGATTTTCTGTCTCCAAGAGACAGAAAACATAACCTATGCGCTATACCCGATTTCCTAAAGATACTGTTGTGGCGTATTAATAATGTTTTGGAAGGATGATAAAAAGTTCACAAATGTAGCGCAATTGAACGAAATAGACGCTAAACATTTATTGCCATATAACATATATATAGGTTATATTTTCTGTCACGTCAAGGAGGGAAACACATAACAATCACGCGCATCCAGCCTGCGCATTTTCAGTAGCGGATTTCATGAACGGATTTTCTGTCCTCGAAGTGACAGAAAATATAACCTTATTGCTATACCCGATTTCCTAAAGATACTGTTGCGACGTAATAATAATGTTTTGGAAGGATGATAAAAAGTTCACAAATGTAGCGTAAAAGAACGAAATAGCTACTAAACATTTGTTGTCATATAGCATATACATAGGTCATATTTTCTGTCACTTCGAGGAGGGGACCACATAATAATCACGCGCATCCAGCCGACGCATTTTTACTAGCCCAATTCAACATCCAACACAATTTTATATATAATGTTTGTTCATAACTGCTTCTGCAATGTTATAAGTGTATTTCATGTTCTGTCTCAATGTTTTGCTAATGAAAAAATGTCTAACCTAACAAACTTCATTTTCTGGGGACATCTCCTCATCTATTTTTCCTTTTTACTTATAATTCCTTACTGCTAACGTAGAATATTGTAACATAAGTACATTTCAAGTAATTGAAATGTACAATGAATTTTCTACGTTTGCAGTACCAGCCGACTTTCCGTTTAAATTTTTATAAGTACAACGCAACAGCTGAGAATTTCTTTCCTTATTCAGAATAGAATACAGAAATAGCAAACAGCTCCCTCTCGCGTGCATCAGGCAGCGGCGTATCTATGGGTAATACCATTTCAGTGCAGAAAAAACCTGCTGTAATACCGACCTGCCGAATCGGCCAGACCACGTGACGTGTCTACCCCCTTAAATCCCCATGATTGAAGTAGTTCAATGATGGCCGACGATTGAATCCCCATGATTTCAATCATGAGCGCTTTGATTAAAAATTGACTCTGGTTATTCTTATTCATGAGTCTCGAATAAAATTTTCGTCTTTTAGCCGAACTCAACTTTTTATTTGAAATAATTTTTTGCCCATCTCTGGTCCGAATACATTATCAAATTTAAATTTCATTGAAACTTTATCTTGTTGTCTTTCATGTACTATCACTTCTTAACCTTTAGAGGGCCGGGCTGGCCACTATAGTGGCCACCTAAGAATTTGGATACTTTGCCGGTCATTTTGGTGGTTTATATGCATAAATTTTAAGAAAATAAAATTTACAATTTCAATGAAAAAATCCCGGCCCTCTAGAGGTTAACTATTAAGTGCTTCATTTTCGATTTTCTTTTTATTCCGATATTATTTATAGGCTTACATACAGGAAAGAAATTTATAATGATATAAGATTTTGAATCTCGGAATATTACTATCAATAATGTTTTGTATTAGGATCATATAACATTTAGCAATTTCAACATATAGTTTAATAAAATATTTTTTCTTGTTTCAGAATAAAGTAGATAGATCTGGTACTATTAAAACCCATTTTGATATTCTGTACAAGATTCTAAAAAACAGAATTTTGCAATAGAGATGAAGCTCTGCAATAAAAAGTATCATGACTGTAATTGGTTGAGCATGTGAAACAGCTACAGTTTTGTACACAATAATATTTTTTTATTGGTTTGTAACAATTGGCTCAGAAATCCTATGAGCACTTTATGGCCATTTTTCAAATTATGAATATTTTTGTTGGAGTAGTAGGAAAACAAAAATTATTTTAGCAATTCTTTAGAGAATAATAATTGATGCTTCTGTTATATTTTATATTGCACTCCATCATACAAGAAACAATTTTAAGTCTATAAAGTGGTTATCTACTGAAAATCTTGCTGCGATTTTTACATATAAATGGAGTCAAAGTTTATAAATTGCGACTAACTGATAAATGGAACAGTAGCAAATTCACATTTTGCAAAAAGGACTTCAGCAGAGTACTCGAAGCAAATACAGAAGATATGGTAGCAATGTGTTTCACTTTAGCATGACGGATCGTAAAAACAATGGCTGGGTCGCTCGTGACTCATAATATAAACACACTGATTCGCTTCTAAATGTAAAACAATTGCGGCGTTACCGTTAAGAATGTAAACAGTCAACAACGCTCGGGTCTCGTTTGACCTGGCCATTGTTATGCGAAGATCAAAGGTGAAGCTGCTAAACATCTATATCACCAGTATACATACAATACGGAAATAAAGTAGGAGAAAACACAATTTACGACATGATCTTTGTCGTCTTATTTTTCAAATAAAACTGAATATGCAATTCATCTCAATTCGAGCTTTACAACAATTACGTGTAGTAATCATAGCATCCTCTAATATCAAATGAGTGTCTGTGTAGATTTAACTTTATCCTCCTTTAGCGAAATAATTTTTATGTATATAAATAATGAGTAGCACCCTCTAAGTTTTAAGCTACTGTGATATTGATAAATAACAATAATTGTTAAAGAAATCTAATAACAAAAATTATGAAAGAAAATAATATCTATACTCGAGCTCATTTTAGAAGGAACTTGTTGACCGACGAGTTTAGATCGGTTCTGCGCATGTTGGTGCCGAAACAAGCTACTATTGGCTATACATCAAACAAATGCTCCCTTGGAACCAATGAGCTCATTCAACATGCGCGAAATAAGTTCCTTCTAAAATGAGCTCGAGTATATAAAGAACATAAGCACCAATGGAAATTCAAACACACGGACCTATTATTCTCCAGTAAAAACTATTTGTACAGTGATAATTTTCTACAAAAATTATGAGATAATTATGGGATGATCTTATTTTAATTCAGGTAATCAAGGCACGCAACCAGTTTGCTAAAAACCTTGGTTTGATTTCGAAATTTTGAAATATTTTTATCGGTAATCTACTTGTTTTCATTTTGAATTAACTGGAAGTTTAATTGGAATAAGCAACACCGCTGGTATGACCATTCTGTGTAAGTATATCGTGAAAAAAGCTTAACAAAGTTCATTACGATAAACATTGCTGAACATTGATTTATTTAACTTCACTGAATCATTGGTTATTTACCTAATGCGAAGAAATACTTGTATACGCTGATATTTTTCCTCTTTCCCAATCCGTGTATTTAGTATTCATATTGCTCACTCATGCTCACTGAACCTTGGACCATCACCAAATGCCACCAAATTATTCGAGCACGTTGTTTGAATTGAGGGAATTTAAAATGTATGATACCTGCAATGGCCAGCAGGTGCGCTGTATTGTATTCATTACATTATGCGTAGTTTATATGAATCCAAATGTGAAAGATGCGTTTACATGAGAATGGCTGAGAACGTATGTGGGCGAATTCCACTTACGCCCAAATCGGCCGTGATTTTCATTAAGGTAGATTTTCCTGTAAACGCAACGTCAGGAATTTCAAAGTTGATTTTCTCGAAAATGAAGCGCAATATTAAAAAAATGTTATTCCTTTTTCTGGACTTATTCACTCGTTATGAGTCGAAAAGAAAGAGTAACTTTTTTCACTATCGCGCTTCATTTTCGAGAAAATCAACTTTGAAACTCTTCACGTTGCGTCCTGTCGCGTACAGGAAAACCTACCTTAATGAAAATCGCGGGCGATTTCGGCATAAGTGGATTTCGCCCTGTATTGTTATGTAATAGCGAATTCGGTGTCTCGCACGATCTCTACGTTGTGGACATAGGTATCTCTTACTATAAAATACCAATAGCTGCACTGGACACCACAAGTCTTACGGCGGTATCCACAATCGCTTCTTATTCTTAAGATCATCTTAAGCATTCGGCAACCTGTACTAATCTACTATATAGACTAGGTAGTAGAGGATGCAGAATTCTTAAGAAGATCTTAATCTCAAGAAGCGATTGTGAATACCGCCCTTAGAGCATATATACATGGTGCGAATTCCACTTACGCCCAAATCGTCCGCAATGCCCGTGGTTAACGTTCCAAAATCTATGAAAATCTCTTGAAATATGCAAGAGAAATCTGTGAAAGAACCACTATCGGAAAATACAGATTTTTAACTATAAATTACGACTCGAAAATAGGAGCATATAATTTATGATATTCATGTTATTAGAAAGACGGAAAAATCGTGGGCACGGGCGATTTGGGCGCAAGTGGAATTCTCCATTGGAGGGTTAATTGAAAGCTTAGAGCACGGCCTGATATCTTAATAGAAAATCTGAGGTCAGAGGTAAGCTTTTGAGCCGGGTCGCGAGCGGCGCGGGTGTCGCACTTTCGTGACGTTAGGCGCAGTTATGCGTCACGCGACTATGTCCCCCACCACGATCGTGTCCCGGGCCGGGACCCCCCCCACTAGACCGCGTCTTTTGATTTTGATTCTCTTTTGTTTCGGGGTCTGAGAATTGGCTAACCACGTGCATAAGACCACGTTTTGCATATTTAGATAATTAACGTTTTATGTGTCTGAGACTCGATCACAGCGTGTAATTCGTGATAATAAGATTCGTGACGATCGCGTATATAGTAGTAATTTCTACTTAGAATAAGATACAATTTATTAAAAATGAAGTGTTGTGTTCGTAACTGTAAAAATTGTTCCAGAAATCAGAAGTTACATGTTCTACCGAAGGATAAGGAGGTAAGAGCCGCTTTTTCCCTCCTTTTTCCCTCGAAAACGGTTAAATTAACGAGAAATATAATGAAAAAACTTATTTCAGATCCGGAAAAAATGGTGTGCTGCGATATCCAGGGAGGATTTAATTGAGGTTGATCCAGCGAAGAGGCCAAACTATCGCGTATGCGACATACATTTTGCGGCCGATTCAAGATTTGCAAATGTTCGCAATAGGTCAACATTAAAATACAATGCTTACCCAACATTGCATTTGTCAGGTTTGGATGAACAAGAATATATAAATAATACTTGTTTGAACTCATGTTTTTACTATGGTTTTTAAATTACTAAATGAGGATTTACAATTTTTATACAATTTACATGCAAATATATATTTCCAAATTACAATTTCATGCTTTCCAGATACCCTGATGCAGAGCAGTGAAGAGAGTGCCATGAACCCACTGCCAGGGACATCAAGCAGCTTTGTGCAATATTCTGTGGGACCAGGTATATTCTGTTTAATTTTTTAAAAAGTAAATAGCCACACAATTTATATGCAAATACATATTCCCCTATTACAATTTCATGCTTTCCAGAAACCCTGATGCAGAGCAGTGAAGAGAGTGCCATGAACCCACTGCCAGGGACATCAAGCAGCTGTGTACAATATTTTGAAAAATCAGGTATGTTCATTTCTTTCAAACATCCTCCCTTTTCAGATACTCTCGAACAAACAGCGGTGCCTTTAATTATTATTGAATAAACCAAATGCGAAGTCCTTTCCTAACGTGTTTAATAATTTGGCAGAAATTTCTTTACGTTTTATTTCCTTCCACTATTCTGTGTGAAATGCGGTCTCGTTTTAACGTGTAACTTTTCTTTTAGATCGTAAAAGGAACCTTAATTTATTAAGGTCAGTTGGCGTTCATAGTTCAACTGCATTGAGTCCTACAGCGTATAAGATGTACAGAGTTGCAGTGAATTTGCGTAGAGTAGCGAAACGTCTCAAATGTAAAAATTTAACGTACAAAAGTAGAATTTTAAAAATTGAAAAATACGCGAAATCAAATGAATTTTTATCTAGGAAAATGAACGCGACTTCCGCGCTTTTTTTTATTAGTCAAATGCGTTTGCAAAACAAAAAATCCAAAGGACGTAGATTCACTTTTGAGGATAAAATTTTTGCACTTGCGTTATTAAAACAGAGTCCTAAAGGATATAGATTCCCAAGTAGCACAAAGACGTTTTAAAAACGTTTTTAAAACGTCCAGGTCAGACGTTCGGGACGTCCTAAAAACGTCCAGAAAAGGTCCTAGAAACGTCCATTTTCACAAATCAGACCGTTTTCTGGACGTTTTTAAAACGTTTTCTGGACGTTTTTAAAACGTTTTCTGGACGTCTTCAGGACCTTTTCTGGACGTTTTTAGGACGTTTTTAAAACGTCTTCAGGACCTTTTCTGGACGTTTTTAAAACGTTTTCTGGACGTTTTTAAAACGTTTTTAAAACGTCTTCAGGACCTTTTCTGGACGTTTTTAAAACGTTTTCTGGACGTTTTTAAAACGTTTTTAAATCGTCTTCAGGACCTTTTTTGGACGTTTTTAAAACGTTTTCTGGACGTTTTTAAAACGTTTTCAGGACCTTGTCTGGACGTTTTTAGGACGTTTTCAGAACCTTTTCGGGACGTTTTTAAAACGTTTTCAGGACCTTTTCTGGACGTTTTTAGGACGTTTTTAAAACGTCTTCAGGACCTTTTCTGGACGTTTTTAAAACGTTTTGGTTAGGTCTGAAATAGTAGTTTTTAGGACGTTCGTCGGTACTGGTTGGATTGAATAAAAATTTAAGGATGTAAATGATTTTCAAAATAATATAAAATTTAATTTCAGTTTACTTAATTTCAATTAAATTTATTGATGCAGAATATATATGCAGTTACAATAGATACATGAAAATGTGAGTACAAGGGCGAATGTACAGAATATACCACTTAAAATAGATATGAAATATGTAGAACCTGTAGGTAGTACACAGAGATTATACAAATTATACAAAATATAGGTATAGAATATGCAACATATCTGCACTTACAATAGATGTTTATAATATTGTTGAAAGATCTCAAAATATTGAGGAAAATGTTTTCGCTGCATTATTCACAATTAAAAATGCTATTGATTTACAATACACTAAAAGACTAGCACAAAGCAAAATCACAATTTTGTTATATGTAATAATAAAGAGTAATATTTCGAGCATAAATGTGTCTTATAATTATTTTTGTATATGCAGGTATACATGTAGTACAAACAATTGATCTTTAACACTGGAATTTGTCGTGCTTTACGCTTCACAAGTTGAAAAATTAACAGTATTACAAAGCCTCTATAAGTCGAAAACTCGATAAGCCGAAACTTCCATAATTCAATGATTTAATTTCAGTAATAATAGTACAGCTATAGTATATAAAATTTGTATGTTCCCGTGAAAATTTCGAAATGATCGTTTGGATCTTCGTTATCTCAACATTTTGAAAGAGGAATATGCTTCCAGACTTAAAACGAAAGATAGCAACATAAGGTTTATAAACGAATTCCTTGCGCGCGAATTTTTCATTTGTGGAATGTATAAATGTGAATGTGTGCTATTGGCGTCACGGGTGGGGAAAAGTTGCAATCATCTTCCTCATTGCTGTTGCTTCTCGTACATCCCTCACAATCATGACTTGGGGGAAGCGTTTCCTCCACTCATCTTCCTTCGGACGGCATTGCTTATACTGCGGGCATCCATCTAAGGAGATGCTTCAAAGTATCCAGTCTTTCCATTTGCGCGATTATTCTACGAACAATTAAATAAAGACATGTGTAAAGACGTATATATACACTTATATAAAGACTCCCTGTAATGTGTTACTTACATTTGTAGGAATAGGTGTAGTAATTCCTACGTGTTCCGGAGCCCCGGAAAAAGTGTGTCACAGGGCGTCGGGGATCGAATCCAATCGCGTTTGTCATCACGGCTACGCCGACTCTCCTTGGTCTCTTCAGGCCCAGATCTAGGGGGGGGGGGGGGCGCAAGCTGACCAATTGCCCAGAGCGACAAGTTTTGGGGGCGGCAAAATTGGTAGACAAGAGCGGCAAAAATTACTTTTGCCCAGAGCGGCAGAAGAGCTAGGTCGGGTCCTGGGTCTCTTACAAGGGAACATCCCGAACCCGGAAATTCAAAAAATTCTGAAACTTTGTGAATATATAGGGAATTTCCTCCTGATTACAACGTAATTTTTGTATGATGCCCAAATTCACTCTAAGGGTGTGTAATTGGCCCCTGATTATTCGCATATTTTCCGATTTTATGTTATAAGTCGTGAACTGCAAAATAATTTTGACGTAGAACTACGTCTTCCCCCGCACTATAATGTAACTAAACTGTATTACTTGAAACAAATTTGTTTCCTCGAAATTTCGAGCTCTTCCCCAAGCGCATCGAACTGCTTCCAAACAACTACTGGCGTTCAATTAATCCCTGCTGGGAAGGTAGAACCTAATTAATGTCCTACCTTTTGATTTCTAACTTCTCTAATACACAATGGATGTCGTTAGAAAGTTTTTATGTTCAGTTAGAAGCATTTCCAAATAAAAGTATGTTAGCGGCAACGTATTTTTCTATCTTCTTTAAACGCGTTTTTCTCGAAACACGACTTTTCAACACGGCACGCAGCATAACTCCAACAATTTTCATTCTTTTCATTCGAAATTTTAACTATACGAAATATATAGAGAAATACGTACGGGATTTTCGACAAGTTAATTTAAACATTAGTTATTAACAAATAATTGCCCTCTTTTTGAAGAAAATTGAACGTTTTTTATTCAAATACTCACCAATCGCACAAAAATCGATATTTTTAAAATCCCGTACGTATTTCTCTAACTATAAACCTGTAGATTTGAGAGAAATTTTTTCCATTTTTTAGATTCAAATTTGCACCAGCTACACTGCGTGCCGCAGAGCACTAAAATTTCAACATGCTTCCCGAGAATGGCTTCAGTGCCGCCATTTTGTAATATTTTTCAACCCTGCTAACCATCTGCCTACAGTCTGCCAGCAGATGGACAGCAGGGTCTGCCAGGAGAACGCAGGATCTGCCGGCAGCTGCGGTGCAGCCTACGTCCGCATTCAGCTACGGTTCTGCCGGCAGGCCCTGCCCGGCAGGGCCTGTCGGCAGATCGAGGGCAGATTGACGGCAGATCCTGCCGCCCGCCTGGCACATCGAACAGCGCCATCTAAAGGCCACAATTGCCAAATAATTCCCTACACGTGACGTCAGATGGACTTACGCACCAACACAAATGTACCGTTATTGCTTTGTGTATCCCCTCCCTTTCTACTACACGTGAATAATTGATAGACGGGAGAAATGGAGCAGTGGATTCTGCTCACATAACCTGCGAGCAGATTTTGGAGTTTGTTAAATAAGTTTACTATTTACATATTTCAAAAGGTATGTACTTATCTTTAAAAACATACAATGGTTACAAATACAAAATAATAAAAATGGCACATATAAATCAGCAGAGAAACTTTCAATATTTACATTTAGAAGTGGTGATCCTAGATGCAAACATAAGTCAATTTTTTTGAGAACGAAGGGCTACATCAGAAACTTTTATACTATATTCTAGACTTATTTTTTTGCATAGAATCACCACTTCTTCATCGCTTGTGTTGAATCTGAAAACAAATACATTATTAGTATAAAATTGAAATGATACTGGGAAAGTACCGATCAATGAGTAATTTATTAAACAGGCGCTGAAAAGTACCGAATGGTGTTCATTGCGAACGTCGAGAGTTAAAAACTTTGCTTCAGTGATGCTGAAGTAAAGTGAGCACTGAAAAGTACTGTTTGGTTGTGTACGTTTAAAAATACTGGCACTGAAAAGTGCCGATTGTTGTTCCTTATGAACGCCGAGGGGCAGTTCCCGTTTTACTCATTTAAAATGGGCACTGAAAAGTACCGTTTGGTTTCTTCGCCACTGTAAAAGGAGACACATCTCTACTTTTAATGGGCATATTTCTGAAAAATAAAATATTACAAAATGAAATATATAAAATATAAATTGTGACTTTTACGGTCATGACACTAAATGTCGTGATGTTTAATGTTATGTTAAAACGGACCTTCTTCAGGGGTCATCAGCTTCTTCTTCGGGCTGCTGGTCGCTCCAGAAATCGCGGGGCATTCGTAGTTCCTGGGCCGACGATGCTGGACCACGCTTCCTACAGCGTACCCTCTCCTTTGCTGCCTTGAGTTCCGCTTGCATCCGCAACTGGAAGTCCGACCGAGTTGGCTTGCGGAACTTCTGATTTTGAGCCACACCGTCTGAAAAAGAAATGTATGCAAAGTACGTTAGCATCAATGGAACATACAGTAATAGTAACAATAATTCTATGTGAAAAAATAAAAAGTGCTTATTGTTTCGTACCAAAAATCGCCCTCGCAATGCGGGTGTCATACAAGGATCTGAGTCCTTCGCGGCCAAACCAGGTAAATGAAGATGTTACGTCGTCCGGCAGTGCTTCCTTGAAGCAGCACTTGACCGCTCCCTTCAAATCGAATCCCCCCACGTATTCGAAATACTTTACCTAAACAAAGCGAGTAAAGATTGATGTAAGTATATATTATATATATAAAAGTAAATAAAAGAATAATTTCGTCTTCACTTACAACTTTGGAATAAGTATCATCATCGATGTCCTCAAAGCAGTCAACCTCCTGCACCGAGGACAAAGGGAGGACTGCTGGTTTCGATGGTTGACCAGCATTATGGGTGGCCTGGATAGATTTCTGAATACTCATCAACAGAGTATTCATTCTTCTGCAAACAGAACGGATGGAGACGTTACGTATTAATAAACACGATACACGCGATACTTACACTAGCTCGGCCTCGATCCGATCACGCCCCGTGAGGTCTTCCATGCTCCTGCGAACATTAACATTTATAAGAAAATGTCTATATAGCAATATTTTTATAGCAAAAAAAGAAACATGTAAATTTACATATTATCAGAAGGTTGAGTCGGCGCTGTATCATGCTGCGACGGCTCACTGTAGATCACAGTGGCGTGCGCCGACGATGTCCCTGGATTCTGATGATCCGTGAATCCTCCGAGGACCGGAACACTGGCAGCAGAAGTCTCCTGAAACATATAAATGTTACTCGGGTTAGAAGTAGAACTACCCGTTAACGTTGCTGGAACCTCTCCCTGTAAGACCATCTTTAAATGGTGGATGTCTTCATTAATCGCTGGTCTCGGCGCGGTCGACGTCCTTCGCCGTTTCGTGTTTTCCTCCTCCGAAGACGTCGTTTGGTAACGTCTAGGTTTTCCGACCACACGTTTCCCTCGTTGGCTCATGTCGGCCTGTAAGTAAAAAAAGTACACATTACAATACTTAGCAAAGGCGTGTTAGCTGTTTTTTCCATTTTACATGCGATATTTTATGCACCAACTATTCTCACAATTTCCATATTATATTTGTATGTATCTTAATTGTACGAAACCTCAAGACGAACATATATAACGTGCTACTCAATAATTCGAGTGTAACTCGACAAAGGCTACAAAAGTAGAAAACGTGGACAAATGACCCATGCAGAAACATTGGAACCAAACGATAAAATACAAAAGAAGGAAATGTAAATATTATAGCACGTCACTCACCAGAAAATAGTCGTAACTTACCAAAAACAAGAGACGAAACTAGAAAGGGAAAAAGATTTTTTTTTTTTTTTTTTACATGGTGGAAATCCCTAACGGATACCTCACCTCCGTGGGAGGGGTGAGATTATGTGGGGCTTGCACCCACTAAAACCACCATGGTGACCGCCTGACGCGAGAGGCTTACACAAGGGAGAGGGACTGGCAGCGAGATACTTCTAACGATAATGAAGATGGAAGAATTTGAACACTACGGCTTCTCGGTGTGTGTAATAACAGCAACGACATAGCTAGAGATTCCTAAGGGGATGGGGTCGTCGTTATTGCCAGTGGACATATTACCGTGAAAAGGCATTCTAAAACATTTGGCGCGAACCTGATCGGGGGAGATATATAAAATGTGCTGGCTCAATGTGGAGCATTTATATACGCCAAGAGCCGAAGACATTATGCCGATATCATAAAAATCATCGACCTCTAGAAATTTTTTAATACCTAAACGATAGGAGTTATTGGAGTCCATGCTAATATTGAAAATCACGCAGATGGAGCCGTCGACTGAGATGACACAATTATCGCGTACATTTGTGCCCAGAGATATGCTATTGAACTCTATCTTACGGTATCGAGAACAATTGGGGTCGTTACTAAGCGGTCTAGATACGCGAATAGAAAAATCGACATTGCAATGAATATTTGTGCCATGAAGTTGTCTCTCCCTCATCCTATTGGAATATTGTTGGAGAGGAAGACTTGGCTTTCTAAGATATTTTCTAAAAATGGACATGTTGTTTTCATATGGAAAAGCAGAACACGAATCTAAATTACCAAGACGTCTGACATCGTTGGTTAAATGAAGAAGGCCATGGACGTTATAACTATTAAAAGTTGGGCCATAAAGTTCTTCGTTGCGAAGAACAAATTTCTCCAGAGCTGACTCTGCGAATCTCAAGTGTCGGTCCGATGGAGATTCTGAAACTAAAACCCGTATGGCCACATGTAAAAATAAAAAATGCTTGTATACTGTAGTGTCCAGTACAGAATACAGTATAACTGGCCCTGTATACAAAAGGAACTGACGAAATTCGGTCGCCTTATATTTAGAGCATAGTTCAATAGATCTGGGATATCTGGCAAAGTCTGAGGGGCAATATCTGTAAAGACTATTCAGTCTCGCAGACAGTATAGAAATTTCCCTGCGGCGCAATTTTGAGAGACGCGAATACTCTCCATGTACCCACGCAGACAAGAGTTTTTTTACTACGCCCAAGCATACAAGATGCATATACTCGAAAGGAACTTGCGAAACCATTCCCATCGGTAGCGATAACAATGGGCTTGTACCTTCCTTGTGATGCTTCGCGTCTAACCATTTAATGTATTCCTCATCGGTTCGAGGAGAATGATTTATCCCATTGAAAGCGTAATGCTTACCGTTCAGGGTACCAGAAACCGTACATTTCGAACAGGGACGAATAGACATATGCCCACGATGATTTAACACAAATGCTCGAGCTGGTGCGTCAGCTATGAAACACCTCAGTCGTACGGGCAACTTAGTGCAATGAAAATTTATACCTCCGTTGGACATGATGGCCCTGACGTCTGCAATAAATTTCTCAAAGAAAATATTCGGGTCGTGTGGTTTTTGGGGACCTTTATAGATGCCTACCACTATCGGCTTTGTATGAGGAATATTTGAAATCCTACATTGGACGGGCCAGATATGAATGGAACCTGATTTGCCCAAACTACATCCGTCGGTATGAAAATCTAATTCTAACTCTCTAACATGTGCTGCGGGCAAAGTATCGGAGAGACTTTTAATAATTTCTGCTTCCAGATCGAAATGAATATATTCTCCTGGTTCCACGACGAATGTGACAGCAGGATTACGTGGCGTAGATAGAAGCGTTCTAACATCCCGAGGCAACTGGGAGAAACAGGAATGTGTTCGAAGGAGAGATAATATATTATTTCCTTGAACGTGTGTCAAATTGTTGTCTACGAAACAAGAGGCTAACCGTTGGTGAAAAGATGACTCGGAGGATGTAGCACACGACAATGAAAGTGTATCGTGGATATTAGAAACGCGTGACATGGAAGTAGAAGGACCGGCGTCTTCTACATTTATATCGCGCCTAGCAGTGAATCTATCGGGGATTAAATTAACAGGAACGGACGAACTACAACCTGCAGATGTGCTAGCAGCATCTTGCACGTTAAAAGTATTATCCACTACTCTGCTGACGGTGTTAAATGCAGCACGGTGTCGCACGCGTAAGTTGCTTCGCACTTCGCGCATAACCCTGCTTCTTTGCCTCGCTGATAGTGCTTTTCCCGATTTTCGCGACGTAGACGATTTGAACTTATTAAATTCCATAATTACTTACGTCTTATGGATGTCACGGGAAGATTTTCGTTGTTTCGAAGCTCTGGAAATTCTTCGGATCTGCCGTCAATGACTGCCACCTCAGAATGAACGAGAATTCGAAACAAACGCGAAATGGGAAGTAGAGTTCCGACCAATCACGAAGGTCCGCAAGGCGCCGCAGCCAATCCGAGCGTTCGTTTTCAAGCACAAAGGGTACCACGTTGAATAAAGGGTACCACGAGGTAACATTTTGGCGGTACAGTGGGATTGGCTGCGGCGCCTTGCGGACCTTCGTGATTGGTCGGAACTCTACTTCCCATTTCGCGTTTGTTTCGAATTCTTACATTGTCGTGTGCTACATCCTCCGAGTCATCTTTTCACCAACGGTTAGCCTCTTGTTTCGTAGACAACAATTTGACACACGTTCAAGGAAATAATATATTATCTCTCCTTCGAACACATTCCTGTTTCTCCCAGTTGCCTCGGGATGTTAGAACGCTTCTATCTACGCCACGTAATCCTGCTGTCACATTCGTCGTGGAACCAGGAGAATATATTCATTTCGATCTGGAAGCAGAAATTATTAAAAGTCTCTCCGATACTTTGCCCGCAGCACATGTTAGAGAGTTAGAATTAGATTTTCATACCGACGGATGTAGTTTGGGCAAATCAGGTTCCATTCATATCTGGCCCGTCCAATGTAGGATTTCAAATATTCCTCATACAAAGCCGATAGTGGTAGGCATCTATAAAGGTCCCCAAAAACCACACGACCCGAATATTTTCTTTGAGAAATTTATTGCAGACGTCAGGGCCATCATGTCCAACGGAGGTATAAATTTTCATTGCACTAAGTTGCCCGTACGACTGAGGTGTTTCATAGCTGACGCACCAGCTCGAGCATTTGTGTTAAATCATCGTGGGCATATGTCTATTCGTCCCTGTTCGAAATGTACGGTTTCTGGTACCCTGAACGGTAAGCATTACGCTTTCAATGGGATAAATCATTCTCCTCGAACCGATGAGGAATACATTAAATGGTTAGACGCGAAGCATCACAAGGAAGGTACAAGCCCATTGTTATCGCTACCGATGGGAATGGTTTCGCAAGTTCCTTTCGAGTATATGCATCTTGTATGCTTGGGCGTAGTAAAAAAACTCTTGTCTGCGTGGGTACATGGAGAGTATTCGCGTCTCTCAAAATTGCGCCGCAGGGAAATTTCTATACTGTCTGCGAGACTGAATAGTCTTTACAGATATTGCCCCTCAGACTTTGCCAGATATCCCAGATCTATTGAACTATGCTCTAAATATAAGGCGACCGAATTTCGTCAGTTCCTTTTGTATACAGGGCCAGTTATACTGTATTCTGTACTGGACACTACAGTATACAAGCATTTTTTATTTTTACATGTGGCCATACGGGTTTTAGTTTCAGAATCTCCATCGGACCGACACTTGAGATTCGCAGAGTCAGCTCTGGAGAAATTTGTTCTTCGCAACGAAGAACTTTATGGCCCAACTTTTAATAGTTATAACGTCCATGGCCTTCTTCATTTAACCAACGATGTCAGACGTCTTGGTAATTTAGATTCGTGTTCTGCTTTTCCATATGAAAACAACATGTCCATTTTTAGAAAATATCTTAGAAAGCCAAGTCTTCCTCTCCAACAATATTCCAATAGGATGAGGGAGAGACAACTTCATGGCACAAATATTCATTGCAATGTCGATTTTTCTATTCGCGTATCTAGACCGCTTAGTAACGACCCCAATTGTTCTCGATACCGTAAGATAGAGTTCAATAGCATATCTCTGGGCACAAATGTACGCGATAATTGTGTCATCTCAGTCGACGGCTCCATCTGCGTGATTTTCAATATTAGCATGGACTCCAATAACTCCTATCGTTTAGGTATTAAAAAATTTCTAGAGGTCGATGATTTTTATGATATCGGCATAATGTCTTCGGCTCTTGGCGTATATAAATGCTCCACATTGAGCCAGCACATTTTATATATCTCCCCCGATCAGGTTCGCGCCAAATGTTTTAGAATGCCTTTTCACGGTAATATGTCCACTGGCAATAACGACGACCCCATCCCCTTAGGAATCTCTAGCTATGTCGTTGCTGTTATTACACACACCGAGAAGCCGTAGTGTTCAAATTCTTCCATCTTCATTATCGTTAGAAGTATCTCGCTGCCAGTCCCTCTCCCTTGTGTAAGCCTCTCGCGTCAGGCGGTCACCATGGTGGTTTTAGTGGGTGCAAGCCCCACATAATCTCACCCCTCCCACGGAGGTGAGGTATCCGTTAGGGATTTCCACCATGTAAAAAAAAAAAAAAAAAAATCTTTTTCCCTTTCTAGTTTCGTCTCTTGTTTTTGGTAAGTTACGACTATTTTCTGGTGAGTGACGTGCTATAATATTTACATTTCCTTCTTTTGTATTTTATCGTTTGGTTCCAATGTTTCTGCATGGGTCATTTGTCCACGTTTTCTACTTTTGTAGCCTTTGTCGAGTTACACTCGAATTATTGAGTAGCACGTTATATATGTTCGTCTTGAGGTTTCGTACAATTAAGATACATACAAATATAATATGGAAATTGTGAGAATAGTTGGTGCATAAAATATCGCATGTAAAATGGAAAAAACAGCTAACACGCCTTTGCTAAGTATTGTAATGTGTACTTTTTTTACTTACAGGCCGACATGAGCCAACGAGGGAAACGTGTGGTCGGAAAACCTAGACGTTACCAAACGACGTCTTCGGAGGAGGAAAACACGAAACGGCGAAGGACGTCGACCGCGCCGAGACCAGCGATTAATGAAGACATCCACCATTTAAAGATGGTCTTACAGGGAGAGGTTCCAGCAACGTTAACGGGTAGTTCTACTTCTAACCCGAGTAACATTTATATGTTTCAGGAGACTTCTGCTGCCAGTGTTCCGGTCCTCGGAGGATTCACGGATCATCAGAATCCAGGGACATCGTCGGCGCACGCCACTGTGATCTACAGTGAGCCGTCGCAGCATGATACAGCGCCGACTCAACCTTCTGATAATATGTAAATTTACATGTTTCTTTTTTTGCTATAAAAATATTGCTATATAGACATTTTCTTATAAATGTTAATGTTCGCAGGAGCATGGAAGACCTCACGGGGCGTGATCGGATCGAGGCCGAGCTAGTGTAAGTATCGCGTGTATCGTGTTTATTAATACGTAACGTCTCCATCCGTTCTGTTTGCAGAAGAATGAATACTCTGTTGATGAGTATTCAGAAATCTATCCAGGCCACCCATAATGCTGGTCAACCATCGAAACCAGCAGTCCTCCCTTTGTCCTCGGTGCAGGAGGTTGACTGCTTTGAGGACATCGATGATGATACTTATTCCAAAGTTGTAAGTGAAGACGAAATTATTCTTTTATTTACTTTTATATATATAATATATACTTACATCAATCTTTACTCGCTTTGTTTAGGTAAAGTATTTCGAATACGTGGGGGGATTCGATTTGAAGGGAGCGGTCAAGTGCTGCTTCAAGGAAGCACTGCCGGACGACGTAACATCTTCATTTACCTGGTTTGGCCGCGAAGGACTCAGATCCTTGTATGACACCCGCATTGCGAGGGCGATTTTTGGTACGAAACAATAAGCACTTTTTATTTTTTCACATAGAATTATTGCTACTATTACTGTATGTTCCATTGATGCTAACGTACTTTGCATACATTTCTTTTTCAGACGGTGTGGCTCAAAATCAGAAGTTCCGCAAGCCAACTCGGTCGGACTTCCAGTTGCGGATGCAAGCGGAACTCAAGGCAGCAAAGGAGAGGGTACGCTGTAGGAAGCGTGGTCCAGCATCGTCGGCCCAGGAACTACGAATGCCCCGCGATTTCTGGAGCGACCAGCAGCCCGAAGAAGAAGCTGATGACCCCTGAAGAAGGTCCGTTTTAACATAACATTAAACATCACGACATTTAGTGTCATGACCGTAAAAGTCACAATTTATATTTTATATATTTCATTTTGTAATATTTTATTTTTCAGAAATATGCCCATTAAAAGTAGAGATGTGTCTCCTTTTACAGTGGCGAAGAAACCAAACGGTACTTTTCAGTGCCCATTTTAAATGAGTAAAACGGGAACTGCCCCTCGGCGTTCATAAGGAACAACAATCGGCACTTTTCAGTGCCAGTATTTTTAAACGTACACAACCAAACAGTACTTTTCAGTGCTCACTTTACTTCAGCATCACTGAAGCAAAGTTTTTAACTCTCGACGTTCGCAATGAACACCATTCGGTACTTTTCAGCGCCTGTTTAATAAATTACTCATTGATCGGTACTTTCCCAGTATAATTTCAATTTTATACTAATAATGTATTTGTTTTCAGATTCAACACAAGCGATGAAGAAGTGGTGATTCTATGCAAAAAAATAAGTCTAGAATATAGTATAAAAGTTTCTGATATAGCCCTTCGTTCTCAAAAAAATTGACTTATGTTTGCATCTAGGATCACCACTTCTAAATGTAAATATTGAAAGTTTCTCTGCTGATTTATATGTGCCATTTTTATTATTTTGTATTTGTAACCATTGTATGTTTTTAAAGATAAGTACATACCTTTTGAAATATGTAAATAGTAAACTTATTTAACAAACTCCAAAATCTGCTCGCAGGTTATGTGAGCAGAATCCACTGCTCCATTTCTCCCGTCTATCAATTATTCACGTGTAGTAGAAAGGGAGGGGATACACAAAGCAATAACGGTACATTTGTGTTGGTGCGTAAGTCCATCTGACGTCACGTGTAGGGAATTATTTGGCAATTGTGGCCTTTAGATGGCGCTGTTCGATGTGCCAGGCGGGCGGCAGGATCTGCCGTCAATCTGCCCTCGATCTGCCGGCAGGCCCTGCCGGGCAGGGCCTGCCGGCAGAACCGTAGCTGAATGCGGACGTAGGCTGCACCGCAGCTGCCGGCAGATCCTGCTGCCGGACCTGGTTATCAGGGAATAACCATTTTTTTTTTAATAACATAATATATGCTTAATAACTTCCTCCAGTATTGTTATTCTATCACCTTTCCTTCCATCCAAGAAAAATTGCCAGAAAAACGCTTTTTTCAAGCTGTTACAGTGGTGTTACCCCTTAAAAGAAGTAACTCTTTTGTCTTGACACTTTTTTTCTGTCTCTTACAGTTCGCGAGTTGTAACACAAAATCGGAAAATAGCCGAATTTTCAGGGGGTTAATTTCACCCGCTTCCAGTGAATTTGAGCAGCAAACAAAAATTGCGTTGTAGCCAGGAGGAAATCCCCTAGATATTTATAAAGTTTCAGAATTTTTTAATTCTAGGCTTCGGGATCCCACATTTTTAAAATTTTTTTGACCCCGTCCTATCCCCAGCTCTTTTGAGCCATCCCTGTATCGATTGCTCAGTCTGCCGGTCCGATTCAGCCACCTTCCCCCGTTTTGCTGCACCTTAAAGAAGAATTTCAAGGGAACATTACATTGAATTTTACTGTAATCAATATTAGGAACAGTAAAATAAGGGCGATAGTTACATATTACAAGCCTTGAAATATTCAAAAGATGAAAGTCTCCTTTCCCTTTTCGTCCCAACCAGCTAAAACGGATGGCAACTTCGTTGCTTATCAACGCCGTAAGGACCCGCTTTACAAAATGGTAATTTCCGCCCCCCCCCCGTATTCGGACAATTCTTTGACCTAAAATTTGAAAATTATTCAACATTAACAAGTTAAGTATAATTTTGTTTCGAAGAATTACAGTCAACAATTTTTTTCTCAAAAATCGAAACTACATCTCTGGTGGGCGGGTAGGGTAGACCGGGGGCGATAGTAACATGGGGGGGGGGGCGCGAATGTAACACGCTAAATATCTCAAAACATATAATAGATATTAACATCAATTTTGGATATATGATGAAAACACTTAGCCCGTTTTGCCCAAAATTCGACTTGTATCCGTCTGCCCGTCCACCAAAAACATATTTTCTACATACATAAACAGATATTAAAAATGACGGTATCATACTTACTGCGTCTTTAAATCGGGATACATCATTTAATATCAACTCGAAGTTGTGGAAATCCTCCATGGTTCTTAACGGGAATTGCAAATTGTGCGAAGTGAAAATTGATGTGACATGTTCCTCCGTCGGTCGGTTGGTCAGAACATCTTTGCGCAGATTTTTTATCTCCTGTAGCGCGTCCACCAGAAGGGCCCGGAGTAGGCACAGTTGTGTTCTGTTTTCCTTGCAGCCACCGCAGCAAGGCACTGCTACACTTTCTGCAAATTATTTATTACATGTCATATTTTTTCACTGCAACTGATGACGTTAAAAAAATATTTCCGTGTGCAATATCTTTAGAAAAAAATTTAATTTACCGGTAGAGGTACTCTGGAGAGAGGGAGTTTCCCTGACATATTCCTCTTGTACGGGTATGTGCTCCTCTGGTTTCTTTAAGTGCTCCTCTGGTTCCTTTAAGTGCTCCTCTGGTTCCTTTAAGTGCTCCTCTGTTTCGATTAAGTGCTCCTCCAAATATTCCTCCACCATTGAATTTGAAGGATTTTGAGTTGATTCATCTGAAAATAATATTTACTTGAAAGATCTAGGGTAAGTGTGGGTATTACTGCGGACTTTTAAGGTAGGTTAACTTTAGAACCCTCGATACGGCGTTCAAATGAATGAAAGTTCCTCCTTCTTTTTTTAAAAGAAAGGTGGGACCTTAATAATTCCATAAAAAAATATGAGGGCGGGGTAATATGTACAGTTAATTAAAAACACAGAGATTTATCGATCAATGTCATTGCATGAGTTACTGCGGACATGCATGTATTACTGCGTGCCAGTTACTAACGAAAAATCAGTTACTGCGCATGTATTACTGCGGTCTGATGTCAGGCGAAACATAACCTTAATACCTTTGCAGGTTACGTAGACAGAAATGAATACGGTCGGAAGAAAGGTTAGGTGGCGCAATGGTCGGTCCGCAGTAATACATGCACATGGTGTAAAGTACTGCACCTAATACTGCGGTGACAAATAAAAATTAAAACTAAAATGTAGACGACTGATTGATTGTTTTTCTGGAAAAATAACCCTTATTCTACCGAGCAATAATGCTACATTACATGTATTACTATTAATAACAAAAATATAAATGTTTTTCTAGTAGGTGTTCATGACCGCCATATCGGGAATCGACCGAAGTTTCGCCTTGACGAATTTCAAACTACGATAAAAGAATTAATAATAACTTTGCTGTACATATTTATTAATAATTACCTGTAATAGAGTTTAAAATAATTTTATTAAAACTTTTCAAGAGATTATGTACTTTCTAACATTAAATATGATCTGTTTTAGAATATCCGCAGTAATCGGGGCATCCGCAGTAATACCCACACTTACCCTACTTCATACAAGAAAAAGAATTAAGCGGCTTTATATATTATAATTTTGTACAGCATATTTCTCCTTTGTATTAACCCACCTGAATCTTGGATGTCATCGGTGGAGTCTTCATCGTCCCGAAATTTTTTAGGCAGAATACACCTTCGCTTGGCCGATGGCTCATCTGACTGCAGGTCACTAGTGTCCTCAGCCTGTTTCGCCTTTTCCCTGGCCTTGAGGTAATTATCTAGAAGTACATATTAGTAATTACTTGATATAATAATTCGAATTTCATTAGTACAATAATTGCAACCTACCATAAACGGCTCGTGTCATCAATTTAATCTTGTGCATTGGCCAAGTCGGTTCTGCTGGCTCGCACTTCTTTAATATGCCGGTGATGAATTTTGCATGAACCGGTGGCCAAAATGAGGAATCGCCGACAAGCCATGTTGACGGCACAGCTTCCACACAGCCATCCTCCAAAAACTTTATAATGGACCAGAAATGGCCCATACTAAAAATTAAGTAGTCATTTTTATACAACGCCTAGAAACATTATGTGCATATAGTCAAAAGGAAAGGAATCTATCATGTGAATTCTCGGTTTTTTTTTTAAATCTCAAATAAAAGATTTTATTTTTACACGATACAACTGCCCATCAATTGAAATTGTATTATTAATCGGCGCACAGTGGGAAAAAATCGGTGCTGCAGCGGCCAAAAATCTATAACTTTTGAACGGATGAAGATAAAGTAATAATTCTTTTTTCTTTAATGAAGTTGATGTGTTACTTATGTTAACCCTTGGTTGCCACACTGACCACATTTAAGGTAGGGGAGATCGGGGCAAGTTGACAGGGGGGCAGGTTGATACAGACGTTTTGTTATTTTGTTTATATGCTCTACATTTTTTTCATAGAGATGTTTGTACATAATGACTTCCTGTGGGGAAAGTTGATACGTTTTCTCTGGGGCATGTTGATACAGTGTAATAAATTTCCCCGACTACTTTTAATTGGATTTTTCCTTTTATATCTTGAAAAATTGGACGAAAACGCAGGAAAAGTGCTGTGTTAACAGACTCACCTGTAATGAGAAGGCTATCGGCTGAACAAACTGCGGCGCGGGAAAGAAGAGAATAGAAGAATTTTAAAAAGAAAAAAGAAATTCGAAAATCTCTCGAGAAAAATGTTCCACGGAAAAGAGGGCGGCCTAGGAAAAATGCTGAGACTGAACGATAAAATAAAAACTAAAATAATAAAATAAAATAATAAAAAAAATAATAACACATCTTTGAGTGTTTTCCTTCAAACAATTTTCATTTTCTACTAACAATTTGGTACGAAAAGAAGGTGGCGACTTAGCCCCAGGGGGGTGACGCCTTAGCCCCGGCGATTTTGACATTTCAGAAAATACACCGACGTCAATTTTTCGATTTCTTCGTTACACTATGCCAGATAAACATTATATCGTATAGTAATTTTGTAGCTGAGGCTTTACTCTTTCCAACAGTATAAATATATGTACGGTAAAATTATTTATTTTATTGCCGAAAATTGGCACCGCCAAAAAAGTGGCGGCTTAGCCCCAGTCTCCCCTACATTAATAAAAAGTGGCACCTCGTGTTAAACTGGGATATTCTAGACATCCAATATCCATGCTTTACTCATTAAACGGATATTTTACAGATGTATCAACTTGCCTCGCAGTGGGGTAAGTTGATACATTTTACTTTCGTTCAAATAACATATTTTCATTAATTTTGTATGTATCTTCTCAACTTTTTATTTACAATATATTAAAGAGGAAGGAATTAATTCAAACAAAAATGAAAAAAAAATGGAAACGCGAAAACGTATCAACTTGCTTCGGTGTCCCCTATAATATGTTTGAGGCAGCGTTGAAAATGGTACTACTGCTGTCATGTAGTAGTAATTTCGTGTATCTTCAAACAGAGAGAGGTGCTACCAAAGTGATTTTTTTAATCAATAAAATTTTCTGGAACTTTTTTCAAAATTTTTTTGAACATGAGGTTACTTTAAATATTAGTTTCCAACGATGGACATATATTCTATGTTCAAACTTTATCTCAAAACTTTTGCGACTTAATTTCACAGATAGTTTTTAAACAGCAACTGATTGAATATCGAATCGACCCAGTGTAACAACAATGTTCGAAAAAATAGGTGTGATCACCGAGGGTTACGTAATGCTTAATTACATTAGCTAATACGATAATGTTACTTGCATTATTACTATTCAATATTCGAAAATATCCCTAATCACTTCTGGCCACTCTTCTTGAATATCCTTCCGTTTACGTTGCAACCTTGACGATAATATTAAAGGATCCGATGTAAGTAACATAATACAGAAGAGATCTTGATTAATTCTCTGTCTTGATATTTTGCAAGTGTTGCTAAGTCTTAACCTTCGATATTCTTTGTAAAATCACACCTTATCAATTGCCAAAACTGTAGGGGAGAGTAGTGCAGTACCGACCAACTTATAGCGAATTCGGACGGTCGCACTGGTGCGCACTGAGTGCGACTTTTAGTCAATTGGAAGCGAGAAAACTCGCACTCAGTGCGCACTAGTGCAGGTTGCCGAATCTGCTATTACAGTACCGACCAAAGCTAGTTCTCGCTTCTTCGACCAGATATTAACACTTTATTTGAATTAACCAATGGAAATCACAATTCTCTATAACATATTTCGGGGCCATATACGTTGATATTGAGTAGGTTAAAAGTTATTTCTTAAAGCAAATATTTTGTTTCTCGTGTAAGTAAATGATTTTGTTCTATTATGTATACTATCTCTAGTCTATTAAGTTTATTAAAACCTCCTAATTTAATAATATTTTTTTGTACATAATACACCATGATCTTAAATGTTGCCCCGTGTTTGTCGTACAGTACCGACCAACAGACTGTCAACCAGTAGAGACCAAATTTGTCTTATCTTATAATTAGAGTTCAATCTGTTAGCAACTCAGATTAGTTTATAAGATGTTCATTCAGCCCCCCTACTACTTTTTCCCGCAGAAAAATAATGTAATTAAGGATAGGCATGATAGCCTAACAAACAGAAAGCTGGGATTTAATGAAGAAGTTATCCAGTGTGTTATTTGCAAGCAGAGTTAGGCATTAACTAAATAACAAATTATGTAAATAAGGATCAAATAAAAGTTACTTTAACTTTAGATTATTCGACGAACAAAGTTAATTTATTAACTGTTAAGTTTTTTATTCGTCATTTGAAATTTTATTTAAATAAAAATTTTGCCCATCTCTGTTTGCAAGGAATCATTTAACAAAGATTGGCTGTAGTGTACCGTATGTGACAGTTGGGCACACGTCGAATGCACAGATCAGGAGAATATTAATTATCTGACTTGCGAGTTTGTACAAATAAAATTTGAAAAGAATCTTGTATTGTACTAGTTAAATGTCTTTGTTAACGTTGTTAACCATTTAGACCTGAAAATCTACTAATTTAATAGTTGGTCGGTACTGGACGACAATTTTTCGTTTCCTAGAAATTACAACTTTTTTACTTTTGCGAATTATCAATTTTTATTATTAAATTTCACAAAAATAATTTCCCTCTTACTAAGTTCTATCTATACTACAAACACGTTTTTGAATTTCTGATTTTCATCGACTCTACCCCAAGATATAACAAAAAAACTTAGAGCGGTCGGTACTGCACGACTCTCCCCTATACTTTGTTTTAGGCTTGTAGATTATGGAACCGTGTAAACGGTTAGGGGCAGATATCATTCTTTCGACGTGCGTTACGAAAAGTAGCATATTTCATTTGTGTTTAGAAGACTAGCACGTTTGTCATTCTGTCCACGAAAAACAGAATGTTTCGATTTTGTTCTTGAAAAGTAAGGTAAATGTCCCCATTAGTGACTAATTCATTTTCTTATTGTTTATTGCAACACAGAAAGCGAAATATAAGCGAAACATTTCAGTTATTGTTTCATACGTTATTTATGTAGCCGTACATTCATCTTTAAGTAAATTCACATGTAAATTAAGACTTGGTCATTGACATGAAAGTTGACAGATTCTAATACCGTGAGGTTATACTCCAGATATCATTAAACACGCAAATTTTACAATAAAAATACATGGATCCATGCAGTAACTTACTCAAATTAACGAGAAATATAAACAGAAGTATAAAATAAAAAAAAATATCTATTTTCTAAAAATAGCACGAAAAATGAGCAATAAACGCCAATACAGTCAACTGGCAAGTGGCAGCCACAGATGATCAACGTCGGCTGTGAACTGTTTGGAAACTGAAATATGCTACTCTTCAGAAAACAAATAAAACGTACTACTTTCCGCTGCAGCGTTTGAAATATGCTACTGCTCGTGGCGAGATATGAATCGTGCTTCTTCTCGTGGTATATTTCGAAACATGCTTGTTATCGGCAGAAACATTGAAATGTGCTTTTTCTCGTGATAGATTGAAATGTGCTGCTCTTTGTAAAAGAAATGAAATATGCTACTTTTCGTAACGCACGTCGAAGTGATCTTGTTAGCACGCATATAGTACTTCTTCAATTTTAATTTGCCAGTCATTATTAAAGTAACGAAGAAAATAGAAATAAACTGACTGTAGTGTAGAAAAGACAAAATGCAACACTGGTTTCAGAAATATAGAGATTTAGAACTTACCTGGAGAACGTATGGATGTGTCCCAAACCAAACGCCAAAGATACACACTAAACTCACTATGTTTAAATATATCGACTAATACTAAAAAAAAACACAATAAAAATACTACGAAAACACGATAACAAACACTAAAAATACGATAAAAACACGATAACAAACACTAAAAATACGATAAAAACACGATAAAAGACACTATGAAAATACGATAAAAATACGATAAAAATACGATACAAATAAGATGAAAATACGATAAAAGGCACTATAAAAAGAATATGAAAATACTAAAACTAACTATGTAATATAATAAGAAAAAAAATAAGAACAAACTAGAGACTAATAATATAAAACGAATAAAAATCTGTATACGAAAACTAGCGAAAAATAGCGTGCGTCCCCTGCGACGGTTCTGCGATGACTGCTGCAGTTACCTTGCTACCTGTAGGCCTCAAGGAAACCTTGCCACCCCTCACTACGCGGCACAACCCTTATCCTGCCGACGGATATTCCTCTGAAGACTTGCCAGAGAAGTTCTTTAAGGGGACATTCTACTTTCTTGGCCGAAAAATCGGCCACTTTGCGGTGATGGTTTTTATAATGAAGTAAACACTTAATGTTTTCGAATTTCTGGGGGTATATTTTACCACTCTTGAAATACAAGAAAAAATCATTGTTGTTTGTTTATTTCATTTGTTTACACAAATATTTCACAGTTAAGTTGGCGGCATCAGAATTGCTGGCGGTTGAAATTTCTGACGACTGGATCATCAGAAATAAAAAAACCAAACATATGTTTAATTCGCAGGAGTATGGTTATCGCGCTTACCACGAAAGAACAATTTTGGACCAAAATTATTAAAATGGCGGTCGATCGAAGTTAAAAGTACCGAAAAGAGCATTTCTTTTCTGTTTAATAGATATAAAATGTGAGAAAATATTAAAAAATCTTAAGATATTTGTGCTAAGCGGGAAAGTCACTAATGTGTAGAATAACATATTAAAATTTTGGATTAATTGGTCATGGAGTTCTTTTTTATCACATCCGCCAACCAAAAAAATGCTGTTTCGAGAAAAACGGGTTTAAAGTTTTGAGTATATATAAATTTTGAGTATAGGATATTGTAGAAGGTGCATTCTTCCGAATTCAGCAAAAAAAAATCGAAATTTATGAGGCCGAGAGAGTAGATGTCCCCTTAAAGCAGAAAAGCAGAAAAAATTGAACCAAAGGTTTTTTTAATCCTTATGAGTGTCGCTATCGCCACTACAAAAATCAGGTCATTATTTTCTAAACATCGATTTTTTTGGGGCACCTGAAAGTTACAAAAACTGCAGGAGAAAACGTATTTTATCTTTAACCGTCTGCCATTCTGTACATATTTTTTTTTCAAATTTCTGGTCGTGGTAAGGGCGATAGCGACACTCGTAAGGATTAAAGAAACGTTTGGTTCTGTTTTTACTGCCCAATGGAAAAGCCGTTAGCCTTGGGACAAGGCAACAAGGATGTGTACGGTTAACAACGCTTATAATTCTGAAAGTTGTAAAGATTTTAAATCATCCTTCATGATTTTAAACAACCAAAAGGTGAATAAAAGTGTAGGTATACGAGGCATCAAACTTTTTTCTGCGCCCAGAAAAGAGATCACGAAATCGGCTGAAAAATCGGCCGTTTAAACGCGGAAAAAAAACGCTAATAAAAAGCAAAGATCTCGAGTACAGTAGTGGTCAAAGAACAGAGTGCCGCTACTGAAAAGAGCAGAATTACTACTGCATCTTTATTCGTATCCTGATCTAATTCCTTTAATTTATTTATTAAGATATTATAACCATTTTTTTTTATTTTTGTCCAAGTAAACTTTAGATTTAATTTTCCAAATGCATTGATCTTCTTTGTACGATTCGATAAATGCTCTCAGCAAATTGCACGTGTCAATAATTTTAAATCTGTCTGCCGGTGGCCCACACTTCCCGTTAATTTTGATGTGCGGCAAATCGGAACCCGGATAAATCAACCTCGCGGTGATTGCGTTCATGCCAGACAATTGACACACGCACTCCGTGTTGCATTACAACTTTTGACTGTATATGCAAGTCTGTAAATCGAACAGGCAAGAAGGAGTGTGTACGGGGGCCTTTATAGTGCCTAATGTCACGCCAAATTGATCACTTTTTACCTCGATGTCTGGGATTCTGTTCAGAATCGAATATGACGTTGTTCACGTGAAATTAAGTGTAGTTTGCGTTTCAGGGGGTTGACTCTTAAAACTTTCACCTCGCCGTGACCGACCGTGTTTGCCGCAAATCTGCGTTACACGTGTTGGCAACGACCTGAGTCACAGGGGGGTGACAATAAGCGGAGACAGGAAATCGTGAGGGTCGTCGGCGGCGCGAGCCCGCTAACATTGGAAAAATCACAGGTCAGGTGTAGGCGTCTTTGCGTGCGGCGCACAGTGGGCTGAAAACCCGTTTTTTTTTGTGGGCAAAAGTTTAAACTGTTCAGGGAATATCACACCTCATTTAGCGTCCAAATACACTGTGGACTGTATCGCGGAAGAAATTGTTAATCGAAGGGTTGGATGCAATAAGGGGACTAGCGCTGGAAAATGGAAAGAATTAAATGTTATTAAACTGAATTTTAATAAATATATTGTTGTAAATCTCGTCACGACACATCTTTTTTCTATTTACAATAGTTTATCCAATCATTACTATTCGAGGAAAGAATTTTAAACAAAGAATTTTTCATCGTCCAAAATCATTATTTCTTTAAACATAAATTGCGATAACTTGAGTAAATATTAAGGGATCGTTATGAGACTTAAAACATAACTTCAGGTAACTCTAGCGAAGCCGTGAAATGTATGCACAAAACCCTTATGTTAAAAAAAGTACTAATATTTAATTAAAAAGGAATGCTGGACATAACCCATGTTTCTCAACGTTCGCCGTTAAAAAGTATCGAGGCAATTTTGAGATACATATAACTTGCAGCGACAATGTTTTTCCTTAATATACAAAGATGATTTTCACCAATTTTCACACTGATTAATAAGTAATTGTAGAAGATATGTCGATATATATGAATCTCGCGCGGCACCAGCAGTCAACGCGAGTGCTAAATGTACTATGTAGCGCATTAGACGCGGCTGTTGACTGTTGGTGGCGCGCGAGATTTATATATATCGACATATTTTTTACAATTCTTTATTAATCAGTGTGAAAATTGGTGAAAATCTTCTTTGTATATTAAGGAAAAACTTTGTCGCTGCAAGTTATATGTACCTCAAAATTGCCTCGATATTTTTTAACGGCGATCGTTGAGAAACATGGGTTATGTCCAGCATTCCTTTTTAAGTAATAGTATTGCGGGACAAGGGAGAGAAGTAAGCGATTCCGACGAGCGTAAAGTTTGCTGCCCGAGTGCAGCAAGGGCAGCAATTCACGCGAGGCGAAATCGCTTCTCTCCCTTGTCACGCACTATATTTTTTTCAACACCTGGATGAAAATGTGTGTTTTTTGTAAGCCTGCTGAGCGATTCGCAAAAAAAATATGCATTTTCAATTGCTCATTTATTCTGTCGAAATTAATAAATACGTGTATTTAATTTCCAACAAATATACGATAAAACACACATGATCGATAATGATTAGTCGAACAACTGCATCTTCATACCACAGGGTAACGCCAAACTCCAGTTTCCTTGGGAGGAAAGTAAGAAATTGCGAATACGCATGCGCGTAAAGTCTTTTTCCCTTGATATAGAGACCCTTTAAGTAGAGTCACGCAATCACGTCTAAGTTAGGTCGGTTTGACGCCATGTTTTGTCAAAGGTGTGAAAATATAAATGTCGGTATAGTGGCGGTATATACAACGTTGCTTGAAAGCATTATTTTGATTGGTGCCGCCATTTGTATTTTCACACCTTTGACAAAAAATGGCGGCACCAATCAAAATCGAGGCTGTGTTTGCGTGACTCTACTTAAAGGGTCTCTACCTTGATAGTGTTGCGACTCCCGTCTAGCGGCGTGCAGTATAAGCTTCGGAAGCGCGAAGTTCAGATTGAATCACCTGAATGTAATGGGAAAAGGAGACAAAGTGAAGTTCGCACAAGGCCGAGGTGTTTGAAAATAGTTAGAGATCCTTTAATGAGAGGACTTCAAGATTATAAATTAATCGATACCCCCTTGGAAACGGGTGTTTTGAATAAATGAACCGCACTTTGATCCTTTCTCCTAGGTGAAATTCCAGGGCTATGTTGTTAAACGCTTGATTCTCAAAATCGGCCAAGAGGAATTTAGTTTGTTTGGCTTAGTTGTTAAGGACATTTTGTAAAAATGAAAAACAGTTGTAAGAGCGTTCGCTTGGAAAGCGTCACTTGAGCCTGGAAAGCCATCACGAGTAGTCGTATAAATAAAAGTTCTGTTCAGATTGAAATTGTGTTTTAAAATCGTTTATTTTCTTCCATTACAGTTACAAATTTGCTAATTTCAAGTAGTTTTATTCCAATCTTATTATTATTTTCATTATATTTACCATTCAAACATCTGCGTCCAAGGAGCAGAGTGCCTTAGCACTCCACGGGCGTCGACCCTCGCCGAATTCCCTACCAAGGATCCAGAGGACCCAAACGGCCACGCAACAAAATTGGTGACAGCGGTGGGATGCTTCAAATTCGCCGGCTCGTGGACGCAGGATTCGAAGAGCAGTCATCGGCCAACTTGTGCAGTCCCTCTTTCCTGGGTTTTTGGACGGTTTCCCCCGGAACACGGGTGAATGCCAGAGGGAAGTGACTTCGGACGACCGTACCAGTTTTTTCTGAAGCCACACGCACACGACCACAGGACCTTCCTCGCTGAGATCAATCAGGACAACGGGGCGACATCAAACACTCGTCTGCAACTGTGTGAGAGATCGTAGTTTAATTAAAATACTCAATTTATGTTCCAATTGTTAAGTTAAAGTTTTACAGTTTATCGTTGCATTGAGTTTAGTTATTAGTGGATAGGATAGAGTTCCGTATTTACACTATGAAAATGTTGCGTAGAAGAATTTATCAAAACGTAAGAGACAACAACTACGTTCGGGTTGCTTACGGGGTTTTCGAAGTCGAGGATATATCTGCTGAAACGATGCAAGTAAAGCGCCCTATTACTTTCTCACAATCTCGAACATTATGTATTTTGCCGACACAAATCAGTGATTATTTCATTGATCCGCCTGAGTCAGAGTATCCTTTGCCCTGCCCAGCCACGGTTGTTGCTGCTAATTTAGAAATTCCCGGTGACGAGTCACAGTTGCGCAAACTGAACTTTTTCCCGATACGATTGGATCCACCTGTCTTTAATTTGTCCTAATTAAGTAGCGAGTCGTCTTGCTCGAGTGTAGTTCCTCAACAAAATCATCGGATTTAGCGAATCCTGTTCTTAAATCTTATCTCTCTATTCTTCTATTCCTAATTCGGGGTAGGATTGACAGACATGCCAATTTAGCGTTGTCAAATCGACGAGAGCCAGAAACTTTAAACGAATTGATTGATCTTCTAAAAATTTTCGCGCAGTCATTTAATGTCCATAGTTTGAATACCGTACTAATACCAGGAATAAAATGAAACTGTAGATGTTTTCGGAGCGCGAGTCAATGAAATGCAGAATAGTGGATTAAAGACACCGCCAGGGACGCGTATAATACAGAACGTTGGTGTTAACGATTTATTAAGGAACACGGCAATAACCAGTTTTATTAAGGGCCTTTGGAATTAAACCGCGCGATTCTATTTGAATAGACAGAAAGAGAGCAAAAGAAATTTACCTGATCTCGAAACTGCTATTACCATTGCCAGAAAGATAGAGCCAGAGTCAGAATCAGTTGACTATTCAAGACCTTTTCATCTTCAAAATCTTTTGCCATAAATATAGAATATTCCGAACAGACATAAAAACCATAAATCGCACATCTAACTGTACTAAGACGGACTCTACAGACATCTCTTCTTCTAAGCGTCTGCAAAGGGTTGTCGTAGGCGCCAACGATTTGCCACTTGCAGATTCTGAAAAGTAGAGATTACAGACTGTAATAGAATATGGGAAAATAATGGAAAGGTAATAGTTACCATTTTCTTGCCCATGAAGTAAATTTTAACGGTCCACCTGAGGTCTTCGTTGAGATTGAACACTCAGACGACAGTTCAATTGGCAGCGACGCTTACTTTACTGCAGACAAAGAGATGTCACCTTCTCTTATGACAAAAATATCTAAAAGAGGCGGAGTCCCAACTAAAGGTGTAGTGGTTGGAGGATCGTTCTTAAGAGGTCGTGTGGATGAGCTTCGACCCGGCCGTCTGTTGGACATCGGAAAGGCTGATTTTAAAGGCACCCCGCCACAGATCCCGCTAGGGGCAGCCCACGTACCTCAGGGTGAACAGGTTACGTCTGACCTGGGACATCGGATAGGCTGTAAGCACCCCGCCCAGGTCCACGGCTTGGCACCCACGGCTTGTGTCTGGTTAGGGGCTGAAGAGCCAAATTTAGAGGCTGAAAGATGCCGGCTTGTATTTGAGACCAAGTCCGTAGATGATAAGACACGATCCTCCGTTGAAATGACCTCAGGAAATGGTGACCTAGTTGAACAAAGTAATAGTAGTGTTTTAATGACAAAGACGACCTCATTAACGCCAATCACCCATCATTTTTTTTTCCTCTCCCTAATATTACTTATTTCAAGGATTATCTTTATATGTGTAAGGATAACTTTATTCATTCTTTTTATTATAGATTTGTTAAGCTATAATGAATCTTCACTCGAACAGATTAAATGATATAACACCTATGTCATAAAAACAATGGTCTTTCTCAACATAAAATCTTTTACCTTCATCTTTCGTAAAGTCATGTCCAGCAGAATCAGTAAGCCAGAACCATCTTAAATCTTCGGTAATTTCCTTCAAACATCTTGTAGATACTTAGAATGTCCAAGTAGTCAGCATCTCTGAATATGATAATAACATAGAGCGTGTTAGTTGGGATTTCATTGAATATCTTCTAGAACAGGAATTAAATAGCTTTAAATATACAATTACGGTTTGCGCCTACAAAGTTGTAGCTCCATTTACATTTAGGCTTCAATTCAGCGCTGCCCAGCGTAGGGGCCCCTCACGCGCCAGCTTCCCCTTCCAATCTTTCTCTCGCACAGCGTGCCTTCCATCGTCAGGGAGACCGCGCGACGCTAGGAAGGCCATGACGGGCTAGCGTCTTCGCCCATGTTGACCTCCTCAGACGTTAAACAAAAGACGAATAATCCGAAATTCGCGGGAAGTAGTAGCATTGGCTGGCTGTGACGCTGCGTGTCACTAATACACATGTCGTATCGGGCGTCCGAGCTCGCTCGACAACGGACGCGCTGGTCTGTCATGGCGCCTCTTTGGCGTCGCGTGGTATCCCTGACAACGCGGACGAGAGTGGGAGAACCCCGGCCTTACGCGTAAGCGACCTTGGACAGCGCTGCTTCAATTCTTCCATAAAGAATTTTATGAACTTGCAGTAGGAGGTCTTCAGATATTCATAAATTCTTCCACGTGAATCTGTATTTGGCCCAAACGCTACATTTCCCCGGAGTTTTGTTAAACAAATTCCACGAACGTTTGTTGATCATTTTGGATGACTTATTTTCTAAGATAAGCACAACCCAGGCTGTAGCAGCGGTAAATCTGGAAAGGGCAAAATAGAAATGCAAATTAGATTACGATAAAAGTGGCAATTCTTATAAATTCTCAGTAGATGGTGATAGAACCAAAAACATCTAAACTCAGTTCTAATTAGTTAGCACTTTGTAAAATTGTTAGAATGTTTGATAATTTGAATGCAGAAATAGGCATAAAAGTTAATAAAATCAAAGTAGTTCATGTGAACAAATTAAAATTAGCCTGCATAAGATTAAAGTCCTTATACATACTTACCTTTATCATAGTACCATTGTTGTATTCCTTTATTGTTGGAATTGGCTACATCACCTTGACATAAGTTAAAATTATTTTATTCCATTTGTTTGTGAATTCGATGCCGCGTTAGTTTATAATTAACATTTCATGTATTACCCAGAAGTAATCTGGAAACGTCGAGACTTGGAGACAAAATTGTAACAAATTGTAACACAGTGAACATTCTGTAGCGTCTTTCGAATCGCAATCTTCGCGGGAAACCGGGTGGACCGAGTAGCTCGGCTACTGTGGGGAGGCGAGGAGGGGAGGCTCAGGAAAGCTTCACTGTGAGACGTTTATGTATAGATTAAATTAAGAATGTGAGTCGACATTGATAAGCGTAATTTTGGAAAAGCTGTTTCCATTGGAAAACACCTTTTGTATAAGGGGGGAAGTGTTGCGACTCCCGTCTAGCGGCGTGCAGTATAAGCTTCGGAAGCGCGAAGTTCAGATTGAATCACCTGAATGTAATGGGAAAAGGAGACAAAGTGAAGTTCGCACAAGGCCGAGGTGTTTGAAAATAGTTAGAGATCCTTTAATGAGAGGACTTCAAGATTATAAATTAATCGATACCCCCTTGGAAACGGGTGTTTTGAATAAATGAACCGCACTTTGATCCTTTCTCCTAGGTGAAATTCCAGGGCTATGTTGTTAAACGCTTGATTCTCAAAATCGGCCAAGAGGAATTTAGTTTGTTTGGCTTAGTTGTTAAGGACATTTTGTAAAAATGAAAAACAGTTGTAAGAGCGTTCGCTTGGAAAGCGTCACTTGAGCCTGGAAAGCCATCACGAGTAGTCGTATAAATAAAAGTTCTGTTCAGATTGAAATTGTGTTTTAAAATCGTTTATTTTCTTCCATTACAGTTACAAATTTGCTAATTTCAAGTAGTTTTATTCCAATCTTATTATTATTTTCATTATATTTACCATTCAAACATCTGCGTCCAAGGAGCAGAGTGCCTTAGCACTCCACGGGCGTCGGCCCTCGCCGAATTCCCTACCAAGGATCCAGAGGACCCAAACGGCCACGCAACAATAGAAAGATTTTCCGCGAATACGTCTGAAATTGGTCATTTTGCTCCCGCTCAGCAGGCGTGAAAAAGCACACATTTTCATGCAGGTGTTGAAAAAATATTATTCCTTTTTCTAACATAAGGGTTTTGTGCATATACATAATTCAAACTTTTCAATTTATTAAATTCCTAATTACTGTAATTGTGCGTGTGATTGAATTACGATGTAATTGAAATACAATGTAATTAAATTATAGCTCAAAACTCTGAAGAAGTGAGAAAAAAGTGGAAAAAATGTAACAAAAGAGTTTATTTCTCTTTATATATTATAAATTTATGAATAATACCATATTCTGCACTCATAGTAATTTTTTTCTATTCGAAACATTTACCTACACATTTCTTTCCCACCTCTCATTAGCTCTCAATTTGATTACCTCTTAAATCGTAATTATAATTCAATTATATTGTGCTATGCAATTACAATTGCAAATACATTGCAATTACGAGTTACGATGTATTTTAATTGAATGCGAGATCTGAAATACGAATTACAATGTAATTGAATACGATGTAATTGAATTATTTTGTAATTATAATTCATGGAGTAATTCAATTGTAATTCTGCACAACTCTGCATATTAGTAGTATGTACAAACTGTTCCAGTCAACCTGATTTTTAATAGGTATATAAGTATAGTCAAGGGCGGATGGGCCCATGCTGTTCTACTTTCGAGGGTTTTACGGTGGAGATTTACGCTGTATCTGGCTTCGAAAGGGGGTGCGTAAGCTGAACAGTCCTGGCGGTGCAGCCGATTTACAGCTGGAAATTTGGCATTTATGAAGAAGCGTTCTCGACGCGTTCGTTCGGAAACATTTGCCTACCAGATATGTCGATAAGGGGCAATCGACACCGTGCCGTTTTTCAGGGATTTCGAGTTTCGCCGCTATCGTTCTTCGGTTCTCAGGTAAAAGGACTTTATGATTTTCGGCATACTCTCGGGTTTTTCCCCCGAGGTCCTGGGTGAGTCGAGCTATAGCCAAGCTACACATCTGGCAACCAGACCCTTGCAGGTAAGTATTTTTCGCGCGTGGATACGGTTAGTTTTTTCTTTCCGGCGATGTTTGGTTTTATCCGAACCGCTCGATTCTTTCGGGTACCTGGCTCAATTCGGTTTTTGAACTGCTCTACTTGTACTACGATTTTCGCGGGTTTGCCTTAGTAGCGCGTGAGGAGCGAGAGAGAGAGAGAGAGAGAGAGAGAGAGAGAGAGTGAGAGAGAGAGAGCCGGTGTACGTAACGGCCGGAAGGAGAAAGCGGTTAGCGATCAGACCAAGCCGACTGAAAAGTGTATCTTTGAGAATAAAGTGTGTCGTACAGAAGTTGAATGGCGGTTGCCAGTGATTTTCGGTACCAAAAGTCAATTGCAACAGACTGAACTCTTCTTTTGATCCGATTCGCCTCGATCTACCCTATTGTGGGGATCTAGGTTACCGGCGAAGTAGCTGATCGACGACGCGCGATCACGTTCGTGATCAGTCGATGGCAGACGGACAAGAGCTTCGTGTACGCGAAACGAAGGTAAGGGAATACGATGCACAATTTTACAAACGTGCGGGAAAAGCGTTTAGATTATAAAGGCAGGGTTAAACATTTGCAACGCGCGCAAATGTGCGTGAAAAGCCGTGCACAGCTAAAATCCTGTCCATACGCTTCTTACGCCACGCGGCCTTTCATTGCACGTCGACCCCATTGAAATCGACCCTTTCAAGGGTGTTCTGCAACGCGCATTACACGTGTTTAATCGTGCCTTTACGCGAGGGTGTAAGTATACGGCCACAGCGACGAAACGTTTACGGGCGGCAGAGAGTTTGCACGGCTGCATACGGGCCGAAGCTCAACGAGTCAAGTGCAACGTGTATTGTATAACCGCGTGTCTTTCTTCTTGATTATACTAGACCGTAACTTCATTTGCGACTGTCTAACTGAAGAATTATTAACACCCTGCTCTCACGCATACAGCAGGGTATAAATCTCTGAAGTGGGATTCGAATAGTGCTAATCCGGCGGTTAAAACGGGCAAATTCGCGAACGTGCACGCGGGTGCCATTGTTTTGGAACGCAAAAGAATGTTCCACAACGTTGGGAAGCGTATACGCGAGGACACTTTTTCAAACGGTTTTGTTTATGGTATTGAGACCGGTAGCGTCATTGTTGCCAACCAAACCTAAAGCGGTCTGTAGACGCTTAATATTATTGTGCGATATAGGTATTGCACAATATTTTTGCTATCTGCCCCACACGGTCAATAATATTATGCAATATTGAATATTGCACAATATATTGAGCGTCTAGGGGCTGCTTACGGTCAATATTATTGTATAAATAGATCAAAGTGGAAACCTTGTACTGTCTGAACTCCTGGTATCGGTATACCTGGTATACCTGGTATAAGGTTTCAAGGGATGAAAATGTGAAATATCCATTTCAGCTTATTAAGAAATTCTTCATTTTTTATCGCATCGATATGAAAGTGGCACCAATGGATTCCTGGCGTTCTCCCGATTAAAATCATACCAAATATCATGCAAATCCAACTACTTTTACACAAGCAATTTGTATTCCTTATGTAATAGTAGTCCGATTTACATGACATTTGGCATGATTTTCATTGGAAAAACATAAGAAATCCATTGGTGTCACTTGCATATCGACACGATAAAGAATAAAGAATTTCTTACTACGCTGCAGAGATGGGCAAAAAATTATTTTAAATAAAAAATTGATTTCGAATAAAAGATAGAAATTTTATTCGAGAGTCATCGAATCAAAATAACTTTAGGTAATTTTTATTCGAAGCGCCTCAAAATAACTTTTTTATTCGACGAGATTCATTCGACGGCTACGCATGATTTTTTTATTCGACGGGAATTCATTTTAAGGTTTGAAATGATTTTCTCCGTTTCAGGCGTGTTTTACTTAAAAAGTTATTCAAAGTTACATAACTTTGGGCGAGCCTCGAGAGCCTTTGATCGAAGCCGCCGGCTTCTCGAGCCGAGCGACATTGTATCGTTCACCCGTATACGCTGCAGCGCGGAGTTGCTCGACGATGTGTCATCGATTATACAGAAACGGAATTTCTTTATTTTTCGTCGTATCAATATGAAAGTGACACCAATGGATTCCTTGCCTTCTCCCGATTAAATTGACAAAAAAATTATTTAAATCGGACTACTTTTAACGAAACGGGCTTTCAATCTTGCAAATTAATTTTATGCCTAATATCGTTAATTAAAGTTCAAATTATGTCAGGTTTGGTATCATTTTCGTCGGGAAAACACAAGGAGACGATTGATATGACTTTCGTGCAGATTCGATGAAGAATCTGATTTCACATTTTCCGTTCTTAATGGCTTGTGCTATCTATGTATGTCTTTTATGGACCCGTGTTTCTCGGCTGTCGAGCGCTCGCTTCTGAAGGGTCGCAGGTGTTAACACGGTCAGGCACATATTTTAACTGCACTACCTACTTATTGGCAATACCGAACATTCTAGGGTCTAGAATATTAGCTTCGTATCGCGATGTTCTTAACCAGAGTTTCGTATCAATCACTTGAAAAATAAATGGATTGGCCAACTAGTAAGTAGTTATAATTAATGAATTGTGCATGATTGTAATGACGTCTAATTTAATTGCACTTAAAAACTGAATTACTAAGTGTAATGACTGGATAAACAAACTGTAAATAGAAAAATGTGTATCGTGACGAGCTTTACAACACTATGGTTTTTAAAATCCACATTAGCCACATTTAATTTTCCAATCTGTCTTAGCGTTTGGATAATACTTTTTCACATTTTCGAGGGCTAGTCCCGTTATTGCGCCCGACCGTTCATTAACCGCCCAACATTTTCTTAAAATTGGTGTGAAACGCCCATCTTTTATCTACCTTTACGTGCCTAGCGACAAAATCTTCAAATTACTACCTGAAGCGGCTAAACTACACATCTGAATGTACCTCCGTGGGTCTTTAAGAATTTAGAGATTATTCGACGTGAACGAACACGCCACTTTTCGTTAATCCGTATATTGCTCTGTTGGCGGGTGGTATATTTGGTGACCATCCATACCCGCGCGCACCGTTGTCTCCACGGCCGCCTCGCGGGACAATATTGCCAGAACAGCCTAGTCAGTTTTCCGAAACAACTGGTTCATTAGGCCCGGAGTGTAATAAAATTTTACATCCTTTGCGACAATGTATACCTGAGGTTACCGTTCGCTACGCGTAGCGAGTTCAATATAGTATATTTCGACCAACAGAGCAATATACGGATACATTTTCATATATTCTTTAAACAAATTGACGTATTATTCGTAATCTGATCACGATTGGCTGAATTTGTTGTAAAAAAATGCATCACTTTCGCCTCAAAGATTTTCCCCATGGTGCCTACTTTCCGAGATATCGCGGCAGACGAGTCTTCTTCATTCCCAACTTTGAGGGCCGCGTGCAGTCAAATGACTACCCCTTTCGTTCCTGTGTCCCTCCGCCAAGTGTAAACGCGTGTGAATTTTTAATGCAAAAGCGAGGTAGTGGGATTGGGAAGATTAACAACAATACAGAACGCATTGAACAAAAAAGGAGATGTTAATAATAATAATTACTGTAAAGTATTACAGTACATCATACAGTCGCTGCTCGAAAACATTTTTGAAATGCGTCTTCGCTTTTTACAAGACTCGCTTTCCGGCGGCAGGTCGCACATTTCTTCAGCCAGCTTGGCCGTCTTCCTGGCTTGTGTATAGTCATCTGGAAGTACGTATTAGTAATTAATTGAATTGCGTATTTATTCTCGATTGTAATTTGAACGTAGCAAATATACCATTTCTAAAGGTGATTACATTCTACGCTCTCTGTTAGCGTTGGCCACTTTATTTTCGCTTAATATTCGGTTACTCGTTGAATGTGTGGCGATTTGGGGGGGCGTCGGTAATAAGGATTCATTCAGCGACGAGTCGCTGTTTGAAAATATTTTTGATATTTGTCTTTGTTTTTTACAACATCCCATACAGCACACTACGTTGCAGAAAGGCTGCAGAAAGGTTGCAGTTACGTTACGATGCAATATTGAAACATTGCAGGCAATATTTCTGAAATGTTGCAGAAATGTTCCTATGTCCGCCCGTGTGCAACATTGCATGAAATATTTCTGCAACTTTTCTGAGATTTTATAGCAACTTTTCTGCAACTTTTCTGCAACGTTTCGGGCAGTAGGGCCAAAAATAAAAATTACGGTATTTTATATTTATATATATCGGACGTGCTGCGAGGGGGGCCGACGACATGAATGTGCGCAACAGAAAAAATAGAAAATTATTTTACCCCAGGGAGATTGGGTGCCTTTACACGGTCGTTCCGGCGCGCGTTCCGGCGCGTCACACGCCGCGCGGCACGCCAAAGTACGTGAACGCCAGAAGATTATACTCGCCACTACTTAGAGACAGCGAGTTCGGGTTCCCATTTCTACGTCGACTCCACATGCTTTTTACACGATCCACCGCAGTGGTGTACTACTTGTTCGATATATATCATCGATCTGCGAAATGACCGGCAAGACACGATCGCGATATATGTTCGCGAAAAGTATAGAAATTCCTCGATATGCCTGGCTTATAGAGGATACCATAAATGCTGTTACTGTAGGGTACACCGAAACATCTGTTTTTAGGAAGTTACATTTGGTTGACCTGAAGGTGCTATAAATTCTGGAAATGGTTTATGAGTCAGTTATAACGACTGTAAAATTTTACAAGGGTACTTGTAAAAAATGTCCAAATGTTTCCCCGACAATGCGATGGCAAATGAAATTGCAGTTAACACATTCCCTGTTGTGACGATCATAATTATTACTATCAACGGGAATAATTACCATGTCACTGCTTGTTTTAATATAAAAACTAATATTAATAGACAATAAATACATATCGGTATGCAAGTGATGTTATATCTAAGATAAATGATGAAGAGATGTAAAATATGCAAGATGTTTTGAAGAAGGGGGTAGTCTTCTGATTGCTCGGGATGCAGGTCAAATTTTTCACCCACGCTCTTGCGTGGCGCGCAAGAAAGCACCACAATCCTGCTCGCGCGCCAGAAAGCACCACGCTCCTGCCCGCGCTCCAACCTCGACTCCAGAAGAGTTTACATAAGAGACAGAAAGTGTAGTTAGAAAAGGAAAAAACGTCACTTGAAACCAGACTCCAGAGGCAACGCCGTAGATAAGCCATGCCTCGATGGGTTTCAAGGACTTCGATCCTCAAGACCAGGGGGGGGCCGTACAATGTTCCCCCTAAGACGTGGCGAATCAAAAATTCTACATTTCGCACCGGATCTGGGCGAAAGTGGCGTGGATCGTTTCCTTATGTTTTCCAGATGAAAATGGTCCCAAAACGACACAAATCGGATTGTAATTAAGAATTCTCCATAATAAATTGATTTCCATAACTTCGTTAAAAATAGTCCGATTTACATGAAATTTGGTATAATTTTCATTTAAAAAACGTAAAGAATCCATCGGTATCACTTCCATAATGATACGATAAAGAATAAAGAATACAGTTTTTCTGAAACAGATATGAATCCTTAGCCGACCGCAGCGAATCGAGGACGGCGACCCACAGTGGAGGGTGAAATTTTCATTACAGCGTATTAAGAAATTACTTTATTCTTTATCGTATCGATATGAAAGTAACACTAATGGATTCCTGGCGTTCTCCCAATTAAAATTATCACAAATATCATGCAAATCGGACTACTCTTACACAAACAATAGAAATTATAAAAGGAGTAGGCATTCCGTGGTCCGAACGATGACCAGAACGAGCAAAGAACCTAATAAAAAGAGAATAAATATAAGGAAAGTAACCGTAATAAACGTACTAATGGACTAATTTTTGTACCTATTTAAAAATTATATGAAAAGATTCATTCATTCGTTTACAACTAGGCAATTGCTTGTTTCCGAAAGTTTCGTCGGGAAGCATTTGCCTGCCAGATGTCGAAAAGGGGCAATCGACATCGTACCCTTTTTCATGATTAAGACTTTCTTCGCTCTGAGTTAAATGAGTATATTGCTCCATCGGCGGGTTCCACCGCTGACCCGCGGGACAAATACGGTTATAAACCGCGACCGTGTCGAGACTCTGAGCGATCCATCTGGTTAGTTTTGGTAAGCAGATGTCTAATTTTCACCCTCTACGTTGCGAAGAGGGGGAGGGGGTTCCTCCTACACCGTCGAACTCACAGAGAGAAGGTCCCTCCTCTCCAAGGAAAACTTGTCCAATCAGCAAGGTTCTTTGCTCGTTCTGGTCATCGTTCGGACGACGGAATGCCTACTCCTTTTATGATTTGTATTGCTTGTGTAAAAGTACACCGATTTGCACGACATTTTGGATAATTTTAATTGGGAGAACGCCAGGAATCGATTGGTGTTACTTTCATATCGATACGATAAAGAATAAAGAATTTCTTAATACGCTGTAATGAATATTTCACCCTCCACTGTGGGTCGCCGACCTCGATTCGCTGCGGTCGGCCAAAGATTCATACCTGTTTCAGAAAAACTGTATTCTTTATTCTTTATCGTATCATTATAATGAAGTGATACAGATGGATTCTTTGCGTTTTTTAAATGAAAATTATACCAAATTTCATGTAAATAGGTTACTTTGGGTATCGAACTGCTTCAAACTCATGAGAAAAGACTGGTATCACGCCCATCACTAATGAATAATACGCCTCGCGGAGACAAGACACAGGAAGAAAACAGGTAGTCAGCTGACCGCGCGTGGTTCCGCCTGCGCCGTCCTGCCTCCAGATTAAAGACAGATCCCATATCGCTCGAGTATAAACACGCGTTGGAATATCAAAAAAAAAAATAGCTCCACGTATGCGCTGCGAGAAGGTAAGCCGTAGGAGGAAGATTATTTTATGATCAATCCTACCTGCAAGGGTGCAGACGCGAAGTTTCCACCATTTCTTAGTAATATCTCCTCCCTATGGCGAACCTTTTCTTGCACCTAATCGTCGCGTGTCCTTCTGTTTTTATATTCTGGCGCGTGTATATACTGGAGCGATAAGGGATTCGTCTGTAATTTTGAAGGGAGGACGGCGCAGGCGGGACCCCGCGCGAACTTCTTGTTGCAGAGTCCCTCCGCGAAGGGTATGTATTGGGCCTCGTCGCGAGTAATCGCGTGTAATTTTTTACTACATAAACGCGTGGGTGAGATAGTAAAGATTAAGAGTTTGTTTTACATCAGATGTTTATGAAAATATTCTAGCAGCGGCTTACTGATGAACGCGGCGGATTGATTGCAAGGTATTCAGTGGAACTAGGTGTATTTCTATATACTTATAATAAAACTGAATTTAGTTCATCAATGTCTGAAAACAAGATATTCTAATGTGTCTGCTCCGTGAATTTTCGCCGGTTAACCCTCCGACTACGGAACTTCGGAGGCCGATGCCAGGGTCATTTTTGACTCACACTGATATTTCACTAATACATAGGTAGTCACGGCCCCTTGAGCTCGAGAGTTGAGACCCTCACTGATGTACTACTAACACAATGACAGTCGCTCTAACTCGAGACCCTCACCAATATGTATTACTGCTACCGCAGTGACGGTCGTTCGAACTCCAGCAGTCGGTTTTGGATTAGGTTAGGATTTGCGTTATACGATATGAAAGAATAATCTTATGAATTATGATAGAAATATTTATTATTTTTTTATTTCTCTTGCACGGGGAAGACCCATTTAGTAACAAAGATAGTAAATGATATATAGTAGAGATAAGCATTACAACTAACAGTCAGAACGAAACAGAGTACAGAAATATTTACATTACAGACCATTATATACTTACATTACAAAACATTATATATTTACATTACAAGCTTCACATATAATTGTCCTTGTTTCTTGAAAATGTTTTTTGCATACATGTCTATTACACTCACTGCAAAGAGTTGGATATTTATTATCGCTTCCTACGCATAAACAACATCTAGCACGCTTTTGTATTTCTAATTTTGGTTTTTTTACAATTTTCCTCCCCGTCGCTTCAATCGCACTTATCAGAGGCTTATGTAGCCCTGATTCATTATGTTCGAATTCCGAGGCTCTTCGGTCTATGTTTTTATGCGATAAATTTTGCGCTAGCTGTTCTAAAAATAATTTTCTTTTAACTTTAATTCTAGACGTAACTTCCCATGTAGGATTTTTTGTCTGCCATATAACAAAAGCGTTATATGCAGCAATGTCTATGTAGTGCATAAACAGGGACAAGGGCCAACGGCGTGTACATCGTCGACAAGAATATTCTCTGGCGAGCTTATCAAGAACATCCACACCACTTTTTGTGGAATTGTAATAATTAATTATTTCGGGCTTGAATTTCTCAGTTTCTGAAGATATCTCATCTTTATGGTGCAGTGTCGAAAGTAAAACAACACACTTTCGCGGTTTTGTCATATACGAAACTAACGTTAAATTATCTGTAAATAAAAATTGGGACGAATGTTGAGGCCGCTTTGCTATATTTACAAGACTTTTCGGTAAGTCGCGTCTATTTTTTCTAACGGTGCCGACTAAAAATATTTTACTATCCAATAATGATTCAGCTAAAGATATATCGGTAAAGAAATTGTCTGTTGTTACACAACGTCCGGAATTTTTCCACATATTTGTTAATTCTTTCACCACACGTTGTCCTTGCTGCTTTTCTGGGGCGTTTCCACGTTTTCCCAGGTAGACCTCCATGTTGCAACAGTAAAATGTCGTGGAGTCGCAAAGTGTCCATATTTTTATACCGTATTTGCCGGGTTTGCTGGGCATGTACACTTTGAAAGAGCAACGGCCGCGAAATGTAACCAGCTGCTCGTCGACGCACCCAACGTCCGTTGCGTTGTACGAATTCTGACAATTGTCAGCAAAAATGTTTGTCACATCCCTTAGTGGTGCCAGTTTGTCGACCGCTTTCCTTGCTTCACGTGTGGCGGAATCATCGAAACGAAGATACCGCAAAATCTGTACAAAGCGATCACGTGACATTATAGCCGCGTAATATCGTCGCGAGAGTGCCGGATTTTGTTTCCATAAGTCCTTTTTAGATTCGCGGGATTCTCTAAACCGTCCAATCAGCAACACGAGTCCAAAAAATGCGTCCATTTCGACACGATCTACAGGTTTCCATTTCTTCTTTGGAGGTAGACTCTCCCGTGCCTTCTTATTGGTGTATAAAATGGCGGTTTGAATGATTTCCTCACTAATAAATAATTTGAAACATTCCTCCATTGTTTCCACGTGTTCACTCCTTTCAGTTAGTGAACCCTTACGTGAAAGATGAACATCTCCCTGATTATTGTCAGGTGTGGTGGGCTGCCAACTGCGTCCAAACACAACTTGATTGTGAACTGTATCTTGCGTTCGAAATTGATCCGGTTCCAAATCTTCCACCTGTGGCTCAGCGTCACTATCTGGATTTCCATTGTCCTCCGAATCTTGAACCTCAGGCTCATCGTCACTATGTGACGAATTTCCATCGTCCGATGATTTTTCACAATAATTATCGGAGTCTTCCTCTTCAAATTGTGAAAAAAGGCTGTGCTCATTCACTGATACTTCAGCCATTATGTGTATGAAATGTTTTTCAGTGGATGGGCAGCACACACGCGAAAAATACACAGTGGATAGCACTAACAAACAATTATCGTTTGGTACGAAAGACGTGGAGGGCTTCTGTAATGGCGACTAGCGTGTCCAAGAACCGTACAAGACTGTCCGCATCCTTGCGGAAAGGTCGTAGCGGCCTTGCCGTGACGCTATCTGGGTTTTTCCCAGGTTCTCCCGCGCGGTTTTCCCGGACCGGGACCGTTTGCGCGGGAGATTATCTTACATATCGACGCGCGTTACGAAGAATAGCACGTTTCATTTTTTTCTTATGGACAACTGCATGTAGAAAAAATGAAACGTGCTACTTTTCGTAACGCGCGTCGATATGTCCGCGAAACCGAAAGAATAAAACAAGGAAGATAACAAAAACAACTACTAAAACCGTGCTCAAATTTAACGGTATGAATGAGGTGGTGAAGATGAGCGAATGCGCGTGAGACATGGCAGAACGAATGTACTGATTGGGTGAGAGACGGATGCGAAAAATCCAAGCGTATCGATAACGGAAGCGATCGAATAGTCTGGATCTGATGATCAAGCGATCGCTAAGGAAAAGCGTTGTATAAGAACAATTACAGCATACATATTATAACATAATATAATATTGTATTTGGACGTAATTGGCAGTGCACTGCACTTGACAATAGTCACGCAGAAGTTCACTTTTCACGTAAGTGTTCACTAACCGGAAGAAGTGAATACGTAAAAACGATGGAGGAATGTTTAAATTTGTCCATCAATAAATAAATCATCGATATCCTTATTTTATACATCAATAAGAAGGCACGGGAGATTCTACTACCAAACAAGACATGGAAACCTGTAGATCATGTTGAAATGCATGCGTTTTTTGGCCTCGTATTATATTATGTTACAATAATTTATATATATTCTCTATATAATATATGTGTATAATATCGCGAAGGAGTTCTTCACTTTCCGATTTCACGGAGAGCTCCGTCAGTATGTGCGTGCCGCTCTCGAGACCGCGAGTCCCCACCACTGACTCTGTCACTGTGTGCGTGTCCCTCTCGAGACGGGGGTCAAAAATGACTCCGGCATAGCCTAGCGAGGGTTAAAAAGGAAAGACTAGACAGAGTTAGAGATAGCGAATAAAAGAAAAAAAACAGAGAAAAAACATAGAGAGGGTGAAGAGAAAGCGTGTGATAAGAAAGCTGTCCCCCGGTACGCAAAGACCTGGTCGCCAAATGTTCCTGACGCTGACCAGGCCTGTGCGAACCCTTGAAATTAAGTAGGTAGATGGAAGCAGAAACGGCAGGAAGAGGTAGGTACATATAAAGGAGTAAAAGTGAAAGTTAGAAATAGCTACAGAAACAGAAAAAAAAATATGGCAAAGATGTAGTTTAGTATGAAAGTTGTATTTTTGTGTATCCATCACTCTATTCTGATAGCTAATGAACATAGTATGTAACCATGCAAACAAATATGTCGTATTCATGTTAATTACAAAAAAATTGATCTGAAGTTGACCTCTCATATTCGAACGACCCTCGACTGTGTGAGGCAGGGTGAGCCAGTGTGACCCAGGAATCCATTTGTCACGTCCATATCGATACGATAAGAGTGCGTTTAAGAAATGCCTACTCCTTTTATAATTTCTATTGTTTGTGTAAGAGTAGTTGATAGTAATAATTATGATCGTCACAACAGGGAATGTGTTAACTGCAATTTCATTTGCCATCGCATTGTCGGGGAAACATTTGGACATTTTTTACAAGTACCCTTGTAAAATTTTACAGTCGTTATAACTGACTCATAAACCATTTCCAGAATTTATAGCACCTTCAGGTCAACCAAATGTAACTTCCTAAAAACAGATGTTTCGGTGTACCCTACAGTAACAGCATTTATGGTATCCTCTATAAGCCAGGCATATCGAGGAATTTCTATACTTTTCGCGAACGTATATCGCGATCGTGTCTTGCCGGTCATTTCGCAGATCGATGATATATATCGAACAAGTAGTACACCACTGCGGTGGATCGTGTAAAAAGCATGTGGAGTCGACGTAGAAATGGGAGCCCGAACTCGCTGTCTCTAACAAGTAGTGGCGAGTATAATCTTCTGGCGTGCACGAAGGAGCGTCGCTCCAGCGTTCCCGTACTTCGGCGTGCCGCGCGGCGTGTGACGCGCCGGAACGCGCGCCGGAACGACCGTGTAAAGGCACCTATTCGAACCCGAATTCTACAATAATCAATATTGGCAACAGTAAAATAAGGATGATGATTACACATTACAAGCCTGGCTATATTTAAATTGTGGAATTCTTTCTTGCCTTTTCTGCCTAGCCAGGAAAATTGCAAGGCGGTATCGTTACTTATTAAAGACGTTAACGTGCGTTTGACAAAATTGTAAATCCCCGAGCTCCCAAAATTTGCCAATTCATTAACCTGAAATATAAAAATTATTAAACATTAACAAATTAAGTATACTTACGTTTCGAAGATGTAAACAAAAGGATTTTGGAAAAGTTGAAACTGTACATGTTTTATACATAGGGGAAGGTGAGGTAAAACGGAACGCTTAACTTTGGAGGGTGATAACTTAAAATCGGGAGGAGAAAAAGACACGAGACCTTGACAGGAGTCTTCAGTGGACCTTAGACTATGTATAAGAAAATCAAGGTCATTGTTAAGAAAAATCTTTGGGAACGACGGAAAATGAAATTTACCGGAGTTATTTAAATCTTCGCATCGCTCAAATGGTGGGGTAAAACGGAACACTCACTCGAAGACCGTGTAAACGTACAAAAACTTTATTTCTATAATTTAAAATGTATTAATTTATGTTAAAATCTATAAATATATGTTTTAGGTATAACTATTGCAAATAAAATATAACAAAAATATATATTATACAGTAAGAGAAAATATTTTATTAGATAACATGAAAATTACGGAAAATAATCAAATATAAATAAATATAATATCGTAAAAGATGGATAGATTAATACAGTTTGTTTATTATTGTATGAACAATAAGCGGGCCGGAATCACCCGCTGGTTGGAATTAATCCCCATAAAAAACTTCAAAAAAGTAAAAAGAATTACGCCAAGTACATGAAGAAGTCAAAGACGGAAAAGAGTATTATAAAATAAATCACAAAAATAGAAGATAATAATTACAACTGATAATAATAATTACTGATTTCTTGCACCAGTTTGGCCGCCTTCCGGGCTTGATTATAGTCATCTGGAAGTACATATTAGTAATCAATTGAATTGCATATTTATTCCCTCTCGTAATTTGTGCGTACCAAATGTGCCATTTCTAAAGGCGATTATATTAAATTCAATTATACAATTCAGTGAAAATTTTAGGATGGTCTCTTTGAAATTAACGTCGCAAAGAGCTAGGTATTGGGAATTTCCCGGCCCAGGTAATCGAGCCGCGCGGTCCGCTTTTACGGTCGGTTTACCACTCGCACCCCAGATATTACTGCAGTAATGAGGTTTGAAAATAATATCGGTTGATCTCGTACCCGTCTCAAGTTCAAAAATTTTAGCTACGACAGGCTTGTCCGCGGCGCTTTACCCTTGTACGGAGAGATTTGTCGCCACCTGCGTGTGAAAGCCACAATAATGGCACATCGTTCCAAAAAATGATATTAACGGAAGCCGGTATAGGCGTGGCGTTGAATAGCTAAAACATTCAGACACAAAAATTCTAGAAAAAAATTCAAACACCGTGTATAGAGAGAACTCAAAAATTGTTGAGAACAGTGCGGTTTATTCGAAATTACGAGAATAGAGGCGATACAATAGAGGCGTGACAATTTCGGCGAATGTTGTCGAGATACTACTCTGTGTAACCGAGCACTCAGGTCGCTCACGAGAGCGTAAGCGTGTGTATGAATGTATGAGAGGTGTTGTTTAGAAGAGTATGTATGTATGATGTCGCGAAAAGTAAATAAGAAGTCCGTCAGCTGTTCGAGAATGTCCTGGTTGCCTTGCGGCTGATGTGAAATGGAGAGAGAGAAAGAAAGACAGAAAGATAGAGAAAGAGAGATAGATAGAGAGAGAGATGATTCTGCCGAAACACACCGCTGCAATCAAAGACACGTCCCATTAGTTAAACCTTACGTCTGATCTAGGTATGCACTGCATTAAGGATAAAATCATAAAAATGTAAACCAGAACAATAGATTCTCAGGTCTGCAGAACTCACACGGATAGGAGTAAAAATATACTTGTGTGCAGTGTGGTGGGAAGAAAGTGGGGACGCCGGTAGGGCATAGTGGGGGTAAGCGTTTGGGCCCCGCGTCCCACGATTCTGGCATCACTACTGGCCACGGAATGGGGTTAGCAAGGACGGCAGTTACTTGAGAACCGCTGAGCAGAACGTAGTTCAAAGCTCTTAAAGGATCGGAAAGGCCACATTTTGTATTGAAGACGTACATATATTTTCTTTTCCATCGTGGCATATATTTTACAGTTTTATTTTTAATTTCAGTGTAGATTATTACAGCGTAATTTCTGCGTAGTTTCTATTTCCATCTAGTACATATTTTCTACAGGTAAGTGGATTCTACTTTGATAATTAACTTCATAAATCTTGTTTCCCTTTTTCCAAATGACTGGAAAACTTAAATTACATAAATATTATAAGCGTGCTAGTAAATCCGCACGTATGTTTGCGTCTGAAAATTATGTGCATCAAGAAGCCTCAACATCATCAGGTGTTAGGTTTTCAGAGAGTAATGATATCAGTTCCCATTCTTGTTTCAATATCAGTGAAAACAATATAGAACCTTCCACTCGTCTAGAAGAACTTGAAGATTCCCTTTATGTAGAACATTTTAACGTTACACACAATTCTGATGAATATAATTCCACTATTAATAATGTCCCTGAAAACTTTACAGATCAAACGAATCATCCAGATTTATCTTTCTTGCTGGTACAGTGGGCTTTGAAACATAATATTACACATTCCGCAATTAATGATTTGATCCCTATTTTCAAGGAAACAGTTCCGAATAATAATTTACCATCAGATGCCAGAACCCTTTTGAAAACAGTTAGAAAAGTCGAATATAGAATCGTCGAACCAGGTCGTTATTTCCATTTTGGATTAAAAAATAGCATTGTGAAGCTCGTTAAATCTGTAGATATGTCCCTTTTTAAAAATAACAAAATTTCAATTAGTATAAATGTTGATGGTTTACCACTGGCTAACAGTAGCGGTAGTCAAGTTTATCCCATATTATGTAGTCTAGCAGAGTTTCAAGATGTTGATATGGTTGGCATCTACCATGGTTATCAGAAACCGAAAGATGCCAACTGTTTCTTACATGATTTTACAAAGGAGGCAGTAGACATTATTAATAATGGAATTTCAATTAATGGACAGTTATATTATGTAGAAGTAAAATCTTTTATTTGCGATGTACCTGCAAAGGCATACATCAAATACACGAAAGGACACGCAGGATATTCTTCCTGTACCAAATGCTATATCCGCGGAGAGTCTAGGAACGGTACAACGTGTTTTCCTGATATTGATAATATCTGTTTACAGACAGATTCTGAATTCAGGCGCAAAAAGGTAGACGATCATCATACCGGCACATCAATTTTAGAAACAATTCCTGGTCTTAATATGATTGATTCCTTCCCTCTCGATTATATGCATCTAATTTGTCTCGGCGTAGTAAAGAAATTGGTTTACAATCTGTGGTGTTGTGGGAAGCCGTGGACAAAATTAAAGCCTGAGGGACGCTCAGGCATATCTCAGTCATTGAAACATCTGGCAAGATGTATTCCAGTCCAGTTTAACAGAAAGCCCCGAAGTCTAGACGATGCAAGTAGATGGAAAGCAACGGAATATCGACAATTCTTATTCTACACTGGTCCAGTAGCTTTGTTAAAGAATATAAGCGACGATAGATATTTGAATTTTATGGCGTTACATGTAGCTTCAGTTATTTTATCAAATTCCAGACATTTTAATCGTATTGATGACGCATCAGAATTGTTCAAAAAGTTTATTCACACATTTAAAATGTTATATGATTCAGAAAAGGTATCGCAAAATATTCACAATCTTTTACATATCCCGCAGGATGTTAGAAATCATGGGCCACTCGATAATTTCAGTTGCTTTCCTTTTGAAAATTTTTTACAAAGTATCTTACAGTCCGTTAGGACGAATGACAAACCGTTACAGCAAATAGTAAAACGACACAGTGAGAAATCCAATTTTGTTAGCATTAATAAGCGTCCTAATGTTGTATTTCCGTTTTTTAAAACTGAACATTTCGAGAGTCCGCTAATGAGGGATATTGCAGCTTCTAAGCAGTTCAGATCTATTGTTTTTAAAAATTTTATCTTGAAAATCAGTGATCCTGATAACTGTTGTTGTCTTTATGATGGCAGTATTATCGTCGTAAAAAATTTAATATTGCATGCTAATGAACAGAAAGTAGTTGGTAAAAAATTTACGGTTGTCACAGATTTTTATAAAAAACCATTCAAATCATCTAAAATAGGAATTTTTCAAGTACAAGCATGTCATTTAAGTTCTTTTCAAACTTTTGACGTCAAAGACATTGCCTACAAATGTGTAAAATTAGAAATTGACCAAAAAATTATTATTTTTCCACTACTTCACTGCACTAACTTTTCAGAAGTATAATAAATCTTTCTATATTATTAAGGATTTCTACATTATATAAGGTAAATGTACCAGTGCCCGGCCATGTCCCAGTACCTGAACAGCAATGCGAATTTTATTTATTTTTAAGCTGAATTTTTAATATAATTCAAAACAAAAAATAGCACCATAATGCATAAGTATTGAGCAATATTAATTAAATTCATTATTATAGAAAATTAAAAATCGTTAGATAGAAATAATTATTTTGTAACACACTTCGTACGCATAGCAGATTCCGTGAAATTTCTTTAGCTTCTGTCAAGACACTTCTGTCATTTACTAAGCAAAATATTGACAGCATTTCGTATTTGTATATTATAATAGTACATTATTATAATAGTAAATAGATTTAAATTTAGTTTAAGATAGTTAAATTTGCAAGAAAATTAATATTTTTTTAAACAAGACTAAGTTTATTTACTGGTACAAGAATTTCGTGAAAGTAAGTAATTTAGACATGCATTTTTAGGTTGTCCACTTACTGGGACGACATAATTCAAGTATTGGGACATACAGTTTTAGGTTGTCCGGTTACTGGGACATATGCATTTTTTCGTATTTTCATTAATAAACACGTCTATTATAATACATAACCTTTTTTTGCAGTTTCCAATAGTATAATATTGTGTTATCTATCACATTCCAACAACATTTTTTTATTTCATGATGGTTTTACAAATTAAATTAGGAGACAAACTTTGCCGCTATTCCTTAAGCCCCTTAAGCGTCCGGGTATTGGTACATTTACCTTACAACATTTTTGTACTGTAACGGCAAGTCGTAACTCCATTTACTTCTCGCAAACCAACAATGTCAGTACCTAATCTCACTCATTTTCCAGCGTATACGGTGAAACCAACACTGCGCGCGCGCGCACACACACACACAGGGTGGGCCCTATAGCTTTGCATACCAGACAGCGGTTACAATCCCTCGTTTCCTTTAACTAATGTATCGACATTTCTAAACTAATACACAAACGTCTTAAAAATATCTTTTAAACGCCTGTTTCGGACCTAACCAAGACGTCTTAGAGACGTTTTATTTTTCCTTGCATAAATTTTTACTAGTATGAAATAATATATTTGCATGTAATCATCCTATCCATGTTATCCTTCTTGACACATCCTTATCCTCTCCTGATGGAAGAAGTCTACCACCTTCCCGTGGTTTCCATCGAGCAATGACACTTATTCCATGTAAGTGGAAACTGTAAGTAATCAAAATCAAAATAAGTAAGACAAACTGACATTTATAAATTTGATTCTTATACAAAAAGTGTTATTGGCCAAGAGTAGACTGTTCCTAATGAAATGTACAAAGCGAGCAATTATTTAATTATCTCAAACAGAATGCATCGCTGTCCTTAACATGAGTGAGATATTCTGAGAATATTAATTACTTAGGTTTCAAGTTTTACTGGTTGTAATGTAGAATATATTGTTTCATAAATACTTGGGTATTACTTCAATTTGCTCATCTTCTCTTCGTAATCTCACCGCTTTTTGATACAGTTATACTTTATAGTTTTAGCTCATCGTACATACTAACTTTGCGGCCCGCAGTTCTGCACCACACGTTTCTGCCAAAGGGCGGCCCACAATTTTATTCGGCAAACTTTTCGCTGATCGTCTTTTCCTGTAGCTTCCTTTTCTGCATACTACGCTAATACGTGTAATTGATTCCAGATGACTATATGCGGAAGCTATGAGAAAATAAAAGAAGCGATTTACAATCCGAAACAGAGTTTTCCAATAAGCGCAAAAGGATAGGGAAAACATTTTCAAGCAACCAGGTACCAATCGCTAGACGAATTTTCTTTGCCAACACCTCTGAAAATTAGAAGTTACCACGAGTCACCCAACATTAGGTAAAAATTATAACATCTGGAGCTATTTAATTATTTTTGTTATATTCATTTTTTTACAGAAATTATTATTTTTTCAGACAATATTTAGTACATTCCAGCGAGACCCCTAACCCGGAAGAATTACAAACAACTAATAACAGCGAACAAAACAGCCAGCGGGGCAGGGGGATACAAGTTTAAGGAATGAAGACATTGTTATTGGTAAATTAATATTATTTGTATAAAGATATAGTATGCGTATTGTGTTAAAATAAAAAATATGAAATGTAATAAATATTTTGCAGAAAATGTAGACGCACAACTGTCTAGTTGTAGCGGGTATCAGCGAAAAGAAAAATATTTTGAAATCCTTGTGACACAAGCCCATTTAATAATAGCTCTCGCAGTGGAAACTCAACAAGAAGTCAAAAATTTAAACAACCACGGTTCCGCACAAATTATACAAATATTCGAGGCCATTTTAAAAAATGCAGCGGAATTTGAAGACTGAGTAAGTGAAATGCCATCTTTGTTTATATTATATATATATACATATTTCCTGTATGCAAAACACATGTAAAGTTACAAACATTTTTCAAAATTCGTTTTCGGTAGTTCTTACAAACGAAATTATAGTTCATTTGGTAATGTTATATAATTTTTATATCTCAGATTTGCGAGTTGGGATTTTTGGTGGGTCCAGCCACAGCCGTCTTTAATACTAGCCGTGCTGAACAACGTGGCAACACCAGTCATGTAAGAATCGGGAGTCCGACCGAGTCCGACTCTTGAATCTTAGGAGCTTGGCAAGTCTTGGGGCGGACTTTGTTGACAGACGTTGATTAACGCTTTTTTAGAAAAATTGATACAAATATACGACATTTTTTAATAATTACATACCAAATAATATATAAATACTACAATTTTTTGTTGTTCGGTAAATTCCCTCACCACCTCAGGGGTATTACCATGGCGCGTTACCGTTTGAATTATAAAGTGGGTGGTTCGCCAATAGCCCTATCATCCCACATAATAAAATGAAATGAAAACGTAACAAAAATAAAAGATCAAAATATACATTTCCTACAGTGTTTCCTTTATCCTCTACAATCTATAACTTACAGATATTACAATTTAATTTTTTGGAAACAGAATGAGATCCATAACCGGATATATAAATACTAAGTACTTGGCTCGCTTCTAAAAACACTAATAGTATAACGGGTGCAGCACGCATGCAACATTTCACACACTTTAGAGTAGTTCATGAGTTAGACGCTGTTCATGAGTAGAGGACGCTAAATTCAGTTTTCAAATTGCAGGTCGGTAACACAGTTTCGCTCGAGACACAAACCCCCTTAAACCCTAACCTAGAACTACATATACTAGATATACAAAAACATTATGAAAGCTGTATAAAAACTAAATGAAAACAATATAAAAACTGTATAAAATCTGCTTGCAAACATTCGGTCAAAAACATTTAAACAAATGCATCTGTTTTGTGTTTTCCATTGTTCTGGAAGCATTCATAAACATTTGTTTGTATGGAGATGTAATTAAGCTTTACGTGTTCGATCTATCCATACTTCGTGGATGGTATGGGTTATTTAGACAGCGGTTACAATCCCTGGTTTCCTTTAATTAATCTCTAAAATAACACACAGATGGCTTAAAAACATATTATAAACGCTTCTTTCAGACCTAACCAAAATGTTTTAAAAACGTCTTACATTCGCCTGTTTCGGACGTAACCAAACCGTATTCTGGACATTTTCAAAACGTCTGCACAATACGTTTTTAAAACGTCTGCAAAGTACGTTTTTAAAACGTCCGTAAAAGGACGTTTTTAAAACGTCCGTAAAAGGACGTCTTTAAAACGTCCGGAAAAGGACGTTTTTAAAACGTCCGTAAAGTACGTTTTTAAAACGTTTTCTGGACATTTTTAAAACGTTTTCTGGACGTTTTTAAAACGTCCATAAAACGTCCAGAAAACGTTTTAAGAACGTCCATTTTCACAAATCAAGCCGTGGACATTCAGACGTAAAATGGACGTAAAATGGACGTTTTTAAAACGTCCTGTGCTACCTGGGTTATTGCAGCAAGTTTTTGCTTTACCTTCCCGACGGACATTGCTGAAAGTTTTGAACAAAGTTCCATTCCAATGTGGAATGAATAACCGCATCCTCGACAGCTTAAGATGCGCAGCAATGAAAATGAAAAACCCACTTCATAGAATCTGTACGCTAATGTTTGACGAGATGGCATTACAGCCGTCTTTGTCATACAATTCGACGACGGATTCTGTTGAGGGGTTTCTCAACTGTGGCGAAGGTAATAAACTCGAATTTGCTGATCATGCCATGGTTTTTATGGTTCGCGGTGTTCACATTAATTGGAAACAACCGGTAGCTTATTTCTTTACACGCGGCGCGATGACTTCGGTGCATATTATTAGAAATATTCATAAGTCATTGTCAATTCACTACACAACGCTGGACTGAGTGTAGGTGCGACTGTGTGCGACCAGCGCCAGCGGCAGTGGCCGGGATGGTAACACCGGTTCTCGTCCGATCACCGAAGTTAAGCATCCTGGGGCGAGGTACGGGGAAAGATGGGTGACCGTTTTTCTCCCGTTGCGTCGCTTGCTGCTGGCACACACATGGGTAGGTCCCTACGGTTGCGAACGTATATAATTCGTGACTTGACGGCCTTACCCTATAGAAAAATTCCTTACGGTGACCCCATCGAGTCAAGACGTGGTCTCTCGGAACTCACTCTTCTTTCCGTCCTCCCTGTGGCCTGCACGGTGGTTCGCTAGAAAAGTATTGAAGCTCACTCCATCTTGCCTGGTTTAAATGCTGCTATAGAGGAGACTCTGAGGCGCAGCGCGTCAGTTGGACCTTATCAAAACCGACACTATCTGTGTGCGACCAGCATGCAGCAAATGTAGCGGCTATCAACACCCTAATTAGGGACACTGACGCCGATTACATTCGCAAACGATCTGAGAAGAGACACGTTGGATTTGAGCTGGATGGGAAGATAATTATCCCACTTTTTGATCCACCTCACCTATTAAAGGGAATTCGCAACAACTTCCTGGATAATCGGGTGAAGTTTTCCTGGATACGGAAAGACCAGGTCGGTTCATGGGCGGACATTGTCCAGCTATATCAAATGGACAGGGGCGACGTCACGTCACGAATGTGCTACAAGCTGACTAATTCCCACGTTTATGCAAAAGAAATGCGTAAAATGAAAGTCAGCATAGCTGCACAGGTTCTGTCCCACAGAGTTTCCGCAGCTATACGATGGGCTATAAACCACGGTATGTATATGTTAGTTTGTATATTTATAAATGAAGCTTTGCACAACATGATGAAATATGTACATAATATATACAAGATAATATATACAGCTGTATATTACATTTTCAGGACGAGAAAACATTATGCCGCCTACCGCAGAAGACACGGCAGATTTTTTGATATTCTTCGATCAACTATTTGACAGTGTCAATAGTTCGTCGATCGAAGCACCGGAAGGAAAGGCGTTAAAAGGTGCAATCACCGCAGAGACCACGCACGAAGAATTTTGGGGAGACGCGTTAAAGGTCCTCTCATCGATGGAATTCATCAGCGCAAGCGGAGTGAAGAAACCACCGACGATCAACAATTGGATCCGCACCCTTAAAGGATTTATATGTATATGGAGAGATTTGAAGGCTCGAGGCTTCAGTTCTCTTCGCCTTAGAAATTTCAATCAAGATCCACTCGAAAATTTCTTCGGGTGTATTCGAAGTCATGGTGTACGAAATGTGAACCCCACGTGTGCTTCTTTCAAGAATTCGTTTAAAAGTCTAATTGTCAACAATTTTATGTCGAGTCATTCGCGTAATGCTAATTGTGAAATTGACAGTGGGGAAACACTCGATACCCTGACACATTTTGTAGCGAATACGCCCGAAACCAGCGAATCAGATACACTTCGAGTGGATTTTTCGAGTATACCACAATATACGCATGCAAGTTCAGCGTCTCTCACAAACGTAATAGAAAACACGCATGCGTATATTGCCGGATACCTTGCAAAGAGAATAATCAAAAGCGTAAAAAATTGTTCTTTTTGCAAGGCACAGTTACTTGTAACTCATACGGATTCGAGCAGTACATTTATAAGTAGTATGGAATACAGACAGAATCTATTACTTCGGCCCCATACTACTTTTACTAATATGTTTTCACAGCTTGTCCATTTGAATAGTTTTTTTATATCCAAATTGATCACGTTTGATCGCATAACAGCACGTTTAGTTATAGCTTCCAAGAGGCATTTGCCAAATACGTTACGGAGTTGCAAGAAACATAATTTATATGATATATTTATAACAAAATTTGTTACATTTTTTATTCTTAATTATACAAAAAATATTAATCTTATACTATTAGGACAGCGCTCCGGACTGCCAAATGATTGTATACACGAATTGGCTCGCACAACGTATTCAAAAAAGTGTGGAAAGAAATGATGTGCTTGAGTTGTTCGGAAAGTTCGTAGCGTTTCTAACGGCTGTTGAATATATATAGAACTCAAGAAGTTTTCATGTTTTTTTTTAAATTACCCATTTCTTTCAAATGGCGTAGGAACGTTCGGCGTTATTTGTAGGAAAGTTGTTGTGTTCTAGGGTAAGTGTGGGTATTACTGCGGACTTTTAAGGTAGGTTAACTTTAGAACCCTCGATACGGCGTTCAAATGAATGAAAGTTCCTCCTTCTTTTTTTAAAAGAAAGGTGGGACCTTAATAATTCCATAAAAAAATATGAGGGCGGGGTAATATGTACAGTTAATTAAAAACACAGAGATTTGTCGATCAATGTCATTGCATGAGTTACTGCGGACATGCATGTATTACTGCGTGCCAGTTACTAACGAAAAATCAGTTACTGCGCATGTATTACTGCGGTCTGATGTCAGGCGAAACATAACCTTAATACCTTTGCAGGTTACGTAGACAGAAGTGAATACGGTCGGAAGAAAGGTTAGGTAGCGCAATGGTCGGTCCGCAGTAATACATGCACATGGTGTAAAGTACTGCACCTAATACTGCGGTGACAAATAAAAATTAAAACTAAAATGTAGACGACTGATTGATTGTTTTTCTGGAAAAATAACTCTTATTCTACCGAGCAATAATGCTACATTACATGTATTACTATTAATAACAAAAATATAAATGTTTTTCTAGTAGGTGTTCATGACCGCCATATCGGGAATCGACCGAAGTTTCGCCTTGACGAATTTCAAACTACGATAAAAGAATTAATAATAACTTTGCTGTACATATTTATTAATAATTACCTGTAATAGAGTTTAAAATAATTTTATTAAAAATTTTCAAGAGATTATGTACTTTCTAACATTAAATATGATCTGTTTTAGAATATCCGCAGTAATCGGGGCATCCGCAGTAATACCCACACTTACCCTATATGTTTAACAGTCGTCAAAAGCGCTACGAACTTTTCGAACAATCCAATATTTTCGATTTTTGTATTGTTATCGTTCTTCTTTTTATTCTTCGTTTTATTCTTATTAGATTTAAGTATTTAATTATTATTAGGACATAAGACTTTTGTATATTCTCTGTAAAACTACCTGCCCCCTCCCCTAATAAAGCGCGAATGTGGCCGTGGAGCAGAGTTGGGCAAACTGTACGATTAAAAAAGTACGATTAAAATAATATGTAATCAATTACACAATTACATTTTAATCGTAATTTGTAATTAGATTACATTTTGCCCAACTCTGCCGTGGGGTTTTAGTGAGTAAAAGTCTCACACTACCCCGACGGCTCCAGTCTTCCCCTGGAGCTATCGGGGTGTCCTATGTGGATTTCCCCACGTTAAAAAAAAAATGCGCCGTTATATTTTAAGCTATTGCATAGAACATCGATTATAGTATTTATTATGAAGCATTGTAGATCTTCGTAGAAATGTTTCTTGTAATCATAATAAATTACACATTAACAATTTACGAGTTTAAATTTGTGCAAAATTCCCCTATAAATTATACACAATTTTATTAAATGTATTATTATGTGTTCTTTTTCAGGCGAGACACTCAGTGACTGACCACTGGTGATTGGGATACGATCACGCATTTTTTATCTTTTTTCAAAAGAGAAAAAAATGCGCGATCCTGTCCCAATCATTAGTGGTCAGCCACTGAATGTCTCGTCTAAGCAATTAATATATTCAAATGGATCAGAGATTTCCCGCTCTCGACGCTCTCGTTTTACTCTTGAGCCGCGTCGCGAGCGGCGCTGTAAAATGTCCCACTCCGGCTATGAGAGATACTTATCTATAGTTATCTATGGCTTAGAGCTTAGACCAGTGATGCCAGAAAGAGGACGGGTCCTCTCGAGAATTTCCCCCACCACGCATGCACACTACGCCGGAGCGGCGTGTCCGTGAGCTCGGCGCTTCGGACAACGTCGGGAAGACGAGAGAGAAAACGAATGTGCGTCTTTCTCTCTCGTTCTTGAAACACTGTGATCCATGGTGGGGTGCAAGCGACACGCGGCCGTGCGCGATGTTCTTGGATGCCTCGAGATTCACTTTTCCCTTTCTGACATATGTATAATACTCTTGTAATGAAAAAAAATTTGGAAAAAATTTTATTACGGAAATCACGTTTTAAGACCTCCTGATCACGTTTTGGCTATTTAGAAAAGAGCTTTTTTTTAAATATCTCATATATTTGTTAATACGATTACGTTTAAACGGCAAAATGGATTTCAATGAAACTTTATATTTAAATTTTATATTGTCTTAAGATCCGATTAGATCACGAAAAACCATAATTACCCGTTGTGGTTCTTCGATTTTTCAGATGTACGAACTAAATTCTACATAAAAAAAAGGTTAGATAAAGTTCTTCTGTAACTTCTTTAACGAAGAAAAATGTACATTCATAATTTCTTGTTTTCATTTTAAATTTCCGTACTTTTTATTCGAGCTATTTCTATTATTCAAACCTTAAAATGAATTTTTTATTAAAAGATGAATATGTTGATACTATAAATTGATGAACTTTGTTAAAATTAGAATCCACTCTTGGCCAGTAGCATGGACGCTGTAGCGCCTTCGATAAAAAATATTTTTTCAGAGTATGATCTAAAATCTAAACGTAATCACATTTCTCGCTAGATTTTTCGATAATTATATCAAGTTGCGACAAAGAATCACGCACTATTTACAAATTTATTACGCGCAGCGTCCACGCTACCGCTCGATGGAAACTACGGGAAAGTGGTGGTCTCTTCCATCGGGAGGGAAATATAAACGATTCGTTATGCAAAGCTAACATCGCGATATACGGTACATTAAAATGTGTAAATCGGTATGAAGGAATATTCCTTATGTCAGAAAGGGAAAAGTGAATCTCGAGGCACTCAAGAAGATCGCGCACGGCCGCGTGTCGCTTGCACCCCACCATGGATCACAGCGTTTCAAGAGCGAGAGAGAAAGACGCACATTCGTTTTCTCTCTCGTCTTCACGACGTTGTCCGAAGCGCCGAACTCACGGACACGCCGCTCCGGCGTAGTGTGCATGCGTGGTGGGGGAAATTCTCGAGAGGACCCGTCCTCTTTCTGGCATCACTGGCTTAGACCATATATACTCATAGACGCGGCCCGCTCTATATGCATCCACGAGCCGAAGTGAAGCAAAGATAACGGGCAGAAGTGACGTCACTTGTGGGCAAAAGATAATTCAAAATGGTGTTTACTGCACATTGCATCAGGCCTTAGCGTGGTTAGATCGCATATACAAACGAGGTTACAGCTTTTGTCTGTAAAGAATTATTAATAATGGTACACACGGCTCAAACGATTGTGGCCGATCGAGTTTCGATTGCATTCGAGCTCACTAGGGCTGGCTTTTTTACATCGCTACGATTCTACAGTATTTCGTGAATATGGTGGGGGCACTGCCAAGCCACAGGTTCCCGTCTAGAACACTTCCAATTCATGTTGAAACACCACTGTGGCACCATCTGCCTATGATTGTCATAATTATATAAATCCGCGCGATCGGTTCTGTTCGCGATGCTGTAGCGATAATGACACAAAGGATAAATGTCAAATGACTTTTATTGCAATGAACCTAAAAAAAATCATAATAATTTTGCCACTATAAACGATAAACTTGTAATGTCCAAAGTAAATAAATCAACGGATTTATATATAAATCCATTGATTATTATAATGGAAAACACAAATAAATAAAGCGGGAAACTAGAGTATATAGTAATGAAAAGAATGGAAACGAATGTTATGTATTTCGTAGAGATGGCAAGGGTTAAGAAACCACAATACTCAGATGAAAGTCTTGTCCAAAGTAAATAGATCAACGGATTTATAATGGAAGACACAAATAAATAAAGCGGGATGGTGTAGACCAAAGAAATACGCATTTATTTCAAAATCTACTATCTGTTATTTTATGTTAACAACGGGAAAATAAACATAACCGAAAATTAAATTTTGTGACAGGACTCAACCACGACGTTAAAAAAAAAATAATATGTAATAATAATAAATGAAAAATAAAAATATTTTTTATTTTTCATAAATTCTCAACCGGACAAATTTCTTACTTATTTTGGTTACTCGCATGAACAGAGTGACAGATATAGCGTGAAGTAAACGGATGACGTTTAATGCGAGACACGTTCGCGCAGTCCTGTCACAAAATTTAATTTTCGGTTATGTTTATTTTCCCGTTGTTAACATAAAATAACAGATAGTAGATTTTGAAATAAATGCGTATTTCTTTGGTCTACACCATCCCGCTTTATTTATTTGTGTCTTCCATTATAAATCCGTTGATCTATTTACTTTGGACAAGACTTTCATCTGAGTATTCTGGTTTCTTAACCATTGCCATCTCTACGAAATACATAACATTCGTTTCCATTCTTATCATTACTACTCTAGTTTCCCGCTTTATTTATTTGTGTTTTCCATTATAATAATCAATGGATTTATATATAAATCCGTTGATTTATTTACTTTGGACATTACAAGTTTATCGTTTATAGTGGCAAAATTATTATGATTTTTTTTAGGTTCATTGCAATAAAAGTCATTTGACATTTATCCTTTATGTCATTTTCGCTACAGCATCGCGAACAGAACCGATCGCGCGGATTTATATAATTATGACAATCATAGGCAGATGGTGCCACAGTGGTGTTTCAACATGAATTGGAAGTGTTCTAGACGGGAACCTGTGGCTTGGCAGTGCCCCCATCATATTCACAAAATACTGTAGAATCGTAGCGATGTAAAAAAGCCATCCCTAGTGAGCTCGAATGCAATCAAAACTCGATCGGCCACAATCGTTTGAGCCGTGTGTACAAACATGTTGTATAAAAAATTGCAAAGAACGCCAAAAGCGTGGGACGAATGTATCTTTTCATCAGTAAGTGTTTCATTACTTTTAATGTTTAATATTGGCTGAATATAATATCGCTTAACCTATAATTGGTCAAATTGAATGTATTCCATTATTATTTTGCCCACATGTGACGTCACGTCGATGATTTTATCTTTGCGTCAAGGCAGTTATCTGGAGCCGCGTCTATGAGTATATATGGTCTAAGGCTTAGAGCATATACTACTGGAGGTCTCGGTCTGTCTCGGCCAGGGTCGTGAGACTTCCATGTATTCTACTGTTAATGCGGACAGCACCCTCTAGCGAATTGGGGTGGAAACAAATTTCTGTAACCGGGAAATTTGAAACGTGGAGTAGGTACTATTCAGTTAAATTCATCGAACTTCAGAACAGAGATGGGCAAAAAATTATTTGAAATAAAAATTTGTGTACGATATTTTTATTTCAAATAATTTTTTTTGCCCATCTCTGCTTCAGAAACGACTAGTACAATTTCTGTATGACTACTGGACTACACATAATCATATTGTATGCCTCCTATTTACAATTTTAGAAGTATGTGTAGTCATGCAGAAATTGTATCTCAGACGTTAGTTTTTTCAGGGAACAGAAATTAAACCGTACACATTATTTATTTGCTTAATGAACTCTTTTATTCGATATTTTGGTCGCTTTACAAACGAGTCCATTAAGGACTCCATGCTGTGGCATTTCTTTTCCATTAATTATATTATTCATTTTTTTTTCAAAATTGTGTTGTACAGAATATAGTTATACATTTAAGTAATTTCTCTTCCAATTTTTCTGCATGTTCGCAATTAAAACTAAATTTAACATAATTATTTATGTAACCTATAATATGTACAATCGTCTGCTCATTAATCTCGTGATTATTTAAAATACAAATTGAAATGAGGCATATTTGTTCAATACATTTAAGAAATGATCGATTATATTTGTCTTTTATACTTCGTGCTTTGCAATCTTTAAAAATATAGTCTCTGCACAAATTGCAGGTTATGCCGCGCAATACTGCATTGTATACATATTTGTATAAATATTTTAAAGATGTTCTTCGCAGTGGTTTTGGAAATGCATACGCAATGAATAAAATACCTTCTTTTAAATAAAATTCAAGCAACTGAACACAATTCAACACTATTAACACCACAGCTCCAAATGAAATGGAATGAAATTGCCAAAATGTCGTCGGAGGACGCGTCCAACATGACGCTGCCAATACCATCTAGCGTACAATTCTGTCACTAAATTGAGTACAGCGCCGCTAGGTGAATTGGGGTGAAACTAATCTAGTGCTAACAGTTCGCCCATAAGAGTGTCACGAGTCACGACCCTGGTCTCGGCCGAGCAGTGGCAAGTAGAGACACTCTAGTGGCAAGCAGTGGCTAGTGTGCAGCTAGTGTGTTGTCTTTCGTGACTAAATCCAGGCGAATCAGCGTCGAGTTCGGTTGCGACCAGTTGCAACCTGGGGCGTCCTGTTCTGTCAAACTGGAGGTGACTGGAGGTTTGAGGGTGTCGTGAAACAGTGAAAGTTCGGAGCGATAGCGAAGCGACGGGAGTGGCCCTTTATTCAGCATAATTGGCGAAACCCGATAGAAATGAATTGATTCCCTTGATCGTTCTCTCACGGAGTATCGAGACTATTTCGATTCGGAATCCTTTCTATTCTATCGCAGCACTCGCAACTGGAAGCCATGGAAGACGATCTGCCGACTGAGTACGATGTCATCGTCGTGGGGACGGGTATTGATTTTTCACACTATGCGTATCATTTATTTTGTTCGGCCTCTATTTTCCATATGCGTAATCGTTCTTTAATTATCTGCAGGTATGACGGAGTCCATTGTCGCTGCAGCTGCGAGCAGAATCGGTAAAAAGGTCCTTCACCTAGACAGGTATGTCTGACTCTCTTATCTCCCCCTACATCCCCCTCCCCCTCCTCTTTGTTCCACTCGCTCACTTGCTTTTTCTTCCACCCCTTAGTGCTCTCTTATTCTTTCCTCCTTTCATATATTTCTGTTCCGCTGAAAAATATCACATATTTCGTGTATTTCTGTGCGAATGTATATAGATATGTATCTGTATACAAGTTTCTCTTTAATACAGCAGATGCACTTTTGCGAAATAACTGATTATAAATTCTGCATGTAAGAAATATCAGTTCTGGTAATTTAATTCTGAAAGTTATGCTATGCATTCCTATCTGTTGGTTCCAGATGTTTAAGAAAACTATGAGAATGTACAAATAAACGTATTTAACAAGTAAATAATTAATTCTTTGTTGGAAAAGTATGGATGCAGATGTTTTTTTTTTATTACTACTAGGAAACTGGAATACAGATTCTTTTAAATTTTTCAATTTATAAGAAATACTTAACATAGGAGGATATTTATATAATTGTCTATTTATTATGTAAATTATGTCGTGTCGTGCATTTATCTTCTGTTCTCTTCAATAGCTGTCTTTGTAGAACTGAATAAATATACAAAGTTATTAATATTATTGCTTATTTAGTAAAGTAATTATTTATAAAACAAAGAGTGAAATATATATCCATACAAAAAGAAAATATTAAATGTACATAGATTATATATTAGAGAACAAGTAGATTATTAATATTCTAAGAAAACAACTAACATTCTTTAGTAGTTCAATTATTTCATTCGAATATGTATAAACTTATTTTACATCGATGTTTCAATGTCGTTTGGAACTTGAAATTTTCAGTAGAAACTTAAAATCTGTTTTGAAAATTAGATTGCAATGCTCACTTATATGGGAGTAGCAGTTGTGCTAAGTTCTCCCTAGTTTCACATTTTCCCTTTGTTTCGCAATTTGGAGTAACACAGCAAAGAATGTGTGCGAGTGCATTCAGGATAGTTTTGCTTTGCGTAAGAAATAATACGGGTCACAATTAAGCTACGTGGCATGGAATATGTTAAGTTATTAATTTCTGCTCTTAAAAAATAGTATGTTGTAAAACAATGAAAAATATAGAAACATATATATATATATATGAAGAACAGTTGCTGTTTATTGTACCTGTAGTAAAATAAGTGATTTTTTAATGAATACATATGATTAACATATGTTATACATTGTATAAAAGTTTGAAAGCATCCGATTGGCTCCTTTGATATTAAGAGCAACTATAGTCATTCACTGCTAAACAATATTTTGGTTCCTCACAAAAAGATATTGACTGTGTAAATCTCAGATCTCCAAGACTAGAGTTGCTCTTCTGTAATTACTATTTTGTTTAAGTAAGAGACAATGAATAGTATGATATAATATAGAAATAGCACATAGTCTAGTTAGCGCAGCAATAAGCTGTTAAAATCTTGTCTGTAGTGATGGGATCTGAAGCGCTTTGAATCTATATATATGACGAAAATTTCGAAGCACTTTGAACATGATTCGAAGCTTAAAACTCTTGAAAGTTTCGATAAGTTTTCAGTTTTGATAGGTCTTAAATGAACATCTGGTTGCCAAAAAGATAGCCAGATTGATTGGCCAGCGGGTCTTGCCAGGGTCGCGGTTTATGACTGTATTATCCTGTGAGTCGACGGTGGACGTACATACGGGGCCAAAACCTACCAAGACTTTGAACCAAGAGTTTCAAGACTTCTGAGATGATCAAGACTTTAAAGACTTTCAAAACATTCAAGACTTGAAAGACTTCCAAGAGTTTTAAGCTTCGAATCATGTTCGAAATGCTTGGAAGTAGTCGCCTGATATTCAAGACAGATTTGAAGCACTTCGAATCCCATCGCTACTTGTCTGCTCAGGCCCTGCCATACCGAAAGGGTTCAACAGATTTTTCGCGTTATTGGTATTAAATGTGATTAAGTAATTATTTTGTAGTAACGAATATTATGGTGGCCTCTGGGCAACATTTAACTTTGATGGTCTGCAAAAATGGATAGAGGACCTGAAATCTTGTAAAGACGATACCAAGGATATATTTGGAATAGATCTGCAAGCCGATGAGAAGTTTTTAAAAGCCAGTGACGAATATTCTGCTGTCGGGAATATCGAAGAGACCTGGTACATTTCGAAGTAAGTTTTTTTTATTTATATTTCTGTTCTTGTACAACGATTGAAAAAGTCAAGCACATTTCTGTCGCAGCGAGTCCGATCTGCCGGTGGTTTCGTCGAAAGATACCCAGACTGATACAATTGGAGATGGCACTGGTGGCGGTGATGAGAAAGCTGACGATGATAAAGTTGAGAAGAAGGAGAACGTGAAACACTGGAGTATAGATCGCATAAGGAAGGAGTACAGAAAATTCGATATTGATCTGGCACCAAAGGTACAATAAAAATCAAAGAAACATACTTGGTAGCACGTTTGATAATTAAAACTCCTGTAACACATATAGTAGAATTTTTATTAACAAACTGAAATGTAGGTAGGAATTTTGAAACTGAAACAGTAAAGAATAATAATACAGTATAATAGCATAATAAGCTGATTTTAATAGATAGTTATTTAAAAGTTTGCTGGAGTACGAAATTTTCTCTTCATTTTTATTTGGGATAAGATTTCTGTTGTCTTTAATAACAGGTGAACAATTAATCCAAATTGTATTTGCTTGTAATAGCTGCTGTTTGCACGAGGTGAACTGGTCGAGCTACTGATTTCCAGTAATATCTCTCGTTACGCGGAATTCCGATCGGTCTCTAGAGTGGCTACGTTTATGGATGGGAAACTGACGCAAGTACCTTGCTCGAGGGCCGATGTATTTGCGAATAAAACTGTTAGTCTCGTTGAGAAGAGAATGCTTATGAAACTGCTGACTTCTTGCATGAGACAAGGTGCTGATAGCCCAGAGTTTAATGGTAATTATTCTCTTAATTTATGCGTTACATTTGATTGATTCTGCAACGCGAGGATTACATTCAAAATGTTTTATAATTTTTATATTTTCTCTTGTAATATAGAAGCAAATCATTCGTTAATATATTTGAAAGAAACTTCAGTATGTTGGTCGATATACAAGCTATTATGAATGCCACAGTTGATTTAAAAGAATATCATAATCCAATAATTTTACATTGTGGTTTTAAGTGAATTATTCCTATTAATAGGATTCCAAGACAAGACTTTCTTAGAGTATCTAAACACGAAGAGTTTGACACCAATTGTGCAGCATTACATTGTTCAGGCAATTGCAATGGCCACTGAAAAGACTTCTTGTAGGGATGGTGTAAATCGCACAAAACATTTTCTCAATAGCCTTGGACGATACGGAAATACGCCTTTCCTTTGGCCTATGTATGGAAGTGGAGAACTGCCCCAATGCTTTTGCAGGTGAATTCCTTGCTGCCACTTATGTGTTCGAATATTATAGAATAAAAATTATAATCACCGCTTCCCGTAGACTGTGTGCAGTATTTGGGGGAGTGTACTGCTTGAAAAGGCAACTCGATGGCGTAGTAATAGACAACGATAAGTGTAAAGCTATAATTAGTGGCAAGCAAAGATTAACCTTGGAACATTTGGTTGTTGGCCAGGGTCATCTACCTCCAGAGATCGTAGCCTCTGAAGGAGAGCAGCGAATATCACGTGGAATTTTCATTACGGATAGGTAACGACTCGAGAAGGAAAAATTTAATTTCTTCTTTTGTAATTATAAGAATTAGTTTAGTTTTATAATTGAAACTAGATTCTACTGATACTAGAAAACAAGTAAACTCTTTAATTGAAAGATTAATATTTATTACAATATTGAAAATAGAAATTAAATTAATTAGAAAGTTAAAAACTGTGAAAGTGGATTCAAGATATTTGTACAATCTAAGCTCCTTCGACTTCAGTTGTCAGCAACTTAAAGTTGTACATATTGTACATATTCTATCAAAAGACTGATTTAAATAATTTTTATAGAATTTAATTTTGCGTTTTTATAGGTCAATTATGCAAGGCGAAAAAGAGAATTTGACACTTTTGTATTATCCGCCAGAAGAGCCTGGTCAGGAACCCGTTACATTGATTGAATTGGGACCATCTACAAATGCTTGCCCTCAAGGACTATGTATGTCAATTTTCATAAGCTTCTAAATTGTTACATTTCAATAGCACACTTATTTAATCGTTAAGCTCCAATTCTAATGGCTCGTCGGTTTACAGTTATGGTTCACATGACATGTAAGCGAACGACGAACGCAAAAGAAGACCTGGCCTATGTCGTGAATAAATTTTTAAGAGCGGAAGCATTCGATCCGTTGGCCATTCGTTCGTCTATTCATAGTCATACGCAGACTGTCTCTCCGGAGAAGAGACACCTTCAGGTATGTTTTTCGTAAATATTCCTAAATATTTTTTATTTTTCTTTTACTGTGATTACTACACATATGGCATATTAAGAAGAAATGAAAAAATTTATTTTAAGTAAAAAATTAGAATTCAATAAATTCATTTATTGAAAATACTATTAAATTTCTCAAAATACTATGTAATTTCGTTTATCGTCAGTGAACTTTCGCTCATAAAGATTGAGCCATACAATAAGCATCGCGTAGAAAAAAAAATCCAACTAACGTGATTTTCATGTCAAAAAGAAGACTTCAAATTTATTTTTTATTGGGAGAAGGAATTTTCAGGCGACCTGATACTTGAAACAATTTTTCAATTTCCTAATTTCTTTAAAAGTTAACTAATTTGAAGATCAAACTATTTATTCTAATAAAATCAAAACGTTTACTAGTTTACGTTGGATATTTCCTGATCTAAGATTTGTTATATGTTTTACTTGTGCACAGAGGTAATACTAATACTCATTGTCAGATTGAAAAGTAGAAAATCTTTGTGCTTATAGGAAGGTGGCCAGGGCGATAAAGAAGAGGTTGCGGAGAGTCCAAAGCCCCAAGTTTTATGGTCATTGTACTTAAATCTACCCGCAAGTGATATCAAATTAAATGACACCGCGCCAAATAATCTCCATCTGTGTTCCGGTCCGGATTTAGAGCTTGATTTCGATTTCGCGGTCAATCAGGTTGGGCAGTTTTTATTATATCGCTATTACGATTCTATTTCTTTTACGTCAAGTGAGATTTCACAGTAAATTTGTGAGCAGCCTTAATTACTTAAAATGAATCGAAAAAATATTAGCTTAAGGAACCTTTAAACGAGACATTCTCGCTTATTTGTCATTGTAAAAACATAACTTTTCAAGGCGAAGAGCATCTTCGAGGCAATGTATCCCGATGAAGATTTCCTTCCACGGGCACCAGATCCAGAGGAGATCGTACTCGAAGGGGAGGATGCGCCTGGACCGAAGTTCGAGGGAGACACAGAGGCTGAAGAAAAACAAGACGTTGAGAAGGCCGAGAAAGAGGAATAAATGGTCCTTTTTTCGCCTTTTCATCTTGAAAGCACGGGCCAGCTCCCTTAGCCGCACACCTCTTTCTATCCAAAGTTACGATGCGCCTCCTTATGTTTGAAAGTTGGGTAACTTTTATCCGAACAATTGACGAACTAACTTTTACGAAATTTGAAAACGTCAGTCATGTCCGTAAATAGTGCTAGACATTACACAAAGTGATGTTAATTTAAATGGTTATTTAAATAAGTGTCTAAAGATAAAAGACTTTTATTTATTTTGTGATAAATATATTTAAAATATTCTTTTGTCTGGCACTCTTTGTAGACGGAACTGTTTGCTCGAGACAGACCTTATTTTATTCGGATAATTTTCGTGATTGAAGCACGTTAAAAAATTGTTCGTGAATTTTCGAATAAAATTTCGATCAACTGGCGCTCAAGTCTGCGTTACATACACTCGCTCTTTTATCGAATTACGGACCGACCGGCCGAAAGCATTCGTTTTTTCTCTCTCTACCTCTACCCCCTTCTCTGGTACACAAATTTCTTCTTCGAAGATTGAGTCTCGAGGAAATGGAGTGTAGATTTACGATAGCAAGTAAGAGAGACGTGGGAGGATCGGTGAAACATTATTGAAAATAATGTTCAGGGCGTCGCACAGCGTCTGATAATTAATTCCATGTGAAAGTTGAATCGGATTTGAAATAGATTCTAAATGAAATCTGCATCAGGGGGCGTGTAAATAATTGGATGGTTCATAAATGTAATCGGTATCTAGTTTAATCGAAATAATTAAGGCCTACTTGGCACCGATTACGTTTATGAGCTATACAGCGAAAATCTAATTCTCGTTGGCTCGCTCGGCCGCGGCAGCTTTTCGCCGAAAGTACGAAAACACGCGCACATCATTCCACGTCCCTCTGCTATATTTATAATATTAATAAATATGGTAATGTCTTTTATCTGATCGTTAATATGTATTATACATGATTAGTGTATTTATTACGCATTGTATTACATAGCATAGTTTACTCATTATACATTGTTAGCATAGGAACAAATTTAGACTGTGAGAAATCAATCGTTCCTCGACTATTTATTTCTTTTTCTGTTTTCGTAATTAATTTGTTATACTACATTTTCATCAATTCTCCCTATTATCGCTTAAACATTTGTTATACTTCATTATTATTTCTCAATTCGAATTCTTCCGCGAGAATATTTATTGCACCAGCTTTATTCCATTGTTATTAGATTTGTACACATCGATTTTATATAGTTGACTTTGCTAATAACCATTGATTATTTATTGAATTTTCTTCCAGTTAATGTATCGATCCTTTTTATCTCACATTATTTCGAATAACACACATTCCGTTTAAATGGTAACGTTTTGAATATTTATACGGTATCTCAGCGAAAGGAAAGAAAAAAGGAAATGCTATCGGTTGGTTTCGCTCGTATAATATGAAATTTTTTAGACACATTGATCGTAGAGCGGCTTGAATGTCAGAATTGATAATAATCTCTCGCCGTTGCTGCTTCGATGTGCGCGCATTTATTTGCATTTAACTGATAATACGCCGTACTCAGCATTGAAATACAGTAAAACTGATACGAACCGGAATATAATAATTCATTTCACCAAACATGTTTCCTAGAAGATTATTAATCATTAGAATTCTGGAAGGAAGCTTTCATTCTTCTTTCCATGTCTAGAGTGCGCCGATTGTCTAGGGACGAAGAAATATCCAGCTGCAGCAATTTAATTATCTTCTACGCGAGAATAAGTTCTTTTACAATCTTATTCATTCGTTGGGTACAGCGTTGGCAGCCACTTGCAGAAGAAGCGAAACGTAATCCTTTCAGAATTTTATCCCTTCTCATGATGAATTCATATAGAAAATGCCTGTACCTATTTTTTTATTCGTTTTTACCTTACCGACAGTTTAGTTTCTCTGTCCAATTACTCTTTTTCCATGAAATTGTGAATTTTACAATTAATATCTCGTGCTAGTAATTTATTACGTATAATGATTTATATAATACAATAAAACGTAATATTCTTATATTATTGTTTTAGCACTGTGTAGATTGTACTATTATTTTATAATCTTTTCACTTCATGAAACCACAGGTTAATAAACGAGCATTACATTAAAATTCTATGGAAACGAAGTTACTTTCGTTTACTATTCTTTCAAATTCTTTTAAACAATTCTTGATCGATTTTCAAAGAATTCAATGGCACAAGTATTAAGAACGATGATTTTATTGATTTAGCAGATAAATTTTTATTTCACGAACTATTAATAGATTTTGTCTTGATAAAATTTTCGTTTTAACATTTGGCTTGTAACATTAAAAGCATACAAATTCGGATTGAAATGATTAATTAAAATAAATTAAATATTCGCGTAGGATTAAAATTTAAACGTATCATTGTAGTGATTAAAATTAAAATTGACAAATGCAAATAAGTAACTGTTATTATAGAATCATTAATTCTCCAAATATCCAAACACATTAAAAATGCAATTTTTTCGATATCATTAAAATAGAAAATAGTTCTGATTATATATAATATATTGCAATTATAGATTATTCTTTTATATCTGTATTGATTTTTCATGAAAGTAAAAGTATTGGAAAATACTTTACGAAAATAACGAATATAAACATTAACAATGTACAATTTATTCATGATTTTTAAATTACATCTGAATGTATACAAAATTACTTAAATATGCGTGTATAGGATTTCTCAAGATAAGTATTAAACTTGTTCAATGAGAGGAAACACGAAACCCAACAGTACATTTATATCGAATTTTTCTGATTATCTTGTGTAATATTCACTCAACTTGTTTTACTTTCATCATAGTAAAATACAAGTATTGTATTTTATTTATAAGAAACAAAGTAATGTTTTACAATAAACACAAGATAAAAACTAGTGGGTTTCTCCGCATCTCTAATCGCTTAACAACCATGCATCAAATTCGCGCGGTGCTTTGAGGCAATCGCACAGTGGAAACTTCTTTTTGCAAATTGGTTTTTGAAGAATTTCAGCCAGGCCCGGCTCGTCCCTATAGGAAAAATTACACAGCTGCCTGGGGCGGAAAGTTGACAAAGAGCGCAAAATGGTCTTTTCATTGTTGGCATTTTTTAAAATAAAGTTTTAAATATAATATTACAAGTTGTACTATAATTGTTATAAGCTATGAATAAATATTCAGAGTAAAATCATCAAAAAGCTCAAACAAATATATTACAAAAATAAAGGGCGCGATTTGGCAAGTTTGGCTAGGGTGGAAAAAAGACTCGAGGCGGGCCTGGTTTCAGCAGTTCATTTACTCTATATAAATAGAGTAATAGGTGTTGCATCTAATCTGACATCCCAATAATTAGTGTCAGTTTGAGCCATTTGGCAGGAACACGTTGAGTGGTATAACGTTTTACTGTCAGAAAACGCATAGACTAATTGGCATATAATCCATGCCAATCAAAGAGTCAATTGTCGATCTTACTTATTCCATCGATCTTATTAACAAATTCTGCTTGATTCTTCAAAACTGTAATATTTAATATCTTGAAAATAATTCAAGTTAGGAGAATAAAATATCACACAAAACTATAGTGTCTTGAGATAATTAATAATTGGTTCGAATTTTTAAGAAATTGCTATCTACGGTATCATGTCTTATGTGATTTAACATAGAACGAGAAGTTTTGGGTTTCATTGACTTCGGATTATTGAGACTCCACTGCACAATGTACATATTTGATTCAAATGCATATGATCTATTATTTCTTAAACTGTGAAAATTCATGAGCTAACAAAAATGTAAAGTTCTATAGAAGAAAATGAAGATGTAATAATCTTTGGTCATATGATGATGTCAAGAAAGAATTCGATCTCGTATCGTAGGGCGCGTTCCATTTACGCCCAACTCGCTCGCAACGCCCGTGATTTGGCGTAAGTGGAATTCGCTCGTATTCTCAGATTGAATAGAATACATACAACCCAATATGATACATGTATATGCAACTTATTTCATACAATATACAAATAATACACGTTAATATACATACGGATTATGGAACACCATATTCTACACGTATATCAACACATTCTTCAAACAATGTTAGCTTCAAATACGGGTTTGTCTGATAAAATTCTATGATAACCAAGGCTCGATAAATCAATCGTCATATATTTGCCATCGACAATTAATTCCGATATTGCTCTACCAACGGCTGGTGCTTGTTGAATTCCGTGCCCACTGAATCCAGTTGCGAAGAATAAATTCCTATGGAATGGATGTACTCCAACTATTCCATTTTGATCGAAAGTATTATACTCGTAGTATCCTGCCCAAGCAGATTTTACCTATGAAATAGTAAATACATCAGAAATGTAATTTTTATTTCTTTCCATTGTTATACTAAGACTATTCATTTTTAAATTATTAATTGCGATGATCAGGATCAAATTTAAGTTCAGCCTTTTGTTTCTGAAGTTCTTGTCTTGAATAATAAAATAAATAATGAACTTTTGCATTCGAAACACAAAATCACTGTGTGTAGCCTTGAAAAAGATTTCTCTTTAATATTTCAGACAGAGTATTGCGTTATGTATGTACATAAATGCACTTTTATTTACGATGCTCATGATATTGGGGAAGATAATCCTACCGTTACCGCATTTCCTCTTTAAATTGAATAACTTATGCTCGTTTTACTTTTCAGTAAGTTCAAACCCAGTGAAAATATTAAAGAAAATTATATATACAGGATGAGATATTAAAAGTGTAAAATGCCAACCCATATACATGGTTTACTAAAAGTTACGTAACGTTTTAAAAATCTCAAACAGAAATGTGTAGAATTCAAACACACCTTTAACTTATCAAAACTTTTAACTCTGTTTGCAAGCTCTGGCCAAATCTTTTCATTAAAGTACTCATGGTCAACGCTTAAATCTGTAACTGGGGGTTCTTCAGATTCGGGTGGCGATCTTCCGCAAATATAAGTACCCGCTAACCCTTCTCTCCTGGAATAAGTATTAAAACTTGATTAATGACAAATAGAATGTTTAGAAGCCTTCAATACTTGAACATAATTAAAAAATATGAATGTTGCGCCACGCTCGTAATATTGCGACCTTCACGTACAATAACAACAGTGAACTTGTGAACCTGTATCACCGGAATATACACGGCTGATCATATGTAATTTATCAAGTCATTCATAACATTTATTTTGTCTTTTTAAAAATATCAATTTGCGGAATATTCCGCTAGGGGATATCGGTCAGTCACTCCCCGCGGATTATTCTGCATTTGATGATACAGATAACAGAGCAGACATTTTTCGCAGAATATTCCGCTCCGTGATGCAGAGGTTCTCTTATAGAAAGACTAGCGAACCTGTTGCCCGCTTTCACCTGGGAATTATTTATGTTTCCCACGTTTGTTTGTTTTTTATAAGATACCATATTTATAAGTAGCCTATAAACTAATCTGGGAAGTACTTATGTAATGTATATACAAAATTTCATTGAAATCCGTTCGGCCGTTTGGGCGTGAAAGAACAACAAACAAACAAACAGACGTTTCACTTTTATATCGACGCGCGTTACGAAGAGTAGCACATTTCATTTTTTTGTTACGGACAACTGCATGTAGAAAAGATGAAATGTGCTATTTTTTGCAACGCGCGTCGATATATTAGTAGGGATTATCTTTTGTACGACTCTCACCTGAAATATGTCCCTGTATAATCGATCGTTAACGGGGTGTTTAAACCTGGTCCTTCAGGACAGTGGAAACAATAAACATATCGTTTCCTGCAAAATGAAATTACTTTAGTAAATATTCGTACCACTTATAGTATAAAAAATAAACATTGACAAATACCAAAATTAGTGATATTCAAATGTACCTAACTACATTCTATTTGACATTTTGAGTAATATGAAATAAAGTAAATTCTCAATCGATCACCTTGGTTCAACAGGTAAAAATACACCTTGTACCCCTTCTGATGTATCAAACTTCACCAGGTTTGCAACCTGTCCACTGGAAGGACCAGCAGCTACGATACCTAATGCAAACTTGATCGTCTTTGTTTCACCCTCTGGAGTTTCTACCTAATAAAAAATATGTTTATCTATATTTGCCTCCCATAATTTCGAATAGAAATTGAGATTAAATGAATTATTAATGAGATTAAATGATTTATAAATGAAATTGAAAATACATGGAAGAAAGAACTAAATTCAACGAGCACAGGGTGTCTCGAAATTGCGGGATTTTCCGGAATATGCAATATACGCGCTAATTAGAGGTGTGCGAGAACCCGAAAATGTCGGAAGGGTCGGGACGAGAATTTTTCTCGGGATCGCGACGGGTTCCTGAGCGTTTCGGAATTCCCGAAAGTGTCGGAATTCCTATTCGATGATTGTACTTCCGAAAATCAACAATGTCTGTACACTTTTTCTTACGATGCGTTGAATGTGTGCTGCCGAATTCATTAAACGGATCCTTGGAATTTTCAGGAATCCCGACTCTCTCGAGAATCCCGGACAGTCCTGGGAATCCCGGACATTTTCTGGAATCTCGAAATTTTCGGGAACCCGACCCGACCCGACCCGTCCCGACCTCGGGTTCCCGACATTTTATGTTTTCTCGCACACCTCTAGCGCAAACTCATTTGCATAGTTTAAACGAGCGTTGAACTCTACTCTACTGTGTGCGTGGGTCCGTATCTCTACGCGTGTCTCCTACGTGTGCGCGCTCAGCTGTTACGGCTTAAAAGTCGTTGCTCACTTATCAGTGAACTTGTCAGTTCCGTGTCAGAGTCCATTGGTAAGAAAAAGAGGAGATATAGGCTCTCTTCTTCTTAACCCTGACACGCCGCAGATCTGACGCGGAACTGGCACGTGCACTGATAAGACAGCAACAACCTTTAAACCGCGCGGCCCGGAAAGTCCACCGCTAATATCTCGAGAACGAAGCCTCGGATCCCAAAACGGTAAAGGACTTTCCAATGTCTTTTTGCACGAAGAATTTTCATGTTCCGAATTGTCCCGCAATTTTGAGACACCCTGTATAAAAATAATATGCTGTTCAATCAGACTAATTTAGAATTATATTCTACAATGTACTTTACTCTTAATAAAGCTGTTATTAAATATTGTAGAATAGAAAATAAATAATCAATAATGCGATACTAAACTTACAACTAATTCATCCAATTTCTCATGAGGTATGTTATTAATGCTCTTCTTATACGTAAACCCTTTGGCCTCTGCGTAAACATATTCCGCACCCAAAACCAGTGCCTTCTTCTTGAACGCGCAAAGGAGAGACCACGGATCGAACCAGCCTTCTTTCTCTAATCCTAAGCAACCCAGTGAAATATCATTCACGTTTAACCAAGGAAACATAAGTTCCAATTTGGTTGGTGTCAGCAGAACATTCTTCGCTCCAAGAAAATTTTGCAATCTAGAGTTCTGTATTAGCTGCTCAGCTCCCTTTTCAGTTCCCAGCATCAAGTATCCATAGGGATGGAAGTACGGATCAATCGGAGGCTGTCCATCAATGCCCAGGTAATCATTGATGTTGCGTATAAACTCTGCACCAAAAAGGGACATTTCGATATTTTCTTCTAGAGAAAATTGCTGGCGTAAACCACCGGCGGAAAGAACCGTCGATGCTTTAGTATACTGAAAATGAAGTTCAGATGTGTTTTTTTTAAATGAATATTACCTTTTCTCCGCATTTAACTTTGATCTGTTATTTGGCATTTTGTAAACTTCAGGAATGTATAGAATCGGAGATGAAGGAATTGCAATTGTATGGCCAAGTCAAAATAAACGGAATGAATTTCTTAAAGCAAACTTACCGTGGGATCTCTTTCTACGACTACAACTTTCATATCCTTAAACACACGCTTCTTCAACCAATAAGCTATTGAACTGCCTATTACTCCGCCTCCGATTATAACAACGTCGGCGTGTGGTGGAACATCTGGCTTGCGATCTATCCATGGCACCAACTCATCGTCATTTTTGTATGGTATAAGAATATTTTTTATCGATTCTAAATTATTCTTTACGTTGCCTAATGAGAGATTAAAACCCTTTCCTTTTTGTACGACCCTCTTGGCAATACCCTAAGGAGTTAAATAGAAGTTATTATAAATGTTTATATACACTTAAAATTATTTTAAATAAATTCAGTAATACCTATGTAATTTAATTAAACATAGTTTCGTAACTTATTTCTAACGCCTTAAGTTAATATAAAATCATAGAATATAATCGTATAATATTCTTTTAAATATTACACATAAAACAATTATTTACTGTTTAGCACTAATATGATGCTATCCTGAGAAAATAATTCAATTATATTGCAAAGTAAATTCATTTGTTAACATACAATAGACACGTTTGCTAACAATTTTTTGTTTGTTTAAAATTCGAATTCCGCGGAAGCTAAAAAGTACAGTGAAACTCGATCGAGATAATCGATAATTTATAACATAACATTTGGAAATTGTTAAGAATCCTGAATAATATCGAAATGGATAAAGTAATGTAACACGTAACAAAGAAAAGTGAAAGGCAACAAATCAACATTTAAATTGTAATTTATGAGTGTATAAATATTTACCGAGGTTAGCGGTTAACCTATTTGTTCTTTTTATTTTATAACTTCCTTACCTTTTCTGAGTAAGCCCTTTCTGTTTGAAGAAATATGCATTTGCCCAGATTCGTCCGTGTTTCATTTCTAACCAGAATACGCAACATCTTTATCATCACGAAAGCTTTACGAATACTGCGTCTGGAATCGAGATTTTCGATATCTTTTTCCGCAAAAGATAATTTTATAAACATCGCACCGCTGTAAGCATTCTTGGAATGATAACGCTCCAACAAAGAAAAGTGAAAAAAAAATTATTTAATCTGATTAATCCATTGATTTATGACCAGAAGTTGTAAGCAATAGCTCTGCTTTTTATATGCATTGATCGAGCACTCAGAGATTAAACGAGACAGAGATACACAAATCATTGCATTCTTTAATCGGACTGATCGATCTTACTTATTTCACTTGATTAGATGCTGCAAATCTTGATCTCATACTCTTTTAATATTTATCACATATTATCAAATGTAATAAGTTCCCCCAGAACGGAATTTCAAATGCATCAATATGAAATATGCAAACTTAAATTGTAAAGCAATAAATCAGTATTGTTATAAAATAAATATTCGTGATAATACGGATTTCATATTATATTTCAAATACTTTATTATGCATTTAATATGCTTTTAAAATTTAGCTACAGATGTAATATTATGATTTAACTTCATAATTGCACTTGATTAATCTTCAAATGTATTTTTTATTATTTCAAGAAAGTACAATTTAATATTTTAATAGCTACTTTGGGACAATGATTCTCCCAATCAGTTTCTCTAAAGCTTTTTTCAAGACAAGAATTACAAATCTACGAAAGAATTCGATTAATTCATAGGGAAAGCTTTTATTCAATTGAGGAAATATACTGTGGCTCATAGCCATAATCGTACACTCTTTAAAATCGTATCCTTTTTTAAAGTTGGTCCAACCGACTTGAGGTTTTTTGGGAAGCTAGAAGGATTAGTTCGCTAAGTGACGTGTTTCGTCGTTTTGAAAAAAAGCAAGAAAAAATAGTAAAGATCGTTTTTTCAACTTTTTTTCTGAGCCTGTAATGAAAATTCAAAAGAACAAAAAAATACATTTGTAGATTGAAGTAAATTGTATACATGCCTAAAATTTCATCAAAATTGATTAATGTTGCTCTGAGCTATAAACACTTAAAGATCGCAGAATGTCGAAAATCGCCGATTTCGGGAATTTCGATTGTTAAACGTTTGTAGCTCAGAGGAACGTTAACCGATTTTGATGAAATTTTCAGCATATATACAACTTACTTCAATCAACAAACGTGGTTTTTGAATTTTCATTACAGGCTCAGAAAAAGAAGTTGAAAAAACGACCTTTACAATTTTTTTTGCTATTCCGACCAATTGCAATTTTTTTTAAAAACGACGAAACACGTCACTTAGCAAATTAATCCTTCTAGCCCCTCAAACAAGCTCAAGTCAAATTTAACAAGCGATTTTAAAGATTGTACGATTATGGCTGTGAACCACTGTAAATAACTGGATGCAAATGGAACTTTTTAAACAACAAATAATTCTATTAAAATAGGTATATTTATGTATAACGACAGCTTAAAATGTAATGATAACACATATGTACATAATGAACCTGACTTCATTATTTCAACTTACAAAAACTTGGAACACCACCCTAAATAGAAAAATCGTCTTTATGTTTTCACTTGATTAAATTGTTACTCATTTTTCTTTCAGTCACCATGATGTTTTCATGAATCTTCTTTGGAGAAGAATTAAACTAGCTTCTATTTTACAACGCATCACAATAGGTTTTATCTTTAGGAAGAATCGTTAAGAATCGTCAGCCCGCGTTGCTCTGTTTATCGATCATATTGCACGGAATTAGAACTAATTTAGGAATCATTCCGGGTGGCGCGATAAATTGTTGAGTACTTTGCGGCATATTGCGCCCGGAATATTGGAGCTCCGCTTCCGTTACAATCTTACAGATGTTCATTTTAATGTCGGCTTGTGCTTTTGGAGGGAGTCGTTTCACAGTCTGCGCCATACTGTCGAAAAATATTTCTATACTACTTTTTCCTTCCGGCGCTAAATAGACTTGGTCATAATTATTGCTCTGTACATCCTGAAAGAAATTACATCGTCGATGAGTTAGAAGATATACGACTAGCTGTGACAACTCCGCTTCCAATTAAGACTAAACTTACGTCCGCTTTGGAAGCATTCTTAATAGGGCTATTCGCAGTGGGCATAGTAACAAAAATCGACGAATCGACTGTTTTACCCTTGAAGGGCGATGTTTTTAAAATGCTATAAGTCGTAGGCACCTCTAGCGGTTCAACCTTCATCTTCTTCGGTCTTATTTTCCTATATTTCGACTGAATTTGCTGCGCGTACGTATCGATATCGTTCTGCGTCACTTCTTCTACCTCCACACTTTTTACTACACCATCGTTATCGTTCAATTCCATAGAATCACGATCCAAAACTGGATCCGCAGTGGTTTCTTCTAGGACTTCCAGGTACTCGCTGTAGTCTTCGTCATTGCGATCCTCCAATTGCTCCAGAAGACCTTCGGAACTAATTCCGCCAGCATTTATGTCTTGAATGTAGTCTTCGGTCAATTCTATACTTTGCGGCTGATAATCTGATTCGTACCTAATTGAACATTTCTATTGACATTTAATGTTTTTAATTGACTGCGACAAGATTGATATCGATAGCTTAAATATAATTATACCATGATTATACGGAGGTAAATTACAGAAAATAATGGCAGAGTATTCTTACGGGAATTTCAAGAAGCTAAGATGATCCTCGAAAATCCATTTCTTTCTGCGAACTCCTTTCTCCGTTCTGTTTTTATATTTTAGTATGCGGCAGTAAGTATCTCTTAAATTCTTCCATCTTAATCTCACCCATGTAGCTAAGAATAGTATTTCAATTATATTTACATGTTTATATTACTTATGTAACACTTAGACTTTTAAATCAATTTATAAATACGTGTAATGGTATTCAAATGATAAGTATACATGCAGGAAAACATGGACTCATAAATATGAAAATTATTATTCTACCATTAAGCTTTCTATGTTTAAGGAAACACATTTCTGTTTAGTGGAAAAGTTAATATTTATACAAACACGAATTTGTTATTAATAACAAGCATTATATACATATATGTGTATGAAAACAAAGAATAATAAATCTTATTTAACTTTTTTAAGACTTTATTTAAATACTTTTGGATTCTTTAAAAGAAAATGAAATGTGGAAAAGTGATTAAACTTTTGGCTTGATAAATTCCAGGAATTAATAATCGTTGTATTAATAGATGAAATGGTGGTTTACTAAACATGACAAAATTAAAGAGAAAAGATAAGAAAATGGGAAAGAAGAAAATGAGTTCGTACGATCTAGGCCAAGTTCATCGGAAATCCTCTTCCAGACCTTCTGTCGGAACTCCTGAAGCTTAATAGAAGAGCCCTTCACTTCAGCACTATATAAAACGGGATGTTGTTTTATCGCTTCGATGATCTTCAGTGAAATTTTATGCGAATCAGGCGGCATCGTCGGCACCATTTCGCTCGTTGAAAATCGTTCGTAGGAAACCAGCTACTGTCGTCAATATTGGAAACTCGATCCTACGCTCCTGATTTGAAGATTAAATGAAACGTTCATTCGTTGTAAAGAAGTTTAATATTTAAGTCGCTATTGAATGTAATTGCCGTAGTGTCAGTCGGTCATCGAGAGAAATGAAATCCACGTTTCCGTTTATCTTTAACGTCGTTTATGAATTGGACGAATTTGCGAGACATTCTATGTAAATTCCTGTATCGGCAATATGGTTAAATTTTCCTTCTTATTTCAGAACGAAATTGAAGGTTGGATTCTCTGCCTAATGTGAATCTCAAAGCCCATTTTGCCCGTCAAAGTGAATGGCAGGGTTTAAATTAATTGCACAAGGATGTTATCGAAGGTTTCGTTAATCGTCAGAGAGATTAAAGTTCGCGTCGCGTCCTAAGAATCGGTCGTGAAGTACGCTGAAAATAAAGGGTCTGAACAAATGGAACGACAATCGCCATTCTTTGTGGCTGACTGCATTTCCGTCGCGTTGCTTAACCGGAAGTTCTTCGTCTTTTAATTTTCTCATTTTAAACCGAACTTTATTTAACATTTATTTCAGTCTATGCATTCAGAATTTTATATATCCTGATGGAATAATACAATTCGTACATAACTTTTATAGCCATTTAAATATTTAGAAGATTTTACGTCTTGATAATAATTTTATTCCGTATTGAATAGATTTAGAAATAAAGCGAGGATTTTACATTGAAATTAAAATTAAAATTAATCGTATGATTTGCACTAGAGAATTTTCAAATTGAGAAAATGATCAATTAAACGGTCCACGTTTAAACGCTTTTTCCCTTTTTCATTGATAATTACTATCAATATTTTAGAACAAGATACTTTTACAGAAAACAGATGAAAAGTTACAAGCATTTTTAAAAAATCTTGCACTTTTCGTACACTTCGTCTCGAAGTACTATCTATGTAGGTTGTGTTAGTTTTATATAGTTTATGACTACCGTGCAGTTAGATAATTGACTTTCGAAGCAAAACCACTTTTCGAGTGAACTTAGTTTTGAATTTAAGAAAGAATGGCACAGTTGCCATCGGAATTAATCAGCCACAGCACAAAAGTATGCCGCCTTTATAAAAAGGCTTTACGTTCTGTGCGCGACTGGTATCCCAATAGACTTCACGGCAGGTATATTCATCAAAATTCGTTTCAGACCTTATCAAATGTGCTAATTATGATTTTCATGCTTAATAATTAAAATTTGAAAAAGTGTAATGAATTTTTATTCTCCGAGAAATTCGATCTTATAGAAAACTATCTCATAGAACAGGGTAGAGAACTATTTAAATTGTACAGCATTATTTATCCTTAATTGTTGGAATTATTTAACTTTTCCTTTCACTCCGATATTCACATGTTATTAGGCTGATGCCTTCGTTTATTTCTTATTGCTTGCATTTTCTGCCTTTAAAATCCCCAATGGGGTGGAATAAACAGAGCAGAGATGAGAAGTAACGTTGCGTTGTTTACTTATCGGTGATCCAGCACAACTTGTTAAATTTAACATTAACTATAGTAGCGATGGTTGATAAGTTATCTTCATTGTTGCGCCTTAAATTTAAATAATATTTTGTTGAAGGTACGAGTCCATCCTGTTAAGAAAGCGTTTCGACGATAATCGCGATATAAAGGACGCTCGTATTGCAAAGAAAGTTTTATTGGATGGCGAAGAAGAATTATTTCAAAGGGGACATTGGCAACCAATAAAATTCGCTACTTCCATAGGGGGAACAGCATATAATCGTGATGTTGATACACCAGATATGGCACTTGATTATTGGAATCCATGGGAAAAAGCTCGGTACCCGAAATATTTTGCTAGGAGAGAAGAACTCAAGAAAGAATACGAACAGTTTTACTACAAACTGTATCCTGAGACTCCTAAAACTTCTGGAAACAAGGATAATGCTTAAAAGTTATGCATATTGGTGTCTGTGTGTAGATGTAATAGTTAAGTGAAATATTTATGTACATACATGTAATAAAAGATCGTGGCTTATACCCTGAAGAATATTGTTGATGCGCCACTCCAGTGTTCCCCTAAAATCCTATCAAATATATATTTGCTACTAATTTAATTTATCAACAAGCTCGAAATTACAAACTGTAAGTTTCTTCTTAATGGTACTTCCAGTTGATTTCCATCATAAAAACATAAGTCAATTTGATTGCCCATGAGATTTTAAACAGTGAATTACAATTGCGTTGCATTCTTTGGTTGCGATTCATCTTACAGACATAATTGTCCTTTCAATTTTATCTGCACACTTGTCTGCTCTCCCATCTATAAACACAGGATCCTTTATTCTAAAGGCTAACGCATGCCTAGCTATTTGAATTAATATTTTTAATATCACTGTTGATCCAAGACTTTTTATATTCATTTTATTGTTGAGTTTATACCACACTTTTATTTGCTGTAAAATGCAAATATATTAAATTTGAATTCTTATGAGTTTATATAGAAATAACATCTTTCCAGACTTAAAAATTTTAGCAATTTCACTGTAAAGGTTTTCAGTTTTATTGGTAAAAATGGAAACAATTAGTTTTCACAGTAATTGGATGGAGAAGTAAATAGATGACAATTAACTGTTAAAGAAAAGATCTGGTATTTCATAATTCAATATCCCTGATAACCACATCTGGGGCGCAGAGCCTGACGTCAGATCCGTAGTCATCTATGTCCGCATTATGATACATTCTGAGGTACAGAGCAGTGATGCCAGAAAGAGGACGGGTCCTCTCGAGAATTTCCCCCACCACGCATGCACACTACGCCGGAGCGGCGTGTCCGTGAGTTCGGCGCTTCGGACAACGTCGTAAAGACGAGAGAGAAAACGAATGTGCGTCTTTCTCTCTCGCTCTTGAAACGCTGTGATCCATGGTGGGGTGCAAGCGACACGCGGCCGTGCGCGATCTTCTTGAGTGCCTCGAGATTCACTTTTCCCTTTCTGACATAAGGAATATTCCTTCATACCGATTTACACATTTTAATGTACCGTATATCGCGATGTTAGCTTTGCATAACGAATCGTTTATATTTCCCTCCCGATGGAAGAGACCACCACTTTCCCGTAGTTTCCATCGAGCGGTAGCGTGGACGCTGCGCGTAATAAATTTGTAAATAGTGCGTGATTCTTTGTCGCAACTTGATATAATTATCGAAAAATCTAGCGAGAAATGTGATTACGTTTAGATTTTAGATCATACTCTGAAAAAATATTTTTTATCGAAGGCGCTACAGCGTCCATGCTACTGGCCAAGAGTGGATTCTAATTTTAACAAAGTTCATCAATTTATAGTATCAACATATTCATCTTTTAATAAAAAATTCATTTTAAGGTTTGAATAATAGAAATAGCTCGAATAAAAAGTACGGAAATTTAAAATGAAAACAAGAAATTATGAATGTACATTTTTCTTCGTTAAAGAAGTTACAGAAGAACTTTATCTAACCTTTTTTTTATGTAGAATTTAGTTCGTACATCTGAAAAATCGAAGAACCACAACGGGTAATTATGGTTTTTCGTGATCTAATCGGATCTTAAGACAATATAAAATTTAAATATAAAGTTTCATTGAAATCCATTTTGCCGTTTAAACGTAATCGTATTAACAAATATATGAGATATTTAAAAAAAAGCTCTTTTCTAAATAGCCAAAACGTGATCAGGAGGTCTTAAAACGTGATTTCCGTAATAAAATTTTTTCCAAATTTTTTTTCATTACAAGAGTATTATACATATGTCAGAAAGGGAAAAGTGAATCTCGAGGCATCCAAGAACATCGCGCACGGCCGCGTGTCGCTTGCACCCCACCATGGATCACAGTGTTTCAAGAACGAGAGAGAAAGACGCACATTCGTTTTCTCTCTCGTCTTCCCGACGTTGTCCGAAGCGCCGAGCTCACGGACACGCCGCTCCGGCGTAGTGTGCATGCGTGGTGGGGGAAATTCTCGAGAGGACCCGTCCTCTTTCTGGCATCACTGGTACAGAGCCTGACATCAGGACCCTGACGTCAGATGGGCAGCAGATTCGCATCAGATCCTGCCGTTCGCCTGATACGTATAACAGCGCCATCTGAAGGCCAGAATTACCAAACTATTCCCTACGCGTGACGCCACACGGTTGTCCCTACCCTTACATAACCATCAAGCAAATTCTACAGTTTATTAAATAATTAATGCTACTTATTTCAAAAAGTATTTATTCTTATTTTATTAATATACATGATCGGTGATTACAATTGTTACAAAATAATATAAGTAGCGCATATAAATCCAAAGAGGGACTTTCAACATTTAAATTTACAAATCCACGTCCCGTAACCACTGGTACCTAGTAGGGGCGATATCAGAAAATTTCATTCAATATTTTCGACTTCTTTTTTGTGTAAAAGCATCACGTTTCCTGTTGTGTTAGCGCTGAAAACAAACACAATATTAGTATAAAATTAAACGTAACGTATAAATAAACAGGATACATGCGATACTTACTTCAGCTTCATCTCCGCACAGTACACACCCCCCACACAGCACAACGTCCGACAACGTCCCAAAGACGTCTGTAGACGTCTTTGGGACGTTGTCGGACATTGTGCTGTGTGGGTAATTTCCAATTATCTACGTCGCGGAAATCGAGATTTACATTATTATCTGCAAGATAGAAAAGTAGGGTTACGCGCGACATGCGAATGTTTGGCGTCTTGTTTAGTAGATAATAATTTAACATATGTTTTCTCATAAATGTTAATTTTCGCAGGAGCATGCATGATCGCCTAGGGTGTGTACTGTGCGGAGATGAAGCTGAAGTAAGTATCGCATGTATCCTGTTTATTCATACGTTACGTTTAATTTTATACTAATATTGTGTTTGTTTTCAGCGCTAACACAACAGGAAACATGATGCTTTTACACAAAAAAGAAGTCGAAAATATTGAATGAAATTTTCTGATATCGCCCCTACTAGGTACCAGTGGTTACGGGACGTGGATTTGTAAATTTAAATGTTGAAAGTCCCTCTTTGGATTTATATGCGCTACTTATATTATTTTGTAACAATTGTAATCACCGATCATGTATATTAATAAAATAAGAATAAATACTTTTTGAAATAAGTAGCATTAATTATTTAATAAACTGTAGAATTTGCTTGATGGTTATGTAAGGGTAGGGCACGGTGTAAGAAGGAAAGGTGGTCCGACTCCATCCCCACTCTTGTGATCTAAAGTGTGTAGTTCCGCCAAAGCCCGCTATGTGCGCTAGTGAGAACGCGTACCCGTCGGTGAGAGTTGTTACTGTATGTGTGTAGAGCAACAGCGCCCCCACGCTGTCTACAGTATGTACATGTGTATATACGTGAGTCTATGCACACAGTAACACCTCTCACCGACGGGTACGCGTTCTCACTAGCGCACATAGCGGGCTTTGGCGGAACTACACACTTTAGATCACAAGAATTCAGTAGTGGGGGTAGCGGAGTCGGACCACCTTTCCTTCTTACACCGTGCTCAGAACGTATCCTAATGCGGACATAGATGACTACGGATCAGACGTCAGGCTCTGCGCCCCAGATATGGTTATCAGGGTACAATTATATCGGATTGTACGATTCTGAAATATGCGTTAAAAACAGAGCGTTGGGGCGGAGCTGGAGCGCGGAGCGGTGGAGCAATGGGGTTTTGCCCGGAGCACGAAAAATTTTTGCTCCTCCACTGCTCAAATTTTTTTATTATTATTTGAATTTTCTTTCATTTTATAAGAACAGATGAATGAAATGTTTTGTAATAAATACCAACTCTGAATTTTTCATCATTGGATAAATATTATATCGTAGGGTCCCGAGAATTAAGCATTCTTTATGAATTTTTTTCTATATAAAAATGAAAAGTTAGAAATAAGGGATTTGTTTGCAAATGAAACATTACTATTTGAAATTATTAAAATAATTTTTATTTAAGAAAAGGCAGCTGGAGCTGAGCAGGCTCGAAGCTGCAGCAAGCAAATAAGCAGGAGCGAAGCAAATAATGAATTGGTCTGCTCTAATCTCCTGGTCAAATATGTCTCAATTATGTGCAAATAAAGTTCAATACCTTTGTCATATAGAAGTTGAATAAAAATGTGTTGGAATATTTATTTTATAAACAGAAGAAAATTTTAATTTTAGAAGAATAAGAGGGTTTAGAATTTTCAAATTTTTTAATAAGTTGTATTAAATCTTCAGAACTGTGTGCACTGTAAAAACATAGTTCTTTATAGTTATACTTTCACCGTGTTTTATAATTAAAAATTTTATAAATCGAAACTCGCGTTTTTTTTTAAATTTTTCCGCTGCGTTCAAAATTACAACACGAGATGGCGCTGTGGTATCATTTAAATTCAAGAGAAATTTGTATATCTAGAATATTACGGTGGCTAACTGTCATTGGCGTGTTGATTTGTCATTTGTTGTTGATCGAATAAACGTTACAATTTAAGAATATTTAATATTTATAAAACTTAAAACTCTGTACCATGCCTTTGCATATATGCCCATACATACTTTAATTGTTTATAAATGAAACTATAATTTGTAATTGAAGTGTTCTCACTTTTATTCTGTCTGTTCCGGAAAATGGTTAATCTAGGAGTGTATAAAGCAAAACTGGAAAAAATTCGTCAATATGCACGCGAAAATGGTATATCGGAATCTGACATTGACAAAACTTTACAAAACTCGTTTCAAATTCTTGAAAGCAAGAGGAAACCGCGCTGTGCAAATTGCTGCGTAAAACTAACCATCTCAGTTTTGCTCGTGATGATTATATGTTTTGCATCTTTAGATCGAAAATTCTTAGCAGCTGTAATAATGAGAAATTTGCAAAATTCTATTTATCCCGGTTTAAAATTACTGCGGAAAGTAGCTGTTCCAATAATTCAACTTTATCCTTCTCTCTCGGGTACGTTTAAGTCATAATTTACTTTCAAATTGCATTGATAATAAAAAAATCCTTAACTGCAATCTTGCGATGCATGCTTTATATTCCTTTTATTCTTTGCATTATATTGTTATGAGAATTGTATTAAGCGATACAAGTTTAATGAAATTAATTCATTCTGATTTAATTATATTTTTCAATATCAGTTAGAGCATAGATAGGTAATTTAATAGATATATAGGGTGTTACTCTAATGATACTTTAGCTAGAGAGTGATTTTACAGGCCAAAATAAGATGAAAATATACAATACAATTTTTTAATAGCACTCTTCGTTTTTGAGAAAATGGAGTTTGAATTTTCTTAAAAATGAAGTGCAATGTTGAAAAATTGTACTTTATATTTTCTTCTTATTTTTGCCTGTAGAATCACCCTCTAGAGCAGTGATGGCAAACCTATGACCCACAGGTCAGTCACTGACTCGCAGCTTTGTAAATAACTTGCGCATTGATTTTTATAAACTTGTTTTTTATATCATAAAAGAGAAAACAGACACTCGAAAATATTAACAAATTTTTGGTGATTCCAAATTATTGGTACCCTTTTTATCATGCCCCTCCCGTTCCAAGTGACGCCACTGACTTAGTGACCCATGGGCTAGTATTAAAAAAAAAATGAACAAAATTGGACCCACTTCTCAAAAAGGTTCACCATCACTCCGCTAGAGTATTGCCTATCAGTAGAGTAACACTCTGTATACCTTTGACACTATCTTATTATATATCCACTAGGGTGCCACTTATTTAGTAAAAAAATTCAAATTTTCCATGGGATTCCCCTTAATTTTGTTTCATTTGATCTAATATAGCGATGCGTAAAGCTTCAGCTTATTCAAATAATATTAAACTGTGGCTGATTTGAACTTTAGCTTTAAAAAGATTACAAAAAAATCTTGAAAATAACGAAAATTAAGGAATGCAATAGCAACCTCTGCTATTCCATTTTACTTTTATTGTTTCGTAGAATTGTAGTTATCTGTAAAACTGTATATTTGACTTTGATATGTTGCAGTATTTTTTATTTGAATTTTAATGATTAATTTTTTTAATTCGATAAATTAGAATATATGTAAGATTTGGAAGACAGTTGGGACATTTGAAATAAGATAAATTCTTCAATAAAAATTTGAAAAGGTAATATTTCATTAATTTTCGCGTGTTGTCGCCACGGGATAATCATTTCCGAGTGAGCTGAAATTTAGTGTAGCCCAATTTGAACAAAACTAAGGAAGGTCTCTTTTTAAAATCAAAAGTCGGAAAATAAGTGGCACCCTAATATCTGCGTTCAAATAAAGTAAATATAAACATAATGATACAATCTGAGAGTTATTAATAACTGATGCATGATAAAAATATAGCAAGAAATATATTACTGTTTACCATACAATAGTATTGGTTTATAAAAGGTTCATATAAACAAAAATCGAGAAACTATGTTATGGACAGCATTTTTTTTATTTGCATTTTCTTTTGTTTCCAGTTAAGTGTTCTTACCAATTATAGATGTTTTGTGTTGATACTTTTTAGAATTTTATGATGAATGGTGTATATTGGAAAATCCATATTTCTATGTAAATGATATTGACTGTTCGCCTTGTAACGTTGTACATTTTATACCTGATTTAACTGGTCACCATATATCTAGATCGTTTAATCCTGGAATTCCTTATACTAAGACAGAAGCTATTTCCGAAGTTCATATGAAAAATGTACGACAATTATTCGGGGAAAATTCGGAAGTGTTCGAAAAGGATGCTATGAAAGTATTTTCTAATAATATAACTTACAGGTATTATATAGAAATTAAAATGATCGGAATATTTCAAATCGAAGATAAATTCTTTTTGAGTAAGCAATATATCCTTCCAGAAACATTCGAGATGTTATGGAAAGTAGAATGGATTTAAATCCCTCGGAAAGCTTAAATAATCACATTACGTGGAGAGTCAATCGAATGACAGCAGGTAGAATTTTGAGAAAATTATTTCCGAAACCTGCAGATACTCCAGTCTGCTGGGATCAGAGTACAGAGAAATTTGTTCTGTTCGATGAACAAAAATCTCCGCCTTACTCTCTGGTTAGAAATTATATTCTATAAGTCTAACTCTCTTTCTTATGTTTTTTACATATCGTGCATTTGATATTTAAATAATCGACGTATGCTTCACTGATCTGCAATATTTTGGAATTGAAATTTGAAATCTTTGTGCTGTAATTGATCATTTCAAAGGCCGAAGCGCAGCGACCGGAGCGAAGTTTTCGTCGAGAGTAACAAAATACGCGCAAATATTCTCGATGAAAATTTCCCTTCGGTCGTCGCGCTTCCGACGAACAATTCGCTTCGGTCGTCGCGCTTCTCTTCGGCCTTAAAACTATTAAAATTAAATCTCTTGAATACAAAATAATTTTTGTTTAATCAATGAGTTCTATTTGCAATATTACAGCCAAACCCGGAGTGCAGTAATGTCGTGATAAGGTGTACGAGTGGTACAAGATTAATAAAAATGGTAGCAAGTCCAGAATGCACTGGCTCTTGTGAACCTTTCACGGTACTATTAACCACTGGAAAAACTTGTGAGTATTTTGGTTTAAATATTAAAATGAATTTATAACTATTACAAATCATCTGCTTTTTTTATTTTTGACTTTGTATATTTTTCACAGGCCTATGTACATTTCATTTAAATTATTCTTTGTTTCCATTGTATATATGTACATTGTTTCATGGTGTTTGGATAATTTACTGTTGGAATTATGTCTTTTTTCCAGTGTGGTACAACTGGTGGTATTGGCGACCAATTAGCTTTTCAGCTTTAAATTCAACTAGTGTATCTATTAACTACATGACTTCTTTTTGCTAAATTATTTTCACGTATCGTTTAAAGTATTTTTACATAATTAGGTTACTAAAGAAGTTATATAATATTATATAGTGATTTTACTTCTCCTCCGTTTCATTGAAGTAAAATAACTTCTTAAATAATTCATTTATTCTGTGCGAAATATCGTAAAGTTTAAAGGCGCATTTGAATCGAGTTTGTGCTGGTTTTACAAATTCAATACTTGTAAATAAATAATTGAATTGCTAACAGTTATAAAAATTGAAAGGATTTAACAGCATATTATGTCCTTCATGAACTGGAATACTAAATGCTATTTTTTACATCTAAATGATAAACTCATTTAAATATGCAATTATTAATATCTAAATAAATGTGATTTCAAAAGAAACCTTCATCTTGGTTCAAGGAATGTCCTACAAGTTAACTATTACAGAACTGAATCGCGTGGAAATGAATTCGATGCTAACAATTGGAATAAAATAAGTTAATCTTTGAATTCTTGTGTCGCGCTACGTTTAGCACCCTAGAAATTTAAATAAGCATTTTTTGAATAAATAGATCTTTGTTAAATTCTGTCCCTAAAATCTAATCAAACTTCTGTCGTAGTTTTTGCTTAAATAAAACAGGTACTAATGACAACACTGCGAACGCGCACAATATTAAAATACTGTTCCAAGACCACGCGTCGCTTGAAGAAGTTAAGTTTTGCAACGTTTGACCCGCTTGTATCGCCACAAAAGATGGCGGAGCGACTCCGAAAAATGTACCTATAGTAAACGGTGCGAAAGGCACTCCAATTACAGGGCTAGCTAAATTGATAAACCAGTTCGGTAATAGCGGCGTTATTCGAAGGAACAGCATATAATTGAAAAGATGGTGTTTGTGCTTTCTCACTGCCAGCGTCCATTCCTGCGCTTTGTCCGGGAAGTATTTAAAAAGTAATTTACGCCCCACAAGTGATGACAGAAGATAGCAGAGTGATGCTCCGATAGCACTGCAACTGCATACTAAGAATAAAGCTAAAGGGAATGGAAAAAGAAAGCCGGAAAGGATCGAAAGGAAAATGGAACCTGGAATAGCAAAAGTTTGCAAGCTATATCGATGTTAAGGAAGCTTGTATTGATTTGTGAATTTTACTTCTAAACAGTTATAACTTAAAGGTGCGATTTTATGCTAACGCTCAAAACGAGTGTTGAGCGTCAAAACCAGTCACGTGATCGGTCCACTGGCTTTCAACATCAAGCGGGAAAGCTAAACTCGGTTTAGCTTTTCCGCTTGACGCTCGTTCGTTGGTTGAGCGTCGGTCACGTGATTGGTTTTGACGCTCAAAAATAGCGTCGACGCTGAAGGTGCGATTTCATGCTGACGCTCGACACTCAAAACGAGCGTCAAAACGAGTCACGTAATCGGTCCATGGGACTTTCAGCGCCGACACTCATTTTGAGCGTCAAAACTAATCACGTGACTGACGCTCAACCAACGAACGAGCGTCAAGCGGAAAAGCTAAACCGAATTTTTCTAAACCGAGTTTAGCGTTCCCGCTTGACGCTGAAAGTTACGTGGACCGGTCACGCGACTGTGTTCGGCGCTCAAAACGAGCATCGAGCGCCAGCACGAAATCGTACCTTTAAGAGGTCTCCCTACCTTGGCGGACGAAAAATGGTGCGAATTTGGGAATTTTTTAAAACAAAATCATTTTAAATATATTTACTTCCAGCTTTGTGGCTTCACTTGTCAATCTTTAGAGAATATGAAAAACAAATTCTATGCAAAAATAGTGGTTATATCCGGAGTTATAGTGCTCCAAATAAAGCGTCTTACAAAAATCATATGCGCATGGTTAGCATAAAATCAACCGTTGTAGTTGTCTGCAACAGAAAATTTAATAAATTGTGTAATCTGTATGAGTGTGGCTATTGTGTGAACTAGATTAAATGAGAAATACTGAAAAGTAAAAAAAATTGTAGCGTCTAAAGCAGACATCGATTTCTGCAAAAAAATGCTCGTTTTTAAGTCGCAAAATTGTAATTTTGCAAAAACCGATTTAATTTTAATAACAACGAGAATGGGACATCTACTGAAGATATATACCAAGTTTGAATTAAATTGGGTGATTGGTTTTTGAGATATCATGCTAACCAATTCGGAAAACATCGTTTTCAGAAAAACGCGTTTAAAGTTTTAGGTGCCGTTTTTTTAAATTAAATATTTTTTAAAATGTTGCCTAAATATGTACAAATATAGGCATAATGTTTTCAATTAATATAATTTGAGGGTTTCTATTAAAAAAATCCAAAATATCGCGCCGTCAAAGTAGGGAGACCCCCTAACATTTAATGATTCGTGCATTCTAAATGACGAGTTGTTTCAAATTTTAAGAACAGCTGCGTGCACAGCATTCTGAATTTAAGAGATTAACTTCAAAAGGATACAAAATATATGTAGTAAATAATCCAGCCAGCACCTGGACATAATATAGGTCCTTATATCGACTTAGAAGTTTTCCTAGATTTTTAGCATCCTCGATATGCATTGGTAATTTCATATATTGCCGTTCATTTCTAGAAAAAAATAAAGTTTAACAATTCGCTATGTGAAATGTGGCTGTTATTGTGGTTGCTATCTTCTTACTCTGCAAGTTCTGGGAAACTAGTGTACACGTAAAACAATGCCAGTAACGATGTGACGAAGATCACTGCGACTGTTGATACAGCTTGTCTAGTCGATCGTTCTTTAGAAGAATCTGAAATACACATGTAAAGTTTTATTCGAGTCCTGTAAACGGTAGTGTCTTAGATTGACTATTAAAGAAACATAATTTTCAAATTTATATATTCATTAACCTCATTTTATGACAGTTATCCAGTTTTCATCTATTTGAAAATGTAACTTCCATTGAAATAGGTTAGTTTTTGAAATAGGACACGAATGTCAGCATTTATTTACGAGTATAAAAGTGTCAGTTTTAAATCCAGTTAATTATCGGAATGACAATCCTTGTGAGGTTACAATTTCTATTTTCATTAATTGTTTCATTTAATTTGTGATGTAAAAGAGGTTAAAATATTTTGAGAAAAATAATATACAAATTACGTTAGAGACATTTAATTAGCGCATGGGGTATGATAATACGTTTGGAATCATCAAATAGCAATTTCATTGTATCTGTGAACTACGTAAAATTGACTATGCAAAGTTAGAATCTTTTTGACATAGGTTAAAATTTTTATAACAAAGAAAGTAGGTTAGAATTTCTACAGCAATAAATAATAAACAGTGAAATATGTTACGAGCATATATTTAAAAGGTTATAAATTAAATGAAAATTTACTTGACAATCAATGATAAAATTTTGAAAATTGTTTTAATGAAAAATGACACGTCATAAATTGTTTTAGAGAAATTAAAAGATATTTTACTTTCACAGGGTTGTAGTGTAAAAAATGATCTTACCGGTACTTTGTCCTACTCTAGGTTCCATTTTTGTACTTTCGCTGTTACTGTTCTATCGCCAGTCAATTGCCCCGCAATTCAAGATGGCGCAAGAGTAGAAGAACCTGTCACGATTTTTCTAAGAAATTAACTAAATTAATGACTTCGAATTTTTGTGACATATACAATATACTTGACTTTATTCAAATTTAATATACCCCAGCTTACACGTTGATTATTTACCTGTAGTTTAAATAAAATTGACTTTGAAAATACAGTAAACCAAAAAATTACGCTTCAAAATCAATTACGTTATCCACTTGTTAATGAGCTTATTAAATAGTCACTGTTCCATAATTATTATTATACTTCTCGTCAATCTAATTTTTATTGTTTTAATTACCATAACGATAATACAAGTGTTTTCGCAGATGCAATTTAAAAGTAAAATTTAAGAAGTTAATGAGACTGTGGTCGAATCAATCGATCTATGAAAGTACAATGACACCGATGACCTTACGACCAGTAATAATTATTATCATTACTTATTTATATATTTATATACAGATTATTTTGAAAATATCATTATACCCGTAATTTACTTAAATTTACTTAAACGCTCCTAATCAATTTTTAATCCTTAATTGTTCCTGTATTATCTATTTCACATTCTACAAGAAAGTAAGAATTACGGCGAACGATGTTAAAGTCTATCGGGTTTTCTGAATTTACAGAATTATTTGTCCTTCACTGCCAATATTGCAGTTTGCAACAGGTGGCGATGTTCAAATCCATCACTACCTTTTTTTTATTCCACCGCGTGGCTCCCTCTGTCCTCTTTCATCTCCTTCCTACTCTGCCTTTCTCTCTGCATCTCTTTCCCCACCATACGCCCCTCTCCCTCTCGCAAGCTTCTCTCTTTAAGAGAGGATCGTGGGCGGAAATTAGAATAACCAGTCTAGCCAGTCGTGTTGTGGTCGGCGGACGGTGCACGTCTATTCCGTATCGCACGGGGATTTTTTGAAATACCGCCCCTTCCTCTTTCCTCTGCGCCGACTCTGCCGGCTAAACGACAATTCTCTCGGCTCTGATCACGAGAACACGCAGCCCGCGGAGCATCGCACGACCCGAATATTCCACGATCTCCTTCGAATGGCAAACTCAACGATCCTTCCGCAGTTCCGGATATTTTTTCACCTCAATTCCCGTTGATCGATTTTGGATATATATCGATTAGATTGCGTCATGACAGGTCTGAATCTATCGAAGGCAGCGTACGTATACCTACACATACATACGTATAATTTCTCTTTCAAAGTTCACTGACTAAATCTTTGTCTCGCTTAGAAAATTAGTTGAACCACTTGCTGTCTCATTTTAAGTGAAGCTTCCTTTCGTTTGATATATTACTGCTTTATTTTATGGGTTACGTTTCTCGTTGTATTCGATTATATAGTTGGAACGATCGATTTCAGTGATCGCATCGTTAGGATTAATTGCATGTTCGGGATAATATACGAGTTACGCTCCTGCGATCGTTTGATGAAAGAAATACTGAATAATAATAACGGTAGTAAAGAACACGATACAATTTTGTAAAATAAAGTATAGTAATATAAAATTCAACACGTGTAGTCTTCTAATAGTTTTATGAGCGAGTTATTGTGAAATAAGAATATTTATATTTTAACGAATTATTTGTATTTCTGGTAATGAATATAGGCACTATAAAGCTAAAAGAGAATAGCCGGAAACTGGCTGTAAATGGTTAATTTGAGGCGCGTTTAAGATCAGATCTACTGTAAAATATAACGAAATGGTTTTGGTTGACTTTTAAGTATGCGGCGGCACAGCGAGCGTGTAGAATGTCAATGAGACTTATGAATGGGATAGTACGGAACGCGTTAATGCCGGTCGTAGTGGAACTAACAAATCAAGAATGAACTCTAGTATTAGCGATACAATTTTTATTTCGCACCGGGCAGAACACGGAATTATTTTAAAAGTACTATTATCCGGTAAAACTTTCTATAATATATTACAAATTATATAAACCTTATAAATTCCAGAATTTATATACACAATTATAGAATTTAATTTAGTTTAATTAAATACAGGATTAATATATAAATCATAAAATCAGAAGTCATAAAAATTACAAGATTTAAATGTAAATTAAGACAAAAATGTACGATTTATATTATAAATTATAGATGATTTTTAGATTTCTAGCATAATTACTAAGAAATTTATATCGAATACAGTGTTTATGTAGTTATAGACACACGATTTTATTATACAATTCAATTTAAACAATACTGCAATTGCTTTTCTTTCAGTAATATAAATTAAATAATTTCAAACATACGAGTATCATCATTCAGCGTCAGTATTTTTAACTTAATTACAATTCTACTCGTTTAGATTACAAGCATATTAGCTTCCGAGGTGTTGTTGAAGTGGTCGAATACCGTCGAGATTCGCAGCGCGGAGTTCGATTTGCATCTCGATAACTCTAATGCGTTCATCGCGTACGCTCGGCTACGCAATCGTGAAATACGGCTATATAGCAGCGGCGCGCGCAGCAAATTTTAAACAGCCCGGGAGAAACCTCCGCCATAGATAGAGCGTCACGCTTTCTAATCGCGTGACACAATTTCCGATTGTTCCCTTTGTTTTTCTCTCAATCGTCGATCAATAATTGCTAAACTATACGAGTGGACACAGCCTCTCATCGTTTATGCAACGTGTTCCACGGTTTGTTTTTAATCATTAAGAAATTCATGAAATTTCTCTAGAAATTTAGTCTTCTCTAGTTTCTAGAGACATTTCATAAATTTTTTAACGATTAAAAACAAACTGTGGCTTTTAAAAAAAAATCCATATGACAAAGACTAGATGTTGATGTGAAAAATAATCGTGCCAAGTTTCATTAAAATCAGTGCAGTAGTTTTTGAAATATAATTGGCACCGATTTGAAAAACGTAGTTTCGAGAAAACAGCGTTTAAAGTTTAAGGTACAGATTAACTTTCAACTTTTAACTTTCAACTTTTTTTAGAATATAAAAAGGTTTTTAACTTCCAACTTTTTTTTAAAATACAAAAAAGTTTTTTTCAAGAAAATACATTTTTTAATTCGTGGACTATAATCGAACACCGCAGAGAAAGGTTTAAAGTGAGATACTTATTTTTTTGAACTTACAGAAAATCGGCGACTCCGGGGCATAGAATTGACCTCCCTTTGATGTTGTAACTTCTGCGAATTCTTTATTGGGGAAATTTATTTATTCTGCCATTCTACGTGTATGTAACCCAATGAGACTTAGTTTTGAAGTAGTTTTGCCTAGATGTATTGACTGCTGCGGATTACGTTACTGGAAATTGTTGTGTGTGAAAAAATTCATGCTCGTAACAGAAATGGCGGGCGAAATCGCGGCTGAATCGCGGTCAATTGATTCACGTCGAAACTATTCTAATGCGCGTGCGTACGCACACCCATAAAAGTGTACACTCGCGATACAACTGCGGATGTAATTACATCGCGAACGAGCCGGAAGTGGAAAGAGTCTGCTCGGTTTTGCCGGTTAAACGGCTACTTTACACGCTCGATTATTTCAAGGGTCGACCGAAAGAAAATATTCCGTTCCCACGAGTGGTCTATTTAAAGAGACGGAATTGTTTGGGGTTGAAAGTTTGCGTTGATAATACTGTTATTGCCTTTATATTAATCAGCGCGAAAAGCAACAATTGGGGTAAGTTTCGCGGAAAGCTACCCACCCTCAATGATCCGAAATTCAGTAAAAGTTTAAAGATTTTAATTGTTGAAGAAAAGTAGCTTTATTTTTATTGGGTACATTTTATTTCCTGCTATTCTATAATGTTTTTTAATGAGTGATAATATTATTTTGAATTTTCTGTAGCTTTTTGTCTTTTAAGTTTAACATGAACTATGATTTGGTAGTTTTAATAATTGTGTAATGTAAGAGTTGTTTTATTTTGGTAGTTTTTTGCAAAATAACGACCACAGAATTATGGGATCTGTAATGTGTAATTAATTTTTGGCCGTTTTGAGGGTTGGTAGGTTTCTGCATAACTTGGCTCAATTTCCTTTCATCATTCTTTTTATGTTAATCCCAAGGATTCTTTTCGTATTTGCAATGTATTTTAAAAATCTGAGGAATATTCCAGATTGTACTATCAACTTTGTTAGATGAATTGTAATAATTATTGTACGAGCTGCTTTGTAAAATATTAATCATAAAAGGTGATTGCAAATCAGCTGACTGCAGAAGCTGGTATTAATTACATATTTGAAAATTAGATAAGTAATAGGTAAATTTGGACATTAAAGTAAATATTAAACATTCTTGCGCAGTGCCAATATTTGAGTCGAGTTCCCAAAATTAATTTCTGAAAATTTGAATCAAGTGAAACCTGTAATATCAAAAAATTCGAGTACCTAGTTGGCTCCTCATTCAAGCTACTCGAAGCATTCGACTGAGTTGAAGCAGTCTATTTGTTTATTCTTCCTACTCTTCCTGCGTACTTGTGCTTCACTAATAACGAAGAACGACGATGTCACAGTAATGTTATACCTGAGCCATTACTTCGAATAGTAATGTACTACATCTTCATGTAGTGTTTTAGAATATTAATTTTTAAGAAAATCCAAAAATAAGTGTTCGGTCAGGTTTCATGAAAAACATTATATCTGATCTATTACATCGAATTTCGTTTCAATATTTTACGAAAGTCTCCTTAGTTACTTCAGGCAAGTATTCCTAGAACATTAAACCTTAAGAAAATGCAAAAGAATCGATTTTGGAAATCGTAAATGTACAGAAAAGTAAAGCAAACTTTAACCGGACAATTCGTCGATTCTTCAAAACTTCCTGAATTTTGTAAATACAATCGAGATTTTTTGATGGTATAGTATTATTGGTGATAAACATGAAAGAAGATGGAGTTCTTAAGGGGGAATCCAATCTTTTGTAATAAAAACGTATCAAAATTTTTGAATTTTTTAAGAAACTAGTGATTCGATTCATCTGAAATTTGGACCATGTTTTTATGTATCTTTTAAGAAGTTGCAGTTCTATTTTTAATTTTTAGATTAAGTTCGTCGTCCCCTAGTGTGCGTGATATTTATCTTCCAGGTAATCTGAAAGAGGAAAATGAAACTGCGTTTCACTTTTCAAATATGTAGCATCAATTTGAGGAACCAGAATACCAATAAGCTATATATTTTTTTGTTATATCCGAATATTGGGGAATTATGATAGCAAAAATGAAGGTTTTCTTTGAAAACTCACCGCTCTCCACATCCAATTTTTATTTCATTCTGGTTTACCAAATTTAAGCTACATATGTATAAAAGTAAAACGTAGTTTAATTTTTTTGTTTTAGATAAAGTAAGTGTGCTGTGCCTTGTAGAAATACAGTGATGTTGTAAAAGCAACACGGAACGAAGTCATTAGCGTTGTTAAGTATCTTGCCAATGGGTCAAGAGCCTAGGGACATATGCAGTATATACATATTTGGAAATTAGTGCTTTAAAGTTCTAATGGGTATAGAAATGTTACCAAATACATAAGTGCAGTCCTTTAATAAGTGGCTAAGAACACATTTGGTGGCTTGCACCCTCAAGACTGTAGCTTTGCACGCACCCTAATTGACAAGTGTAGGTATATCCTACCCGAGTCACTGATTTATTTACAATTTTACATATAATTAGTCCACAACATGTATAATAATGTCTTAAATATATGGGGCTGAGTACTTCAAATTTTATGGACAAATCAGATTGAAAAGCTTATCTTTCCCAAATCTTGTACACAAATCTATATGTAAGAACAAAATCGATATGAACAACTATTTCTACGAATAATCGGAACTTTATAAAATTCTATATATAGCTATGCCTAAAATTGCTATAGATATCTATTATAGTTGCGCTGCCATTGCAATTTAATTACAGGTTGACTTTCACATAGGCGTGCGTATATCGGGGGTCTGGATGTGGCAAAACTTTCAACTCGATTTTCTCGCAAACTTTTGAGTACCTACGCGGTTAATGAATTAGTATTATTATTATAATTAATGGGAATCACATTAGTATTGCTACATACGTTGTGCTTTTCCTGCATACAAACTATGACCAGACCTAACCCATTCGGTGACTTAAACCAAAAGAAAAAAAATATCAGGAAGTTTTAAGGGGTTGAAATCAGAGGGAGGGGGGTGGAGTATCCAGGTTTCATGGTAGCCTATATTTTTCGCAGGGTCCTAGAGAGTAACTACACAAAATTTGGTCCAAATTGGTCAAAGAATTTAGGAATTAATAGGGAATATAGAGAGAGATATTCTATTTTATATACAGTAGGTACTAAGAATATTTGTTGCATCACTTTCAAATTCACGTAGTACGCACATTTTGCAATACGATTGGTAAAATAATTCGTATCCAACTTATTCTGGCCAAGATAGCGAGCTACTCATTTTTGCAATAAATAAATTTTGCAATAATATTTTCCTAGTGCCAATAATAAAATAGGTATAAGTGGTAACGTATTTAATATTCGAGTGGGGCAATAAATATTTCCAGCTCTGTATATAGAATAGGGCTGGGTCTATTCGAATAATTTAATATTCAAATATTTTACAAATATTCGAATGCTACGAATAAACTTCGAATATTTGAGTATTCGAATGTTATTATACATCAGTATTCGAATAGTATGGTGTGAAGTGGGTCAAAATTAGCTTACAAGATTTCACCCTTGCAAATGAACCTAAAGAACTTGATTCATAACTCACAACCATAGTTTTCGAATACTTAAATATTCGAATAGTATTCGAATACTTGGATATTCGAATAGTATTCCAATACTTGGATATTCGAATATTATACGAATACTTGGATATTCGAATTATATTCGCCAAATAATTGAGCAACTGAAGTATTCGAATATTCGAATATCGAAAAATTCGACAAATAGTCCCAGCTCTAATATAGAAGATAAATAGATAGATTATAATTTTTCGATGAGATGTAGGGAGTCTCAGGGCATTGAGGCTAGTCACCACGTCTCTGAATGTCTCGATAAAAACTGTTTCAGGTGATGCCTCGGGAGCCCAATCGGGTATATCTGTTGGCCGTGCTGCTGCTATTGGTCGGTCTCCATAAGGCTGGCTGCTCCACATCCGCCCCCCAATATCCGGTCTGTAAACCGGGTCTCGAATTTTGGTCGGTCGAGCGTGCCAACTGTTGGCCCTGCACCAGATGCGCCCCTGAATTCACCCTGAGCCCCTGCGCGATCTACAAGGATGCTATCTGCGGTCCACTGTCGGCACTCGAGCTCGATTGGTCTTTCCTCTCGACGAGGAAAAGGCCGGAAACCGGTCAGAGGAGCCTCGAGGCTGTCACATCCAAGATGCTGTGGAGGTTTCCGGACTTGGAGCAGCAACAGATCAAACAAGAGTCCAAGGACGTCGCCGAGCGCGTAGGGAATTTGGAGCAGAGTGTCGAATCGAAGACAAAGGATCAGGTACCAAAGAACTATCCTACTTCTGTAGTATTTGTTGTGTTGTGATCGTCCCTCCGGCGAGTGAATACACTGCCAAACCCAAAGTATGGAGGCACCCTTTGAATTGAGGGGAGTGGAGATGTTCCCTTTAATGAATAAATTTAAGTAACTTCTTCCCCCGTTAAGATACGAACGTTTATTCTAATGAAAAACATTGCAATCATTCGGCGAAACTGTTCGAATGGGGAGGAAATCGAACGTGATATGATTTTAATGAAACAGGCAAGTAACTTGGAACTTTTGGCCGGCAGTGTAGATATTAGGGCTGCTACGAATATTCCAATACCTACCAGAGAATTGGAATTTTAGATTCGAAGATTCGAATATAAGAGAATTTGAGATTCGAAGATTCGAATATCAGAGAATTTGGGGTTCGAAGATTCGAATACCAGAGAATTTGAGATTCGAATATTTGAATATCAGAGAATTTGAGAATTAGAAAATTTGAGATTCGAATATTTGAGTACCACAGAATTTGTGATTCGAATTCGAATCGAATACTCGAATAATTAGGAGTATTCGAATATTTACAGGTCCACTATATAGACATACATTTACATTTTATCCGCGATGTCTTCTAAATTGTATTTCGTTGGAATCTAAAACAGAGGATAATCGAGCCTCGTCCAAGGAAGACGTCTACTCCCAAGGAGGATATCCTATGGGATTGGCAAACGGGAGCGTTGATTCTCGCAGTCTGCGCGTGCGTCCTGTTCTTTCTGGTCGCAGGATGTTCGGCTTTGGTCTACGCGAGACAGTGGCGTCGAATGAAGAAGAACTTCGAGCCAGGTGAGATAATCACCTTCCATTATTTATTTCTCCAAATATAAATATGTAACGACAAAATTTACCTCAATACCTCCAATCTGTCTTTCTTGATAAAAGATTAAATTCAGAAATAAAAGACAACGTCCGAACAAATTCTGGTACACTTTCTCCTGACATAAAATCGTCTCCAGGTTTTAGGGCAGATATCCCAATTATTGCCACTTTAATTATTTTACTTAATAAAAACGTAATGTATAAAGAATAGCGTTAAAAAAATATTATTAAATTGAGACTGTTATTATTATTATTATTATTATTATTATTATCATTATCATTATCATTATCATTATCATTATCATTATCATTATCATTATCATTATCATTATCATTATCATTATCATTATCATTATTATTATTATTATTATTATTATTATTATTATTATTGTACACTGTTCTTTATACATTACGTTTTCTTTAAGTAAATTAAATAATGTGGCAGTAACAGGGACACTGACAGTAATTAGGATATCTACCCCATGCGATTTTAAAGATCAGAGAGATGAACTCGAATATGGTTGCTTATCGAAAAACACAAATTGAATCTTTTTTTAACGGGAGGGGAAACGAGTTGAGAATGTTGTAAAAGGGGAGAGGAGGTAGGACACTGGTTAATCAGAGGTTGATATCGTGGGAGATTTTGTCGCGGTCGATCCCGAAGGACCGGTGCGCGTTAACGCGAGGGGGGATAAGAAGTCCTTTAAAATGCAAGGCAGATTTTCTTCATTAGAGGGCCGCTCACGGCCTCTGCTCACCTTGGCTCGATCTATCACGCCCGGATATGACGTCCCGTGTGTTCGATGCTTCTCGTTTCTTTCATCATGTTCCGTTCCGCGTTCTCTTTGTACTCATTTACCAGCTCGTGTCATTTCTGACCGTTCGGAAATGACGATGCGTGCTCATTTACGAGCGCCTAACTTCTTCCGAGATCGATAGGTAAAGAATGCCCGCGATTGTAACGGGTTCAACTGCCATTTTCGGAGATTCCATTTGCTTAGCCAAGGGTGACGAATAATTTCGATTGAAAAAAGTTTTTCGTTTTGGTGCTCTGCGCAGATTATATTAATTAGTAAAAATAGTTTGAATTATTGGTTTGAGTTTGTGATGGATTAAATCAGTAGCGGATTTAAGGAAAATGGCCCAGGTGACCTTCGTTCTGAGACACCTTGTATACAGAATTACAAATAAATTTATGCGCGTGTGGTATGAAAATTATGGGAAACAAAAAAAATAGTGTTTGGATCATAATTGGAAAATCATAACTTGAACCTCTTATCGGCTGCCTGTTAAATTCGCCATTGAATTAAATAAAAATGAACACGATTTATTCTGTTTTATGTAATGATGGCGATAGTTGTAGGAAGGAATTGTGTACGTTTTCTTTTTATCATCCAGAGTACGTAAGTATCTGTGTCGTTTTCCATATCGTGACTGACGATTATAGATTCTCAAGGACATTTCCATTTTCGATTACAAAATAATTAATACCTATCTTTTACTTACATTGCTGCGATGGAATATTTTACTAAAAAAAAGCTGTAACGGAGAAGGAAATGAATTTAACCATGTGTAATATGCTGACTTTCAGACGACCTTGACCAGAAAAATCTCGACAGTTTGTATAAGAAATAGAAAAGTTTAACATTTATACGTTTCAATGTAAAAGGTTGATTTAATGAGCATATAAATTTTCGTTAGTGGACAATTTAATTGTCTTTTTACGGTGACACATACATTTATTATGCTTCGCTGTATTGTTAATTAGAAGTGATTGAAGATATGAAGAAATCATTTACTCACGATACTCGATAATGCATCGAAATTAATTGAAATCACTTCTGTTTTCCTCGAATTATCGGAAATTTTAAATCGTTTTTAATTTCCGCGAATTATTTATCGGATATTTGAATTCGTTTGTATTTTCCTTGAGTTATCGTGATCTCTTTGGACACTGCTATTCTTGAATATCATGTTTAAAATCGTTTTCTGTGCCAGGCGCAATTTTTTGGTATAAATATATCGTTGCAAAAAATGTTAATGACCTGGCATCTCGAAAAAGTTGGCTCGACAAGAATAGTTTCTGGATTCTCACGTTTTTCGTTTCGAAACAAATAAACACTTCTTTATGCATTTTATAAATGGGGTAAATCCGGGAGACGCGGTCGACCTAATATAAAATGGCTATTAAATCTAATATAGACATTACTTATTTTATCAGGAAACCTATATGTTCAGAATTTTATGCTCATTCAGAAAAACTGGTCGATATTTGCTTTAAGACAATACTTACTGTAAATCGGCTTGAAAACTGAAGTCATGACATCTGACCACCTCTCCCGAGGTACCGGGAGAAACGGTTTTCGTCGTTGGCAGAGACCACTGACATAATTATCCATGGAAAATTAACAACGGATAAACCAAAATTATTTATGAGTGAATACAACGACAGATTTATTGATATTTAATTTGTTTACGCTAAACACGTAAAGAACACATCAATCATAAAGTGAACTACCTACTGGCGATTAGCAAGGCAAATGAATACAAAAGTGAATAAATAAACTAAATAAACGAAAATAATAATAAAATAATAATAAAAAATAAAAAAATAAACAAAAATAATAAAAAAATCATAACTCGACCATCTCTCCTTTTTGCAACGAGAGATGGTCTTCTCGTTAGCTTTGAAAGGAAGAGTTAATATGGCCAAATACTTTAGCTGCATTGTCCCTTAATGTCTCTACTATCTTATTATCCCAAATATTCAACGAAAAAAAACTTAGAAGTATATTTTAAATACGATTCTGCACAACCGTTGTTTGACAAAAGAGGTTAAATGTAACCCCAATTTACATTTTAAAGCCTATAAATCCAGAAAAACACAGAAGGAAGCGAAATGACGCTATTCATTCCACTGTTTGGCTTCTAGGGAAGAAATTGGTCTGCACTTTAACGCATTTTTACGTACAGAGTCTGAAATATAGCGGCTCGACCAACTCTCCGACCCGACCGCGTCTCCCGGATTTACCCTAAACAGAAAAGAGTATGCAAATTTATTGATAAGAAATCGTGCTGAGTACATAGATACTTCATTAATTTTTCTTCGCTGACATATTTGTATTTTCACGATGATTCTCAATTCATCTATCATAATGTAAATCGAAATTCGTTATCGTTTTCTGTTGGAGAGCAACAATAAAATTAACGTTCTTAAAATGGTTCTAAACACAGGACCTGTTTTTGAATCTTATTTCCAATCTTTTTTATTTTTTTATCGATGTCACAGAATTTGTGAAAACTTATATGTAATTGTTTTTTTTAAGTAACGTTATATTATGATAAAATAATGAGAATTGAAGAAATCCAAGTCAGTTTAACTAATCATCAGAAATATACTACAATATGCATAATATTCAATGATTTGATTTAATTGATTAATAATTGAATTATAAAAGTGAACTAATAAACAATTCTTATATCACAAAAAATTGTGAAGTATCCGACGGTTTTGCTTTTTTGCATCACTATATATTTACTATCTTATAAATGCATTTCAAATTGAAAATTTTCAATTTTTCAATCGAAGTAACTAACATATTTAATTTTATTTATTGACTAGTTTTGTGCCATTCGACCACAATTTAATTTCTCAGCGATTTAACGCATCTTTAGTCATTGAAAGCAGCCATAACTTCTATTGGAAACAAAAAAATTAATATACCAACAAAAATGGCAAATCCCTCGAGCTCTAAAAATATCTACACCGATGTTCAGCAATTATTTCAGAAATCGAATCAACGACTTTAGTTTGTTTTCGTACTCAACTCCTCCCGTTGTCCAGACATTCAAGAACATAAAAAGTTACCGAGGATTCTCAAGTATCCCAAAATATTTGAATAGTACATGCTCATCGCAAAACAACAACGCGATCCCAACTGCCTCAAATTCCTTACGGTTCAGTCGATACATAGGTACAGGGTGTTTCGTAATAGGTGCTTCAACCTAGAGGGCAGTGAGTCCACAGGAAAAAGATAAGCAAATAATGTGGAATGAAATTGGTTCGTAGGAAATTCCTTTCTCGAAAAAAAATGGATTTTGAAAACCACGGATACTTGACTAAAAATCATATATATGGTATAGTTGGGAATGAAATAAATCCTCGTACAATAAATAAGTCGAAATTGAAGAATAATTTTTTTCGAAATGGCAATTTCATTCCAACGATATCGATTTAAGGCTGGAATAAATCAATTATTATTTTTTTATTATTATATCTGGTTATTTTAATCCATAATTTTGGAGCTCATTCGAAAAAAAGTTATTTTGAATTTTCGGCTCACTTTTGCACAGAGATTTCATTTGCGGTTGCTCCACGTTTACCGATAAATTCTGCCGATTTGTTATACATGTGCGCGTACCAGGCGAGTTTCCTTCATTATCGATTTTCCTGAAGAGGAAGCCACTTGAGCCCAAATTTTATTCCATATTTCCTATTTTTATTCCCATACTTATAGAAGTACGGCCCTTATATATCTACCACATGTTTTGAAACATCCTGTATGTGTGCTCTTACGGCGAGGTTTGCCGCTACGACCTCGAACGAACTTTTAACACGCCGTTAATATTGATTCGTTTGGGCGAGCGTGTTTCGGGGAATACGCATGACATAAAAGTGTAAGCGAGGGCGGTGTTACGATCTACGAATGAACGTTTGTACGATGTTACTATTCCCATTTGCATAACGTGCGTTACGCAGAACTCATCCACGCCGGAACCCTCTCTTCTCCCCTCTTCTCATCCAAATGCCCCCCTCGCTCCTCCTCTTCTGTTCTCCAGCTCTTCGCCACCCACGCTTCCCGAGGAAACGTATTGCTCGGCCAGTGATGGGTTCGACCCGTCCAACAATACCTCGAGAAAATTTTTCAGTGATATTAAGCATTGCTTGCGAAACGATCGTAATTATTGACATTGATCGTAATTTCGTACTGTTAATTGCTGGTCCATTTTGACGATTGAAATGTCCAATTATTTATAGAATTTTATTGTACTTTAACGGGTCACTTGAAATTATTTAACAATTTGTATTTTATTAGTGTATTCATTTTTATGGAAAAAGTTTGTTGCAAAAGTTTTAAGAATCAGGCCAAAGAAGTTCAGTTTAATTTGATCTATTTTAGTTTGACATAGTTTTTTAATTTTGTTTTTAATCGCTTGTATTTAAGCTTCCCTTGAACTTGGAGTAATATGATGGAGTGTTGCAACCTTTGACTCCTCGATCATTTTAGAATTATCTTTATAAAGATTTTAATGTTCTCCGCAGAGAGGAATTCTGAAGGTGACGAATTAAGTAATTAAATTTGTTCTTGTTCTTATTTTAAGCATACTATGGAAGAAATAGTATAAAAATGTACTAATTATATTTCATAATTATATGGAAAAATGATCAAATGACGTTGCTGTAGAAGAAATAATTTATTCAAACAACTGCTCGATTCGACCTCGATCCTATCACTAGCGGATATTTGTCGAAATCGTTTGGTTCGTTGCTCGAGCCGGCATGAATGAAGCGCTACTATTTTGGCTTGAATGCTTGGTAATTCATAATGGATAATGTATTTCGTTATACTGGTGTAGCCATTTAATTATGTTCTGGAAAGTAAACAGAAAAACAGGATTTTATTCAGTAATTATGTATTTATCTGATTATCTTTGATCACAAAAATTATTAGCGTTAATCATCGAGTATTATTTATTATCGTAACAACAATAAATAATACATGAGAATTAATGCTAATAATCTGTACCATCAAATATTCTTAGGTAAATATGTACCTATATTATTAATAAACGAAAAATTGAAGTTTCCTAAATTTACGTTCATTGATGCCTCGTTAAATTTTAAGGGTAAGCATATGGGGAATGTAAATTTCTGTTTCTAAAATTTAATACATAGAACTTTCTAAAACATTTTAACGAAAGACGAGAATCAAATACCCATACAGCACACTTCGTTGCGGCAAAGTTGCAGGATGGTTGCAGTAACCTTGCGATGTTGCATGGTTGCAGCGCAATGTCGATGTATGGTTGCTGCGACGTTGCCGTGCAACATTGCACGGGGCGGACATAGAATTGTTTCTGCATAGTTGCTGCATAGTTGCGTTGCAATAATGCACTGCAACTTTGCCGCAACTATGCCGCAACTTTGCCGCAACTATGCCGCAACTATGCCGCAACTATGCAGCAACTTTGCCGCAACTATGCAGCAACTTTGCCGCAACTTTGTCGCAACTTTGCCACAACTTTGCGGCGTTAGCAAATTTTAAAACATAATATCTCCAAAACCGGCTGAAATAAAGTGTATACATTATACTTTATTGAATTCGTCTTGAAACGCACTATCAAATGATCTGTTAAAAAAAAGAGTTCCGTAGTAAATTTGCCCCCTCCAACCATGCAATTTCATATAAACAATTTCTTTTATATCTCCAATACGTTAGGAAATATCCAGGTGTTTACTGTTCCCGCGGACGTCCAGTATAATGAACTAAAATATAAAATATATGTCGGAGAAGGCAACCATTTAATCAGTTCCAAGCATAAGTCAGAATCTACTTTACTGGTGGCACGTGCCAAGCTGATGTTTTCGTGAAGGCGAGCACGACGCACAGTGCTTTTGGAACGACAATATATGGGGGTCGTAGTACTCATGTAGTATAAAGGTTTTTAACGTACGGAGTAATCAATATATATACCATCTACAGTACTCTACATCCAAGAAGATTCCGTGGCCACAACGGTAGCGCGTCGGATTGTCATGCGGGCGGTCCGGAGTTCAAATCTGTCGTAATCGATAACTTTTTTTATTTTTTTTTAAACAGTTTTTCGTTACCTCAAAGTTGCCGTGCAAAGTTGCCTCAAAGTTGTTGTGCAACATTGCAGCAGGCGGACATAGAATTATTGCTGCACAGTTGCGACAACGTTGCGTGAATCGTTGCAATCTTGCACCGCAACTATACTGCAACTATGCTGCAACGAGAGTGTGCTGTATGGGTACTTAAGCATAAATTTTTATTGACCAAAACGAGTAATAATCAGAGTAATTATAAGTATCGAAAATTTCACGTCAAATTATTGGTTTGTTTGATTAATAATAGTGGTGTTTCATTATTAAATACATATGTCTTTAGAAAGTGAGTAGAAAAACACTTACTTTTAGGTGAAACGAAAATTAAATAGTTAATTTCTAAAACGTCCTAAATCTAAATGGTTATAATGTTGAGAAAACCGCGATCTTTTTTATTACTTAGAACGCTCATTCTTATTTTAATGAGGAATACATAATTGCACGAATCGTATTACCTACCTATATCTTATTTATGTCGATGCAATGAAATAAACAATTATGGATATAAAACGGTTTGAGTATTATAGAAACAGGTGATACTCATGGAAAATAAATTCTGAAACGATCAAAAAGTATATAATGATGTCGCAAACATTTTATTTCAGATTTTATTTGTACAAAAGTCCGAGAAATTTTTATTAATGAATGTATAGTAAATCTACACTTAGTATTTTTAAATTCCTGTAGTAAACACTACTACATTATAAATATACGTATTATAAATATAATGTAGTAATTAATAGCCTTTGTTATTAATATCATTATTTGATATGTTAGACGATAACGAAAATGTCAATTTAGAGAATTTGTTAAAGCCTATATACTTTAACTACTAAGTTTTATTTATCGAATTAACAAAAAAACTAGAATAATGCTATAACCATATTTTCCCATCATTCAGAAGAGTATGAATATAAAATACACGTTCATATCTCTTCTAACAAATAATTTCCTATTTTAGAAATTCTGTTACGATCTTAACTTACTTGCACCAGTTGTCTTCCAGCTATACAAGTACCAATCTGTTCTCAGAACTCCCACGTTCTCAGCTTTTTAATATAAAAAAACCTGATCGTTTCTTCGTAACATATTCTTTACCATAAACAAACTACTTAAACGTGATCCAATAAAACCAGCATATTGTCAAAATAGATCCAAGACACTTCATAAATGAAATTCTTCTCTGTTTATAACATAGTGGAAATAATTTCACACATACCTACGTAAAAAGTTTTCTTCTTCACTCAGAAAATCGCTGTCAATATTATAAATAATAAAATAAACATATATGTATTTAAATAATATGGATTTAAAACGGAGTATGTTTCATGATCGTTGGAGGGAAGTTTCCATCGCGAAAACTGACCTGAACGGAATTCGTAAGGATACGGTTGGCAAATGCAATCGTGTTTGACTTGATTCTCAATTGGAATCAGAAGGTATTGTCGGCATTCTCCCTAACGGATTGGTAATACAAGCGAATGAACGTGCATTCGGTACCGTTTCATTGCTGACTGTGCTTACTAAAGGGGACTTACGAGGATAGCCCGTTCCTCCTGTTAGGGCCCATTACCTGATCCCACTGCGAATGTTGTACACCCATCATTCATTCACCAAATCAACAACGTCCCGATAAATAAATTCAATATTTCTCCAAAACAATATCCTTCAAACAGGTGTTTTTACAAGATGCCTCGTAATTTCATTTATTAAGCCAACAGTAGCGCTATTAAGTTATCAAATTGGTAACATTAATCTTCACCGTTTAAGGCATCGAGAATTAAGTAGCATTTATATTATTCAGAAGGCAGTAGAGCGTTTAATATTATTATTTTCCTTTCGAATGAAAATATTATTTTTGTGAGATAAGGTGGGCTATAAAGGGACAAAGGTTCAATAAACTCTGCGTCGTTAGAGTTACGATTCTTGGAAAATCTAGACATTTTCCGCGTTTAACGTTGCAAGAAAGCTTGTATGAAAAAATTGACAAAAGATTGCAGATTACGGAGGGGCTTGTCGTGAAAGTTAGAAGTGGTTACAAAGGCGAGGCGTTCTTTTCCGGAAAATGAATACTTCTCGCGCACAGTCGGTCAGGTTTTTCTTCACAAGCAGCAGAAGAAATATACCTTGCCTTTAGGTTGGAGCGAGGGTATCTCTAGATTCATCCCATGGGACCTTGAGAAAGCAGAACCGCATTCCATAGTTCAGCTCGCATTCCATCCTTGATGCGGACGATACCATCGTTCCACGTTCTCTGACCAAACCGTCAATTAGGAATGAACCACAGCGATTGCACCTTTGTTCCCAGAATTCCTCCAACACCGAATTTTCCTATATAGGGTAAACTGCTAATATTTACATATTCTGAAACTGAGTCTAGGATATAATGATAGGCCAGACATCAGAGAAACAAATGATAGGTTAACAGAAATTTACTAATTATATTTAATTAAAAATATACAAAACTACGTTGTCATGACATACTCTGGTTATTCGGTGATAGCTCTGGTTATTCGGTGATAGTTCTCGCTAACCCGTGATATGGCCATCAACTACTTTCTTTATTTTATTTTATATAATTTTACATTAGTTTACATTAGTTTACGTTATTTTAAATTATTTTACATTAGTTTATATTATTTTATATTATTTCATGTTATTTTATATTATTGTTATTTTGTGTATAATCAATCGTTTCATGATCGTTATATGTCTGAGACGTAAGGAAACATGGTATCTGGTATTTGCCATCAGAATTTCTCGAACAGCACAATCAGAAATGCAGGCTCGGACGCACGAAAAATAAGAATTTAGTCACTTTTCGTAAGCAAAAATAACACTGATGCCTTATTGTATGATAATTTCAAGAGTAAGACTTGTTAAAGTGCCCTTTTACCATCACTTACATGTAGTTTGCATGTAACTTTCCATTTATCTTCTAAAGCACATATAATACATAAACAAGCGATCGTCCGCAACTAGCGCGAAAAATTTCACGAATAATGCGCTGCTGGAACAAGATGCTCTCTCACTCTATCACACTAACTTCAATTGACTAATTATTTTACCAAAACATAAACTAGAAGATCAAGGCTATCTGTTAGCCTTTGTTCCATCTAATTGCTTCAGACAATTTCGAGTTACAGATGAATGAAAAAGTATCGCCGAATAACCTGTATCACCAATTTACCCGAGTTTACCCTATAAGCAGACCTTGGATTCGATGAAATTACAAGAAGTTATTATTCGTATTGTGCTGTAAAGCAGCGTTGGTTTAATTAAATGGTTTTTTTCTCGATATCTCTAACACTTATAATTTATTATAGTTATCGATTTTATACTATCTTTGATTAATATATTCCTATGTCTCTTGTATCGAATATAAACGATTTATGCAAAAGCCTATACGTAGCAAATGACTAATGTAAATTGTATATGGTGTAGTAAAAGTATATGGTTTTCCTTAAAAATACGAAGATGATATTAAAATTTTTCTAAGTATAAAATAGATGTCTCAGGAAATTCAGAATCAGTATATTTTATCAATCTCTGTATAGGTAAGTGATTGTTTCAGGTAAAATTAAAGTTCAATATAATAAATCTCTGCAAATAATAATCACGCAGAAAATTCAACCCCAATATTATCTTTCTCCTTAAGCCAAATAACTTGGCTACGAGGAACTTTGTTATACCTTAAATATTTTGAGAAGTAATTGCGCGCATTCAGACTTAAACCGGATGTACCATATAAATGTTTAAAGCAATATCTTCATCGCGTATCCGAGTATCCGGTCCGACTAAAACGAAGAATTTTGAATGGTTGCAGTAGGTCTGGAGGAGATCTCGGCTCGGTTGAATTTAATGGTCAAGGCAGAACTAGCTGAGCTGGTTGCAGGCGCACCCATGAACCCGGGTGATCCTGAAACGAGGTGTCAGTATCTCGAGAAACTGTTAGGTAAGTCCATTCGGTCGCTTCGAAACAGAATTTCCATTCTGATTTCGTACGTTTTGCTGGTGCATTTTCAGTGTTCAATAAATTATTCGGAGGAAACGACAAATAAAATTGTTTGAAAATTAGTTTAAACGGAAAAGAACGTTTGGTATTTTGTACTGGCGAAACAACACAGGCTAGAAATTAAATATTCAGATATCTAGATATTTTTAGAATCTAGATCTTTGTATATTTTGGTTGGAACTAATTTTCATATAATGACTGCATGTTTGATAGGTAAAGTAAAATATATTTTCGTTGACATATGGTGATATATTATAGGAAATAGTGATTCTTCGCGACGGAATAAATAAAGGAAGGTATATTAACATATTTTAGGTTGAGCTTTAGTTTTTTAAGAAAATTGGGTAAAAGAATCATCGGGTGGCAATAAATTCAAGGGATTTGTTGGTGCAACTAATATCGTATTATTTGCGTAAAAATAATTTAATATGTTTGCACATGTGCTTGGTGAAAAATGGACAATATTTTTGGTTGATATACTATACATAAATAGTTGAAGTCGTGGAATTTTATATTTATGATCGAACGGCAAGTTTTCAACAATTTGTCAGTGAATAAAGTCAATGAATAGTATTGAAAATTTGTAAAACTAACTTTGATAAACATGATATGTAAAGATTTCCTGTAAAGATTTTTGCGGACCTCCCATTATACTATTTTAATAGTACTTTATTTCATTGAAAGCCTTGTTTTTGTTACACAAATTATTTAAATATGTTGAAAGATCTAGGACGAGTTATTATACTCTGTCAAAAGAAATTGCTTTCTTATTCAATTATTCACTGACATAATCGAAGATATTACTAAAATTTCGATTTCTCTTAATTTATAAATGAAAGTGATCAACTGCACGTTGCTCATATGAAAAAGAATTAATTAGAATAGTTCTCAAAAGTGTTATCGTTCCAATCATCGTGCACGTTCGTTTCAAGAAAAGAAAATTTAAATCCAGAATGAATCTATTTGATACAAAATATAGTTAATAACTAAGGACAAAATAATATTAGATAAAAGTAAAAGAAGAACCAATATGTGAAGGAAGATGTAATTTGTAAAATCTTATAAAATATTTCGGTCAATATTTAAAAATCCTTGAAATAACTAAATATTCACAGAATTTTACATAAAAGGCAGGGATCTGGAGACGCGGTAGCGTCTCGACGCCAAGTACATGAAAGAAAAGACACCTTGTATATGCCTGTCGCTGCCGTGTATCTTTACTCGACGCACAGCTATTCCAACCTAACCTGAAACTTATTTCATTAATATCTCATCACGCCTGCAATATTTTCTAAATTTAAAGGCATTTTTCTTATGTAAACCGCATATAAGCTTTCGAATAAGACCAATTTCAATAAAATCGGTCCACGCATGACAGAGATATCGTAATATCGTCTCATGAATCTGTCGAAAATAAGTTCTTCTTCTGATTCTCCAACGAATTTTTCGTCAACCATAGTACATATATATATTTTCGTCGTCAAACAGAATATACGTATATACGCGTTACACACACACACCTTCAGCCAACACATGTTTCGTTCTTCGTTCGTCGACTCTCGGGATTATTCGGCGGGGATCGTCGTCCGTCATTGTACATACATATATATATACTATTTTGAATTTTATAACCTACCAAGTGCTAAGTGTCAAATAAAGTAAGTTGTCCGAATTTGGAATGTCACGAGTTTTTACACTACATAGGAGACTGAATTATTGTCTCAATTAATAAGGTAAGTCGCCAAATTTTTTTTAATAGATTTCTTATGTAGAGTCGCAGACTTGGAAGTTGTTCGGAGATGGTTCGACTGCGAAGCATCTCCTTTCGCACATGTTTCTGGAAATTTGTATCATGCATGTACAAAATAATATATTGTAGTAAAAAATTACATTGCATTTAAATTGCCAGATACTTGTTTTTGTATATACCAGCAATTTAGAGTTTTTATGTAAAGCTTATTATATATTATAGAAATGAAGGGGACGCACAGGCTTGGATAGTAGAATTGAAGGGGACGCACAGGCTTGGATGGATAGAAATGAAGCGAATGCACAGGCTTGGAGGTTGTCCGGAGAAGATTAAATAGATATATAGATAGACAGAGCATCTTGTTTCGCACAAGTTTCTGGGAATTTGTCAAATAAGGTAAATCGGCAAAATTTGTCAATCAAAAGACATAGCATTAAGAATTATTAAGAAAATAGATTATGGTGTACTGCTTGCAATGTAGAGCAAGTCACATTAGTTAAGAAAGTACCCTGAAAACACATCTCCCTTGATGCTTTTCAATCTTTTGTGAAAGACATTCGTAATACTTTAATAAAATACACAGTAGTTGTCACGCTATTCATTAATTTTTTAGATTCCCATTATTTCAATTCACGAATAAACATACTAAATTATTATTAGTTTTATTCCAACACCAATAAATTGTGCGTTAAAAATATTGGATCTCCTCATTCATTTTCGCTGAATTATTACCATTAGCATTTAAAATTCCTGCAACAAGACTTTCTGCCATATGCTCTCACCTGCTTTGGATACATTATGTAGTCTCTACACTCACTATAGCAAAAGGCCACTCTATTTCTATAAATAATTAATAAGTTCTACGTTAAGTTGTATATAATTATTAAAATGAGGCTTTATATATATATATATATATATATATAATTTACAGATAATCATCAAAGCAGAAGATGATGCAGTGTGATCTACGTTGGACTATGTACGCACAAATTTTCACGTAGGGTTTTGCATACGCAATTATTCATTCAATGTGAGCACGTGTGATAATATATTATATATTTACAGATAATCATCAAAGCAGAAGATGATGCAGTGTGATCTACGTTGGACTATGTACGCACAAATTTTCACGTAGGGTTTTGCATACGCAATTATTCATTCAATGTGAGCACGTGTGATAATTTATATAAATAATTAGTAAATTTGTCCTATTTTTCAGTTAACGATGCAGATGAAGAGAATTATTTTAACAGCTGAAAGAGAAAGTAACTCTGCTGCATGAGCAAATGAAATAACCACATTTTTATGTATGAAAATAACGAATTTATTTTTTTATATGTTATTGGCCGCCGCCACGTCCACGGCCCCGGCTCTGGCCACGTCCCCGGCCCCGGCCACGGACGCAAGCTGCTTCGCGCACTATGTACTGCACACAAAGTACTATACATTCATATAATACATATAGATCGGTAATGCAGTGCACATGTTTTTTGGGGGAAGGTGTAAAACTTACGTAGAATTTATCCTTAATCAAAAAATAATAAAAGTACACTCGCTGAACTGCTTTGCGCTATTCCGAGTATTCCGAGTAAGCTTTACTGGCTACAAACTAGCTTTATCTTCTAACATCACTCGATAGGCTGCAGTGCGCCGTAAACGCGTGGACGTGTAACGAAGATAGATCAGAATTTATAATTTATTGGGATTTCCTTACTTTATCCTTACTTTTAGTACCCGTGACAGGGAAAAATTTGTAAAAAAGAAGAAGCTGAAATTCTGAATCCCAAAAAAAAACTTCAAAAAAGTAAAAAAATATGACGCCAAGAACATGAATTATCTTTGTAAAAAGAAGTGAGATCCCCATAAAAAACTTTAAAAAAGTAAAAAAATTACGCCAAGTACATGAATTAGCTTTGTAAAAAGAAATGAGATCCCCAAAAAAACTTTAAAAAAGTAAAAAAATTACGCCAAGTACATGAATTAGCTTTGTAAAAAGAAGTGAGATCCCCAAAAAAAACTTTAAAAAAGTAAAAAATATGCCAAGTACATGAAAATGTCGAGGACAAAAAAAGTATTATCAAAAATCACAAAAAAAAAGAAAATAGTATACATGAAAAAGTCGAGGAAAAAAAGAGTATTATCAACAAATAAATATAAAAAAAAGACAAAGAAACATGAAAAAGTCAAGGACGAATAAAGTATAATTAACAAAAAAATATAGTCACATAAATAAAAAATAAAAAATATGATTACAATATAAAAAAAGATGTGAAATCAAAATGAGCTGCAAGTACATCACAAAAAACAGAAAATAATATAATCACACAAAAACAGAAAATAATATATTCACATAAAAAAGAAAATAATATAATTACAATATAAAAAAGGATGTGAAATCAAAATGAGCTGCAAGTACATCACAAAAAAAAAAGAAAATAATATAATCACACAAAAACAGAAAATAATATAATCACACTGTTGAGGTTGCACGTGGGTTTTAGGCGTAATGAGGCGATTCGTTAGAAAGAACGTAAATGTTGTATTTATTATGTATTGAATGTACATATGAACAAAACGAGTATTGATTTCATGAACACAAATATAACTGGCCCTTAAGATTGACCGGATACTTAACGTGATTTTACTTTTACTTTTTAGTCTCTCTCTTAAACCTGCCAGAGCAGTACAACGTAAGACCTGACCCACAGTCCTACCAACCTGGAATCTCTATACCCTATATAGCCAATCCTGGTGAATTACTTTCCCAACACTCTCTCTTAATTCACAGATTGGCAACTTTACATACTAAATTTAATAAGAAAGTTAAATCCTAAACAACGAATCCATAAAAGCTAAGTCTTAAACAATGAAACCATTTTTACAGAAATTAAACTTATGACTATTCAGTGCTTTGGTAAGTATATCTGCATATTGCATTTCAGTCTGACAGTATTCGACATTTATCTTCTTCTTCTTCACCACATGATGTATATCGATGTAGTGATACTTTACATCGATGTATCTTGATCGTTTATTTACCATTCCATTCTTTATTAAGCAGATGGCGCTTTGATTGTCTACTTTCAAATTGGCATGAGGAGCTCGGTCAGTCAGTTCTTCTATTAGTGACTTCAGTAGGAGTAGTTTCTTACTACATTCTGCTGCAGCGATGTACTCCGCCTCTGTCGTTGAGAGTGCCACTGTTGATTGCTTTCTTGAACACCAGCTTATCGGTCCTCCTCCATACATTATGATGTACCCCGTTGTGCTCTTTCTGGTTTTCGGGTCCCCCGCATGATCTGCGTCACAGTATGCTTCAATTGTCTCCTTGTTGGCTCCTTCGCTGTATTGTATCCCTTGGTTGATCGTACCCTTGACGTACCTAAACATCCTTTTTACATCGTTTACATTACTTTTCTTCGGGTTAGAAATATACCTGCTCCCGTAGCCCGTTGCGTATGCTATATCTGGTCTTGTTTTAGTGGATAGATACAGCAAGCTTCCAATTGCTTCTCTGTAGGGGTATACTTCTTCATCTGGACTGTCATCTTCCTCTGGACCTTTTACGAGCGGTGTACTTACTGACTTAGAGTCCTGCATGTTGTAGTGTTCCAAAATCCTTTTTGAATATTGTGTTTGTGTCAGCTTTATTTTCCCGTTTTCAATGCACAGTTCCATCCCCAGAAACGTACTTGGATTTCTGTAGACTTTAATCTCAAACTCTCTTCTCAGTTCATCAAGCAGATTATTCATTTCTTGCATGTCCTTTCCAATGATTATTCCATCATCTACGTAGATACCTAGAATTAACGTGTTATTCTCCCGTTTAAAAATACATTGCTCCGTTTTGAGTTGTTTGAGTCTTCTCTTTCGAAGGAAGTTAGTGAATCTTTCATTCCACTTTAAAGGTGCCTGTTTTAGTCCATAAAGAGACTTCTTCAATTTACACACCTTATTACCATAATCATATCCTTCTGGAGGCATCATGAATATATCCTCATCGATTTCGCCATATAAAAATGCGGTCTTGACATCAAAGGTTATTATTTTGTACTTACTCGTAGCAGCTACTGCGAATAATGTTCTAAGCGAATCATTACTTATTACTGGACTGAATGTTTCGTTGTAGTCAATCCCAGATTTCTGTTGACATCCTCTAACTACCAGTCTTGCTTTCCGTTGTCCGTTTTCTTTTTCCTTGAAGACCCATTTGCTAGTCAGTAATTTCCGATCCCTCGCTTCAGCTTTATCTACCACTTTCCATGTATCGTTTTGTTGCAGGGACTTCTTCTCTTCCTCTATGGCTCTTTTCCATTCTTTCTTTTCCAGGCCTGTAATCGCTTCAGTATAGGTTAAATAGGAATGATAGTCATCATACCTTTTTGGTGGTCTTCGCTCGCGAGTTGTTTTTCGGACAGTGGTTGTTAGTTCCTTTGGTTTGATTTCTTCTCTCTCTGCATCCTGGTATTCTTCCGATGTAGAGTCCGAGTCTTCTGTTGATGTATCTAAAACCTCTTCTTCTCCTTCTGCCGAACTGTCGTTTTCATCTTCATCATCTTGGTCTTCAATGTTTTGCCGCAGTATGATTCCCTCTCCTCGAAGTGTCTCAGTCAGAATTTCTATTTCTTCTTCAAATTTGATGTCTCTTGATATGATTATTTTCCTGTTTTCTGAATCCCAAAGTCTATAGCCATTTGGTGCATATCCTATCAGGATATACTTCCTGCTTCTGTCGTTCAGTTTCTTCTGTGGTTCCAACACCTTGGCGAACGCTTTGCATCCAAATACCCTTATGTTCTTGAGATTTGTCTTACGTTGATTCCAGGCCTCTGCTGGAGTTACATCCAATGTGCTCGTTGGACTTCTGTTCAAGAGATATGTTGACGTATATGCGGCTTCTCCCCACATTTCTTTATCCAGTCCTGAATCTATAATGAGAGCCCTGGATTTTTCTATCAGTGTTCTATTTAATCTCTCGGCCTTCCCATTTAACTGAGGTGTGTAGGGAATTGTTCGATCCATTTGTATTCCCTTCTTTCTACACCATTCTATTAAACTTTTATTGATATACTCACGGCCATTGTCACATCTCAGTTTTGATAATCTTTGGTTCCACTTGGCTTCTGCCTGCTCCACGTATTCTCTTACCTTTTCAGGGACTTCATATTTATTCTGCAGAAGATATATCATTATGAAATGTGTATAATCATCTAGGAATGTTAATATATATCTCTTTCTGTCCCAAGTATCTGGCCCGATAGGTCCACATAAATCAGTGTGAACCAGTTCCAGCGGTCGTGTTGCCCTTGTCCTGATTTCACTGAATGGCTCCCTTGTTTGTTTCGCCTTAGCACAGATTTCACATAGTTCTTTAAAACTCTTCAGATCATTCTTAGTAAGATTTATTCCTTCAGTGATCTGAATTAATTTTTCCATATTTTTTAAGCTTATGTGACCTAATCTTCTGTGCCATTTTTCCGCTGAATTTTTTTTATTTACTAGATACGAACTTCCTTCTAGTTTATTCCCTAATTGTATCTCGTAAAGGCCTTTTTCGTTTTTCTTCCCTGTCATTTCTATGTCGTTCTTCTTGATTATTACCGTATCTCCTATGAATCTCACATCTCCTCCAGTTTTGGTTATCGCGTTCACAGATAACAAATTAGATGCTAGCTCTGGAACATACACAACCTTTGTCAGGTTACATCGTTCAAGTTTACAATCTCCAATACCTTCGGCCCTCATTCTTTCATTTGCTTTAGCGACTTCGATATTTGTGTTAATTTGTTTTACGTTGGATATCAAGCTTCTGTCGTTTACCATGTGCGACGTTGTTCCTGAATCTACTATCCAGCCGAGTGTTTTTGTGTCTCGTGCAAGGAATGAAACCAGATTACTGTTTATGTTATCTTTGTTTTTATTTCTAAAATAACAGTCTTTGTCTGCGTGGTTGTCCCGTTTGCATATATTGCAGAATAACTGTTTCTCTTTACTGGGTTTAGGACATTTCTTTGATAAATGCCCTGGGCTATTACAGTTAAAGCATTTCTTTTCTGAACTATTTTTGTTATTAGTCGAATTAAAGTTCTTACTTGCTTTTCTGCAGTTTCTTGCCATATGCCCCATACCGTTGCATTTGTAGCATTTTATTTCCGATGCCCTGAGTGCTACAGCTCCTTCCTTTTCCTCCATAGCTTTATTCCTGGATTCTTCCATCGTCAATCTGGCCAGTAGGTTTTCCAAGGTCCTTTGTCCTGTTTCGGTTGACTCCCAGGCGCTTACAAAGTGTTTGTACTCTTCGGGAAGTGACGTTAAAATTTTTGACATTAACATTTTATCAGTTACCTCAGTATCGAGTGAGCTCAGTCTGCATGCCATATTCTCAAGTTTACTTATATGTGTAGGCAAGTCAGTATCTTTACTGAACGAATATCCAAAGAATTCCTGTAACAGAGTACACTTCAATTGTTCATTATCCCTTTGATACACTGCTACTATTTTGTCCCACATAGCCTTAGCTGTCCCGCACGTCATTATGTGCATCAGTGGTTTTTTATCTATTGTGGTCATTATAATTTTCTGTGCATTTGCATCCTTTTTAGACCACGCACTAGTTCCTTCGGTTGGAGGATCATTTTTAATATGATCGAATAAATCGTTTGCTCTCAGCAATATTGACACTTGGAATTTCCAAAGCTGAAAATCTTCTATACCCTTCAACTTCTCTATTCGTAGAAGTTCATCGCTCCCTTGTTTTTCCATTTTTAATAACTTTTATTCATTAGACGCCTACCTGGGCCCATAACCTGTTGAGGTTGCACGTGGGTTTTAGGCGTAATGAGGCGATTCGTTAGAAAGAACGTAAATGTTGTATTTATTATGTATTGAATGTACATATGAACAAAACGAGTATTGATTTCATGAACACAAATATAACTGGCCCTTAAGATTGACCGGATACTTAACGTGATTTTACTTTTACTTTTTAGTCTCTCTCTTAAACCTGCCAGATCAGTACAACGTAAGACCTGACCCACAGTCCTACCAACCTGGAATCTCTATACCCTATATAGCCAATCCTGGTGAATTACTTTCCCAACACACACAAAAAAAGAAAATAATCTAATTACAATATAAAAAAAGATGTGAAATCAAAATGAGCTGCAAGTACATAAAGGTACTTTCCAACTGCGCTTAAGATGACACAACTACATATACACAGCTAAAATGCTGTGTTATTCCATTACTCATATTGCGGACATTTTAATTAACCCATCAAAAAGAATCCCATTTAAAAACATTGTCGTAAATTATTATTAGCTTTACAAAATTAATGATATACAAAAATTGCGCCAATTATCACAATGGCTATTTATACAAAGAAAAAATCACAATGGTACAATGAAAAAATGTATTAAATAATATTAAGCAGATATATTTTTATACAAATAAATATTTTAATACGAATAAATATTTTATTCAAAATACTTGGCGCTGCGATCTAAAATACATCATACGTAGCATATGCACATACACACATCCACGAACGCACGCACAGGAAAGAAAGAAAAAGATTATTGCAATTTATACATATTTATTCAGTTTAGCAACACCAATTCGGAGAGCAGCGCCAAGTATTTTGAATAAAATATTTATTCGTATTAAAATATTTATTTGTATAAAAATATATCTGCTTAATATTATTTAATACATTTTTTCATTGTACCATTGTGATTTTTTCTTTGTATAAATAGCCATTGTGATAATTGGCGCAATTTTTGTATATCATATCTTTACTCTAGATTTTAGAACATATAAAAACAAATTTGTTTAGGTCGCAAAGTAGAAAGTATGTGTAGCGTGATCTACTCTAATATACACATGAATGAATTTACTTTGGAAACTACGGTGAAATTGAAAAAAATGAAAAAGAATTATAAATTTCATTCAACAAATTTTATTTTTATAAAATTCTACTGTTTTCCTTAAAGTTCTTTGCAAGCGTATTTTACCAGATAATACCAGTTATCACTTAAAACAAATCAACTCGTATATGAACACGAATCGTGCAAATAAAAAAAAAACATATTGTTTTCTTCTCTTTCCAGATCGGAAGAGGGAAACTCCTGTGATGGTCAATTGGTCGGAAGTGAGTGGGAATCTTTACATAGAGGAGGGTGGATCCCCCAAAGGGAAGAAATCACAAATTGCTAGAATTCATCGAAACATCGAGACGATTTTAAATCAGAAGAAAAGTTCTGGCGACTGTTAGAAATAGAGAAGAAAAAGAAGGGAATAACGAATGAAATTGATGATATTTTTCAAAGCGTCGAGCTAAAAATTCAGACGACGATATATGTTGTATTTATGCTCGTATTTATGACCATATTCAACGCGGTGGGCGGATATAAAAAAAGAGAAAAACGTCGAAATGTACAAAACATTAAGCGACGATTGTACACGAGAAATTTGTATTATTTTTTTTATTAATTTAATAACTTTACTTTCTTATATAATATTTTTTGTTATTTAAACAAGAAGAAGGAGGAGGAGGAAGTTTCCTCGCTCCAAGTCTCGAGGCTCGAATGAAATCGAGCGACGATCGACTTGGTCCATCGATTATTTATTTCTTTTTATTAGTGTTTAGAAACCGCCATTTTTGTATTATAACTTTGCGATGTACGTGCCGAATGATCAAATAAAACGGCTTAAACGGTGGGAGCTGGCGTTTTTTCCCCTAAAGTTGTGGTTTTCAAGCGTCCAACATGCTCGAAACATTTCGATTTAATTAGGGAAAATTGGTTTTTAACCGACTTCAAAAAGGAGGGGGTTATAAATTCGACCCGTACGTATTTTTTTTATGTTTGTCCTCGCATAACTCCTCAGCATATGGTCCGATTTTGATAATCTTTTTTTTATTCGAAAGAGGGCGATGTCCCGGTGGTTCCATCCTACACTGCATCAACATTGGCCCAATATTTTTCCAGTTCTGGTTAATAAAGGCTATTATCACCTAACTATTATTATTTTATGTACGGACGTGCATATTTCCTCAGCATGATGTTTCAATATATATATATAAAAAGATCAAATAAAAAATTTAGAAAAGAATTAAAACCGACTTAAAAAAAATAAAAATACACTAAAAAGTAAAAAAAAACTTTTTCCCCCGTTTAAATTACGATTCAATTTTTTTATGCCGGCGCCTTATCATTTGCACTGTGTAAATCTGGCGCCGGCTTAAAACGATTGAGACTCGTAGATTAAATAAGAGAAAAAGTTATTTTTACTTTTTTAGTGCATTTTTATTTTTTTTAAGTCCGTTTTAATTTTTTTAAATTTTTTACTGATGGTTTCCACTGTTCAGCTTACTAAACCGGTGTTTACTTTTGGACACTGAAAAATCTGCTCTATTGTCAATAGGAGCATTCTACTAAAATCGAGTTAGAAAACAGGATCTGGGAAATGTGTGCAATCTGTTTTGACAATGGCACAAATGGATTTTTTATGGATTTAACAAAGGAATAATGCAATAGAAATAATGCTATACAGGGTGCGGCCAGGACAAAAATAAAAATAAATCAGAAGTGTGAAATAAAAATTTTTCATCCGAGGATTAATTATCAAGTAAAGTCATTGCTTTAAAAAGAACATATGTGTATTGCACAAAATATTCCCAATAAGAAAAGGGAACGTTCAAAGAATTATTTCAATTTGTTAAGATGGCCGTTTAGAATTGAGCATTTCTTTTGGCATAATATTGGTTTATATTGCAGTTCAGCAAACGAAATGAAAAGTCGAAAAATTTCTTTAAATCGCTAAATTTAATCGGCTTAAAATTACAGTTACAATTTATATTAAAATAATTAACGTTACGACGCGCAATCTGTACGGATCGCATTTGATTCTCTCAGAAAAATATTTCCTAGAAAAAGACGATTCTTCCTCTCTCTCTTTCACTCACACGTTTTCGCATTCCTTGTAACACATCTTCTCTCATCCGCTTCACTTTTTGTCGTTAATCATTAACATTCGAACGATCTGTTAAGCGTGGTCTAACCGATACCGAAAATACTGTTTTATATTCTGTTTCAATTCGCTTCGGTTTCTCCTTTTACCTCTACGATAAATTGAAATTCGCATTCTATGCTGGAAAATATTGCATTGTACATGGTATACGATAATTTATCGAGTCAGCAGCAATTTATTTTCTTTCGAAGGAATGGAATTATACATTACCAATTTTCATAGAATATTTTGCAGCTAGCCAGGAAATTAATTTGAATGCTTTTTCACGTACTGTCGACATCATTTAAACGAACAATTGACGATCACTCGGTTTATGAAGGGTGTTAAGAAAAAAGGGTTCAGGATTTAAGAGGGTGCGGGGTGTAGTATTTTTTGAGCTAACAATGATATGACAGTAATTCAAAATTTAGGTTTTAATGAGGTACTGCTGGTTCGTAGAAAAGTTTGATTATTTCTCGCATTGGCTAGAAAATATTTTCACAATGAAACAGCCCATTAAATTGAGTTCGAAAAGTTTATATTTAAATGTGCACCTACAAAAATATTGAAAGGGGAATCAATAAAACATTTCTCTGCTTAATAATCGCTATGATAATATGCTGACATTGCTTCAAAAGTTTTCATCATTTTCGAAAAGTTCGAGCAATTATTGAAAAGAGTGTTTCACATGTAAAATCTTTCCTTAACCAAAAACAATATTGTAGTCTCCTTCAAATTTGCAAAATCCCATCGAAATCTGAATTTTTGTTTAAGATGTTCATCCTATGAACACATTTACTTATTCAACATACATAAAATGTTGACTTTGAGAGAATTAAAGTACCTACACATTTGAATTGCAATACAAAAATGGCCAAATTATTTTTTACCGAATATAATGGGAATTTTATATTCATTAAGTTCTGACCCCTTTTTTAACACCCTGTACATGCACGTATATACATTACAAAATTAAAAAATTCATCCTCGTGTCTGCACTGCTTTGAATTGTTCGCGCCATTTCGAGAGAAAACAAAACGGAAGGCGGTTTAACGGTGAAAGTTTGCGGGATAATCCACGTGGAAATGTAACAGTAACATTATTTGCCAGCTACGGTAATGGTAATTAGAATTTGTTAATTGAAAACTACTCTAGTTATGATATATGTTTCTATAGTTTAAATGCTTTTGTTCCAAATTTTTACCTTTTCTTCAATAACTTTTGTTGACTTGATATTCAAATCCCGTCAAATATTGATACCAACGACAGTATTTACAACGACAGATTGAGCACTCGGTGGCATTAAGAGAAACCTGACTTTGAGACCCTTCTTAATAATTCATAATAATATTTCTTTTCTTTTAAAAAATGAAGATATAATAGAACTACTTAGCTCTTTTGTTCGTAATACGCAATAAATTTTATCCGCTATGAGAATAATATCGTAGAACACAACAGAATTTGTCTTTATTATTTTTAATATTTCATATTTTTTATTAATTAAAAGAATGTTAAAAATAAGAGGATTCTTTTCATTTTTTATAGTCAATAGTTTTCTTTTGCATTTCTCTTTGAGGCTCCCAAGCGCGCGCTTCTTACGCCTGCGCGGTGATCCACCATTGAATATTCAGTATCGACGATTTAATGTTTCCAAAGAAATCTTAATTTTTGTGTTTGCCAGTTGTGAATTGAATGTTAAGGTATGTTCAGCAATTTCTTAAAGAATTTTGTTCCTAGGTATCGCCTTGGAAAATTCCTTGAGGATTTAATACATTCGCATGGTAGATGTAAGCATTCGAATTGGCGAGTTATTGGTTAGGAACGTATCTCCTAAAATATCGTTATGTCCCATGATTAAATCGATGTACCTCGAAAATATCTCCTCGTAATATTGGCAGCTTTCGATTCAGTACTTTCGATACATGCTCCCGTCGGTCGAGAATGACAGATTTCAATTTCAATCGCGGCTCGATGCTTTCTCTCGTATTAAATCCGAGCTCGACGCTTCGATCGACTTCGATTGGTCCTTTTTATCTTTCGTCGTCTCGGCAGATGGCGAGACGTGTCTGATGATTGGATTCAGAGAAAGTAGAATACCCAGTAGATGGCGTTGAAGATCATAAAACTGACCGGAAATATGATTCTCGAATATTTGTCGATAATATTCACATCCTTGATTTTGGGCATTGACACTCGCAACACGGACGCTCCTCTCCGTATCGCGTGTAACACCTGTAATCACGGTTCCATTTACTTATTTTCACTTACGAGGATTCATTTCTTAATTTAATATTTTTAATCAAGTTGTACGTTGTTTACATAATTGCTTCAAAATTTCATGGAAGTTACGCAATTTAGGGCTGCCAACTTTTGAATTTTTGTTCAACGATTCCGATTACAGTTTCTTCTATCGATTTTCATTATTTAGACAAATTTTAAATCGGTTTGTGGATATTTTACTAACTTTTGCAGACTATACAAAAAGATGTCTCGTGCTGAGCATTCCCTATTAGTAACCGCATTAAGATGTTAAGTTATTCCAATTTGAAAAGGTGGTAGCCCTGTACGAACATCGTTTTTAAAATATAAAATATTTTGGATTAAATTAAAACAAATTAATTTTGGCGTTTTCAGATTTGTATATTCTGTTCCGTTCTAAAGTATCAATATTCTTTGTAAAAGTTTCCTATAATCACAAATTGGTCACATGGGGTTCACGTTCTTCACTAAACCCCAGCATCATTTTTGATAATTGATAATATAGGGTGATAATTCTATATTCGGCATACTCATACAATTATGCCCTAATAGAATTTTTCTAGCCATATAAATTTGAATATGTTGAAATTTGTATTTGAAAATATAGTTGTTGATAAAAGTGATTATTTTTGTAGTTAAAATTCACTAAATATTTCAAGTTTATTATTAAGGTCTAAAATTTTAGAGAAAAATTGACAAATATGCTGATGTGTGATACACCCCGTGTGACCACGAAGGGTTAAAAGGCAGAATCGTCAAGTGAATCACAATCACTTTCCATGATTATACCACTTTCGATGCAGCACTGTGACATTATTATGATTCGTACATTATTATAGTAAATTAGTCAAAAGTCATGATACGTCATCATAAGTATTAATAACATTGTAAATATTCACAAGCATTAATTAACACACAAAGTGTCATTTTAATATGTCACATTTTTATCTTTAAAAAAAATCTCAAAGACCCCCAATTTTTAACCCAATACACGAGACTAACCCTTTAACGAGCATGGCTAAAGAAACAAAAAAATAACGCCCTAACAACCACAGATATACAACAAAAATCATCCCCTTTCTAAATCGCTCAATGTTATATTAGGGTGCTAAATGCACGAAAAATCGAAAAATGCAGTGTAAAATAGTATAATGACGGCTAAACATTTGTTATATCGAAATTCATGCTACAAATAGCTTTCAGCCGTTCCGTCGAGCGGTCGACGGAATAATAATCTTACATGCATCTACAAGCCCTATTTCACGAAGTAAAAATATTTGACACCAATTTTTTTATCGGCATACGTCTATTTCTAAGGGATAAAATCAGCCCTAAAAGTTGGGGTAAAAAACACGTTTGCCCCAATATCTTGGAAAAAATCTAGAAAAAAACCGTAGAAAAAAATTTTTAGGATGGAAATGATGTATCTTTTTATAACAAATTCAGCCACGTAATCAGATTCGTAATACGTTAATTTGTTTAAACAATATACTAAAAAGTAGTCATTTTTCACTGAATCTGATTACGTGGCTGAATTTGTAATAAACAAATACATCATTTTCGTCTAAAAGATTTTTCCCTATAATGCATAGTTTTCGAGACATTGGGGGCAAACATGGTTTTGCACCCCAATTTTGAGGGCTGATTTCACCCTCAAGATATGGAATTTTACCAATAAAAAAATACGCGTCGAATATTTTTTCGAGAACTATGGGTGAACGTTGGGTGAAGTCGCTTGTTACTCTGCGCATCGGTAAGTTGGGACGCGGCTAGAAACGGTGCCTTCTCCGTTGTACATATATGTGGTCATTGGAGTATGATGGTTCAGTTGAGCGAAGAACGAAGCACGCGATCGTTTACCTTCGGTCTGTGCTGCTTGGGCCCTCTGTATCTAAGGCCAGCGTTCCTTCCGTGGGTATTGTAGGCGGCGACCCTGGATATGCGAAAACTAGGGGGAAATTTGGCCGGATCGTGTTCTCTTCCGGCTCCAGGCGTCGAGCTACCACTGACCAGGCCTGACCTATTCCTGATGCTCGGCAGAGGGGACAATCGGATATCTTGAAGTTCTATTATGTCTGCTTCCGTTGAACCAGGAAACGGTGAGCTTGCTTTACTCCCTACAAATTAGTTCCCTTTTCGTGCCTCTGTCTATTTTTTACCTTGTAACTATCGCTGATTTTGGATGTGCTCAACGTATAAAGGTGCAACAGCGATCCTTTATTTTAAGTTAGATTTGGTAACTCAGAAAGAATGATGGAGGAACAAACACTTTTTATTACATTCCTGTACAACCATGTCTCGATTTGGGCGGTTCCTTTTGTGGTCTCAGTTTTACGCGGTCAGGAAATACGTATACAGCGTCTCCCACAATTCAGTGATTTCCCGAAACACGCAACATCCTGATGCAAAAAGACGTCGAAAAGTCCTTTACCGTTTTGAGATCCGAGGTTTCGTTCCTGAGATATTAACAGTTGAATATTAGTGGTGCAAGTTCCGGGGCGAGCAGTTTAAAGCCCGAGACAGCTGAGCGTGGAGCAGTGACCGCTCGCACGCACACGCAGTAGTTTTCACGGTTTGAACCAGCGCGGTCGGCTCTACTCTGTCTGTGGGTCTGTATCTATACTCGAGCTCATTTTAGAAGGAACTTATTCGCGCATGTAGAATGAGCTCATTGGCTCCGAGGAAGCGTTTGTTTGGGGTATAGCCAATAGTAATTTGTTTCGGCACCAATGAACGCCAACGATTCGTCGGTCGGCAAGTTCCTTCTAAAATGAGCTTGAGTATACGCATGCCTCCTGCGTATAAGTGCGCGCGGTCACTGCTCCGCGCTCAGCTGTTTCGACTTTAAACTGCGCACTCCGAAACTTGGACCGCTAATATTCAATTGCTAATATCTCGAGAACGAAGACTCGGATCCCAAAACGGTAAAGGACTTTTCGATATCTTTTTGCATAAGGATATTGCATGTTCAGTGTGAAATATTTCCAGTGATGAGGATAGTAACGTCGAATCAGTTGAAAGAAGGTTGACTGCTTTTGAGTACAGTACCAACAGTGTCAAAGAATAAAATTTAAATTTGTTTCCCTGAATTTTCATTAATACTGTTTTTGTGCAATATGCGAAATAAATGTTTTCATGATTCTCACGTGCGTAAAAAGAAAACCACGTGGAACGAATGCTCCGCGTAAATCGAGGGATGAGTGTACAGTGTCGATGTAAGAGAAAATGTGTAAGTGGGGTGCTTTTATTGTATTATTTTGTGTAATTAACATAAGTTACGAAATCTTACCCGCCTTGGAGGAAATGACCTTCTTGTCGTCAGTTTCTTTCTTTTTCGTCTTCTTCTTGGCTCTTGCACCCCAGTAAGTGTAATTAACCGCGGCATATTCGAGCAGAGCCGCAAAGACGAAAACGAAACACATTACTAAATAAATGTCGATAGCCTTCACGTAGCTGATACGTGGCAGTGAGCTACGTACACCTGTCGAAATCGTAGTCATTGTAAGGACTGTCGTTATACCTACAAAACAGCAAAATACAGAAATAAATAGTAACTTGTACGAACAGAAACTACTATTCTACATGTTGGTGCAAATATAAGGTGGTGCATAAATGTTTCACTTTGTAATCAATTGGAACTGGGATGGCATATTACATTAATATCTAATTAATTTTGTGTAAAAGCTCGGCCAAGTATTTTATTGTAACCATTATTAGTAACTATTAAACCACGTAGCTATAAGTGTAAAACGTCACTGTTTGGGTTAGCTTATAATTAAAAAGGAGTATGGGGATACTGAATTCTCAGTTCCGATGTGATTGTGAAGCTCTATGTATAATTTTTGTAAAATATATTGAATTTTAGTATATGTATACGAATTAAATTTAACATAAAATACATTTTATACTCCCTTAAAGAGTTAAACGGCAACAAAATTTTTTAACATTAAAAATTCGCGATTAACTAGAGCTGGTAGAGATATTTAAGTCCACTGGAGTGTTCTATTAGAACATGCTTCCGATATTTCACTAGTGCTGCAATTATTATTATTGAAGTTCCAAAGGTTGCGAAACGTCAGAGCAGGGAACCGAACCCTAACCCGTACCCGGTTCGATACGCCGTATCGCCGACTAACCCGTCTAACCGGGTAACAGAATTCCTCTGTAACCCGGTTAACCGGGTTAATGCGGCTACAGTAATATTGGAATAATACAGGGGTTGGAGTGCCTATTAAGAAGTGAGATTTCTTCGACTTCCGCATTGCTCATCAGATCTTTCGCCGATGAAACTGACACCAAGAACGACGTAATTCGGAAAATAATGAAGGAAATTTCATGCAAAATTCATTTCCATAATCTCAGGCTAATTTCGTTAATAATGGTTCGATTTACATGAAATTTGGTATGATTTTCATCAGGAAAACATAAGGAATCCATTGGTGTCACTTCCATATCGATACAATAAAGACTAAAGAATTATTTTTTTCTGAATCAGGTATGAATCCTCGGCCGACCGTAGCGAATTGGGGTCGGCGCCCTGCAGTTAAGGGGTAAAAATGTGAAATATCCATTTCAGCGTAGTAAGAAATTCTTTATTCTTTATCGTATCGATATAGGATTGACACCAATGGATTCCTTATGTTTTCCTGATGAAAATCATACTAAATGTTATGTAAATCGGACTATTTTTAATGGAGTCAGCTTGAAATCATATAAATCCATTTTCCATGAAATTTTTTTCATTATGGTCCGAATTACGTCGTTCTTGGTGTTAGTTTCATCGGCGAAACATAAGGAATCGATCGGTGTCGTTTTCCCAAAGATCTGGTGAGAAATGCGGAAATCCTGGACATTTCTCAAATTTTAATGATATTCAAACCCCTTCGAGGGTCGAAAGCCATAAAATTTGGTGAGGCACTGCGGGGGCTTGTCCTCGCTACGGGGTACCAGGCCGCATCCACTGTCGGGCGTAGCTCCTTGCCTTAAATGACTGTCTAGTCTAGGCAACACTGTTTTATTTCGCTAGTAACCGGCTCGTAGCGGGTTAACCGGGTTACTTCGGTTTCTTCTAGAATTTAGGAACCGTTCCCTCGCGGTTACTGCGGGTTACAAAAACCTTCCTTGGTTAACCGGGTAAGGGTTAGGGTTACTAGGTGGTTCGGATCCCTGCGTCAGAGTCATCTTTCAAATTGAAAACAAATATACCACATGCGATTTAATTCTCTTATCCTTTTGTGAATTTTCTCGTAAAAAAATTATTTCACTGCACTATTTTACTTTTGACAATTTATCTAAACATTAAATATTAACGTCCAATAAGTATCCAAACAGGCATTTCAAAAAGCAGCGTGGGACTTATGGATATACATGGTTGGACAAAAAAAAACGGGGCCAAACAATTAGTCTATGGAATACCTTTTTTGCAGTTGAATAGATTTTAGGTACATGTGTATTGAGCAATAGTGAGGTCTAAGCAGCGCATGTCCAAACAGAAGTGTAGGACATAGCATTAACATCAAATTTGAAATAAAATCGTGCCAATATGTATTTCTTCTAAAATACACGTAATTTATTAGATATCGCCCTCCATTCGGGGAATACCGATTTTCGAATTTTGAGGGGGTGTTTCACTCCTTAAAATTGAGATGGAGCAGAAATAAAAAAATACGTGTTTCCTATTTGTTTGTGCTTAACATATTTCAAGGAGAACAAAATCAGCGCTGGATAGTGTCACCTCGATAGTGATCCCAGTCACACAACACTTTTGATAGTTTTCAGAAAATATCGAGGTGAAAATACACTAAAACCATGAAAAGCTTGGAAATCGCGTGACGTGAAAATACGCCGATGCCAATCAAAGTGTTAGAACCTTTCGGTCTCGTTCCTTCCTTGTCAACCTTCTATTTACTACTCACTACTTTCTTTCACAAGCAGACATGCTACTACGAGATTTACTACTTCTTACAACCATGATTTATAAGAAAATACAGTGAAGTATCTTAAATCGATTCATGTATAGTAATGGTCAGAAGGAAGTTCAATCATTGAACGGTAACAAAAATAAGATAGTTCTATTACAGAGAGTTACTGTCTGTAACTCTGAACAAAATTATTATTATTACATAAAAAAAATTGAGCACATTCTTCGAATGTCAATTAATAACTCTACAAAGTTTGAGCTTATAATATTCAATATCTTTAGTTTAAAAAACTCCCCCAAATTTGCCTTATTTTCAGAGCGTCAAACTAGGGAGACCCTTTAAGTTAGTTGACATTTAGAAATATGTGTTCCTAAACTTTCTTTTGTCCACCACTGTAATAACAACGTAAATGATAAAAACGATTGTTTACCGAGAGCTACCCTCGCACTGGTTGCCTCGTGATTGATCCAGAAACTGACCCAGCTCAGCATCACGATTAAGATGCTGGGCAAATATGTTTGGAAGACGAAGTAGCCGATGTTCCTTTGCAGCTTGAAGCTCAATGAAAGCCTTTGATATATCCCAGTGGCCAGCCTCTCCTTGCGGTCGTTCGTTTCGTATCCGATTATCGTGAATTGTGGCAGCTCTGCTTCCTCGACACCGCGAACTGGGGTCTCTTTCCAATACATCACCACGTCCAGCACCGTGTAACCATCTGAGAGAATTTTTCTCTTCAGTTTGGCATGCATTTTACTCGAATCACACAGATCCAATTGCGGATGGAATGCATCCTTGCGCAAAAATACGTCGACATTGTAGAATAACTGTTTTTTGAACGACGATTTGTTTTTCAGCAATTGAGCTTGAAAAAAATTGAATACGCGTGCACTTGAACAGGACTCGGTCTCATTTTCAAAATCGATTTTTCTCGGAAACAATAGCATTGGGAAAAATTTTAAACTATAATTTTGACTTGTTTTTGCAGAAGGATTCATTTTGTTCGCGGTTATACTACATATAGCGCTACATTTTGAAGAATTTTCGTACTCAATTTTCTCAAAATCGAAGCGTCGAATAAAAAGATTTTATTCTGCTTCCTCGATTTGGTTTTATGTTAAGGGGGGCCATATTTTTCACGGTTGTAGCAGTCACTGTGAGATCGCAGAGAGAAGTTGGATTCGTAAATATTGTGGAATTTAAAAAAAAAATTAAGATCAAAACGAGGAGTTTCTAGAACTTCCACAAAATTTAACTTTCTCGAATTTCTTAACGAATTTGTAACGTAAAATTTTTAAGAGAAAACAAATGAAATTCAATTACTTGACTTTAAATTTTATACAACTTTCTTCCTTTCTTTTTCGTTTCTAATTTCAAATCGAAAGAGTTCCTGAAACTTGATCTATTACTTTGTTAGACACTTTTGAAATTTAAGGAATACAGAGAGTTCTAAGAAAGAGGTCAAAGAATTTAGGTGCATATCTATAGTAATGATAAAAGTGGACAATAAATGTCACAGTAAACTTTTTTCTACATTTTCTATTTCAACATACGTTTGAGGTCTTCGTCGCCTCAGCAGGGGGTTCCATAAGGGGAATGTAGATGCATTCCTCTTATCTTTTAACACTCCATGAATGGTTCTAACTTCTAAGTTTTTCGAAAACAAAGCCCAAAAAATGTTATTCTACATTTTCAACTATTTTTCATATAAAACAACTATTTTTCATGTACCACCGGTTCATCCAGTATCCACGCCCTGAACATGCATATACATGTAGGATATTACAGAAAAAAGATTCAAGACTTATAGAATTTATACACTGCTCACTAAGCTGAGAAAGATATGCTTAACAAACCTTAGTAGAAAAATCAATTCTGGTAAAGTTCAAAGTAAATTTTGATGTTGATAATGCAAGTGAATATTAAATGCGGTTGATTCCCCGAGGATTTCCATAAAATTCAGACTTATCAACACTGTAGAGGCCACTTGTAAATAAAGAATATTTAAAGCATAAAGGTATAAAAATTAATTTTGTCAAAGTGGAGGTAGAACTTATTTTCAAAGTATTCTTATTTTAACGTTAAGATTCATTCTTCTAACTCCAAATTTTGCCAAAATCTTTAGGGGACGAACCGTGGGTTCTCCTAACGACTAAAAAGTACTTAAGGGTCCATTCCATTTTGCTGGTCGAAAAAGATTATAGCCTACTTTCATAACTTATTTTTCAGGAACTATTGTACGGATTTTAATGTTTGCTTGGTTAATTCTTTATTATTCCTTGCTGTATAGAATTGTATTTTTCATATTTCCAAAATATAACTACAAATGTGTGGATTTAAGTCGCAAAGTTTGTGCCTCGGCGAGAACATTGCAGCAGTCCTTCCCGGTGTCGAAGTGGTCGTAAAATTATAAAAATAGAATGATTGCGTCCTATAGGAGGGTACGCATAAAGTGGCCTAGAATTATTGATATATCAACAGTGGTTACAAAATAGCGGCCTTGTAAAGAAAAAGTTCTGGATTTCTGTCCATTTTTCGATGTGTTTTGTGGATGGAACAAAACTATTTTTTATACCAATTAAATTTACAAAATTGTAATTATATTTTATATAACGCCCCGCCTCAGCGTTAAACAATTAAATTTAAGTAAATCTTCATTCTACGCGAAATACATAATTCATCTTACCCTCCAATAAGCTAAATTTATAACATTTCAGCAGAATTCTATTTCTGACCACCTCGGCCTTAGCGTTAAACAATTCAATTTAAGTAAATTTTCATTCTACACGAAGTACATTACTAATCTTACCCTCCAATAAGCTAAATTAGTAATATTTCAGCGAAATTCAATTTCTGACCATCCCCACCTTAGCGTTAAACAATTCAATTTAAGTAAATTTTCATTCTACACGAAATACATAATTCATCTTTCCTACCAATAAGTTAAATTAATAATATTTTATCGAAATTCAAATTTTTGTAAGGTTAATGTTATAATTATTACATGAAAATACGATTCTATACAGCAAGGAATAATGAACATTAAACAAAAAAAAACTTTAAGCAAATATCATGAAAATGGGCCTCTTTTTCGACTGGCCAAGTAAAATGGGCTCTTAATACACACGGGGAAAAAATCAGCCCCGTCAGAGTAAAGTTACAAGTTTCTCTCTGTGCATCTCCTATTTCAATATTATCATACTATCCCTCGATTCTCTTCGCTAAAATTCTATAAAAATGTCTTGACGACCAACTCCCTTTGCCAGCTTATTGGTACTATCCAGTATGCACACTAGAAATCCCGTATCCCTTTTCTGAGACACCCTATGTGGCACCATATTCTTCAACCTCTATCTTAGTGTCCCCGTACAAGTAACGGGGTTGGAAGGAGAGGAGAGGTGCTACGAAGGGTAATATCGATCGTACAGCTCTCGATCTCTACGGTGCAGTTCTGCGAATCGAGCGGATAGTAGTGCAGATCCATCATGCAGGCCAGGGTTGTCGTAAATCTCATGCCATAAGTGACAGATCCGTCTCCGGACAACCGGACGAGTTTATTACGCTCGGTCACGTCGTGCAAGAAACTGCGAACAAACCGAAAACCAAACATTTTCTTTCTCAACCTCCTCCTACCCCCTACTTTCACTATCAGGCCATTTCAAAAGTCTTTGGGTATTCCGTTTGAACTATCAACGTCCAAACAGTGAAGCGAAATTAGAGCGAGTGGTCGCTAATTGTAATGCCAATAATGTATGCTTCGTGAATTCATCACATCGGTAAATTCTATACGGGCTGCTAAGAATATTACTGAACTATATTTATTTATTTCAATGGTTAGTTTCGCTGATTCGTTAACTTATTAATAGAAAATATTAATATACACAGAAGTAATAGAAGGTGGAGCCAGTACATTTTTTTTAACTCAAAACCTGTTGAGTTTTTTTAGAGAGGCAACGAGCAGTTAGTGAAACCATGACAAGGAGTCATTGAAAAAGAGGAAAATTTCATTAATGATTAACTTATTTCGTGGTATGTTTTTCTTCGTAATAAAGTTTGAGGAAAAATACGCAAAGACTTTTGAAATAGCCTAATACTTTCTCAATCAACAGAAATTACGAAACGATCATTACTGACAGAGTTAAGGAATTGGTGATTCAGAGATCCCGTTATTTTGCGACGATTCTGAAAAATTAATTTTGCTGGCGAGAAACTTTTAATGTTCACGAATATTTTCGATATGTTGCGAAGTTATTGTTCAGACACTAGAGCAGGAAGTCAAACAGTGTTTTCGCACAATAAATTAAATTAAATACGCAATATGTTTTTCAATTTTAATGTACTCGAAAGTAAAATTCTCGAGAGAAGAAAATTTAAGCAGTTTCGACTTATTTTTTGACCCAGGAATCGTCTTTTCTTTGATGGTACTAGGAATTTCTCGCCACCCTGTCTTCCACAATGTAACATTTAATCTGAACTCTCTAGATTTGACGAATTACGACTTTAATGACTCGTTTAATTCACTAAATTGTGTTAATAAATCATATATTTCGACGTATTGAACTGTACATATAATTTAAAAAGTTCATAGTATTTCTGGAAATTCTCAAAGTCTAATAGATAACCAATATCACCATTTTTTAAAAACTATTCGATTGTTTGTTACTATTAGGTTAGTGCAAATGTTTTGTTGCTTGTATACGAAGACCAGCTTCAAATAAAGTTATCCAGAGTGTCCCAAAATTGAGAGACAATCCTGATGCAAAAAGGCATGGAAAAGTCCTTTACCGGTTTGTGATCCGAGGCTTCGTTCTTGAGATATTAACAGTTGAATATTGGCGGTTCATGTTCCAGAGCGCGCAGTTTAAAGCCGAAACAGCTGAGCGCAGAGCTGTGACCTCTAACACGCACACGCAGGACGCACGCGTAGATGCAGACCCACGCACACAGTAGAGCCGACCGCATTGGTTCAAATCGTGAAAACTCGTGCGTGTGCTGCGAGCGGTCATTGCTCCGTGCTCAGCTGTCTCTGCTTTAAACTGCGCGCCCCGGAACTTGGACCGCTAATATTCAACTCTTCATATCTCGAGAATGAAGCCTCGGATCCCAAAGCGGTAAAGGACTTTTCGAGGTCTTTTTGTACCAGGATATTGCATGTTTAAGATTGTCCCTCAATTTTTGGACATTTTATATAGTTTCATCAAAGGTAAAAATTTTTGAAAACATGATAGTATTGTACACAACTGAATATTATCAAGCAGAAAGCGACCACTCTAGACAACAGGAAATCATTTCTTATGCATAAGTTTAAAATTAAGATATTATTCTATTCTTCTAATCATTAGGCTTCTGATTTTCATTTATTCGTAATCTCTATCAGTTTTTACACCAGAAATGTTTCTGTAGCGGGAGGTTCACCGAGAATGAGGTTCTAGACTTCATAAATTTTAAAAGTTTAGAATTTGGTAAAACAGGAATTAAAAACTCATTTCAACAAAATATCTTCAACACCCTGTCATTTTCTTTTAAATCTTGTGGGCAAAACAACAAGCCCTTTGCACCAACCTAATATTTGAGGCTTTCGACTGTAATTATAGTAGGATCTCAATTATTCGAACGTTCGTTTATCCGAATATTGCCACGCGGTAACGGAAAACAAGTATTCTAATAGTTATGTATATGTTCCATTCTTCGTTTGCCAGCCAGGTATTTTTCTCAATTCGTTATTGTGTTACATGTGTAGCAATCAGAAGCATTCATAGCATCAAAAACAGTAATCAGATGTGAGGAGCACAAAAAGAAACTACTCGCCCAATTTTAGCTTTGCCCATTTTTTTTTTACAATTTTCAATGGTGTTTGTAAAGGCGTGAAAAATTTCTTTAAAGGTGTGAAAAACCCATCATTAAACAACTAGATAGTATTTATTGTTTTTTAGATGAGTTAACTTCATTTGCATCATATTTCCATGCAAACTTTAAAATGCACAATGAATTTTTCTGCTGGAGAAATCACCCACCCAGCCGATTAAATAACAAAAACGGATAAAATAATTTTAATTAATTTATCAGAGTCGTAGGGAATCTAGGTCTCGAAAGCCTAAAATATTATAGGTTTTAAACCGTTTATTTTAGGATTTATTTTCAAATTGCCCAGACAGTACGAGATTGTACAGAACTTTCGTACGCACCTATTTTTGTCGTTGGCGAAAAACGTGTCCGGGACCCAAATTTTTTCTGCGAAATCTCCACTGAGAGTGAGAACCTCCTCTTCTTGGGAAAAGGCCAGTCGTTCGTCCTTCCAATACTGATTTAAGTACATCGTTATCGTGTAATCCTGCGGACGAAAGGGGCAATGTCAGTTGTTAGACTAATTGTAAGTCGTACAGCTTCGAGTAATATAAACAATTAATATTAAAAGAGAAAATGTACGTATTCTCAAGTTTATAGTGTAACTCCCAAAGAGAATGTTAATTATTTTTGAAACTAGTAAAATAACTAGTGAAACTCTAAGAGGTGTTACAAGAAAATTTCAGAATTCGCAAATTCGCAGAGAATACTTTGTATTCACTAAATTATGTAAACCATGCTTAGTCATACATGGCGTTTACGTAATCACTTATTTTTGACGATACGAGGAAATGTTTGAAACCATAGCCTTTTTAACCGCCTTCAAAAAGGAGGACGTTATAGATTCGACCCGTATGTATGTTTATTTTTATGTTTGTCCTCTCATAACTCCTCAGCATATGGACCGATTTTGATGATCATTTTTTTAATCGAAAGAGGATGGTGCCCGGTGGCGCCATCCTAAGCGGAATCAATATTAGCCCAATATTTTACCAGTTATAGTTACTAATAATAATTTATGTTTGTCCTCTCATAACTCCTCAGTATATGGACCGATTTTGATGATCTCTTTTTTTATTCGAAAGAGGATGCCCTAGTAGCATTTCTGGTTGGCCAACGGTAGTCAACAGTTGGGAATTAGTTGGGATATAGTTAGTGTTTTTGCCTACAAATTCCCAACATGATGCCTACGGCAAAAAAGTTACGACAGTGTACCAACGAATATTCAATGTTGGGCCTACAATTATTATGGTTGGTTAATTAACAAAAAGTTACGACAGTTTGCCTACGAATATTCAATGTTGGGCCTACAATTCTTATGGTTGGTTAATTAACAAAAAATTTACAACGATGATTAAATGTCGTCTTATAAACGTCAGAAAATTTGCTACATCCAAAAACCTGTTATTATATTCCAAGTTGTGATTTTTCTTTTCTTAATTAAAAATTCGTAATGAGGTCGTCTGTCTTGAGACGAATGTGAAATTTTAAGCAATGAGTCTAAAAGTCGAATGATGATATTTTGTAGAATATTTCGCGTCACTGCACAGTTTTTATAAACAATTAATTCTAGTTATGTAACTAGAAATTAGAAGTGTTTACAAGAAAATGTGTTGGGTAAGTGCGAATAGCGGTTGCTTCGCAAGCGAAAAGTTTGGGTTCGATTCTCTTTACCCCACGATTTTTTTTTCTAAACCAAGCTTGAAAAGAACGTGCTTACAACGTCTTTTGAAGTTCTTTAAGACGCCTTCTGGGCATTTTTAAGACGTCTTTTGGAAAGAATATAAATAATTCGGCAACAGTAGGGAAGCCTACCTTGGCCATCTGTTGTTGGCCCAACCTGAAAAAAAGTGCCAAATCTAACTGTTGGCCAACTAATATTATGTGCGTGGACCAACTGCATGCCAACAACAAATGCTACTAGGGTGGTGCCCCGGTGGTCCCATCCTAAGCGGAATCAATATTGGCCCAATATTTTACCAGTTATAATTAATAATAATAATTTATATGTTTGTCTCCTCATAACTCTTCAGCATATGGACCGATTTTGATGATCTTTTTTTTATTCGAAAGAGGGCAATGTCCTGGTGGTTCCATCCTATACTGCATCAACATTGGCCCAATATTTTGCCAGTTATAATTAATAATAGAGACTATTGTCACTTAATTATTATTAGTTTATGTACGTACCCGCATATCTCCTCAGCATGTTGTGTCAATATATATAAAACTAAAAAGTTTAAAATAAAAAAATTTAAAAAAAATAAAAACCGACTTCAAAAAAAAAATAAAATAAAACTAAAAAATAAAAAATAATTTTTCCCGTATTTAATCTACGATTCTCATATTTTTTAAGTCGGTGCCTCATCATTTGCACTGTGTAAATTTGGCGCAGACTTAAAAAATATGAGAGTCGTAGATTAAATGCGGGAAAAAATTATTTTTTATTTTTTAGTTTTATTTTATTTTTTTTTAAGTCGGTTTTTTAGGGACCCTTTTCAAAATTTGAGTGTTATCCATATTCCACTAAATGTACTGGGTTCTCTGTGAGTGACAGTATAGTAGAGAGGTCGACGATTTTAAATGAAGAAAGAAGTCGAAACTGTGTAATTCCTTTATACAGAATCTTGTTTTCGAAAAAGAAACTATGATTTTTTAAACTATTCCCACCCAATTTTCAGGTTAAAAATGGTATCTTTCGATTTGTCTCTACAAGAGCTTGCCAAAAGAGCAGATTAACCCATCGTTGACACTCTGGGTGTGAGCGACCCCTAAACTGATTTTGGCGCTCTGTACCGTCTATATGCAAAATAAATACCTTTTTCCCAAAGCTGACTTACAAACTATTTTTTTTCTCAAAATATTATATCTGAACAATAACTCTGTAGATTTTTAGCTTCTAATATTGAAATTGGTCAAAGTTACAATTTTTTAAAGATTTTCTTCGGTTTTTCTCGACATATGGTAATTTAGAATCTGTTTTACAAAATCTGTGATAAAATTTCAATCAAGAAACTATTGGAATTCATTCTAGAGACCTTGAAATTGACGCATGATTTTTTTCATAATGAGTGTCAACGAAGACAATCACGACTCTTCAATCACAAATCACTGTGTAGATTTATCATTGTTATCTACACATTTAAATACACTCTTATCGTGTTCCTTTTCGCCTATAAATTGATATTGATAGTCTATAGATGTGACGCGCTGCAATTGCAATTATAACGAATAAAATAACAAATTATTTAATATTTCATCATTATGTGCAACAGTGTATAGGCTACATATGTTCTGCAAATTTTCTGTATACGTGTATACGGGATATCTGCAAGAACATCAGCAGTCTATTAATAACGTAAACGTATTCACCGTACCCATATATAATTAATAACATAAATGTATTCACCATGTTCACTTCCGAGATTGCGTCGAAACTCGCAATCGTGAGGTCCATACCGACCAAAAGTGGTTGACCTGGGAACAAATCAAATCACGAAAATGTAAATAAATCAGCGAAATGATAGGTTTGATATAGTTCATATTTTATAGGCAGTACGGTGGATGGAGATTAAGGAAAATTAGTATCAGCACCGTTAAGCAGATTAACCGAGACCTCGACATCGTTAATGAGCCGTAAAAAAATCGTGGTAGGTAGCTTATTAATTTTTTTTACATCAATTTCGGTTCTGCATCTTTTTGGCGATGATAGTGTTCTAAAGTTTCGAAGTGTCGTAGAAGAAGTACGTTTCTTTCTCCAATTAAAATTTGAAAAGAAAAATTCGATTCGAGAGAAATATAAAAAATTTTAATTTAATCAACAAGTGATATTTGAATTTTTTATATGTTATTTCTGTGTATTTAAGTATCTAATGCTTAGCTGGTAGAAAATTGTGTTTTGCATATAAAAATGCTAGGAATCAATAATTATTACGATATTAATTATTATTATTTTTTCTTTGATTTAAAAATATTTACGGATATAATTGCAATTATTTAAACGACTACTATGGTGAGTTTCAGTCGCTTTGAGTGAGTCAAGGGAAGGTAGATGTATAATATACTGACAATGAGAGTACTTACCGCCGAAATTTGGCCTCAATCGAATATCGTATCCATCGAGAATTCGCGATATAGTTTGCGTGACATTTTCTAGTCTGTCGGACACCCCCGTGTTCTCGATACTGGCCCTGAAATTTAACCAGAAAATACTCCACTGTCATAATCTGTCGGTATTGGTTTCAGTAAATTTGAACAATAAGTCGCACCGTATAAATCAACATCCAACAATTTTCAAAATCAATATAAACGAGTCAATTACGTTGTACTATATTTACGATTGCAAAATGAGTCAAGAAGAATTATTTAAAACTATTAAATAGGGTGGTTTTGAAAACCGGTCTGCATTATTGCTCTTTCCTAAGGCTGATTAAAGAAAATTGATACAGAGAAATACATGCACAGTTGAGTAGTAGATATTTGACTTCCTGTGGTAATATTCTCTTCGAATAATACGCCAATATATTTTCAAGGTGATGTGTCACACTTTTTTTACTGGAAATTTACAAAGAAATATGAACTTAATAAATAGTAGAATGTACAAAACAAATCAAATTGATATGTTAAGCAAAAAGAGTAAAATAAGTATAATAAACACGCTGAATGTTGTCAATAAATCTCTATCAATTTTCCCTTAAAATTTTATTCACAACAGGGCTATGCACTGACCTACTTAATTTCCAGAATCCAGAATTATCGAACGATTTTTTAGACGAAATTCCTTCCCTCCAATTTATAAATACACTAATCATTTTTTAAGTCTTTGAACATATACTCTTGTATACAGAGTCGCTCATAAAATTAATGTACCTAAATAGCTGCAGAAAGTATTAGTTGGACGGTGTCAACGAATTTTTAGTAGACTATAAGTAAAGTAGAAATTTTAATATTCTATTCTTAAGCTTCTTCATTAAAGATCAATGAATTCGTTCTTGACATCAAGCTGAAGAAAGTACATACATGACCAACGTATTTTTGTCGCGCGCGAGTCGCGTTTTGATTGCTTTTGAATGGTACAGAAATTAATTGAATCGTTACCAGACAATCAAATGGATCATCTGCAGTAGGAGAAGTGTCCACTGCAGCTGCATCCTGCGAAACATCCTCCGAAAATTACGTCAACAGATAGAAGAGGACGTCATCTCGTTGGGCTCTTGGACCTCGACATCGAGCTGCCAGAAACTGCAAGCCGAACCGACCTGATTTCCGTCCTTGACCCTTATTATGCATCATTGATCGTTCAATTTTCAACGTTCTTTAACATCGCGACACGTACGAAATAAAGTGAACGTAACAAGTTCTGTGTGTTCTTTTATGTTTGTCAGAAATTTGAGATTCGTATCCAATAGAAAGAGAGAGAGAGAGAGAGAGAGAGAGAGAGAGAGAGAGAGAGAGAGAGAGAGAGAGAGAGAGAGAGAGAGAAATATAGGGATTAAATTTGTTTAACTTTTAACAGCAATCATGTTTCATTAACATCAATTTCTCTGGAATTATAATTAAGGGAGGAACAAATCAGAAAATTGAAATTTTCATTTATCAAGAAGCTTGCGACAAACTATACCGGAAATTACAAAAACTTGTAGCAGATTTATTTGACTAGTTCACGAGGTAAACTGCCACAAGTTAAGTTAAGAATTAAGTGGAACATATTTTTTAAAGTTTATCTTTGAAAAACATTTATTTGACTAGACAAAAGCTATTCACTCAAAATGCGTAATTGTAATCGCAAAACAGAAAAGTGGTTCTGCCCTCGCATATGTTTGCAAGTTGTCGTGTGTATCTGAATCTTCTCTCCGCGCTTAACGCTTTCCTTACAACCCCTAACAGAACAAACTAAGCAAAAAGGGCAAACAGCAACAGCTCGGAATTAATCCATCTGTCATAAGTGTCCAGCATAAGCAACACGAGGGTTCGAAGAACATTCCCCGAAGGATCGGAGGGTGGCTTAGAGTAGGGTGTACTCGATGCGTGTAGTGATTGGGACGTTGTGGACGGAAGGGCCGTTGACAGGGTCCGCGGGCATCGTGAAGGAGAGAACGTCACCAGGAGTCAATGCCTCTCACCCTTCCTAGCACGGGGCCGCCCTCGACAGGGCGCACTTTTTCACCACCGAACAGACGGGTTCGTTCACGAGCACTATCCAACGTCGACGCCGCTATCAGGGATATTTTCTGATGCTTCGGATGCTGCGCGCCGCTCACCCTCTCTACTCGGCTCCTCTTACCCCCCTCCCGCGCTCCCACCATCGCCCCTGTTACTCTCTACTAACCTCCTTTCGGCTTCCCTGTTAAGTTACGCTCGTCCTTACCCTCTCTTTCCAGCTAGCGCCCTCGTGCGCTCCCTTCCTCTCCACCCCAACCGTCTTCCTTATCCCTTTCCCTTTTCTTTCGCTGTAGCCCTTCTGCCTAGTCCCTTACTCCCCTGTACACCACGCATCACTCTTGCCCGCGCGCTAACCATCCTTTCCACCCTTATCGCTTCCCGAAAGGGATGCATCATCTCACCCCGTTCACTGTACGATTCTCCCTCTCGCTCTTTCTCCCCTCCAACCCCTTCTGCTCCTACTCCTTTGCACCCGTACACTTGTGCCAGCCCCACCACCTTCGCCACCCTCGAAGCCAACCCTCCCGCCCGTCCTCTCACCTATTTATCTTCCGCCTCTGTTTGGACACCCATAACGCCGCCCTGTATCTCTCTGTAGTTGCCATTCCTCGGCTAACCCCGCAGGCGACCAGGTGGTTGGCGCAAAAAGGACCGCGCACGCGCGAGAACCCCGTTACCGCCACGACCCAGTGACACAGAGCCGGGGCTGCGCGTTTCTCGGTTTCGATGTCAGGATCGAACCGGTGCCACCCTTCAGATGCCTCTGCCTAACGCACCACCGGCATCGAGAGTCGTTAACCTTATGAGATTGCTGCCGCCATCGATCCCGTCTTCGAAGCAGATTTCCATTTGCCATGGCAGAGGGAGGGGGGAAGGCATTGGACGGTTTTTTAGAAATTTGAACTGCTTTTTGGGATCGTAGTTACCTGTTGACGCCGAGTCGCTTTCACTTTTCGTTCTGCCGATGTCCACCGAGGTTTATGCCCGTGGATGCTTTCAGCTTTGCGTTGTTTGTGAAGACTTCGAGAGAGAGAGGAGACACGCGCGGAGATTTTGAGAGGGAATCTTTTCGGCTTGCTTCTATTGCCTTGTCAAGTTGATTGAGAGAAGCTGTGTATGAGCGAGAGAGACACTCAAAAGGGAAGATCCTACACCCGGAAATTCAAACAATGATGAAACTTTGGGGATATGTAGACAGGCCAGGCTCGTCTCTATAGGCAAAATTAGGCAGCTGCCTAGGGCGTATAGGTGAGAAGGGGCGCAAAATTGTCTTTTCATAGTTGACATTTTTGGTAATAGAGTTTTGAGGGGGTACAAGACTATTGAAATCGCGAAAAGTCGATTTTTTTATTATTATTAATTCTGAAAGTGTCATCCTTTGTGTACATTTACAAGAAAGTTTCATGAGGACATTTGAATAATTACCGTCGAGTAAGGGCCTCGCAGATCAGTATTGGTGTAGGGGACATAACTTTGAAGTCGTTTATTTCGCAAACTACATTTTTAAACACCGTGTACAGCATAACTCTTGAACAAATGTATATTTTCATTTGAAATTTTAATTTGAAGTGTAGAATTGCTTCCTCTATAGCATGGAATTTCCGCATCAAGATTAGATTTTTATAAAATTTTTTATCAATGATTAAAGACGATTTTCTTTCCGACAAAATGTAGGGAAAAATTGTTTCCTGTGTAACTTTCACAATTTTTATCTAAATTTGCCAGTTATTTCCATGCTGCAGATTTTGGTGTAGAAATTACTCACCCCAAAGCATTTTGCTTTCATGTGATTGGTTCACCGGATATTACGTACACCGGCTACAGCTGCGCAATACACAGAACCATATTCAGCGCTTAATAATTTCAACAAATTTCAATATTCCGACAATTTTTTTGTGGTAATTACTCGGAAAAGCGTCCATAATAAACTGTGAAAAGTACGGTACTTGGTATCTAAGCAATCCAACACAAAAGAAACCATCGATTTTACGTGTCTAATAGTCCTGTACCCCCGTAACATCCCCAAAAGCAATTGATATTTAAGATTTTTTTTTAAAAAGCTATTGGTCATATTGGATTACATTGTTTTGAGCATGTTTAAGCTTGCAGAAAATATTTTTTTTATGTCGATTTTTCTCATTATTTATTAATTATTGTAGAATCTTGTCCACCCCTACGACGATGTGACTTTTGTTGGCGGGATATGTAGCACCATCACAGTCATCAGATTGCAAGAAAAGTTTCTTAAAATTAGATAGCTTACGCTGGGAGTGGTCCAGTTTAAAGAAAAAAAGAATGAAAAATTGAAAGAGTTATAGGGTTTGAAAGAAAACGTAAATTTTTTCCTTAGACAAATTTTTTATATTATTCTTTATATTGACGAAAAACGTATTATAAATACAAACTCAAATTAAAATTTTAGGTCCAGTACCAGCGTAAATTATTTAACTTTAAGAAAATTCTCTTCTTTTTGCAATCACATGACTGTCACAGGTGCTACACCTGACGCCAACATCGTCGAAGAGGTTAACACGATTCCACAATAATTAAATAATAAAAAGGATCAATATAAAAAAATTCTACAAGTTTAAAGATGCCTCCTTATAGGTATCCCAAAATAGTGTAATGCAATATTAACAATAGTTTCTTATAAAAAAATCGCAAATTTCGGGGGCTAATACATGAGAAGCCCCTGCTTAAATGAAATGTTTCAAGTTGTGCTACAAATGTTTTAAGCTGCGAATAAAAATTCAGGGTAAGGTCATCAAATTTGGGCGCAATTAAGCAAGTTTGCCTAAAAACGCAAAGAGAGCTTGAGAGTATATATAGATATGTATTACGCAATTTTCTTTTGGTGCCCAAATTCACTCCAAGAGGTTGAAATTGACCCCTGAAAATCTGGCTATTTTTCGATTTTGTGTTAAAACTCGCGATCTGTAAGAACTGTAAGTTACTAAATGGTAGACCCAATTAAAAGAAGTAACTTTTTTCTACCTCTTATAGTTGGCAAGTTATAAAAACCAAATGGAAAAGTAGCCGGATTTTTAGGGGTCAATTTCGTCCCCTTAGGGCACGTTTATGTTGGAGCTGCGATGAACGATCTGAGCGACTTTTAGAGCGAGATGACTATATAGATGACCAACGATAAAAGCGTCGAGAAACAAAAATTTCTCTTTCTTCGCTATTATCACAGCTCCAACATAAACGTACCCTTAGAGTGAATTTGGGCACCAAATAAATGCGCAATACATAATTAGATATCCTGTATATATCCCCAAAGTTTCATCATTTTTGAATTTCCAGGGATCTCCCCTTGTCAGTCTCAGCCGCCGCGGCAAGAATAGAAGAAGTAGGGGGGATAGCGCTCACTTTAGTTCGAAACAATACTGTACGTGGATGTATAGGGAGTATGAAAATATGTGGCTATAACTTCAAAAGTGAATGCAGCACGTAAATATAATGAAGAATGTGTATATAAAAATTTGTCCTATTTAAATCTGTTTCTGAATTATAGCTGTTTTTATGAATCATTAGTTGCTACAAACTGAGATAGCGTAATTGGTTTCAATACTAAAAATGCAGCAAGTAATTAATCACGGATGGGCTTGCATTGTAGAACATGGTGGTCACTTTCTTTGAGAAAAGAAAACTTCTATGAGGGTTTGTCGCGTGCTCCCTTTATAACGAGAATTAATTAATCTGTAGAATTCAGTCCACAAATTGTGTGCAAATATTTTGGTACACCCTTTATACAGACTGCAGAAAAAGAACAGGGACATGTACTGCTCATCAAAACAATGAAACAAGTTTTAATGAACATGGATTCAAAAATAACTTTTTGTCAAAGTTCTGAAATACTTTTTTCTAGAGATCTGTAATAGAATAATTATTAACTGTATCGCTTATCCATCTAAAATGAATCGTAATAATATAAATGCACACATTAGCATACTAATTGTAAATTTTTGAGCAGGCAATTTTTGATAGTGACACATTTTTCTCGATTATATTGATACACTCACAAAGAATTCTCTCTGCATTATTAACATGTTCTGTGCCAATGGTGGCCCACGATATTTATTGGGAGTAAATCTTTCATTCGAGGGAAAAAGGGGCTTCTTATTTCAGTGTCGAAATCAAGGTAGAACAAAAAAAGCTGAAATTGTAAATAATATAACACACATTTTTCTCTTTGCAATCTACTTTTCTCATCATTTTTTATAGTTCTACCAAAAATCTGAATTTCCACCATCGCACAAAACGTGTTAAAAGAGATTACGAGATGGATAAACAATTTTTGAACTGAACTGTGCTCAAATCATACAGCCACGATAAGATCGTTATTACTAAATCATTGACAAAGTTTTTCTCGGTTTTTCTCGTTCACTGTTTACGGTATTGTAACATAAAGAAATAATAGTTTGTATTATATCTAAAACTGTCATTTTTGCAAAGTTAATTGATTCCCGTAGGTACCTATAAGTACAGAAAAATGTGCGTTCAGCAATTGGAAATATTCGATCATTACCTCTGCAACTTTTTCATAAGTATTGAACTTCTTGCTATTTAAGAAAATGTTAAAACCTCTCAGATCTTGTGAAAACAATAGGGTGGGTGGCTAATTGCTTTTAATAAAAGTGAAGCAGTTCTTTGAATTATAACTTTAGGGTTATTGTGAGAGAAGTGATATTTCATATCTGAGGTAAAAGAGTTCGATTTTTCGCGCTTTCTTGAAGATTAGTGTTTTGAGAATACACCTGCAAATTATTACATCAAAATTAAAAAAATTAAGGAAGATATAGGCCATTGAAAGACCTCAGTGTATAAAGGCCTATTGTGTCGATTCCTATTGACGTCCTTTTCTTGTGAAAAAATGGATACCTTTCCTTTATTTCTTGAACTCCTACTTTTGTTGTAATATTTATTAATATAGTAATTTATTGAATATAGTAGTAAATAGGTTTATTTTTTGCCTCTCGGCCTCAAAATGGGGTTACATGTGTTGTGTGCGTAAGTTTTTCTGAGATTGTTATTTTGGAATATAAATATAAACTATTTATTGACATCCCCGAATCTTCAACACTCACGAAGCCTTAATAAAATTCAATTTGAAAAGTCATTTTCTTCAAATGATATTTCTTAAATTTGCAAGTTCAACATCGTTAGAAATATATCGATTTGAAACTTTTTCTATGTGCCAAGTAAACATCCATATTTTTAGTATCCACTAGAATTAACTGAATATATTAAAAACCTTTTGTTGTAATGCAAAATGAAGTTGCAAAAGTTTTGGTGGAAATCATTTTTTTAAAGCCTCGCCATTTTGTTATTTTTAGCTTCCGTTCATTCATTTTTGTAGAAACTGAAGTTACACGAATATGAACAAAGAATCTGTTTACATCCTTTGTTTATGATTATTGAGCGAGATGCACTAGAGTTGTTTGAAAAACTACATACTTATTACTTATTTTACAATATTTCGAATTGTTCTTGCTCAAGGATTTATTTCATCAGCAATTATGCCATATTTATTCTGCACTTCGTCAATTTCTAGTCAGGCATACGTATTCTCAAAAAAATTACGAATCAAATTTTCTGAAATTCGAAGCCTTGTAGAAACAAATTTTATTCTCAATTTTACGTGTAGAATCATCTGTTATATTTTATTTAGATATATTAGTACTTCGAAACATATTAATTTATTCTGTCTTTACGTGTTATTTATGCTTATTTAAAAAACCTTGTATTATTATATTCATCTCATTGAATTTTGTCCCTTATTTTAAAGCACACTTGTTAATTACTTTTTTCGTGTTTTTTATTTGTGCACATCCAGAAGTACGAAATAAAATTTTGAAAAAGTACAGGTGAATAAAGTATTTCTTGATTTTTACAAAATATCTAGATTGTATATTTAGATTGTATAAGAAAAAGTTATTTCAAATGTTGTGTCTATACAAAAGCATAATCCTATTTCTAGTTCTACTATGTTGTTGCTTAATAAAGATTTTAATAGCTTTGGAATAGTAGTGTCAATCATAAATGATATTTGATGCTGTTTTAGCAATGCCTTGCTAAAAAAAAAGGGAGGATAATCTTAATATATAAAGCAGAAAGCTTCTACATGTTTGTGTGTTTGTCTGCCGACTAAAAACTTTCGAACGATAAACTCTAAGATCACGAAATGTACCTCGGCTCATTATGCCTGACTAATGCAAATGAATGTGACCATTTTTACAAAAGAAATAAAAAAACAATTTTTTATAAAATCAGAATCTAAATTTCGGGTGAAGCCGAGTAGTAAAGCTAGTGTTAGATAAAAATCAATAAATTCAGTAACAATTTAAAATCCTAAACTGATCTTTAATCATTATGGCGCACTGCTGTTGTGCATGAAATAAGTTTTATTGTGTGATTCTTACGTATAAAAATTGATTAAGTAGAAATCGTGAGAACATATTAAAAGACTATTAGATACATACGGTAAGATTTATGATTTTCCTATGTGAAATGCTTTCCCAGAAACGTGTAGCTACCTAAACTTACCCATGTAAAAGAGAAGATTCGTTTACAACAACTTATTAAAAAATTCCCCTCCAAAAGAACGCGAAACAAACATAACAATTCCTAATTTTGCAAAATTCTCAAAACACCTATTAATAAATCAAAGAAATTTTATCTTCCTAACACTTAAACTCCTGACAGAACTGTAAAAGGTATTCAAATTTAGTAATGCTGGTATGCACAAGAAACATGGAATAAAAACAATGAAAAAAGAAAATTCAAAGGGAGTGCACAATAGGTATAAAGCGAATATTGTGAATGAAAGTATGTATAGTATAACTGATATTGCTAACAAAGGAACTTCGGTAAAATTCCGATATTTTTGAAGCTTTGCGGGCTTGTAGGAAACCTCAATCGATTTTTTTCTACTATTTCTTGGTTCTTCGGGGTGAAAACATTTGTGCTTCCCTATTTTCCTATATACCTTGAAAACTATAGCAGATATAAAATAATTGTTACAATGAAAACTGAATGATTTTTTATGTTCTATAAAACTGCGCAATAAAAATTTTCAATTGTTCGTCGTGGGGAACATTGATTCATTTAAATTCCATAATTTAAACAATTTCATTGCGCAGTTTCATACAGCATAAAAAGCATTCAATTTTCATTTTAACAATGATTTCATATCTACAATAGTTTGAAAGATATGCAGAAAAATAGAAAAACAAACATTAATCTGTAAGAAAAGTTTTCACCGCGAAGAATCAAAAAGTAGTAAAAAAAATTGCCTAGTAGGGGAAGGTGGGACAAGACGGGGTAGTTAAGGTTTGATGATGAATAAAACACAGGTTTTCATAATCAACTAATCAATTTTATGTCTGAGCTATTCTTTGGTAATAAGTCTCTCAGTTTAACTATGAATCAACCTAATCTTTACAGGTTTTAATCGAATAAATAAAAAAATTCAGAAAAAGTCCTATCCCCCCGTCTTACCCCCCACGGGTGGGGCATGATGGGGTACCAATTAAAAAACAATATAAATAAAGTAAATATATATAAATTAATTATTTATTGGGTTGACAGAGGCGGCACATATGTATGGCTTCATCGTCCTCGTCTCCTACATCAGCACAGGAGAAATGAAGATGTTATAATTGCGGTGTTTCCAGTTTTCTCGACATACGAGTCTTTTGCTTTGTGATTGGGACGGGAATCAGTTCTTTTGGAATAATTAGTAGAAAAGAAGTATCATTTTCCTCGGTCCGTCTTTCGTTTGTAGTTTCTAACTATCCTGGGACAATGAGAAAGTTTGATTTTTATTTCTAGGTTTGTGAGGGGCATGATGGGGTAATGAAAATAAGAGGTACCCCATCTTGCCCCTTCTCATCTCACTACAATCATATGAACACTGCCCGAAACATTATTTGCGAAAGGATAAAATGACACACGTGCCTTATAGCCAGCTAAATTCTGCCTCAGAAACATATACATGTACTGAAGATCTTCTATATTATCATATCATTATCACGGGTGCTAAAAATAAGGAAGATATTAAGAAATCCCAATAAATTATAAATTCTGGTCTATCTTTGTCACACGTCCACGTGTTTCACTGACTTGCTGCTCACTGACGGTGTTGGTAACGACACGTTTAACGCGTATGCTGAATTTTGATTAGTGCGTTTGTATCAAGAGAGAGGGGGGTACCCCGTCTTACCCCCCACCCCGTCTTGCCCCACCTTCCCCTATTTCTATTGAGTTTTCTTGCATGTACGGTGTAAAAAGAAGGGAAGATAATTAAACTGCTGTTTTAAAAAAAAAATACAAATGAAAATAGAAAATCGCAGGGGAAAAGAACTAATAGTAAATCTAAATATGGAGTTTGAAGGGATAAAGGAGAAATTGAAGAATAAACGATAAGAAAAGTTCGTTGAACGTTATAGAAGGCAGGATGATTGGAGCTTGCGCGGCAGAAAGTTTCGCCTCCCAGGTGGGAGATCCACGAGGATCTGTCACAAGAAACGCATGTAGATCTTCCTCGCGAGTGCCGGCATTCGGTTCGAGCCTATTCGATTTTTCGCCAACAAACTTTAGTGTATTACAAATCTGCCTTCCGTGGAAGAAGTCCAGCGGCAATGTTTGCGTGAGTATTTATACAATCCATTTCAATTTGCGGATGGAAAATTTGCTTCTCACTTTCAATAACTTTTTAAGCTTCAATTATTTCACGTGTCCATCGCTAATATTTATGTGCACTCGTTTTTTCAAACAAATACTCGTGCGATATTGTTAACTAAAATTCCACGATTCAAAAATACGTATCTGAAATTAAATTCATCGGAAATTTCGATCAATTTTCAAGCTGTCAATTAATCAGAAAATACGCTCGAGAAATTTGAGTTTTGAATAGTGAATAGGTAAGTAGATGATTTAAATTTTGAAGGTGTGTTGTTTTTAAAATGGTCTACCAAAGTGACAGTTTTTGCAAGGGATTGCTTTCAATCGAAACAAAAAACATTGTCAGTATTGCCACATCCTATAATTGTTGTTAGTAGTGTTAATGGAATTTCAATGTGACAATCATGTATTTGTATGTCTTCAGACGAATACATGAATGTAAAAATTGTTGATACAAGTGTGAGCAATTTTTACGTTAAAGCTCGTATTTATACTTTCGGTTACTTTATTCTTTATTAAATAGTATTGAGAGAAGAAATATCGTTGGACAAATCACATTTTTATTACAATTACGATTTTACCTACCCATTGTTATTAACCAGAAAAACTCATCACAGGCGGAAAGTGATTATTAAGAAACGAGCATCTTTGTGTGTTATAACATTTTACATTGAAAGTCGTGAATCTGGTCGAAGGATAAATTATGATAATGAAAGCTTGGCGAAAGATCGTGGCATTTCGCGTCGATTATTTAGCCAGCCTCGCAAATATGGCAATATTGGTACAGGCCTTTAATGAAAAGCTGAAATTAAAGTGCTACTGGATCCAAATAAACCTGTACCCGCAATAGCCTAAAAAAAGAATAACCACAACTTTTTTTCGCCTGTTTCTCTCTGCTGGTTGATTATCGCTTTTTTTTTAAAGAAAAAAGTATGTCTTTTACTTTATACGTTACATTATATATCTTTTAGGCTTTAACGTCTATCTTCATTATATTTCTACGTGGCACGATTTGTTGTTTGGCATTTCACTATCGACATCAAACGTACTTCTTTCAGAAGAGGAAATGTCACAGTAATTACAGACTTTAGAGAAGATTCGAATTAAAATGTTAGAACGAAATTGTTAGATTCTTCATTATTAGTACAAACATATTTGCAGTGACCCACTCAGGGTTTAATATTGGGGTAGCCGAGTTGAAACAGATAAATATATTTTTAACGCAAATTCAATAAAATTCATTTGGTGATTACAAAAATTTATTTATGGAATAAAATGCAGTTTTCCTTTCTTTTTGCAAAGCTCTTGAATTACTTCAGGCTTGATTACACTAATCTCCTTTTTCTTTCTTTTCTGGGGGTACCAGGGCCCTTCCCCCCCCCCCCCCCTCTGGGTGTGTCACTGAACATTTGTAATTTCTATGCATAAAATGAACAAATTTGAACGTACAAAAATCTTTCTTCATAACTTGAGCATAATTAAAAAAGTGGCAGGTTAAAGAAATTGTATAATCAGTCAAATGCAAATTTTAAACTGCTTTTCCTGTAAAGTCGACACCTTTTTAGTTACGTCATTATGAATGCCAAGCTGCGATATGGAGTATTTCAGTCGAACTGTGTCCAAAGTATACGAAGAGATAAAAAAATTCGATTTTCATAAAGGGTATCGGATGGATTTGAAGGGCGATTCTGACGTAACGAGGGAGAATGTTCACTCGAAAGATCGAGGGGCACCCTCGTCGGAAGTTGCTGAATCCGCGGCTAAGGAGAGCACTCTTGTACTTCTATTCCCCTCTTCTTCTTCGTCTTCTTCTCCTTTTTCCGCGGCATCTCACCTCCACATCCCCACTTTGCCTGCTGCGTACCGTTTTTCTGTTTCGATCAATCGTGTTTCAATTTTTGACTACCCGCCGATCGCCTCTTATTTGAAGCATAGCTTATCTTCCCTTTTGATAACGTGGTTAGGAATGAAATAAATATATCGAACTATCTATCTAGTAGATTGAATTTCTTCTTTCATTCCTAACCATGTGTAGCCTTGGAGATCATAGTATACTATATGGTTGAATTTGTCTTGACAGTCGCTTTCATATTGGATAATCAAATATATACATAGCATGCCATTTAAAAAAACTGAGGGTCACCTTCGTTTCAAGGAAAATATTGCGAACACCAAAAATTGAGTTACCCTATCATATTGTGTATAAAAAATAGTAATATTTTTCCTTCTTCAGTTTTTTACAAATACTTACCATATTCGAGAACATTGTATAAGAATAGCAGATATAGCCGCTTGGCCACTGCGAATACCGCACGGTTCAGCCAGTCGAGCCGGTGTGATTTGACGCAGCATTACATTCAATTAATTTTCATTTGCCCAATTTTAAAATAGTCCACGATTTTCGAAACGTGTCCGTAAAGAGGAAAAACAGGGCTTTATCCTCATATTTTTTCAAAATTTTTAAAAACTTGCCTTCACCTATAAAATTGCATTTGTTAAGAACAATTGCTAAATAAATGGTCAAATATTCGTTTTTATTAAGTGAAATAATTTGTATTAGGTACTCTTATATCTCCACTGTAAGCACCCAAAAGGTCATTTTTATCAGTTTATTAGTTCCAGAGTTATAATTTTTGGAAAAATAGTAAACACTATATTTCAAAGAGCTGTAACATCCACAATTTTTGACATTTCGAAAAATCCTTTGAGATATGTTTATATACCCCTAAAGACTACAACATATCCAAGTTGCACCAAAATCCGAAATGTTACTCCGAAAAGTGTCCGGCTTCGCGTGGAATGACATTTTGTCAAATGACTCTTCCCAAACAAAGCTTTCTTTTTGGAGAAGATCGGTTTTAAAGATGATATTGTAATAATATATTTTAATAACATTTTAATAATATTTTCAATCTTGATTTTCTTGAAGACGAAACATTTTGGGAAAAAGTTATTGTAAAATTTAGGCACCTTTTTTAAAGCAGTTGGTTTCCTCTTCGCCGTCTATCACGTTCAGGCAGAATTCCAAATAAAAAGAATTCTATGATCAGATTCACAAAGTATCACTTTTCTAATTATATTTAATGAATTGCTTTTTCTTCAGGCTATTGTTGCTCGTACTACTGGCCACGTGCAAAGATCGAAACTACGCGCTGGATGTTTCCTTGCCGTCACCAAAGAATTCTTCAAAGTCTGCAATGAACAGAGGAATAGGCAACGACATCGTGTCCAAGAATATCACAATGGTTTTGGAGAACCTCCTAATGAACTACGAAAACAACCAGCTGCCCACTCATGGAAAGGGTAAAGCAGAAAAAAGTTCCATTTCACTTGTGTAGCTATTGTGTTGATAATTATAAATAATTTTCGCGGCGCTGTATCAAACGTTAAGTTTAATCCAAACATTTTTAATTTCAATATGTCCCTTTCAAACCTTTCTTTTGAAAGGAATTTGCAAGTAGCACAGTTAAATTGTATAGCAATAAATGTAGATATAGAATATTATAAATAATACTTTGGTTAAATCCGCCCTTCACACCACGACAAGATTTTATCTTAATCTTAATTATGATCTCGTTTTGGTCTGAAATCTCAATTTTTATTTATTAGTCAATTTAAATGAAAAATTGAAAGCAACAGGTTGGTAAGTGGACGTGATCGTTAATAGGGACATTAATCTTGCATAACTTCGTCTAAAAAATTATGGGGATAGTGTTGGGACAAGCAGACGACACAAATGTAGATGCTTAATTAAAAAAGGATTGAAATATTTAAGCCTAATGTTAACAACAGGGCGGCTTTACACAAAACTGTAATAGGCATTCAATTCTACATTAAAATGCGTCAAGCAAAACGATTCAAGTACAATATGACTCAAAAACAACGTTCTAAATAATAGCTATAAGTACTAATTAATTAACAAAATTGGACTACCCATTCACTTTGCACACAAAATTTATTAATTTTTTAGCGAGAAACACTTATTTCTTTCCAATTATTGTTCTCGAGAATTTAAAAAAGAGAAAAATATTCTCGGGAATTTCGGATGCACCCGATTTTCAATTGAAGATAATTCAAAATTGGGTGGGCTCTAAATTTGAATTAACATGATAACAAATTTCTGTGAATACTTACTTTCTAAATAACCATTTTAATTACTTCGCACTGGTGATTCGCCATTTTTAGATTTAACCACGCGTTTCAATATCTATGTAATTAATTAAAGCAAAAAAGTGCATATAAATTTATTTGTATGTTACAATAGATTGCACTATATAATTACGTATTTGTCTACATACATACACCAAGTGTCCTATAATTGGAACTACGAACGGAGGGTCGATGATTCTGTCTGGAAATACCAACATAAGTGGGAAATGTTAAATATTTTTTCATACATTACGTACAATAATTATTTTTAGTATTTTACATAATTAAAATAATTATTTTAAATAAAGGTACGGTTTGCCATGTCTCGACGTAAGAGATCTCGACGTAAGAGAACATGTCGATTGCCCGATTATCTCGTAACCGAATATTGAGATATTCGAGCATTGTTTAGCCAAACTTTTCCATTTTCCTATATTTCTATCTTATCGAATCAGTGTTGTCCAGGAAATGTGATACTTCTTCTATGTAACAATGATTAAATGAATGAGATAGAGATAATAATACCTACCTATACCAGACTGCAGAAATACTAACGATGATAATGCAAAGGAAGGATTAAAAAATGTTATGATTAGATAAGTAACGATGAAATTACAGTAAAACATCGATTGTCCAGAATTTAGTTAATTAAGCCTATTAAGTGTAAATTGATTATCTGAAACATCACGCTCCATTATGAAATTGATATTTAATTTTAGTTAGCATAATAGATGCCTATAGCTGTACCTCACCTTTTAATTTTAATAATAGTAATAATAACAATAATAGTAGCAATAGTAGTAATACAAATAATATCTCCCTGAAAACTACCAAGTACTAAAACCTCAAATTCTTATAATTTTTCTTAATAAATTATTTCAACAAAAGTGTTCAATCTCTCAAAAACTTTCAGTTATAGTACCAAAAATATTTATTTTATCACTCCTAGATTGTATTTAAAACTCCATGATAAAGTAAGTAGTCGGTATCCAACTTAATTTAACCGAGATATCGGGAACTATATGCTTAATCATCAATCGCGCAAAAATACTTTTAATACCAACTAAGGTGGGAGTGAATACACGCTAAATATTCGAGTGATGCAATAAATATTTCCAGTACTGCATATCTCGATATCTAATAATTGCAAAATCGATTGAAAATTGAAGAAAGCAAATACAGGAATAGGTGGTCAATTAGGTTAAGTTGTGCAGAAAGCTACTAATCCTCAAAGATCTGAAGTTGAGTAAATTTAGTTGGAAGATTTTAATTGTTACAGAAAAGTAGCTTTATTTTTATTGTGTATATTTTATTTCTTGTTATTGTTTTACAATGTTTTCTACTAGGTTATTTAATATTATTTTATATTAATTTTGTTTTTAAGCCTAAGATGGAACTATGACTTGGTAGTTTTAATAATTCTATAATGTAAGAGTTGTTCTATGTGTTGGTAATATTTCGCAAAATAAAGATCACAAAATTACGGGATCCGTACTGTGTTTAACTAATTCTTTATCACTTTGAGGGTTGGTAGGTTTCTGCATAACTTGCCCCAATTTCTCATGACTCATCAACACAATATCCAGTATATTACTAATGAAAATGTTTACGAATCACCATAGCTCAAAGGACCTACCATACCGCTTATAATCCGAACACTTATTGTTAGTATGGAAGAATTATTCCCTTTCATTTCTCGGTCGACTTAATTTCATCACGCTCGATCGAGTCATATCGAATTAATTGGATCAACTCGAAGTCGACGATGATGGGATTAAGCGATTAGGGGGAATATTGTCCGAAAAAGCTCGGTATTTCTCATCCCATTTCAATCTCCATACTCTTCCTTCGATCTATTGGCGATCCGACTGAAGTTTCGAATTTCTTTTGCGACACACGCGAGCGTGTCACATTGGCCAGTTTCCATTTGTTCTGATCTCGGTGTTGCCGGAACAAACTGTCCGTTTTGAGAGTCTTTCCGATCTGGACAAGGGTTTGAAATTTCCTGCGACTGATATTTGTTCCAATGCACCTTTCTCCGCTTTTGTGCGCAACTCTGAACGCGAGTGAAAGAAGGGACAAGGGAAAAGGGGAAACACGCGAGAGTTTCACGTGAAATTGCACGCTGGAAAAAGCTTCGCGTTCCGCATTTACATTAACCTTTCAGGATCTATTGGAAACGAAGGAATCTTGAAACAAAGAACAACCTGTTATTTACTTGTATTTGTATTGGTAAAAGTGTACAAGTTCTTTAATTGTGATACTGCATTGTGTATAGCAGGTTTTCAAAAAAATGATATTAAATTATCATGTTGCAAATATAAAGTGACGATCAAGTGGTGATGTGATGATGAAATAATATAGTTTTGTCAAATATGGTTAATTTAGGATATATTAATGAACATAGTGTATTTCTTTAAACATTACTTATACTTTAATATTTATTAGTGCAATTATTTTTTAACATTATTTATTACAACATTAACAGTCAAATATCAGAATTTATTTAGCAAAAGAGTTTCTGTCATAATTAATTATGACAATATCTTAGTATATACCCCCATGATAGTGAACGTGTTAAATTATGAATTAACGGAGATACAAAAAAAACGGAGGGCAGTGGCTGTGAATAGCAAAAATTTTAAGAAACATAATTTTACAATCGCTGATAAAATTGTAATTACTTGAGTACCTATGAAACAACGAAATTCATGCAGAAATCATCCCTTCATTATTAATACAAGGAATAAGAAACTACTGCTTTTGAATTTGGAAGAGGAAATATTTCAAGAATTATTTTATTAGAACTTTTTTATTTTCTTCCACGAATTACTGTTCACCTATTAATTTAGTCTACTGTTAACATACCGAGAATAATTTCGTAAAAATTTATTTATTAATAAAATCGATTAACACATACCAATCCTCCTCGAAATAACTCACCCCCCACCCCCTACTAAGGCTACACACTTGGTTCAACGCCGTTTCCATTCTTTGTCACGCTATCGGAAGTCGTCTTCTGACAAGTGCTGTAATAGGTCGGTTCCACGGCATTTTAGATGTTCTCTATTGTGTCAAAGCGACGAACTCTCACTTTGGACTTCACTTTCGAATGTAAAAAAACGAATCATGACGTGAAAGGTCTGATGAATGGGGAGGGAAAAGTGTTTAAAATAAAAATTCCTTTTTCGCGCATGATCATGTTGTTGACGGTATAAAGGGCACAAAAAAGCTGAAATCTTTTTTGCTGAAAACTTTGAAACAATTTTTTTTAAGACACAAATTTTTAAAGAACTGATCCTCTAAATGAATTTTCGACAAAAATTTATTTTTTCGAAATTTAACCCCCCCACCACACTGTCTTCGAAAATTCTTCATCACCATATTGCAGGATATCAAAAACCATAAAACTTCGAATTAAACTTTTTTCGTTATCTTTTACGGTTTCGCAGATATTCGCGATAATATGAAAACTCACAATTTCTTTGAGGGGGTGTTTTCACCCTTACACGAATATTATTCGCGCATCTCGCCAAAATACAAATAAATAAATTGAATCCGGTTGAAGTAATTGTAAATAATATCTTCATACGATCTATTAGTCATTTTGCAATCATTTCAGCTGAAACTATCTGTGCAGAATATTAACATAAATAGTAACGATAACATAAATTAAGGAATACAACATATAGAACAATAAATATTTCAAAATTTAACACTAATAATTTATTGTCTAAATAAATTTTGAAGAATTTTATACAGAATTATTATTCATAAAAAGATTTATTCCATTTGAATTTTTTTAATATTTTAATGTGTCATGGAGGTAATTTCTAACAAACGAAATTTAATTATGATAAAATACAAAGGGGTGGTGATTAAAAGAAGTGAACGAAGCTACTGCGCTTTGACATCGATAAAATAATCGCAAAGGAGAAAAAAATGGGAGCATTGTAACAACCTTTGACAAGTGATCAAGCAGAAAAGAGAAAAATAGGTGGTGGTGTATCACGAATGGAACGCAGGGGAACTTGGACTGCAGCCAGCCGAAGAAAACTATCCCATTGAAATCGCCTTTATCCCTAGCGCGCGGTCGCAATTTTCCGGGATTTCCCTTTTTCCCCCAACCCAAAGAACGCCGAAGCAGCCTCTCGATTATTCTTGTACACCCATTTTTGTCATGCACGGCCATTATTCTTCTGTGTTTTGCATTCCACCGCCCCTCATCCTCTGTAATCCTCTTTATAACAAAAACAGACGAGCATGGAAAAATCACTTAGGTATTACACGGAGTATCACGAAATGGGTGGTATAAACAGGAATAAGGGCAAAAGGCGATTGTATATGCAAACGCATGTTGATAGTGCACAGTGAAATTTTTTTACACGTGTTTTCGTTTTCGAGAAAATCGAGTTCCAAAAATTTTCAAAATCCGTCAGTGCGTATGGTACAACTCACATTCTAAGAACTAAAGTTCGTTTAACCCTTGGAGTGTGGATGCCTATTGCCTACTTTGGACATTGGATTCGGGGTCCATGTTAACCTATAGTTTGTTAGAAATATGTAATAATAATAATTATAATACGTATGGTGGAACACTCAGCGTGGGTCGAAATTGACCCAACATCCGCCTACCCAGAGATAATGCTAAATATGTATATATATATATATATACCCCTACAGCACATTTGTTGCAGAAATGTCTCAGTTGTGTTGCGGTTTAATACTTGGAACATTGCACGGAATGTTGCTGTAAAGTTACAAGTAAATTGCTATGTCCGCCCTGTGCAACATTACAGGATATATTTCTGCAACATTTCTGAGATTTTACAGGAGTGATAGCGCAACATTTCTGAGATTTCACAGCAATGGTAGCGCAACATTTCTGAGATTTTACAGCAATGGTAGCGCAACATTTCTGAGATTTTACAGCAATGGTAACGCAACATTTCTGAGATTTTACAGTAATGGGCAGGCAACATTTCTGAGATTTTACAGCAATGGTCGCGCAACATTTCTGAGATTTTACAGCAATGGTCCCGCAAGGTTTCGGGCAGTAGGGCCAAAAAAAAAATAACGGTATTTTATATACATATATTCCGGATGTGTCAGTGAGGGGGGACCCGATGACATGATATGTGTGCAGGAATCGTAGTAGCATAACGTCCGTGTGTCTTTTATAAATAGAAAATACTTTACCCCAGGGAGATTCGAACCCGCGACCTGTAGCACCGTAGACGAACACTTTACCGCTGCAGCTATAATCCTTGATTAGGAAAATTGCTTCCGTATTCGAACTTATATTTCTACCGTGCAACACATTAAACCCAAATTATTCAAAAACGAAGATTTGTTTTGACAAACCCCATTACATCTCCCTAATTGTGGAGCGGATATTTCACAACAAATTCATTTCGACACTTGATGTTGTATTAAGTTGATTCATATTCTGTTATGAAATATCCTGCGTTGTACAAAAAAATAATGTTTTTTTAGTTTGTAACGCATTTTTAATACAATCGTTTAACATAAATTTTGTTTATATTTTTTTTTATTTTCTAGTTTTTAGTGTTTGTGGATTTACATTTCACAGATCAGAGTTCTTTACAAATATCTTTTATTGCTGTATGCAGTTTAACAGTTTGCTTAAACCTTATAGTCCTCGCTTCTATCTATCCTATCATAAAACGGTCGCGTCGTCTTCAGCCGCGTATTCGGCGAGTCAAGGGTGGCTCGCCAAACCGACCACACGGTCACCAGGCGTAGGGAAAAACCCCAGGCCCGGTGTTAGCTTTCCAGGCTCGCGGCTTACAATTGCAAGTACAGTGTAAGACTGTATTCTATTTGTTGACATATCTGATATAAATAATTAATACAATTATTCAATTAACACTATATATACACTCAATAACACTATATAACACTCATTAACACTATATAACACTCAATAAACAAACTCATAAACTATATAGGTATAGCAAGAAAAGAGATTTGCAAATAAGAGTTACACGTGCCAATTACTGACAGTGTCCTTACCATTCACATTTAATTTATTATGCGTAATGAAAAAGTTCCGTATTGTTGAGAGAAAATTTCTAAGTCCGGATATGTTGCGGATTTATTGCCGAAATCTTGCCGTTTAGTTGCCAGGTTTCGCAACTAAACGGCAAGATTTCGGCAATAAATCCGCAACATATCCGGACTTAGAAATTTTCTCTCGACAATACGGAACTTTTTCATTACGCATAATAAATTAAATGTGAATGGTAGGGACACTGGCTGTAATTGGCACGTGTAACACATTTTACAATTTTTTTTGCTGAATAATATTTAATTGTTTGTTTAAATTCGATAATGTTAATTAAATAATCGTATTAATTTTTTTTGTCAAATATTGTCTACGTTCGCATACATTCCCTTGGTGGAAGCCTGTGGAATCTTAGACTGTATTCTGCGTGTCGACAATTCGGGATCGCTCCACGAAATTCCGGATTTATTGCGGATTTATTGCTGAAATCTTGCTCATATCTTGCGAGCGCCGCAAGATGTGAGAAAGATATCAGCAATAAATCCGCAATAAATCGGAACTTAGCTATTTTCTCTCGACAATTCGGAACGTTCAAATTAAATATAATCAATTAAACGGTAATGGTAGGGACACTGGTTGTAATTGGTACGTGTAACACTTTTTACAAATCTCTTTTGTTGCTGAATATTGTTTATGAGATTGTTTAAACTCAATAGTGTTAATTAAATAATCGTATTAATAATTTTTGTCAGATATTGTCCACGTTCGCATACATTCCCTTGGTGGTAGCCTGTGAAATCTTAGACTGTATTCTGCGTGTCGACAATTCGGGATCGCTCCGCAAAATTCCGGATTTATTGCGGATTCGTTGCTGAAATATTTCACGTGGATTGTACCTCAATATATGCGCAATATTTCATGGCTATGTGTGCGCAATATTTCCGAAATATTGCACAAACTTGGCCATTGTAATATTTCACGGCAATATGTGCGCAATATTTCCTAAATATTGCACAAACTTGGCCATTGTAATATTTCACGGCAATATGTGCGCAATATTTCCTAAATATTGCACAAACCTGGCCATTGTAATATTACACGGCAATGTGTGCGCAATATTCCTGCAACATTAAACAAATCTGGCAGTTGAAATATTGCACGGCAATGTTACCAGAATTTTGCAGTAATATTGCTATGCAACTCGTAACCAAACGGCAACATTGCAATATACTGCAACTTTTGTGCAACATTTCTGCAACAAAATGTGCTGTAGGGGTATATATATATATATATATATATATATATATGTTTCTGCATCGTTAAGGATGTGTGGAATATTTTAATAATAATTAATTGCATTTCAAATACCTAATTCGTATTCAATTCGTCCCACAGTATTTGAATTAGAAATTTGTATTTGATTTTCAGGAACACCAACAGTGGTGAAGACGAATATTTTGATACGAAGCATGGGCCCTGTGTCCGAACTTGACATGGTAAGTTTATATAATAATAAGGAAAAAGGCATCTTTCCTGTTATCTGCCCCGTTTCCGCCAGTATTTTGATATTTTGAACCAAACCTACGCAGCAACCAAAACCACATTCCTGTGGGTCCGTGGTTGAAAAAAGGTACACCTCTTTGTGTTTTATACTACGATATATATATATATTTATATTAGAAATATGAAACAGATAAGCTATACATATATGACACTGAAAGCTTGCAGTATGTAGTAGATACTCACAAAGGCGTCCGCAGACTTTTTCCAGGGGGGGCAACTTTGGAATGATGGTAAAGAAAAATATACCCCCTTGCTTTTTTAACCTATTTTATAGTGCCAATTTAATTAAAAATTTAAAACCGAAGTTTAAAAATATTCCCTTCTTTTAATACAAAACTTAACAAAGATCAGTTTTGAAAAGTAAGCGATTTTTTCTCAAAAGCCAGGGAGCAACTGCCCTTTTTGCCCCCCCCCCCCACCCTCCTTGCGGACGCCCATGGATACTCATCAGAACGCACAACTTCTTTTCTACTCAACGCCCTCTACAAAAGTTTTTCCTATAAAAGATCCTCCGTTGGTAACAATATGCGTGACAAAATCGGCCTGCCACATAATTATTCCAGGTCACACAAGGGGTCGTCCTTAAATTACGTAAGGCTTTTGGGGGAGGGGGAGGGGGTCGTGAATTTCTTTCGTTTTCTTACAGGGGGGGTGTTGAAGTTAAGTCAGTTGAAGTTAACTTAATTAACTTCAACTTATTTAACTTCAATTAATACAATTTCTATCATTAATGTTCCAGACAAATATGTAGTTTTAGTTTAAATTTCCCGAAACTGATTTAAATGAATTATATAAATCTTTAAAAGAATTTGAATAACTGAAAACATTAAATGTAGAAAATGTTATGTAAGGAGGGTGTTGGAATATAAAATCTTACGAATTCTAATACTGGGAAGGCAGGGGGTAAGAATTTGCTAAAATTACGTAAGTGTAATTTTGGCGATTTTTTACTCCCTCCCGCCTCCAGTATAAGAATTCGCAAGATTTTATATTCCAGTCTCCTTCCCGTTCTTCCTTACGTAGGGTAAACTCGGGTAAATTGGTGATAGTTTTAGAATTTCTCTAATAACTGCTAATATTTACATATGATAGGCCAGACATCAGAGAAACAAATGATAGGTTAACAGAAATTTATTAATTATATTTAATTGAATATATACAAAATTACGTTGTCATGACATACTCTGGTTATTCGGTGATAGCTCTGGTTATTCGGTGATAGTTCTCGCTAGTCCGTGATATGGCCATCAACTACTTTTTTTATTTTATTTTATATAATTTTACATTAGTTTACATTAGTTTACGTTATTTTAAATTATTTTACATTAGTTTATATTATTTTATATTATTTCATATTATTTTATATTATTGTTATTTTGTGTACAATCAATCGTTTCATGATCGTTATATGTCTGAGACGTAAGGAAACATGGTATCTGGTATTTGCCATCAGAATTTCTCGAACAGCACAATCAGAAATGCAGGCTCGGACGCACGAAAAATAAGAATTTAGTCACTTTTCGTAAGTAAAAATAACACTGATGCCTTATTGTATGATAATTGCAAGAGTAAGACTTGTTAAAGTGCCCTTTTACCGTCACTTACATGTAGTTTGAACTTTCCATTTATCTTCTAAAGCACATATAATACATAAACAAGCGATCGTCCGCAACTAGCGCGAAAAATTTCACGAATAATGCGCTGCTGGAACAAGATGCTCTCTCACTCTATCACACTAACTTCAATTGACTAATTATTTTACCAAAACATAAACTAGAAGATCAAGGCTATCTGTTAGCCTTTGTTCCATCTAATTGCTTCAGACAATTTCGAGTTACAGATAAATGAAAAAGTGTCACCGAATAACCTGTATCACCAATTTACCCGAGTTTACCCTATATAATATTATTTACATTGCATTTTTTCAGTTATTAAAATTCTTTTAAAGGGTTATATAATTCATTTAACTCGTTTTTGTGCTCGCGATGAAACATCATTTTTAGGCTAACAATATTAAAAATTAAGTTAAAAAAATATAACGAAATACGCTACCTGACTCCTTCTCCCCCTAGTAAACAACGTAGGTAACAAATTCGCGCCCCCGCCCCAAAAAATGCCTCACGCAATTTAAGAACGACCCCCAAGTATTCCTGTCTATACTTGAGGTCATTTTAGAAGGAACCTGTCGACCGACGAGTTCAGACCTGTTCTGCACATGTTGGCGCTCATTGGTGCCGAAACAAGCTACTATTGGTTATAACCCAAACAAATGCTCTCTCAAAGCCAATGAGCTCATTCTACATGCGCGAAATGGGTTCCTTCTAAAATGACTTCAAGTATATACGAAGTTCATGCTCACAAAACGAAATTGTTGTGTAGGTTCAAAAAACCAAAATAGTGGCAGGAAACAGGAATAAGATAACAGGAAAGATCCAGACAATGTAATAAAAATCATATCCCCTTCATGTCAAGTTTTTTAACTCCTGGTCTGCTGACAATTAGAACACTCAGCGTACGCTCTGTGCGGGATTCCATTAATCACATCTCTTAACTATAGTCCCTGAACGCCTATGAGCGTTCGCCGCACACGCTGTATGCACTGAACGAACGCATACTCACGTCCATAACACCAAAGTATTAATGTTACATTTAACCGTAATATACCTACGCGTTAACAAAAAAGAGTGGACTATCCAGAAAACATAATAAAATTCGGAATTTTGTTTCGCTTTAATTTCCACAACTTCGTTAATTATATATAAATTTTAGCGTAATATTTCGGGAATGTATTCTTAGAACTTCACAGTTTGAGTAAATACCTACAAAAAAAATGCAAATTAACTTCAAAGAATTTGAATTTTGATATCATTGACCTGTGACGTTCTCCATATCGTTTCGATCATTTTTATAGGATTACTCAATGGACTGCTACTTCCGGCAGTCATGGCGGGATTCTCGTTTGAGCTTCCAAGGCCCGATAAAGTCGCTCAGTTTGAGCATCAAAATGCTGGAAAGAATCTGGAGGCCGGACACGTATATTTATAATGGGAAACACAGCTACGTGCATACCATCACGGTTCCCAACAAATTGTTAAGAATCTCGCAGGACGGAGATATCCTATATTCCATGAGGTTGTTGCCGATTCGTACGAGTGGCCACCCATTTTTCTTTTCTTAGAATTTTTCAATGGCGTGCATTCTACATGCCATGAAATAGCCAACAAAAATTATTGTTCGTATAAAAATTCTGGAAAGTTTCCAACCAATATTATGCGCTTATCAAATTAACATTAAGGGCAAAAGCAAAAGCTAGAATCAGTACTCCAATTGGCAAAAAAAATGGAATTTCAAACTCTATAGACAGGAAATTAAAATTGTAATTTCTAGAAACTCTAGAATGATTGTTTAATATTTCATCACAGAGACTTGGTGTGTCTTTGAAAATACAAAAGGAACGAATGTTTGCTGTGTGTACCTCGGCAAATATATTGTCAAACTATTACATTTTCGAAAAAGTAGATACATACTTGGAAATTTGTTGTATAGTTAATTCCAAAATTTATTTAATAACTCATAATTTATTTGTATCGGCATAATATATTGTTATTATATGTACGTATTTGAGATTGACTAGAAAAGGCAGAGAAATAAATTTCGTGTTTAATTATACCCTTGAATTGAAAACAGGCTCACTATAAAAGCAAAATGTCCAATGGAGCTGAGGAACTTTCCTATGGATCGACAGTCTTGTCCCCTTATTCTTGGAAGCTGTAAGTATTTTGAAATGTTTCGAAACTTTTTTGCAAAGTTAAGAACAATATCGGAAATCTGTTACAACTAATTTCCATTGTATAGAACAAGTTAAAAGAAGAATTTTTGACACAGCTAGATGTTGATAAAAATGAACTATCTTTTAAATATTAATTTGGATGTTGAAATGTTAAAAATAATTTCTATTTAAGTACTTTAAACAATTTCCTTTTTGCGAGTATATTTGCGGAACGAAATATTCGTTATGCGATGGAACATCAATTATTCAAATTAACTGAAAGACACGTTTGTCGAATAATCGATTTTTTTGATAACAGAAACAGAACAACTAATAAACAATGTGAATATTAATGTTACAAAGTGAACATTATATAGGAATTTCATCATTTGTGACAGAGTTGGGCATTAACTAAATAAAAGATTACTTAAATAACGGATCGAATAAAAGTTACTTTAACCTTTATTCGTTATTCAAATATTTATTTGTATAAAAAGTTTTTTGCCCATCTCTGATCTGTAATTAACCTTGCAGGGTTTCTCTCCCCTTGCATTTTGTAGGAATATTATTTTCAAAAATATTTTTATTTTCATTGTACAGTCAGTTGATCCTTTTAAAAATCAATTCTTCCAACAATTTCTAACTCAATTAGGGTAGATGTACCGTTTGTGGCCATTGCACTGTTTTTGGCCATGTACATATTAATCTTATTTTTAAATTGCCTGCAGATCATTATTCTATGGAGAATTTCACATCATAAATATTTTGTTTAGTATACCGCTCGAAATATAAGGTTACATTTATTGCTTACATGGAAAAACATTATATTTTTTAAGAAGTGGCCAAAACTGGTACAATACTTTAAGGTGGCCACAAATGGTGCATCTACCCTACTATTTCACATCCAATTACTGAAAACAGCACTACACAAGATATTGATCTCTGTGGATTAATATGATCCATTGTAATTTTACAGTATAAAATACACAATAGAATTTTACTTTACAGGTATATTTTTAACTCTGATCACAAAACCCTAAAATTGGAAACTAGACGAATTTCTTTGTAACGAGAAATTAAAAAGGAAAAATCGTATACATTCGAATTTAAATTCTAATTCATATTAATATCTGCAATTCAACTGGATATTGTAAAATAATTTTATTTTCTACTTTTGATTTTTTATTTATAGTTGGCATTCTACTATAACAAAACGAGAACTCGAATTAATTTGATTTAATTACTCGAACTTAATTAATTGAAGAAGTAATTCTGTACACACTGTTTTCAATGTTCTAAGGAATAGAATTATAATTGAACAACATTCCCAATTTTTAATAATATTTTGAAATAATAAAGTACCTTTTAAAGTTCCCAATTTCTGATTTAACTGTCTAACAATAAGTAACAAGTTAAAAATTAATACAAAGGTACGTTGAATAAAATTTATGTTTCGTATTGAATATTTTTATTACCAAACGCAGTTATATGTTTCTATAATATACTTGCAGCTGGTGTCTTCTGATCGGCATACATTTTCTGTCCCCTCCGAAATTTCATACACATCTTCCTTTACCCCTCTCTCGTTGAATAAAATATTTAAATCGCACCGTTTCTCAATATTGAACGAAATAAAATCCATCTGACGCTTAAGCGATCGCAAAGGACAACTTCGATTATATTTTCCTTCTATTTTGTTGTTTAATTTTATAGTTAAACACAGAGTTACATTTTTCTTCGTTAAATTAATTTTATTTTAAATTTATTATCGACCTTGTTGTGTTCTTAGTTGTTAGGACATAAATTAGAAGCAGAATAGTGATACGTACAATTTTTTTAATATTAATGTCCATTTCTAGATGCCTACACTTCTGGACAATTAATTTACGAATGGCAGGAAGGTTCTTCCGTAAATTTTGTCCCAGGAATGGCTCTTTCGCAATTCGATTTAATGGGCTCGCCGTATAGAAATTTAACTTTTGTCCGCCGAGAGGGTGAATTCTCGGTTCTCCAGGTTTCCTTCAATTTGCAACGACACACCGGCTATTTTCTCATTCAAGTAAGTCAATCGGTGGATGATTACCTGTACCCTCCTTCAGTGGAAATTCGAACGATTTCGACTTAAATCGCTTCAGTCTTTACGTTTGTTACAATTCTTTACGAATTGTAACTTACGAAAATAATTGCCAAGTTAAAAGAAGAATTTATTTAACTAAAATTAAGGATTCTTAAAATCATTGGATAGCCCTTTTCACAAGAAACAATATTCTGTACCACGTTAATTGGTAATAAAATAAAAATAAACAATACTGTGTTTATAATTATAATAAATAGTGAATAGATTATGATGAACAAATTCTAACACAGAGAACGATTTCTGTTCAGGCATAGGTACATTCTACTACGTTTTGTAAAATTAATATAACAGTTTATTTAAACTGATCCTAAAGAAATTCTTGTTATAATTCTTGTTAATAAATTCTTTTAATTTTAAAAAGAATAATGTACTCGAATCTCAAGTAGAAGTAGTCTCTTGTTTGAAGATTTTGTATCATAATCGTTATTTACCTACTACAATTTTAATCCCTCTCTCATTTATTCTATTTCTTTCGTATGAATGTGCTTAGGTCAAGCAATTATTTTCGATTTTAATTATGCAAGTTCATTCATTCATATTATTAACAATTTCAACGACAATTTCCATACCTACGTAGTACCGCTTTTCTGTCATGCATTTTTTACATGTATTTACAAACTATAAAACATCTCGTCACTATCATTATTTTCATAAATGTACCAGGTTTACGTGCCATGTGTCTTAATAGTAGTACTCAGTTGGGTGTCCTTTTGGATTCATCGTGAGGCCACTAGCGATCGAGTTGGCCTAGGTAAAATAATTTTCTTCTAAACTACTTTTATGTAAATAATAATTAATTAGCAGAACATTTACTCTCATAAATCGAAATTCAAAGTTATCACTTAAATATAAACTGTTTTTAGATTACATTATCTATCCTCTAATCGATTTTTTTCTTGAATTATGAACGATAAAGAATAATGTGTTAAAATGAAATTAATGAACAATGCACCATTTTATAGGCATCACTACGGTCTTAACATTATCGACTATTAGTCTCGATGCCAGAACTGATTTACCAAAAGTAAGATACGCCACTGCTCTCGATTGGTTCCTGCTAATGAGCTTTGGGTACTGTATCGCCACGCTGTTGGAATTTGCTGGCGTGCATTACTTCACGAAGGTACTGCGATGTTTAAACATCAACTTTACCTTTGAATTCATTCACTCTTTTATTATTTCTTCGTCAGACGCAGATGAATATAAAGCTTCCATTTACATTTGAAGCTTAGATCTCTAATAATAAAACAAAACTTCGCAAACCAATCTCACACTGCCCAATCTATCATTACACCTTAGTCGTCTATATACACTGAATATTTTTCCTTGCTTAAATCCCCGAAACATTTTAACCCTTCGTGGGCATACCTTCTTATAATCACAAATTGCTCACAAGGAGTTCACTGCACCTCAGCGTCATTTTTGAGTTACCATTTTCGTATTTTTGAATCATTTAACTTTTGAGTGATAAAATTTGGAGTTGAAAAAGAGCGATTTTCCACGGTTGTGGATAAAAACGGTTTTGTTTCTTTCGGGGTGGATAAATCCCCCTTGGAAGTCGTAAAGGCGCGACATTTGAACTCGTAAATGGCTCTTGGGGTGAGATACACCCCCTGTGACCACGAAGCGTTGAATTTGGGGAATTTCAAATTTCCAAAACATTTAAGTTACCTATCCATTTTTTAAATTTGAAATCACATTTCTGGCACAATATTCATCGGAAAACAAGGGACGTTTACTCTCCACAAAGGGTAGCAGTTTACCTTGTAGAACTAAATAGTAATAAATTCTGTCCTTATTTTTTAACGGTCACTGTAAGAGCCCTTATTGACCTACGCAACGGGAACCGCCGCGCCGATTGCCGAGTTGCCGTGCTTCAGGCGTTTCTGACCCGAATATTTAAATATTAATAACTAAAAAACGAAGCGTCCACTGCAATTTCGTCACTCTTAATTTTCATCTTATTTCTTCACATATGTAGAATCACACATTTCATTTTCTACTATTTAAAGAAACTTTGCCTTTTGCACATAGACATCTGATACAGTTTTACCAAATTTTAAATTTTTAAATAATAGAAGATTATGTCGCTCGATCGATTTCAATGTTTGCGTGATTTTTTACTGGTTTTAAGACCCCGAGACTCTATTGTCATTAGGTTGGCAGTGGAGAAATTCCTTTGGACGAAGACAACTTGGAAGAAGAGACTGAATCTAATGATCCAGATGGATTCTGCAGCATCGTTTCTTGTAGTCCTCAAACAGTTCACCCAGAGACTATAATCGATGTGCCTCGAAGAAGAAGCTCTTTACTATGCGACGTTTATGGCGTTAATGTAAGCTCTTCGCAATTATACATATACTTAAAATTATTATTCAATGGAAGCTGACTATTCTCGTCATTTAATGTAATTTATACGGTATGTTTTATCTGATAATTATATTATTTCATGTTTTATTCTTTACATTAATTTCTATAGTACCTATATTACTATTTGTATAATTTATCGTGATAGTTTTCATATTTTCCTTGTAACATCTTAAGATATAAAGCAGTAAGTGTTTGTGTGTTTGTCTGTCGCCTAAAAACTTTTGAACGGTAAACTCTGATGTTCTAAAACAGGCATGGAACTAAAGTGAACGCAGCGGCCGATTTTCAGAGGCAACGCCTCCTTTCTCCCGCCGCACGTCTTGGCCCCCGCGGCGGCCATGGAGCTTGGAGCGCCTCAGGCCCGTACCATATGAACCGCGTGTGGCGCGTTGACAAAAAAAAAACACATCGACAATCGTGCTCTCTGGGACGATGTGGAAACCTATTGATACAATGTCACCTTAATACGCCACGCGCGGTTCATATGGCACGGGTCTGAGGCGCTCGAAGCTCCTAGGCCCGCTGCGGGGGCCAAGACGCGCGGCGGGAGAAAGGAGGCGTTGCTTCCGAAAAACGGCCGCTGTGTTCACTTTAGTTCCATGCCTGTTCTAAAAGGTGACCCAGTTCATTATGCCTAGCTAATCCGGATAAATGTGTCAATTTTCACACAAAAAAATAAATAATTAAAATTTTTTTTTTATAAAATCAGAATCTAAATTTCGGGCGAAGCCGAGTAGTAAAGCTAGTCAGCTATAAATGAAAAGAATAACATATAACATATATAATGGTAATTAGACAACAACAGTGATGAATTTTATCTGTTTTTTATAGATAATGCGGTTAATGAAGAGTAACAATACTTTTTATACTACTAGATTCATTGGAAACTATGTATTGTTTTTCTCAATTAACTTTTCTGGATGTCTTAACGCGAATAAATCAAATCAATTTATAGTATAATTTTCGCATTCTGAAATTTCATAAAGAAAAAATTTTTTTTCTTCAGATATCGCACTGTAGCATACATTAAATCAAACACGTTAATTCGAGGTAATCTCTACACAGATTACAATTTTTCTCGCACAAACAACCAAAATTTCTCACTAATTCAATAATAAAATAAAATTCTTTAATTATATAGAACAATCTTACAATCAGACAAATTGTAAATATTCACACGGTATTGTTTCTTCCAATTAGGTAATCTAAATCTATAGAATACCTACACTTTACGAATGTTACGAACGTAAAGGATCAAATATAAACAAACAATATACCACCGTTGTTGTTCTTCAGTATGTATTTACCCATACAGCACACTCTCGTTGCAGTTACATTGCAGTTACGTTGCAGTTACGTTGCAGAAATCTTCCTATGTCCGCCCGTGTGCAACATTGCATGAAATATTTCTGCAACGTTTCTGAGATTTTACAGCAACTTTTCTGCAACGTTTCTGAGATTTTACAGCAACTTTTCTGCAACGTTTCTGAGATTTTACAGCAACTTTTCTGCAACGTTTCTGAGATTTTACAGCAACTTTTCTGCAACGTTCTGAGATTTTACAGCAACTTTTCTGCAACGTTTCTGAGACTTTACAGCAACTTTTCTGCAACGTTTCTGAGATTTTACAGCAACTTTTCTGCAACGTTTCTGAGATTTTACAGCAACTTTTCTGCAACGTTTCTGAGATTTTACAGCAACTTTTCTGCAACGTTTCTGAGATTTTACAGCAACTTTTCTGCAACGTTTCGGGCAGTAGGGCCAAAAATAAAAATTACGGTATTTTATATATATCGGACGTGCTGCGAGGGGGGCCGACGACATGAATGTGCGCAACAGAAAAAATAGAAAATTATTTTACCCCAGGGAGATTCGAACCCGCAACCTGTAGGACCGTAGACGAACACTTTACTGCTGCAGCTACAATTGTTGATTGAGAAGATTGCTTACATATTCGAACTTATATTCCTACCGAGCAACACCTTAAACTCAAATTATTCAAAAACGAAGATTCGTTTTGACAAACTCAATTACATCACCCTAATCGCAGAGTCGGATATTTCACAACAAATTAATTGCGACGCTTGATGTTGTATTAAGTTGATGCATATTCTGTTATGAAATATCCTGCGTAGTACAAGAAAATAATGTTCTTTTTTTAGTTTTAGGGGATTCTTAATACAATCGTTTAACATCATTTATTTTATTTTCTAGTCTTTAGTGTTTGTGGATTTACATTTCACAGCTCAGACTTCTTTGCAAATATCATTTATTGCTGTATACAGTTTAACAGTTTGCATAAACCTTATACTGCTAATTAACTAATTGTATTAATTACTTATATTACATATTGTCCGTGTTTACATATATTCCCTCAGAGGTTGCCTGTGAAATGTAACATTGTATTCTGTTTGTCGACATATGTGATATAAGTAATTAATACAATTACTTTGTTAACACTATAGGGTTTAACCAAATTCATTAACTATATACAGCAACAAAAGATATTTGTAAAAAAGTGTTCCATGTGCCAATTACTGCCACTGTCCCTACTATTGCCATTTAATTCATTAAAGATAATAAAAAAGTTCCGTATTGTCGAGTAAAAATATGTAAGACCGTATTCAATGCGGTTCGTTACAGGTATGTAGCTGATACGTTACGGATGAACAAAGCGTAACCTAATATACACTGTGTAGTGGGTATACTACGATATTGTACTAAATCTATATACTAAATCGATATTATAACAGTTTTTGAGCCTTGCTTACTGCGGGACATTTGTTCTTAAATCTCAGAAACGTTGCGGGACAATTGCTGAAAAATCTCAGAAACGTTGCAGAAAAGTTGCTGTAAAATCTCAGAAACGTTGCAGAAAAGTTGCTGAAAAATCTCAGAAACGTTGCAGAAAAGTTGCTGTAAAATCTCAGAAACGTTGCAGTAAAATCTCAGAAACGTTGCAAGGTAATATTGCACCGCAACATTGCTGAAAGGTTGCAGAAATCTTCCTATGTCCGCCCCCGTGCAACATTGCACCGCAACCTAACTGCAACCTTTCTGCAACGTTTTTGCAACGGAGTGTGCTGTATGGGTACTTTCCTTCTTCTTCGTCTCCTTGTATATAGTTCATCTTTTTGATTAAAAATCATTATGATTCAAATTCGAATTAATTTTTTATATAAATTAACATAATTAAAATTTGTTTATTCAGGAATCAGTGGCTTACGGAAGAGAATCTATGTCAGTTTCCGTCACTTCAAGGCCATCAACAATGGAGAGGCAAACGCAAACGGAAGTATGGATACCAAAATGGCGGCAGTTCATTTACTGTCTTGCTGGGGACGAGGCGTACAGGTTAATTATTTTAGAGAAAAATACTTTCTTGTGATTTCAATATCTTAAGAATTCAGAGAATACATCCAAGAAACTTTGAAAATGTTTCGCAGCTTTTTCAAAAATGTGTAAAGAAGCCATTCACCTATTTTTAACATACATGGTCGCCGTTTATGAAGTGTATTCCAAAAGCTGTTTTAAGTTATTATTATTGTTTTAATATCAAGGGGTACGGAAATAAGATGATAAAATTATTATGGAATTGTTTTGTCGAGTGTAATATAAAGGTTGTATCACATACAAATGATTTTTTTTGCATCAGCTACAAAAGTATCATAACAGGGACACATGACTTCTTAAAAAAAGAAAAAAAAGTATCTTCGAAATCTAAAATCTGTGGCTAAAAGTATCTTCGAAATCTAAAATCTGTGGCTAAAAGTATCTTCGAAATCTTAAATCTGTGGCTAAAAGTATCTTCGAAATCTAAAATCTGGGAATAAAAGTAACTTCTATCACCTTACCCACCACTGAAACTGAATAAATCCATAAAATATTTTTTTTAAGAAACGTAATAATTTGAAATAATGTTTACAATGAACGTAACAAATGTAACATCTTCTGTACAGCAATGATTATTTTTGTATATTTCTGAATACCTGTTTCAAAACAAGGAAATGACAGTTTTAATTTCATAAATACTTCATTAAGGTACTTCGTGATTTTTTATTTCTTGTTTATATGTACATGTCTATCAAAATTTCTGGAATGTATCTTTTTTCCGTTTCTGACCGCAGGAGACGCAGGCAAAGGGAGGCCGCTGGGAATTGCAAAAGGCACGGGGAAAAAATTTCAAGGCATATAAACAGCGTTTCCTATATCGACGAAGTAGCACGAGTAGTATTCCCAGCCTCTTTCGGGATTCTAAATGTCTGTTATTGGGTCGTCTACGTTACTTATCAAGAGGAATTCAAGTGGCAAGATCCACCGCTCGGATCAATCTCGAAATAATTCGATTACAAAAACGTGAATCGAAATAGGAAAGGTCTGGATAATGTTTCATCTAGACTAAAACGTATTATTCTAAACATGAAATAAGTGTTCAAATAAATTTTATGAACCATTAGATGTTCTAAGCAAAGTAACGCCTTTTTAATTCATTCTTTTCTTCAAAATAATGTATTATATATTCTTATAGTCTTGCACAAAGTTACTGTGAGGGGTATAATAATTGTTCAAACCCTTGTGGACTTTTATACACCCTTCTTCTACTAACAAAACGATTTTTCTAAATATTTCAACAAATATTCCTGCAAGGATTCATTTACCGAACATTTAAACATTGAGAATAAAATACAATTCTCACGACGCACGTAGAAAAACATTTCCTACGTAGAACACGTTTGAAAACTTTTTCCTACACATGTTACCGCCGCTAAGCTTTAGATTGCGAGGTATTCGCAAAAAACTGTGATTGGCACTTGTTTTGGGTGAACCCTTAATTGGTATTCAAGCACGCAAAGTTCGCTGTAAAATTTTTGGTTATCAAAGGTTGTAAACTGAATTTCTAATTAATTTTATAATAATAGTTTAACTTTCTACATTTCTATTATTTTATACATTACCTAAGAAGGGTGAGGAGCAGTGGTGGGTCCCTATTTTACCTAACGTAGAAAAGTGAATTTTCTACGCGTAGAATAAGACGTAGTAAATAGCTTCATTTTACTACGTCATGTATTTTATGTATAAAATCATATTGTTTGAAAAATTGTTGCAGACTTTGGAACGCCATAACCCGCATCGACATATCGTATTAATTAAATTCAGAATTGCAACAACATACTTATTGTTAGATGATGAATTTTTTCAACCATCTAAAAGTAGAACTGCATTTTTGTATTTAATCGAAATTGGTTGTATCGTGAAGTTTTGCGTTATGTAAATTATTCGACAATGTCGTTCGAGTTGGAATTTTATAAGCTGGATGCAATTTATGAATAAAGTTCCTAAAGTGGTCAGATTCAATAATACTAAATAGAATGGTACATCGATAGAAATAATCTGCTAAAGTTTTATCAATTTCTTCAGAATCCATGTTGATATACGTAAAAATTCGAGTATCTTTTGCACACCAAAGATATGACTAAAAAATTTCATATTATTTATAATTTTGTTATAATTATATTCCAATCTTTCTTTTTAAAGTAATTTAAAATATTGCGCAGTAAAAGTCAATACAATAGGTAGAAGTTAAGTGTTTGTATTTGAATTTTTAATACATTTTCTACATTTTATACAATTATTTACATTTTTTCGAACATAGTCGGGATGTCCAACAGATGTTCTTGAAAGCACTCTCTTTCTAGCGAAAAAATTATGTTTTAGTTAAACTCAAATCGGTTCACTACCATGCTTTACGCGCCCGCCAGTGGGCGCGCGCCCCCCGCACTGATCTAGCCAAACCAATACTAATACCCGGGTCAAGTTGGAAAGTGGAATGCGTTGTGTCGGAATAAGTGAACAGAAATACTGTACAGTGAGGCGATCGTGGTGAGGTGATTAAAACAATTTTCCTTCAAACCAAAGATTTTTGCAATTATCTCGGAAACTAATGTCGACCGCCAAAAAGTTTAGAGGAAAAAGTTGTTCAGAATGACGTCCTTGACAACATATTTCAAAGTCGTCAAAATCCGTGAGGTTGCCCTCTATCTATATTCTATACCATTACCTTGGAGTGTACCCATACAGCACACTAGGATTCGCACACATCCTACAATATTGCAGCAATATTGTAAGAACGTTGCCGTGCAATGTTCCATTGGCAACGATTCTACAATATTGCTGCAATATTGCGCGCTCATCGACGTGCAATGTTCCAGTGGCAACGATCCTACAATATTGCTGCAATATTGCGCGCTTATCGACGTGCAATGTTCCAGTGGCAACGATCCTACAATATTTCGGCAATATTGCGCGCACATCGACGTGCAATGTTCCACTGGCAACGACCCAGCAAAATTGCCTACATATTGCCGTGCAATACTGTAGTGGAAATATTGTAGAAACAGTACATCAATATTCTGAAGCAACTATGACTTTAACGAAATTTGAAATATGACGACGAGTAGATTCTACAGCATGTTTCTGGATATGCTAGAATTTCTCGTTGACCGTTGAAGATATGAAAAAAGTGTTATTGTGAGAGTTGATTGTACATGAATTTAAATTATAGAAGAGATTTGAAAATGAATTTAATTTGTTTAGATAGAGTAGATACTATATATTTTAATGTGTGAAATTATTATTATTATTATTATTATTATTATTATTATTATTATTATTATTATTATTATTATTATTAAACGTATTTATTGTACAAACACGTATATACAATCAAGAGAAAAGAGAGATGAAAAGACAAATGCAAAGGTTTAGTCTAAAGACTACTTTCCAACCTAACCTAAAATGACACCGAGTTATAGTTAGAGTCCGCACCTACAGTGTTAAAATCCCTAATAGGTTTGTCAAATGAGTCTTCGTTTTTTAATAATTTGAGTTTAAAGTTTTGTAAGGTAGGAGTATAAGTTCGAATACGTAAGCAATTTTATCAATCAGCAGTTGTAGCTGCGGCGGTAAAGTGTTCGTCTACGATGCTACAGGTCCTCGGTTCGAAACCCCGTGGGGTAAAAATATTTTCTATGAGAAAAACACACGGGCGTTATACTACTACGATTCTGCACACATATTCATGACGTCGCGTCCCTCACTGCCCGAAACGTTACGGTGGGACCATTGCTGTAAAATTTCCGAAACGTTGCGGGAATATACTCCTGCAACATTGCTAAGGCGGACATAGAAATGAACCTGCAACTTCCCTGCAATGATACGGTGCAACAGTATAATCTCTCACCGCAATATTTCCGAAGAGTTGTGCAGGATCATTGCCACAATTTTGCCGTTTCGTTGCAGAATCATTGCCGGAACATTGCAGGACTACATGTTTGCAATGCTGCCGCAACATTGCAAAAATACATACCTGTGATATTGCGAAGGCGGACATAGGATGAACCTGCAACGTCTCTGCAATGTTATGGTGCAACATTGCAATCTTGCACCGCAATATTGTAGAAACGTTGCTGCAATATTATGGTGCTGTGTGGGTATATACTTAGGTCTATGTGACGTAATGTCGATCACTTTGTAAAAATAAGCGATTTTTACTCAAAATCCAGGGGGGGGGCAACTGCCCCCTTGTGCCCCCCCCCCCCCTCGGACGGCCCTGTTGCTGACGCTGGTTGGCCGTGGTTAGCTTCGCGTTGGCGCTACTTGGCTGGCTTGGCGCTGGCTACTTGGCTGGCTGGCGTCAATTCACTAACACATCAGCGATGACATATGAGCGGGTTTTTGCAGTACCGTATCTATGTTGGGGCGCAGCTAATAGGGGTGTGTTCCACTTACGCTAAAAACTACCCCGATCACATCGTCGGAATTGCCGTTCCACTTGCTTATAAGCTGTTGTGAGCACGACCACAATTATCGTGATCGCCAAGTGGAACGAGAACAACAGGCGTTGCAGTTGTTTTTAGCGCAAGTGGAACGCACCCTAAGTGTACTGTTTTCGGCGGGAAAGCAGCAGGGGATCAAGGTACCCCATTTCATCGAAACCTGTACCAAAGAGCAGATATAATAATAGGCGTCACTCGACAAGATCAGAAATAACCTAGGGAAATCGCTAGACAACCAATTTAAATGCCCATTCGTCAATGATCGGTAAACTTCGGCAGTGTTCAGTAAACTTCGGCAATAATCAGCCAATTGCTGTAAGGTACATTTAGTCGATTTGAATATCCCGCTCAAATAGACAACCAATTTAAATGCCAAGGTCAAGTAAGGACTTCAAAGGTTCCGCCCGGAGTGACGCCTCTTATTATATCTTCTCTTTGCCTGTACTATACTGAGGCTAAAATTACCGCGCATGCGCGAGAAAACCCGTCCCACATCTCATCACTGGCACACATTACCACCACCATCGACGAAGTATAGGATAGATAGACCTATAACGCAATGTAATTTTGTGTCACACGCTCGGGGGGCTCGCGAGCCCCCTTACCATTTTCGAGTCATACACAACGTTATCGACCCAATCTAAAATACGATTACAATGCTACGAGTGGTAGGAATTAAAATTAAAATTTATAGTGTCATGATTAATTTCAAGAAATATGTTGTACAATTCCATTCACTAATAGATTTTCGTACATGAAATAAATATATTGTAACATTTGTCCTATTTACTATAATAGACAAGTCAGATTAGAATATTTGACAAGCACAGCTATCGGCTCGGTTCTCACCGATTACCAGGTCCCACCACGAGGAGGGTGCTGCGTTTTGAGACCCGTAGAGAGATGGATGGACACAAAGTTCCATCGATCCCTTCGGTTTAGATATCGAATCTAGGGAACTGCCAAGCAATCACTCGATTAAAATAAACTCAGCAAAGAGGGAAAGACTACAGGTGAGCATGAAAGGAGTATTGGATGGCACAGTTCCTACCACCCTAATGTCCGAATCGAAAGGGAAAAGCGCCCGGCGTCTCCCAGGCGATTCCTGTTGCACCGACTCATGCGACCCGCCAGGAGCAACACTAGGTGTGACCTGACTCAAGCCGGCTTACGCGGAGATAGGGCAATCGGACCAGGAGACTTACGCAGGCAGTGGACCAAGCGGTACACCCCCTACGCCCGAAACTTTTCCCTTTCGACAAGAATACCAGGGGATGAAACTGATCCACCCATACCGATTCCATGCTCAGTCGCTTGCTTCCGGAAACGAAAGCAGCGGCGACCTCCTCATCAGAGATGAGGAGCCAACGAAACTGCAACAAAGCTAATGATTCAGTAATTACTTGGCAATTTTACATGGGGCCTTAAATAATTCATTGTATAATAAATTAGCCTAGGCTTCCTTAGATGTCTTCTTTCACTACCACTGTTCACTATCACTTTTCCGTGGACCTGAAATGCTGAAACAATCAACTGCATTATGTTAGTAATAGTGTGGTGGGCTTTAGAGGAAACTAAGGACATACTTATTCGGTTGGTGCCGATCGAGATGATTTGAAATGTCAGCAGAGCAGGCACAAGCATGCAGAACCATCGTAGAGATACCACTACAGCACACTCTCGTTGCAGAAAGGTTGCAGTTACATTGCAGTTACGTTGCAGTTACATTGCAGTTACGTTGCAGAAATCTTCCTATGTCCGCCCGTGTGCAACATTGCATGAAATATTTCTGCAACGTTTCTGAGATTTTACAGCAACTTTTCTGCAACGTTTCTGAGATTTTACAGCAACTTTTCTGCAACGTTTCTGAGATTTTACAGCAACTTTTCTGCAACGTTTCTGAGATTTTACAGCAACTTTTCTGCAACGTTTCTGAGATTTTACAGCAACTTTTCTGCAACGTTTCTGAGATTTTACAGCAACTTTTCTGCAACGTTTCGGGCAGTAGGGCCAAAAATAAAAATTACGGTATTTTATATATATCGGACGTGCTGCGAGGGGGGCCGACGACATGAATGTGCGCAACAGAAAAAATAGAAAATTATTTTACCCCAGGGAGATTCGAACCCGCAACCTGTAGGACCGTAGACGAACACTTTACTGCTGCAGCTACAATTGTTGATTGAGAAGATTGCTTACATATTCGAACTTATATTCCTACCGAGCAACACCTTAAACTCAAATTATTCAAAAACGAAGATTCGTTTTGACAAACTCAATTACATCACCCTAATCGCAGAGTCGGATATTTCACAACAAATTAATTGCGACGCTTGATGTTGTATTAAGTTGATGCATATTCTGTTATGAAATATCCTGCGTAGTACAAGAAAATAATGTTCTTTTTTTAGTTTTAGGGGATTCTTAATACAATCGTTTAACATCATTTATTTTATTTTCTAGTCTTTAGTGTTTGTGGATTTACATTTCACAGCTCAGACTTCTTTGCAAATATCATTTATTGCTGTATACAGTTTAACAGTTTGCATAAACCTTATACTGCTAATTAACTAATTGTATTAATTACTTATATTACATATTGTCCGTGTTTACATATATTCCCTCAGAGGTTGCCTGTGAAATGTAACATTGTATTCTGTTTGTCGACATATGTGATATAAGTAATTAATACAATTACTTTGTTAACACTATAGGGTTTAACCAAATTCATTAACTATATACAGCAACAAAAGATATTTGTAAAAAAGTGTTCCATGTGCCAATTACTGCCACCGTCCCTACTATTGCCATTTAATTCATTATAGATAATAAAAAAGTTCCGTATTGTCGAGTAAAAATATGTAAGACCGTATTCAATGCGGTTCGTTACAGGTATGTAGCTGATACGTTACGGATGAACAAAGCGTAACCTAATATACACTGTGTAGTGGGTATACTACGATATTGTACTAAATCTATATACTAAATCGATATTATAACAGTTTTTGAGCCTTGCTTACTGCGGGACATTTGTTGTAAAATCTCAGAAACGTTGCGGAACAATTGCTGAAAAATCTCAGAAACGTTGCAGAAAAGTTGCTGTAAAATCTCAGAAACGTTGCAGAAAAGTTGCTGAAAAATCTCAGAAACGTTGCAGAAAAATTGCTGTAAAATCTCAGAAACGTTGCAGTAAAATCTCAGAAACGTTGCAGTAAAATCTCAGAAACGTTGCAAGGTAATATTGCACCGCAACATTGCTGAAAGGTTGCAGAAATCTTCCTATGTCCGCCCCCGTGCAACATTGCACCGCAACCTAACTGCAACCTTTCTGCAACGTTTCTGCAACGGAGTGTGCTGTATGGGTACCTACACGAAGAAAAGCAGGGAATATAAATCCATCGACGAGATGCACGAGAGGGAACAAATCGTACAAAACCATCGAAGAAATGCATCGAATAAATTAAATCATGTAAACCCATTGAAGAAATGCATGTGTATAGAGAGAACTCAAAAATTGTTGAGAATAGTGCGGTTTATTGAGATAGAGACTAGATAATGAGGTGATACAAAGAGGTGTAACGATTTCGACGTCTGTTGTCGAAATACTACTGCTCTGTATAACCGAGCACTCAGGTCGGTGACGAGAGCGCGAGTGTGTGTGAGTGTCTGTGTAGAAGAGTATGTATGTATGATGTCGCGAGAAGTAAATAAGAAGTCCGTCAGCTGTTCGAGTGAAAGAGAAAGGTAGAGAAAAAGAGAGATGGACAGAGAGAGATGATTTTGCCGAAACATTCCGCCCGCCTTGCCAATCTTAAGTAGATTGGCGATTAGTGAGATAAATCATCGATCGAACGCGTAGATGCTAGGTGTAGTCCTCGTTGGTTGAGACTGGTAGTAGGATGAGCTTCACTCTGTGAGAGCAGCGTTGAGAATTCTTCGTAGGTGTGTTCGGTGTCTCCGATAACGCGCTTGAGATGGAATTTGACTGATTTAACAGCGGCTTCCCACTTGCCGCCGAAATGCGGTGATGATGGCGGTTTGAACTTCCATTTCGTGCTGTCATTTGCGAGGATGTTAGCGAGATCTTTCATCTGTCCGGATGAGGCTTGAAAGAGCTTCCGCAGCTCCTTGTCAGCGCCGATGAAATTCGTTCCACAGTCGCTCGTGAGCGTTTCACAGATGTCGACTTGTGAAGCGTTTGTACGCGGCGAGAAATCCTTCTGAGGAATAGTCGGTGGCTATTTCCAAATGGACGGCGGATGATGAGAAGCAAATGAATACGACGATGTATCCCTTGTAAGATTTGGCGCCCCTTCCTCGGAACGTCCGGAGGGTCAAAGGCCCAGCGTAATCGACTCCGGAGTGGAGGAACGGTCGCGAGCGAGTCGAACGAGGTTCTGGTAACTATCCCATGAGTTGTTGACTGATAGCGGCTCGTTGTCGAACGCACGGTATGCAGCGATGGATGAATGCACGAATCGGCACACGGCCTCCCACGATCCAATACCTACGTCGTAACGTGGCGAGAGTGACCTGCGTTCCTCCGTGAAATGTGCGGTAATGAGTATCATGGATGATAAGAGTAGTGAGTTCGGATTCTCGAGGTAGAATGAGAGGGTGTTTTTGGTCATAGTCGAGAAGAGAGTTTCGGAGTCGGCCTCCGACGCGTAAGAGACCTGAAGAATCAACGAAAGGAGCGAGTCGAATTAACGCGGCAGACCGCGAGAGTTGCTTGCCCTGTGAGAGTTGGTGAATTTCGTTCCCGAAGTACGCGGTTTGCGTTTTCTTCACCCAGAAAAGTCGGACGGTGTTGAGTTCTTCGGGAGTAAATGGCGAAGCTCGATCCGGAGTGTCCTGGACGCGTTTGAATTTGTGAACGGCTCGGAGACAAAACGCTGTCACGCGAAGAAGAGTCCGGAGACTCGAGAACCGCTCAACGAGAGTCCAGAGTTCTGGAGGCTTGTCTTTATTAGCGATCGCGACCGGTGTTTTGCGAATTTCGAGAGCGACGTCCGTATCAAGCGATGGGTTCGATGATGGCCAAGATGTTAAATGTTTCCACATCCATGTCGGGCCATTCCCCCAGAGTGTCTCGTCTTTGAGTTGTCGAGGAGAGAGTCCACGCGATGCAAAGTCCGCAGGGTTGTCCTTCCCTGGGACATGGTGCCACTGAGAGTTTGAGAGCTCCTGAATTTCCGTTACGCGGTTTCGAACGTAATCGGCCCACCGGCGGGCATCGCCACGAACGTACGCGAGCACTACCGTGGAATCCGTCCAGAGATGAATCGGAGCTCCTTCTAGATCCAGAGTTTTTCGTACGTGTGAGATAGTTCGAACTAAGAGGAGTGCGGCTGAGAGTTCGAGTCGAGGGATGGTCACTGGCTTTAGCGGAGCAACTCGAGTTTTCGCGGCGACGATTGTTACGCGAACATCGTCGAGATCCGCGATCGCGCGTAAGTAGATCACTGCACCGAGAGCAACCTGAGACGCATCCGAGAAGCCGTGCAACTCCACGGCGCACGATGATGCGCGAGACCCGAGCCAACGACGACAGGCGCGATCCATCCGAGAGGATCGAAGAGTTGAGCGACACGCGATAGCACGGTGCGTTTGCTAATGTGAGGCGGTTCGTCACGGCTGCGCGAGGTAAACACGAACGAATCTGTACGAGGCTGCCAGAGAAGTCCGAGAGCGCGGAAGAGTTGAGCGTCTTCGAGTAGCCCGGACGATGATGTTTCTCGTTTTTCTGAGGGGATGAGTGCCAGCAACTTTTCGTCACTGGCAGTCCATTTTTGCAGTGTAAAACATCCGGCCTTGAGACATCCATCGATTTGTCGAATTTTCTCTTGCGCTTCTTCAATGTCGTCGGCTCCTGAGAGCACGTCGTCAACGTAAATTTCACGTTGAATGATGCTCGTCGCAAGAGGAAAACGGTGTTCTTCATCAATTGAGAGTTGCCGAAGTGCACGGATTGCGAGATATGGAGCGCTTGCGAGGCCGTAGGTCACAGTGCAGAGATGATACGAGAGTGGAGGATTTTCTGGATTGTCTCTCCATAAGATGCGTTGCAAATCCCAATCTTCGGGGTGTACGCGAATCTGCCGGTACATTTTCTCAATGTCCGCAGAGAAGACGTACGCGTAGCGACGCCAACGAGTGATGATATCGGCGAGATCATTTTGAAGTTTCGGCCCAACGTGTTGCAGATCGTTGATTGAAATTCCGAAATTGGTACGATGAGATCCATTAAAAACGACGCATATTCTTGAGGTTGAGCTGGTCTCCCGAACTACTGCGTGGTGAGGGAGATAAAATACGCGACGCGGTGAAACGTATGATTTCGGAACGAGAGCCATGTGACCGAGTGCTTCGTATTCATTGAGAAATTCGGAATATGCCGATTTCAAAGATGAGTTTACAGCGAATCGTTTCTCTTGACACGAGAGCGCGTATAACGCGGGTTTATACGAATCGCCAAGATCTTCTGGAAGTCGTTTGAGAGGTATCCGGATGACGTAGCGTTCATCTTGCATGCGAGAGTGAGTTTTGATGAAGTGCTGTTCACACTGGGCTTCTGCGTCGGACGGAGAACCGTTTGATTTAGCGTTGATTTCGTCTTGTGCCCAAAATCGTCGAACCAGATCGAGAAGGTCGTGATCGACTGAGCACTGCAGTCCTTGAGCAGGGCGAATGTTCTGATCTGAGGCCGATTCGGATGCGACGGATCCTGATAGAATCCACCCTAGAGCGGTTTCCTGAGCGATTGGGCTCCCGGAGCCGCCCCGGCGTAGCCCTTCTTCGAGAATTAAGCCGTAGACTTCGGCGCCGAGAATTAAGTCGATTTGAGTTGTTGACGAGAATTCTGGGTCAGCGAGCTCAAGACCGTCGAGATGTGGCCATGGTTTCTTTACTACTCGAATCGAAGGCAGATAGGACGTGAGCTTCGCGAGCACGTACGCACCTATCGAGAGCGAGAATGTAGGATTGACACGTGACGTGATGCTGAGATTCATAAAACCGCGAGCGACACTTGACCGTTGCGCGCCAATCCCGTGGATTGGGAGTGAGACTCGTTGACGCGGGAAATTGATACGTTGAGCGAGAGATTCCGTGATGAACGATACTTCTGATCCTTGGTCGAGAAGGGCCCGAACTTCGTACTGGTCACCGTAGCATGACGTGACCTTGATGAGCGCTGTCGCAAGCAACACGGGCACGTACTTTATTGAGGACGTTAAAGCGACATTGGTCGAAGCTGGCGCGCTCGATTCAGTATTCTCGCGACGCGGAAGCGCGGATGCACTTGTTTGGCTCCTGGAAGCGCTGGGTACCGATTGTTTCGGTGGTGAGCTCGTCCCTTGAGTGGCTGACGCGCGCGGAGCTGGACCGTCGGATGAATTGGTGGTCGGATGGATCGACGTATGATGAGGATTCCCACAGACTCTGCAGCGTTTCGCTGTACGACAATTACGGAATTGATGCGGACCGAGGCAATTGAAACAGAGATTCTTTTGTTTGAGGAAGTCTAGCTTTTCTTCGACCGTTTTGCCACGATATACTGGACATGCTGATAGATAATGCGCGGCATTGCATAGTGAGCACGTGAACGAGGATAAGGCTGTTGCAGCGTTTGGAGAGTTGTCGCTTTTGAGAGGCGCGATTGTCTGGTGTGATTTTGCGCCAGACGTATTTTTCGTTGCTGCGGGAGCGGCCGAACGCGATTTTTGAGTCGCGGTTGCGCGTGCGAAATCCTCGAGAGCGCGTATCTGGCCTGAGATAAACTTTTGAAGTTCTGCGAATGTCGCGGGTTCAGTCGTGGCACCGATTTGCATTTCCCAATCGAGTAGAGATTCCGAATCAAGTTTACGCGTGACCATGTAAACAATGATACTGTCCCAGGCGTCCGTAGGACACCCGAAAGCGCTGAGAGCTCCCAGAGATTCTTTAACCTCGCCGACCAGAGTTTTAAGCCCGTTGGGCGATTGTTGAGTTACCTTTTGAAGGAGAATAACGTGGAGAAATGCGTGTCGATGAGCACCCGTTTGTTCTCGTTGCGGTCAACGAGTTCTTGCCACGCACGCGCGAAGTTTTCATCGGTGACTTCGTACTTTCTTACGAGTTGAGCTGCTTCGCCGGTGGTACTCATGTTGAGGTATTGCAGTTTTTCGACGTCAAGGATTTCTGTGTTTTTGACAATCATTGCTGAGAAGAGATCACGGAAAGGTCGCCACTCACGATACGATCCTGAGAAGCTGGGCACGTTGAGTTGAGGGAGCTTTCGAGAAGTCGTCGCACGAGATGAGCTTTGGGCACTTGATGCAGTGGACGCCGAAGGCCCGATCTTGCTCTTGAGTTGGTTGAGGTACGAGAGAAGTTCACTCTTTTGGTCGACATAGATTTCCTCACATTGTTCATACAGATGATCTGTGAAGTACGGTAGCGCGGATCTTTCTTCAGCTTTTAAAGACGAGAGAAGATCATGATTTTCTTGGAATTTCTTCCAGTTACTGTCGAGAATTTCGAGTCTTGTTTGTATTTGTTCGGGAGTACGCTTTTTGAGTTCTAATTTCTTTACATTGGCAACGGCACGACTGATCAGGCCGTATTGAGAGGTCTGTTTGTCAACAACTGTAGCGACCGTAGCCGACATAGTTCAGATCGTTTGTAACGTACTAGCACACGGATTTAACAACTTCGCGACACTTCCGGAGCACGATGAGCGGATTTTTAAAGAGCACACACGCGCACGAGTTACTTTACACGCGCGAAAATCACAACTACTGAGAGAGCGCGCGAACGTAGACTTGAGAGACGAGACGAGAGCGTGGCGAAGGCAAGAGTGAGAGAGAATACGTTGACTCTTATCACCGCACACACACGAGACTTTCTTTGAGTTTAGAGAACGAGTTTGCACTTTTCACTTTACTGATACAGCACCATTCACAACCATCCGGCTCGAAGGACCAAAAAATGTATAGAGAGAACTCAAAAATTGTTGAGAATAGTGCGGTTTATTGAGATAGAGACTAGATAATGAGGTGATACAAAGAGGTGTAACGATTTCGACGTCTGTTGTCGAGATACTACTGCTCTGTATAACCGAGCACTCAGGTCGGTCACGAGAGCGCGAGTGTGTGTGAGTGTCTGTGTAGAAGAGTATGTATGTATGATGTCGCGAGAAATAAATAAGAAGTCCGTCAGCTGTTCGAGTGAAAGAGAAAGGTAGAGAAAAAGAGAGATGGACAGAGAGAGATGATTTTGCCGAAACAGCATGAAATAAAATATATTATGTAAACCCATCGAAAAAATGCATAAAATAAAATAAATCATGTAAACCAGACCTGGGATTTAAGTGAACGCAGCGGCCGATTTTCGGCGGCAACGCCTCCTTTCTCCCGCCGCGCGTCTTGACCCCCGCGGTAGCCGAGGAGCTTGGAGCGCCTCAGGCCCGTACCATATGAAACGCGCGTAGCGCATTGGGGTGCCCCCCGTATCAATAGGTTTCCACATCACCCATGGGGTACAGGGTGATTGGCTCGAAACGCCTGATCCGCCTCGCAACCGTGACGAGGTCAACACAACCCCCCGTGGTGTCTCTCTGAAGACTTTCGACCCTCGGACGGGTTGGAGTACCTATTAGGAAGTGAGAAATCTTCGAATTTCTCATTTCTCATCAGATCTGTGCGAAAGTGACGCCAATGAATTTCTGGCGTTCCGTCGATTAAAATCATACCAAATATCATGCAAATCGGACTACTTTGACACAGGCTATTTGTATTCCTTATGTAAAAGTAGTCCGATTTACACGACATTTGGCATGATTTTCATCGGAAAACCACAAGGAATCCATCGGCGACACTTCCATATCCATACGATAAAGAATAAAGAATTATTTTATTTCTGAAACAGAAACAGGGTAATTTGCCCACGTCACCCCGTGGGCAGGGACAACACCCCGCAGTGCCCATCGAATTTTATGGCTTTTTTCGGAAAAAGGTATGAATCCTGGGTCGAACGTAGCGAATTGAGGTCGCCGCCTCGCAGTCAAGGGGTGACATATCCATTACATTACATTAAGAAATTATTTTCTTCGTCGTATCGAAAGGGAAGTGACGCCAATGGATTCCGGGCCTTCTCCCGATTAAAATCATACCAAATGTCATGAAAATCGGACTACTTTTACATAAGGAATACAAATAGCTTGTGTTAAAGTAGTCCGATTTGCATGATATTTGGTATGATTTTAATCGACAGAACGCCAGGAATTCATTGGCGTCACTTTCGCACAGATCTGATGAGAAATGAGGAATTCGAAGATTTTTCACTTAGGTACTCCAACCCTTCCGAGGGTCGAAAGCCTTCGGAGAGACACCACGGGGGGTTGGGTTGACCTCGTCACGGTTGCGAGGCAGATCAGGCGTTTCGAGCCAATCAGCCTGTACTATCATCGGTGCGTTTTTTTTTTCATATGGTACGGGCCTGAGGCGCTCCAAGCTCCTTGGCTGCCGCGGGGGTCAAGACGCGCGGCGGGAGAAAGGAGGCGTTGCCTCCGCAAATCGGCCGCTGCGTTCACTTAAATCACAGGCCTGATGTAAACCCATCGAAAAAATGCATCAAATAAAATATATCATGTAAACCCATCGAAGAAAATGCATCATGTAAAATAAATCATATAAACCCATGGAAGAAATGCATAAAATAAAATAAATCATGTAAACCCATCGAAGAAATGCATCAAATAAATTAAATCATTTAAACCCATGCAGAAAATATAAAATCGGAGAAATGCATAAAATCGGTCAGATCATGTAAACCCATCGAAGAAATACATGAAAGAGAACGACTCATGCAAAAATCCGCAAAGGAATGTATGAAATGGTGAAAAAGAATCGAAGAAATCAGTTAAAAAGGAAAAGAAATCGGTTTTGGCCTTGGCAGCATAATAACATTTTGAGTGGCTTTTAACGAACCCGAAAAATTCATCGGCACCAACCGAATAAGCTAACTTAGGTCAAGGGGCCGAGGGGGTGAAGGAAAGACCAGGTCCCCAGGAAGTCCAGGTTGTCCAGTAGGTCCGAATGGTCCAGGTGAGTCGGGAACTCCATTCCAGGGGGGCGAGGTGATGCAGTATGTCCAGTAAGATCCAGTAGATCCAGTACGTCCAGGTGGCTCGGCAGCTCTAGGGTCCCCAGAGGTCCTCCAGGCTCGAAGGACCCACGACGACTGAGTACATGGAGCTCCGTGAGCTCCCTATATACACTTCGAGAAACCATGTCCCCCAATCAAAACAAAGTCGACGGTTGATTACAATTGCGAAATCCAACGAATTCTTCGGCAAAAATGGATTTTCTGCTAAAATATCAATTCCAGTGGTTTTTGCTATGGCAAATGATGTTAACAACATTTGCACTAACCGGCCAGTATAAATTATTATTAACTATGATCGATAGAACTCGAGATATCAAACAATTAGTGACAATTGGCCTTGGATTTGTAAATGATTTTCTACGCCGAATGAATTCTCTTTTATTCTCAATGTTTAATCGTTCAATAAATGAATGTTAATGCTTATCCCCACAAAAAACTTCAAAAAAGTAAAAAAATTACGCCAAGTACATGAAATTACAAAAAATAGAAGATAATAATAATTACAAAATTAAAAAAAGATGTGAAATCAAAATGAGCTGTCCGTACATAAAGATGCTTTCCAACTGCGCTTTAAATGACACAACTACATATGCACAACTAAAATTCCATTACTCATAATGGCTATTTATATCAAGAATAAATGTATTAAATAATATTATGCAGATATATTTTTATACAAATAAATATTTTTGGCGCTGCGCAACCAAAAAAATGTCTCCGAAAATCTATTTTGGGGATCAAGACACTATGGCGCCCAAAAATGGTATTTCTTCAAAGCCCGTGTAAGCTATAAATTGCAAAATGACATTGGTTATTAGTAGAACCCTTTCACGTATTCTAATGCATTATTTAATGCATTATTTAATCATTCTAGTGAAGTAATAATAATTGGATTCTGTTTGCCCCGAGTATTAGTTTACCACCGGCATTGAAATTTACAGTAAAATCTAATTCTTAAAAGCCTCGCAGAAAGTTGCATGATGCATGAGTGACGTGGGGTGCATGGATGCAACTGCAAATCGAGTTACTTTTCAAATCCGCATTGCGAAATAAAATTTTGTCTAGCCCTGAGAAATTCATCGGTTCAGTGTTCAGTGAAGTGTGTGCATGTCATAGTGTATATTATTTCGGAATTTTTCAATTCGTGCATCAATTTCATCGATTACTGGACCATGTGGGAGGCATTTTAAAAGGATTCCACTGAGATATACCCGTTACCTAGGAGACTTTTTCAGAAACTGACTACTTCGTCGATGTTAGAAACTAAGGGGGAGAAACAAGTATGTCACTCATATTTCTCCAAACATTCCTCCAACTATTCATTTACACCAAGTTCAACTAAAATGTATTTATACATTATAAAGAATACTATGTGATATGTATAAGCATTAACATTCATTTATCGAACGATAAAACATTGAGAATAAAAGAGAATTCATTCGGCGTAGAAAATCATTTGCAAATCCAAGGCCAAATGTTACTAATTGCTTGATATCTCGAGTTGTATCGATCATAGTTAATAATAATTTATACTGGCCGGTTCCTGCAAATGTTGTTAATATTATTTGTCATAGCAATAGCCACTGGAATGGATATTTTAGCGGAAAATCCATTTTTGCCGAAGAATTCGTTGGATTTCGAAATTGTAATCAACCGTCGCACAGTGGTCGGTCCAATAACAATCTAGCGGGACAAAAGTCGCAGGTCGAACATAAGTCGTCAATTAGGTGGAAATGTTTATTATTTGTTTGAAAAACACCATCCACGTTGTTTTACCACCCTTAAAACTTTCACCTCAACCTCCAAGGGTTTTTAAAACCAAAATTCGTATTCTGGGGTTTCTTAGAATGTAGAAAGCGAATATAAAGTGTGTTTTGTAGAGAAAAAGTGTTTAAAACCACGTTATTTAGAATTAATTACACATTTTACCTCCTAACATCACCATTTTTGAAGATAGAATTATTTTAATTATTTATAAAAATTATGTAGAGTTGCAAATATTTGCAGCTACAACTTGTGAATATGTACTCTATAAAGCAAATAGAACGAAACAGCAGAAAAATTTTCAGGTTCCGCGAGGTTCCTGGACATCTAGAGCTTTTCCAACGAAAGCTATTGGAAAATTCCATCATGTTTATGATTATATTTTAATTCTGTTCGTTGGAAATTAAAATATTCATAGCTGAAGCTTGATTTACTACTTACATGTACCTCTGCAATCCATTATTCAAAATATTAACAATTTAAATCGCGATCCAATTGAGCACTTCCTATATATAGTTGATACTGATCCATTCTAACAATCTGTTACTAAGCGGTCGACTCGCGTACGTTTCGCGGATCGTTACTTTTATGAAATACGTATAAAGTTGCATAGCATATCATTCCAATATCTCTGACTCAGTAGCTTGTGGTATGACCAAGATTCATTCATTTTGGATGGTCACGATTTTGGACTTTTGTCCCGCTAGACCATCAATACCGACCACTGTGCGTCGACCTTGTTTTGATTGGGGGACATGGTTTCCCGAAGTGTACAGGGTGTTAAGAAAGTATTGTTCACCGCTTGGAGGGGTGAATCTACACCCCCGGATCGGTGGAGATTTGTAAAAAAAATGTGCTGCAAAATTGTTTATAACATTGAAAATTAACGTTAAATTTTTTTTTTACATCAACATATTCTCCTCGGTGGAAGGAGAAAAAGTTTGAAAGGAGATATATGTCGGAAACGAACCGTTTCGTGGGGAAAAATTGTTAAAGATTTCACAACGATTTGAATGTATAGAATTGCACGTAGATGCATGGACCCACCACCGCCACTTTGCCGTTTGCCAGTATTTACTACCTGAAGGGTAGTGGCCTGGGGTAGGTAGCTCCTGGGCTCTACGCAGACACAACACGGCGTTTAAAGGGATAGAAGACCGTGCAAGGTGCATTGACCCGGCTAGGCCTGAATTAAGTGGTGTTTTGCCAACAGAAATTCGGAGTTAACTGTAACCAGTTAGAATTTTGACCTATCTTTTGATTTTTTTTTTATAGAGGGGGAAAATGCATTACGCATATCCAGGCAGCGTTGCCTGGATTATGTGGGACTCGCCGCTGCTAGCGGGATACCCACTAAAAACCCCCTCTTTCTTGGCCTACTTCGTATGGCTCCCTATGCTACGGCCGGGACTTCACCTATCTTTTGCCTACGGACAGTTGAGCGAATAGGGCACAACAATAGATTCTGCTGATTGACAGGAGGAAAAGTTTAAAAGAAACCATATGTGGCAAACGCACCATTTTGTGGGAAAAAAGTTGACAAAGTTAAATTGTGAAGGTTAGAAGGTTATTAACTTAGTAACTTACCAACGTTCCCGATGGTTCATCTCCTGCGTCTTCTTCTCACCCACAGGACACTCCCATCGTTGTTGATGGCGCGTAGCATCCGTGCCTGTCCGGTGGCTTCGATATGACCACCGTCATTATCGAGACATTGTTGCAGTCTTAACCTCATGTTCCTGCGAACTTTTTCAAAAGTGTCCGGCGAATTTTGTTTTCTTCGGAATGCTTCTTCTATGCGCTGCTTCAATTGTTCCCGCGTTTCAATTTGGCTCCCCGATTTATAAACTATGTCCTTGACTGCTCCCCACATAAAGAAATCCAGGGGATTGAGATCGGGTGAACGTGGTGGCCACCCATGAGGTGCGGGCAGGCGTGCTATCCATCGTGTGCCAAACATTCGCGGTAAGTAGTCTCTGACTGCCAGGGTGAAATGTGCTGGTGCACCATCGTGCATAAAATACAGCGACCGGCGTCTGTTTCTTGGTACTACTTGGCGAAGTTGGCCTAACAAATTTTGTCGCAAAAAGCGCAAATATGTTGCACCGGTTAATGTTGGCAAATAAACAGGGCCAATAATCTGGTTTCCCACAATTCCTGCCCACACATTTACTGAAAAACGTCCTTGATTGAAACGTTGGACGGTTGCGTGAGGATTTACATAGGCCCACACTCGTGTATTTTGCCTGTTTTGTAGAGTCGCGCTGGAAAAACTGCTTTCGTCCGTGAAAAGCACGTTTTCTAGGAAGCGGTGATTCTGTCGTAATTTCCGCAGCATCCAACGACAGAAGGTACGCCGAGCAGCGTAATCACCTGGACGGAGTGCTTGCACCCTTTGAATTCTGAATGGTCGTAGACCTTCTTCCCGGATGATGCGACGCACCGTCACGTGCGAAATATCTACGCGACGAGCAATACCCCGGAGGCCCATTAGTGGGCATGCACGCGCTAACGCGATCACGCGTTCTTCCGTTCTCCAGGGTACGCGAGGTCTACCTGGTCTCGGGTGATTATTGCCTCCCGCATTGAAATCTGCCACATTTAATTCGGAAAACCGGTGGTCGAGACGTTGAAATTCCCGTCGGTACGGGACTCGTATTTCCCGGCCACTGTCCACCAACCACTGTCTATAAATTTCCCGGGCTAAAGAATAGTCCCTGTTTGCTTCGTCAATGGCACGAAGCATTTGGCGAACGTTTCCCCCATCATTGCGACCTCTGCCTCTTAAACGTCGCTCCATGACACTCGGGGACCACTTATAATCACTAACTATTAACTAATAACTAGTAAAGGATAACTATACTAATCACTAAACTACACTATGTAATAGATGTTCCGTGTGTGTCCAATACACGCAACCACTACACGCGATGCGACGCGAAACCCGGTGTCTCAGCGATGAAGACTCTGTTTGACTGATGTTCGCTCCTAGGTGTTTAGGAGGCGACGAAAATCAAACTGGTGGCATTTCCTTGGTGTAGGAAGGACCTTGAGCTTTGGAAATTCCTCGGTGGAGGGGGTAACCCCCTCCTTCATGAAGAACTAAACGAAGAAAATGAAAACATCTGGTTCGCCAAAAATTAACAGGCAATTCGATCGACCTGAGCGTCTCGTCAAGGGTGGCGGTTTATGACCGTATTGCAGTTTATGAACGGTGCGCGCGGGACCCAGGTCATCACGTGAAATCCACGGAGCAATATAAGGATTAACTCAGGGTAAAGAACGTCTAATAATGGTCAATTCGGACGAGCGTTACGGCATCGATGCGATTTCGAATCGGTACACACATATATTACACGTGGCGCAATTTTTTACGGCAGTATTGTTATATCGCCTCGTTTGAATTGACCCTATAAAGGTGGGATCTCCTAGCAGAGTGTGCCGGTGTAATGAAGAAGCATGCATCTGTTTCTCCTACGCGTCTGACGCGCGTCTGCCTCAGCAGCAGCTTAGGCTACTCTAGACGCAATTGCACTGCGACGAGTCTGTTAAAGGCGGAATCTCCTAGCCTACGTCTGCGTATATGTAATAGGTCGAAAGTTGCCGCCGATTCAAATGAATGCAGGTCCAATTGGTCATAATATAGTACGCGTCAAAATTAAAGGAATCATTTTCAAATGGCTATATCTTTGCGAAAAATGGTTGCAGGAAACATTTAAACGACGCATTTTGACGCTTGAAGTTTCTAGTTTTTGAATCAAGGACTCAATTTTTGTTTTCATCAATTATGATATTGTTTTATCAAGATGAAATGCAGTAAACGAAGTTTCAGAAATTTTTGCCTAGCTTGATCGTATGCACGGGCTAAAAATTTTTTTCCCGTAAATCCAACGAGGAGCTCTTCTAGAGCAAACATTTCTCTCTAATTTCCGTTTTTTGGTTTTGTTGTATGATTTTTATTGACCGAGCTATTCGCGATCAAAGCAAAAAAGGTACTTTTCACTTTGAACACCTATAACATGCAAACTCATGATCGTAGATCAGTTTTCATGAGTGTTTTTGTGGAAAGCTAAGAAAGTGTCCTTTCTGAAGCTCCAATTGCCAATTTAACGAGATTTTTTTAATCGTGTTAAATCCATTTTAAAATGACCCCAGAAATGGCATATTTACCATTTTTTAGAAAACATGATCCCACTTTAAGGAAAATCATGGAATCATTCAAGTGTCCACGTTGTTTGCGAGTTAAAACTACCCTCGAACATAGCGCAAAAGGCCGGACCGATCAGATTTATTTCCGTATGGCCCCGACGGTCAAACATGGGATATGACCTGAAAAATTGAACGATCACCTGTTTTATGTTATGTTTCTCTTCAAAACCATTGTTTTTGTTCTCGCAGCTTTTAAACGAATGTTGCTCCTGTTTTTTGTTAGTTCAATGTCATTTTAGTAAAGAGACTTGTAAAACTCGAGATTGTGTATTTGGGTGGTGCTAATGCCAGGTATTATTAGTTATAAAGTTTTTGTCATTGCGAAGAGTTTGGATAAAAAAATTTTCTTTAATTTTTGAAATCTTTTCTTCTTCTTTTTTTTAAATGACATTGAACTAACCAAAATAGAAACAGGGAGTAACAAACTAGTCTTTAAGAGAACTAATTCGCCGAATCTGAAGTCGGCGCATGATGCAGACCATTTCTGCCTTTTTTGTAGGGATTGTAAATAATCAGTGATCCAATAACGCCAGATCTGCTCTTGCATCGCTTGAATTCGTTGCCAACGCGATAGGCGATTCGAATTAATTTCGAGCACCGATTCCTGTGGTACGCTTATCAGCGGACGTCCGATCAGGAAATGGCCGGGGGTTAACGCCGAAAGATCCGACGGATCGGCGGTAACCGCGGCTAATGGTCGTGAGTTTAAACATCCCTCGATCTTACACAGAAGGGTAACGAACTCGTCCTTGGACAATATGTGAGCACTAGAGGTGTTCGAGTACCCGGAAAAAGCAAGCCGAGCCTGACTCGGCTCGAAAAACCGAGCCGAGCCAGGTACCCGAAAGAACCGAGCGGCTCGGATAGAACCAAGTACTTGAATTTTTTTCAAGCGGCCCGAAAGAACCGGGCGGATTGGATGGAACCGAGCGGCTCGGATAGAACCGAGTACTTGAATTTTTCCAAGCGGCCCGAAAGAAACCGGGCGGATTGAATAGAACCAAGCGGATTGAATTTTTTCCAAGCGGTCCGAAAGAAACCGGGCGGCTTGGAAAGTAAGCGAGCGGCCCGAAAGAAACCGGGCGGCTTGGAAAGAAACGAGCGGTCCGAAAGAAGTTCGAGCAGATCGAAAACTGTTTGTCCGATTTATTTCAAACTTGGTACACATATTCTTAATGGTATTATCTAAAATGTAGGATATCATTTTTTTATGTGATTTTATGTGTTTATTTACATAAAATTTTTAACATAGCTATGAAGCTATTAAATTTTAAAGTCAAGGTTCAGCAACTTCTAACAATTACTCGAGCTAATTTGTAAACAAATCCCGCATATGCAAGAACCATGAAAAATACCCAAAATATGCATAATTACAAATACATTTTTAAAATCCTCTTAATGATGAAATATAGATCGATCAAAGTCCCACTTGTTTTGTAGTAATCCATTACCACAAAAACATGCATTTGCACTAAATTCCGCAGTCTATATTATACCTATTTCTTTACTTATTCATTTATACTTATTTAGCCATTAACAGGCAACACCCTTTATGGGACGCACACACGGGACACGCGGGGACACTACGTCGTGCGTCTGCCCTTTAAAACCAACCTCCCGCTGGCGATAGGAGAAACGTTTTCAAATGCTTCCCTTTTATATTCTAAATTAGAACAGAGGTTGCGGTCGAAACCGTCTATCGCGGGCCTTTACCATGATTTTTTGTGAGAATATCAGTCCCTGGGTCATATGGAGCTGGTTCCTCCGGGTTGTCCCATCCGTTATGATCCAGTGTATATTCCACATCACAGTGTGTTGCGCGATTCGAGCACCACTACGAAGCTTCGAGTGGTTTTTAACGGCTCATCCCCAAGCAGTAATGGGTCCACCCTTAATGACCACTTAATGGTAGGGCCGAAACTACAACAAGACATCGCCGCAATTGTTCTTCGATGGCGATAATTTCGCTTTGTTTATACCGCGGATATCACCAAAATGTTTCGACAAATACTAGTCCATCGCGACGATACCGACTTTCAGAGGATACTTCATCAGTTCAGGCATATCGTCTGCTTACGGTGACTTATGGATTAGCCCCAGCTCCTTACCTCGCTATGCGAGTGCTAAAACAGTTAGCCCCCGATGAAGGGAAGGTCTTTCCCGAAGCCCTTCCAATCTGTAACGAATCAGTTTACGTAGATGACGTTTTGTTCGGCGCTGATCAAATTACGACTCTGCGTGAAAAACGAAGACAGCTCGTTGGTCTTTTGGAGTGTGGCGGGTTTCCCCTCCGCAAGTGGACCGCCAACTCACCGGAATTGCTTGATGATATTCCGGAGGACCAACGTGAGGTATCTGATCGGTCGATACCCCATGGTGACACCACCAAAGTGTTAGGGTTGCCATGGTCACCTCGCGAAGATAAGTTCCGTTTTTTAATTGCCTCGCCGCCAAAACGTTCAGTGCTATCCTTGATAGCACGACTTTATGACCCATTAGGATGGGCCTCACCCGTTGTCACAACGGCTAAAATCCTGATGCAAGAGTTACGGCTTCGCCATGTAGATTGGGACGATTCGCTTCCACTGGATCTGTCAACTCAATGGGATAACTATTCTTCCGATCTTATCAATCTAGAACAGATAAAACTACCCCGTTGGACCGGTATGCATGCCGATCAAGTACCCGTGGAAATACACGGTTTTGCTGACGCGCCCAGTAGAGCCTACGCGGCGGTTGTGTATCTCAGGCTCTTGCACCCCTCAAAACCAGTGCAAGTGAGTTTACTTGCGGCCAAAACAAAGGTCGCTCCCCTTCAGACTATCAGCATACCTAGGCTTGAATTGAACGCCGTGGTGTTACTGAGCAGATTAATGGCTTGGGTGCAGAGTGCCTTAAAACTCGAGAAAATTCCGTTGTATGGCTGGACCGACTCCACAATAGCACTATGTTGGCTTCGACAGCATCCGTCCAAATGTAAGGTTTACGTGGCTAACCGAGTGTCCAAGGTACAACAGCGCCATCCAGCAATGTATTGGCAGCATGTCAAGACCAATGACAACCCAGCGGATTGTGCCGGATTTGGTGTTTCATAACTTATGGTGGTCCGGGCCTCCTTGGCTACAGGAGCACCCGGCCTCCTGGCCTGCTTACGGGGAAGTGGTTGCCCCAAACGAGGAAGATTTAAAATTGTTGACCGCGGAGACGCGTCGGATGGAAGTTCATCAAATAGTGTCTGTCCCGGAATGAGACCTTCCAGAGACTTTCTCTAGTTGGACGCGGCTTCTTCGGGTTACTGCGCTTCTACAGCGTTTTATTCAAAATTTAAAGAATAAGGTAAGGTCCTCCGGGATTATCACGGGTGCGTTAACCGCGCAGGAAATTCGAAGCTCAACCGTTTTCTGGATGCGATCGGTGCAATTGTCGTACTTTTCGTCCGAGTGGACTACCCTCAAGGGAGATTCTACTCTACCACGAGGGAGCCCCTTGAAACCTCTCCACCCCGTTATCGGCAAGGAGGACTTAATCCGGCTCGGCGGGCGGCTCGCTCATTCCGCCCTTAGTTATGAGGAGCGCCATCCCGTAGTACTCCCAAAATGTCGAATTTCCGAATTATTAATAGACTGGGCGCACCGTCAGTGCCTTCATGGCGGAACTCAGCTGACGTTGCGGATCTTACGGCAAGGCTATTGGATAATTTCCGCTCGTTCGCTTGTCAAGTCTCATATACGTAAGTGCGTGACGTGTGTGCGTCATTCGGCTAGGGTGACTTCGCAGTTAATGGGTGACCTTCCAAGCCCAAGGGTCAATCCATCCCCGCCTTTTGCACATACGGGAGTGCATTATGCGGGGCCAATGGAAATAATTAAGAGCGTGAGTCGCGGCCAAAGAGCCACCAAACACTACGTCGCCCTATTTGTTTGTCTCGCCACCAGGGCGATTCACTTAGAAAGCGTTGAAAATGATACTACTGACGGTTTTCTGGCTGCACTTGATCGTTTCGTGGCTCGACGTGGTTTACCGTCTGACATGTATAGTGACAATGGCACGAATTTTCACGGTACCGATCGCGAGCTGAGCAGGACTTTTCGAGCGATCTTGAGAGACCAGAAATTTCGCGATTCATTAGCAGGTGATGTCATCACATGGCATTTCATACCCCCCGTGGCTCCACACTTCGGTGGACTTTGGGAGGCCGGTGTGAAGAGTCTGAATCACCACCTTCGAAGAGTGGTCGGTGCTCACTAGAGCTGTACGAGTACTTGAATATTCGGGTAGCTTGAAATCCGAACCAATCCGGGACTCGGTTTCCGAGCCGAGCCAGGTACCTGAAAGAAAGTACTTGAATTTTTTTCAAGCGGCCCGAAAGAACCCTGCGGATTGGATGGAACCGAGCGGCTCGGATAGAACCGAGTACTTGAATTTTTCCAAGCGGCCCGAAAGAAACCGGGCGGATTGAATAGAACCAAGCGGATTGAATTTTTTCCAAGCGGTCCGAAAGAAACCGGGCGGCTTGGAAAGTAAGCGAGCGGCCCGAAAGAAACCGGGCGGCTTGGAAAGAAACGAGCGGTCCGAAAGAAGTTCGAGCAGATCGAAAACTGTTTGTCCGATTTATTTCAAACTTGGTACACATATTCTTAATGGTATTATCTAAAATGTAGGCTGGAGCCACCGAATCCACCAAACGCACGCCCCCCGCAGCTCTGGTATTCGCGAATCCCCGCTGCCCGAAGCCCCCCCCCCCCGCGGCGCACCAAGCGCTGGATGCGCGCCGTAACCCGAAGAAGTCGAGGCCAGGAGGAGCAAGAATAAGGGAGCGGCTCTAAAGGGCTGGGTGGCGGCGCGGCGACAACGTGGGCCGCCGCAGTTCGCGCTTCGTCCTCCACGTGCCTCGAGTTGTCCGAATCAGGCGACGCCGGCCACTCCGAGGGCGCCCGCGAAAGCCACACCGGCGCCCTCCACCAGAGGTCGTGACGCAGCAGATCGCGGGGGTGAATGCCCCGAGAGGCGCAATCGGCCGGGTTGTCGAGCGTCGGGACATGTCTCCACGTGGCCACCGGAATCAGGGATTGGATTTCCGCCACCCGATTCGCAACGAACACATTCCACTGAGAGGGGTGCCGCTACAGCCAAGAGAGCTCCACTCGCGAGTCCGTCCAGGCATGCAGCCACGGAGGGCCACGGAGCCTCGGACGCCACCCGCCGCAAGAGGCGAGCGAGTAACGCGGCGGCACACAATTCCAGACGAGGGATGCTGACCGTCTTGACCGGCGCGACTTTAGTTTTTGCTACGAGTAAGGTGACATCGGCCCCCCCCCCCGGCGGTCCCGTCGAGCGATCCGGGCGTATACGACCGCTGCGTAGGTCCTCGACGACGCATCGGCGAACCCATGCAGCTCACATCCGATGGTGGAGGCGTCCATACCGCACCATCGGGGGATGCGCGCCGACTCCAGGAGGAGAAGCGCAGCGATGTGAGTTCGCCACTTCTCCAGCAAGTCCGACGGAAGTGGAGCATCCCAGTCCGCTCCTCGCAGCCACAGGTCCTGCAACATGATTTTCGCAACGACCACCGCCGGCGATACCCAGCCGAGCGGGTTATACAGCCGCGCCGCCACCGACAGGACGGTGCGCTTCGTCGTCGCGGGCGCGGAAGGGGGCGCTATCCGATAATGAAATGCATTCTCCTGGGAATCCCACTGGATCCCCAGGACGGAGTGCGATTCCGGCCCTTCCGGTGCAGAGGGCACCGGGGACATGGCCGCGACACGGGGCCCGTTTTCCGGGCTCAACGACGGGTGATTTGCTGCCCACTTCCGCAACACGAACCCGCCGCGCGCGAGCAAAGCGCAGAGTTCCTCGCGTTCAGCGAGAGCCGACGCGACCTCGTCCTAGCCGAATAGCACATCATCGACGTAGAAATTGCTCTCGAGGACGCGTCGCCCGCGCGGATACTCCCCCCCCCCCCTTCGTCGATGGCGAGCTGCCGCAGCACACGCTGGGCGAAGTAGAGCGCGGCGGCGGTACCATATGTAACAGTTTGCAACCGGAACGTTGACGGCGCGGTTTCGGGGCGTCGATGCCACAGCACGCACTGCAGATCCGCGTCGCTCGGGTGTACGCGAATTTGACGGTACATCTTCTCGATGTCGGCTTTAAGCGCGAACCGAGGGAGGCGCCACCGGAGGAGGATTGTGACAATATCCTGCTGTAACTTCGGCCCGATCAGCAGGTGATCGTTCAGCGATGTCCCATTGGAGGTCGGACTCGAGGCGTTGAACACGACGCGAAGTTTCCCATCCGTTTCTCGCACCACCGGGTGGTGCGGAAGGTAGACACGCGTCGCCGGGGTGTCGCATCCGGGCTCAGTTGCGACCTCCTCCATGTGGCCTAGGGCCTCGTATTCGGCCAGAAACGCCCGATAGGCTGTTTCCAGCGTCGCGTTTCGCGCCAACCACCGATCGAACGAACGGAGCATCGCGGTCGCGCGCGGGAGGGACGCTCCGACATCGAGGAGAGGCCCGTCCTTGAGGGGAAGTCGCACGACGTACCGGCCGTCCGCCTGACGCGAGTGCGTCAATCGAAAGTGCTGCTCACACCGCTCGTCATCCGGTGAGAGCGACGCGGGAGCCTGCATTTCATCGAGCTCCCAGAACCGCTCGAGCATCTGGTGCAGGCGTTCATCGTCGGCGACGGTCTGGCTAACGACGTGATTCACCGCACTCGTAGAGGGCGGACAACCAGTTGGACCGGATACAATCCACCCAAATATGGTTTCTTGCGCGATCAAGGCGGAAGGGCTGCCACGGCGCAGCCCCGGGAGTAACAGCGCGCCGAAATAGTCGGCTCCTACAATCATGTCCACAGGCCGGCGAATGGACGGATCTGGGTCGGCGAGCGGAATTTCCCCGAAGGTGGCTTGTAACCGTGGGACGGATGACCAATCCGGGAGGTACGACGATACCCGCGGCACAACCTTAGCCCTAACGATGAGGCCAGGCTGATCTTGGAGATACGGCGTTAACGTGATGCGCACTTGCGAGCGGGAGACTCCCAGTTTCCCGTCCAGTGCTCCCGTCAGGTACGTCCGTACTGGCTGGCGGGAAAGGCGAAGGGTCTGCACCACCGATTCAGAAATGAGGGACGTCTGGGCCCCCTGATCCAGCAGCACGCGAATAGTTGCCGAGTTCCTTCCACCCGCCGATCCAGCGCGAACGATCGCGGTAGCGAGTAAAACCGACCCCCCCCCCCTCAGCGGCTCCGGTAGTCACGTATGAGTGCAACGAGGCGCTCGCGGGCGCGTTGCCGCCCGCCGTCGAGGAAGTCGGAACAGCGGGAGTCGACGTCGGAAGGACGCCGGTCCAGGAATCTACGCTGGCCGAATGTAGCAACGAATGGTGCCGTTTACCGCACTGCGAGCACGCAGCTGTGATGGGGCACGACGGCGCCATGTGACCGGGCGCGAGGCAGTTGAAACAGAGCCGCTTCTTATTCGCGAAATCGCGACGCTGCTCGGGCTGCATGGATTTGAACGCGATGCAACGATACGCGGCGTGACGCGCCTGGCACATGGGGCAGTGTGATTTACTCGCAGGACGTTCGTGGTGCACACCCGAGCATTCAACGAGGGGGCTGATTTTGTGGGCGCGGGGGCCGTTTTCGTTGGCGCGGGCGCGAACCCTCGCTTCCTCATTTGCTTGTGTAGCCTCCCGTGATCGAATGCGCGACTCGAGAAATCGATCGAGCTCGCGATAGGTCGGGGGGTCGGTCCCCGCACCAAGAGATGTCTCCCACTCCTCCAAGATCCCGGACTCCAACTTCAAGCTAAGCTCGCCGACTACAATGGCGTCCCACTGCGTGGTGGGGCAGCCTAAATTCGACAGGAGCGAGAGCGATCGGTTGGTCGTGTCGCACAATCGAGTGATCTCCGCGGCAGAGTCGTCTGACATCGGCGGCATTGTTATGAATTCGCGGACGTGAGCTGCGACAAGGGCACGCTTGTTGTCGTACCGCCGGGACACGGCCGCCCAGGCGGTTGCGAAATTTGAATCTGTCACGGCATAATGGTCGATCACCTTGAGAGCCGGGCCCGTCAACGACGTTTTCAAATATTGCAGCCGCTCGACGTCGTCAAGAGAACTAACGGTCGCCGGGCGAGCGCGTCGAAAAGACGTTAAAGTAAACACCGAGGTGTCACGCCCTCAGCTGACTCGTCAGCTGTTCGTACGAGTCAGCGGGTGAACATTCAAACGCGAGCCGCGGCGCTCTTTACGCGGCCGCAACACCGCCAAACTTCTCGCCGAAGTAGTGTATACGCAAGTTCGCACGGCGACGTTTGACTCGCATGGCTTGGCATAAGGATTCCGAAATGAAGCTATAAGTCGAGCCCTGATCTAACAAGGCTCGTAAATGAAAGATACGGCCCTCGGGAGTGCACAGGCTCACCCTCGCAGTGGCGAGCAACACCTCCGAAGGGGTGACCGGTTGTTCGACTGGAGCGAAAACTGTTTGAACGGAAGCCGATCCGCTCGCGTCTACGATAGAAGACTGCGCGGTAGATTCTGTCGCCACCGGAGGCGAAGTCGACGCCCTATTACACTCGGGCCCGGTTGACCCGCGTTCACTCTCCACATGGAGCAAGGTATGATGTGCCCTACGGCAGCCACTACAAGACGGTTTGCTCCTGCAGTCCTTTACAAAATGATTGGACTTCAAACAGTTAAAACAATACCTCGCCCTTTGAACGATTTGTCGACGCTCCTCAGCGGACTGGCTAAGAAAATCGTCACATTTTGCCAAGCCATGTTCGCCTGCACAATTCACGCACTTAAGGCTACCGACCAAATGCATCAACGACCGAGCTTTCGCAGGGCGAGTCCCGCTCGCTCCAGTATCTATCGACTGGGGATACTCCGACAGACCACGTACACGTTCGGTCATAAAATCATGTATCTCCTGATAGGAGGGATACAAATCAGACTTTCCTCGCAACAGGCTCCACTCATTCCGCGTGCGCGGACTAAATTTTTGGGAGATCACGTAAACGAGTAAATCGTCCTAGTGAGTAGTTATACTATGAGAGTTCTGGATCAAGTGGTGGCGAGGGGTGAGGCGGGGCGGGGGGGGGGGGGTACCGCCGTGGTCTTCCGTGAGATGGGCGAGGGGCAGGTGGGGAGGGGGTACCGCCGCGGTCTTCCGGGAGATGGGTGAGGGGCAAGGAGGGAAGGGGGGTACGGAGTTCGCGGGCAAGGGGGATGACATCACAGGGGAGGGGGATTTTCAAAATTTTCAAAATGGCGTCGCGCGCGCAGGTTGAGTTCGTGGGCGAGGGGGCTGACGTCACAGGGGAGGGGGTGGATTTTCAAAATTTTCAAAATGGCGTCGCACGCATTTCGTATTGGCGCCACCTACTGGATGTTTAAGGTACTTTGGGTCCGCGTCGGTATTTGGGCCCGCCTTGGTAAATTTTCCAGGTTTTCCAGACATTTCGTACTGACGCAACCTGTTGGATGTTTAAGGTACTTTGGGCGCGCGTCGCCGCCGCGCAATCTCCGTACGCGTGCGGGATCGGTGCGCAGGCGCGACCGCGACCGATTCGTGGAAATTCAAATCGCGTCTTCGATGATGATTTCTGAGAAAGAGGGTGTACCAATGATTTCTGAGAATAGATAAGGGATCGACAGGATTGAACGCGTTTTGTGCATCTACGTGCACGCGCTTCATGCAGTGTGTATATATTTGAATCGTGGGATCGTTACAGCCCACGTACAATGATGCATACATATAGCGATAATTATTGTAAATCAATCATCGCGATAGCCCATGGAATAAACATTGCACCGCGCCATGCCGTGTGTTTATATCTGAGAAGGATCGAACGCGTTTTGTTCACCTACGTGCATGCTCTTCGTGCCGTGTGTTTATATTTGAATCGTGGAACCGATACCGCGCACGTACAATGATGTATACATATAGCGATAATTATTGTAAATCAATCGTCGCAATAGCCCATGGAATAAATACGACGTTGCATTCGATAGGAATTTCTGAGAAAGAGGGTGGTACACGATTTCTGAAAAATCATAGAGCGAACCGCGCCGTGCCGTATGTTTATATCTGAGCAGGATTGAACGCGTTTTGGTGCCTACGCCCACGCTCTTCGTGTCGTGTGTATATATTTAAATCGTGGGACCGATAGGACCGCGCAAGCAAGCGTATTTGTACCGCACACGTATTTGTGTCTCACAACACAACCATGATCATCGCCATCCATGTGCAATACACATTTACACATTACCGTGTACGTGTGCGTGAATCAGTATAAAATAACGTGGGTCAGTCCTGCGGACTTCATTACACCACGTACGCTCGAGTCCTAACAAGTATCGTTCGCGTCGTTCTTTAGCCGTCGGTGAAAATCATTCGTAGTGCATATAAAAATGTACAAGCGCAGCTTAAACGATTCATCTTGCGTGTCCGACAACAATGGTGGGTTTCCAAATAAACGTCAACAACAACATCACCAACAATCCAACATGAGGTATGTATACGTTACTATACACTTTACACATACTTCATTCACTTACTTCTTTCACTGTAAACGTGAAACGAACGAAGCATTAATTCCGTGTACATGTTTCTTACAGTTCTGGATCCACAACGTCAAAAACGTTGAGAACACCAAAACCATCAATCGTACGGATCCTGGGACGTGATTACCCACTGACCGCAACAGCTTATAAACGTCTAACCATTGGAATTCGTATTGGCATTGATTCGTGTTACGTCGAGATCACCATAGTCGACAACAAAGGCAACGAGTTGAGTTTTTCAATGTCTACGTGGAAGCTCCTACTGCAAAACGAGACGGACATACTCCAACGATTACGCAGCAACGCAACATCGCCCCAAACCCACATCGTAATTGATCATTTGCGACTCGAATTCACGCGTATGCATGATGATCAACTTATTAAAATCACTGATAATCGCGCTGCCATATATATGACTGAAGCCACGATACGTAAACTATTCGCATACAAGCAGTGCATTGAGCATATGTACACCTGGTTAACTGAAAATATGTACTCTGTAAGCAGTAAATATGCAACTTTCGTGGAAGTTTTACGTACCGCTTCCGTACCAACGAATTATGTGAAATTAATTTCCGAAAGCGAGCACTTTGAAAAGCATTCATTGATTGATTGTGAATTGTTAGCATTAGGATTGCAATCCATGCTGCGTGATGTAAACCATGTACCACTATAGTACGTGCATATATATGTTTAATAATAAATATACAACAAATTTAAATAAATATTTTTTTATTCAAAACAGTGTGTTTTATTAATGTACATCCACGCATGTATACTTAAATTATAAAATCAGTATTTGCGAAGAAAAAAATAACGTTCGTATGGGAGGAATATTCATACTCGTGGTTGGAGGAAGCAGGCGCCGTTGTCATCGATCTTATCACCACCGCCGCCGTCGTGTTCACTATAGAAACAAAAATAATTCTTACATAGATATTCGTTTCTCTGCATATGACGCGTAAAGTAGATGCAACGTGTGTAGTACTTACATTAGGCGACGCTACGTATATAATTCCATATTTTATAGACATTTTCCAACGCGCAAACACCGCAGTTGCTATGAAAGGTACATCGAATGACATCCGTTGAAGACATAGAGTTTAGGTTAGGAATGTCAGGGTCCGCGGGGGCATGCATGATTCCGCAATAATCATCGTCAACGTCGTAGCCCCCGTCATCTTCGACAGTTCGCGCGTTGATGTTGTTGCTGTTGTTGTTGCTGTTGCTGCTGTTGCTGTTGTTAGTGTTGTTAATCTTTTGCATCGTCAGTTCATATAAATCACATACATCCTCAACGATTATGTTAGGTAGTAGTTTCAGCATCCACGTTTTCTTTTCCGCACCTTTTACGATGACAAAGTCAATGTTTGCGAGTTAGGAGCCCCGTGAGTTTGGAGTATGGAACGTGACCGTCAGACCATGGAATCCTGTGATGATGCTTCGCGAGCCAGGACGCTTGACGGTGTTCCCACGCATTCAGATGTTCCCAGAAGTATGGTGGTTCGAAGATCCAATGGCTGATCGTCGTTGAGTTATCCTTGATGCTGTTTGCACGAATCGCAATCTCTTTGGCGACGAACTCGCGTTCGATATTGAAGCCTTGCAGATCGACAATGGCGAACATTATTATTCGTTTAGGTAGCACCGGCGGTGACGGAGTCGGAACGGTAACTGAGGTCTTCGACATCGACGTTTTAAAACAGTAGCAGTATCCGTAGTAGTAGTAGTATTAGTAGTAGTAGTAGTAATAATATATGTACGCACGCTATATTAGTTTGCGTACCACGTTGGTTAAAGGGGCGTATTCGACTATACGATCGTGTATTATGAAACAGAAAGCGGTAGTATTAGCGGGGATATTTTCTTTACATTCGAAATCTATTCGCACATCCACCGTAGCACTTTTCAACGACTCGTTTTGCCTGGAACAATCTATGACCGCGATAGGTGCGTATTGTAAGAATTCGATCGCGTTCAGCAACGGTTCTCCGTGACCGTAGTACGATCTACCGAATTTCGCGTACATATCGTATAGGAGCGCGTATTTATACTTATCGAAATCTAAGTTCAAGTCATCGTACGGATACGTCTCGGAATTTAGATACAGTCGAACGTTCGTAAGACGATTCGGGTCGAATACACTCGCGCATTTATCGGGACGATTCTTTCGATTGGTTTGCATGGCGAATATCACGAATCGAGGTTTCTCAATTTGCGACGTAGCTTTCACGGTCCACGTGTGTTTCGTTGTCTCTTGCAGTAACGGGTACTCATGCAGGCTCCACGAATGGAAACTCATCGCGATCGGCCGACCGCTTTCCAGGATACGCAGCATCGATAACTTATTCACTTCCTCCAAAACAACGTGTGGCATACGCCACTGCACCTTGCGTATCTCTAGTTTCGGTATCGCAGTGGCGGAGGTGCAGTGCATCGCGTTCGAATCTACACGCGATCGTATAAGTATTAGCTCGTGCCGCGCGTTCATCACGATGTGTTTGTAATCCTCGCAGAATCCTAATAACATGTTCAGGGGTACGCAGAAATTGAAAGCACCCGAATGAAAAATGTCTTTATTGTAATCGATGGCATAATTCCAACCGGCATTCGCAAGCACTTTGCTCCTCTCGGCCGACAACGAAACGTAATTTTTCAATGTGGTAGTGATTCCTAGATTTCGGCAGCGATTGATCTCGACACCGTTCAATTCGTATCGAATCTCATCGAACATGAACGCAACGCAATTATTGTCGAGAACAGCGGTCGCGGACGTTGCCGGGCCTTTCGCATCCTGCGCCGTCAACGTGCCACGACCTTCGATGTAGAGAAAACTTTCGCATGGAAGCGTGTATAGATCTTGCCGCTGTATAGGTATCCTTATCTCGTCACTATTGTCAAACGTCGTGTTGGCGTATGGATTGTACGTGTGTAACTCGATCTTCGTGATACGATTGTCGAAGGTTGGCGTATTCGCCACATCCAGAATAATCGACATCGTGGTTGCGGGTCTAATAGGCGACGATGATACCTAATGATCGTAAGAAACGTACGTTCGGACGAGTCAACGGCTTTCTCCTCCTTATGGATCCTCTTCTTATCGCTCCACCAACCTTTAGTCTTCTACTTTCGCCTTCCGATAAAGGATTGCGCCGATGACGCGAGACAGAGGCAGCAGGAGTAGCAGCGGCAGTGACGATTGATGATTCGTACGCGTGATCTAACACTAACATACTACACACCCACGAATACGCGTGTAGTCACGCTAGCCTATCGCGCGGACGTCGTTGAACGTGCAAACGAATAGTTATTTCTTCTCCGCGGAAATCTATAGGACGATCGTGTTGATCGACGATGCACAACGTTAGATCGTGTATTGCTCGTGCGACGATCGGCAGGTAAATGACGTGTCGCGGAGTTTCCGATATCTTATATCCCGGCGGTACGCGAGGTGAAAATTCATGAATCGTGTGTACCGGTTTATCGTTGCTGTACGCGCCGGTAGTGACGTTGCACGTTACTCTGATCACGTTAACGTTTATAATATTCACGGGTACGTCGGACTCGTGCCAGATTCTCGGTAATAAGACGCGATTCGGAGAAAATCCTAGCAACGAGCCCACATTGTTCGGTTTCGTAAAGTCTACAAAGAACGAGCAGTACAGCTCACTTTTCATGGTGTTGTTGTTAGCTCGTAGCATTAGAGGGTACTTGTCGTCATCGTTGCTATCGTTGTTTCCGCGTCTTCGAGGATATCGATCGAGTAATCGTTGCTTCAGATACTCGGCGATAGCGTCTAATTCGTAGGAGCCGTGGGGGATCGTAATGCATTCATGAATGGTGTCAGCGATGGTATTGTTTTCGGTGTCATAATTCACGACGAAATAGAATTTATCGTTGCTCGAGTCAATGTTCGGTATCGTGTGAAACGTCTCCAAGTCCGCGAGTCCTAATTCGTATTGACCATCACTCAAATCTATCGGAGGGAAATAGTTTACCGTGAGCACGCTACTGCGACCCGTTAACGTAAGCGTGAACGCCATATCATAGATTACACTCGCGAGACGGAGAGGTGGTAAATGACGCGCGCGTATGAATACTCGGCATTTTATCGATATTATGAGTCTTTATTATTATAGGAGGTGTGAATTGTCATTACGCATGAATCCATTGTAACATAATCTTAGTACACATACCGATATTATTAGTATATAGGCCATAATTCGATAGACTTTTGCTGTAAAAATTGCATGCACAAGCGACCGCAATTCATCTCGTCGAAACGTTGAAAACGATTGTGATTATACGTGATTGTTGTACCATGTCCGAAATAGTAGATCAATTCCGCGGGAGGTCGCAGATTCCCAAAACTATCAAAGTACTGTACTCGCGGCCCGCGTTTCGCGTACGCGACCCAGTGCGTACCGACGCCTCGATTCTCGTCCAGATTCGCGATGCCACATTCGTTGCTTCGTACGCGCGTGGGAAGTGTGTCGCGCATAAACACCCCTCGAAAGAACGGGATGTTAGCGCATTCGCGTTCTAATTGCAGGTTCGTCATAGGTTGTTGCGTTATCGCCGCCACCGTCGCCACGCGCCTACTCGATCGGCGTTTTTTTTTTCTTTGATCTCAGTCGTCGTTGGCTTCGACGTCTAGGATTCAAGCCCGCACCTCGCTTGTACGGTGTCAGATGCATCCCTCGCCCTTCCATCGCCCGATTATGACGCAACGTCTCTTCCAGTTGTTTTTGCGAGGCCTTCGAATCGTTGACCGCTTTGGTTATACCAGCCGCTCCACCGACCAATGCCCCGATAGCCGATAAAGCAGGTAGCACGAACGGAAGAAATTGAAGAAACCCACCGCGTTTCGCCACTCGTAGACTACGATGTCGTCGTCGTCGCCGTTGAGGATGTTTCCTTCCAGACTTTCTCTGTTTACGTTTCGTCCTTCTCATACCCATGCCGAGTTTAGTCTTAGCCTTCATCGTTGCCCACACTCCAGTCGCGGCTGCTTTTTCACCAAAGGTCGCGTCGTTCGCGAAAACTCGTTCTCGCGCTCGTTCGGCTAGCGCACGATCCGCCTCGTGTCGCCCCTCTAAATCCTTTCGACGAGAGTACGCGATATCGTGGTCGCGACACGCTGCGTCCAAGGGATTCACACCTTCGTCGCCACGAGCCAATCGCTTTAGCAAACGCGTTCCCGGTCCGCAGAACTGATAACCCGGAACGTGTAGTTCGAACGGTAGACGGTTTATGATACCGTTCACGAGACCTGATCCAGTCTTTCTCTTATTCTTCTTAAGATTCTTCTTCCTCTTCTTAAGATTCTTCTTCCTCTTCTGATTCTTGCCTAGTCCGTGAGACGTCGCAGTCGTTGATGCTACCATATACGTTAGAATAGTCACAATAGCTACTGCAATAATAAACGCGTACGCGCGCTTAGCCGATCACAGTGATAATGACCTGGGTGACGCATGCCACGAATATAAATAGTCGTGCTTCGTCATACGCGCGCGAGTACCTGAGAAACACCGGTAACATGCGATTCGCGAAACAGTCGGACGTTATTCGCGTGACCGCGAACAGAATGCTCGAGGATGATAGCGATGCGAGTCGATCGAACAGACACGGCCCGTTGTTGCCGAATAGTGTGCGAGGCGTGATTTGCGGCCCGTCCGGGTGTGGAAAAACGAACGTGCTTCTGAGCATGCTAGAGAGTCCGAACGGTTTGCGTTTCGAGAACGTGTACGTGTACTCGAAATCATTGCATCCGCCAAAGTATCGATATCTCGAGCAGGTGTTCTCACTCGTCGATGGAATCGAATACTTTCCCTACTCGGACAACGCTGAGATCGTTCCACCTAGAGACGCTCGACCCGATTCGATCTTCGTGTTCGACGACGTGGCATGCGACGAACAGAACGCGATACGCGAATACTTCTCCATGGGTCGCCATGCGAACGTGGATTGCTTTTATTTGTGTCAGTCGTACGCTAGAATACCTAAACATTTAATCAGGGATAACACGAATTTTCTCATGCTGTTCAAACAAGACGGCATGAACTTACGTCACGTGTACAACGATCATGTGAATACAGACATGACGTTCGAGTCGTTCAACGACATGTGCGCGAGATGTTGGCGTCGACGATACGATTTCGTGGTGATCGATAAGGATAGTTCTATGTACGAAGGTCGATATCGAAGAGGATTTAACGAGTTCGTCGTAGCTCGTTGACATCAGTAAACCGCGAGTCATTCATCGAGCAACACGAAATGTCTAGCGAACCAACGACAACGATGACGACTCCGATAACCTCGAGCAAAGTCGACGCGAAGCATACGCGAAAACATCGTCAACTTCATCGACAAAAAGGAACGAAACATCAAAAAGGAACGAAACACCAAAAAAAAGAACGAAGTGCCAAGGTATGGACGCAAAGGTGGAAATCGCTAAAGTCAGCGACGTTATACGTAAAAAGTGTTTAGCCTTGAAAATTGGTAAAATGACTACGGATGCAGCTGTGGAGGCGAGCACGCGTCCCATCGTCGAACCGTTGAACCGATTGATCGAAAATTCGTCCGCGTTGAAAACGCCCTCAACACCTCGATCGTGGTCAGTGAAGAGGAAACATGAATACGATCAACAACAATCATCGAAGAGACTTCGACCCGTTACTCCGTATGCATCCAAGGAACGTCTGAATAACCTTCCATATTATAACGATCACGACGATGAGGAGGAGGACGACGACGACGACGACACCGACAACGACAACGACCACTACAACGACAAGGATAACTACAACGACAACGACAACGACAACGATAACGACACCGATAATGATAATGACAACGACAACAATAATAACGATGTTGATGATGTTGTTGTTGATGATGTTGACGACGAAGACAGTGAAAAAATTCAGGATGATGAGTCGTCAGCAAAGGTTTACGATTTGGATACGCTACGCAACCCCGCGGATGATATCGAAGTGTATCTTCGAAACGCCAAAGGACCGTTGTCGCGAGAATATTTACGACTGTTATTCACCGACACGAAGAAACGAATTGACAACGTGTACGGCGTATACTTGGGGTCTGACGAAGACCTAATGATCGGTGATTCCGTACTCTCCATCGACGAGGATGGTGACGACGTTCGCGTCAACGGAACGCGATACGCGGGCACTCGGGGCTTGTACGAACTGTTGTTCATGCGAATACCAAACATTCGCACGTGCACGGACGCGGATTTTTACTCGTACCGACGCATCTTATTATCAACGAACACGCATAAGCGAAACCATTCACCGAGCAAGCGCACGTTGGGTAACAAGGGATACAAGTACAAGAAAATTATATCCGCGATAATCGGCGGGGTGCGAACATCGGGTATCAGACGCGTTAGGGGCAGGGGTAACGGCGCGGTCGGTACGGGCACCGCGGGCACGCGACAAGGTTTAGGATTACCCATCGACGAATCCATGACGGTCACCGATAACGCGATCGATTACGTGTACTGGGACAATCCGAATGAATTGGTCGATAGACTGAGATTGCTCATGGCATCGCGCGCGGCAGGTCACACGGGTCACGATAACGAAATCGCATCCATCATGGAGGAACTTCGCGAGGCCGGACATATCTTAAATTGAACGATCCCTTAATCGCCGCGTCAGTAGTGTTCGCGCGCACACGTCGTTATGTCGGTGAACAAGTTTGGCACCTCGTTACGCAATAACAACATCAACAACAATAACAACGAAGCGGTGATGACAATGACTAGACTATTGTCCGCGGCGGACGATCGCTTTACCCGAAAAATCGAAACGGCTATCGCGAACGCGCGACTGGACGCCGAGTATCAACGATCTCAACTCGAGACGCGAGTTAACGCGCAATTATCTCGGTTAGAGGACGATTTAAATAACGCGATGGAACGACGCTCGGATCACTTGAATGACAGACTCGAAGAGTTCACGACATCAACAGCGACGCCGACTGCGATAACGAAGCTAATGAGGGTCGACGACGTCAATGATTATTGATCCTGACCCTTACGATAGCGGCTACGGCTCCGAATCGTCGAATGATGACGAACGATCGCGAAAAACGTGCACCGCTTGTATTTTACGAACACTCGAGGAACTCATACTACTTCTATCATCCTTGAATCGCCGCGATCATCCCCGCCAATCCGCGAAGTATGAATAAGGAGCGTGTACAATTAGTGAACGAATTACATGCACCCGCGAGACGAAATTTTCCGCGGCGACCCGTCGTGATTCGCGGCTACGATGATTTGTGGCAGGCCGATTTGGTGGAGATGCGTCCGTACGCGAAGCAAAATCGAGGATATCACTACATACTAACGATCATCGATGCGTTCAGCAAGTATGCATGGGCCGTACCCGTGAAAACGAAAAGCGGACGCGACGTGACCGCGGCGTTCACGATCGTATTGCGACAGAGCGATAGATGCCCGCGAAATTTACAAACCGACATGGGTAAGGAGTTTTACAACGCGGAATTTCAACGATGTATGAAGACCCGCGGGATCAACCACTACTCCACGTACAGCGTGATGAAAGCGTCGATCGTTGAACGTTTCAATCGTACGCTGAAAAACCTGATGTGGAAACAATTCTCCTTGAACGCGTCCTATCGTTGGATCGACCTGTTACCTACACTCGTACGCACCTACAATCATCGCAAGCATCGAACGATCAACGCCCGACCCGTTGACGTGACCCCCGCGACACGTTTGTCGTTGGCCGTGAATGAACCCACCCCCCTATCCACATCGAAAGGTTTTCGACGACACGCGAAATTCAAAGTCGGTGACAAGGTACGCGTGAGCAAGTTCAAGACCCTCTTCAAGAAGGGGTACACTCCGAACTGGTCAACCGAGGTGTTCGAAATCGTAACCGTACAACGAACCTGTCCGGTGACGTACATTCTACGCGATTCCGCAGGAGAGCCGATCTCGGGTGGATTCTACGAATACGAACTGCATTCGGTCGCGAATCCTGACATCTATCTGATCGAGAAGATTATTCGTCGCAAGGGAAACCAGGTGTACGTTAAATGGCTCGGATTTGATTCGTCGCGAAACTCGTGGATAAGCGACAAGGATATTCTATGATTCTCGATTATAAACGCACTATGTGTTACTGAAATAAATAAATAAATAAATACATATAAATAAATGCATATAAATATATACATTGTCCGTTTATTAATTTATTCTCCTTCTTCTCGTATATGCGAACAATTAATCTTAATAAAATAAGAAAAAATATATATATACATATATACATATATCTATACATATATCTATATATATATATATACTAACACGTATAAAATACAATTTTGACTATCCTACGTTATATACAATTTTGACTATTCTACGCTATACATATATTAAATATCCATAGATAAATAAATAACATGAGCAAAAGAAAGAAACGTATATACATATGTACATGCAAGCATACTATACAATGGGATTCTCGAGGGACTCGTCGGACACAAGCTCGAGACGTTCGTGGGTCCTGTTCTCGGGGATTCGATAATGCCCCCACGGAAGGGTGTGGACTCGATCGGCTAAAATACACCGCTTGTCGTCGAAGGGACTGAGAGCATTCTTTGCTTCACTCACGGTATAGACATCATGCTCTTTGGAACGTATATTGTTCTGCCGAACCGATTTCAGGGTGAGATTGTGAAGACAACGAGTGTAATCGTCGAATTGTACATGATTCGCGACCACGTGTCTCCGCACACCCTTCACTTTTTTAGTCTCACTCGTGGACCCCACTGCAGCGTTAAACGTTCTAGTCGCGTACATTTTAGATCGTAGTCCGACGAACTCGGTCATCAAGGCGCCGTTGTTCTCATCTTTCATGAGTCCCGGCACCTTTTTGTTTACGCGAGGCATACCGTACGGATTGTCCACCGCGTAATCACTCGTATCGAATCGTACGACGTCGCGCTTCATCTGTTCATACATATCATCGCTTTTCACACTATACATTAAACTATCGGTATCGGTGTACAGAACCTTACACCGATCACCGAACTTCGCAAGCATATATGCGTAGTGAAATTCATATAAACATTCCTTCGATACGTCGAGCACACACATACCCACGTATATCGGTTTATCGAACTTCACTTTCAGTTTGCGCATCTCGATGGCCACCAACTCCTCGGAGAAAATCGTCCGACTGTGAAAGTTCGGTTTCGCGATCAGCGTTTCCGCGCCGTAACGACCGTCCCACCGCGTCACCAGTCGTACGTCTACGCGATTCCGCACATTCTCCATTGTTTTCCCGTACGCGTTATTCATTAACTTGTATAGAGTCTTTTGAAATTCACTCGTGGCTCGCGTCCTCAAATCGGTGTTCAATTGGATATAGTCGCGTAACCAATGCGACTGATCGAATCGCAACACCCGATGAATTCGCGTCACGCGTAAACCGTGTCGCACGCATTGTTTCAGGTAGCGATAATGGATGACGTATCGCTCCTTATCGTCGAGCGTGGCAAGTAGCTTGGTCTGTTTTCCTTCTGGCGCGTGCTCGCGCACCGGACAGAATGGAAGGTCGGCGTGCGCGTCGTGAATGGCCTTGGGATATTCAATGTCCACCTCCAACAGGTATCCCTCGAATTCTTCTTTTTCGGGGTCCTCGCCGTCGGGTAGGGATGACACGTTAAGCGTAGCCACTGTCGCATCGTCCAGCCATCGAAACCCTCCTTTCGGCATAGCCTGCGACATCGCCCATCCGTACAAGTTGTTGACGTCGAAGTACATCAGATACGTTGATGCCTTTGACTCGTCGTACATCCCTGCAGGCAGGTACTTGTTGTTGGTGACCGCGTACCTGTGCGAGCACTGACTCAGACCGCCGCGTATGCCACGCTCCACGAACAACAACATGTCCACGTCCGTCAAAAGTTCTAATCGTACGCCGGTGTACTTGAGCATCGCGTCCCACGTGAAACTCGGTAGCGTAAAATAATGCGCGGGATCCAGATCGTAACTCGCGATACAGTCGGTGCGGAAACTCTCGAATACGTCGGCGAGTAACAGCACATCTGTTTTCAAGTACAAATCACTGTACTCGCCCAATGTCTGTACGCGAAAAGTATTCCACACGTTCACGGCATGCGCGTAATCAGGCTCCGACGCGGCGCTATCGTTCAACCGGTTATAGAACGCTTCGCGGGACGGTAAACACGTATCATTTAGTTTGGTGTATGACGTCACGTAGTCGTAAGGGAAGACACCCTTCCTGGTCAGGAGATTGAACTGATCGTCCGACAGGGATTGAAACTCGCGTCGTAGAATCGCGAATCGTTCTTTGCCAAGGTCCGAAGCGAGTTTCTCCAGACTAGCGGCCAAGAACTTCAACGAATCTATGAACCGAAACTTCAATCCCCTCTTCCAATCGTTGTTCTCGCCGTCAATTCCCTTGACGTGTTTTGTGAACGATATATACCGCTCCTTCGTTACCGGCAGCAGATCGATCTTCCCCTCGAACACGGACGCCAACTCCTTAATCACGAAATGCGCGTCGTAGCCTGATAGATTATGAAATACTACCGGTATCGTGTACGATCGTTGAAATTGCAAGTTACACGACACGTGGGCCGCGCCTCGATACTCGCCCGTCGAGTGGCAATGGTCGCGCACTTTTGTATCCCCGTCGATGAAGGGTTTTCCGCACACGTGACACACGATCGCGTTTTCAAAACTGAGAGATTGTTGTCTCGTCAACGAGTTCATCGGTTTCGCGTTCCGCAACCACGAATACGCAATGTTCGCAAAGTCACGTAGTTCCTGCACGAACCACTTCACGCACTCGGAGTCGTGACGATACGCGCGATAACGGCACAGAGACGTGTCGGTGGAACAATGAACGTAGTATCCCACGCTGTACGCTCTGTGCTGCTGGTACGTGTACGTACGACTCCGCTCCGCAGGCCCGACGTCCTCCAGCATACATTCGAAGTCCGCGTACACGATGAATGGCGCTCGTTCCTTATTTTTAAAGTTCTTGAACTGCAACCATTTATCATCCACGGACGGTAATTCGACGGCACACTCGTTCAGACGCTTGCAGTCCACGTTGTGCTTGGTCAATCGCTCGGATGAATAGAAGAAGTTGAGACATCTGCAGTGATAACAATAGCATTAATAGAACATAAGAATAAATAATACAACGATCGAAATATTCCGTATTTTACTCACCTTTCGCAAACGAATACTTGGTGTTCGTGATTGCCGAGCTGCTTCGAAATCAGTCTCGACATGCTGCGAATGCACGCGAAATGATAAAGTTGAGGGTCCTTGGTGTCCTGTATCAATAGCACGTTCGCGTGCCTCTCCCGCTTATCCTCAGTTAGACGCAGAGGCATGCAGCTTTTGTCGGTCCAGGTGTACACGTTCACCGACACGTCGTTCAACCTCTCGAACTTGGCCAGCTGGTCCAACGTCATGAGAAGCGTCACATCATTCGTGCGAAGCACCGTCGTGTAATGTGGGTACGATGAGTCCCTACTCACATTCCTAGCAGCAGTAGCAGGGTACAAACTTGCAACGACAGACCATAAAAAGCACGCGTTGTCCCCGCTCTTTACGTTTACAACTGCTTTTTTCAGCACGACGTCAAGCGGAAGCGATACGTTGCAACCCGCTCGTAGTGGATTATGCTTATTAATATTCACTAGAATATTTAGCACAGTCCTTAACGTCCATCCACTGTCGCGATCTTGAAACTCTTCGATCGCCACTAACGTGGGAGCGACCACACACTTTGAGTACCACTCGCGCACGCTCGATGTCTCGAATAGTACACGGTTTCGCGTACCGAAACTTTTCATATCAGTATTTTCACCCAACATAAACTCCGCGTTCAAGTTCGTATTGACGGCCACGCTCTTATGCGTCCTGATAGAGTCCGTAACGCGCGAGATTACAGTTCGTTGCGCACCCTCCAAAAATCGACGCGGATCGACGTGTCCCACGTTGATGACCGCACCGGTTGAAATACGGCCTATAAAGGCAGATTCCACGTCTTCCCATTCGATTTTAGGTACGGTCGATCCACCCGACACCCCGAGCCCTACTCGCGAAAGCCGTGCCCGCACGATCGTGCGCAATGTCTTTATTTGCGCGATCAGCGACACCAGGCGTTGTTTCGCGGCCACGGACACTCCTCCGCTGCACTGGTACTCGACGATGAGCTGCAGGCACGTGTCACAATGATCGATCCAGTCTCAGAATTGCGCAATACTGCGTAAAAGATTAGACATCCGGGACAAAACCCTGTACGTGTTCATGAATCCCTCCATATTAACTTATTTACAAAGAGTTTTTTTTTATCTACCAGACACGCACGAGTAGTGCCGAATGGGTGATACGGCTCTTCCAGGTGACGTGGTCCGTGTTCGGATATCGGAAACCCAACGGTAAAATGATGCGCTTCGATTGTCGTCGCACAATCGGTGTCGGGTGCTCATCCAAAAATCTTGCTAATTCGCGACACAAAAAAAAAACGAGTCCACGGTAATAGTCAATGTTCGAGGACACAACACTTTGTACACTTCGCTCGTACCGTTCTCAATGTCCTGTAGAAGCGTTAACGGTGTACACTTAAGGTACGCGTCCTTATCACCAACGATGCAATATATTGTTCACTTGCTCGCAGTACTATATCGCGCGATATGGCGTAGCAATTGACGATGCTGTTGCGACAATTGCATAAATCCGTATCCGAAGATGCTAATCCACGACGTCTCGGATAATGACGGTGGACTTAAAGCGTCGCGGATCTTATGTCTCTCGATCGTCAGTGATTTTTCATCCAACTGCAGCGACGTCGATAAAGGGCTCGCCCCACCATCGGTATCGTCATCGGAAGACGATGACGCGAGTATCATGGACTGACATTGGTATAGTAAAATTCAGATGCCCATGGGCCTATATCGAACTCTTTTCACCCTTACACGGTCGCTGTCCCGCTTCCACTTACCTACTATAAACATACAGCATGGCGCGGTGCAATGTCGTGTTTACTCCATGGGCTATCGCGATGATTGATTTACAATAATTATCGTTCTATGCTTATATCATTGCACGTGCGCTGTATCGGTCCCACGATTCAAATATTTCCTCAGAAAAAAATCTTTTCTCCTGGTCCACCCTCTTTCTCAGAAATCATCGTCGAAGACGCGATTTGAATTTCCACGAATCGGTCGCGGTCGCGCCTGCGCACCGATCCCCGCACGCGTACGGAGATTGCGCGGCGGCGACACGTGCCCAAAGTACCTTAAACATCCAGCATGTGGCGCCAATACGAAATGTATGAAAAACCTGAAAAATTTACCAAGGCGGGCCCAAATACCGACGCGGACCCAAAGTACCTTAAACATCCAATAGGTGGCGCCAATACGAAATGCGCGCGACGCCATTTTAAAATTTTGAAAATCCACCCCCTCCCCTGTGACGTCAACCCCCTCGCCCACGAACTCCACCTGCGCGCGCGGCGCCATTTTGAAAATTTTGAAATCCCCCTTCCCCTGTGACGTCATCCCCCTCTCACCAACGAACTCGGTCGACGCCCTTTTGGAATCCCCCTTCCCTGTGACGTCATCCCCCCTCACCAACGAACTCGGTACCCCCCTCCCCGCCTCACCCCCGCGCCCATCTCGCCGAAGAGCGCGGTACCCCCCGCCCCGCCTCACCCCCTCACCACCAAGTCGCAGAACCGGCATACTATACCTACTCTAGTGCTCAACCGGGCGTTCCAAGTTTGACAATGCTACAAGTGACGAAGAGACTTGATCTCGAAGTTGTTTTAATTCCGCAACGTTTTCAGTTTTCATTCTCGGTAAATCGAAGAACGCGTGAATATTAGCAAATATAATCGCGTTCTGATTTTCGTACTCCTTCACGAGAAGCTTCCAAGCGGCCGCGTAATTATTGTCTGAAACCTTGATATTGCGAATAATTAAGGCGGCCTCGCCTTCCAGGCTATCTTTCAAATAATGAAGTTTTTGCATGTTTGTTAACAAATCGTTTTGCGCGACGAGGGATTCGTACATACCGCGAAAATTCTCCCATTCGGCGAATTTACCGGAGAACTTTGGGAGGCCTATGCGAGGCAACTGCATTACCGTTCCGACGGTAGGATCGCGCATTGAGATATCGTTACCTCTCCGTGCAGTAACAACATCAGGGCCACGTAGTTTACCGATCAATTCTCTAACGTGGTCAGCAGCTTCCAGGTAGGCCTCCTCTGCTTTCTAGAACTCCTCCTTCTCGAAGTAGTCGTTGGACTTCTCCTCCTCCGACGTAGCGTTCTGCAGAATGCGCACGTGCAGGGTCTCGCATTTCTCCCACAGGTTTTCCAGGTTGGTAAGTCTCCCTTCCGTCGTAGCAAGGGTGATTTTTACCTTAGGCATCTTCTTAAAGTTTGTCAACACTCGCTTCAGTTGGTCGATGTGACTCGTCGGTTCGATGAGTAGGTTTTTCAAGACTTGCGCCATGTTAATCACTGTATACACAAGTCCATTACGTTTTCTAATTCGCGCACAAGCGTACGCAGAGCGGCGACCGAACCTAGTCAATGTTCTTACTTAGGTGCGAGCCCGAAGAGGCAGCTCGCACAATGCCCGAGGTCGCTCTTTGCGACGGCTCGCAACACACGAAAAGAACCGAACTTTACATAAACTTTCGCGGTTCCCTGCAAGCCCGTAGAGGCAGCTTGCACAATGTCCGAGGTCGCTCCTTGCGATGGCTCGCGACACACGAAAAGAACCGAACTTTACATAAACTTTCGCGGTTCACTGCAAGCCCGTAGAGGCAGCTTGCACAATGTCCGAGGTCGCTCCTTGCGACGACTCGCGACTCACGAAAAGAACCGAACTTTACGTAAACGTTCGCGGTTCACTGCAAGCCCGTAGAGGCAGCTTGCACCATGCCCGAGGTCACTCTTTGCGACGACTCGCGACACACGAAAAGAACCGAACTTTTGGTGAACGGTCGTGCTCCACGACAAGTTCGTACCGTAAGGTTCTTCACAACATTTTCTTGCAGAGAAACAACACTCGCGCGTTTTCGCGTCGCACTGGAGATACGCGACTATCGCGAGAACTCCACGCGACTTAAACAGTGCGCTATTTTTTAAGGCCACCAGAGACCTTACACGGGTTAGTTCTAAACCTTTAGCTTTAATTTCTCAAGAGTAAGTTCCAGATGATTGCCTTACAAAGCGCGCTCCTGGTCGTCAAAACACATAATCCAGCTCGAAGGACCATTAAATGTCGCGACCGCCCTCGATGTTTTCGGCACGACAATTGATATTTATTTATTTTGCCGGCTCGCGGACGCGTTTTGGGGCAAATCAAGAGAGTTAAAATCACTGAGCATTTGAAGGAAACCAAAATCTTTATTACTTCTCCCGGAGAGAAGGGTGAACAGGTGTTGCTCGTTCACGTAAACTTTTATCTCTGAGCACCTTTGCTCTACCTTCTAAGAGGAGCGATCTGCTTCCGCATTCCTGCATGACGTGGGATATGCCTTATTGGCCGACTAATTTCTCGCGTGATCTGAGCAGCGAATCCGGGACGACGCATTTGGCCCACGTAAGCTACCTTGACAACAACGTATGTCGGCGGTATAACCGAAAGACCGTAAACACAACGGCCTACCGGTAACAGACTTCCTTAGTCAAAGTCTCGGGCAACCTTGAGTAATACTCATCTTGAACACACGTTTTATTATCAAAATTTCAAATATCTTTGGGAAAACTAGATTTTCTTTCGGAAAACTAGATTTTCTTTGGGAAAACTAGATTTTCCCAAAGATATTTGAAATTTTGATAATAAAACGTGTTTTTCCAATTCATTTCTTATCGCGCGACACAGTGGAATAGGCCTATAGGGGATACCACTATAAAAAAAACGCATAGATGATAGTACCCCATGGGTGATGTGGAAACCTATTGATACGGGGGGCGCCCCAATGCGCTACGCGCGGTTCATATGGTACGGGCCTCAGGCGCTCCAAGCTCCTCGGCTGCCGCGGGGGTCAAGACGCGCGGCGGGAGAAATGAGGCGTTGCCTCCGAAAATCGGCCGCTGCGTTCAATTAAATCCCAGGCCTGCACTACAACCATGCACCGTCCCGGCGTTCGGAGAGCTGCTAGCGACCGCTGGACAGCAGTGATGCCCGAGCTTCGAGAATTTTGGGCTGGTCTCTTTCAAATTAACGTTGCAAAGAACTATTCAGAATTTCCCGGCCCGGGTTGAAAAATTTGGGGTCTTTTTCGTATAACTTTTGAACTATAAGAGATATCGCAATGCAATTTGCGCCGCAAAATGAGGAAAAATTATTTCCTCTTAATGATGGATAATTTAACATATTTTACTTTTACATAATTTTTTTACGTTTATCAATTTTTTAACCATAATTGTTTAATAAGCTTTTGCAAACTGTTTATTTGATAATGTATTTAACGCTGTTTTTAAAATTCATGGTGTTGATAAACAATAGGCTTGTTGTTTCTGTATCATTACATTCATAAATTGAGAAATTAAATTTTTATTCAATTATGTGTTAGTTCTGCAGACCTCAGAATCTATTGTTCTAGTTTTCTTTTTTTATGATTTTATCCTTAATGCGGTGCATACCTAGATCAGACGTAAGGGGTAACTAATCCAACGTGTCTTTGATTGCAGCGGTGTTTGAATTTTTTTTCTAGAATTTTTGTGTTTGAATGTTTTAGCTACTCAACACCACGCCTATACCGGCTTCCGTTAATGTCATTTTTTGGAACGATGTGCCATTACTGTGGTTTTTACAAGCAGGTGGCAAAAAATCTCTCCGTACAAGGGTATAGCGCCGCGGTCAATCCTATCGTAGCTAAAATTTTTGAAATTGAGACAGGTACGAGATCATTTGACATTATTTTCAAACCTCATTACAGTAATCTGGGGTGCGAGTGGTCAACCGATCATAAAAGCGGAGCACGCGGCTAGATTACCTGGGCCGGGAAATTCCCAATACCTAGCTCTTTGCGACACTAAAATTTTCGAAGCTCGGGCATCACCCTTGTCCAGCGGTCGCAAGTAGCTCTGCGCAGGGCCGGTGCATGGTTGTATTGGAATGCGTCCGTGAGGCGGTGTTGCCATTTCACAAGTTCCCGCGCGCGCGGTTTGCAGGATTAAACGATGACCTTGTATGTCAGGCGATCATTGCACAATCACGTCTTGCATCGTTTTATTCGATATACGGAACCGAATTTTTGTCAACGACCATACCACGCTGGATAAACACCAGTTCTCGTGAGTTCCAGTATGGCGGCCGTTGGAGTTAGGTCGCTGTGTTAACGCTCCCGTTCTTTTTTGTGAAATTTTTTCATTTTTTGAGTATGAGAGTGGGTCCGCTATTGTGAATTCAACATCTTCTGTTACGCTGCTTGTGGGGTGACACGTGATATTTCTTTTTTTGGCCCTGAAACGTCGCGGACGTCTCCCGCACGTTTAATTTGGGGCCAGATAGCTGAAATGTCGTCGCAGAGGGCGAAGCGTGACTTCTCGTCTTTAGACGAGAACAAAGAGAATAGTGCTGCTAATTCAACTCTTAGTCGCAAATGAAAAAAATCACATAAAACGCAACCGATTCCACTGGACAGGCTGCACAAAAGCTTCCTAAAAGAATTTGGGGCTCCCCAAAAATGTTTGGTTAAGCCTAACCTCAACGTGGCTCGGAAAAGCGGCCCAAGCGCCCTCTACAGGGTGATTGGCCCGAGACGCCTGATCCGCCTCGCAACCGTGACGAGAACAACCCCCCGTGGTGTCCCTCCGAATTTATGGCTTTCGACTCTCGAAGGGGTTGGAGTACCTATTAAGAAGTGAGAAATCTTCGATTTCCTCATTTCTCATCAGATCTGTGCGAAAGCGACGCCAATGGATTCCTGGCGTTCCGTCGATTAAAATCATACCAAACATCATGCAAATCGGACTACTTTGACACAAGCTATTTGTATTTCTTATGTAAAAGTAGTTCGATTTACAACACAAATAGCTTGTGTCAAAGTAGTCCGATTTGCATGATGTTTGGTATGATTTTAATCGACGGAACGCCAGGAATCCATTGGCGTCGCTTTCGCACAGATCTGATGAGAAATGAGGAAATCGAAGATTTCTCACTTCTTAATAGGTACTCCAACCCCTTCGAGGGTCGAAAGCATAAATTCGGGGGGACACCACGGGGGGTTGTTCTCGTCACGGTTGCGAGGCGGATCAGGCGTTTCGGGCCAATCACCCTGTAGTGTGACGCCCTCTAGTGTGACGCCCGAGGGCCCAGGACCCTCGTGTCACGTTTCCTCCCCGGCAGAGGGCTGGATCTTCCCAAAGAAGACTAGCAAGCCATCAGAGAAGCCCACTCCCCAGCAACCCACCGAACAGGAGAAGAATCGATTTCAACCGCTGGATCCGGAGAATGATATGGACCACGATTTGGAGGAACAAGATATTTCTGGGCCAGCATTAAGTGTAAATAGGAAAGTTGCAAAACCTCCCCCCATCAACACGCTAGAGTCTTCTGTAAATAATTTAATCAAAGTGGCGACTTCATTGAACATCACTAAATCTGATTTCTTAATTAAAGAAACAGATATTGGGGCTCATTCCATCTACGTTAATAGCTTAGTACATCACAAACTTATCTGTGATAAGCTTCTCGAGCTGAAAATTCAATTTTATACTTACACTCCGAAGCACCTCAAGCCTAAATCGATAGTGCTCAAGGGCATTACAGGCTCCTTCGAACCAGATGACATCAAACTTGAGATTATGGATTTACAGCTTCCCAATGTGGAGATTATTAGTCTAACCAAGTTCATTTTCAACAAGACACATCCGAATAGATATCATTTTTTGGTGCAACTATCGAGCAAGAGCAAAACGATTGAGCTCTTTAAAATCAAAACGCTTGCTTATCAGCGGGTAAAATGGGAGCACCTCAAGAAAGCGGGTCTGTTCCAGTGTAGAAATTGTCAGCGCCTGGGCCACGCAAGTAAAAACTGTCATTTGCCTTATAGATGCGTGAAATGTGCGCTTGTGTTATTGGCTCCACGGACAATAGATCATCGCTCAAATGTGCCAATTGCAATATGGCAGGGCATCCGGCGTCGTACAAGGGCTGCCCCTTTCTAAAATTTGCAGCAGCAAAGAAGCAAGAGCACAAAATTCTCAAACAACGCACGAGCCTTGAAAAAATGAGCAACATCTCGTCGACTATCAGAGAGTCTGTTTCCTATGCCCAAGCGGCTAGTACAACCATGCCTCACCCTCTGGCTGCAAAACCAAGGATACCCGCACCCGCACAACGTATTGAGACGCCATTACCACCACCTTTGGCAAGTGGAAGTCAACGATCTCAGGACCACCCTGACATCTTTACCCCTCCCCAGTGGGTTAACAAACTTATGGAGGATATCACAGCGGCCGTGACGAGTCAATTCCAGTCACTTGCAACACAAATAGCAACGAATACTACAAATATTGAGTTTTTATTGAACGCGATATATGGCAATAATAATGAATAATTGTCCTGTCAATTCGCAAATTAGAGTCACAGCTATCAACGTCAATTCGTTGATAGCTAATTACCGTAGACTTGAGCTTCTCCAGTTCCTCAAGGATCACGACCATGATTGCATTTTCATTTCTGAAACTAAGTTGAACCCCACTCGTAATTTGATAGTCGAAAACTACAATTTGGTCCGTAACGATAGACCTAACGCCATTCAAGGTGGAGGTACGGCCTTACTAATTAAAAAAGGGATCCAATTTGAGGAGATCCACTTGCCGACGTCTTCCCCTAACGAGATTCTTGAACATTCTATAGTTAAAATCCCGATTAGTGGCAACAATTCATTGGTTCTCATTAGCGCATATGCCAAAAATGACAATAGAAGAGTTTTCATTGAGGAATTGGACAGTCTCTTTGTTAGTCTTAAATTGTTTAGTTGTAGTGTTTTTTATATCTTGGCCGGAGATCTCAATGCCAGAAGGAAGGTTTGGGGAAACAGAGTTGATAATCCCAGGGGTCGTTTCCTCGGTCATTGGGAGTCGACTTTTGACTGTGATTACAAACCTAATTTAATTACGACAGCTGTCCCATCGTTTAAGCCGGCCCAGACATTTCTAGACATATGTTTAGCGGACGCAAGGCTAAAACTATTGAACGGTATTGGTGGTAAGGCCCATACGCTGCCCTATGATAGCTATCACCTGGCGCTTTTTTCATGCATATCCGGTTTGAAACTGATAGAAAATATTTCATCTGGTTTAATCTGCAATTTACGGGAAGAAAACCGCATCAATCCGGATTTAAAAATTTTTAATGCGGTTCTAACTGGCAGTTCCAGCTGGGTTAGGACAGAAGCCAATGAGTTTAAGACCAATGGCGGGAGTATTGTTCGTTTTAGTGAGATCTGTTCGGCGGTCAACCCTTCGGTTGATATTGAAGGCCCATTCCCTTTTTGCGGCCCCCACCTCCTCTCGACGATGAAATTCAAGTAATTTTAAAGCCTATTTATACAGCCTCTAATACACAAAATAATAATGAGAGCTTCAATTCTTGTGTTTGACAACTTGCTCCCAAGCACATATTTTGTGGCAGAAAATATTAGAGTTAGCAGTTTGGATCGCAGCTAGCACTTTCAATGAGGGATTTGCAAGTATTTTAAAGATGATGGAGGTAATGGGTGTTCAAATCGGCTCTGGAGCTGCAACATTCGCGCGGATGCAAGATGACTCGCGAGTGCGCACAGCCAATCGTCGTAGTTCCCAGGCATCAAAAGAGGCCAGAACGGATCGCAGATCTGCCAGATCGGAAGAGAATGATGCTTTCGAAGAGGCTGAAGGGATTCTGTATGGAGCTGGGATCGCCGATTAGTCGTAAGTGCAAGTTTCTAAGAAAAAGTGTCGATGAAAACTGTGAACGCGTTTTTCTCGAAACGTCATTTTTTCACATGGTGCATGCAAAATCTCAAAATCTATCGAACCGATTGCTTTATAAATTGAACTGCTTATTCTGCACACCTATGCCTCTGGCCGGTACTAGAACCAAGTATTTCTGTTGAGTCTAACCTACTTTTAAAATCGAAAATAGCACAGAAAACACAGCCGAAATACATTGATTCTTGTATTTTGACCGCCATTTTGGTAATTTTAAGGATAAATCATTTATTCTAGTACGGGCCATAGCGACAGTCATACTGATCAAGAATCTGTATGTATTTTTGGTTTCAGATAAGTCCAACTGCTAAAATCACATGCACGAGCGAGGCATGAATTTTTAAATATGTCATCAAAATCGCCGTCAAAACCATTTTAATAGCAATAATTTTATAACTTTTATATTTTTCATTTACTGTAGAAATGTAGTTTAATCAATAGAAAAAAGTTTTATTCCATTACTATAATTCCTGGCTTCGCAATAAATTCCCGAAAATCGCTGAATTTATCGGCGATCTAACCAGAATGACCCCTTAAGGCTGCCGTCTCAAGTTTGTTATGGTCCGAATCGACCGAAGCGTCCTCAGTAAACAGACGGACCCTAATGAAACTAGTCCGGTCGATAAAAAGAACATATACAGAGGTGTCATCTCCAGGTACTCTGTGTAGACGAATTTTTTACGCATAGTTACCACATTTTCACTCTGTCTCTGCCGCGCTGTTGCCACAGTTCCTTCTATCGAGAAGCTCGAAGGAACACGGCACGAGAGCTGTGTCTAGCGTCAGAGCCTCGCTGAACGTAAAAGAGGATAGCAATAATAAAAGATAGAGAGGTTGGGTAGTGAAGTTAGGAAACATGTCAATGAAACAATACTAATTTGCGTATTAATAGTTTTTATTTATACGTAAACGGATGTAAGATTTTGTATAATCAATGTGTAATTTCAAAGCATAGAATTTGAATAAGGTACATCACTGAAGTGTAACACGCCGATCGCAATGAAATCTATAAATGCTATAGTTCTTTTAAAAACATATGACGCTTTCTTTTGTATCTAACTATAGATCAAATTATCTTTTTTATCAACAAGAATTGTCTGTTGTCTAAATACAAATTGAATAACGCAATCATTTTTTTTAAAACATCTATTTGGACAAAAGTATATTTCAATTTAATACTTTTGTACATGCTTTTCTTCGGAATTGTTATTCCACGATTGTAAAAATTTATCAACATAAACTAGAGATCAGTACTAACAATACGTATATTTTGGAATGTCTCATTAAACGATTTTATTCAGCTACGATCCCCTGTTTGTTTGTATGTTTGATTCAAATCTGGAAACTCAATTTTAATCCACTTCCAACTATCCAATTGTTTGAAACCTTTGCAGGGGTGCGTAGTTTGGATGACAATACAAAATTATGAAAAAAACTCCAAGGGGGTGAAAAAATTACCCAGTCACCAGTAAATTAGAACCCATAACCACAAATCCAATCAACTTAAAATCAACCACTCGTGTTCTTTACGAACTTTTAGCACTGTAGGGTTCAAGCAAATTGTTAAACTGCATATGTAGTGCATACAACAATAAAAGATATTTGTAAAGAAGTTTGAGCTATGAAATGTAAATCCACGAACACTAAAAACTAGAAAATAAAAAATTTATAATAAACGATTTTATTAAAAATGCATTGAACTAAAAAATAATTATTTTCTTATACTGCTGTAGGAGTGGTCCGTGAGGGTGAATATTACAACACGATATTAACAATAACAATGACTAAGTTTATTAATAACGATATTGAAAATGGAGAGCACACAATGGTCAACACACCGCATGAACGAAGCGTCGCGTTCGGCGGCTGGTTTTCTTCTGCCGATTTCCATGGACGCTCAACGGTCGTCCGGAAAGCAGAGGGTGGAAAAATACCCAAACCGTTTTTGAGGGAGAATCCTTTTCCCACGATACCTTCGAGTAAAGTCAAGGCTGTCGCGACCGAACCGAGGTGTCCTGGCAATCGTCATGTTTATTGCCTACGCCTCGGCCCGGTCGCCCGCGGTACGCACTTGAGTGAGGAACCGCCTAACCCTGAGAAAATAAATCTTTCTCAAGTTCGACGGTCCACTACACCACAATTTCGATGGTGTATTTTCACTATAAATAAAATCGTAGAGCAGGATATCTCGCAATAAATTTATTTCGACACTTGATGCTGTACTAAATTGATTCATATTCTGTTACGAAATATCCTGCTCCACGTTTTTATTTAAAGTTAAAAAACACCATCGAAATTGTAGTACAAGAATAGAAGTATTTTTTAGTTGTCAGTGCCTTTTTGACAAAATTGTTTAACAGAACATTTTTTTATATATTTTTTTGTCTCTAATCAAGTTACAGTCATCACAATAAATCAATCCAACTTCATTGGAGAATTGAAATTCGACATTCAAGCTTTCGCCCCCTTGAAATGGACAATTACAGATAAAAAAGTGTATATTTTTCCAAGAATACAGTATTGTCTGATTAGCGGCTAGGTTTGGTGTACACGATGTGGACTTTTCGTTATCCCCATTAGGGAATCTGTTCTCGATACGGGCTAAACGCCGCACAGTGGGACGGATCGACATTTAGGTAGGCATTCGCTTCATTTCTTACATATTTCATCATTTATTGATTATAATCTAAGATTACAGGTAATATATTGTATAATAAATACAATAATCATTTTTTTTCTCGTCGCTCTTTTTAATAATGGGACTTCAAGTGTCCCTTCATGTTGATTTCCATATATATACATCCATATATATGGATCGGGGCTTATTAATAAATTATTTAGAACATCTTGATTTGTCTTTTTTCGGCTGCTCTTTTTGCGTATAATTCGCAGTAGTTTTTAAAATCATTATTTCGGGCGTTCTGGGCTTCCTCAGTTAAATATTCTAAAAAAAATTTATATTTCCATTTTTAGAAAATGATCAGCTTTTACACATTGGAATAGTTTTAGTTAGTCTTTTTCTGGTAATGAAAAATATAAACGCTTATATTCTATTGCCAAATTAAGATTTTTTGTTACCATTTTCGTATTTTTCTAAATTAAAAGAATTGTTCGTATTTGTCCGTAAATTCAAGCACACCTCATAATCCTGGATAGATTCAATTTCACAAAATTCAATTACTCATATCCGACCACATCCGACCCTTTGAAAAATTCATATTTTTTTGCACAAACGCAGGTGCAAGTCAGGAGAAATATACTATTTTGCTCCAATTTTTTACTTGCAATAATAATTGTGCAAATTGAATGTTTTTAACTTTAAATTACACTAATTGAGTAATGTTCAAATATAATAATAATGAGTAATATATGTTGGAAGTGAGGCACGCAGGGGTGTGCAACGTGCAAAAGTATGAATGATACGCTAGATAAATAAGAATGAATCATGTATGTAATCAGAGAGTGATTGGAATCGAATTTTGCACACCCCTGCGTGCCTCACTTCCAACATATATTACTCATTATTATTATATTTGAACATTACTCAATTAGTGTAATTTAAAGTTAAAAACATTCAATTTGCACAATTATTATTGCATATAAAAAATTGGAGCAAAATAGTATATTTCTCCTGACTTGCACCTGCGTTTGTGCAAAAAAATATCAATTTTTCAAAGGGTCGGATGTGGTCGGATATGAGTAATTGAATTTTGTGAAATTGAATCTATCCAGGATTATGAGGTGTGCTTGAATTTACGGACAAATACGAACAATTCTTTTAATTTAGAAAAATACGAAAATGGTAACAAAAAATCTTAATTTGGCAATAGAATATAAGCGTTTATATTTTTCATTACCAGAAAAAGACTAACTAAAACTATTCCAATGTGTAAAAGCTGATCATTTTCTAAAAATGGAAATATAAATTTTTTTTAGAATATTTAACTGAGGAAGCCCAGAACGCCCGAAATAATGATTTTAAAAACTACTGCGAATTATACGCAAAAAGAGCAGCCGAAAAAAGACAAATCAAGATGTTCTAAATAATTTATTAATAAGCCCCGATCCATATATATGGATGTATATATATGGAAATCAACATGAAGGGACACTTGAAGTCCCATTATTAAAAAGAGCGACGAGAAAAAAAATGATTATTGTATTTATTATACAATATATTACCTGTAATCTTAGATTATAATCAATAAATGATGAAATATGTAAGAAATGAAGCGAATGCCTACCTAAACGTCGATCCGTCCCACTGTGCGCCGATCCCGACCAGCGATCCGCTAACGAGACAATATTGCAACATTATCTTCTCTCATTCTGTGTAATTCCTCTTCTCCATTGACGGTCTTCCTACAATTTTCCCAGGTCGCTCATAATGAAAGATGACGTAGGCAGTGTGGGTCTGTAACACATTATGATACACATTAGGAAATAGGGTTGTTTTATAAGCGTACAAAATTTTAATGTAGATTTATAAGCTGTTAAACTTTACCTGAAATATGGTACTTATTCCATTTGTCCTGGCATTACTGTCCCATATACCATGTTTGCAGTAATTTGGTAAAAGGTCCGCCTGTAACAAATAATCGCAGACATTTCGGTAAGTTTGGTATAACAGTAAAAATTTGTTTCAATAATTCGTCGAACATCATGCATACCTGCGACGCCCGTACATATATATCAGCTTTTTTTTTTTTTTCAGAGGGGGAAAATGCTTTATGCATACCCCGGCTACAGTATTGCCGGGGTTATGTGGGACTCCCCGGTCTCCGGTATACCCACTAAAAACCCCCTCTAGGTGCCGCCTTCTCATTCCGGTCCCCTTGAATTCTGTCTATCTGCTCCTGTAAACTTAGAAATATGTCTGAAAAAATTAAAGGGTGAATTATATTTCCTTCGTCATTTTCTTAGGAATGTGACGGCGGCGTCGATCGACTCGCGTGATCGTATGATCAGCGAGTAAAAGTGCCATTGCTGGCACTTATGACCACTGACGGAGTCAGTGGTCCTGCGCTTTACAACGCGGTGCGACGCCGGATCGATCAAATTTATTATATCTTTCGTCACTTTCTTGGCAAAGTGACGGCGGCGTCGATCGACTCGCGTGATCGTATGATCAGCGAGTAAAAGTGCCATTGCTGGCACTTATGACCACTGACGGAGTCAGTGGTCCCGCGCTTTACAACGCGGTGCGACGCCGGATCGATCAAATTTATTATATCTTTCGTCACTTTCTTGGCAAAGTGACGGCGGCGTCGATCGACTCGCGTGATCGTATGATCAGCGAGTAAAAGTGCCATTGCTGGCACTTATGACCACTGACGGAGTCAGTGGTCCCGCGCTTTACAACGCGGTGCGACGCCGGACCGTTACAACAGTTTCACTATTTTCAACTGGAGACCTTTTTCGCTTTTTCAAGCTTTTAGGTTTTTCTTTCGCTCTCTCCTCCAGTATAAATTCTGGCTCCCGAATAGGCATGCACCTATTGTGCCGACTATCTATTAATTCGGGTAGCATGCATTCTAAATAAAATTGAACCAATTTTGGCTCCATTTCTGTTTCCCAAAACGCATCATCTCTCTCTACTTTTATAGATTTCAGCCCCTTCGGGGTCCAAAGGCAAAATATACAGTACTTTCTGTCAGTAATATGTAACTGACCTTGTACTTGATAATAATAGTGATGCGTTTTGCTCATTGAAATACCTGTTTTACGTGTGAACATGCGCCGGACAGCGGGTACTTTTTCCATAGCTTCTTCCGGCGTAAAGTTCTCCGCTGATTTGGGGCATTTAATTTCCAAAATACCCTCTTGACCGATGATTCCATCCGGTGAAGCTCCTAAGAAGGGGATGGAACTGTCGATGAAAATTCCACATTCTGCAATATCCGTGTATTGCTTCTTCAATTCTTCGCGAGCAATATTCTCGCATTCTTTTCCGTATTCCACGGCGGGTGCACTAATTATCCGCGGATACAGAAATGACTTTACTGCATTTGCGCAAGGCGTGTCACGTCGGCGACGGCACACTTGTCCAAAATTGGATGCTGTCAACAATTTGGACCTGTACTGCAACCATCTGCGGTTCTTTGCTTGTCCAATGGTTTCGTCTTCGATAGCGTGTCTTTTCTCTTGCCAGTCCTTGAGCATTTGCATATGCTTTTCCCGCTCCAGTTCATACATTTCGGACGGCATGTCTGGCTTCTGCGCATTTTGTCCATAATCGGAATCTTTCTGCGAGGGCAATTGCTTGCGTACATATCGCGCAGTCTTCGGTTCCTTCTGTTTTGCAGCTCTCTTTTCCTTTTCTTTCTTTTTCTTTTCTTCCATTTGGAGAACAACCTCGGGCGTTTTCTTCTTCATTACCGCATTCAATCGCGAGTGCACTTAGTTACTGTTGTACTCCACGAGAGCAGCTGCACATCTTCCTGTATAGGATCCTCTTTCGGCGAAATTTAATCTTTTTCCGCCAATGTACTTGGCAATTATTGCGTTCAAGCTTTCCACAGCGTTATTATTCGTGTTATAGAGTAAGCTCTCCGCATGAGCTAACACTGGACGAAGTGCTTCTTTTATGTCCTGGTACACTCCAATTTTCGTCAATTCTGGAACGATGTTTCTTTCATTCTCTTTATTCTTTCCATCGCAGAAATATTTTAGTTGTGCACACTCTTTGTGTTCACCAAACACGTGGCTCGGAACATTCTGTATATCGCCATGCAAATTCCTTGTTTTTTCTTCGATTGATACATTCTGATTGTATCTAAACTTTGCGGCTTTTACGATGTCCGTGCGCATCCGGCGAATGCTACTTTCCACAGATTGCCGCAATGGTCCAGGTGTAGTCTTCTTCACAATCGCTTTCATTTTTGTACAGAAGTTTCGCAACAAATGATTCGTGCATTCAATTTTTTTTACACGAATCTGTCTCTTGTATGGATCAGCATCAATAATCTTCTTATACACGCTGCTGTCCCCATCGGCAATCAAAGTAGAATAAACGAGTCCACGTTTTTCTACTATAGCATCGCTTTCCATAGCAGTCGATGCTCGAGATGCGTTCCAGTTTTTGAAGCATGTGTGCTTTCGGGGTTCTTTCTTGTTTTTCGCAGCAATCCGACAAATTCTGCAAACTTTATTTCGAACGCCGTAAAATAAAACTTTTTTCGTGTGATAGCCAACTATCACGCCGACTCCAGACGCAGAATCGTAACAACTACTGCGGTAGGATCTCTTCATCCAGGTTCCGTCAGCCACAACGGGGATGTGAGGGATCCCTGATTCGGAAAGAACGTCGCCTCTTTCAATCGCCAAACGTTTTTCTTCTTCAGCCGCTGCTAGCATCTCTTCTTCTGCAGCGGCAATTGCGGACTTGACGAATTCGTCTTGATCCTTCACGAAGTCTCTCTTCGACATGCAACGTATGTTCACTCCTGCAAAAGTGTGTTGCAACTGGGCATAACTGCCTCCACATAAAATTGTTGCATTAACGGCGCCCTGATTGCAATCCACTTCTTCGGCTTCGTCCGATTGATTGCAGATTTCAGCTTTGTAATGGCATAAAGTGCACATTACGCTGAAGATGCTCTTGAAGCCACGCCGTTTCACACCAGTTATTCTTAGGTGTTCAATGCCACAGTCTTCCCTACCTTTTGCATGCTTACCTATTTTTTGCAATTGAGCAAGCACATTTGGGAAATTCATTATATCGTTGCTATTTAGGAGACTCGATTGCTCTTGTGGCTCGTCCTTCCCAACTTTTTCTATAACGAAGTTTTCCTCTTCGTTACTTTGTATATCAAATTCTTCAAGTGCCTCTTCAGTTTCTCCGGAACTGACCGTATCAGTATCTTCATCGGATGGCGAGTACATTATCTCTTGTCGCGTATGATGTCGTCCGTCGGAGGTTGATGGTTCCTCTACAAGACGTTCCCCGGCCACTTCTTCTAGATATTGTTCTACGGCAGTGTCGTCTGCCGTTTTTGCGCCTTCTTTTTTCTTCTTCTGAAGGGCTAAAGACATTCTCTTTACGCGATATACTTTCCGTTTCGATAATCTCTTTGCGTACGCACGTAATTTTCGCGGACGAGACGGAGAATTATTGTCCATATCTTCTTGCACATCCTGCATATTCACATTTAGAGTGCCACTCATTTTACACTAAACCAACAAACACAACACAAACACAATGCAACGCAACGCAACTCAAAAAACAAAAAACGTAAACGCGAACCGTGAACGCGAAACGTGAATCCGAAGATTCGTCTGTGGTGCGTTCTAAAACAAATGACACTTTACAGACCACGTGCAACGGCACAGTCAGTCAGGAATCGGCGGGCTCCATCTACCGCTGCTGGAGGGGGAAACACCTACAGGAGCGGTGGTTGTGTGTGCGTGAACTGCGCCTGCATCAGTCACGCACACATAACCACCGTTCCTGTAGGTGTTTCCCCCTCCAGCAGCGGTAGCTAGGGCCCGGGGATCCTTGCCACTCAGTCAGTTCCAAGCAAGCGACACAGGGCGAGTATGGCTAATTCGAAAAATGTAAGTATTATATTGTATATTATTATACTGATTGTGAGTGACTCTCTAGCTAGAGTATTCAAAGGCGATGCCGCCAATAAGCCGCGCCTCGCTGAGTTTTGTGAATTTCGATGCTCGTGACGAGATTTACTACGACGTATTGAAAAATTCTTTATTCTTCATCGCATCGATATGGCAGTGATACCAATGAATTCCTGGCGTTCTCCCGATTAAAATCATGTCATGTAAATCGGACTATTTTTAACGATGCGTGGGGCCACTTTCATCGGCACGACATTGATTGACGCCATTTTCGCAAAGATCTGTTGAGAAATGCAGAACGTGGATTTCGTCACTTCCACGAAACTCAGCGAGACGCGGTTTATTGGCGGCATTGTAACCGAGAGCTGGCTACATAGGGGTCCACATGTCTCGATGCAATCACAGTTCTTATGTAGCCAGCTCTTACCCCGGGTTTACACCAACGCGAACACGAACAAAAACATTGTTCGCAAACGTTTTCGTTTATTGTTGCCGTGTTCACACCGTCGTAAATAGAACAAAACGTTCATATACGATTCTTATACTGAGTTTTGTTCATGTTTGCGGCGGTGTGGACACGGCAAGAACAGACGAAAACGTTCGCGAACAATGTATTTGTTCTTGTTCGCCTTGGTGTAAACCCGGGGTTAGACTATTGTCTTTGAGGGCTCTAGCGAGAGAATCACGCTGTACAATCCTACTATTTGCCATAAAATAATACATTCATCATTTCATTTCCAGATGAAAGATACTGTACCCGCCGTATCGGCGGAGAGTGGAGGAGAGGGGGAGAAGGAGAAGCAGGAGGAGAGGAAAGAGGAGAAGAAGGAGGATAAGGAGAAGAAGGCGGAGGAGAGGGCGGCCAAGTTAGAAAAAACTGTTGCAAAAGTAAGTTATGTTGAATCTGTGTGTATAGTATTGTCTCCGTATGTGGTCGTTGATCGGAACCGATGTGGGGCTCCTGTTGTGAACAGATCCCTAATTCCGAGTGTTCGTTTCTCGCTTCTTTCTGGCCGAAGGGGGGAGCGATATGGAAAGCTTTGCCTGCGCGACGGCCGCGAACACAAAGGACGGAGTGTCAGGCGTCGGAAAGACGGAGCGAGACAAAACATCAACGCGTCGTCTGTCTCGTACCGTCCTCGCTCGCTTCCAGTGCCTTTGTTTGCTCTCGTTCCATCTCGCTCTCGCCTTCGCCGGACAAGAGTGAGACAGAAATGATGGGAATAACGAAAAGTCCACATCGTGTACACCAAACTGGGCCCGTAATGAGACAATACTGTATTATTATTGAAAGTGGTATAACTCGGGCTATACTTCCGAATGGCCCCAGTGGCCGATCGACACGACGTTTCGGGGGTAGAGTGGGATGAGGTGTGGACCCTAAATCTAAAATTGTTGCTTCGGGAATTTTTTAGTTTCCGAGATATTAATAAAATACTTTTAGTATGTCTGTGATTTATTCCGACATAACGCATTCCACTTTCCGCTTTGTCCCGGGAATTAGTATTGGTTTGGGGTAGATTAGGGGGGAGGGAGGTGCGCGCCCGCTTGCGGGCGCGAAAAGCATGGTAGCGAACCGATGTGAGTTTGGAGATTTGAACCAGCAACTTGCGAATGCGACCCATTCTACTATATAGGGTATATAGTATACATATACATTCTACTGATAGTGAATATTCTAGGGCGTGATTCTAGAGGCCAAAATAAGACGAAAATATAGAATACAATTTTTTAATATTGCGCTTCGTTATCGAGAAAATTGACTTTGAATTTCAGCTAAATACGCGTGTCTTTCCGGCGCCTGGGGAGCACGCGGAGGTAAGGGGAACGCGTCCAGCAGTTCGTAAAACAGTTTGAGGGGACGGGGAGGGTCGCCGAGTAAGGGTGCCTACACCTACGTCCAAAAAAATTTAAAAATAAAATTAACAATAATTTTTTATTAATATTCTGGAAACTAATAAATAGCCGAAGCTAAAATTTTAGATTTAGGGTCCACACTCCCCCCTCCAAACCTCATCTCGATTGGCCACTGGGGCCATTCGGAAGAATATCCATAACTCGATCTGTAGCTAAAAAATCGTTTATTTTCTTTAACATTTTTATTGATTATTATTCCATAATAAAATTGGATATTCTTCCGAATGGCCCCAGTGGCCAATCGAGATGAGGTTTGGAGGGAGGAGTGGGGAGGGGGTGTGGACCCTAAATCTAAAATTTTAGCTTCGGGTATTTATTAGTTTCCAAAATATTAATAAAAAATTATTGTTAATTTTATTTTTAAATTTTTTTGTACGGTAGGTGCAGGCACCCCTACCCGGCGACCCTCCCGTTCCCCCAAACTGTTTTACGAACTGCTGGACGCGTTCCCCTTACCTCCGCGTGCTCCCCAGGCGCCGGAAAGGCACGCGTATTTAGCTGAAATTCAAAGTCAATTTTCTCGATAACGAAGCGCAATATTAAAAAATTGTATTCTATATTTTCGTCTTATTTTGGCCTCTAGAATCACCCCCTGGAATATTCACTGTCAGTAGAATGTATATGTATACTATATACCCTATATAGTAGAATGGGTCACATTCGCAAGTTGCTGGTTCAAATCTCCAAACTCACATCGGTTCGCTACCATGCCTTTCGCGCCCGCAAGCGGGCGCGCACCTCCCTCCCCCCTAATCTAGCCCAAACCAAACTAATACCTGGGACAAAGCGGAAAGTGAAATGCGTTATGTCGGAATAAATCAACAGACATAGTAAAAGTTTTTTATTAATATCTCGGAAACTAATAAATTCCCGAAGCAACAATTTTATATTTAGGGTCCTCACATCATTCCCACCCTACCCCCGAAACCTCGTGTCGATCGGCCACTGGGGCCATTTGGAAGTACAGCCATAAAATTACACAAGTTTATAGTTTTAAAAACATTACCCGATTTGATTTACGGATGCGAATATTTTTAAGTTGATTCAAAAGCATACCCTTAAATATCCCAATGTATGAATAAATCGACTTATACCACTTTAAGAAATAACGGCTCATATGTAGGCGTCGAACTAGAAAATGTAATTTTTATAATATTGTTTCAGATGAAAAAGGAGATTAAAATTCTAAAGTATGGCGAGGGGGGGCGCCGTGGTGGCCGCCGAGGAGGCCGCCGAGGAGGCCGCCGGGGAGGCCGCCGGGGAGGCCGCCGTGGAGGCCGCCGTGAAGGCCGCGGCGGCAACCCAATAATAATTAATAATTTTTAATTTAAAATAAATATATATATATAACATTATAAATTCTCGATGATTGTTTATTTTTTTGTTTTAATAGAATGTAAAACTTTCACATTTTCTATCGTATCGGCGTGAACGTTTCAGTAACATACTGCTTAGATTTTCCAGATGAAAATGAATTTAAACACGATATTTCGGATTATTTTTAGCTTTATTAGATTTGAAATGTTACGCATTTATATTTAATTATCTAGTACAGTTCTAGAAATAATCCGATTCACGCCGTATTTGGATTCATTTTAATATGGAAAATCTCAGCAGTGTGTTACTGAATATTGAAAACGTGACGTTTTACATTTTATCAACACTGTATGCCTCTCCAACTGAGATTACAAGCCGCCGCCGAACAGCCCAAGTCCTCGCTGGTCTCGCGGGTATCGCGAACAGAACCCTAATTCCCAGTGTTCGTTTCTCGCTGCTTTCTGGCAGAAGGGGGGAGCGAGATGGAACGCTTTGCCTGCGCGACGGCCGGGAACGCAAAGGACGGAGTGTCAGGCGTCCGAAAGACGGAGCGAGACAAAACATCAACGCATCGTCTGTCTCGTACCGTCCTCGCTCGCTTTCAGTGGCTCTCGCTCGCTCTCGTTCCATCTCGCTCTCGCCTTCGCCGGACAGGAGTGAAACAGAAGTGGTGGAAATAGCGAAAAATCCACATAGTGTACCCCAAACCGAACCCGTAACAAGACAATACTGTAGTATCTTTTATTTGAGTTTATCCAGATATTATCTTTGCCCATTTCTATTCTTTTTTTTTTATTTATTTATTTATTTATTAACGGGAAGGCCCTTTAGTATAAAAAGATTATAACAACAAAGATAATAAAACAAAGAAAGAAAACAAAAATAGAAAATAAATACAACAATAAGTAATAACAAGAAAATAAAACAAAAATAAACATAATAAAGAAACAATAGAACACATTTTACTTTGACAAACATCGTTTAAATAAGTGACCTCTGAACAACGCAAATGAGACCGCAAAAAAGTCAATTTCTAACGGGCAATGATTCATTGCATCCATGGCCCGATTAATGGGATCAACAGTATAATGAAAGTAAGCAGGGACAGACGTTACAAAAAGAGGTCTCGGACGTAACGACCGTTGCGGGGCATGAAATGAAATCATTGCAACGAGTTCCCGACAGTTAATCAGACCATGGATTACTTTATAGAGAAATAATAAGTCGGTACAGACACGGCGATCGCTAAGACTTGCAAGTCCAGTCTTACGCAAGGCAGGCACATAATCATGATCGTCAAACCTCATAGGGCTACCAGAAAGTCTCATGGCAAGTCTAAGAAACTTATGCTGCACCCTTTCTATTAAGTTAACATATTGCTTATGCTTAGGGGACCAGATAACTGACGCATATTCAACCACTGGCCTAACTAGTGCAACATATAATAACTTCAGTGTCCTGATTTGTCTGAAATGTTTGCCAAAACGGGCGATAAACCCAAGGGTCTTCATCGCCTTACGAGTGATAATGCTATAATGGTTACGAAAATCTAAACCAGAATTAAACATAACACCAAGGTCCAAGATCTCAGTCACAACTGTAAGTGGGGTGTCGCAAAGCATATAAGACGATTGGATACAATTGATAGCCCTATGAGTCCTGGCAACCTTACATTTACCGGTGTTAAGGTACAACTTATTGGCGGTACACCACTCCTCAAATCTCGTTAGATCCATCTGCAACATTTCAACATCGGCGGGCGCACTAATAGAACGAAAGATTTTCAGATCATCAGCATACATGAGAAACTTGCTATGCAGAAAAACAGCGCTAAGATCATTAATAAAAAGAAGGAACAGGAGAGGACCTAGATGTGAACCTTGAGGTACTCCTGACGTTACATTAACAGGATCAGAGCGCTGATCATACACACTGACAATCTGCACACGGCCTTCCAAGTAGCTACTAATCCAGTTAAGAAGCGAACCATTGATCCCGGTTGAAACTAACTTATTATATAAAATACCATGATCAACTGAATCAAATGCTTTCCGGAAATCAGTGTATACTGTATCAACTTGCAAACCCGAGTTCAAAGCTGATGAAACGAAGCTGTGATAAACCGCTAAATTAGATGTCGTCGATCTACCAGGAACAAATCCATGCTGCTCTTCACAGATAACATTTGCAAGACAGGGTGTTAAATGCTCAGTAATAATTTCCTCAAAGGTCTTAGGTATAACAGATAATTTACAAACCGGCCTATAGTTTCTGACATCAGAGCGATCACCCGCCTTGAATACAGGAGAGACCAAAGTGGTCTTCCAAGCTGCTGGGAAGGTCCCAGTTGAAAGAGAGGAGTTAAAAATATGCCAGAGGGGCCTAGAAAGAATAAATGAACACTCCTTTAAAAACTGAGGCGGAATACCATCATAACCTGGACCTTTCGTGGAATCTAGTGCCACGAGCTTAGAATATATTTGGCTTATTGAAATAGATACCGAGTGAATATTCAAATCACCAACAGAGGATAAACCGGGATTCAAGACAGGCGCCGCTCCGGACTGGGGATTATATACAGAACCAAAGAATTCAGCAAAAAGATTAGCAGCTGCCAAATGCGTTGAAACAGAGTTACGGTCTAGGTGTACCTTAGCAGGAATACTTTGCGGACTTCGCACGGAATTAACAAATTTCCAAAAACAAGAAACATTATCCGACACAGCACTCTCCACGCCATCGATGTAAATACGATGATCACGCAATAAGGCCGCCTTACATTTAGAACGAAGACTAGAAAAGTGCAGATAGTCACCGTGTCCACCCGACCGCTTAAAGGCTCTATGCGCTATCTTCTTATAACGGATCAGGGACCTCAAACCAGGGGAAAACCAGTGCGGAAACGTAGATCGAACGACTGACCGAACAGGAATAAAGGCATCAATTACCCAATTAATATGACCATAAAGTCGCTCAAGGGCAACATCTGGCTCAATGTCTCCAGTCTCTTTATCCCAGTCGATAGAATTTAAGTAACCCAATACACTAGGGTAATCACCATGTTTGAAGTCCCTATATTCGATGTTACCACCCACAAGATCAGGGCATACAAAAAGATCGCTAAATAACATATACAAAGGTGGGTGGTAAACATCAGGTAAAACAAAAGAATCAATAGCACGGTCAACTAAGACTTTAGCACTGCTCACAAAAATAAGGTCCAACATCGCGTCGTATTCATTAAAGACAGAATTAACTTGGGTAAGATTACAATAACTTGCACAACCAAGGAGGAGATCAATAGCAGCTGATTCATTCGATGACACTCCGGATCTTTTGAAACACGCTACATCCAAGTCGTTAAACCACACCGCGTGTGGCAAATTATAATCCCCGAACAGAGAGAAAGTATCCTCACTGTATTTGTGGAATAATTCACTAATACAATCAACATGAGTCGCGTAAAGTGAAGAATGTGACGAAGGCGGAAAATAAACAGAACCAACCAATAGATGTTTATTATCACCAAGGTGAACTCGAACAAACACTTGCTCGACATTAGAACAGCTGATCGTAATAGGACTGGACGGTAACGAATCTTTGACTGCGATAAGAACTCCCCCTCCCCTAGTAAGACAACTTGTATAACAGGTTCTATCACACCTATACACGATGTAATTTTTTAGACCAAGCTCAGCAGAAGAGATAGCGGAAGTGAGCCAAGTTTCAACTAATATAATAATATCGTATGACACAGCGGAAGAAATAACCGAATTACATAAAGTGTCGAGCTTTGTACGCAGACCACGGACATTTTGAAAATAAACTAAAGGGCCTGAATTTAGTTTTTTTGCGCAGAGTTACTATGAGATCTACCCGGCACAATCTTCGGAATTCCATGAGAGTAACGTATAGTCATGTGAGTGTCACCCAGCTCATGAAGATCACGCAGCTTCAACCTAAGCTGTGAAAGAGTCTCCCGTTGATGCTTTGTTTTGTCATCCGAAATCTTGACAGGTCCATTATAGCGATGTTTGTTCTGGAGAATCTTCTTAACAGTAGCAGCAGAATCGAGACGCACACATAGAGGCCTGCAGGATGTCGTGCCTTTCTTGCCAAGGCGATAAACAGTAAAATCCTGGGAGCCAAGAGGACATATGTCGGACAAGACAGCACGCACACCCTCAACATCCGCAGCTTTAGCCACCTCCAACGAGGAAACTCCAGACTCCGATAACCCAAAAATTATGACATTCCTGGACCTGTACTCCCTATCATTCAACTCCTCAAAGATATTCTCTAGCAGCTTCGCCGTGATTCATTCAAGCCTTCCTTACGAGAAAATAGTAATAGAGGAAATGCGGCAACAGCGCGATATACCTCTCGATACGTCTCGGCAACTATGTCTTTCCTATATTTATCGGCTAGCTTGGACTTCTACCGGTTCTGATGGTAAATGGCGCGAAAATACCATCAGCGCTGGGGCGGAGAATCCTTGAAGCTTCATTCTGTCATTTCTCGAGTCTGTCTCAGTACACGATTCATAAATTCATTATTATTTCAACGTACGATGCTTATTAGCGTTCAAACGCACCAGACCACCCTGCACGAATGTCTACCGGAGGCAACTATACCCGCAAAAACCTTCTTCTTGCCGATTCCAGGACGAAAGTCGGTTGAAACGGTTTGTTTACTACATCGCGTATAGGCAGGATCGGCGAAATCATTATGCAAGTCATGTGCCGCATAAGGACGCCAGCAGAATGGGACGCTAAAAAACTATATCGCACGCTTAATAATAAAGGAATCCAACTCCCACATAAACGAAATGTACACCCCGTAAAGACAAATCATATTAAATAGAAAACAGGTGCAAAAATTTGGGGGCACCAAAAATTTTCTTGCATACGGGCGCCAGCTAACCTCGCGTCGGCCCTGCGTATACGTCACGCTGGTGCTACGTGCTGCGGTATACCACTAGCGCCACCAACGGAGAAGCCTTGAAGCCTCATTCTGTCAGTTTTCGATTCATAAATTCATTATTATCTCAACGTACGGTGGTTATTAGCGTTCAAACGCACCAGACCACCCTGCACTGATGTCTGCTAGAGGCAACTGTACCCGCAAAAACTTCCTTCTGGCCGATTCCAGGACGAAAGTCGGTTGAAACGGATTGTTTACTACACGCGTATACGTACACGCTTTTCTTAGCTTGTGTGAGCGTACGCACACATTCAAGGCCCGCTGAGACGGCAGCCTTAAGAAACTGCTAAAGAGTCTCTCTTCCAAAACAAAGGCGGGTAGTGTTCAATTTTAGATTTCGGCCACAATTCCGGGTACGTTTAACAAAGAGTTAATTCCACATAAGAAGGTGGTTAAATACCTTGGGGTGCAGTTGGACTATCTTATAAGGGGAAATAAACATTTCGACTTACAACTTCAAAAAGCTAATCGTGCCTTCCTCGCCAATAGTAGACTTTTTTATAATAAACAGCTCTCTAAATAAGCTAAATTAATTCTATATATGTTGTTAGTTCGGCCAATAATTACGTACGCGGCTCCAGTTTTATGGAACTCTAACCATACCTGCATGGAAAGAGCCAGAGCCCTAGAAAGAAAATGCTTTAGAGCTTGCCTGAGTTTGTATCGTACTCCGGAATCAAATTGGCAATATTACGTGAAAAATCAAGTACTATACGATACAGCGAATATTACAAGAATAGATTCTTTCTTGATTTCCCTTACTAGGGACTATTTCAGTAGTTTACCCGATATCGACAACCCGGTCATTCAGTCTCTAGCGTATTCAAGATTTTCCGACAACCACTAAACAGCTTTCTACGGGTTACCTGACCCCGCAGGCCTTCCCTATGTGCGACTGCCTAGGTTTAATTCAGGATTCCAACAACATCCCAATAATTTTCCACTGGCGTCGGAACAAAGTGGATAAGAGGATTGCGTTTACACACGAAGATCTTATTATCAACCGTGATAGATTTAAGTACTCACTCACTATTCCGAAAGTTGATCGCACAGACTTCAGCCGTCTAAATTATCAGAAATTCTGGTGGCTTACAGACACGAGTGCACATATGGCAGAGCTAGTCGCCCGCCGTGACTACCTCTAGAACAGGAGAGATTGAATTATTAAGTCTGACAAGGGGAGGCCGCTACATCTGGGACACGGATTTTGATGAAACTCATATATGTTGTAGTGTAGGTGTAGTAGACCAATATATGTCTCACATGTTGGGTCCACTACCCCATAGTTTCCGAAATATTAATAAAAAAAGATGTTTATGCGTTTACGAACAGAAGCGATAGCGAAGTTTATTGTAATGATGAATAGCGGCGCGTGTAAAGGGCAGGTACCTCGCACCGGAACATTCGCAGTTTCGATTCTCACTGGAATCATTTTTTTTTCTATAAATGTATTTTCAGTGCCAATTTATATTGACATGATACAGTACGCATGGTATGCTAGTAAACTAACAGACAATAGAAACATTTTTCTAAATGTAAATCAGGTACAATTTCCACCTGAAATTAGAACAAAAAATGTACCTGTGGCCATACATCTTTTATTAGCTGTGCATGGTGTCGTGAATTTTATTGTTTCATTTGTTTTTACGATAAATGTCATATTTTAGAATGTAAAAATTGTACTTTATCTTTTGAGAAATAAAAAAATACAAAATACATTTATAGAAAAAAAAAATGATTCCAGTGAGAATCGAACTACTCACAGTGGTGCCTTTTCCCGAAAAGCTGGGCAAAAGTCAATTTCTGAAGTGAATAGCAGCTTCTTGATAGTATGGTACATTTAATATACAGTATTGTCTCCGTGTGTGCCCGGTGGTCGGGACTGGCGTTGGACACTCAGAATGCGCAGATCCCTAATTCCGAGTGTGCGTTTCTCGCTTCTTTCTGGCCGAAGGAGTGAGCGAGATGGACCGGTTTTCTTGCGCGCGGGCGTGCGGGCACTCAGATGGAATCGTGACTGCCCAACGCATGCGCGCGACGGTCAGATAGCCAGGCACGGCACAAGTCTTTTTTGCGCCCTAGACAAACTTTTCAAATTACGCCCTATATTATAATACATTTATTTGAGATTATTAATAACCTTACTTTGAATTTTTATTCGTAGTTTAATCCACTTATAGTACAACTTGTAATATTTAATTCTAAAGTTTATTTTCAGCAATAGCAGCAATGAAAATACATACCATTTTGCACCTCTTGTCGACTTTCTGCCCTAGGCAGACGTCCAATTTTGCTTATAGGGACGAAAGTCGACAAGTGGTGCAAAATGGTATGTATTTTCATTGCTGCTATTGCTGAAAATAAACTTTAGAATTAAATATTACAAGTTGTACTATAAGTGGATTAAACTACGAATAAAAATTCAAAGTAAGGTTATTAATAATCTCAAATAAATGTATTATAATAAAGGGCGTAATTTGAAAAGTTGGCCTAGGGCGCAAAAAAAAACTTGAGCCGGGCGTGCGTCAAGTTTTTGCGTTGCGGTTTCGTGCTTCCATATGTGCCTGCGACCATCGCGCACGCCCGTCGCGCACGCAAAGGACGGAGTGTCACGGCGCCCGAAAGACGGAGGGAGACAAAACATGAACGCTGTCGTCTGTCTCGTACTGTCCTCGCTCGCTTTTAGGGGCTCTCGCTCGCTCTCGTTCCATCTCGCTCTCGCCTTCGCCGGACAAGAGTGAGACAGAAGTGGTGGGGATAGCGACAGGCCTACATCGTGTACACCAAATCGGGTACATATGGAGACAATACTGTATATACATCAGTGCAACAAATGCCGTTTGAAAATTTAAAATATAGTGGTCGGTTAATGAGATATAGGCTATCAAAGTTGACGAAATTTCGTACTTTTTAGATGGCTTGAAAACGCTCGCACGTTTAATGTATCAGGCAAAGTTTATTTTTAAAAAATTCATATGTAACACATTTTACCATCAAGATACGTGTTATAAACATACATTTTGCACATGAGTAATGCAAAATATCTTTGAAGTTACTCTTGTACTTCCCTTCTCAAGATGTCCTAAATCCTACTCATATTTTAGTACAACGGAAGGAAAATAGTTACTTTATTCACCGAACTTCACTCAGTTAAAGGTTTCTTGACGTAAAGTAATATGTGAAGTATGATATCCAATTGCAAAATCTTGCGCATATTTGCGCCTTTTTAAGATATCTGCATTTAAAGTGCCTATTAGTATCTATCTACGCTCTCCGTGAACGAACTCTTTCAGGTCTGCACTTTTTGGTTTGTGGGAATTTTGTTCATAGACAATTATTAATAATAAGAGTTTAAATCTGAACTTCAAATTTTTTTAAACAAAATGGCGGATCCAATATGGCGGACATGTATATTAAAAAGTTGATAGATCTGCACGAAAATTGGTATCCCATTCTTCTTTGGGTCGCTGATTACGAATCTGAACTTCAAAATTTTGAAAACAAAATGGCGAATCCAATATGGCGGACATGCATATTAAAAAATTGATATTACTTGTGCTTTCTGAGCTTTCATTTACATTTTCTTGGTGACATACTACCATTTCGAGTACCTTCAGAGGAATCTTTTTTTTTGCGGTTTGGAATAGCATCGGTAAGAGTAATATAAGGGTCAGAGTGCAGCAATAATCGTTGGAAAATATCCTGATTCGTCCTTTTTCGGGATGTCTTAAGATTGTAACCCTTCCTGTACAGCTTACACAGTTTGTGACATGATTCCAGGACCTCTATCAATTTTTTAATATACATGTCGGCCATATTGGATTCGCCATTTTGTTTTCAAAATTTTGAAGTTCAGATTCGTAATCAGCGACCCGAAAAACAATAGGATACCAATTTTCGTGCAGATCTATCAATTTTTTAATATACATGTCCGCCATATTGGATTCGCCATTTTGTTTTCAAAATTTTTAAGTTCAGATTCGTAATCAGCGACCCGAAAAACAATAGGATACCAATTTTCGTGCAGATCTATCAATTTTTTAATATACATGTCGGCCATATTGGATTCGCCATTTTGTTTTCAAAATTTTGAAGTTCAGATTCGTAATCAGCGACCCGAAAAACAATAGGATACCAATTTTCGTGCAGATCTATCAATTTTTTAATATACATGTCCGCCATATTGGATTCGCCATTTTGTTTTCAAAATTTTTAAGTTCAGATTCGTAATCAGCGACCCGAAAAACAATAGGATACCAATTTTCGTGCAGATCTATCAATTTTTTAATATACATGTCGGCCATATTGGATTCGCCATTTTGTTTTCAAAATTTTGAAGTTCAGATTCGTAATCAGCGACCCGAAAAACAATAGGATACCAATTTTCGTGCAGATCTATCAATTTTTTAATATACATGTCCGCCATATTGGATTCGCCATTTTGTTTTCAAAATTTTGAAGTTCAGATTCGTAATCAGCGACCCGAAAAACAATAGGATACCAATTTCCGTGCAGATCTATCAATTTTTTAATATACATGTCCGCCATATTGGATTCGCCATTTTGTTTTCAAAATTTTTAAGTTCAGATTCGTAATCAGCGACCCGAAAAACAATAGGATACCAATTTTCGTGCAGATCTATCAATTTTTTAATATACATGTCGGCCATATTGGATTCGCCATTTTGTTTTCAAAATTTTGAAGTTCAGATTCGTAATCAGCGACCCCGAAAACCCCCGACCACCAATTTCTGACAAAATTGTAGTACGTTTAAGGGTTTTGCCGCTTTTTTTGCGATTTGGAACCACTGTGCGACTGGGATTCCGGTGCTTACGCTCTTCTGTATATATTAGTTTTTTAAGATTATCTGTAAGTTTAGCATAGTTTTTATTTAAATTTAGGGTTGGCGTTAGATTGGGTAAGGGATTTTTATCTTCCTTTTGGCTGTTTTTTTCCCCTTAGTTTCTACATCCTTCTGTGGCGTTAAATGTGCAATTCTTTCCTAGAATTTACTGTTCCAAAGTGTAATACCAAAGAATTGTCTTCCAATATTGTTTAGCTAAGAGTTTCCACCACGTGAAACAATTAGTCTTCTAATGTAAAAAAAAAGAGAACGTTTGGCAATTTTTTCAAATGTTTGTTAACGCCTATTACTTATGTTGAGTGTACAATATTCTTGTTAATGAACATTTAAAAAAAAAAAAAAAACAGTTCTCGTCTGATCACTGAAGTTAAGCGGCATTGGGCGTGGTTAGTACTTGGATGGGTGGGTGACCGCTTGGGAATAATACCGCGTGTTGTTGGCATATTTTTTTGTCTTTGCTCTTTTTGTTATTTGTACCTTCCGTTTTTATTTTTAAACGGATTTATTTATATCGTTATATTTTTGAGAAAACGACTTTAAAGCTCGCTACGGCGCGTTTACTTGCATTGGTCCGCCTGTTACTTTTTACGCTCTTGCTCTCGCAGTTTTTCGAATTTTTCAATGAAACCTTTTTTAAAATATTTCTAGAACTTGCAAAAAAATTATCACTGCTGTCCAGCGGTCGCTGGCAGCTCTCCGAACGCCGGGACGGCGTATGTTTGTAGTGCAGAGATGGACAAAGAATTATTTGAAATAAAAATTTGTTTACGAAATTTTTACATCAAATAATTTTTTGCCCATCTCTGCAGGAGACAGCCTTCGCCGGCCGCCGATCATCTCGTTCTTTTATCGATGTCGTTTATGAATGTATGTCACTTGTCAGGCGATCATTGCAGTCACGTCTTGCATCGTTTTATTCGATGTACAGAACTGAATTTTTGTCAACGACCATACCACGCTGGATAAACACCAGTACGGCCACGGCGCTCAGTGACGCAACAGCCAAGCATTCCAAATTCTAAGTATATCGACATTATATTAAATAATCAAGTACGAAAAACTCAATCGCGATACCATTATCATCCGGTAAAACGGCAGAGTCAAAAGAGCAGAAAGAAACCGAAGAAATTTCCCGAGAAATCGGAAGTAATGAGAGAAGCAGCAGCATTCTAACCTCACCTAGCGACGCATGGCCAGCGTCGCACAGGAGAAGTATTGAAAAGTTTTTGGACGGGGAGTTATCCCCGAGCCAAATAAAAAAGATTATTCCACACAGTGATGGGAAAAAATCCACAAAAAGGAAAATCGAAGCAATCCCAACGTCGATTCCGAAGATGGCCAAAGGCAAAAAACCCAAGGAGCACACGCCGAACGAAGAAGAGATGTATTCTATCGACAAACTGATAGCGGAAAACAAAAGCTTAAAACAAGAACTCGAAAAATTAATAGAAACCGTAAAGCAACTCAAGGCAGCAAAAGACCAGCAACCATTTGCTGTAGTAAGCCCAAAAAAGGCACACCTAACCTACAACACGACCACGTGGAGAAAGGAAAGCAGACAGCAGCAGATTCACGAATACAGGCGATAAGGTACAAGAACCAGTCAAACAGGGAAAAGGAAAGCGAACTTCTATCCCAGCAGCCCAGAACATCAACCTCAACTTCTGCGGTACCAGCAGCATTTCAAGCCACCGCACCAACTAAAGCAGGGTCAGACCGCAGCCAGGCAACGAGAGGAGATCCACAAGGACCGAAGGCAACAGACAGTAAGAATAATAACACACCAATAAAAACAAACCCCCACCTATTAATATATTATATCAAGACCCAAAAGAAACTATAGAATTAATTCAAAATAAGGCAGCACGAATAAAATTCCACGTAAAGAGAATAAGCAGCGCCAAACATATATTACAATTGCAATCAGTTGCAGATTTTGATGAAGTGAAGGATATTCTCAATGAAGCAAATACAAGCTACTATTCTTTTACACCGAAAGACCAGAAAAATTATAATTACCTTTTAAAGGGTCTTCCGCAATCCTTCTCTGAGCAAGAAATTGCAAATGACCTGCAATCAATCGCAGGAGAAAACCTTCATTTCATCAAAGTTAATAGATTTAAAACACCAAGAGCAGAAAAAGAACATACCCTGATAACCAGATGTATGCGATCTGACGTCAGATTGGCAGCAGGGTCTGCCGTGAGAGCGCAGAGCCTGACGTCAGATCCGTAGTCATCTATGTCCGCATTAGGATACGTTCTGAGGTACAGAGCCTGACATCAGGACCCTGACGTCAGATGGGCAGCAGATGCGCATCAGATCCTGCCGTTCGCCTGACACGTATAACAGCGCCATCTGAAGGCCAGAATTACCAAACTATTCCCTACACGTGACGCCACACGGCTGTCCCTACCCTTACATAACCATCAAGCAAATTCTACAGTTTATTAAATAATTAATGCTACTTATTTCAAAAAGTATTTACTCTTTTTTTATTAATATACATGATCGGTGATTACAATTGTTACAAAATAATATAAGTAGCGCATATAAATCCAAAGAGGGACTTTCAACATTTAAATTTACAAATCCACGTCCCGTAACCACTGGTACCTAGTAGGGGCGATATCAGAAAATTTCATTCCATATTTTCGACTTCTTTTTTGTGTAAAAGCATCATGTTTCCTGTTGTGTTAGCGCTGAAAACAAACACAATATTAGTATAAAATTAAACGTAACGTATGAATAAACAGGATACATGCGATACTTACTTCAGCTTCATCTCCGCACATTACACACCCTAGGCGATCATGCATGCTCCTGCGAAAATTAACATTTATAAGAAAACATATGTTAAATTATTATCTACTAAACAAGACGCCAAACATTCGCATGTCGCGCGTAACCCTACTTTTCTATCTCGCAGATAATAATGTAAATCTCGATTTCCGCGACGTAGATAATTGGAAATTATTCAATTCCATAATGACGTTTACCTTCTCGATACGTCGAGATGATTTGTCTGGATATTGTTGCTTAGAATCGCGTGGAATAAGTATTCTTCGAGCGTATGTACGGCTTCAACCAGAATAGATACCACTTTGACCAAAGGGTATGTAGGTATGTAGATGTACCACCAGTACTAATGTGGAATAATGGGCTACGCTCGGATTGGCTGCGCCATACTGCCGCGGTGGCGGATCGCGGCGGCGAATCCTAAGCACCGCTCTTATGGAGAAGCGTGTATCCGTTTTCCTAGGCGCGTTTTCCAACCGCTCTGTCAGTGTGTCTGTCTCGACAGCTACCTAGGCTACTCGAGACGCAACACAATGCGATGAGTGTCTGTTTTCCGCCATTTATGGCGGAATCTCCTGGCGGGCGGCGAATCGCGGCGGCCAAAACCTTGACTGCTCCAAACTGAGTCTAGCGGAGACCGCCGCGCGATCCATTTCCATAGTGGGACAGAATCCCAAGAAATAAGGAAACTAGTTGAAATCCAAAAGTTATGGGATTATGTTTTCTTTATATATTTCTTGTAAACTAATAATATGAGCATTTGTTGCGGCCGCGCAAAGCGCGACGCGTCTCGCGTTTAAATATTCACCCGCTGACTCGTATCAACAGCTGACGAGTCAGCTGAGACCGTTGACACCTCGGTGTTTACGTCAACGTCCTTTTTGACGCGCTCGCCCGGCGACCGTTAGTTCGAAAGTATCTCCGCTGTGACACGCACGCATTTTTCACTCTCCGCGCCCATTGCGCCGTTAAATCGTCGTCACTTTTGTAACGCGACCCACAGTCGTCAACGCCCACGCGTTTGTGTATCATAGAGCGTTTCTGGTTTATGTGTATTTCTGTTTGTGACGTCCAGTGGTCCAAGTAACCACTGGAAAATAAACTGTGCCAGTCCCTCAAGGGTTAAGTGTGTAATTTGCCTTCCCAACGAGTCGTCCCAGCGCCGGCAACGTTTAAAGTTCGCAACTGGCGAAATCATTGGTCCTTCGAGCCGGATACATCGTTGAAGGAAGTGCACATCAGCCGACCCCATGGCTGGTGGAAGTGAAAGAAGCGGCGAGGATGCCGCGTCCACTCCTGCGTGGCAGGCTCTCGTGGTCAAGATACGGTCCCTCATCCCGTCGGGGCAGCGCCTGCTGCCCAACTACAAAAAACTGGGTCAGGCAAAGTTCACCGTCGAGAACGCCCAGGCAAGGATCGACTCGCTGGACCAGATCTGGTCCCAGTGCCACGCGCTCCACTTGGAAGTGGAGGTACAGGTCCCCACGGCCGAGCGGCTGAAATGCTCCTATCTGGAAGACCAGGAGTTCATCAAGGCCGAAGCGGAGTTCTGGGAAGCCAAAGACTTCCTGCTGGGAGTCCTCAACTCCCTGAGCGGTCCCGTCGCCAACGGAGCAGCCGCAATCGCAGCCACCTCGTCAACCGGAGCAGCAAAGAGCCGAGCCAAGCTCCCACGCCTCGATTTTCCGCGCTTTTCCGGTGAGTACCAGGAGTGGCAGGCATTTCGCGATTTGTTCACGTCGCTCGTCATTAAAGACGCGATTCTCGACGACGTCGAGCGGCTCCAGTATTTAAAATCTTCGCTGTCCGGCTCGGCGCTAAAGGTCATCGCGCATTATACAACAACCGACGCGAATTTCGTAACCGCCTGGGCGGCCTTGATGCGTCGTTTTGAAAACAAACGGGCTCTCGTCGCGACCCACGTTCGCGCGCTCATAACAATGCCGCCGATGTCGGACGATTCTGCCGCGGAGCTAACGCGAGTGTGCGACACGTCTAATCGATCTCTCTCTCTCCTCGCAAATTTGGGCTGCCCCACCGATCAGTGGGACGCCCTCGTTATCGGGCAGGTGTGCTTGAAGCTGGAGTCCGCGCTCCTCGAGGAGTGGGAGAAGTCGCTCGGCACGAGGACCGACCCACCGACTTACGACGCATTAGATCGGTTTCTCGAGTCGCGCATTCGCTCGCGGGAGGCCACGCAAGCTCATGAGGAGGCGAAGATTCGCGCTCGCGGCGAGGTGCCTAAACCCTCGAAGTCCGCCCCTTCGTCAAAATCAGTCACCTCATCGAACGCTCGGGTGTGCGCCACGGGTGCCACGCCTGACCCCCCTCGGGCTGCGAGCAAGTCCCATTGCCCCATGTGCCGGGCGCGCCACGCCGCGTATCGCTGCAATGCGTTTCGAGCACTGCAGCCTGAGCAGCGTCGCGATTTTGCGACCACGAAACGCCTATGCTTCAACTGTCTCGCGCCCGGCCACATGGCGCCGTCGTGCCCAGTCACTGCCGTGTGCTCGCGTTGCGGTAGGCGGCATCACTCGCTGCTGCATACGGCCGACGCCGATGCAGGCGCCGATGTCCCTCCGACATCGGCCCCGGCGGTCCCGGCGCCCTCGACGACGGGCGGCGCCGCGTCCGCGAATGCAACGCTGCATGCATGCGTAACAACCGGCGCTCCGGAGGTGGGGCCAGTGTTGCTCGCCACCGCAATCGTTCGCGTTGGGTCGGCGGGTGGAGGAGACGCGACCGACATCCGCGTGCTGCTGGACCAAGGAGCCCAGACGTCCCTGATATCGGAGTCGATTGTCCAGACCCTGCATCTCCCACGTCAGCCAACTCGGACCTATCTGACGGGCGCCCTGGACGGGAAGCTTGGAATCTCCCGCGCGCAGGTGCGCCTTTCGCTAACGCCGCATCATGGGGACCGGCCAGCCATCGTGATCCAGGCGAAAGTGGTCCCGCGGGTCTCGTCGTACCTCCCGGAGTGGTCCTCTCTTCCGCAGTCGCAAGTCTCCTTCGCGGGACTCCCGCTCGCCGATCCGGAGCCGTCCACCCGTCGACCAGTCGACCTGATTATCGGAGCCGATTACTTCGGCGCGCTGTTATTGCCGGGGCTACGCCGCGGTAGCCCTTCTGCCCTAATCGCCCAAGAAACCATCTTCGGGTGGATCGTGTCCGGGCCGACCGGCCGTCCGCCCTCCGCGAGTGCAGTCAACCATATCGCGACCGAAACCGTCGCCGACGACGATCGCGTGTACGATCTGCTCAAGCGGTTTTGGGAGCTCGAAAAACCGCGAGCCCCGGCATCGCTCTCGCCGGAGGACGAGCGATGCGAGCAGCATTTTCGGGAAACGCACTCGCGTCAGGCGGACGGTCGGTACGTTGTGCGACTTCCCCTTAAAGACGGGCCTCTTCTCGATGTCGGTGCATCCCTCCCACGCGCGACCGCAATGCTTCGGTCTCTCGATCGTCGGTTGGCGCGGAACGCGACCTTGGAAGCCAAATATCGGGCGTTCCTACGCGAGTACGAGGATCTGGGCCACATGGAGGAGGTCGTCCCGGCCACCGATTGCGACGCCCCGGCCACGCGCGTGTGCCTCCCGCACCACCCGGTGATGCGGGCGACCGACGGGAAACTCCGCGTCGTGTTTAACGCCTCGAGCCCGACGTCCAACGGCACGTCGCTCAACGACCACCTACTGATCGGGCCAAAGCTACAACAGGACATCGTCACTATCCTCCTCCGGTGGCGCCTCCCTCGATTCGCGCTTAAGGCCGACATCGAGAAGATGTATCGTCAAATTCGCGTGCACCCGAGCGACGCGGAATTCCAGTGCGTGTTGTGGCATCGGCGCCCCGAAGCCGTGCCGTCGACCTTTCGGTTGCAAACCGTTACTTACGGCACCGCCGCCGCGCCCTATCTCGCCCAGCGTGTGCTGCAGCAGCTCGCCATCGACGAAGGGGGGGAGTATCCGCGCGGGCGGCGCCTCCTCGAGAACAATTTCTACGTCGATGACGTACTATTCGGCTCGGACGAGGTCGCGTCAGCTCTCGCGGAACGCGATGAACTCTGCGCTTTCCTCGCGCGCGGCGGGTTCGCATTGCGGAAGTGGGCAGCGAATCACCCGTCGCTAAGCCCGGAAGATGGGCCCTGTAACGCTGTGGCGTCCCCGGTGCCCTCTGCACCGGACGGTCCGGAATCGTGCGCTGTCCTGGGGATCCAGTGGGCTCCTCAGGAGGACGCGTTCCACTATCGGATTGCGCCCCCTTCCGCACCCGCGACGACGAAGCGCACCGTCCTGTCGGTGGCGGCGCGGCTGTATGACCCGCTCGGCTGGATATCGCCGGCGGTGGTCGTCGCGAAAATTATGTTGCAGGACCTGTGGCTGCGAGGAGCGGAGTGGGATGTTCCTCTTCCGTCGGACTTGCTGGAGAAGTGGCGGATACACATCGCTGCACTTCCCCTCCTGGAGTCAGCGCGCATTCCCCGATGGTGCGGGCTGGACACCTCCACCGTCGGTTGTGAGCTGCATGGGTTCGCCGACGCGTCGTCGAGAGCGTACGCTGCGGTGGTATACGTTCGGATCGTTCGGCGGGGCCAGATCGGGGCCCACGTCACCCTACTCGTCGCGAAAACGAGGGTCGCGCCGGTCAAGACGGTCAGCATACCGCGATTAGAATTGTGCGCCGCCGCGTTACTTGCTCGCCTTCTGCAGCGGGTGGCGTCCGAGGCTCCGTGGCCCTCCGCGGGGCTCCACGCTTGGACGGACTCGCGAGTGGTGCTCTCTTGGTTGCAACGGCACCCCTCTCACTGGAAGGTATTCGTCGTGAATCGGGTAGCGGAAATCCAATCCCTGATTCCGGCGGCCACGTGGAGGCATGTACCGACGCTCGACAACCCGGCCGATTGCGCCTCTCGGGGCATGCACCCCCGCGAATTGCTGCGTCACGACCTCTGGTAGGGGGGGGGCTTGTGGCTGTCGAGGGCGCCCTCGGAGTGGCCGGCGTCGGCTGAGCCGGACAACTCGCGGCCCATGGAGGAGGAAGCGCGAACGGCGGCGGCCCACGTTGTCGCCGTGCCGCCGCCCAGCCCGTTAGATCCGCTCCCGTATTCTTGCTCCTCCTGGCCTCAGCTTCTTCGGGTCACGGCGCGTATTCAGCGCCTGGGGCGCCGCGGGGGCAGGGGGGGGTCGGGCAACGCGGATTCGCGCGTACCGGAGTTGTGGGGGGCCCGCATCTGGTGGATTCGGTGGCTCCAGGGCACGGTGTTCGTCGAGGACATCGCCGCGATTAGGAAAGGGGCACCGGTTCGTCGAGCGAGCCCGCTTCATCAACTAACCCCTTTCGTCGACGACGACGGCCTGGTTCGCGTGGGGGGAGACTGAGCCATGCTTTGCTTCCTTACGACGCGCGGCATCCGATCGTCCTCCCGGAGCATCACATTTCGCGGCTGATCATTGAGCACGCGCACCTCAGGGCGCTGCACGGTGGGCCCCAGCTCACGCTCAGTGTCTTGAGGGGTAACTTTTGGGTTCTGCGTGCGCGGGATTTAGTTCGCGCAACGGTGCACCGCTGCACCGTCTGCGCTCGCCACCGGGCAACTACCGGGAAGCAAATCATGGCCGATCTCCCCGCTGCGCGAGTATCGCCGTCCCGCCCGTTCGAACAGACCGGGGTCGATTACGCGGGACCCATCATGACGCGCCCAGGAAAGGGTCGGGGGTACCGAGCCCATAAGGCATATATAGCCCTGTTTGTATGCCTTTCGACCCGCGCCGTGCACCTGGAGCTCGTCACGGACTACACCTCGGCGAGTTTCCTGGCCGCGTTTCAGCGCTTCGTGTCCAGGCGCGGCCGACCCAGTCGTATGCACAGTGACAACGGCACGACTTTCAACGGGGCCGCCCGGGATTTCGGAGCTGCGATTCGCGGCGCTGTGGAGTCGCCTGAGGTCGCGGCGTTCACCGGCGCAGAAGAAATCCACTGGTCGTTCATTCCCCCCGCCGCTCCGCATTTCGGGGGTTTGTGGGAGGCCGGGGTGAAAAGCGCGAAGCATCATCTCCATCGCGTCGTGCAGGACCACACTCTCTCCTACGAGGAAATGACTACGGTTTTGTGCATGGTCGAAGCTTGTCTCAATTCGCGCCCCCTCGGCCCAGCCCCCGCTGATGACGACGACTTCGCGTTGACTCCAGGCCATTTCTTGACCGGCGCCCCTCTTCTGGCGCTCCCCCCGGTGGCCTCGTCCAGCGGTCCGGTTTCGCTTCGCGGTCGCTGGCAGCTCGTGCAGCGTATGCGCGATCACTTCTGGAGGCGATGGCAGGCCGATTATTTAAACACCCTCCAGCCCCGGCGTAAGTGGGCCAGCGCCCAACGCAGTCTCTGCGTCGGCGACGTAGTCGTCCTCAAGGGCGACGATTCGCCGCCGGCCGAGTGGCGGCTCGGCCGCGTCTCGCAAGTTCACCCTGGTCCCGACGGCCGAGTCCGAGTGGTGTCTGTGCACACCGCGCACAGCGATGTCATCCGCCCCATCACCCGCGTTGTGCTCCTCCCGCGCGTCTCCGAGGCGGACGAGAGCCGCGTAGCGTCGTGAACAAACCATCTGTAAAGAGCCCCGAGATTGTGCGCCGCCACCCTGGTCCACCATCGCGTCCTTCTTCGCATCACGGCGGGCGGCCGCCGGGCGAGCGCAATTCTTTGAATTTCGGACCGCGACTCGGTCCATGGCGGGCGGAATGTTGCGGCCGCGCAAAGCGCGACGCGTCTCGCGTTCAAATATTCACCCGCTGACTCGTATCAACAGCTGACGAGTCAACTGAGACCGTTGACACCTCGATGTTTACGTCAACGTCCTTTTTGACGCGCTCGCCCGGCGACCGTTAGTTCGAAAGTATCTCCGCTGTGACACGCACGCATTTTTCACTCTCCGCGCCCATTGCGCCGTTAAATCGTCGTCACTTTTATAACGCGACCCACAGTCGTCAACGCCCACGCGTTTGTGTATCATAGAGCGTTTCTGGTTTATGTGTATTTCTGTTTGTGACGTCCAGTGGTCCAAGTAACCACTGGAAAATAAACTGTGCCAGTCCCTCAAGGGTTAAGTGTGTAATTTGCCTTCCCAACGAGTCGTCCCAGCGCCGGCAACGTTTAAAGTTAGCAACTGGCGAAATCAGCATTCATTGCACAGATGTACTGAAGCAGGGTCATAGAAGTATTCCAACAGCATTAATTACCTATACGTACCTTATTTCATATTAATATTACGTTTTTTCGACGTTGTCGTATGCTGTACACTAGCTTTCCAATTATTTTAGATTCGATAGAATTCTATATTTCTAAAATTTTTTGTTGTAGTATGTCTTTCGATGTTATGTCCTACTTTTTTAATCTCCTGTGAATTTCCACCCATAAATATTCGATGAGGTTAATGTCCAGACATTATGGGGATGTATGACATGTATGTAATCCATGCGGCATATTATACAATAATCATTCTTGCACAATTCTGGCCGTAATGCTTGCGGTTGTTGTCTTGTAAATTAAAAATTGGTAGGGTTCCGAACTGAATATATTGAAAATATATTAAAAATGTATTGGAAATATATTAAAAATTATTTCTACCAAATTGGGGTTGGTGGGGAATTTTTATTTACAGCAAGGAATATGCCGCATTGTTGTGTTCATGGGAAGTTTGAGATAGGAAAGAAATAGGATTCCTTGAAACCTTTCGGATTCCTACTATTCCTTTATTCGCCTTATAAATCGTCACCTTTGTATATGCTCACGACTGTTCGCTCTCTGGCCACATTGCTCGACTCCCCCCTACCACGCGTCGCTCCCGTACCTCCCGCTCTCTACAGCGCCGCGTGCCGGAAGCGTATCTCCTTTACCTGTTTGCCGCCAACTTTGAAATCGCGGATGTGACAACTCTCCCCCTACGCGGCGGAAACCCAAGGTTTTTACCCTTGGACCGACTCCCCGTACCGTATTGGAGGCTTACGGTTTCTCGCGGACCGGCGTGGCGTGTTTTCGCTATTTTCAGGGGTTACGGTAGGTACATCCGGGGTCGACTCGTTTGGCGGTCCGTAATCGAAATTGTCAATTTCCGTACCTCTCTGCGTTGGAACATTTCCAACTTTCTGTATTTGGTTGATATGCCGTTTCCACTCTTTACCGTTGTCTAAACGGATTATGTAATGTACGTGTCCAAGTATTTGTTTCACGCGTCGAAAAACCCATTTTTGTTTCCCATAGTAGTTACGGCATTCCACCCTCTCTCCTAACTGTAGTTTTCGTACCTTTATTTGTTCCATCTCGTCCCCCTCACGTGAATCGTTTTTACTCGGTAGTAATAGATCTAGTCGCGTACGCAGTTTACGTTTGAACATCATTTCTGCCGGCGACTCTCCGGACGGTAGGTGAGGCGTGTTCCTGTAGTGTAACAAAATTTGATGTAATGCTAACTGTAATTCTTCCTCGCTTACTAGTGTATTTTGGAACTGTTTCCTTAGTTGTTGTTTTAACGTTTGAACAAACCTCTCCGCCTGTCCGTTGGTCGCCGGGTGAAAAGGTGCTGTAGTCTTATGTTTAACGCCGTTTAGTTTTAGGAAATCGGTAAATTCTTTTGAAATGAAATGTCGTCCGTTGTCTGACACTATCGTTTCTGGGATACCGAATCTTGCGAAAACTTGCCTACATTTTTCGATCGTGGTCCGGCTTGTCATGTCTTTCGTAATGAATACCTCCGGCCATTTCGAAAACGCGTCCACCAGAACAAAAAAATGGTGTCCCAAAAACGGCCCTGCATAATCTATGTGTACTCTTTGAAAAACTCTTCCAGGATTCGCCCATGTTTGAGTTTGTATTTTTGGTGGTTCGTTCCGTACTAGGTTACAGTTTTCACAGTTTCTAGCTACATTTTCGAGATCGCTATCCATGCCCGGCCACCAACAGTACCTTCGAGCTATGGACTTCATTCTAACGATACCGAAGTGTTCTTCGTGTAATTCATCTAAGACTCTCTTACGTAGTTTGCGGGGAATTAGAACTCTGTTATTCCGCAATATTACTCCTTGCTGGCAACTAAATTCCGTAATTGGGACCCTGAATCTTTCCTCTGGTTTCACGTCTTTCCCCGATTTTAACGCGCTTTGTAATTTCTGTAATTCTGCATCCCTCGCAGTCTCTGATGCTAGTTCTGTCACCGTGACCGGGAAAGATTCTATGAGTTTTATCTCGTACGCGTCTACTACGTCAGATTCCTCCACGTTTTCCGATTTAATCGGCAACCGCGATAATCCGTCGGCATTTCCATGCAATTTGGTATTTTTATATTTTATCTCGAACTTGAAAGCTTGTAAAAAAATTTTATAATGCTGCATACGCATCGCGCTCTGTGCTGGCAACGACTTGCTTGGCGCGAGGATCTGCGTAAGTGGTTTGTGGTCCGTATACAACGTAAAATGATTCCCAAATAAGTACTGGTAGAATTTTTTTAACGCGAAAATTATTGCGTACGCTTCTTTGTCAATTTGCGCGTATTTCCTTTGCGTTCGTGACAGTGACTGCGAGGCATACTGTAGTATTCGCTCTGTTCCGTCCGGGTATTTTTGTGATAGGACGGCCCCTACGCCGTACATACTCGCATCGCAGGCAACGATCAACGGAAGTTGTGTATTATAATGCGCTAAAACCTCATTGCTCGTGAACGCGTTTTTTGCTGCTACGAACGCCGCTTCACATTCAGCCGTCCATTTGAAAGGTACGGCTTTTCCCCCTTTTGATTCTAGTAGTGTATGTAATGGAGTGAGTATCATACTCAAGTTCCGAATAAAACGCCCGTAATAATTTACTAAACCTAGAAATGCACGCAGTTCTGAGATATTACTTGGTCGAGGCATTTCCTCGATCGCTTCCATTTTACTTTTTTCTTTATGTACGCCGTCGCTATCAATATAGTGCCCACAATAATGGATACCTTCTTTAAGAAATTCGCTTTTTTGTTTGTTAATTTGAACGTTGTGTTCCGCTAAGCGCGTAAGTACCTCCTTAAGCCGTTCCAGATGTGTTTTGTCATCCGGTCCTGTGATTTTTATATCATCTAAGAAAACTGAAACACCAGGGATCCCTTTTAGTAGTTTTTCCATTTTCCGCTGCCAGATTGCGGGTGCCGACGCGATCCCGTATAGTAATCGTGTGCATTTGAATAATCCCCTATGCGTGTTAATAGTTAATAGTTCCCTATCGTCCGGGTGTACCTCCATTTGTAGGTAGGCCTTTAAATCAATCTTTGAAAATTTTTGTCCCCCTGACAATGTACTGAATAGTTCGTCAATTGTTGGTAATGGGTATTCGTCCACCACCAACTGCTGATTGACTGTTACGCTGAAATCCCCACATATCCTAACTTCGCCATTCTCTTTTAGTACGGGCACGACCGGTGTTGCCCAAGATGACGTATTTATTTCTTGTAGGATTCCCTCTTTCAGTAATCTTTCGATTTCCTGTTCTACTAATGGTATTATTTTGAACGGGACTTTCCTGGCCTTCAAAAAAATTGGCCTTGCATTTTCTTTTAGTGTAAGTCTAGCTTGTATATTCTTTATTTTTGTGCAAGTCGGGTCTAATTTGCTTTGGTATTCACGTAACAATTTATCTAATTCATTCTTTGTATTTATGCTCAGCACGAAAACTGGTTCACTCAATTGTACCCCTAATTGCCGGATCCACTCACGGCCCATTAGGGGTTCCCTATCTAAACTCGTGACGTACATATGTAGTAATTTTGTCACCTTTCTATATTGCACCTGTACCTTAACATAACCTAGCACTGTTATTGTCGTCTGACAGAAAGTGGAAAGTTGTAATTGGGATTTTTCTATTCGCACATCTGGAAACTTACGCTTAAGGAAATCTTTACTTACTATCGTCACCGCTGCTCCACTGTCTAGTTCGAATTCTACCTCCGTGCCTTCAACGATCGCAGCTACGACATATTTTTCCCGGTGCTTTGTATGTTCCGGGTTTATCCACAGTATGTCGCTTAATTGATTTGCAGATACCCTATTCTTTTTCATGCACACCTTTGCCAAATGTCCTTTAACTTTGCACCCTGCACATACAATCTCTCTATTTAGTAAACATTTTGAAGCTAAGTGCTTCCCGCCGCATCTATAACATTGTATATTATTATTATTTGTATTATAATTGTTCTGATTATTATTGTTGTAACCGTTCGGTGACCGCTTCGTCTTCATATTTGGCATTGGCTTCTTGTGCTGCTGGGGCTGCTTCCCCTTCCTTGTACCCACCGGTTCTTGCTGGCCGACGTAGTCTACGGCCGCTGTGCCTGCTGCTTGAATCTGGTTGACATCCTTCTCTGTTAGCTCCATTGCGAGGGCCGTCTGCACCGCCTTGTCGAAAGTCAAATCCTTGGTCTCCAGTAACCGCGCTTGTGTGCGCCTGCTCACCAGTCCGAACACGAACTGATTCCTTAGGGCTGTCTTCAAGTAACTGCCGAAATTGCAGTTTATGCTCAGCTTATGTAGCGCTGCTACAAACTGGTGTATGTTTTCTCCCTCATTTTGTCTCCGTTGATGAAAACGATAGTTTTCAGCGATCTCCAGTGGCGCCGGCGCATAGAATTCTTGCAAATGGGCTGCAACGTTTTCGTATGTTTGTGTGTATGGGTCGAGCGGTGCTAGTTTGTCGCATAGAATATCGAATGACTTAGATCCGATGAAGTGCAAAAGGTATGCCACCTTTTGCGCCTCCGGGACCTTGACAACTGTAATGGCCCCTTCGAATCTTTGTAACCAACGCTTCCAATTCGTAGTGGTTGCGTCGAAGGCTTCAATTGCAAAATTCCCGTGAACGACCGCTTCGGGCATTGTATCGTACTTCTTAACGGACTCCGTTGTGATCAAAAAGGTGTAACGTAGTACTCACGCGCCGGCACGCTTTAGAGGTTATGCACGTGTCTCCGTAGTCTCGTGCCTTCCTTTTGGTTTTCCTTTTTAATCTTTTCATCTATCCCATCCTCGTCGCCAGTTGTTGTGTTCATGGGAAGTTTGAGATGGGAAAGAAATAGGATTCCTTGAAACCTTTCGGATTCCTACTATTCCTTTATTCGCCTTATAAATCGTCACCTCTGTATATGCTCACGACTGTTCGCTCTCTGGCCACATTGCTCGACTCCCCCCTACCACGCGTCGCTCCCGTACCTCCCGCTCTCTACAGCGCCGCGTGCCGGAAGCGTATCTCCTTTACCTGTTTGCCGCCAACTTTGAAATCGCGGATCTGACACGCATGGATTACGTACATGTCATACATCCCCATAATGTCTGGACATTAACCTCATCGAATATTTGTAGGCTGAAATCCACAGGACATTAAAAAAGTACGACATAACTTCGAAAGACATACTACAACAAAATATTTTAGAAGTATGGAATTCTATCGAATCTAAAATAACTGAAAACCTAGTGCACAGCATGCGACAACGTCGGAAAAACGTAATATTTATATAAAATAAGGTACGTATTGGTAATTAATGCCGTTGGAATATTTTTGTGACCCTGCTTCAGTACATCTGTGCAATGAATGTTTCATAACATCTACAAATCTAACATGTATATTTTTATTGTTAACAATTTTATTCTTTAGGTATATCCTTTTTTTACGGGTGGACAAACCAAACTTTTGTTGGACAAATGTCGACAATCGAATGCCATCATTGTTTTATAAAAATTCGCAATTAGGGGGTTCGTCCTCGAGACTCTGTATGTACATATGTATATGTACATACTGTATTGTACAGGGTGATTCTGGAGCGACGCCTGTTAAAGAGATGCCGGCTGGCACCACGTGGCGAGGTCAACCTTCCGTGATGCCGCACCGAATTTTATGGCATTCGACCCTCGAAAGGTTTGGAATACCATTAAAGGTGGAAAAATCCAAGTTCCATATTTCTCATCAGATCTTTGCGACAACGGTACCAATCGATTCTCTATGTTTCGCCGATGAAACTAACACCAAGAACGACGTAATTCGGAGCATAATGAAGGAAATTGATGAAAAATTCATTTGCACAATTTCAACCTAACTTCGTTAAAAATAAACCGATTTACATGACATTTGGTATGATTTTCATCGGAAAAACGCAAGGAAGCCCTCGGTGTCACTTCCATAGAGATACGATAAAGAATAAACAATTTGGTTTTTCTGAAGCAGGTATACCGACCGTTAGAATAGACCCTTTCAAGTGCTTGAACTCAACTGGGTCCCTTAACGCGGTACCTGAGGTCTGCTCGCCGCGGCGACGGGCCACGATTCACCACCGCGATCCGCCGCCGCGGCGAATCGTGTCTAGGAAATCCTACCTTTAGGTGGCAATCACTGGCAGTGGCAATAAGTGCCGGCAAAATCGAAGAATATTTCACGCGATTCTGACAAGCTCAGTGCATCTATTGGGGCGCTTTCGGGACGAATGTATGCCATTGAGGCCAGAGTCAACGATCTGGACATGAGCGTTCCACTGAATAGCTCAGAAGTAGAGCTCTGCAGCGGGTGGGTATACCGCGGGTCAACCCACCCGTTACCCGATAATTTTTCGACTCACCCGACTCGCCCGGCCCGCGTCGGGCAAGACGGGTTAGCTGTTCATTTGTACCCGCCCGTCAAGCCCGAAACTGTTGCCAGCCGTGCGACGTATCTGACCTGTCCGTGCCCGTATTTGTGCCTTTCCTCTATTCATCGGGGTCTCCTTGGCGCGTAACTGGAATTCATAACTCTGTAGCCGATCCTCTACAACATCTGTATCTTTTTTATGTTTTGATTAATGCCTTGCAGTTCCTCAATTTCTACCATATGCGCGGTAAAACTTCTTTCTATTTAGGCAAGACGTGACTTTCACTTTATGACTTTCAGGAGAATACGTTTATGAGTTTATGAGATGTCATAAATTTTGAAGGCCCATTTTTCGGCCGCGTAAATCTGAACCTCCCCTTAAGAGGAAACGGATGAAGACTATTTGTATTTTCGATTCCTAAAGGTAAAGAATTCATAAACTAAACCTATTTTAACAGGATTGCTATAAAATATTCTGTCGCTGGTTTATGCGTCAAATCACTCACAAAGTACAATATTTTCTTGATTCTTGTCACAACGTTATTTGTGCAATCGAAAATTTGTTTCACATTCTCAACTGTCTGTGCGAATAATTTTGTGACTCGCTGTATATACTTGCGACGATAGCTCAGTCGCGTGTAAATCAAATGTATGAAAAATATTTATATGGGTATGTATGCGAGTGAGATGATTGAATAGGATTCTTAGACTGGTTAAGATGGAAAAAGAATAGCACTGTTTCGCGTGAAAACACTTGTCGTGATTTATTTAAAATAAAGCGTTGAGTCGATGAGTGTGAGTGTAATTGAGTGAATTTAGCACAGGGATATTACTGATCCACAGCACTGTCGATTGAGTGAGTGGAAAATGATTAAGACCACGAGGTGGTTCACCACGTGGCGTCCACTACAATTGTATTAATTGGGGACTGAGTGGCGTGATTGTGAGTGTGAGTGTTTAAAAGATGAGTGTAATCTACTGTGATTGAGTTCAATACAGAATGTTTGTGAATTTCGCACAAGAACGCAAAAATACACGCGACGCGTACAAGAGAGTCCGGTAGCGGCGAGAATCTACACAAGAGAGCGAATATGGCTGACTTCCGCTCGCGCTTCTTCTCGGTTTCTCAGAGAGCAGCGTCGCTGCTTTCTGATTGGCGGAGGGGCTTGCGTGTTAAGCGGTGATTGGCTGTGCGTTCGATGGTGAGTATCGAGCGATCGATTGTCATCGATCGTCGATCAGCCGTTCGTTCCGCTGCCCAGTAGGTGCTGCTGTGAGAGTGAGTGTGGCGGCGTGTGGAACTATACCATTCCCAAACAGGGTATAACATGTAAATATGCGGAATATTATTACGGTAATGGGTGTTTGTTGGAGGAAATGAAAACTATCTGTCATGGCGACGAACTATTCTTATTTTCGTACGTATTCAACATATTTTTCTTAAGGCACGGTTAAACATGTGCAATGCGCGTTGCAGAACACCATTACAAGGGTCGATTTTTATGGTTCGGCGCGCAACGTAGGACCTCGTACCGTAGGAAATTTTAAGTGTTCGGCGCGCAAATGCGCGCTGTTGCACATGTTTAACTCTGCCTTTAAGCTCGTGCTGTCTGTCTTTATAGCCAAATATTAGGCATTGTCCGCGAACGTGACTTTCGCTTTATGACTTTCTGGGCAATAGATTTATTGCTTTACCATAAGTTGTAAAATGTTTTGGGAAAGTTTTGTCACCGGTGTTGGAGAGGTACTAACCATTTAACCGTTTGACCGTTTAACCGTTTACCTCATCTGGTAGAATAATTTAAGAAACCCAAGTGACCAATAGAAAGGCCGAAATTTCTCAAACGCCAATACCATCGTGACAAGATTTTTCCTCGTTTTCCACCTTTGGAGTGGTGACATACTCCCCTCCAAACGACAAAGTTTTCGTGCAAGCGAAAAAAAACGCAAAAGCTTCAGACTGGTAATGAAAGTTAATAAGCAAGGTCGCATCGTCGCAAAGAGTCCTCAACACTATTGACAGTGCCAGCCAAGTGAACTGTTAAACTCATTAACTAGCGTGTTTGCGTTGCAGTAGTAATGTCGCGACATAGGTACCAACAAATTGTTGAAAAAATAGCCAACGGAGAGTTTTATGTGACAGAAAATGTGGTGGGTGTAAGTGTTGTGTGGCAGAAATTTTTATTAATCAAGGACCACGAGAATAACGCATGCACAGGATTTGTGCAATGCAAATTTTGTAAAAAAATTTTACAATATAGAAATAAAAGTGGCACGTCCAGCTTGACACGGCACGATTGTAAGAATAATGAGGTGCCGTTAACCCGCGAAGTTGCGGTTGCTACCGAAGACAGAAAAGATATATTGGAGGGGTGTATTACCTATTGTGCTCAAGATCTCCGGTCGTTTAATAGTATTGGTGGTCCTGGGTTTAAAAAATTAGCCCAAAAATTAATCAATGTGGGATTTAAATACGGTCGAATACCTGTTCAAAATATTCTTCCGCATGCAACGACAGTGTCGCGTAATATCTTAGAACAAGCGGAACGAGTAAAAAATGACATTTTACCCGAAATTGTGGCCGCAATTCGGCAAGGTGTTTGTGCTGCTACAACAGACTTTTGGACGGATCAGTGTACCAAAACATCATATTATACCGTAACGGTGCATTACATAAACGAATCATGGAAATTAATAGCAAGAGTATTATTTATTACGGACTTTCCGGAGGAAAGAAAAACTGGCGACAATATCAAGCGAGAATTAAATCGCAAATTTGAAACTTTTGGCATTCCATCAAATATAATAAAAAATATTACATTTGTTACAGACTAAGGAAGTAATATCATAAAAGCTTTAGAAACTTTTGAGCGATTAAATTGTTCTGCCCATTCAATTAATTCTGCTCTGCGCAATGCGTTTAAGGAGAAATATTTATCAGAGCATGCTCCAAATACGTTACATATATTGCAAACAACAAAAAACATCGTGGGGTACTTGAAACGTTCGGGACTGGTTTCGCGTCTACCACAAACAGTGCACCAAGAAACGGAAACGAGGTGGAGTTCAAAAATAGCGATACTTGAATCAGTTGCAAATCAGCTTGAAAAAATTTTAGAAATTCTGACAGATGTTGATGAAAGTAGCCGAATGGAGAATTATAGTATTATTAAAGTACAACAATTAATAAAATTTTTGGAGCCGTTTAAAGAATGTATACAAGTATTAGAAGCTGAAAAGACACCCACGCTTCATTTAGTACTACTATGGCTGTCGAAATTAATACAACATTGTAGTACTAACATATCAGACAATTTAGAAATACAGTATCTAAAAAATGCAACCAAAACTTATTTAGAAACGAAATTTAAACTTCACAAATATCATAAAATCGCAACATTCCTGGTACCGACGTTTAGAAAATTACGAATGTTATCTGCAGAGGAGAAAACAATAGTGTTTGAAAACGTGAAAGGATTAATTTCACATACACAAAATACAACGCATCAATCTACATCCACTTCTACAGCTAGTCCATCTACATCAACCGAGTCTACAAATGGAGAACAACCACCTGAAAAACGGTTAAGAACATCTTTTTCCGAATGGGCTGATTCGGACGGAGAAAGTGAAGAATCATGTGACTTCACTCTATATATGTCCTTAAAATACACGGCGAATGAGGATATACTGCAGTGGTGGAAAAATAATGCTCAAATTTTACCTCAATTAAGCATAATATGCAAAAAAGATATTTGCTATTCCAGCAAGTAGCGCTCCCAGCGAAAGATGTTTTAGCTCTGCTGGATTTATCATACAGGAACGAAGGTCTTGCCTGAAACCGGAAATAGTAGATGCAATTCTATTTTTGCATAATAATATGTAAGTCATTTTTGTGATATCTTTCCCTTTCTCTTTAGTTTTTGTACTTATCTTCAAAACATCTTCCTTACATTTACTTTTTAATATTTTCATAATGTATGCTTCCAACTTTCTAGTGCTCTTATACCATGTATTTATTATATAGTAGTTATTTTTATTATATATACTACATTATTATAATTGATTTAGATTCATTATGCAAAATATTTTTTGTTATTTTTTGATTCAGTATAAAAATTTTATTCTTTCGTTTGCTTTTCAGATTATAAACTGTCCACAATACACTCTTACAAAACTATCTAAGCCTGCGGTTGATGCTGTGCAACTGGATGTAGATTCATGTGCTATATTTTGTAACATTCGTAATTTTCTAAATGTCGGTGCCAGAATGTTACGATTTTACGATACTTGTATAGTCGAAATTTCGTTTCTACATAAGTTTTAGTTGCATTTTTTATATACTGTATTTCTAAATTGTTAGACATGTTTATACTACAATGTTGTTGTTTGTAAAACACATAGATTAAATCTAAATTTTTTAATTTCTTACATTTATTTGTATTTTCACTTCTGTTATTTACATACAGTTGATAAGTATAATACACAATAATAATAAATAAGTTGTCAAGGTTTGACTATCCATTCAAGGGGAACAATAAGTCAGAGTGAAAATCGAGTGAAGCGCGAGAAATGTCTCGGTAAAGAGCAGGCACGGACGGATCGGGCGTTTCGGGCGGGCATGGACGGGCTGGACAGCCGCGGGTTCTTCGGGCTAGTAACGATTCGAGTGCGGGTGGGTCGGGTACACCGAGATACAGTCGTGGACCGGGCGGGCCAAACCCGCCCGTTGCAGAGCTCTACTCAGAAGTGATCGAGGCGGCTGTTGCAGAATTCCAGGATAGGAAGTCCAGAGAAAATAATGTCATGATTTTCAATGTGGAGGAGGCTAGTTCATCAGTGGGATTGGATTCCAACTCACCAACCGTCAACGCTGACCGCGTCAAGGTCGCAGAGATTTTGAACGCAGTGGCTCCCAACTGCTACGACAGCATTAGGGTCAGGAGGATAGGCAAGAGGTGTCCGGACAAGGCCCGTCCGATTGTCGTTTCTCTGCCCTCGGACATACCTGCCCGTACGATCATCCGTCTCAAGAGCAATTACAAGGGTGTTGCCAGGGTTTCGATGGATTATACTGAGCGTCAGAGGCAGCATCTCAGGGCCCTTCAAGAACGTCTTCGGGCATCGGACGACCCGTCGTTGACCATTAGGTTTAAGAACGGTACTCCTACAATTGTGCGGAGGGGGGCGGGATCTGTCCCAAAAAACCGTGTGTAGCCCCTCTGGTGTATTATCAAAATGTAAGAGGGTTGAGAATAAAACTGTACATATTAAGTAAGTCTATTGCTTCGTATCATGTTGATTTTGATATATTGGTGTTCGTCGAAACCTGGCTCACAAAGGATATTGCATCCTCCGAGCTGGGTTTGGATAATTATTGCGTTTTCCGTAAGGATAGGAGCCTACATACTAGCAGTTGCTCTCGAGGTGGTGGAGTCTTAATTGCGGTTAAAAGAGGTTTAAGTGCTACTGAGATCTTTCCGTCGTATCGAGCCGGTAATATCGAACAGTTATTCGTCAGAGTTACCATAGGTGACTCGTCATACGTTTTTCGTTCTGTTTATATTCCTCCCGGATCACCGTCCTCGACGTATACGGGGCATTGTAGCAGTATTGACGAGGTGCTTGATCATGCTGTCGATGTTAAAATGTGCATCTTAGGTGACTTTAATCTGCCGCTTGTCTCTTGGCTGTGTGACTCCACCTCGGCGTTGGTCCCAATTATGCATTCTGGCTCCACTGATGTTAACCTGTCCGTGTCGGCGATGGCTGAATGCTTTAACTTTCATGGTTGTTTGCAATATAACAATACTCGTAATCTAAACGGCAATATGTTGGACTTAATATTTTCAAACTTTCCTTTGCTTGATATTTCTTCCCCTGACGATACTCTCCTGCCGGTGGACTCGTACCACCCAGCCGTATCTTTTTCTGTTGGTTCTATTGCAAGGGGACCTTTTTCGCGGGCCGTTGTCAAGCATGACTTTTTTAGAGCTGACTATGATGACTCTATTGTATGTGCCTTAAATTGCATTGATTGGGACAGCGCTTTGGGTAACTTGTCTGCTGATGAGGCTGTCAGATTACTTTATTCTCATTTGTATCGCGCTATTGATTTATACGTACCTAAGCTTTACACCGTTAAGACGTCCTTTCCTAGTTGGTTTTCGCGGGAACATCGGATTGCCGTTAGTAATAAGAAACGGGCTCATCGCACTTGGAAGCGCTCTAATCTGCATTGTGATTTTTTAAATTTTTCTTATCTCCGTGCTCGTTGTAAGATCTTGGGTAAACAGAACTATGCCTCCTATATTGCCAGGCTTGAAGGCAATATTTCGCATAATGTTAAGGCGTTCTGGGGGCACGTGAACTCCAAAAGGGGCGACTCTCTCTTGCCGGCTAGTATGCATCTTGGGGATGAGAGTGCGGATTCAGACGAAGCAATCGCGAACCTTTTTGCTAGACATTTTAATTCAATCTTCGTTCCACCGTCTAATGTATCCCTCAGTTCAGACCATGTTGGTGCTTCCGTAGTGCATTTAGCGAATCTCAATATTGGTCTTGCTGATGTGTTTGATGCCATTATGGCTCTAGACCCTAATAAGTCTGCGGGCGATGATGGTGTACCTCCTATTCTCGTTAAGTCGTGTGTTTTCGGGCTTTCCAGAGCTCTTTGGATTATATTCAATATGTCATTAAATTCTGGGGTCTTCCCTGTGCTCTGGAAGTCCAGCGTGGTGGCCCCGATATTTAAATCGGGGGTGAAGAGTGAGGTTAAGAACTATAGGCCTATTTCTCTTCTTAGTTGTTTCCCTAAAATTTTTGAAAAGATTGTCACTGGCAAAATTTCGGGGTTGATTAGGGGGAGTTTATCTGAGGCCCAACATGGTTTTTGTCCGGGTAGGTCTACAGTGACCAACCTTGCGGTCTTCTTGGCATTCGTGTCCTCGACTTTGGACTTGCGTCAACAAGTTGATGTTTTGTACACGGATTTTAGGAAGGCTTTCGACACGGTTGATCATAGTATTCTGCTGAGCAAATTGAGTGCCTTTGGATTCCATGGTAGACTGTTATCATGGATACGTAGCTACCTGACTGATCGGTCCCAAGTAATAAAGGTTCGCGATTGCCGCTCTCAACCTATTTTTGCATCATCTGGTGTACCTCAGGGGTCACATTTGGGTCCAGTGCTTTTCTGTATTTTTATTAACGATCTTGCGGACTCCTTTCACTTTGCTACCCCATTGTTTTACGCAGATGATCTGAAACTATTCGTTCGTATTAATTCCTTTGATGATGCACGGGATCTGCAATGTGACCTTGATCGATTAACGGATTGGTGCAGTGTTAATAGGCTTTCCCTGAATCTGGCAAAATGCCAGGTTATGAGGATCTCCCGATCATTCAGTAGGACCAGTTATGCGTATTCTCTAGATGGGATGCACTTGTCCGGCATTGAGAGCGTCTGTGACCTCGGGGTGACGTACAACTCTGTTTTTTCTTTTAAGGTACATGTTTATAAAGTCGCTAATGCAGCATCCAAGCAATTGGGATTTATAATGAGGCACTCGCACGGGTTCAAGAACATGCGAACGTTCAAATTGTTGTTTAATGCTTTGGTAAGACCCTTTTTGGAGTATGCTTCTGTTATATGGTCCCCTCACCAAGCCTACCTACTTGTTGTGCTCGAGAGAGTTCAGCACAGATTCTTGCGATTTGCGACTTGGGCAACCTATGCATAGATTTGACCACGATTACCAACCGTGGTTGCACAGGTTTAACTTCTTCACGTTGCAGCAGCGCCTTTGGCTTGCTGATTTGACCTTCCTGTTTAAGGCTCTTAATGGTCAAGTTAACTGCTCCCAACTGCTGGGGTTAATTAATTTTTATGTTTCGAACAGGTCGCTGCGACATACTCCGCTATTTTATATCAAAGCCCATAGAACTAATATCCACATGAGTGATCCTACTTCTAGACTTTGTATGCGCGGTAATGAGATAGCTGACTGTCTGTTATTTCCTCATTTCGAATGTCCTTGCCATAAACTGTCAATGTTATTGTTATCAGGCGTGTTTGTATTCATCTTTGCATTGTGTTTCGCGTCCTGTACATTACTTTTTTTTTTATTAACATGTGTTTTTATTGGGGCTAACCCGTTTAATAAATAAATAAATAAATAAATAAATAAATAAATAAATTATAAAGCGTGGAAACTAAGGGTAAATGCAGGCAAATGCGAGACCATACTGATCAGGCACTCCTGCAGAAAGGCGAAGGGCATTATTTCTAAACATTATAAATCTTTTAGGCTAAAAAGCGATGTGGAACAAAATTTGGATATACCACATAAGAAAGAGGTAAAATACCTTGGGTTTATTAATTGATGAAAGATTCCTGTTTAACATACATGTGCAAAACCAACTTAAAAAAGCGAAACAAACTTTTATGGCCCATGCTAGACTATTAGGTCTGTGAAGGTAGCACCCCCAAATTCGAATTTTTGGAAAAACGAAACGGCATTCGTTTGTCCATCGTTTGCCCACGTTTGCCCATAAAAAATTTTCGTTTGCCCACCCTTCGAAAAAAAATTATGGCAAAAAAAAAAATTTTCATCAGCACCCCCATGAAAAATTTTTTATAATTTAACGGTGGGGCATGATTGTCCATCGCTTGCCCACGTTTGCCCATCCAAAATTTTTTTTTCCCACCCACCAAAAAAAAGTTATGAACAAATTAAAAAAATTGTCTACATCAACCTCCATGTTATCAAAATCGATTGTTTAACGGTGCCGTCCTTTAGTTTAGATGTCAAAGAAATTTGCCCATCCATTTATTTCGTTTGCCCACCCTCCAGAACCGAATTATTAATAAAAATAGCCAAGGAGCGCGACACCCGTTGAAGCGACCAAGTAAAAGTTCGATTTTTTATTAATTAAACGAAGTAATCGATTGTTTAACGGTGCCGTCCTTTAGTTTAGATGTCAAAGAAATTTGCCCATCCATTTATTTCGTTTGCCCACCCTCCAGAACCGAATTATTAATAAAAATAGCCAAGGAGCGCGACACCCGTTGAAGCGACCAAGTACAAGTTCGATTTTTTATTAATTAAACGAAGTAATCGATTGTTTAACGGTGCCGTCCTTTAGTTTAGATGTCAAAGAGATTTGCCCATCCATTTATTTCGTTTGCCCACCCTGTAGAACCGAATTATTAATAAAAATAGCCAAGGAGCGCGACATCCGTTGAAGCGACCAAGCACAAGTTCGTTTTTTTATTAATTAAACGACGAAATCGATTGTTTAACGGTGCCGTCCTTTAGTTTAGATGTCAAAGAGATTTGCCCATCCATTTATTTCGTTTGCCCACCCTGCAGAACCGAATTATTAATAAAAATAGCAAAGGAGCGCGACACCCGTTGAAGCGACCAAGTAAAAGTTCGATTTTTTATTAATTAAACGACGAAATCGATTGTTTAACGGTGCCGTCCTTTAGTTTAGATGTCAAAGAGATTTGCCCATCCATTTATTTCGTTTGCCCACCCTCCAGAACCGAATTATTAATAAAAATAGCCAAGGAGCGCGACACCCGTTGATGCGACCAAGTAAAAGTACGATTTTTTATTAATTAAACGACGAAATTGATTGTTTAACGGTGCCGTTCTTTAGTTTAGATGTCAAAGAGATTTGCCCGTCCATTTATTTCGTTTGTCCACCCTCCAGAACCGAATTATTAATAAAAATATCCAAGGAGCGCGACACCCGTTGATGCGACCAAGTAAAAGTACGATTTTTTATTAATTAAACGACGAAATTGATTGTTTAACGGTGCCGTTCTTTAGTTTAGATGTCAAAGAGATTTGCGCATCCATTTATTTCGTTTGCCCACCCTGCAGAACCGACTTATTAATACAAATAGCCAAGGAGCGCGACACCCGTTGAAGCGACCAAGTAAAAGTTCGATTTTTTATTAATTAAACGACAAAATCGATTGTTTAACGGTGCGGTCCTTTAGTTTAGATGTCAAAGAGATTTGCCCATCCATTTATTTCGTTTGCCCACCCTCTAGAACCGAATTATTAATAAAAATAGCCAATGAGCGCGACACCCGTTGAAGCGACCAAGTAAAAGTTCGATTTTTTATTAATTAAGCAACGAAATCGATTGTTTAACGGTGCCGTCCTTTAGTTTAGATGTCAAAGAGATTTGCCCATCCATTTATTTCGTTTGCCCACCCTCCAGAATCGAATTATTAATAAAAATAGCCAAGGAGCGCGACACCCGTTGAAGCGACCAAGTACAAGTTCGATTTTTTATTAATTAAACGGCGAAATCGCTGTTTCAACGATGCTTTCCTTTAGTTTAGATGTCAAAGAGATTTACCCGACCATTTATTTCATTTACCCTGCCTCCAGAACCGAATTATTAACAAAAATAGCCAAGAAGTGCGACACCCGTTGAAGCGACCAAAGTAAAATTTCGATTTTTTAATTATTAAACGGCGAAATCGCTCTTTCAACGATGCTTTCCTTTAGTTTAGATGTCAAAGAGATTTGCCCATCCATTTATTTCGTTTGCCCACCCTCTAGAACCGAATTATTAATAAAAATAGCCAAGGAGCGCGACACCCGTTGAAGCGACCAAGTAAAAGTTCGATTTTTTATTAATTAAGCAACGAAATCGATTGTTTAACGGAGCCGTCCTTTAGTTTAGATGTCAAAGAGATTTGCCCATCCATTTATTTCGTTTGCCCACCCTCCAGAACCGAATTATTAATAAAAATAGCCAAGGAGCGCGACACCCGTTGAAGCGACCAAGTAAAAGTTCGATTTTTTATTAATTAAGCAACGAAATCGATTGTTTAACGGAGCCGTCCTTTAGTTTAGATGTCAAAGAGATTTGCCCATCCATTTATTTCGTTTGCCCACCCTCCAGAACCGAATTATTAATAAAAATAGCCAAGGAGCGCGACACCCGTTGAAGCGACCAAGTACAAGTTCGATTTTTTATTAATTAAACGACGAAATCGATTGTTTAACGGTGCCGTCCTTTAGTTTAGATGTCAAAGAGATTTGCCCATCCATTTATTTCGTTTGCCCACCCTGTAGAACCGAATTATTAATAAAAATAGCCAAGGAGCGCGACACCCGTTGAAGCGACCAAGCACAAGTTCGTTTTTTTATTAATTAAACGACGAAATCGATTGTTTAACGGTGCCGTCCTTTAGTTTAGATGTCAAAGAGATTTGCCCATCCATTTATTTCGTTTGCCCACCCTGCAGAACCGACTTATTAATAAAAATAGCCAAGGAGCGCGACACCCGTTGAAGCGACCAAGTAAAAGTTCGATTTTTTATTAATTAAACGACAAAATCGATTGTTTAACGGTGCGGTCCTTTAGTTTAGATGTCAAAGAGATTTGCCCATCCATTTATTTCGTTTGCCCACCCTCTAGAACCGAATTATTAATAAAAATAGCCAATGAGCGCGACACCCGTTGAAGCGACCAAGTAAAAGTTCGATTTTTTATTAATTAAGCAACGAAATCGATTGTTTAACGGTGCCGTCCTTTAGTTTAGATGTCAAAGAGATTTGCCCATCCATTTATTTCGTTTGCCCACCCTCCAGAATCGAATTATTAATAAAAATAGCCAAGGAGCGCGACACCCGTTGAAGCGACCAAGTACAAGTTCGATTTTTTATTAATTAAACGGCGAAATCGCTGTTTCAACGATGCTTTCCTTTAGTTTAGATGTCAAAGAGATTTACCCGACCATTTATTTCATTTACCCTGCCTCCAGATCCGAATTATTAACAAAAATAGCCAAGAAGTGCGACACCCGTTGAAGCGACCAAAGTAAAAGTTCGATTTTTTAATTATTAAACGGCGAAATCGCTCTTTCAACGATGCTTTCCTTTAGTTTAGATGTCAAAGAGATTTGCCCATCCATTTATTTCGTTTGCCCACCCTCTAGAACCGAATTATTAATAAAAATAGCCAAGGAGCGCGACACCCGTTGAAGCGACCAAGTAAAAGTTCGATTTTTTATTAATTAAGCAACGAAATCGATTGTTTAACGGAGCCGTCCTTTAGTTTAGATGTCAAAGAGATTTGCCCATCCATTTATTTCGTTTGCCCACCCTCCAGAACCGAATTATTAATAAAAATAGCCAAGGAGCGCGACACCCGTTGAAGCGACCAAGTAAAAGTTCGATTTTTTATTAATTAAGCAACGAAATCGATTGTTTAACGGAGCCGTCCTTTAGTTTAGATGTCAAAGAGATTTGCCCATCCATTTATTTCGTTTGCCCACCCTCCAGAACCGAATTATTAATAAAAATAGCCAAGGAGCGCGACACCCGTTGAAGCGACCAAGTACAAGTTCGATTTTATATTAATTAAACGACGAAATCGATTGTTTAACGGTGCAGTCCTTTAGCTTAGGTGTCGAAGAGATTTGCCTACCCAATAATTTCGTTTGCCCACCCTCCAGAATCGAATTAAAAAAAAAATCCACGAAGAGAAGGGTACTGGAGGACGCGATCACGTTAAAGTTCGATTTTTTTCGAAAATATTATGAAAATCGTTCTTTCAGCGATGCAGTCCGTTAGTATAGATGTAGAAGAGATTTGCCCACCCAATAATTTCGTTTGCCCACCCTCCAGAATCGAAATAAAAAATAAAATCCGCGAAAAGAAGGTTCCTACACGACGCGATACCGTTAAAGTTCGATTTTTTCGAAAATATTATCAAAATCGTTCTTTCAACGATGCAGTCCGTTAGTCTAGATATAGAAGAGATTGGCCCACCCTCCAGAATCGAATTAAAAAATAAAATCTGCGGAAAGAAGGGTCCCAGAGAACGCGATCATGTTAAAGTTCGATTTTTTTCGAATATACATATTATCAAAATCGATGATTCCTACCGTGAATGTTTAAGGTGTTTTATCCAAAAATTTTGCACACACTTCTTCCCGGCACTTTATTCGAACGACACTTCAATTTGTAGCTCTCATCGAATACTTCACACTGTTCACACATCTGCAGCATGTGCAGAATAACACCAATTTCTATCAATGATTTCCTAGGCATTTTTCACTAATCACCACATTGAAATCGCAAATCGGGAAATAATAGAATCTTCTCGCAGTTACTTCACAAGCCGTAACTGAACGCACGATCTTGCAATAGCTGTGTCCGAACTCTGAAGACTGACTGACTTTCTTGCGGCGTTGGAAAGAATTGGAGAGTATCGGAGACATCTGTTTACGTTTCAGCAGTGGCTCTTGGCGCCGCGGCCCTTTAGGGTGTCAGCGTTGTGTGGCGTCAGCGGAAGGAAATAACTACGCATTCATAAACATTTCTGAGAAGTTATCACCAAATACACTAAACTGTGACGTTAAAAACAATCGGTGGAATTTGCTAACAAATTTGAAAAATATTTTAAAATTTCGGTGGAAGGGGAAGAAAAATAAATATTGAATAGCATTCCCTAGTAGCACTTGTTGGCATGCAGTTGGTCCACACACATAATATTAGTTGGCCAACAGTTAGATTTGGCACTTTTTTCAGGTTGGGCCAACAACAGATGGCCAAAGTAGGCTTCCCTACTGTTGCCGAATTATTTATATTCTTTCCAAAAGACGTCTTAAAAATGTCCAGAAGGCATCTTAAAGAACTTCAAAAGACGTTGTAAGCACGTTTTTTTTCAGGCCTGGTTTAGGAAAAGAATCGTGAGTAAGGAGAATCGAACCCAAACTTTTCGCTTGCGAAGCAACCACTATTCGCACTTACCCAACACATTTTCTTGTAAACACTTCTAATTTCTAGTTACATAACTAGAATTAATTGTTTATAAAAACTGTGCAGTGACGCGAAATATTCTACAAAATATCATCATTCGACTTTTAGACTCATTCCTTAAAATTTCACATTCGTCTCAAGACAGACGACGTCACTACATATTTATAAATAAGAAAAGAAAAATCACAACTTGGAATATAATAACAGGTTTTTGGGTGTAGCAAATTTTCTGACGTTTATAAGACGACATTTAATCATTGTTGTAAATTTTTTCTTAATTAACCAATCATAATAATTGTAGGCCCAACATTGAATATTCGTTGGTACACTCTCGCAACTTTTTTGCCGTAGGCTCCATGTTGGGAATTTGTAGGTAAAAACACTAACTAGGGTAGATGTCCCAATTACTGCCACATTAAGCTCATCGCGTAACTTTCGTTAATTATTTCAGAAGTTATTTAGCCTCAAAATCATTCCAAGTTGCAGCATACTAATGCTTAAGAACTCATTTATCTAAGAAATTTTTTTTATAGTATAAACAGTATGTTTTAATTGCTAATTAATTGAAAAAGTATAAGGAAGTCCAATGTCCCTAAAACTGTCATTCACCTTTTAATATTAATTTATAAATATCAGTATGCAATGCTTCTCTATTATTATCTAACACGGAAACCTAATTTAACATTAAAATTTTTTTCCCTTACGATTTTGCACGCATTATTTCACTATTAAGTAAAATAATTAAAGTGACAGTAATAGGGACACTGTCAGTAATTGGGACATCTACCCTATATCCCAACTAATTCCCAACTGTTGACTACCGTTGGCCATCCAGAAATGCTACTAGGGTTAATGTTTCTAATAAAAGTAATACTAGTATTTGAGAATTCTAGCCTTACAATAATCAAAATAAAATAAATAATATACTGCCGCAATTATATTTTAATATTACATTATCTGAGGAGCAATGGATTAATATTGATCAGAGACAATGACAACCTTTATGTGGAATTTTGATCAAAATCTTTGCCCACTTTTAAAAAAAGCTTAGAGAAGAATGATTTATATTAATTACTCATTACATTTTGAAAGAAATTTGATGTTCCACTATTCGTCCACGAGTATCGACGAAAAGTTTTTTTATTGTCTATCCTGTTCGTGCCAACAGGAAAAGCACAACTAGGTGGTTCGAAGTACTAGCCGCAATAATCGGACATGGCATGTTGAATTTTTCCAGCATTTCTTGGGTTTGGGGGCCACTGTGCATAGTGACAAAAACGGGTTCAGAGCGATACGTAAATTCTAGCAGCAATCTAGAACGTGATACGGTCTTTAAGAATTTTAGTCACTCTTCGACCTCAGCTAATCCGTTGTGGGACTCCCTTAGTTGGTTGTCGACGCTCCACCAGAGGGCCTCCCGGCTCTGAGAGTTTCTCGCCGCTGATGGCTGAGCCCTCAGTTCGTATATATACAAGTTCCGTCCTAGTCCTTGTACCCAGCGTGTCTAAGGCAGGGTTCCGCCAGGTAGCCTTACTGATGAGTCCACTGGCGGGCCCGGGACGAAACGCTCTTTCCTTTCCTTCTCCGAAGGTGGTGACCCCCTTTATCCGGGTTAGTCACACCACTGCCAAACGGTCAAGTGTCAGATCGCTACACCGTATATTGCTCTGCCGGTTCGCCGACTCGCGGGGGAATACGGTCATAAATCGCAACCCTGGCTACAAACTCTGACCGATCAACCTAATTAATTTTTGGGGACTAGGGACGGTAACCCCAGTCAGCCCCCTCAGTTTTTACTTCAATATGCCAGATGTAAGAAAGGAGCTTAGCAATTAAAAAGTATCACCCAACATTAATACGCCTCGCGGTTCAGCAACTTCTAACAATTACTCGAGCTAATTTGTAAATAAATATGAAAAATACCCAGAATATGTAAAATTACAAATATATTTTTAAAATCCTTTTAATGATGAAATATAAATCGGCCAAAGTTTTAGATAATACTATTAAGAATATGTGTACAAGGTTTGAAATAAATCGGACAATTAGTTTTGGAGATATTTGGTACACCGCTCACGCGGACGAGCTTCCCGGGACAACAAATAACTCGACCATTTTTTAATATTTTTGTACACCCTGTAACAGGGACAGGACTGTACAATATATTACGACAGGCAATGCTTGAGTTCTAATCCGGTCGTCTGCGTTGCAGATGTTTACAACTCAGAGTTAGACCCGAATTTTCGTCTATGTTAGAAAGGACTTGACCTTGAGTGTTGCCAAATGCACGTTTGGGGAAAGTCGATTTGTCTCCGCCCGCAACCTTTTCCTACCGAGGTCCGGCTTTCATCCACTGGTTTCAAGTGGGCAATAGCAACCGTGTAAAGAACATTTAAGAAAATTTTTGTAATAGATTTTAATAATAAGACACAAGCCAACATTTTAAACAAAATTTTTTTAATTTTGTTGCGCAATTCTTCAGTATACACGTATGTATAAAATTATGCAAAAATAATATATTGCAGTAATAGTAGATACTGCGAACTTGGAATTTTCTTTTATAACCGCTCCTTTTACATTTATTTGGTTTAATCTCTAGAGCGCTGATATCAAATTTTCAATTTTGGTCATAAATTTTAATGGGGGGTATCTTCTGTTTTAAGGTGCGTATCGACTTTGCGAGGATTCCTCGCGAGGCTGCTGGGTAGACAGGTTAGACAATAAAAAAACATTTCGTCGTGGAACGTCAAATTTCTTTCAAAATGTAATGAGTAATTAATGTAAAGCATTCATTCTCTAAGTTTTTTTTTAAAAGTGGGCAAAGATTTTGATCAAAATTCCACATAAAGGTGGTCATTGTCTCTGATCAATATTAATCTATTGCCCCTCAGATAATGTAATATTAAAATATAATTGCGGCAGTGTACGATATACTGACAGGTGAATGAAAATCTAGGCTAATACTGGTAAAAGTTGCAGTATATTCTGTGCAGGAAATGAAGTCTCCAAGCGTCCGTTCGTTCTAGAGAATCAGTGATGTCTGCCCATCTTCGAAGTCACGGGCTCAATTGTTTATTGAAACCAGTAGATAACCGGTGAAGACGTCGGTGTTTCGAGGTGGTCGCTGTAGCCCTGCCAGCGTACCCAGACCCACGATGCCTCGACCCGCCTTTTCAGCTCAGCGACGAATTATCTTATAGCAGTATATTATTTATTTTATTTTGATTATTGTAAGGCTAGAAGTCTCAAATACTAGTATTACTTTTATTAGAAACATTAATGTTATTCAATAATTATTTTTCTTCCTCTTCCACCGAAATTTTAAAATATTTTTCAAATTTGTTAGCAAATTCCACCGATTGTTTTTAACGTCACAGTTTAGTGTATTTTGGTGATAACTTCTCAGAAATGTTTATGAATGCGTAGTTATTTCCTTCCGCTGACGCCACACAACGCTGACACCCTAAAGGGCCGCGGCGCCAAGAGCCACTGCTGAAACGTAAACAGATGTCTCCGATACTCTCCAATTCTTTCCAACGCCGCAAGAAAGTCAGTCAGTCTTCAGAGTTCGGACACAGCTATTGCAAGATCGTGCGTTCAGTTACGGCTTGTGAAGTAACTGCGAGAAGATTCTATTATTTCCCGATTTGCGATTTCAATGTGGTGATTAGTGAAAAATGCCTAGGAAATCATTGATAGAAATTGGTGTTATTCTGCACATGCTGCAGATGTGTGAACAGTGTGAAGTATTCGATGAGAGCTACAAATTGAAGTGTCGTTCGAATAAAGTGCCGGGAAGAAGTGTGTGCAAAATTTTTGGATAAAACACCTTAAACATTCACGGTAGGAATCATCGATTTTGATAATATGTATATTCGAAAAAAATCGAACTTTAACATGATCGCGTTCTCTGGGACCCTTCTTTCCGCAGATTTTTTTTTTTAATTCGATTCTGGAGAGTGGGCAAACGAAATTTTTGGGTAGGCAAATCTCTTCGACACCTAAGCTAAAGGACTGCACCGTTAAACAATCGATTTCCTCGCTTAGTTAATAAAAAATCGAACTTTTACTTGGTCGCTTCAACGGGTGTCGCGCTCCTTGGCTATTTTTATTAATAATTCGGTTCTGCAGGGTGGGCAAACGAAATAAATGGATGGGCAAATCTCTTTGACATCTAAACCAAAGGACGGCTCCGTTAAACAATCGATTTCGTTGCTTAATTAATAAAAAATCGAACTTTTACTTGGTCGCTTCAACGGGTGTCGCGCTCCTTGGCTATTTTTATTAATAATTCGGTTCTGCAGGGTGGGCAAACGAAATAAATGGATGGGCAAATCTCTTTGACATCTAAACCAAAGGACGGCTCCGTTAAACAATCGATTTCGTTGCTTAATTAATAAAAAATCGAACTTTTACTTGGTCGCTTCAACGGGTGTCGCGCTCCTTGGCTATTTTTATTAATAATTCGGTTCTGCAGGGTGGGCAAACGAAATAAATGGATGGGCAAATCTCTTTGACATCTAAACCAAAGGACGGCTCCGTTAAACAATCGATTTCGTTGCTTAATTAATAAAAAATCGAACTTTTACTTGGTCGCTTCAACGGGTGTCGCGCTCCTTGGCTATTTTTATTAATAATTCGGTTCTGCAGGGTGGGCAAACGAAATAAATGGATGGGCAAATCTCTTTGACATCTAAACTAAAGGACGGCACCGTTAAACAATCGATTTCGTCGTTTAATTAATAAAAAATCGAACTTTTACTTGATCGCATCAACGGGTGTCGCGCTCCTTGGCTATTTTTATTAATAATTCGGTTCTAGAGGGTGGGCAAACGAAATAAAGGGATGGGCAAATCTCTTTGACATCTAAACTAAAGGACGGCACCGTTAAACAATCGATTTCGTCTTTTAATTAATAAAAAATCGAACTTTTACTTGGTCGCATCAACGGGTGTCGCGCTCCTTGTCTATTTTTATTAATAATTCGGTTCTAGAGGGTGGGCAAACGAAATAAATGGTTGGGCAAATCTCTTTGACATCTAAACTAAAGGACGGCACCGTTAAACAATCGATTTCGTCGTTTAATTAATAAAAAAATCGAACTTTTACTTGGTCGCTTCAACGGGTGTCGCGCTCCTTGTCTATTTTTATTAATAATTCGGTTCTAGAGGGTGGGCAAACGAAATAAATGGTTGGGCAAATCTCTTTGACATCTAAACTAAAGGACGGCACCGTTAAACAATCGATTTCGTCGTTTAATTAATAAAAAATCGAACTTTTACTTGGTCGCTTCAACGGGTGTCGCGCTCCTTGGCTATTTTTATTAATAATTCGGTTCTGGAGGGTGGGCAAACGAAATAAATGGATGGGCAAATTTCTTTGACATCTAAACTAAAGGACGGCACCGTTAAACAATCGATTTTGATAACATGGAGGTTGATGTAGACAATTTTTTTAATTTGTTCATAACTTTGTTTTGGTGGGTAGGAAAAAAAATTTTGGATGGGCAAACGTGGGCAAGCGATGGACAATCATGCCCCACCGTTAAATTATAAAAAAATTTTCATGGGGTGCTGATGAAAATTTTTTTTTGCCATAATTTTTTTTCGAAGGGTGGGCAATCGAAAATTTTTTATGGGCCAACGTGGGCAAACGAATGCCGTTTCGTTTTTCCAAAAATTCGAATTTGGGGGTGCTATCTTCACAGACCTTAGACTATTTTATTCTAGGAGACTAGACAATAAAGTTAAGCTCATCTGCTACCAGCTATTAATAAGACCAATTATAACGTACGGATGCGAGATGTGGTACAACACGGGAGCATCCATTATGGAAGAAATAAGAGTATTCGAAAGAAGATGCTTGAGAGCGTGCCTCAGATTATATAGGTCTAGAGAATCGAACTACCAGAAATACATAAGTAACGCAATAATATATAACAAAGCTGGAATTAATCGAATAGATAACTTTATAGTGAAACTCACAAGGAATTATTTCGCATCGGCAGCAAAAGTAACCAATAACAGTCTAATTTTCCCAATACCATACCCAGACGAAAATTACATAAAAAAACACACTACTAACAGGTTACATACCACCGGAAGCTTTTGTATTTCTGGACAAGTATCGATATATACAAAACAAACAGGCGGTTCCCGTGTTGTACCACATCCCGCGCCACAAAGCGGACAAAAAGATTCTGTACCGGCCTAAACAATTAGAGGAGCGGGAAGACGTGAGGTACCTTAAGTATTGCACAGCGATCCCGCAAAGAGATATTATAGAATATAAAAACTTAGATAGAAAAAGACTATGGTGGCTAAACAGCACTTAACTGCGTCATTACCAAATAATTACCTATAAGAAACGCGGAGGGGTACAAATCCCAAGTGAGAGAATAACGTACCTAAGTAAGCACTTAGTACCTGTGTTCGCGAAAGAGCTCGCGATGAGCGTGAGATGCCGGTGAGGTTATGTAAAGAACGCACAGTATTTATGAGCAATGTGTAGTCAATGTTTATTGTACACTCGCTGAGTGAGTCAGAACATAAAAGAATTATGAGTGAGAATGAGCGGATGCACGTTGTGCAGAGAGTGTACAGTTCCTGTCTCGTTGAGACGAATCGCAAAACGACGCACATGTAACCCAAAATTTCCCTTATCTCCTAGATAGGACCTGACAACAATAGTCATCATCTACACACAGCCTACTCATCGAATATCTTCCAGATACCGGATAGCAATAGTCATCATTTGCACACAGCCTATAACTTCCAGCACACTCATCGAAAATCCTTCAGATATAAATACGGACCCTTCAGAAAAACAGGCAGTCTGAAAGCGAACTCCGAACATATAACGTTGTACTTATACTGATTTCTTGTAATAAAAAGTATCTGTGGATACGTCCACAGAATTCAATTCTTGTTTATATTCTTTTATCAAGAATTACATTACATTTTGGCGATCCTGCCAGGATCCATTCACTTCAGTGTAAACGAAATTACGATTTCGGCATACGTGCATCATTGAAGCTTGAAGGATCAAAAGAATCAGTGAAGATACACCAGCCAGTGTCTATCCAAGGGCGACGGTCAACTAGGAGACACACCAGATCTACAAGCATTTACCACGGTAAGCTGAAAAAAAAAATCTGGATTCATTTACGGTGTATAGAACGAGAGGAGACAGCTTCTCTAGCTCAGACTCATTTACATCAGTAATGCCTAACTCGAAGAAAAGTGAATCCGTCAACGTTACACTAGATCACTCTACTCGTGCAATCCTAGATGCTATGCAAAAGCAAAACGAGATATTTACTAAACAAATAGATAATTTAACCAGAAGATTAGAAGAAACACAGAAAGTAACTAACGAAGAAAATAAGAAACGCACCAAAGAAATAGAATTTCTAGGACGCAATATGTCCAAAATAACGCTAGGAGACGACCTACTAACAGACTTCTCAGGCCTTACCGCCAACACTGACACACACTCAGCAATGACAGCCAGGGATGTAATGCCTAACACGTCAAGAATGGCAGAAACCGTTCACACAGAACAACACACTACTGAGCAATACACTAACCCAAACCTTAAAGCCAAAGACGCCATAAAATGTATTCCACAAATAAATGGAGAAGATGATATTGGAGTTGAAGAATTCATTCGCGAAGTAAGAGAGATGCGCGCAATGTGTAACGAACAATCTTTACTATTAAAAATGATAAAGATTGAGAAGATAACTGGCAAAGCCGCTACTGCAATCCGTAATATAACAGTTAAGGAATATACGCAGTTATACGATGCTTTAAGACGAAACGTAGCAACCCAAGCTTCAGTAAGGGAACAACAAGACCAGCTCAGGGAAATTAGACAACGATTCGATGAGAATGTCCAAAGCTATATAATAAGATTCAGAAGAACATTTAACAAATTACAATACAGTATAACCAACGAATACACTGACGAATTAACTAGACGTGCTATGAATGATAGAATATTACAAGACTCTGTTATTGATTTCATTCGAGGACTAAAAACTGAAATAGGACAGATATTACTAGCCAACCCACCATATAACATACCAGAAGCCGAAAAGAAAGCTGCCGACATCGAACGCTACTTCAGAGAAGATAGGATGAGAAGATTGAGACCTATGGAAAAAAGAATGACTACCTTTAACCCAAGACCAAATCCTACACCTTACCCTAGAAGTACTCAACCAATCCAAAGTCAACAAACTCAAATCCCCAGATCCTTTTCCCAAATGGAAAGAACTCCTCTTGCCCAAAGAAGTCAGATGAAATGTTTTAAATGTGGAAAAATAGGCCACATTGCAAGCAATTGCCAAAATTTTCAATCACGAGGGCCTCAGGAAAGAGCACCTCCCAGAGTCAACAACATGGAAGTAACGACAGCTCAGGAGGGAAATTACGAATCAATTCCGTCACCGGAAGACTACCAACTATACGAGTTGGACCAACAGGGGGAGAACAACGAACACTCCTTGTGGACTCAGGAGCAGGAATCAACCTACTCAAACGAAGCGCAGTTGGAACAGGAAGAATAACACCAACACCGAAAAGAGACTTTGCAATGGGACATTCTAAATTTAGTTCAAACGAAATAATGATTGCAAATATTTACCATACTCCAGTTGAATTTCACATAGTCGAGAATAACTTCCCTATAATAGAAGACGGCATATTCGGTCTACCCGCTATGAAGAAATACAAATTTGAGCTCAGTAATGACCAACTAAAACTAAACAATTACGTGTTAAAATTTCAGAAAGAACCTTCAATCCAACCAAAAACATGTTTTGGAAAGACCGTCTATCTGGAAGGCAAACCTACGCCAGTATGCTTTATCAATTGTGGTGAGTCTCAAGTACAAATAACTAATCTTATCGAAAATTCAAATACGTACGACCAGATCTCTACCTTTAAAGAACTGATTAGATTATCTCATATCGAAAAATCATTTAGAGAACCAATCGAAAAAATGCTATTGTATTACATAGATGTTTTTAATCTAGAATCCGACCTCTTACCCTATACTGACCTATCCAAACACACAATCACTTTAAAAGAAAACAAGATAATTAATACCAAATCTTATCGACCACCCGAATGTCATAAAGAAGAGATAACTCGTCAAATGAACGAAATGCTGAAGAAAGGAATTATAGAACCTTCAGATTCTCCTTATAATTCACCAGTATGGGTAGTACCTAAGAAAATGGATGCTTCAGGAAAACAGAAATGGAGAATAGTAATAGACTTTAGAAAATTAAATGAATTAACTGACCAAGACACCTACCCACTACCAGACATAGACGATATTCTAGCTCAATTAGGAAACGCTAAATTTTTCTCAGCCTTAGACTTATCCTCCGGATTTCACCAAATCCCTATGGACAAACAATCAAAAAAATACACTGCCTTTTCTACCCCTCAAGGACATTACCATTATAATAGAATGCCTTTTGGACTAAAGAACGCCCCAGCCACATTCCAACGAATGATGGACACGGCACTCCGAGGCTTAATTAATAAACATTGTTTTGTGTATTTAGATGACATAATAATTTTTGGTCAATCAATAGAAGAACATAATTCAAACTTAGCCATAGTTCTACAAAGACTTAGAGAATTAGGGTTAAAAATCCAACCAGATAAATGTGAATTCTTAAAACCGGAATTAGAGTATTTAGGACATATAGTAACCGCAGAAGGAGTAAAACCAAACCCAAAGAAAATAGAAGCAGTAAAGAATTTTAAACAGCCCAAAACTCCAACAGATGTTAAATCATTCTTAGGACTAGCAGGATATTATCGTAAATTCATTAGAAACTTCAGCAAAATAGCAAAACCTCTTACAGAATTAACTAAGAAAGAAACACCTTTTCACTGGACAGATAGAACGCAGAACGCTTTTCAAATACTCAAAGATAAATTATGTTCAGCACCTGTATTAAAATTCCCAGACTTTTCTAAACAATTCTTACTCACCACTGATGCCAGTAACGAAGGTTTAGGCGCAATACTATCCCAAGAAGGACATCCGTGTAGTTACATATCGAGAACCCTTAACCCACCTGAGAAAAACTATTCAACAACAGAAAAAGAGCTATTAGCAATAGTATGGGCTATAAAAAGACTCAGACAATATTTATTAGGAAGAAAATTTTTAATAAGAACTGACCATCAAGCATTAAAATGGTTACAAAATTGTAAAGACCCATCTTCCCGCCTTATGCGATGGAGATTAAAATTAGAAGAATATGAATACGACATAGAATATACAAAGGGTAAGGACAATACAGCAGCAGACACATTATCCAGAATTCACGCCATTTCATTAGAAAGACAAATAGATTTAAAATCTCAATTTCATAAATGGAAAACTACGGAAGATCTACCTAAAGTTTTAAAAATAGCTCAGAATCATACAAATTTCTATCAACTTTCGAAAACAGAATTAGGTGAATATGACGAAGACAATTGGTTAATAAAATTATTCGAAATAATACAAGATAGTGATAAAATAGGAATAGGTGATAATGAAATTTCAGAACTTGAAAAGAATATGATTAAACTAATATTAATATTTTTGAATGATACAGTAAAAGAAATACAATTTGCTTGGGATCCAATCCGAATATATACAAAAGAAGAGATAGAACAAATAATACAAGAAAACCACGACCTAATAGGACACCCGGGAATACAAAAAACTTACGATAGAATACGAGAACGACACAAAATTCCTGACTTAATGAAACGAATACAGACTCATATACAAACTTGTGAAACCTGTCAAACTTCTAAATTAACTCGCATTCGACCTCGCGAAGAACCACGCATCACGGATACACCCGTAGAATCAAATGAAAAGATCGCTATGGATATACTAGGACCATTACAAAAAACTAAAAAAGGAAATCAATATATACTTTCCATTCATGATGAACTGACTAAATATCTCATTTTGGTCCCTTTAAAAACTCAACAAACAGAATCTATTTGGACAGCCTTACTAAATCATTATATATATATATTCTCTGCACCGAAGAAAATCCTAACAGATAGAGGACAAAACTTCATATCCGAATTAATGCAACATTATGAAGATGCTTTTAACATAAAACACATAAAGACTACAGCCTTTCACCCACAAAGTAATGGCTCACTTGAAAGAACACATGCAGTAATTGCCGATATGTTAAAATCAATTCAGAAAAACTCAAACAATGAATGGGACGAACAATTGAACTTTATTTGCCTTGCATATAACACAATGGTACATGATGCCACGAACTACACTCCTTTCGAACTGACATTTGGGCACACCGCCAACCTTCCCTCCACCATCTCCAAGAACCCTCAACGCTCCTACTCCGACGAAGTAATCTTCCGCAAAAGAGAATGGGATTCTAAATTACAAAAAGCTCGCGCTGCGTTAGTTAAAAGTAAACAAAGATATCAAAGGGATCAATTGAAAAGAATTATAAAACCTCAAACTATATTTAAAGAAGGAGATCAAGTTTTAATTCATAACGATCATAAAAAGCATAAATTAGATTCAGAATGGTTGGGACCGTACACCATTGATAAAGTATGCACACCTTATTATTTGATTCAAGAAAAGAAAATACATGGTAACAGATTAAAACCTTACTTTCCAGGACGACAAGCACACTCATCTACCTAGCCAAAGCTAATATAGATATAAAATCTTTAGAAAATAGTGCGATATTTATTGAGAAAATCGATAAAGGATATTTATACAGCGACACAGCTAACATTATTATTGGGATAGATATTAGAGACACATTTTCTCAAATAGATAGTATCGAAGGATATAAGAATAAAATAAGTAGTTATTCCATAAGCAAAAATTATGAAGAAGAATTAGATACTTTACAACAAAGAGTTAACAATATAAAACAGTTAGCCAGACATTTAAAAACACTAACACACAGTAGAGTCAAAAGAGGATTAATGAACTTCATTGGACCTGCATCAAAGAGTTTATTTGGAACATTAGACGAAGATGACTTAGAATTAGTAAATAAAAACATGGACAAATTATTTGATGACAATAACAAGATAAAAACAGTTCTAGCCAATCAAACATGTTTAATACGAAAAATCATTAACAATGAAGGACTCAATGCACTAGAAGCATCATATGACAAAATCCTAAAAGAACAGCAATATGCAAAAACTGATAGGGCACTTACTAAACTAATAATTAAAATTGATACAATAATTCAATCACTACATTTCCAAATAGACGAAATGTTAAATGTAATCATTCTTGCCAAACAAGGAATCATAAGTCCACAAATATTAAATCCAGAAGAATTTATGACGCATTATGCAAAAACAATAGATGATCGAATTTACAATACAGCAATTTCTCCCAAAATAGAACATTTCCAGTTTATACTCGATATCAGCGAACTTAAAGTCTTCACAATCAACAACAAATTATTCTTTAAAATAATAATACCTCTAGCTCAAAACACGGAATGGGATATAGTGCAAGTATACCCTATCCCGAGTAAACGAAACGATATTTTCATGGCTCCAGCTATAGAACATCAAATTTACTTAACATCCGGAATATCTTTCGTGAACACTGACATCGAATATCTTGAAAAATTATGCAAAACCCATGCAGGAATAACAATTTGTAAACAAACTCAGCCAATCCATAATAGAAACTCAAAAACCGACTGCCACAGCGAAATCATTAATTTTCAAACTAGAATAGAACATTGTCAAATTGTTATTTACAATATAGAAGACATTAGCTTCATACCTTTAAGAACGAATAACGCATATATAGCAATACCCAAAGAACCGATTTCAGTCGACACTATATGTAACACAATACACAGTAAAAAAACTATAAATGGACCTTCTATCATTAGAACAAACACCTCGTGCGATATATTATATAATGATGAACACATGCGTATCGGAGAATCCAAAATCACTATCCAATATGAAGTAAATAGTAAAATATTAGAATTAAAAACAAATGATAGTTATATTCACTTAATTGAGAAAATTGAAAAAACGCCTAAAATCTTGAGCCCATTACAAGGTTATAAAACCACTATAGATAAAATAGAAAGTGAAATTGGAAGCTTAAATATGCAACATAGGATTAGGGATATGAAATATTGGGGACTAACAACGCTTCAGGTACTAGGATATATGGCATTAGCCATAATGATTATATACACGCTTAATAAAACAGGAATATTCGAATGTGTAAAGAAATGTATACCAACTACACTATGTATAAACCTATTCTGTAACAAGAACGAAACTGTAGTAACACACAACACCAGCCCTACTATAAGTCCACCAAAATCAACGGCACCACCAGTCAACCTATACACACCAACGCTCAGCTCATTCCCCGATGACGAAGAAGATATAAGAGTCAACATCCGGCCCAGGACAGTACGCTTCTCCAAGCTCATGAAAGGAACTTAGAGGACCAAGTCCAATCTAAGAAGGGGGGAATGTAACCCAAAATTTCCCTTATCTCCTAGATAGGACCTGACAACAATAGTCATCATCTACACACAGCCTACTCATCGAATATCTTCCAGATACCGGATAGCAATAGTAATCATTTGCACACAGCCTATAACTTCCAGCACACTCATCGAAAATCCTTCAGATATAAATACGGACCCTTCAGAAAAACAGGCAGTCTGAAAGCGAACTCCGAACATATAACGTTGTACTTATACTGATTTCTTGTAATAAAAAGTATCTGTGGATACGTCCACAGAATTCAATTCTTGTTTATATTCTTTTATCAAGAATTACATTACACACACGTGGCCGCGTAACTGACCACGATCCACAATCGATACACGACGAGTCTGAGCACGAGATATTGAATTGAGCGGTGAGATACAAAACGGTTGAGCGTTAGCACGAGCAGAACAATGGGCCTTCACGAGTTACTTGAGAAAAACGTTCAGTAAAACCGACGCGTCTACTTTCGTACTCTGCGTGAACAAGAAGAGCAATATGGCCGATCGATTTCCGTTAGTCGTCTTCTCCAAAAGTCTGGAGGATCGAGCGACGTGGGGAAATGCGATTGGCTGAGCGTTCTGTCGCTGACACCTGATTGGTCGATCGATTGTGGATCGGGCTTGTCGATCCGCTGTCCAGGAGGTGCTGCGATGAGTTGGGTGTGGCGGAGATCGGAACTACCGAATCTCAAACAACCTGAGTATCGACGATATGTATGATCGAGAAAACTGTAAATAATGTATGGAATGAATGAATGATAGGGAATAGTGTGAATCAGTATGGTATGAATGAAGTGTATGAGAATAGATATTGTAGTATAAGCTTTATTCATAGTTCAACAATCAATATTTAATCTAGAGTATAATAACAAAGTGCAATGCACCTAGTACAAAGCTACAGTAAACCAAAATACTGAAACAGTATTAGAAGCGCAAGCTTAAACACGGCACTGAACCGTAGCATATGCGGCGATAATGTTTTAACCGCAGCTCCCACATCCCTCTTACCATCCTTCCTTTACCTGCACCCATCCTCGTAAGGCTCCCATGATTCCAACATCCTTTACTCACCTTATCCCCCCACTCCCATTCCCCCCTTGTAAATAGTGTACATAAAATAATATATATTTTAGTATTAAGCCTAGTAAGTAAGAAAAAACAAAATATAGCGCCTGTTTTTAATTGGCATTTTGGGGTGCAACAGAACAATAACGGACAAGAGTAAGATGCATAATCTAAAGAAAGCGAACGATAGTACTGTACTATCATCGGTAGAAATACCAACACCTATAAGACTGATCATGTGTTCACAATTAAGTCTTAGGGAACAAATGAAAAACAAACTACTTGGTTTATTTATAGTTACATATTTTTGTAAAATTCGAATCTGCTTTAAATAAACAAATTCAAAAAAAAAAAACGCTGGATAAACACCAGTTCTCGTCTTGAGTTCTCGTCCGAGTTCCCGTCTGCTCGTTAGGCTCGTCCGGTGTGTCTAGCATCGAAAATTCGAAAATTGGATAGCGTGGGGCCATTATCTAGATATTGTGGCCGATAAAGAATAACTATCAGTAATCAAGTTCCGCCAAACCTAATCAGTGTAAAGCAACACATCCATATAACCAACTAGAGCTAAATAAGCACGACTTTGGAAAATAACCTCCAAACTCATAATCAAACCCCGCAAGGGGATGCACCATCTGACGACACATATAAAAATGTATTCATATCGAGAAAGAGAAAAGTGATGGGCACGAATCAAAACATGAAAAAACAAAACAAATACAACAGTGATATTCCTACCAACAATCGTTTCGAATCTCTCTCAAATGTTGAGAGCGACGAGGAAAATATGGATATGGACACAAAGGATGCCGAGGATATATCACCAAGGACACCCACCACAAAAATGAAAAGACCCCCTCCGCTTGTGATACATGACGATGTGAAGTCACATAATACATTTATTGGCATACTTAAAGGCAACCTTAAGGAGAAATTCCACGTAAAATACCATAAGGATTTCACAGAAGTGTTCACAGCAAACCAAATAGAGTATGAACAACTAAAAAGGATATGGCAGCAAAATAATCTTCAATTTCACACTTACACGGACAAAAATGTTAAAAAGAGGACTTATGTAATAAAAGGACTACATAAAGATACAGACACACAGGAACTGAAACAAGAACTGGAAAGAATGAACTATACAATTCTTAGTGTCTATCAAATGAAAAATACCAGGCAACCACTATATATGGTTACCTTCACATCTAATATACAATTAAAAGCTCTTCAGCATAAGGTACCATATCTACAATACACTAAAATTGAATGGAATAATTACATTAACAAAAGAAGAATCACGCAGTGTCACAATTGTCAAGTTTGGGGACACGCCACAAGTAATTGTTATGCTGCTCCAGCCTGTTTAAAATGTGCTGAAGGGCATCTCACCCAGGACTGCAAAAAAGCTAGTACAACGCCAGCCAAATGCGTTAACTGTGGGGGAGATCACCCTGCAAATGCTACATGCTGTGTTGCCTATAAAGCCAGACTGGAAATGATTGAAATGAGAACTACAAACAAAAGCCAAAGAACCAGCCCCAAGGACAGCACACAGCCAATACCAAAAATCAGCGACTGTGGGGAATTCCCTGGACTTCCCAGCAATAAATCTACACAGGATGGAGTCGTAGAAAATCAACCAGCAACCCAACATTCAATCTACAATCATCGTCCAGTCACAACGCCAGGTCAACTACCACATCAAAATAACAAATTAAGTTATGCAAGTAATTTGACATTAGTAAATTCAAATTTATTCAATACAGTCCAAAATCAAAAGAAAAGAACTACGAACATGACTGACAATAATGTAAATAATAACAGTATTTCAGAATTCCTATTATTAACTAACGAAATCAAAGAACTAAACAAAATCTTCGACATAAAGAAAATGTTAGTAGAAGTCAAAGAGCTGAAAAAACAATTACTACAATGTGAAGATGAAGCGCACAAATTCCAAGTATTCTTAAATTTCTGTGATAACCTTAATGACAGATAGACTAACTGTCTGTAGCTGGAATGCAGATGGTCTAAGAAACAAGCTAGGGGAATTAATAGAATTCTTATATAGAGTCAACGTAGATATTTTATTACTTAATGAAACTAGATACACAAACACACTTAAATTAAAAATAAAAAACTATAAAGTTATTAGAGTAGATAAGAGCAGCACTGCAGGGGGAATTGCAATCCTCATTAAAAACAGTATACCTTATAAAATAGTACAAATTAGTAATACTGGTCACATCGAAAACTTATGTATTAAGCTAGCTAGTAATGTACATATAATCTGCGCATACTGTAGTCCAAATAAGGAATTCACATATCAAAATATAGAGTCACTGATGAATGTGGGAAATAGGGTATTATTGGTTGGTGATCTTAATGCAAAACACTAGACCTGAAACTGCAATAGGAATAACAGGAGAGGTAGAGTTCTATTCCAATATGCACAACAGAATAACTGTAGTATATCATTCCCTGACAATCCAACACATCACCCATGGAATGGTACAACACCAATGACTATAGTCATAGCTTTAAACAAAAATATCAGACATGCCTCAGATATTGAGGTACTACACGAGCTGAGCTCTGATCATAACCCCATTCTTATCACTCTAACAAAGCAAATTAAAGACTCCAATGCCAGGTTCCAATATGACTATGATAATGTCGATTGGAGCAAATTTAGGCAACTGTTAAATGGAAAACTCAATATTAATTCTAAAATTGTAAATACTAATAGTATTGAACAGGAGGTACAACGACTCACAAGCATAATACAACACTGCATAGATAAGACAATAACTTCTATAACTTGTCAACAGACACATGATAAACTACCAGCATACATACTGAACTTGATTTCAATAAAAAACAAAATACGAAAAAAATGGCAAACAACTAGGTTCTCAATATACAAACGACAAATGAATAGAAAAGTAAATGAAACTAGAATTAGTAAATTTAGAAACGATAACTGGACTAAAAAATTTGTGAAACTCAATGTGAATGACAACTCCCTATGGCGTATGACAAAGATTTTCAAGAGTGAATTCCATCCGGTCCCTACACTCCAGAGTAACAACACAGAGGCAATAACTGATGATGAAAAAGCTAATGTACATTAGCTCAGTTTGAAGGAGTACATGCCATTGATTTAGAGAATAACACTAATGAACAAAAAGAAATAACCTCAGGGGTACAAGATTTTCTACACCATAGTAATATTGATGAAGAGTGGTGTAAATTCATCACATCTCACAAAGAAATTCTAAATGAAATTAAGAAACTTCCCTCGTGTAAAGCACCAGGGCTAGACAAAATACAAAACATCATTCTTAAAAATCTCAGTCGCAAAGCCATAGTACAGATCACATACATCAGGCATGGAACTAATGTGAACGCAGCGGCCGATTTTCAGAGGCAACGCCTCCTTTCTCCCGCCGCACGTCTTGGCCCCCGCGGCGGCCATGGAGCTTGGAGCGCCTCAGGCCCGTACCATATGAACCGCGTGTGGCGCGTTGACAAAAAAAAAACACATCGACAATCGTGCTCTCTGGGACGATGTGGAAACCTATTGATACAATGTCACCTTAATACGCCACGCGCGGTTCATATGGTACGGGTCTGAGGCGCTCGAAGCTCCTAGGCCCGCTGCGGGGGCCAAGACGCGCGGCGGGAGAAAGGAGGCGTTGCTTCCGAAAAACGGCCGCTGTGTTCACATTAGTTCCATGCCTGACATACATAATAAATGCATGCTTTAAACTCTCATACTTTCCTCTCTGTTGGAAAACTGGAAATGTGGTGCCAATACTGAAACCAGGGAAAAATAAATCAGAGCCTAGCAGCTACAGGCCTATTAGCCTTCTAGCAACTATGAGCAAACTCACTGAAAAAATTATACAACAGAGACTAAATAAATTTGAAAGAAAAGAAAACATAATAATTGACAATCAATTTGGCTTCAGAGAAAAACACAATACGGTTCAACAAGTCATAAGAATAATAAATGACATAAGCATTAACTTTAATAAAAATAACGTCACAGTTATGTTGTTATTCGACATTGAAAAATCATTCGACAGAGTGTGGATAGATGGACTCATCTGCAAAATGATTCAATATACCCTGATAGCCATCTGCCGGCCGTCTGCAAGCAGATTGACGGCAGGGTCTGCCGGGAGAGCGCAGGATCTGTCGGCAGCTGCGGTGCAGTCTACGTCCGCATTCGACTACGGATCTGCCAGCAGACCCTGCCACGCAGACTCTGCCGGCAGATCCGCGGCCAGTGATGCCAGAATCGTGGGACGTGGGACAGAACGCTTACCCCCACTATGACCTACCGTCGTCTCCCACTATGGCCTACCGTCGTCCCCCACTTTCTTCCCACCGCACTGCACACAAGCATATTTTTACTCCTGTCCGTGTGAGCTGCTTGTTGGGCTGCCGTGCACACGGACAAGGGTAGGGATATGCTTGTGTGCAGTGCGGTGGGAAGAAAGTGGGGGACGACGGTAGGCCATAGTGGGAGACGACGGTAGGTCATAGTGGGGGTAAGCGTTCTGTCCCACGTCCCACGATTCTGGCATCACTGTCCGCGGCAGATCCTGCCGCCCGCCTGATGTAGGCCGTGCGTTCTCCCTCCATGCGGATTGTGCAGGAGTGGGGAGTCGGACGGTCGGCGGTTCGGCACGAACAGTGATGCCAGAAAGAGGACGGGTCCTCTCGAGAATTTCCCCCACCACGCATGCACACTACGCCGGAGCGGCGTGTCCGTGAGCTCGGCGCTTCGGACAACGTCGGGAAGACGAGAGAGAAAACGAATGTGCGTCTTTCTCTCTCGTTCTTGAAACACTGTGATCCATGGTGGGGTGCAAGCGACACGCGGCCGTGCGCGATGTTCTTGGATGCCTCGAGATTCACTTTTCCCTTTCTGACATATGTATAATACTCTTGTAATGAAAAAAAATTTGGAAAAAATTTTATTACGGAAATCACGTTTTAAGACCTCCTGATCACGTTTTGGCTATTTAGAAAAGAGCTTTTTTTTAAATATCTCATATATTTGTTAATACGATTACGTTTAAACGGCAAAATGGATTTCAATGAAACTTTATATTTAAATTTTATATTGTCTTAAGATCCGATTAGATCACGAAAAACCATAATTACCCGTTGTGGTTCTTCGATTTTTCAGATGTACGAACTAAATTCTACATAAAAAAAAGGTTAGATAAAGTTCTTCTGTAACTTCTTTAACGAAGAAAAATGTACATTCATAATTTCTTGTTTTCATTTTAAATTTCCGTACTTTTTATTCGAGCTATTTCTATTATTCAAACCTTAAAATGAATTTTTTATTAAAAGATGAATATGTTGATACTATAAATTGATGAACTTTGTTAAAATTAGAATCCACTCTTGGCCAGTAGCATGGACGCTGTAGCGCCTTCGATAAAAAATATTTTTTCAGAGTATGATCTAAAATCTAAACGTAATCACATTTCTCGCTAGATTTTTCGATAATTATATCAAGTTGCGACAAAGAATCACGCACTATTTACAAATTTATTACGCGCAGCGTCCACGCTACCGCTCGATGGAAACTACGGGAAAGTGGTGGTCTCTTCCATCGGGAGGGAAATATAAACGATTCGTTATGCAAAGCTAACATCGCGATATACGGTACATTAAAAGGTGTAAATCGGTATGAAGGAATATTCCTTATGTCAGAAAGGGAAAAGTGAATCTCGAGGCACTCAAGAAGATCGCGCACGGCCGCGTGTCGCTTGCACCCCACCATGGATCACAGCGTTTCAAGAGCGAGAGAGAAAGACGCACATTCGTTTTCTCTCTCGTCTTCACGACGTTGTCCGAAGCGCCGAACTCACGGACACGCCGCTCCGGCGTAGTGTGCATGCGTGGTGGGGGAAATTCTCGAGAGGACCCGTCCTCTTTCTGGCATCACTGGGCACGAACGCTATGGCAACGCAGAGCCTGAGAGAGCCTGGCAGAGCCTTGTAAGACCGTCCGCAAGTCAGGACCTCGTAAACAGTTTTAGCGTTATCGCTTTTGTAAATAAACTGAAGTTAACTGGAACTCGGGATTTATTCATTACCCGTCTAGTACCACGTATCAGCGGAAGTAGGTCCGCATTGTATACATTTAAACATGTAAAATCCCTACATTGGTGACCCCGACGTGATTTCATTAACCACGTGGAAGCTGCAATTGATTTTGCAAAGTCTTTACAAGAAGTCCTTCCAAGGCTGGGCATTTGCTGGCCAAAGAGATCTTCAGAGAACGTGAGGAGGTTCCTATTCCTGCCAAGGTTTCTGAATTCGTGCAATTCTGAGGACAGGCGGCCACGAGACTGGGGCAACAGAAAATTCCTTGCACAACAGGACGTTTTCGCATGGGGCTAAGTCGTCCCACCTGCACTGGTGTCTTCAACCTTCGTCGATGCTGCCAGGGTACACCAATGTGCTGAGGAATCTTTCGGATTGCGGTAAGCGAGCTTGGCAATAAATGCATCAAATATTGTGTATGGCATTGGTCTTGTGTCTATGGTGGTCGCTGTAGCGTTCTATTCGTTTGAAATCGCGCGCGTTTCCGAACCCGGCGACCAATCAGTCGCGGGTGGATCACTACAGAATTCCGAAAATCCCACGATTTTTTAGTGCGGAACCTGGGCTTTGGTTCGCCCAGGTGGAAGCGTCTTTAGATAGCGCAAATATTACCTCTGAAAAGACTAAGGCAGATATAGTAATTGCCGAGTTGGATCAAGATGTAGCAGTAGCTTTAAAAGATTTAATACTTGCGAAGCCTCGGCCAACGAATACGTTTGAGTTATTAAAGAAACGTATTATTTCGATTTTTGCGCGTTCCGAAGAAACTAACTTGAGAAAATTATTAAAAGGTCAGGTGATTACTGATGGGAAGCCGTCCCTGATTTTAAATAGATTGCGCGCATTAAATGACGGAAAATGCGAAGATGTAGTAATAAGATCAATTTTCCTTGATCACCTACATGCGAATACACGAGCCATTTTATCAGCAAGTGGTATTTTAGACTTGGATAAGCTTGCGGATATGGCGGATAAAATCGCAGAAACTGCTGCAAGTCCAGAATCAGTTGTAATATCTTCCGCCGGTTCGTCATTAACAACAAACGTCGGCTCTGTAGTAGCTTCAAACGACGGTTTACCAAATGCTACAAGTGCTGATTTTGAAAAATTATGTAATCAGGTGAAGCATTTAGCAGATGAAATAAAATCACTTAAAGCCACGGTTAAGAAATCGGAACGAAGAGGTAAATCGCGTAATGCGCGTTCTCAGTCGCAGTCAAATAGCAATCAAACGCCTGCTAACGAGAACAATTCAAAAAAGTTGTGCGTAGCTCACTCGAAATACCCGAATAACCCTACATCGTGTAAGCCATGGTGCGAGAAATATGCGACATGGAAAGCGGAAAACTAAAACGACCCTCTGTTTCGGAGACATTCGTTGAGGGTCAGGCAACTTCCAGACGTCTCCACATTCGCGATCGTGTGTCAGGTCAGTCATTTCTAGTAGACACAGGCGCCGATATATCATTACTCCCTGCCAATCCAAAAATTCGCGGTCAACCGAGTCAATTAAAGCTGTTCGCCGCGAATAATACCCATATAGACATGTTTGGTGAATCGTTTCGAAATTTGGATTTTGGGTTAAGACGTCCGGTTAAGTGGAATTTCACTATAGCTAATGTTCCTTATGCCATTTTAGGAGCAGATCTGCTTACGCATTACGGGCTTCTGGTGGATTTGCGCAGGCGATGTATATTCGATGCGGACACGGGCGTTTCGATTTCTGCTGTATTTAAAACGGTCCCCAAAGTATCGATTGGTACGGTGGATCCTCTATCTACTTATGCTAAGGTTCTGGCGGATTTCCCAGAGATAACAAGAGCATTGAGTTTGACTCCTCCGGAGTCAGGAAGTGTTTATCATTACATTTCCACAACGGGTTCTCCGGTTTCGGCGCGTTCGCGAAGGTTAAGCCCGGAAAAATTGAAGGCAGCAAAGGCTGAATTCAAGGCTTTGGTTGAAGCCGGTATTTGTCGTCCTTCTGCGAGTCCTTGGGCGAGCCCAATTCACATGATTTTAAAAAAAGATGGGACATGGAGGATCGCCGGAAATTTCCGAGGGTTAAATGCGATAACAATACCCGACAGGTATCCTACACCACATCTTCATGATTGTGCAGCGAATTTGGCCGGAAAATCGGTATTCTCATCATTAGATTTATTTAGGGCATACAACCAGATTCCGATGGCGCCCGAAGATATTAAAAAAACTGCGGTTATCACGCCTTTTGGGCTGTTTGAATTCATATATATGACATACGGCCTCAGGAACGCGAGTCAAACGTTCCAGCGTTATGTTGATCGCGCTCTTGGTGATTTAGACTTCGTTTTTGTTTATATTGATGACATATTGATCCCGTCTTCGTCCAAAGAAGAACACGAGAAACATTTGAGGACAGTGTTCGAGAGGTTAAAGCAATTTCATTTACGTTTGAACACCAGTAAATGTATTTTGGGTGTCTCTGAGATTGAGTTCCTTGGTTATTTGATAAACAAGGATGGTATTCGACCGACTTCTGATAAAGTCGAAGCAATTAAAAAGTTTTCAAAACCAGAAACTATCGCGGAATTGCGAAGATTTTTGGGAATGGTCAATTATTATCGGCAATCTGTTCCTCAGGCGGCGAGTGATCAGGCTCCGCTTAATGCATATTTGAAGGACTCGCGTAAGAATGACAAAAGACCGATTGTTTGGTCCAGGGAGGCGGAGGAAGCGTTCGATAGAGTGAAATTAAATCTGGTGAATGCAACCTTGCTAGTGCATCCGCGCGCCGGTGCAGAAACACGTTTAGTAACCGATGCGTCAGATTTGGCAATGGGCGCAGTATTAGAACAGAGATCTATATCCGAGCAATGGGAACCCTTAGCATTTTTTCTAAAAAATTATCCCCAGCGCAAATTAAGTATAGTGCTTATGATCGCGAGTTAACAGCAATTTATGAGGCAGTAAAATACTTCAGATACTACATTGAGGGACGAGAGTTTAAAGTTGCAACCGATCATAAACCTTTGATATACGTTTTTTTGCAGCATGCAGATAAGGCGTCGCCTCGTCAACTGCGACAATTAGCATTTATAGCTCAGTTCACAACTAATATAGAGTATATCCCTGGTGAAAAGAATAGTGTGGCAGATCCATTATCAAGAATCGAATCTCTTAGATTGCCATTAGAAATTAATTTAAAAGAGTTAGCTGAGAAACAGGAAGCTGACGACGAGTTAAAACAAGTTTTAAGGATGCCTGAACCACCATTGAAATTAATAAAAATTCAATAGGGACCTGCACATACTTCGGTCGTTTGTGAGATGTCCGGAGAAACATTCCGTCCATATATTCCTAAGTGCCTTCGAGAGAGCGTGTTTAGCATGTGTCACAAACCAGCGCATCCGAGCGCAAAGATAACCGATCGGATGATTCGCCAACGTTACGTTTGGTTGAATATGCATCGGGATATTTCGCGATGGTGTAAAAGCTGCATTGAATGTCAGCAGTCAAAGGTGTCGCGTCACGTAAAGCGAACACCGGAACATTTTGTTGCGCCTGATGGTAGATTTGATCATGTTCACATGGATATAATCGGTCCATTACCGGCATGTAATGGTTATGCATATTGTTTAACCATGTTGGATCGTTTTCCTCGTTGGGTTGAAGCAGTCCCGTTAGTGGAAACATCGGCCCAAACGGTGGCTAGAGCATTTTTTAATTCTTGGATCTCGCGTTTTGGCACTCCAAAAATTCTCACTACCGACCAAGGTGCACAATTTGAATCGAGATTGTTCTCGGCACTGTTAAAACTAATAGGTTGTGAACGAGTGCGTACTACGCCTTATCGCCCTGCATCGAACGGAATTATAGAACGATGGCATCGAGTTTTAAAGGCTGCATTAATGTGTCACACCGATAAAGATTGGACAAAAACGCTTCCTACGGTATTATTGGGGTTGCGTTCACACGTGCGCGAGGATACGGGAGCATCGCCCGCTGAGTTTCTTTACGGTACTGTCTTGCGCCTCCCGGGAGAATTTTTCCTTCCGGACGATCTGAAACCGGAACCAAATATATTTATTGAGGAGTTTCGTGTGTACATGCGCCAGATTCGACCGGTGCCCGTGGCGCATAAAAATAAGCAGCGTGTATTTTTTTTACAAAGAATTAAATGTATGTACTCATGTATTTTTAAGAAACATTGCGAAAAAAGCATTAGAACGACCATATTCTGGTCCCTATAAAATTTTAAAACGCATTTCAGAATCTGTGTATGAGATAGATATAAACGGTGGATCACGTAGTGTGTCAACCGAATTATTGAAACCAGCGTATTTTATTTTGGAGGACTTTGGTGAATCGCCAGCGGCAGTTACCGGTCCTTCATCGGGTATTCCCGAAGTTGCGAATGTTCCAAATCGTCCAGTCCTTAGGACATATGGATCAAAAAAGAAAGTTAATTTTGTACCTGACACAAGACCACCATCCTAGGGTAATGTTAAGCCATGCTCGCTTTGTATATAGTGTATATTCTGTAAATATCATATCATATATTGTAGTATTAAGTTGCGTGCAAAAGCTTCGTTACACTCGGGGGGGAGTGTGTAGGCCGTGCGTTCTCCCTCCATGCGGATTGTGCAGGAGTGGGGAGTCGGACGGTCGGCGGTTCGGCACGAACGCTATGGCCAGTGATGCCAGAATCGTGGGACGTGGGACAGAACGCTTACCCCCACTATGACCTACCGTCGTCTCCCACTATGGCCTACCGTCGTCCCCCACTTTCTTCCCACCGCACTGCACACAAGCATATTTTTACTCCTGTCCGTGTGAGCTGCTTGTTGGGCTGCCGTGCACACGGACAAGGGTAGGGATATGCTTGTGTGCAGTGCGATGGAAAGAAAGTGGGAGACGACGGTAGGCCACAGTGGGAGACGATGGTAGGTTATAGTGGGGGTAAGCGTTCTGTCCCACATCCCACGATTCTGGCATCACTGGCTATGGCAACGCAGAGCCTGAGAGAGCCTGGCAGAGCCTTGTAAGACCGTCCGCAAGTCAGGACCTCGTAAACAGTTTTAGCGTTATCGCTTTTGTAAATAAACTGAAGTTAACTGGAACTCGGGATTTATTCATTACCCGTCTAGTACCACGTATCAGCGGAAGTAGGTCCGCATTGTATACATTTAAACATGTAAAATCCCTACACTGATGTAGGGTTCAGTAGAACGGGTGAGGTAGGAATCCCTCTTAACGGCCCTACGTCGTTAGGATGGGATGTGCTGGTAATGACTTCACACGTTGTATACGAAATGTAAATATATGTATTTCCGTGCACGACACGTAGTTGTCTCCGAAGGAGATCGAAGACGTGGAATGCAATACGTTAATCACGTAGGAGAATGCGCATAACGCAAGACGTATGTACCACGCACGTGGATTAAACAATAAAGTAATTTACACGAGAGAAAGGACACAAGGTCCAAAGACTGACTAGTAGTCCTAAGTGACCTTTTAAGACGAAGTCACAAAGCGAAGTGAAAAGTCGCGCCATGCTAACCGCTGGCAACGCATGCCGGCTCGTGCAGTCTCCCCACCACCAAACAATCCTTGGAGTGGGAGAACAGCCGCTCCCCACACACTCCCCCCCGAGTGCAAGTGTGCACATGCACGAACTTAATCTATGTATAATCTATGTATAAAAAAGGAATAATATAATATAATACAATATATACAGTATATACAGCTTGCATGTACAATGCAACGAGGTTGGCAAATCTTGCAGTTTCGTGTGGTTATGAGCCCTGCGCTATTTTTACGTTCCCTCGGGAATACGTTTTCAGCGCCGGTCTCGGCGGGATGTCCGCTGTAATCGAAGGGTCTTTCGAGGGACCTGCCTTATCAGGCGTCGCATCAAGCGTGTCTTCTAACAAGAAAAACGCTGGTTTTAATAAATCGGTAGACACACATTTTGTTGTACCGTTCACAACAATTTCATAGACTGCGTCTGAAATTCGTTTTTCGACTTTGAACGGCCCGGAATACGGGGGTTCTAAAGCCTTTTTTGCAACATTGCGAAGAAAAACGTGGGAACATGTTTTTAATTCTTTGAAAAAGAATGCTCTTTTTTTATAATTGTGCACTACGGGCACCGGTCGCACCATGCGCATGTATTCTCGGAATTCCTCGATGAATATCTGCGGGTTAGGCGACAGATCGTCGGGAAGAAAGAATTCTCCCGGTAAACGAATGGCGGTTCCGAACAGAAATTCTGCCGGGGACGCGCCAGTATCTGCACGAACGTGCGAACGCAACCCCATGAGCACTGTGGACAGCGCTCGGGACCAATTTTCATCTGAATGGCACATAATTGCCGCTTTTAGTACTCGGTGCCAACGTTCTATCATACCGTTGGACGCCGGGTGATACGGTGTAGTCCGTATCCGTTCGGATCCTATTAACGTTAGTAACGCAGTGAATAATTGCGATTCAAACTGTGAACCCTGATCGGTGGTGATCACCTTAGGTGCACCGTATCGAGAGATCCAAGTGTCATAAAATGCCCTTGCGACTGTCCTAGCAGAAATCTCGACGATGGGAGTTGCCTCCACCCAGCGCGAAAATCGGTCGATCATTGTTAGGCAGTATGCGAAACCGTCACTAATCGGTAAGGGACCGATTATGTCTATATGTATCTGGTCAAATCGGCCGTCCGGTGCAACGAAGTGTTCCGGAACACGCTTTACATGTCGTGTGACCTTTGATTTTTGACAATCAATGCATTGCTTGCACCATAGTGCAATATGTCTATGCATATCGGGCCAAACATACCGTTGCCTGATTGTGCGATCTGTGATTTTCGCACTGGGATGGGCAGGCCTGTGAAACATCCCAAAAACTGTCTCGCGCAAGGATGCAGGAATGTATGGCCGAATAGCCTCACCTGACATCTCGCAAAACACCGCGGTATGGGCCGGACCCCATTGTAATTTAATTAATTTTAATGGAGGATTTGTCATTGTTTGCAATTGACGCACCTCCTCGTCCTGCATTTGTGCTTCTGCCAATTCTTTCAAATTAATTTCCAGAGGAAGTCTGAGTGATTCTATCCGCGATAGAGGATCCGCAACAACATTGTTCAACCCCGGAATATGTTCTATTACGGTGGTAAATTGAGCAATGAATGAAAGTTGGCGTATTTGACGCGGCGATGCCTTGTCAGAAGACTGTTTAAAAGCATAAACGAGGGGTTTATGGTCAGTTAAAATTTTAAAATTTCTACCTTCGACGTAGTATCTAAAATGCTTTAGAGCTTCAAAAATCGCGGTTAATTCGCGATCGTACGCACTATAATTTAATTGCGCGGGCGACAGTTTCCGGGAGAAAAACGCAAGCGGTTCCCAATCGCCCGAGAGGCTCTGCTGCTCTAGGGCTGCGCCCATTGCCACGTCCGACGCATCGGTCACGATGCGCGTCTGGGCACCCTGTCGAGGGTGTACCAGAAGGGTAGCTTCGGCAAGTTTTTTCTTGACCTCTGCAAATGCCAAATCTGCCTCCGCAGTCCACTCGATTGGTCTCTTATCATTCTTTTTTGAATCTTTAAGATATCCATTCAGCGATAACTGAATTCCAGCAGCATGAGGTATACTTAGTCTATAAAAGTTAACCATGCCCAAAAAGCGTCTAAGTTCGACAATAGTTTTAGGTTTTGGGAAATTCGTGATGGCCTCCACCTTCTTGGTGGTAGGACGAATGCCCTTTGAATCTATAAGATAACCCAAAAACTCGATTTCGGCAACGCCGAATACACATTTACTTAGATTTAATCTAAGATGGGCAGATTTTAATCTTTCAAAAACGACTTGTAGATGTTTTTTATGTTCCTCTTCAGAAGAAGATGCAATCAAAATATCGTCAATATAAACGAAAGTATAATCTAAGTCCCCAAGTATCCTATCCACATACCGCTGGAAGGTTTGACTTGCATTCCTTAGACCGTAAGTCATGTACACGAATTCGAAGAGAATTTGATTGTATGCTCTATGTAAATCGAGCGAGGAAAAGATTATCTTTCCCGACAAATTCGTCGCACAGTCGTGCAAGTGAGGAGTCGGGTACCGATCCGGTACTGTAATTGCGTTCGTACGCCGATAATCACCGGCAATCCTCCAGGTTCCGTCCGCTTTCTTAATCATGTGAATCGGGCTGGACCATGGGCTAGAAGACGGGCGGCAAATGCCCGCTTCCACCAACCTTTTGAATTCCGCTTTTGCGGCTTTTAATTTGTCCGGGCTTAAACGCCTCGGTCGTTCGGAAACTGGAGGACCGGTAGTGTTCATGTAATGATAAACATCACCGCCGGTCGGTGGGTTAACACGGGAATTTCCCGTGATTTCGGGGAACTGTAATAGTAAACCTGAGTACGTCGACGCATGATCGATCGTACTGGTGGCAGTAAATTCTACCCGTTTGATACTGGCATACACCTGCAATCCAGTCAGAGAATCGACAAGAACGCGCTTGCGCGGTCGACCGATAACCCATAGTGCGACAATAAATCTGCGCCTATAATCGCGTAAGGCACATCAGCGATCGTGAAATTCCACCTGAGTGGCCGCCTGAGTCCCAGATCGAGTGATCTATATGACTCGCCGTACGTGTTAATTCGCGTGTCGTTCGCGGCGAATAACTTAAGTGAAGTTGGTTCGGCGCGAGTTTTGTGAACTGCGGGGAGCAGTGAAATATCTGCCCCCGTGTCAACGAGGAACATTTGTCCGGTCGCGCGATCGCGTACGTGGAGACGTTTAGAAGTGGTGCGACCTTCCACGTCCATCTCCGAAACGGAAGGTCGAACTATTTTCCCTGATTCCACGTCGAATATTGCGGACACGACGGGTTGCAGTGTAAAGGATTGTTCGGGTATTTCTCATGGGAATAGCACAATTTTCCTTTGCTCTTGTCGCGATTGGGTTTACCCTTTGATTTCGACCTGGATTTAGATCGCGAATTCCGTGAATTTAATTTAAACTCGACTTTCTGTAGTCGTTTCGAAATCTCTTTTAACTGATTTCGAATTTCAACAAGCGCGGAATTTGACACGTCGGACTTTTCGACAGGAGCTACGACCGTGTTTTCGGCGCCCTGATACGTTTCCGCAATTTTATCCGCCATTTCCGCAAGTTTGTTCAAGTCAGAAACGTCTCCCGCGGCTAGAATCGCGCGAGTTGTGGCTGGTAAATGCTCGTTAAAAATTGTACGTAATATTTCGTCGCTGCATTTACCCTTGTTTAAGCTACGAAGCCTATTTAAAATTAATGAGGGTTTTCCAGTAGTGGAAATTTCCCCTTTTAACAATTTCCGTAAATCTTCTTCCGCTGAAGCAGCGTAAGTGCTTACAATCCGCTTTTTTATTTGTTGGAACAGATCTTCCGGTTGCGGGATTTGCGTAATTAAGTCATTAAGTGACTCAACGATTTCGTCATCGAGCTCGGCGATCACGAAATCCGCCTTCGTACTATCGACGGTTATGTGGGCGCTTCGGAAAGACGCCTCAACCCGCAAGAACCAAGTTGCAGGATTGGTGCGGAAAAATTTTGGGATTTTCGGAATCCTATAATTGTCAATGTGCAGATCGCTATCTGTTTGATTCCGTCCGGAAATGGCCTGATTGTCGTCATTGAGCGGCATTTTAAGGTAAGTGGTTAAAACTACTATAATACAAGATATTATATAAAACCGTATTACTATTAAAATTACTATGCAATACTGCAATAGCATGAACTGCAATTATATATATATAAAAGTGCTGCCCCTATGGCAAGGACACTATTTCGAACGCGCCTACGTGCTAAGCTGTTGACGACAATGTTTCCGAAATTTTTTCAGGAAACGCAACAATGTTGCCCTTCACGAGAGACGTTCGGACGAACGCGTGATGCTCGCCAGGCGTGCGCCGTTGCCAATAGTCTCGATTGCGATTATACACGCTTGACGGTACGCAATTCCACGAATTCACGACCGATGCGGCAACGTCGCATTTCCTTTATCCTCGCACGCGCGCGAAATCTCGAACGGTACGAAAATTGTACGTTATACAGAGACTCATAACCACCGCGAAATACAAATAATTATTGCCAACTCGCTCACCGCAATGCCTTCGATGAATTTTCAGCGAAGTCCTGCGAACAGCAATCGTCCCGGTCGGCAGCCCCCAAGTGCGGTCAACGGGGACAGGTCCGGGCGCAGGAAACAGGATTCTGCAACCAGGAACTTGGTCGTGGCACTGCCTGGGCACCTCGGTCCTGTAGATACCAGGCACCCTGATGGAAGCCGAAGAGCTTCTCAGGAGGTCGTCTCGACGAGTAGACCATGTAGCCGGTGCATGTAGCACATGCTACAGGAGATCACCCAGGGTAGGCAATCATGGACATCCTCTCGTACTGGATGGACAGCAATCACGGCGTCGGAGACGTAGCCGATTGCTGATGATTTTATTCTGTTTCAGGAACAGGGCTGGCCGACTTCAAAACCAGCGTCTCGTAGTGTTTCCAGCATCCACGTGGTGAAAACTATCACGTCGGGGTCACCAGATGTAGGGTTCAGTAGAACGGGTGAGGTAGGAATCCCTCTTAACGGCCCTACGTCGTTAGGATGGGATGTGCTGGTAATGACTTCACACGTTGTATACGAAATGTAAATATATGTATTTCCGTGCACGACACGTAGTTGTCTCCGAAGGAGATCGAAGACGTGGAATGCAATACGTTAATCACGTAGGAGAATGCGCATAACGCAAGACGTATGTACCACGCACGTGGATTAAACAATAAAGTAATTTACACGAGAGAAAGGACACAAGGTCCAAAGACTGACTAGTAGTCCTAAGTGACCTTTTAAGACGAAGTCACAAAGCGAAGTGAAAAGTCGCGCCATGCTAACCGCTGGCAACGCATGCCGGCTCGTGCAGTCTCCCCACCACCAAACAATCCTTGGAGTGGGAGAACAGCCGCTCCCCACACTGACACATCCAAGAGCGCCATCTGTAGGCCACAATTATGAAACAATGCTCTACCCATGACGTCACATGGACCTACGCACCAACACAAATGTACCGTTATTGCTGTAGGTGTATCCCTAACCTTTCTAGTACGCGCGGAGAATTGACAGGAATCGGTGAAATGGATTCTGTAAATAATAATGGTTTTGTGTTTAAAAGTATGGTTTTTTATTAAACTTTCAATATTTACTCTGTAAGCAGTGGTGATTTTACATGCAAAAATAAGTCAATTTTCGACTATTTGTTTGCAGAATCACCATATTCCCGCTTGTGTTGGTTCTGAAAACAAGTACAATATTAATCTAGAATTAAAAGGATGAACGTGGGGAGGTATATTTTATTTCTGGTTATACTGAAGTAAAAATGGTATGGTATGTAGGTACGTTTTAAATTAGTGGCGCTGAAAAGTGCCGATTGTTGTTCGTTGCGAACGTCGAGAGGTAGTTCCCGTTAAACTCAACTAAATAAGCACTGAAAAGTACCGTTTGTTGTCTTCGCCAGTAAAAGGAGACACACCTCTCCTTTTAATAGGCATATCTCTGAAAAATAACTGCAGTTAAGTATTGTTTTCACGTGACAGTAAATTATGATTTTTACTGTCACGTGAAAACAGACCTTCATAGGTCATCTGTTTCTTCTTCCTGGTCTTCATTCCAGAAACTGCGGGGCCTTCTATTATTCTGGAATGATGTGGGCTTCGATCGTGGACCACGCTTCCTACTGCGAACCCTCTCCTTTGCAGCCTTCAGTTCCGCTTGCATCCGCAATTGGAAGTCGGATCGCGTGGGCTTCTGGAACTTGTGGTTACGACACACACCGTCTGAAAAAGAAATGTATGCAAAGTACGTCAGCATCAATGGAACATACAGTAATAGTAACAATAATTCTACGTAAAAAGATGAAAAGTGCTTATTGCTTCGTACCAAAAATTGCCATCGCGATACGGGTGTCGAAAAGTGATCTATGTCCTTCGCGGCCAAACCAAGTGAAGGACGACGTTAAGTCGTCCGGCAGTGCTTCCTTGAAGCAGCACTTGACCGCTCCCTTCAAGTCGAATCCACCCATGTATTCGAAATACGTTACCTAAACAAAGCGAGTAAAGATTGATGTAAGTATATATTATATATAAAAGTAAATAAAAGAATAATTTCGTTTTCACTTACGACTTTGGAATAGGTGTCGTCATCGATGTCCTCAAAGCAGTCCACCTCCTGGACTGAGGACAAGGGGAGGACTGCTGGCTTAATGGGCCGGCCAGTATTATGGGTGGTCTGGACAGATTTCTGAATACTCATCAAGAGAGTATTCATTCTTCTGCAAACAGAACGGATGGAGACGTAACGTATTAATAAACACGATACACGCGATACTTACATTAGCTCTGCCTCGATCCGATTCCGCCCAGCGAGATCTTCCATGCTTCTGTGAACATTAACATTTATAAGAAAATATCCTTACAGTGATATTTTTATAGCAAAAAAAGAAACATGTATATTTACCTATTATCAGGGGGTTGGGTCGGCGCTGTATTATGCTGCAACGGCTCACTGTGGATCACAGTGGCGCGTGCAGACGATGTCCCAGAATCTGTGGTTTCTTCGAAGACAGGAACATTGGCGGCATACGTATCCTGAAACATATTATCCTGGTTAACAGCAGGAACATCGTTTGACGTTGTTGGACCGTGTTCCTGCAAGATCATCGACAGATCCTGTATGTCCTGGTCGATGGTTGGTAACTGCGGGATTAACGTCCTTCGCTGCTTCGGAGTTTCCTCCTCCGAAGAAGTGGTTTGGTATCGTCTGGGTCTCACGATCACACGTTTCTCCTGCCTGTTCATGCCAGCCTGTAAGGAAAAAAAAGTACATATTACGATGCGTAGCAAAGGCGTGTGTGTTAGATGTTTCTTCAATTTTACATGCAATATTTTATCCACCAACAATTGTCACCTTTTCCAGATTATATTTGTACGTATCTTAATTGTACTAAACCTCAAGACGAATCTGTGTAATGTACTACTCAATAATTCGAGTGTAACGCGACAAAGGCTTCAACAGTAGAAAACGTGAAAAAATGACCCATGCAGAAACATTCAAACCAAACGATAAAATAGCCCTTCACCAGAGATTAACAAGGATACGTGTACATATGATTGTATTTATGAAGAGCAATACAAAAGAAGAAAATATAAATATTATAGCACGTCACTCACCAGAAAATAATCGTAACTTACCAAAATGAAGAGACGAAGCTAGAAAGCGATTTTTTTTTTTACATGGTGGAAATCCCTAACGGATACCTCACCCCCCGTGGGAGGGGTAAGATTATGTGGGGCTTGCACCCACTAAAACCACCATGGTGACCCACCAAGGGAGAGGGACTGACAGCGAGATACTTCTAATAAAAATAAATATTGAAGAATTTGAATACTACGGCTTCTCGCTGTGTGTAATAACGGCAACGACATAACTACGGGTTTCTAAGGGGATGGGGTCGCCGTTATTGCCAATGGGCGTACTATCGTAAAAAGGAATTCTATAACATTTAGCGCGAACCTGATTGGGGGAGATGTTTAGAATTTCAGGGCTCAATCTGGCGCATTTATATACACCAAGAGCGGAAGACTTTATGCCGATATCATAAAAATCATCGACCTCTAGAAATTTGTTAATACCTAAATGGTAGGAGTTATCGGAGTCCATGCTAATATTGAAAATTAAGCAGATCGAGCCGTCGACTGAGATGCAACAATTATCGCGTACACTGATGCCCAGAGATATGTTATTGAACTCTATCTTGTGGTACTGACAACAATTGGGGTCGTTACTAAGTGGTCTAGATACGTGAATAGAAAAATCGACATTACAATGAATGTTTGTGCCATGAAATTGTATCTCCCTCATTCTATTGGAAAATTGTTGGAGAGGAAGACTTGGCTTTCGCAGATACTTTTTAAAAATGGACATGTTGTTTTCATATGGAAAAGCAGAATATGAATCTAAATTACCAAGACATCTGACATCGTTGGTTAGGTGAAGAAGCCCATGGACGTTATAACTATTAAAAGTTGGGCCATAAAGTTCTTCGTTACGGAGAACAAATTTCTCCAGAGATGACTCTGCGAATTTCAAGTGTAGGCTCGATGGAGATTCTGAAACTAAAATCCGTACGGCTGCATGTAAGAATAAGAAATGCTTGTATACGGTTCCCTGCAGTACACCATTCAGTATAACTGGCTCTGTATGCAAAAGGAACTGACGAAATTCAGTCGCCTTATATTTAGAGCATACTTCAATAGCTCTGGGACGTCTGGCAAAGTCTGAGGGACAATATCTGCTAAGACTCTTCAGTCTCGTAGACAGTATAGAAATGTCTCTGCGGCGCAATTTTGAGAAAGGGGAAAATTCTCCATGTACCCACGCAGACAACAATTTCTTTACTACGCCCAGGCATACAAGATGCATGTACTCGAAAGGAACTTGCGAAACCATTCCTATTTGTAGCAACGACAATGGGCTTCTACCTAGCTTGTGATGTTTCTGTGATGCTTCTTGTGATGTTTGTAACTGCCTAATGTAACCCTCATCGGTTCGAGGAGAATGATGTATCCCATTGAAAGCGTAATGCCTACCGTTCAGGGTACCAGAAACCGTACATTTGGAACAGGGATGGAAAGACATATGCCCACGATGATTTAATACAAATGCTCGAGCTGGGGCATCGGCTATGAAACATCTCAGTCGTACGGGCAACTTAATGGAATGAAAATTTATGCCTCCGTTGGACATGATGGCCCCGACATCTGCAATAAATTGCTCAAAGAAAATATTGGGGTCGTGTGGTTTTTGGGGACCTTTATAAATGCCTACCACTATCGGCTTAATCTGAGGAATATTTGAAATCCTACATTGGACGGGCCAGATATGAATGGAACTTGATTTGTCCAAACTACATCCATCGGTATGAAAATCTAATTCTAACTGTGTAACAAATGATACCGACAAAGTGTTAGGGAGACTTTTAATAATTTCTGCTTCCAGATCAAAATGAATGTATTCTCCTGGTGGCACGACGAATGTGACAGCAGGATTACGTGGCGTATCGAGAAGTGTTCTAACATCCTGAGGCAACTGGGAAAAACAGGAATGCGTTCGAAGGAGAGATAATATATTATTTCCTTGAACGTGTGTCAAATTGTTATCTACGAAACAAGACGCTAACCGTTCGCGAAAAGATGGCTCGGAGGAAGTAGCACAGGACAATGAAACGGTATCGCGGAGATTAGAAACGCGTGACGTGGAAGTAGAAGGACCGGCCGCCTCTTCTACATTTATATCGCGCATAACATTGATTCTATCGGGGATTAAATTAACAGGAACGGACGAACTATAACCTGCAGATGTGCTAGCAGCATCTTGCACGGTAGAAGTATTATCCGCTACTCTACTGACCGTATTCAATCCGGAACGGTATCGCACGCGTAAGTTATTTCGCATCTCGCGCATAACCCTCCTTCTTTGTCTCGCCGATAATGCGTGTCCGGGTTTCCGCGACGTAGACAATTTGAAATTATTAAATTCCATAATTACTTACGCCTTCTGGATGTCTCGGATTCGCTTGAATATAAGACGCTCTCAGAATTCCTTGGTATTGCTGTCGACGACTGCCACCTCGGAATGAACGAGAATTCGAAACAAACGTGAAGTAGGAAGTAGAGTCCCTACCAATCACGAATGTCGCCAATACGGCGCAGCCAATCCGTGGCGTCGTCCACAGTACCGCCAAAATGTACGACCAATCCGAGCGATCCCTTTCAAGCACAAAGGGTACCACGTCGAACAAAGGGTACCACTGGGTATGAGGTACCAAGGAGCCATCTTTTCGCGAACGGTTAGCGTCTTGTTTCGTAGATAACAATTTGACACACGTTCAAGGAAATAATATATTATCTCTTCTTCGAACGCATTCCTGTTTTTCCCAGTTGCCTCAGGATGTTAGAACACTTCTCGATACGCCACGTAATCCTGCTGTCACATTCGTCGTGCCACCAGGAGAATACATTCATTTTGATCTGGAAGCAGAAATTATTAAAAGTCTCCCTAACACTTTGTCGGTATCATTTGTTACACAGTTAGAATTAGATTTTCATACCGATGGATGTAGTTTGGACAAATCAAGTTCCATTCATATCTGGCCCGTCCAATGTAGGATTTCAAATATTCCTCAGATTAAGCCGATAGTGGTAGGCATTTATAAAGGTCCCCAAAAACCACACGACCCCAATATTTTCTTTGAGCAATTTATTGCAGATGTCGGGGCCATCATGTCCAACGGAGGCATAAATTTTCATTCCATTAAGTTGCCCGTACGACTGAGATGTTTCATAGCCGATGCCCCAGCTCGAGCATTTGTATTAAATCATCGTGGGCATATGTCTTTCCATCCCTGTTCCAAATGTACGGTTTCTGGTACCCTGAACGGTAGGCATTACGCTTTCAATGGGATACATCATTCTCCTCGAACCGATGAGGGTTACATTAGGCAGTTACAAACATCACAAGAAGCATCACAGAAACATCACAAGCTAGGTAGAAGCCCATTGTCGTTGCTACAAATAGGAATGGTTTCGCAAGTTCCTTTCGAGTACATGCATCTTGTATGCCTGGGCGTAGTAAAGAAATTGTTGTCTGCGTGGGTACATGGAGAATTTTCCCCTTTCTCAAAATTGCGCCGCAGAGACATTTCTATACTGTCTACGAGACTGAAGAGTCTTAGCAGATATTGTCCCTCAGACTTTGCCAGACGTCCCAGAGCTATTGAAGTATGCTCTAAATATAAGGCGACTGAATTTCGTCAGTTCCTTTTGCATACAGAGCCAGTTATACTGAATGGTGTACTGCAGGGAACCGTATACAAGCATTTCTTATTCTTACATGCAGCCGTACGGATTTTAGTTTCAGAATCTCCATCGAGCCTACACTTGAAATTCGCAGAGTCATCTCTGGAGAAATTTGTTCTCCGTAACGAAGAACTTTATGGCCCAACTTTTAATAGTTATAACGTCCATGGGCTTCTTCACCTAACCAACGATGTCAGATGTCTTGGTAATTTAGATTCATATTCTGCTTTTCCATATGAAAACAACATGTCCATTTTTAAAAAGTATCTGCGAAAGCCAAGTCTTTCTCTCCAACAATTTTCCAATAGAATGAGGGAGATACAATTTCATGGCACAAACATTCATTGTAATGTCGATTTTTCTATTCACGTATCTAGACCACTTAGTAACGACCCCAATTGTTGTCAGTACCACAAGATAGAGTTCAATAACATATCTCTGGGCATCAGTGTACGCGATAATTGTTGCATCTCAGTCGACGGCTCGATCTGCTTAATTTTCAATATTAGCATGGACTCCGATAACTCCTACCATTTAGGTATTAAAAAATTTCTAGAGGTCGATGATTTTTATGATATCGGCATAAAGTCTTCCGCTCTTGGTGTATATAAATGCGCCAGAGTGAGCCCTGAAATTCTAAACATCTCCCCCAATCAGGTTCGCGCTAAATGTTATAGAATTCCTTTTTACGACAGTACGCCCATTGGCAATAACGGCGACCCCATCCCCTTAGAAACCCGTAGTTATGTCGTTGCCGTTATTACACACAGCGAGAAGCCGTAGTATTCAAATTCTTCAATATTTATTTTTGTTAGAAGTATCTCGCTGTCAGTCCCTCTCCCTTGGTGGGTCACCATGGTGGTTTTAGTGGGTGCAAGCCCCACATAATCTTACCCCTCCCACGGGGGGTGAGGTATCCGTTAGGGATTTCCACCATGTAAAAAAAAAAAATCGCTTTCTAGCTTCGTCTCTTCATTTTGGTAAGTTACGATTATTTTCTGGTGAGTGACGTGCTATAATATTTATATTTTCTTCTTTTGTATTGCTCTTCATAAATACAATCATATGTACACGTATCCTTGTTAATCTCTGGTGAAGGGCTATTTTATCGTTTGGTTTGAATGTTTCTGCATGGGTCATTTTTTCACGTTTTCTACTGTTGAAGCCTTTGTCGCGTTACACTCGAATTATTGAGTAGTACATTACACAGATTCGTCTTGAGGTTTAGTACAATTAAGATACGTACAAATATAATCTGGAAAAGGTGACAATTGTTGGTGGATAAAATATTGCATGTAAAATTGAAGAAACATCTAACACACACGCCTTTGCTACGCATCGTAATATGTACTTTTTTTTCCTTACAGGCTGGCATGAACAGGCAGGAGAAACGTGTGATCGTGAGACCCAGACGATACCAAACCACTTCTTCGGAGGAGGAAACTCCGAAGCAGCGAAGGACGTTAATCCCGCAGTTACCAACCATCGACCAGGACATACAGGATCTGTCGATGATCTTGCAGGAACACGGTCCAACAACGTCAAACGATGTTCCTGCTGTTAACCAGGATAATATGTTTCAGGATACGTATGCCGCCAATGTTCCTGTCTTCGAAGAAACCACAGATTCTGGGACATCGTCTGCACGCGCCACTGTGATCCACAGTGAGCCGTTGCAGCATAATACAGCGCCGACCCAACCCCCTGATAATAGGTAAATATACATGTTTCTTTTTTTGCTATAAAAATATCACTGTAAGGATATTTTCTTATAAATGTTAATGTTCACAGAAGCATGGAAGATCTCGCTGGGCGGAATCGGATCGAGGCAGAGCTAATGTAAGTATCGCGTGTATCGTGTTTATTAATACGTTACGTCTCCATCCGTTCTGTTTGCAGAAGAATGAATACTCTCTTGATGAGTATTCAGAAATCTGTCCAGACCACCCATAATACTGGCCGGCCCATTAAGCCAGCAGTCCTCCCCTTGTCCTCAGTCCAGGAGGTGGACTGCTTTGAGGACATCGATGACGACACCTATTCCAAAGTCGTAAGTGAAAACGAAATTATTCTTTTATTTACATTTATATATAATATATACTTACATCAATCTTTACTCGCTTTGTTTAGGTAACGTATTTCGAATACATGGGTGGATTCGACTTGAAGGGAGCGGTCAAGTGCTGCTTCAAGGAAGCACTGCCGGACGACTTAACGTCGTCCTTCACTTGGTTTGGCCGCGAAGGACATAGATCACTTTTCGACACCCGTATCGCGATGGCAATTTTTGGTACGAAGCAATAAGCACTTTTCATCTTTTTACGTAGAATTATTGTTACTATTACTGTATGTTCCATTGATGCTGACGTACTTTGCATACATTTCTTTTTCAGACGGTGTGTGTCGTAACCACAAGTTCCAGAAGCCCACGCGATCCGACTTCCAATTGCGGATGCAAGCGGAACTGAAGGCTACAAAGGAGAGGGTTCGCAGTAGGAAGCGTGGTCCACGATCGAAGCCCTCATCATTCCAGGATAATAGAAGGCCCCGCAGTTTCTGGAATGAAGACCAGGAAGAAGAAACAGATGACCTATGAAGGTCTGTTTTCACGTGACAGTAAAAATCATAATTTACTGTCACGTGAAAACAATACTTAACTGCAGTTATTTTTCAGAGATATGCCTATTAAAAGGAGAGGTGTGTCTCCTTTTACTGGCGAAGACAACAAACGGTACTTTTCAGTGCTTATTTAGTTGAGTTTAACGGGAACTACCTCTCGACGTTCGCAACGAACAACAATCGGCACTTTTCAGCGCCACTAATTTAAAACGTACCTACATACCATACCATTTTTACTTCAGTATAACCAGAAATAAAATATACCTCCCCACGTTCATCCTTTTAATTCTAGATTAATATTGTACTTGTTTTCAGAACCAACACAAGCGGGAATATGGTGATTCTGCAAAAAAATAGTCGAAAATTGACTTATTTTTGCATGTAGAATCACCACTGCTTACAGAGTAAATATTGAAAGTTTAATAAAAAACCATACTTTTAAACACAAAGCCATTATTATTTACAGAATCCATTTCACCGATTCCTGTCAATTCTCCGCGCGTACTAGAAAGGTTAGGGATACACCTACAGCAATAACGGTACATTTGTGTTGGTGCGTAGGTCCATGTGACGTCATGGGTAGAGCATTGTTTCATAATTGTGGCCTACAGATGGCGCTCTTGGATGTGTCAGGCGGGCGGCAGGATCTGCCGCGGATCTGCCGTGGATCTGCCGGCAGACCTGACCCTGCCACGCAGACTCTGCCGGCAGATCTGGTTATCAGGGATAAGTACCCTAAAACCTTAATAAAATTAATAAGCGACTACCTGAGAAATAGACATCTTATGGTAACGGTAAATGAAGCCAGATCAACAAAGAAGAAAATTAAAGCCGGCGTTCCACAAGGCTCTGTCTTGGGACCTAAACTATTCAACATATATATGAATGATATTCCACAATTTCAAAAAACGTCCTTAGCATTATTTGCAGATGATACGGCTGTCTATGCACACTCTTTCAGCGCAATAGTAGCGGCAAAGCAGATCCAAATACATATAGACATACTCCAAAAATATTATGAAAAATGGAAAATATCTCTTAACGCAACAAAAATTGAGTTAATAGTATTTGCAAAAAAACAGCAAAACATAAAAATAATACAACCAATCAAAATCTATGGACACAAGATAGAACCAATTAATTCCACTAGGTACCTGGGAGTCCACCTAGATTCCAAATTAACATTTAAGAACCACATAAAACAAGTACTACGGAAAGTATATCTGGTGCAAAATAAAATGTACCCTATTATGGTAAAGAACTCACCTCTCTCTAAATACCTCAATAAACTGTTAATATACAAAATGATTCTCAGACCAATAATAACATATGCAGCACCAGCATGGTGTAGTGCAGCACCAACCAATATCAAACCACTCCAAATATTCCAAAACAAATGTCTTAGACTGATTTTATCTGTAAATAGATATGCCAAAATTACAGATATGCACAAAGAAACAGAACTGTTAATGATAGCAGACTATGCCAAAGAACTAGGGGAAATCTTCTATCGCAGTCAGTTGAACAACAATCCCTTAATGAAGAACATCACTAGTATAAGACAATACAATACCCCATTCCAAATCAAACATAAACTACCCTATCAAGCACTATCGATATTCAAAGAATAAAACATAATATAAATGCACAGGAAACGTTCCTTGTAATCTGCAAATGCTGAAAATAGGTTTTTTAACATACATAGTTTTCCTATTCTTGAGACAATATCAATAATAGAACTAGACACAAATAGTTAAGACATCCCCACCGAACAAGCGCAAACACTATAAGTGCACGAGACTGATTTAAAACGCTAGGTTAAGGTTATTAGGTTAATCAGGGACTAGGCTTAAGAAAGTATATTTTGACTAAGTACATTGATATATTAAGAATACTTATATATATTATGTACATACTGTTATTGTCTTAATAAAGTTTATTATTAAAAAAAAGAAAAAAGTTCTCGTCTGATCACTGAAGTTAAGCGGCATTGGGCGTGGTTAGTACTTGGATGGGTGACGCTTGGGAATACCGCGTGTTTGTTGGCATATTTTTTTGTCTTTGCTCTTTTTTTATTTGTACCTTCCGTTTTTATTTTTAAACGGATTTATTTATATCGTTATATTTTTGAGAAAACGACTTTAAAGCTCGCCCGGCGCGTTTACTTGCATTGGTCCGCCTGTTACTTTTTACGCTCTTGCTCTCGCAGTTTTTCGAATTTTTCAATGAAACCTTTTTTAAAATTTTCTAGAACTTGCAAAAAAATTATCACTGCTGTCCAGCGGTCGCTGGCAGCTCTCCGAACGCCGGGACGGCGCATGGTTGTAGTGCAGAGATGGGCAAAAAATTATTTGAAATAAAAATTTGTGTACGTAATATTTACTTCAAATAATTTTTTACCAATCTCTGCCTTCGTCGGCCGCCGATCATCTCGTTCCTTTATCGATGTCGACGGCCTCGACGTCGCGGTTTCGGCCACGTCCAACAATGCGTTTGCAGACCTCAGAATCTATTGTTCTGGTTTTCATTTTTATGATTTTATCTTTAATGCAGTGTATGTATAGATTAGACTTAAGGGGCAACTAATCGGACGTGCCTTTGATAGTAACGGTGTTTGAATGTTTTTTCTAGAATTTTTGTGTCTGAATGTTTTAATCCTTTAGCTACTCAACGCCACGCTTAAACCGGCTTCTGTATTCGTACTCAGAAAGTTAAAATTCGATGGCCACGACATTCTGGGCATTTTCACTGTACGCTCTCTTGAAATCGGTTGAACGCAGTGATGCCAGAATCGTGGGACGTGGGACAGAACGCTTACCCCCACTATGACCTACCGTCGTCTCCCACTATGGCCTACCGTCGTCCCCCACTTTCTTCCCACCGCACTGCACACAAGCATATTTTTACTCCGGTCCGTGTGAGCTGCTTGTTGGGCTGCCGTGCACACGGACAAGGGTAGGGATATGCTTGTGTGCAGTGCGATGGAAAGAAAGTGGGGGACGACGGTAGGCCACAGTGGGAGACGATGGTAGGTTATAGTGGGGGTAAGCGTTCTGTCCCACATCCCACGATTCTGGCATCACTGGTTGAACGGTAACGCGTACCTTTTTTACGACCCTGATGGGTTCTTAGGTAAAAGCTTTCGAACGACGCGGCTCGGAGGTCATAAACGCTAGAGTAGTGGCATAAGGACAAAGTCAGCAATAGGCCATTCAGTAATGGGTATGTGCTAATTGTGTTTCACGCGAATTCTTAATGAGATCCGACTGATCTGACAACGGATCAACGGGAGTCGTAAATTCCCGCTACGGTACTTCCGACACTAAGAGAATCGCGGTACCCTAAACGAGTTACCGTGGTAAGGGTGAATAATTGACACTGCATATAATAAAACAGTTAACGATATATATTGAATTATGGGTAACCAATGTCTGATAACAAAGAGATAGTGAATATTGACAATATGACTGCGAAACTTTACAGTTATTTGTCTGTTCCGTCCTCACTCCGGAGGAGACCGTGGCTTGATCGGATTGTTTTTCGTATCTGATTCCCCGACGGGGTCGCTGCTTCTTCCAAGACAAATCCCCCCTCCTAGGTTGATTCCTTGGTGGGCCATACAATTAGTGTACTTCTTATTAGTCGCAGTATCGCCCAAGGAACGGCCCACCCAGCTCCATAGAGAGGAAAATTCCGGAAACCGTGCGTTGTCTGATAATAATTTATGGCTAAACAGCCTGTCTCCAAGACATCGTCTAGGGCGTCCAAAAGACGAAACAGGAACCTCGGAACCGCCGGAGTCGACTCACAGAGGGTCATTGTGGCACCACGTCACTCGTCACCCTCCAACGGTCCCAAGTGCCAGGCGAGTACAGGTGACAGACCCATCGTCTGCCAGGCAGTCTCATAAATCGAAGGATTACTCTCTTTCGGGTCCTTTCCCAAGCTAATTACGTGAGACCCGGACTTCGCGTATATGGCCCTAGGCTGCTTATAATACTGGTAAAAACTAGCCTAAATAATACTATAATACAGATATGTATACTTAATAATAGTTGTAACGCGTAACACTAATTTCTATCATAGAAGTATCTCTAATGGATTACTAGTGTTTTTCTGATGAAAATGACACCAAACTTGATATAATCCTGATTATTTTTAATGACTGTAATGGAAAGTACTTGGAGTAAAGTAATTGAGGAAAGTAATGAAGAGTACCTGAATTCTATGTGAACTTACACGGAACTGATATGTGTGCCCAGATTTTAACGTAAGCGATACCTACGCTCGTGTACTGACATCGTAGATTTTTTTATAATTTTTAAATCCATTCAATAGTTAATAAGGACAGAGCCAATCAATTTGTAATGAAACGTAGGGATTTAGGGGCCTCGGGTCCCAAAAACTACGAATATAAATTGTACAAAAACGTTTCAATTCATTATTTTCAATGATTTTTACGGGCACCGTCTAGTTAGACACGCGCGAAGTGCATAGATTTGCGGGAATGTCAGTAATAGCGTCAATTTGTAATATTTTTCGGCGTACGACACGTGAAAACATTACTTAAATGTTCCACCACACGTAAAATACTAACAATCAATTTTATCTCGCAATTTATAGCTTGTATAAGGTCTCAAGAAGTGCCATATTTTAGCGCCATATAGGCACCTGATCCCCGAAATAGATTTTCAGAGAGAAATCCGGCGTGAGTCGTTGACAAACCGAGCCAAAGCGTAGCTTGGCGTAGCTTAGCGAAAGCCCGCCCCCTGTCTTCAACTCTCACTCTAAACAAGTCACACGTATATAAGCACGCACACATCTTTTTAGTATTTCAACACATTTTAGTGTAGTTCTTGAGTTGGTCGCTGTTTATGAGCAGAGGTCGCTAAATTCAGTCCTCAAATTATGGGTCGGTAACACAGTTCGGGTGGTGACACGAAGTCCCATAAGGTGATAGGTCTATTCTATACCTCCCCAAGTAGCACAAAGACGTTTTAAAAATGATTTTAAAACGTCCAGGTCGGACGTTCGGGACGTTTTAAAAACGTCCAGAAAAGGTCCAGAAAAGGTCCTAAAAACGTCCATTTTAACAAACCAGAACGTTTTCTGGACGTTTTTAAAACGTTTTCTGGACGTTTTTAAAACGTTTTCAGAACCTTTTCTGGACGTTTTTAAAACGTTTTCAGTACCTTTTCTGGACGTTTTTAAAACGTTTTCAGTACCTTTTCTGGAGGTTTTTAAAACGTTTTCAGTACATTTTCTGGACGTTTTTAAAACGTTTTCAGTACCTTTTCTGGACGTTTTTAAAACGTTTTCAGTACCTTTTCTGGACGTTTTTAAAACGTTTTCAGTATCTTTTCTGGACGTTTTTAAAACGTTTTCAGTACCTTTTCTGGACGTTTTTAAAACGTTTTTAAAACGTCTTCAGGACCTTTTCTGGATGTTTTAAAACGTCTTCAGTACCTTTTCTGGACGTTTTTAAAACGTCTTCAGTACCTTTTCTGGACGTTTTTAAAACGTTTTCAGTACTAATAGTATAACGGGTGCAGCACGCATGCAACATTTCACACACTTTAGAATAGTTCATGAGTTAGACGCTGTTGATGAGTAGAAGACGCTAAATTCAGTTCTCAAATTGCAGGTCGGTAACACAGGTTCGCTGGAGACACAAACCCCCTCAAACCCTAACCTAGAACTACATATACTAGATATACAAAAACTGTACAAAAACATATGAAAGCTGTATAAAAACTAAATGCAAACAATATAAAAACTGTATAAAACCTGCTTGCAAACATTCGGTCAAAAACATTTAAACAAATGCATCTGTTTTTTGTTTTCCATTGTTCTGGAAGCATTCATAAACATTTGTATGTATGGAGATATAATTAGGCTTTACGTGTTCGATCTATCCATACTTCGTGGATGGTATGGGTTATTTAGACAGCGGTTACAATCCCTGGTTTCCTTTAACTAATTTCTAAAACAACACACAGATGTCTTAAAAAAATATTTTAAACACTTCTTCCAGACCTAACCACAACGTTTTAAAAACGTCTTACACTTGCCTGTTTCGGATGTAATCAAAGCGTATTCTGGACTGTTCTGGACGTTTTTAAAACGTCTGTCAAATGCGTTTTTAAAACGTCCGCAAAATACGTCTTTAAAACGTCCGCAAAGTACGTTTTTAAAACGTCTGCAAACTACGTTTGTAAAACGTCTTTTGGACGTTTTTAAAACGTTTTCTGGTCATTTTTAAAACGTCCAGAAAACGTCCAGAAAACGTTTTAAAAACGTCCATTTTCCCAAATCAAGCCGTGGACGTTCAGACATAAAATGGACGTAAAATGGACGTTTTTAAAACGTCCTGTGCTACCTGGGTCGCCTGTGCCACCACGTAGGTGTTTCTCCCCTCTACTGTTCAGCGTAATCCAGGGACGAAACTAGGTTTTTGGGCGTCCAGAGCAAGGATTCTGTTTGGCCCCCCCCCTCTCCCTGCCTCTGCCAACATTTTATCGCCTTGTATGGCCCACCTTAAGAGGTTCAGTCCACACTTTATATAAAAGTGATATAATAAACGTGTTTCTTAACTGGTTTCAAACGTCAGGAAAAGATGCCGACCAGGCCTTAAAGTTTAGATTTCATCAATGGTGTGGATTTAATGAATTTCTCAGAAATGGTAAGCCCTATCGAAATTTTGTTCAAATAATATTAAAAGAGCATTCAATTTTCTACAATTACTGTATATTTGATATTTTCGTGCGTCCAACCATTTTTTACATAATAGCGTTCGAATATAGAGGGGTCCGCACTACACGCATACCATCTCTACGGCGCGCGTGGCGTATTGACTATATGCGCGTAGTGCGGACCTCTAGTTTTCGACGGCGCTGATATAGGGTAATTCCGGGAGAGTTCGACCACCGGGAGAGTCCGACCAGTGTTGATATTTCAAGACTGACGCAAGATAGGGCACTGTACGTCATTGACACAAAAGAAATAAATGCGCTTGTTGTTGATCTTGCATTGACCATTGTTACAAATCAATATTTAAATTATAGGAAACACTTAAAGTCTGAAAGTTTTTAGACCAAGTTACAGTGCTGGTGATATTTGAAAGACAGGTTAGTTTATTTATACTATTCCGATATTGGGGAATATAATATGCATAAAACTACAGTGTCAACCCAACAATACGTATGTATTCCTTTTTAATTTATTTTGACAAGGTGGTCGATCACTCCCTTGATTATGGGATAGTCCGACCACATTAATGCGGGACAGTCCGACCACATTAGTTAAGTATACAGTGTGTCCATTGTATCTGAAAAAGTGCAACTATCTCGAAAAATATGAATGGTACGAAAACTTCTTTCAAACGAAAGTTGTAGGATGTTGACGGAGACATAGCATGCTCGTATTTTTTATTTCTTATTCTTGTAATTGACATCGAAACGTTTTCTAAACACTACCTACATGTGTCTTTTTTATTGTAAACTCATATTCAGATTCAAGGTGCGAAAATTCATTCTACAAGATAGTGATATGTTGTTAAAAGGGTGGGACGAAAATGAATGCGTGGGATGCGGAGAAAACTATTTTGAAACCTCGAAAAGCGACTATTGGATTAAATGTATGCGCTGCAGCCGTTTGTTTCATGATAAATGCTCCATATACGAGATTTTTTGCGATTTATGTGGAAAACTAAAGAAGTGTTGTTTAGTAAATCAGGCTAACTTTGTTCTGGATTAATATATGTTTATTTGTACTTTAAATGTAATTATAAATATAAAAATATAAATCTTTGTCAGTCTTTTTATAACAAGTTCTTTGGTCGAGGCCATGAATACTTCGCGACTAGTGACACGAATTCCCGTCCGAGTTAGTAAGTTGGTAAACTCGATTGGCCGTAGGCGGCCTCTCTGTTAGTTCGTGAACTATCCGAACAGCGCTGACAACCTGTCAGTCTAAGAGCAAATACAATAAAAAATAATTTACATCAACAAGAAGATATAAAATATCAATTTATTTACTCGTTTATTATACTTTTTATAAGCTACACTTTTGGTTATTTTTCAAGGTCGGTCTCACCCGTAGTGGGTGGACGGTCTAACCCCGACATGCGGGTGAGACCGACCAGTTGCAGTGCCAATGTTTTTCGTTGAAAATGAAAATAAATATTTGAAATTATTACACACTATAATTTATATATACTCTAAATTGATTGAGCTTTGCTTTAATGTGCCCAAAACTACAAAAATGTGAAAAACAACGATGCTACAATTTCTTTTCCAAAAAGAGGTCGAACTCTTCCGGACTTACAATACACCTCGTTTGGCGCCCCCCCACCAGTGGTGGGTTTACTGCGTTACATCGAATTTACTACGTGACAAGCGTAAAAAATGTAAATAATTGTATAAAATGTATTCAATGTATTCAATGTCAAAAATTCAAATACAAACACTTAACCTCTACCTATTGTATTGAATTTTACTGCACAATGTTTTAAATTACTCTAAAATGAAAGATTGGAATATAATTATAACAAAATTATAAATAATATGAAATGTTTTAGTCATATCTTTCGTGTGCAAAAGATACTCGAATTTTTACGTATATCAACATGGATTCTGGAGAAATTGATAAAGCTTTAGCAGATTATTTCTTTGGATGTACCATTCCATTTAGTATTATTGAATCTGACCACTTTAGGAACTTTATTCATAAATTGCATCCAGCTTATAAAATTCCAACTCGAACGACATTGTCGAATAATTTACATAACGTCAAATTTCAAGATACATCCAATTTCGATTAAATCCAAAAATGCAGTTCTACTTTTAGATGGTTGGGAAAATTCATCATCTAACAATGAGTATGTTGCAATTCTGAATTTAATGAATGCGATATATCAATGCAGGTTATGGCGTTCCAAAGTCTACAACGGTTTTTCAAACAATATGATTTTATACTTGAGGTCATTTTAGAAGGAACCTGTCGACCGACGAGTTCAGACCTGTTCTGCACATGTTGGCGCTCATTGGTGCCGAAACAAGCTACTATTGGTTATAACCCAAACAAATGGTCTCTCAAAGCCAATGAGCTCATTCTACATGCGCGAAATGGGTTCCTTCTAAAATGACTTCAAGTATATACATAAAATACATGACGTAGTAAAGTTAAGCTATTTACTACGTCTTATTCTACGCGTAGAAAATTCACTTTTCTACGTTAGGTAAAATACGGACCCACCACTGCCCCCCACAAATCGGCGTCCGGGGCGAAAACACCCGTTGCCCCCCCCCCCCTCCCCTAGTTACGTCCCTGGCGTAATCGCTCCTCACCCTGCGGCGGTAAGAACAAAATATTCATAGAGGTTGATCTAGTGTCGACTTTACAAATTTCTGTGTCCTATTTTATTTGGGGTCTGTCGCGATCCCAGTATACGAGTCACGTTTGCCAAAACCAGTATACCAGTTAAGGGTTAAAATGGTTTAGCACCCCTAAACAGGGTTGCCACGGATCGTCCTGACACACATGAATGTCCGTGGAGGGGAAACACCTACATGAGTGGCGGTAATGTGTGTGTGATGACACCGTGACGTCACTGATGCACCGCCAAGCCGAGTGAACACGAAGCTACGATGACGTCACATGCGTGCCACGTCACTGCGATGAATTGTGGTACTAATCGGTAATTACCTGCGAGGCATGTGGGAGACTTACGTTGAAAAATACAAGGCCCTCTACTTCCCTGTTTCTAATCAAATGAGTTGAGATATATCGTTCATTTGCTACAACAACGACACAACTCAAAATTTACAATTTTTGAGTTATTACTATAGAAAAAGCGGTTGTTCTCTAACAAAACTTTTGAACCTGAATTTGAATTGTGAATTTTGAGTTATGTCGTTATTGATGATATTTACAAGAAAACACAAAATAGTAATAGAAATATATATTTATGCACTTATTGTTCTAAAGTCGAAGAATGTTATTACGTTATACGTGTATAACGAATGTTATGTACAAACATATTTCTCTATGCGATACTTACAAAATATATACATAAAATATACACCTTAAACTACAAAACTTAACAAAGTATACTATAATGAACATATGAACAGGGACATAAATATATATATATACACATTTTAACAACTAAAGTACATACGTTCATCAATATAATATTTTCTAATTATTGTCGCCCGTCTCGTTATCACTTTCGTCTGTCGAATCCGGGAATAAAATTTCCGCAAGTTCTTCTGGTATACAATCGTTCGCATACATTCTGTTATTAAATAAACTGAGCATTTCATCAGTAATTTTGTAATTGGAGGCATTTAGATTTTTACTGTTTAAGTCTAATTTAACTCTAGTTAGCGCAGCTATCATTTGTGGTTCCAGTTTGTTTCTCAGTTTTGTTTTTACTTCTGTGACATTGGAAGAGAATCCTTCGACATCAGCATTCGAAAGGGGCAACGTCAAGCACAGCTGTGCTAGTTTCGATATGTTTTTAAACATACATTTCCCGGAAATATCGTTGGTGTTGCTAATTTGGTGCCAGAATTGAGGTATAGCAAGTAGTCGTAAGTTTCCTTTTTCCTCGTTTGAAAAATAAAACGGTAACAAACGCCACTCATCTAATACATCCTTACAATTAAATTTCGATTTATATTTGTTTAATATAGAATTTAATTGGTTATTCTGATGGCTAGTAATATCTAAAGCTATGCGCGGGGTTAAAAATTCTAGCGAATTTAAAAATATCTCGTTAAATGGCAATCTTTTAACAATATTTGTGAAGGCAGATTGATAAAACTGTTTTATATTTGTATAAAATTGCATAATTTTTTCATCTTCTAAATTACTATTTATAATTTCATTAAATGTTGACATAGATTCTGCGCCGATATAAATTGCTCGTAGTGGTACTAAATTTGCTTCATTATACACATCTATTTCGTGTATATTGGGTACCACAATGTATTCAGACTTTATAAAATTACCTCCCAATAATCTTACCAATCTCGAACATTCAGAGAGCAGGAAATGAACCAGAACTACTGAGCTCTGAAATAGCCTGCTGATTCCAGTAAATGTGTTTAATACGTAATTTAAAAATTGCACATATGCTTTAGTATAAGGGCAATTAAAATATTGAAATATTTTGCTCGCAGCTTTGGACTTTCCTTCTGTTGCTGCCTCCGCAAAGATAGCAAATAAATCCTGCCACTGATTTAAAATTCTTTTCACGCATTCGGTTAGTGCTAGCCATTTGGTTCTTGACGACTGCAGAAGTTTTTGGTTCGCAAAGTTTATAAAATCTTGCATACCTTCTGAAGCATTCTGAAGTTTAGGACTTCGAGAAAAGTATGTATAAACCGATTCCAAAAATTCCTCAATGTGTGATGGCAGATGTTTGCACGCTTCGGATGCAACCACATTCATTGAATGGCAAATGCATGGGAAGACGGAAATTTCTTCATTATCTGCTAATAAACGAGAGATCAACGAATTCTGTTTTCCCAGCATTACATCAGTGTTGTCAGCGCACACACCAACCATATTGCTTACAGGTAAATCATGTGTCTTTAAGGAATGCAGAAGACACTTATGTAAGTTCTCAGCTGTACATTCTTTAAGTCTAATTAAATCTAATAAATATGTGTGTATTTTTTCGCCGTGGATATATCGAATTAGAAACCATACAATTTTTGTATTAGACACCTCTGTGGTTTCATCTATCAGAATAGAAAACAATTTGCCATGTAAGATGGCTGTAGTTTCTAAAATGACGGATTTATTTACAACATTTTGGATAATTGCTGAGATTTTACTTTTTTTAAGAGACATGTGACTAAGTATACTTGGGTCTAGCGGTGGCATATGCGTCGTTTCATTAAACAGTTTGAACGAGTTAATGGACCTATTGTGCTCTATCATGTCTATGCAGTACCTTATTTCTGCCTCCTTTATGTTATCTGAAAAATTCCTTGTTGGTTGAACTGTACTTATTGATGGTGGCTCTCTATGCTCCATATTCATGTTATGCGTTACAGTGCTGGCATGTTGAAATAGTTGACTTTTGCCAGCAGTTAAAAATTTGGAGCAAACTCTACATTTTACTTTGTACGGATCCTCTGTTTTTTCGAGCCATGGTTTAAACTGTGGGTCCTCTAACCAAGCTTCGCGAAATGCTTGCTTTGTTTTTTTCCTGACTAATCTCTTTTCTCTTGTTGGTATCTTTGCAGGTGGACCAGCACTGCCTATTCATAAGATACAAATTTTTATTCATAAACTATTAAAAAACCATTTCAATAAAATAATCATTGAAAAGAGAAAGTAGAAAAGAACGTTAAATTAAAGATATATCTTACTTGAATCATCCTCTGTATCTGAGCTTTTGATAGGTTCTTGGCTGGGACCAGGAACATTGGAACGAATGATTAAATAAACTATATTACTGGGTATAGCAAGACCGGTTAATGGGATTGGTGCATTAATGTTTGTAATTATTGCCCTTCTAGGTCCAGCCAAATTGGGAGTAATACCTGTATAAAATATCCATTATTAGTACATTTCTAATATCATAACAATACATACTAAAAGAATTTAAAAAAATAAATATTAAAAGAAGAAAGTAATGAACATAATGTTTAGCATATCTTTGCTCAAAAAGATACTTTAATTTTTCAAGAAATGATCATTTCTAAAATTATACTGATGCAAAAGTATTAAATATTCGTCTTACCTGATTCTTTGCTCATATTGGGGCTGTAATTAAACACTTTACGACTCTAAAAAACAGCACAAATCAGAAACGTGGGCGTAGGGTCTACGTAACAAGGGAACACCGCGAACCCACACTCACCGATTGGAAAAAAACTTTATGGGTTTATAGAGTGACTCAATACAAGAACAACGGTGTATTTTATTCGGGCTCTATCGCCCTTTAAGAGAGTGAAAACTAAGCTCAAATTCAAATAGGCGCAAGTATTTTCGCGTATAACTCCTAAAGTACAACAGACAGAAAAGTGTTTCAAACAAAAGTTTAAAAATTTTAAAAAATGTTCCTTCGTCAGGTATTAATTTTTTTTAAACTCTTTTCAAAATTTTGTTAACCCAAGTTTGCAGAGCATATTGTACGATCAAACTTTTGTTTGAAACACTTTTCTCTGCATTTTGTACTTTAAGAGTTATACGCGAAAAAGTGGGAGTGTCCATTTAACTTTGAGGTTAGTTTGTACCCCCTGAAAGGGCGATAGGGCCTGAATGGAGTACACTATTCTTCTTGTATCGAGTCACTCTAGAAATCCATAAAGTTGCGTTCCAATCGGTGAGTGCGGGTTCGCGGTGTTTCCTTGTAAGTACTTCTACAAAAATACGTAACGAATTCAAAGTTGCCGAGCAACATTTTCCTGAGCAACTTGTTAAGAAGGGGGAGCATCTACAGGTGCGGTCGTAATGTGTCCGTGAGACGAATTGATGCCAGCGCCGAGCGAGTGCAGCACTGGCCAACCAGCGTCGCGAACATATTCCCCGGCGACGCTGGTTGGCCGTGGCGCCGGTTCGTTTTCCATCGTGGCGTCTCACACACACTACCACCACCCCTGCAAGTGTTCCCTCTACCTAATAAGGGAGAATTCCACTTACGCCCAAATCGTCCGTGATTCCATTACGTATCGCGATCGCGGCGGGCGATTTGGGCGTAAGTGGAATTTGCCCAGGAAAATGTTGCTCAGCAACCCTGCTTACAATTCGAAAGCGTGGCGTCACTCGTGCGGCTTGACTTCGCGTTTTCGGCACTTGGAGTGGTTTGGCGCCAGGGTAGTCAGGAACAGTGATGCCAGAATCGTGGGATGTGGGACAGAACGCTTACCCCCACTATGACCTACCATCGTCTCCCACTATGGCCTACCGTCGTCCCCCACTTTCTTCCCACCGCACTGCACACAAGCATATTTTTACTCCTGTCCGTGTGAGCTGCTTGTTGGGCTGCCGTGCACACGGACAAGGGTAGGGATATGCTTGTGTGCAGTGTGATGGAAAGAAAGTGGGGGACGACGGTAGGCCATAGTGGGAGACGACAGTAGGTCATAGTGGGGGTAAGCGTTCTGTCCCACGTCCCACGATTCTGGCATCACTGGTCCCACGTCCCACGATTCTGACATCACTGGTCAGGAACGTTCCTGCCAGGTTGTCACGCGATATTATCAGTGGAGGGGGAATACGCCACGCATGCGCGTGATGGCGCTGTGACGTTAACCAATCGACGCTAAGCTGGTGTTGGCTCCAAACCAATCGACATTAAGGTTGGTTCCCCCTCCACTTCGCGCATGTTCTCTGTCTACTGACAATTTTGTGTAGGGTACGGGGGCAACATTTACTTACTCGGATACTTTCTGGAGGGGGAACAACTACTGGGAGTGGTGGTAATGTGTGCGTGAGACGCGATGATGTGAAACGAACCGACGCCAGCGCCAAGCCAAGTCAAGTGACACCACGGCCAACTGAGCCAACCAGCGTCGCCGGGAAATAGGTTGTCGACGCTGTTTGACCGTGGCGTGTTATTGGCATCGCTGGTGAGGTCCCAGGACTCCATTACCATTTTAGTGTCACACACAACGTTACCGGTGAAGTCTCGAAACAGATTGTAACGCCACGCGTGGTAAGAATTAGAATTCAGCACGGGTAAAATTAGTTACTCGAAACCCACGATTTACAAATGTTTCTGTTAGAACAGGCGTGCACAGCTAGGCTGTGGCGGGCAAGAGCGCTCTTGGTTGCTCGTGGACAAAGCGAAGAGCGACGCCGTGAGTAGTTCCCCCACCCTGTGGGCAATAGCTGCCGTAGTATGTGTGTAAACCAGGCCTTCCCCAGTAGGGGAATTCTGCTCCTGGAACACATGTTTCGGTTCTCCCTCCAACACTCCCTCTCTCAGAGGAGACAGTAACGCCCAGGGGGCAGAATCTGCAGCAAAAGTTTTGGATCCGTATTTCAACGCCATCTAATTTATGAAAGATTGTGTTTAGAACTAAAATTCAATATGGCGACCCAAACCGGGAAAATTGAAATACGGTCAGAATCTGCGTACTGCAATATAGAATAAGAGATACATTTGTTGACATGTTAAGAATATTTGGATACGAAATTCAGGTGTTAAAGAAAAACATTTAATTAAATTTGCAATAATTGAATGTAATTAAATATTTTTCATTCACCTGAAGTTTCTTATCTAAACCTTCCGATTTTTTCTATTATTATTGGCATAATTGGACATTATTTTGCCAACAGTAATTGATAATGTCAACAAATATATCTCTTACTCTACATATTGTATAAGATACTTAATTGTAAAAAATACAAGTAGAGATAAGGATTATTGACTGGCTCAGATTTTTCTTTGAAAAATGTTCCTTGTATTCAATTCAACAGTTTGCTTAAACGCTATAGTGGTAAGTAGTTATATTAATTACTTATATCACATTGTTCATGTATGTACATATATATTCCTTCGTTCGCGACCTTCATATACATGGTGTTCCTCTTCGTTTTCGAGACAATTGACTTTAAACTTCACGTAAATATGCGTGCATCGTAGGCGCTTGAGACGCACGTGGAGGTCAGGGGAATGTTATACGGGCAGTATACTGTTGGCCGATACATCATAGCCAGATTTCACCCCAAGCAGGAACCGATGAGTTCTATATACAACATAAAGGATATTTTACTTATTATTATTGTAATTATCATAATTATTACCAGTATTACATCATGCATACCTGCGACACCCGTACCAGCCTGGTGCACTTTGCCTGAACCGTACTCAGTTCAACCATTGTTCACTCCTTATCACATTCTTACAGAAGCTGTGTCTCTATATTGCTGTTCGAAGTACAACTTGGCACTATGCATCGCCAATGTACTGTTGGTCCTCTCCCTGCAGCTAACAAAAATCATTTTTCTGTCTCTTAATAGCATTTAACGAGAGTATTTCAAAATCATTTTTAATATTTTTTATAGTAAATTGAAAGTTTTTGATAATAGAGTTTATAACCTAAAAATATAAAAACATCACGAATATTCAAATAAACAAGTGTCTCAAATGTAACTCAGACCGTACATAAAACTATCTTACCTGTCACCCTCTTTGCAGTTGCTTCATTCTTCTGCACATTCATTGTAAGTTAGTTATTAAACAGTAAACACATGTAAACACTAGCATTTCACTTATAAGACAGTATAAGTCTCAGCCGATCGTGTATGTAGACACAAACACAACTATACCGCGACAGCAACGCCACCTAAATTATGAAAGCCTGTTGCTTCCGGTTTAAACGCTATTCCGGAAGTTCCTATCTTAGTTTCTGCCCCCTGGTAACGCCGCTAGGAAGCAGAGAGAGAGGACAGTAGGAATCGTCCCACCTTAGCTGAAGGCGCAGCGTTGGAAGGAGAACCGAAACATGTGTTCCAGGATCAGATTTCCCCTTAGTGGGTGGAAACTGAATAGGGAACTTCCGGGATAGCGTTTAGACCGGAAGGAGGAGGCTTTCATAATGTAGATGGCGTTAGAGTCGCGGTATAGTTGTGTTTGTGTCTGTACATACACGATCGGCTGAGACTTACACTGTCCAGGGGGGCCAAGCTTCCCTCTTACGAAAGTTGAAGCAGAGTTCGTAGCGCCTCCTACCGATAAGGTGCGTACTAAACTGTGAATGTGTGAATTGGTGTGAATCGGGACGTATGTGTACGTGTATACGTGTAATGCACCGCTTACTTTAAAACCTGTCCACGGATCGTCGCACCAGCGACACGTATGCAGCAGATAGAAGGTTAAACATTGAAATTGAATATTTCTTCTTTTCATAGTAAAATAAAATATATTCAATTTCTTTGTATATCCTTCTATTTGCTGCATACGCGTCACTGATGCGACGATCCATGGTCAGACGGCCTTAGAAAAGGTAAACCAGGGAAAGTGAGGACGCCATTTGAAGGATTTCTTGTCATTCCAAAATTTAATCTTTTAAATTTTATTTTAGAAATGACAGGGGTCCTTTGAATCACGTCCTTATGTGATGACTGATCCACGTGGGTTATGGTGGGTTACACTTCCTCGTGTTTGCGCCAAACATTTAAAGATGACGACGGTCGTCATGGTAACATTTCACCAACGTCGAAAGGTTGTGTTTCGTGCTCACTGATACACCTAGGTATGTGTGTGTGATGTACCTAGCGCCTCCTACCGATAAGGTGCTAACTGTTTAGTTAGGGAACTTCGGCCAATCAATGACGGCTTGGTCCCCTTGACACTGTCTTATAAGTGAAAAGAAGTAAAACGTGAGTGAAACGCTAGTTTTTACTTGTGTTTACTGTTTAACTTAAAATGAATGTGCAAAAGAGTGAAGCAACTGCAAAGAGGGTGACAGGTAAGAAAGTTTTATGTACACTTAAAACTTTTAAGACACTTGTTTATTTGAATTTTTAGGTTATAATCTCTATTATCAAAACTTTCAATTTACTATAAAAATTATTAAAAATGATTTTCTAAATTTAACACTTTTATTTTTTAAATGCACTCGTTAAATGCTATAATGTGCAGATTCACTGACTGTTAGCAATACCAGTTTTCTTCGCCGATCATACGATCAGGCGAGAGGGTCGACACCGCCATACTTTTCTCAAAAATGTGGGGAAGTAATCTTCGGTAATTTCCTTCAAACATCTTGTAGATACTTAGAATGTCCAAGTAGTCAGCATCTCTGAATATGATAATAACATAGAGCGTGTTTGTTCGCGAAAGAGATCGCGATGAGCGTGAGATGCCGGTGAGGTTATGTAAAGAACGCACAGTATTAATGAGCAATGTACAATTAGTTTATTTCACACTCGCGGAGTGAGTCACAACGTAAAAGCTGAGTGGGTGAGCCTGAGCAGATGCACGTTGTGCAGAGAATGTACAGTTCTTGTCTCGTTGAGACGAATCGCAAAACGACGCGCACGTGGCCGCGTAACAGACCACGATCCACAATCGATATACGACGAGTCTGAGCACGAGATATTAAATTGAGCGGTGAGAAATTACGAGGTTGAGCACTAAGGTGAGCAAGTTTGCGAGAATTCACGAGTTACAATGAGCTAAACGTTCAGTGAAACCGACGCGTCCGAACTTGTACTCTGCGTGAACAAGAATAGCAAGAGCAATATGGCCGATCCATTTCCGTTAGTCGTCTTCTCCAAAAGTCTGGAGGATCGAGTGACGTGGGGAAATGCGATTGGCTGAGCGTTCTGTCGCTGACACATGATTGGTCGATCGATTGTGGATCGGGCTTGTCGATCCGCTGTCCAGGAGGTGCTGCGATGAGTTGGGTGTGGCGGAGATCGGAACTACCGAATCTCAAACATGCTCTCGGCCTCAACAGCTGGAAGAAGATGTTGATGATGAGTCTGTAACATTCAAAACAGCCAATTTTGCGATTGGCCTGGTTAAGATGGTAGTGGCGGTCTTGAGCGTCACCACCCTGGTCAGTCCATCCTTCCCTGAGTGAAGGGTGAGAACCCGAGCAAGTGGCCACTTGCTAGGGGGAAACCGTTCATCGGTGATGAGCACCAGAGAGCCGACCTTGATGGCGTTGGATGGATGATGCCACTTCGAGATTGAGAGCTGACGTTGCAGATAATGAGATGACCATTGAGTCCAGAATTGTTGAGTCTTCTGTTGGATGAGTTGCCACCGCGCTGATGGTGAGATGGATGTGTGCTCCACAGAGGGTTCCGGTAGAGCTGAGAGCGGGTGGCCAATGAGGAAGTGAGCAGGAGTGAGCGTTGCGACGTCATCAGGATCGTCGCTGAGGGGCTCGAGAGGTCGTGAATTCAACAGGGCCTCAATCTGCGTGAGAAGTGTGCTGAACTCTTCGTAGGTGAGTGCTGTTTCACTCACTGTTCGCCGAAGATGATGTTTCGTCGACTTCACCACAGCCTCCCATTTGCCTCCCATGTGTGGTGCGGCTGGAGGGTTGAAACACCAGCGAGTGTTGTCGTTGACCAACAGCTGAGCGAGAGTTTGGTGATCTTGAGAGCCCTGAGTGAACATCCTCTTGAGCGTGGCATCTGCTCCTATGAAGTTGGTGCCACAATCTGAGTAGAGGGAGTGAGGAATTCCTCTCCGTGAGATGAAACGCCTGTACGTGGCTATGAAACCATCTGTGGAGTAGTCGGTGACTAGCTCGAGATGAACAGCTGAGGTGGTGAGACAGACGAACACACAGATCCATCCCTTGTGAGTCTTGGCGCCTCGCCCTTTCCACGTCCTTAAGGTGACAGGACCAGCATAGTCCAGTCCAGTGTTGGTGAATGGGCGTGTGGGTGTGACTCGTGAAAGAGGTACTTGGCCCATCAGTTGATGGGCACGGATCCCCCTTTGCCGAGCACACACAACACATCGTAGAATGTGAGATTTCACTGGAGCTCGACCACCGATGATCCAGTAGGTCTGTCTGATTTGAGCGAGCGTGAGCTGAGTCCCTCCATGGAGAGTTTCTCGGTGAGCTTGATCTATAATCAGATCGGACAGACGTGAGTGACGAGGCAAAATTGCAGGATGCTTACTTCCATATGCAATGTGAGAGTTGTTGAGTCGGCCCCCGACTCGGATCACTCCTTCTTGGTCGATAAAGGCCGTGAGCCTATTGAAGATGTGAGAAGATGGCAGCGTCGCGCCAGAGTTGAGCGTCCTCATTTCGTGTGCGAAGTAAAGGGACTGCGTCGCTTTAATCCAGAAGATCCTGGCCCTCTCCAGATCCTCGGGCGACTGAACGATGAGTGGTAAGGAAATCGTTGACCTCCTTAAATGTGACAGAATTCTGAAACAAACTGAAGTGATACGAAAGAGTTTGTTGAGAGATGAGTATTTGTAAATGAGGTCCCAGTGATATTCGAGTTTTCGAATGTTGAGCAAATTTGAGATTCCAGGACGAGCTTCCTGCATACTTGGACTGTCCTTCAATGTAGGTTGAGAGGGCCATGAGTCACTGGGTTGAGTGAGCCAAGATGGTCCCGTCCACCAAAGCTCGTGGTGTTCAAGCTGATGTGTTGTTAGGCCTCGAGAGGCACAGTCAGCTGGATTCGCCGTTCCAGGAACGTGTCTCCAATGTGCGTGTGGAGTGAGCTCTTGAATTTGGGAGACACGATTCCGTACGTAATCCTTCCAGCGTGAAGCATGTGATTTGATCCATGAGAGTGAGATTTGAGAGTCCGTCCACAGATGAGTTGTAGAGATGTTGAGTTGAAGAGTAGCTTGAACATACTTCGTGAGCTTTGCCAGCATTAAAGCTGCAGTGAGTTCGAGCCTTGGGATTGTGAGTTTCTTGAGTGGTGCTACCTTGGTTTTGGAGCACACTAGTGTCGACACTTTGTGAGCTGTGGACGGTGTGGACACGATAATGTAAATTACCGCTGCCATGGCGAGCTGAGAGGCATCAGAGAATCCATGTAATTCCACTGTCGAGTAGGAGAAGGTGTTGAACCACCTTGGAATTGAGAGCCTGGCCAGGCTTGTGAGATCTTCTCTGATGGTGAGCCAGTGAGCAGTGACTTGGGAAGGCAGTGGGTCGTCCCAGTTCAGTTTGTGCAGCCACAACTCCTGCAAAATTGCTTTTGCCCGAATGATGACTGGAGCTAAGAAGCCGAGTGGATCAAATATCTTTGCTACTTCAGAGAGAATGAGACGTTTAGTGAGCCTTGAGTCGCTGAGAGGTTTTGTCGAGAATGAGAAGTTGTCAGTGAGAGCGTTCCATTGTAATCCGAGGATTTTGGTATTGCAGTCGTCAAGTGCGATGTACGAATTGCTAGCTCGCACGTCATGAGAAATTGATTCAAGCAATGGAGGGTAGGTTGATTGCCACTTGGCAAGTGGAAAACCTCCCGCCTTGCACAGGTCATTTAATTGTTGAGCGATTGTAATGAGCGTCTCACCTGTATCGGCGCCGCCGAATATGTCGTCGACGTATCTAGCATGAGTGATTGACGGTACTGCCAGGGGAAAACGATGTCCTTCGTCTTCGACCAACTGCAGTAGTACTCTGACAGCGAGAAACGGCGCAGCCTTGGTTCCATAAGTGACCGTAGTGAGTTTGTAGGGCACCTCCTTTGAATCCTCGTCAATCCACAGTATCCTCTGGAGGTCCTGGTCGTCTTCGCAAACCTTGATTTGTCTGTACATTTTTGTCACGTCTGTGGCGAAAATGTACTTGTGCTGACGAATCCACAGCAGCACATCCGAGATGTTGAGTAGAAGGTTCGCACCAGTATGCATGAGATCGTTGATCGAGTGCCCCGTTGTGGTTGGGCTTGAGCCATTGAAGACGACCCTCAACTTCGTGGTCTGACTGTCGAGCTTGAGCACTCCATGATGTGGAAGATAAAAAACAGAGTGAGTATTAGGTGAGAGTGAGGGAGCTCTTACCATATGATGGAGTGCCTCATATTCCTTCAAGAACCCTTGGTAGAGATTGCGATATTCAGAATCTTTGTTGAGCTTGTTGAGTGTTCGCTTCAGACAGGCATGGGCTGTCTGGTAGGAATTGCCCAACAGACTTCGAGATGACTTGAGAGGGATACGTACGATGTACCTTCCTGTAGAATCACGAGTGTGTGTCGCCCGAAAGTGATCCTCACATTCTTGTTCTTCAGGGGTGAGCTTTGAGGGCGTATCTGTTGGGAGCTCTTCTTGAATCCAGAATTTAGCCAATAGATCTTGTATTGTTTTGTCGCTGTGCTGCATGACTGCAGCTGTGTGCGACGAGCTGAATTGAGACTGAGGTGTGTTAATTGGCCCAAGAACGAGCCACCCGAAGATTGAGCACTGGGCAATTGGCATTGAAGGGTCACCCTTTATGAGGTTAGGTTTTATAATTTTCCCATATGAGTCTGCACCAATAATTATGTCAATAGGCCTAGGTTTTAGAAAATCTGGATCAGCTAACCTTAACCTGGTGAGATGTGGCCAATCTTGACGTGGTGCTTCAACGGATGGTAGACTGGATGTGAGAGTTCGCAGAACATGAGCTTGAGTGGAGACCGTGGAGGAGTCGTAGCTTGATCGTAGAGTGATTGACACGACGCCTCGAGTGTGAGTAGTTTTGTTGCCTCCAATGCCAATAATTGAGATGGATGAGTGGGTTCTTTGAAGGTTAAGTTGAGTGATGAGCTCCTCCTTGATGAAGGTGAGCTCTGAGCCTGAGTCGATGAGTAGCCTGACTGGCAGCGAGGCCACAGGTGAGATGAGCTGTGCGTTAGCTGTTGCTAATAGGGTGAGCGTGAGCGAGGTTGCGTGGCAACCAGTGGCTGGGTGAGACGGAGCCGTATGAGTTAGACCTGTTGTGCTTGAGCTTGGTGAGTTGGGTGAGAATGAGTTGACGACTGCACCGACGATTCAGAAGTCAGCGTCATCTTCTGGATTCTTCCCTTCCGTTGGAGGGGCTTGTTGAGCAGGGCTAGGCTCGGTCGTTGACCTGGGCTGAGGTTGAGCTGAGCCTTGAGTAGTCGATGGCTGAGGAGGGTGCAGCATTGAGTGGTGCTTTGCCCCACAGGTCTTGCACCGGTGAGCCGATTTGCATACATCTGTGTTGTGTCGCCCACAGCAATTTTTGCACAGTGATCGGGCGACGATGAAGTTGCGACGCTCGGTCACTGGCGTTTCCCTGAATTTAGGGCACATGACCACGAAGTGGTCGGCGTGGCACCAGTCGCAAGGATATTTCGTCGACTGGGCCTTGGACGACGTCTGGGGTTGAGATTTTGCCTGCGTCGCAGGGTGAGCAGTCGTTCTCCTCTGAGATGAGCGTGCTGTGGAGGACGAAGGAGCAGCTGGTTTCTTGGGAGGAGCCTCGATCTGCTCCAAGGCACCACCTTTATTCTCCACAAAGGCTAGCAGAGCCTTGTAGCTGGGGCACTCCGTTGAGCTGGCGAGAGAGGTTTCCCAGGCCTCTCGCGTTACCTTGTCAAGGCTATTAGTGAGCACATGCACTAGGAGGCAATTATGCATCTCCTTGTCCGCACCCAGCGCGATGAGTGTCTCGTTCACCTCGTTGATGGTGGCAGCCAGGTCGTGGAGAGCAGGTGCCGATCGTGTTGAGATCGGCGAGATGGAGAGCAGCTTGTCAAGCTGCTCCTTGATGAGCAGCCGCTTGTTGGAGAAGCGCTTTTCCAGGTAGTCCCAAGCAGCCTGGAAGGATGAGCCTCGAAGAGGGAAGGCGTTGACCCGTCGGGAAGGTTCGCCTGTCAGACTTGCCCTCAAATAGCAGAGGCGGTCTATCTCTGCAAGCCTCGAGTCTTTGAGAATGAGCGAGGTGAACAGCTCGCTGAAGGCAGGCCATTCCACAAACTTTCCCCCAAATTTGGGAATGGCCAGCTCTGGAATTTTGGCAGCTCTGCTGGCCCTCACGTCAGAGGGTGAGTCGTTGTGAGCGGATGAGCTGAAATGTCCTGAGTTTGAGCATTGAGATGTCATGCGTTTGAGTGCCCTTTTTAGCTGAGCCACGAGTGTCATCTCACGACCCAGGAGGTCTGAGGCGAAGTACCCATGCGAGAGGCACTTCACCGGCCAGAATTCTTCCATGTGTGCGTGCTCGTTGAGGAACGCTTTGTGCAGCTCGGTGATGCTGTCCAGCAGCGACTGCACCTCGTCGAGGGACGTCGACTCGGGATCTTTGGGGATCTCATCTCGCAACGCTTGTAAGGCCTCGAACCGACTGACCTGCGATTTCGCCTTTATGATGAGCGGAGCCGGTACCGTTGATGGGGAAGAGGATCTCGTCCTGCCAGCACGGTGAGTCGTTGGCTCGGTGGGGACCTGGAGACTGACCTCGGCGACCTGCCCTTCTTGAGGGTTAGGTGACGGCGACCGGGACCGGGTCTCTGAGCTGGTCTTGGTGGTGTTGTTCTCTCCGTCGGACATGATGAGATGAGATGAGCACTGATTGATGAGATTGAACTGTTCTGGGTGAGCACTGCACAGAACTTCACACAATAATCCGGCTCGAAGGACCAAAATGTGCGCGAAAGAGATCGCGATGAGCGTGAGATGCCGGTGAGGTTATGTAAAGAACGCACAGTATTAATGAGCAATGTACAATTAGTTTATTTCACACTCGCGGAGTGAGTCACAACGTAAAAGCTGAGTGGGTGAGCCTGAGCAGATGCACGTTGTGCAGAGAATGTACAGTTCTTGTCTCGTTGAGACGAATCGCAAAACGACGCGCACGTGGCCGCGTAACAGACCACGATCCACAATCGATATACGACGAGTCTGAGCACGAGATATTAAATTGAGCGGTGAGAAATTACGAGGTTGAGCACTAAGGTGAGCAAGTTTGCGAGAATTCACGAGTTACAATGAGCTAAACGTTCAGTGAAACCGACGCGTCCGAACTTGTACTCTGCGTGAACAAGAATAGCAAGAGCAATATGGCCGATCCATTTCCGTTAGTCGTCTTCTCCAAAAGTCTGGAGGATCGAGCGACGTGGGGAAATGCGATTGGCTGAGCGTTCTGTCGCTGACACATGATTGGTCGATCGATTGTGGATCGGGCTTGTCGATCCGCTGTCCAGGAGGTGCTGCGATGAGTTGGGTGTGGCGGAGATCGGAACTACCGAATCTCAAACAGTGTTAGTTGGGATTTCATTGAATATCTTCTAGAACAGGAATTAAATAGCTTGAAATATACTATTACGGTTTGCGCCTACAAAGTTGTAGCTCCATTTACATCTAGGCTTCAATTCTTCCATAAAGAATTTTATGAACTTGCAGTAGGAGGTCTTCAGATATTCATAAATTCTTCCACGTGAATCTGTATTTGGCTCAAACGCTATATTTCCCCGGAGTTTTTTAAACAAATTCCACGAACGTTTGTTGATCATTTTGGATGACTTATTTTCTAAGATAAGCACAACCCAGGCTGTAGCAGCGGTAAATCTGAAAAGAGCAAAATAGAAATGCAAATTAGATTACGATAAAAGTGGCAATTCTTATAAATTCTCAGTAGATGGTGATAGAACCAAAAACATCTAAACTCAGTTCTAATTAGTTAGCACTTTGTAAAATTGTTAGAATGTTTGATAATTTGAATGCAGAAATAGGCATAAAAGTTAATAAAATCAAAGTAGTTCATGTGAACAAATTAAAATTAGCCTGCATAAGATTAAAGTCCTTATACATACTTACCTTTATCATAGTACCATTGTTGTATTCCTTTATTGTTGGAATTGGCTACATCACCTTGACATAAGTTAAAATTATTTTATTCCATTTGTTTGTGAATTCGATGCCGCGTTAGTTTATAATTAACATTTCATATATTACCCAGAAGTAATCTGGAAACGTCGAGACTTGGAGACAAATTTGTAACAAATTGTAACACAGTGAACATTCTGTAGCGTCTTTCGAATCGCAATCTTCGCGGGAAACCGGGTGGACCGAGTAGCTCGGCTACTGTGGGGAGGCGAGGAGGGGAGGCTCAGGAAAGCATCACTGTGAGACGTTTATGTATAGATTAAATTAAGAATGTGAGTCGACATTGATAAGCGTAATTTTGGAAAAGCTGTTTCCATTGGAAAACACCTTTTGTATAAGGGGGGAAGTGTTGCGACTCCCGTCTAGCGGCGTGCAGTATAAGCATCGGAAGCGCGAAGTTCAGATTGAATCACCTGAATGTAATGGGAAAAGGAGACAAAGTGAAGTTCGCACAAGGCCGAGGTGTTTGAAAATAGTTAGAGATCCTTTAATGAGAGGACTTCAAGATTATAAATTAATCGATACCCCCTTGGAAACGGGTGTTTTGAATAAATGAACCGCACTTTGATCCTTTCTCCTAGGTGAAATTCCAGGGCTATGTTGTTAACCGCTTGATTCTCAAAATCGGCCAAGAGGAATTTAGTTTGTTTGGCTTAGTTGTTAAGGACATTTTGTAAAAATGAAAAACAGTTGTAAGAGCGTTCGCTTGGAAAGCGTTACTCGAGCCCCGAAAGCACAAGTGAACGGACGTACATATTAATAAAATTTCCAAAAGATTTATTTTGTGATAAAATCGTTGTTTTCATTGATTATTGCTATTAGTTACTGTGTTCAAATTGTTTTATTCAATTAATTAGCATCGTTTTCATTATATTTATCGTACAAAAATCCGCGTCCAAGGAGCAGAACGCCTTAGCGTTCCACGGGCATCGACCCTCGCCAAATTCCCTGCAAGGATCCTGAGAGAAACCAGCCGGCCACGCAACAAAATTGGTGACAGCGGTGGGATGCTTCAAATTCGCCGGCTCGTGGACGCAGGATTCGAAGAGCAGCCATCGGCCAACTTGTGCAGTCCCTCTTTCCTGGGTTTTTGGACGGTTTCCCCCGGAACACGGGTGAATGCCAGAGGGAAGTGACTTCGGACGACCGTACCAGTTTTTTCTGAAGCCACACGCACACGACCAGAGGACCTTCTTCGCTGAGATCAATCAGGACAACGGGGCAACATCAAACACTCGTCTGCAACTGTGTGAGAGATCGTAGTTTAATTAAAATACTCAATTTACGGTCCAATTGTTAAGTTAAAGTTCTACAGTTTGTCGTTGCACTGAGTTTAGTTATTAGTGGATAGGATAGAGTTCCGTATTTACACTATGAAAATGTTGCGTAGAAGTAAGAATTTATTAAAACGTAAGAGACGACAACTACGTTCGGGTTGCTTACGGGGTTTCGAAGTCGACGATATATCTGCTGAAACGATGCAAGTAAAGCGCCCTATTACTTTCTCACAATCTCGAACATTAAGTATTTTGCCGACACAAATCAGTGATTATTTCATTGATCCGCCTGAGTCAGAGTATCCTTTGCCCTGCCCAGCCACGGTTGTTGCTGCTAATTTAGAAATTCCCGGTGACGAGTCACAGCTGCGCGAACTGAACTTTTTCCCGATACGATTGGATCCACCTGTCTTTAATTTGTCCTAATTAAGTAGTGAGTCGTCTTGCTCGAGTGTAGTACCTCAACAAAATCATCGGAATTAGTGAATCCTGTTCTTAAATCTTATCTCTCTATTCTTCTATTCCTAATTCGGGGTAGGATCGACAGACATGCCAATTTAGCGTTGTCAAATCGACGAGAGCTCGAAACTTTAAACGAATTAATTGATCTTCTAAAAATTTTCGCGCAGTCATTTAATGTCCATAGTTTGAATGCCGTACTAATACCAGGAATAAAATGAAACTGTAGATGTTTTCGGAGCGCGAGTCAATGAAATGCAGAATAGTGGATTAAAGACACCGCCAGGGACGCGTATAATACAGAACGTTGGTGTTAACGATTTATTAAGGAACACGGCAATAATCAGTTTTATTAAGGGCCTTTGGAATTAAACCGCGCGATTCTATTTGAATAGCCAGAAAGAGAGGAAAAGAAATTTACCTGATCTCGAAACTGCTATTATCATTGCCAGAAAGATAGAGCCAGAGTCAGAATTAGTTGACTCTTCAAGACCTTTTCATCTTCAAAATCTTTTGCCATAGATATAGAATATTCCGAACAGACATAAAAACCATAAATCGCACATCTAACTGTACTAAGACGGACTCTACAGACATCTCTTCTTCTAAGCGTCTGCAAAGGGTTGTCGTAGGCGCCAACGATTTGCCACTTGCAGATTCTGAAAAGTAGAGAATACAGACTGTAATAGAATATGGGAAAATAATGGAAAGGTAATAGTTACCATTTTCTTGCCCATGAAGTAAATTTTAACGGTCCACCTGAGGTCTTCGTTGAGATTGAACACTCAGACGACAGTTCAATGGACAGCGACGCTTACTTTACTGCAGACAAAGAGATGCCACCTTCTCTTATGACAAAAATATCTAAAAGAGGCGGAGTCCCAACTAAAGGTGTAGTGGTTGGAGGATCGTTCTTAAGAGGTCGTGTGGATGAGCTTCGACCCGGCCGTCTGTTGGACATCGGAAAGGCTGATTTTAAAGGCACCCCGCCACAGATCCCGCTAGGGGCAGCCCACGTACCTCAGGGTGAACAGGATACGTCTGACCTGGGACATCGGATAGGCTTTAAGCACCCCGCCCAGGTCCACGGCTTGGCACCCACGGCTTGTGTCTGGTTAGGGGCTGAAGAGCCAAATTTAGAGGCTGAAAGATGCCGGCTTGTATTTGAGACCAAGTCCGTAGATGATAAGACACGATCCTCCGTTGAAATGACCTCAGGAAATGGTGACCTAGTTGAACAAAGTAATAGTAGTGTTTTAATGACAAAGACGACCTCATTAACGCCAATCACCCATCATTTTTTTTTCCTCTCCCTAATATTACTTATTTCAAGGATTATCTTCATATGTGTAAGGATAACTTTATTCATTCTTTTTATTATAGATTTGTTAAGCTATAATGAATCTTCACTCGAACAGATTAAATGATATAACACCTATGTCATAAGAACAATGGTCTTTCTCAACATAAAATCTTTTACCTTCATCTTTCGTAAAGTCATGTCCAGCAGAATCAGTAAGCCAGAACCATCTTAAATCTTCGGTAATTTCCTTCAAACATCTTGTAGATACTTAGAATGTCCAAGTAGTCAGCATCTCTGAATATGATAATAACATAGAGCGTGTTAGTTGGGATTTCATTGAATATCTTCTAGAACAGGAATTAAATAGCTTGAAATATACAATTACGGTTTGCGCCTACAAAGTTGTAGCTCCATTTACATCTAGGCTTCAATTCTTCCATAAAGAATTTTATGAACTTGCAGTAGGAGGTCTTCAGATATTCATAAATTCTTCCACGTGAATCTGTATTTGGCCCAAACGCTATATTTCCCCGGAGTTTTGTTAAACAAATTCCACGAACGTTTGTTGATCATTTTGGATGACTTATTTTCTAAGATAAGCACAACCCAGGCTGTAGCAGCGGTAAATCTGAAAAGAGCAAAATAGAAATGCAAATTAGATTACGATAAAAGTGGCAATTCTTATAAATTCTCAGTAGATGGTGATAGAACCAAAAACATCTAAACTCAGTTCTAATTAGTTAGCACTTTGTAAAATTGTTAGAATGTTTGATAATTTGAATGCAGAAATAGGCATAAAAGTTAATAAAATCAAAGTAGTTCATGTGAACAAATTAAAATTAGCCTGCATAAGATTAAAGTCCTTATACATACTTACCTTTATCATAGTACCATTGTTGTATTCCTTTATTGTTGGAATTGGCTACATCACCTTGACATAAGTTAAAATTATTTTATTCCATTTGTTTGTGAATTCGATGCCGCGTTAGTTTATAATTAACATTTCATATATTACCCAGAAGTAATCTGGAAACGTCGAGACTTGGAGACAAATTTGTAACAAATTGTAACACAGTGAACATTCTGTAGCGTCTTTCGAATCGCAATCTTCGCGGGAAACCGGGTGGACCGAGTAGCTCGGCTACTGTGGGGAGGCGAGGAGGGGAGGCTCAGGAAAGCTTCACTGTGAGACGTTTATGTATAGATTAAATTAAGAATGTGAGTCGACATTGATAAGCGTAATTTTGGAAAAGCTGTTTCCATTGGAAAACACCTTTTGTATAAGGGGGGAAGTGTTGCGACTCCCGTCTAGCGGCGTGCAGTATAAGCATCGGAAGCGCGATGTTCAGATTGAATCACCTGAATGTAATGGGAAAAGGAGACAAAGTGAAGTTCGCACAAGGCCGAGGTGTTTGAAAATAGTTAGAGATCCTTTAATGAGAGGACTTCAAGATTATAAATTAATCGATACCCCCTTGGAAACGGGTGTTTTGAATAAATGAACCGCACTTTGATCCTTTCTCCTAGGTGAAATTCCAGGGCTATGTTGTTAAACGCATGATTCTCAAAATCGGCCAAGGGGAATTTAGTTTGTTTGGCTTAGTTGTTAAGGACATTTTGTAAAAATGAAAAACAGTTGTAAGAGCGTTCGCTTGGAAAGCGTTACTCGAGCCCCGAAAGCACAAGTGAACGGACGTACATATTAATAAAATTTCCAAAAGATTTATTTTGTGATAAAATCGTTGTTTTCATTGATTATTGCTATTAGTTACTGTGTTCAAATTGTTTTATTCAATTAATTAGCATCGTTTTCATTATATTTATCGTACAAAAATCCGCGTCCAAGGAGCAGAACGCCTTAGCGTTCCACGGGCATCGACCCTCGCCAAATTCCCTGCAAGGATCCTGAGAGAAACCAGCCGGCCACGCAACAAACCAAAAGTTTTGCTGGAGTTTCCATCCCCTGTTTCCCCTACTTGGGAAGGCCTGGTGTAAACTGTAAGGTGGATTACTGACGTTCAGCACCACTCTTCACTCACGAACACTCCCCACCACGGCACTGTTGCTCATGAAGGCGTGGCTTAGCGCTTTACGATGCTCTTTCCCCACGCTTCCGAAAATTTTTGCCCCGCGGGCATTTAGCTGTTCAGGACTGTGTTAGAATAACAATTTAAAGGTCGTGTTTTGAATATACTATACTGCATTTCACAATAGAGCATACCGATTTCGCGCAGGTACGACCCTCAGGAGGCGTTGCTACGCTCGACTCCCCACTAAACCGCCTATGTTTTTCTCCGTCGCATGGCCCTCTACTCTCTCTCTCTGTTAACTTTTCGTGCACTGTTTACGTTGACAACGACCAGATCCCGCGTTATTCCTCGGAAATTACCATGACCAATCGCATGCGGTTCAAACTGCGGTAGTAGTGAGAGCTGCGCAGATCGGTCGCAAATCGGTAGGAGCGTCAGTATGTTCTACTGTGGAATGCAGTATAGCTTTACTACTCGGCTTTGCCCGAAATTTAGATTCCGATTTTATAAAAAAATATTTATTTCTTTTTGTGAAAATAGTCACATTCATCTGGATTAGCTAGGCATGATGAGATAGGACACATTTCGTGACCCCAGAGTCTACCGTTCAAAAGTTTTTAGGCGACAGACAAACACAGGGCCGTCTTAACAAATTTGAGCGCCCTGGGCTAAAAAATTTTGGCGCCCTAGTCCCCAAGGGTGCAATTTCTTCGCAACCGATGCAAGGCAGTACATCACAACCCCGGGTCTTCGTCAAGGCAAACACGATCAAAATGTAAAATATATAAATTAGCTCCAGATAGAAATTGGTGTCTCCAAAGTTGAAGAGAAAAAAGCATTTCAACAAATTTGATTCTTAAGCGCCCTTGCATCACGGGCGCCCCTGGGCTATAGCCCATTTAGCCCATTGGTAAAGGTGGCACTGGACAAACACACACTTTTTGCTTTATATATTAAGATTCCGTTTAACGGAAGAGAAAGAAGAATCACAATAAAACGAAAGCACATTCGCCTTTTATCCTTGCTGTCTTATATGGATTTATTTGACGCAAAACAAATTTCACTCGCTTGGGAAAGCGTAATTTGTAAAAGGAGTGTTTTAATGTATTTTAACAACACTTGTTGCTCAATCCCACCCATTCATCATGTGGATACGGAATTGACAAGTGTGAGTTTGAATTGCTTCATTCCAAAACAAGCAAACGATATCTTTTACGACACTGACGGAATGTGTACATACATATGATGATCCGCTCGGCACCCCGTGATACACGCGAAAAACGTTCCTCTTGCCTCATGGGCCATGATACGAATACAAATTTTACAAAAACGTTTCGATTTATTGTTTTCACTGACTTTTACGTGTCGCAGGATGAGCGCCGCCTTGACATGCGCGAAGTCCAGAGATTTACGGGAATGTCAGTAACAGCGACAATTTGTAATACTTTTTCGCTTTACGACACGTGGAAATGTTAGTTAAGTATTCTACTACATGTAAAGTACCTACTAATAAACAATATCCAGCGCCATAGTATCCTGATCGCTGAAATAGATTTTCAGAGAGAAACCCGCGGAATCGTTGACAAACTGATTGTGAGCCAAAGCGTAGCGTAGCGAAAGCCTGCCATCTGGTCAGACTCTCGCTCTAAACAAGTCACACGCATGCAAGCTCGCACACACATTTCAGAGTAGTTCCTGAGTTGGACGCTGTTCATAAGCAGAGGTCAGTAAATTCAGTCCTGAAATTATGGGTCGGTAATACAGTTTGGGTGGTGAAACGCACTCCCATAAGGTGATAGGTCTATCCTACACTTCTTCTGCGGTTATACCTCGTCTGTGACTAAACAAAATCGCTAGATTGAATTCCTTCCTTACTGACCATATTAATTACAGAGTTAATTAGATCTTCCCTCCTTTTTACGTATTTTTCTGCAGAGCGCTAAACCCAACTGTAATTTCATTTTTTTCGATACAAGCTAGGTAGTCACTGTCTACATTAATTTATATAACAACATCCCACTTACACTTAAATATTCTGAATTACATTTTTTTTCTTCTTCAATGCTCCCAAACTTGTAAATTTCTTACACTCAATTTGGTCAGCGAAAACAGCTAAAATGGAACAATTTCTTTTCGACAATAATTAATAGTAACACTGTAAGTAAATATATTCCTTAAATAAGTCCCGCAGATTTAGATCAAATAGTTGAATTCTTTCGTTACATCAAAGTATTTAAAGAAAAGGAAATATAAAGCGGAAGAGAAAGGAGAGCAAAGAAATATTTCCTGGTACCATCTTCTCATGTTCCCCATAATAACTATTATACATTGAATATTATTCGAAGCCCAATTAATCTGGAAGCTAAGGGAGACATTTCATTTCCTCTCGGGAAAGGTAACGAATAGAAGTCGATGAGATAAAAGGGTGGCCGAGGCGGAGTCAGATGGAACGCGGTCCCTCCTTTCCTTAACGCACAACCGTGTACATAATAGCTGTGGTAGGGGACACGATTGTGATCCATCAAAAAGGCTGCACGATTTCAAACGTTACCTCACGCACGTGATGCTCGATAGTGTTCTAGTTTCTTTACAATCGCAGAAAGTCGAACCCGTGCGCGCGATTAATCGGCACGTCCGTGGGGTGTTACGTTCGCGTTGTCACAGTTTGTCATTAACGTTCGCCCGCGTAGAAATCATCGAAAATCTTTGACGGTTCCCTTGGCCCTCAACCAAAAGTGCGCCCAAGCTCGGCCAATCGAATTCTCGAGTGGATCCTGCCTGTCTCCAGTGAATCGCAGTGATGCATGTGACATACCGATTTCTCTTCTCCATAATCTGCGCATGTGGTGTTTGTGCCACGCATCAGGCCTCGGCTCTAATCGACTGTTTGGCGCCTTGTACGAACGTAAGCAAATTCAAGTTTCCCCTTTCCGTCGTAGATTATTCCTCTATCACGCATCCACGGTCTCGTCGTTCAAAAGATTTCGAGCTAATCCTCGTCACGCGATCGTTGCACGGACAGAGGCCGTCGGAAAGTCCTGTGCCACCCGCGTTGAATTATGTGGCAATTAAACGGTCGCATGTGCGCGATAACGATTAAGAGTTCATTAGTCACATTCCTATCGAAGATTGGCATCGAAAGTAATACATATCAGGGTCAAAGGTGTCGAATGGCCTGAGAAAAATTGAAGATGCTTAGAGAGTTTATAAGTATTAGCAAAAACGGAAGCGGATAAGAAACATTATTCTGCTACATATACTATGTATATAGGGTAAAGACACCAGTAGTCGACCATGTATCAGTAGTCGACCACTTTTAGAAAAACATGAAAAATAAGGTTTTTAGAAGTGGCGATCTTTTGAACAAAGTGCAGTTCTCTAACTGCACTCTAACTGCACTCTGTTCAAAAGATCGTCACTTCTAAAAACCCTATTTTTAAATACATGAAAAACATGAAAAATAAGATTTTTAGAAGTGACGATCTTTTGAACAGAGTGCAGTTAGAGTGCAGTTAGAGAACTGCACTTTGTTCAAAAAATCGTCACTTCTAAAAACCTTATTTTTCATGTTTTTCTGAGACTGGTCGACTACTGATACATGGTCGACTACTGGTGTCTTCACCCTATAGTGGTGCCCCGCGTAATTGAAATGTGGCGAGTTCAGCTTCAGGCCCGTTTCATTTAGAGAGGTCCCGAAACTAACTTCACACTTCTGATTTCACACTTCACTGAATTTTATGGGTTCCGGCGCCCGAGAATAGGTGACCGGAAAGACGAGAAGAGGGAATATCCATTAAGAAATGAAAAATGTCAAGTCCCGCATTTCCCGAAAATGGCACCAATCGATTCCTCGCGATTTCCCGATGAAAATGATACGAAACACGACATAATTCGGGCTTTAATTAAATAAAAAATGAATTTGCAGAATTTAAAGCCAACTTCTTTGAAAATAGTCCGATTTACATGATATTTGCTGTCTTTTAATTGGGAGTTAATGTCACTTTCGGCATTAATGGCAATTTTATACCGGTACGATGGAAAATAAAGAATTTGATTTTTTGAGAAATCGTCCGAAGACCTTAGGCACGCGGTAGTTTGCGCGGCGCCTTTTCATCTTCGCGCGAGCGCTAACGCCGAATCGCACGAGTGCCCAGGATCGTTCGGGCAATTTTTAAAAAAAATCAAATTCCTAATTTTTCATCGTATCGATATAAAAGTGACACCAATGGATTTCTGGTGTTCTCCCGATTAAAAGGTACACAATACCGTTTAAATCAGACTGTTTATAACGAAGTTGGCTTTCAATTTTGAAAATTAATTTCTTATGCAATTTCGTTAATTATAGCCGGAAATATGCCGTGTTTGATATCATATTCATCGGGAGAACACAAGGAATCAACTGACGTCGATTTCGCAAAGATCCGATGAGAAATACAGAATTTGACATTTTTCACTTCTTATTTGGTAGTGCTATCCTTGTCTCTCGTGGCGTGGAGCGTCGCTCACGAGAGTTCTCAAGCTTAAATACACGAAACATTGTGGTGGGGATGATTCTGCTTCAGTTCATTGGGCTTGGAACGTTTCGTTTAGGCCGGCGCTTCTGAATATGGTAAAAAACAATTCCGCGTAAACAATCCATATTAAGGCAGTTGGTATTCCCGTCGTGCCTCAGTGCCCCCGAAAGGAAATAGACACATCAGCATAAAGATACCCTGCTTATACAGGGTGTTTCTTATCTTTATCTTTTCGTTATCGGTAGGGCCGCTAAAATATTAATAAAAAAAATGGTACATTCCGTAAAACACAGACCTGGAACGTCTGCTAAAGCTCTGGACACGCGTATCAGTTCCATGTCAGTACTGTTCCAACGTGCCAGTGGAAAGAAGAAGAGGGAAGCAGAGGTGAGCATTACTCGAATAAATTTTTATTCAAATAATTTCGAATAAGCATTGCGAATAAAACGAAGTTATTTAAGAATAACGAATAAATTTCTTATTGGAATAAAAATTTATCTTCTGTTATACGGATAACGTCCAACTCTGGATGGGAGTAGAGGAACTCTTCTTCTTATCACTTGCACGAACTGATAATAAGTGTCCCAGAGTCCGGGCCCCAGACCATAAAGTGGCATTTAATGATTTAACGAAGCCCAGTTGTGTTTCCGCGGATCGATATATAGATTATCATTTCGTCTCGGTTTTTTTAAACGCGAAGAGGAAAGGACACGAACGAAAATATCCTACATTAGGCCAACTGACGAACGCAGCTGTCAGCCGGTTGCCTTCAATTGGCACTCTCAAATTATAACTGCAAAACCAAGCGTTATCGGACACATGCCTTTAATAACTTTTTCTATTATTTTTGAGAATGTCCCCCACTTTAATGAACACCCTGTACATAGTCCTCTGTCATCGAAATGTTTCCCGTTTCTGCTTACACCATAAGTCGGGCTGCCACGTCAACCAGATTAGATCGGCGAGTCTCCTCGACTTGATTTATGTCACACACTGGCGTGTGACGTGCTCGATTTCATCTCGAACCCAACAACGCAGTTCCCTGTCCTTCGGGTTTGCTCTCGCAAGAAGACATGGTCGGCTGCGCGTTTGGGACGCATTGTAAATGCCAGGAGATGTGGGGTGCCTGTATCAAGTATGCGCGAATTGATCAGATTATCCTACTTTCGTATACGGTTAACATATATAAATATATCAATGTAGCGCGAACAAAATGAACCGTGAAATTGGCGGCGCGTATTACATGGGAGTACAGAGAAATATATCTAAAGAGAACGTCGGAAAGCACTTCGATCTTCCTCGCCAGTATTTTAATATTCCAACGTTTTAATCACTTACATGGATAAATACATTGAAATTGGTCGTGCTGAGGTTACAGGGCTGAGATGCTTAATGCTGAAAGTAGGTATGGTATATTTCCCTGATGGGCGGACAATTGAGTATAAGTCAGACTTATGGGTTTTGTAGGAAGACACTTAGACTATTTGAAGTATTATAGCAAGATCAGGTGTCAAATTTTGGACGTGAATGTTGATAATATATATGTTATAAGAAACTTATATTTTTCACTTTGATTCACAAAAAAAACTATTTAAGCATGAGGTAAAATCGTTTGCCTGTCCACCAGAGATTTATTTTGTGGTTTTAATATTTTACTAACAGTACATGCCAATCGCTGACTTCAAAATTCCATGTATCTGATCGAAACAGCTTCCATGGAATACTTCCATATTTTTTTCTCCCCAACGATCGGATAGTACCTATTTTTTCACTCGCATACAAATCAGACAACAAATCTTGGGACATTTGAAAATTTTAGGACATTCGTTTGGCATCATTCTTCACGCATGAATGCTTTGCATTGTGATCGATGGTAACTTTCCATGCACCGACGTGGGTTTCCATCATATCCAATCGCTACTTTTAAATTCGTTCCTTCACTTCGTTTTCAAATGTTTCTAAATTTTATTCTACAAAATAGTTTTGTTAAAAACCTTCACATTGTCAAGTATCGAAAGATCGGAAAGGGATCCGAGCCGGGGCAAACGATTCGACGTTTTGACCACTGACGGACACTTAAGGTCCGTTTTCACGTGACAGTAAGGCATGACACCGTATGACAGTGTGACATTTTTGTGCGCCTGTTTTCCCGCAATTTTACTGTCATGGCATCTAGTTACTTTTAAACTTGTAGTTGGTTTATTTACTGCGTGGATACAAGTATATTATGTACAATTTTAAATCTTTGAAACTTGCCGTCGAGTGAAGTAGTTGCTGCGGTTATTCGCGTTGGAATTGAGATTATAAATTTAGAAAATGAAATAATGTCACTAGAAAATCAAACCTGGTGTGATTTCGTGACAGCAATGTCGCGACAGCGAATCAAATGTCACGATATCGTGGCATTTTAGTTTTCACGTCGACAAAAGTCATGACATTCAATGCCCAATTTCACTAGCTTTGAATTTTGGAAATGACTTCGTGATTGTTTTTTACGTTAAAGCGACTTTCTTCTACCGACGCATTTATTTGTGACCATTTTCCGCTGTCTGAATTGAGCTCGGAAAGAAGCATTACTCTTCCATGCAGCAACTACTGAATACAACGTACCCGTATTGCAGGAATCTTTGAACTCGAGAAAAAAAGAGCGATCTTTATTATGTGTGCCAACCCAACGCATACAATACCGATGACGAAAAGAGTTGAAGAATATTGGCATAGATTTTCCCGTTCCACTGGTTCTCATGCTGTTTTTTAACCCTGTATGGATTTTATGTAGCAGCATCGTTGACCCTAGAGCAGCGCTGTCCAGCGTAGGGGCCCCTCACGCGCCAGCTTCCCCTTCTAATCTTTCTCTCGCACAACGTGCCTTCCATCGTCAAGGAGACCGCGCGACGCTAAGAAGGCCATGACGGGCTAGCGTCTTCGCCCATGTTGACCTCCTCAGACGTTAAACAAAAGACGAATAATCCGAAATTCGCGGGAAGTAGTAGCATTGGCTGGCTGTGACGCTGCGTGTCACTAATACACATGTCGTATCGGGCGTCCGAGCTCGCTCGACGACGGACGCGCTGGTCTGTCATGACGCCTCTTTAAGGTCCGCGCACACATATCCGTACCGTATCCGTACGGTACCGTCACCGTGATCGTAAAAGATATCGGTTGCTTGTTTTCGAATGGAGCAGCGCACACTTGTCAGTTCCGTATCCGACCAGTGAAATTCGATTGCCTCTCCGTACACGTCTGTTCCGTGTCATCAATGTCAGTGTTAAAAAAAATCGTTTGCGTGCTTTTCAATGGAGCAGCGCACACTTGCCGTGTCAGGGATGTCAGTGTGGAACCCGTATCCGTACGGTGAAACTAAGATTTGGGTACCAACGATATTTTGGCATTTGTACGGACGGTGTACTGAAATCGTTTGAAAGGGACGACCTTTTTTATGACCATGAAAGGTTCTCGGGTCGGAGCTCTCGAACCACGAGCTTCGGGGGTCCTAGACCCTAGAGTCATAAAGACAAGGACAGCAATAGGCCATTCAGTAATGAAAATAAGAATTTCTATAATTAATATTAGATTTCCATACAAGTACCACCAATGGATTGCTGGAATTTTTGCAATGAAAATGATACCAAACGTGATATAATTCTAATGATTTTTAATGGTTGCAATGAAAAGAGTTTTGTACTTGAATTTTGGGTGGTATAGGTATAGAGTATAATCGGATGGATGAATGCTGTGTGTTAGGGAATTGAAGCTGGGTGTGCGTTTCAACAGGGCGTGCAAACTTGACGTTTCAACGTATTTGAACACGCAGGTGGCGAAAAATCTCTCCGTAAAAGGGTATAGCGCCGCGGTCAATTCTGTCGTAGCTAAAATTTTTTAAATTGAAACGGGTACGAGATCAGTCGACATTATTTTCAAACCCTCATTATAGTAATCTGGGGTGCGAGTGGTGAACCGATCATAAAAGCGGTCGCTGGCAGCTCTCCGCTGGGCCGGTGCATAGTTGCAATGGAATGCGTTCGTGAGGCGCTAGTGCCATTTTACAAATTCGCGCGAACGCGGGTTGCAGGATTAAACGTTGACCCTTTATATTCAAGCGATAAGGGATCCGTCCCCAATTTGAAGGGAAGCCGACGCAGGCGGAACCACGCGCAGTCAGAGGACTACCCCTTTTGTCCTGTATTCCTCTGCAAGGCATGTTGCCACCGTTGCACACAGGATGGTCATAAAGTCAGTATCAACACAAATATGACGAGCTAAGGACTTCGGCCTCTTTTAGGATGAAACAATCGTCATCGCTTTACATCAATTATTGGTGTCGCAGCTCGACACTCCACTGTGCGATCTCGCAAATGTTCTCTTTACATATGCATGGCGAAAACGACGCCAATTGATTCCTTATTTTTCGCCGATGAAAATGACACCAAGAACGACGTGATTCGGAAAATGACAAAGGAAATTCCATGAAAAATTCATTTCCATAACCTCAAGCTAATTTCGTTAATAATAATCCGATTTACATGAAATTTGGTATGATTTTCATCGGAAACACGTAAGGAATTCATCGGCATCACTTCCATATCGATACGATAAAGAATAAAGAATTATTTTTTTCTGAAACAGGTATGAATCCTCGGCCGACCGTAGCAAACTGAGGTCGACCCCCCTCAGTTGGGAGTGAAAATGTGAAATATTCATTTCAGCGTAGTAAGAAATTCTTTATTCCTTATCGTATTGATATGGAAGTGACACCAATGGATTTGCTCCATCGAATCATGCAATTCTATATAAATACTTTTTTTAACATAAAATATTCAGTTGTAATTACTCCGAATTACAATTGTTAAAAAATTATTGATTTAAAAATATAACATTCAAATTATCTGTACAGATTATTTAAAACATAAATTTTGTAAATTTAAAGTAAATTTTTAATTTTATAGCTAATATTAATTTACAACAAAATTAATTTTTATTATCTTTAATCTGCAAAATTTATTTATTTATGTTTTTATGTTATGCTAAATAGTGTTTTCTACAGATTAGATCAACAGATACTGGCTTTATTGCAGTGCTTCGTCAATGCTGAGTCCTTTAGGATTATGTTAAAGAAAAATTATTGGAATCGGTCAAGATTTGTGCTGTCGGGCGATTTTTGTCGCGAATCTCACACCGTTGCGACGGTGTGGGTTTGCGACCCTGTCGTTCAGTGCTCCGGTAATAGAGGAGACCGGGGCTAGTTGTGACATTTTCAGTTTTGTATTTTTAATTTTTGTTGCATTCCATATTCAATACTATTAATGACTCTCACTTAAAGTACGTACTTTCCACTACAGATGACCGCTATTGCCTGTAATTAAACGAAAATCATAAACGATATATGAATTTTCGCATCGCTCTCAATTGTCACCTTCCAATTCGGCAGGTATCACCCGACTGACGAAAAGAACTGTACAGCAGGCACTGCAGGCCTGCGTAAACGGCTGAATTGGGACTGCAGGCTGGGCTTGAGCAGGCCCCTTAGTTGTCAGTGAAATCAGTAATACTGAGCGGACACCGTACGAACACGGAACGGATACCGTACGGATACGGTACGGATATGTGTGCGCGGACCTTTAGCGTCGCGCGGTATCCCTGACAACGCGGACGAGAGTGGGAGAACCCCGGCCTTACGCGTAAGCGACCTTGGACAGCGCTGCCCTAGAGAAAGATAGGGAGGCGCTCCATTGTTATTCGAATTAGAGACACTATTATAGTGTCTCTAATTCGAATAAAGTAGCTCATTGTGTACGAAGCAAGTCAAAACTCGCGCTTCCATTGAAAGAAGCAGAATGCGTAATTGTCTTGCTTTTTGAAACGTATTTAGCCACAGTGCGGTTTTACGGGATGAAATCACCCTTTGAGAAAAATGCAGAGTTTTCCTTATCATGGAATATGTCAAGAACGGTGGGAGATATCGAACAGAAATTTAAACAAAAGTTGCATTCTTTTTTTATATCTATAAAACTGCGTAAAAATCATTATCGAAAAATCCATATTTTCCAAGTTACCCCCACCACCAACCCTTAAAATAAAGTTTTTGTATTTTGTAAATGTATTTTGTAATTTAGGTTATATCTCTTTTCTAAACAGATAAATCCTCTTCGTCGAATTTGGAGTCCGCTTTAGTAGTTTTCATTAATAAAATGGTTTCATAAAGTAACTTGCACACAAAGTTGCATAATTTTCTGCATTTCTGGGTTGCATAATTTCCGTAAATATTACTACTCGTAAATATTCGAATTACTCGAGTTACTCGAATATTTATGTATTTACTATTAAATACTGGTCTAAATGTAAGGAAGAAATGTATAAGACGCTACGTAGTAACTGAAAATAAATTGAGCAATTCAATTATTTACGGGTAATTCGAAAGTTGCAGATCTGTTCGAATATATTCGAATAATTCGAGTATTCGCGAGTAACTCGAAAGTTGTCAGATCTGCTCGAATAATTCGATTATTTACGAATGACTCGAAAGCTTAGAGCATATAAACATGGAGGAAGCATGCAATAGGAAAAAATGTAGACGGCGATAGAAAGAGAAAGATATACAGGAGGGACACACCCTCTCTTTCTAGCGTCAGGGGCGGCAGTGTTTTTTTTTTCGATGATAGAAAGAGAGGGGGTGTCCCTCCTATATATCTTTCTCTTTCTATCGCCGTCTACATTTTTTCCTATTGCATGCTTCCTCCATGTTTATATGCTCTAAGCTCGAAAGTTGGAGATCTGTCCGAATATATTCGAATAATTCGAATATTTACGAGTAACTCGAAAGTTGGAGATCTGTTCGAATATATTCCACCACATATATATTCCGAATATAATTCTGTTCCAGGAAACGTGCGTAACGGGTTGCAATGATTTGGTAGCCGACATTAACCGTGAGTGTTAGACTGACTAGAAAATTATAGTTCTATTAGGAGCAAACAGCATATGCTGTAAAAAGGGACCGTGGGCATTGTATGAAAAGCAATTGAAGGGGTATCTAGAAGAAGGGCGCATGTTTCGTCTCATAAGATTTCCCGGGAAACGTAAAAACAATTCATTGCTCACTGTAGCAATTAAAGAAGCAGCTGGTGTAACGTGCGCCCTTCTTCCACTTTCAAAACTAAATAATAATCCAATAATGAGAAAGTAATTGATTAACTGCAAACACAAAATTGGGTATAAAGATTATCGTTCCACGGCGAACCCTTTCCGAAAAATTTGTAACACACGTCATTTTTCTAGACACCCATTTAAGTGTAAAAAAGGAAAGGCGCGTTTCAAATGGAAAATCTGTTTGCTCCTTTGGAAATACTTTATGCACCTTCTGCGAAAGTCAGGTTTCGTGAACAGTTTACTCGCACCTGGACGAAGACGCCGCTGCCGATACGAGACTCCACTGCACCGGTCAAAACTTCATGATGATCAAATTCAATCCTGAAACATACATCGTCGAACAAAGTGCGTCTGAAAACGATTGGAACCCAGCGCAAGCGGTTAGACAATGTTTTATTTGGATATCTCGTTGCTAGTGACTTAGCTGTGGAGGCAGACAAATCTTCCTGCCAACGAAGTCAACGAAAGATCTGTTTTCTAGATCAAGGGTACTCCGGCGACGTTCAGGAATCTAACAGCAGGTACCAAGTATCAATTTCGTTTCTATAAGCTGAGGAAGGAAGGGATCTCGAGGCCGGAAACGTCTGATTGGTTTTCAACGTACGAAGGTAATTATTAGAGATTAGAGCTGTAAATATTCGAATATTCGAATAATTTAAATAATTTAATGATTCGAAAAATTCAAATAAATCGAATAATTTTGCATGCGAATAGTTCCTTCGAATAATTGGGAGTCTTCGAATATTCGAACATTATTGATAAATTTGGAACTTTATTAATCTTTGGTAAAGTTTATGCTTCCTACAAACATGGCTGCTTGTACTAATGTTTCAAACTTTATTTTGAAAATGAAGTCACGTACATCGACTGCGGTACCGAATTGCGCATTATTCCAATTGTTTCAAGTAAATTGTATACGTATGTAACGTAGTTATCCGAATAAATTCTCTTTAGTACAATATTTTATTTAAACAATAAATATTTACTCTTTGCGAGAAATTATTCCTTCTATTTATTCGAATAATTCCTCATTATTTATTTGAATAATTGGTTCGAATAATGATTGTAAAATAATTAGAACAATAATACAATTCATGGTTGCTTTCGTTTCGAAATTTATTAATTTACTAAAGATTAATAAAGTAAAGGCCAATATGAAATAAATTTCACGATAAAATGTGAAAAAATATTTCATCTTCCGATTCCTATTCGGTACAATTTGAAATTCGATCACTCACGAAAATATTCGACTACTTCCAATTATTCGATTATTCGACTACTTCAAATTATTCGAATATTCGACTACTCCTATATATTTCAATATCAAAATATTTGAATACTCCTAATTATTCGATAATCCGACTATAAATAGAGATTTATGTAAAAATTTTGTTCACTTCCGTTCTTAAAGCAAGATATTCCACTTCCAAACAGAATCAGCACTTCATGTTTCGAGAGTTTCGAAGCCTTCGTTTCGAAAGCCGAAGTTTGAATTTAAAACTTTCGGAATCGAGTTTCGAGAATATAAAAATTAACTTCGAACCCAGAGATCTCGTTTTTTAATAGATCTAGTCTGTTTACCGATGAATAAATTTCTTCGGATTAGTTTATGGTGAGAAGTAGGATATTTATTATAGAATGCAGTGTTTCTAGTATTTTCGGAGTGCATGGAGATAAATTGTGGCTTGTAGCTTTAGACTATACAAAAATTTAAAAACAAATTGAAACCGATTTCAAAAAAATAAAATTGCATTAAAAACTAAAAAATAATTTTTTTCCTTATTTAATCTACGACTCTCATATTTTTTTAGTCGGCGCTAAATTTACACACAGCAAGTGATGAGGCACCGACTTAAATAATATGAGAGTCGTAGATTAAATATGGGAAAAAATTATTTTTTACGTTTTAGTGTAATTTTATTCTTTTCAAGTCGGCTTTAAGTTTTTAAAAATTTTTTTATTTTTAACTTTTTAGTTTTATATATACTGCCACAGCATGCTGAAGAGATATGCGCGTACGTACATAAAATAATAATAATTAGGTGTCAATAGTCTCCGTTATTAACCAGAATTGGCAAAATATTGGGCCAATGTTGATGCAGTGTAGGATGGGACCACCGGGGTATCGCCCCCTTTCGAATAAAAAAAAGATCATAACAATCGGTCCATATGCTGAGCAGTTATACGGGGACAAATATAAAAAAAATACAAATGGGTGGAATCTATAACCTACTCCTTTTTGAAGTCGGTTAAAAATTAGGGTACGATTTCCTTTCTGCCCCGAGTGCAGAGTCTATATTGTAAACTTATCTGATTGTCTGGAGGTTGCACAGAGCCCGGAGGATTCTACGTCGCTGATTCTCATTTTGGCAATACGGTCTTGCAAGTCGATGCGTTCGTCGCTTCCCAATCGCGAATACTCACTCTCATTTCGTTTATACATTTAGAAAATGTTAAATAACCTTCTTCTCACTTCTCTCTACTTTACGCTCTTACTCAGGGTCAGATCTAGCTCTTCTGCCCCTCTGAGCAAAAATGTTTTTTGCCGCCCTTTATATTTAATTATAAATAATTACTTTAAAATATAATTTTTTGATAGCGAGTGAAATTTTTGTAGGTATTTGTTGAATAACAAAATCCTTTTGTAAAGATCTTTAATCTAGGCACGCACCTTTCTCTAGAATAACAGTAATTATATCGGTGATATAGAAACAATTTATAACTGTTATACTAAATCCAAAATTTCAAACATGTATTACCTACTTTTTCACCGCTTTTTCAAAAAATTTCACTTTTTTATTGGTTTTTCTTGATTTCAATTTTCTCTTTGTACCAATTTTGCCACTCTGGGCAGTTTCTCTGCTTGCGCCGCTTGCTCTCACTATATTCATGATAGAGTTGGACATTATTCGAATAATCTTCGAACAAAAATTTTGAATAAGATGAAATTATTCGAGAATTTTTATCTCTAATAAACAAATATTCGTTATTCTCGAATAACTTCATTTTATTCGCAATTCTTATTCGAAATTATTCGAATAAATTCGAATAATGCCCAACTCTGGTTCATGACTCTATAAAATTAAAAGTCGCGTCTCTCTTTTTTTCACCTCCCCTGCTACATTTTTATTACCTCAGTAGCTTTAAAAAAACCTTCTGGCCTATTTCCCAAAATTTGATGTTCCAGCCGATTATGAACCGCTGGCCGTGCAAAATTTATCAGTGTTGAACTACCGAGCGGAGGAGGAGAATGCGTACCAATTACAGGTAGAAGTTGGCTTCGAACCGGCGGAAGGTAATCACGATTAAAGGATCACCCGTTTCTCTAAAACTTCTGACCTTCTGGTACCTCCGTAATAATTTTAGATCGCAGTTGCAGTTACGAGGTGGTAAACTGGGACGGACAGCTCAATGTGAAGGAGTCCTGTGAGAGCGAGGTATACTATACTAAATTAACGCGATCTTCGCAAGAAATATTCTACGAGCTTGGTGCATTTAAAAAAGAAATAGACTGGGTTTGGGAGTGAATCTCGCATTGTTGAGTACTGGTTCTTGCTTATTTCTGTTAACTGTGCAACAACTTAAGCACTTAATAATTCCATTCCAAGAGCTCCAACGAAAATCGGTACCCTCTACATTCCGCAGCTTCCACAGTTCCAATTCGAATTGCACAAGTTGGACTTTGGGAAAAATTACAACATAATGATCTCATCGTATAATGAGAATTCTATTAAGGCCAGCCCTAAAGAGTTTACCATGTTTTACGCACCTACCTGCCTGGAATACTATGGCAGCACGGCTATATGCGGTGAGTAGAGAGACTCTACTGTTCTAGTAGGGTGTTGAAGTGATTAGACTAAATAGTCAATTGTGTGTCAATCAGTTAGGAGTGCGCGAGCACCTGGAATTTACGAGCCAAGCCGAAGTCGGTTCGATCGCTCTAGTCTTTATTTGAAATCGACGAACTGTTTAACCCTCGGTTGTCACATCTACTTTTTCGAACGCTGTTGTCACACTGGGTCAATTTGACCCTGCCAATTTTCAATCAATTGTTATTTAAAAACTATTTGTTAAATTAAGTCTCAAAAATTCTGAGATAAAGTTTGAATATTGTAGAATATATGCCCATTGTTGAAAGACGACACTTAAAGTGTCATCATGTTTAAAAAAAAATTTGAAACAATAAGAGTTCCGACAAAAAGGCTTTTTGCTTAAAAAATCATAACATTTTTAATTTTTAATATTTTTAGCAAAAAATTTACAGTTACACTCGTAAGATATGCTGCTTTGATAAAAAAATACTCCTATATCGGAGCATTCAAAAAAGGTATTTATCGTGCAAACTGAATGGTGGCATCATTTGGGTTGAAAAACTCTTGCATTTGTATAGGAAATTTTTTTTTATTATTATTCCATGGATATAAAATTTAATTTCAGCAATAACAAAGTATGTTAAATTAAAAATAAGTCTATTACAGACTGCCACAGTCATTACATAAATATGTACGGTGCCGGTCGCACATTGGGCGCAAGCATGTGGGATACTGCATTTGTGCCCCGTAATACAATAGCAAATGTGTCCTGATGGTCGCTTCAATAAAAGAAAAAACAATTCGTATGAAAATACTTCTATTTTTACCTTTCTGGTCGCTTTCAGACACAAAAATGAATGTATCCCATTTGGAGTAACAACGACGCCGTTGTCACGTATGAGTCAATTTGACCCTACCTCAAATTTCGACGGCTTTCAAACACGCACTAACGCTTCCACACAGTCGGAAAGTATTTCTACTTATAGAGGATACATGAAAATACTACTACATGGCGCCATCAGTATTATTCTGAATGATGTCTTAAAGATATTTGATCGCAAATTCAAACGCAGGGTCAATTTGACCCAGTGTGACAACCGAGGGTTAAAAATAATGCGAGCTACTTGAGATGCTTAAACGACTCGAATATTCGAATACTTATATATATTCGAACAGATCTCCAACTTTCGAATTACTCGTAAATATTCGAATTACTCGAGTTACTCGAATATTTACGTATTTAATATGAAATACCAGCTGTATAAGATGCTAGTAACTCGAAGTACAGTATTGTCTCCCTATGTGCCCGATTTGGTGTACGCGTTGTGAACTTGTCGCTATCCCCACCACTTCTGTCTCACTCTTGTCCGGCGAAGGCGAGAGGGAGATGGAACGAAAGCGAGCGAGACACGTTCGCGTACGTCCGCCGCGCATGCAAAGCGTTCCATCTCGCTCCCCCTTCGGCCAGAAAGAAGTGAGAAACGAACACTCGGAATTAGGGATCTGTCCTCTCTGAGTGCCCAACGCCGGTCCCGATCAGCGGGTACATACGGAGACAATACTGTAATTCGAAAACATTCGAGCTGAAAATTTATCTCCACGTAACTCGAAGTTTTACGTTGACTCGAATATTCGAGCCGTTTGAGTTTTCAAGACCGATCCTTATTCGATTCGTAATTCGAGTGCTCGCACACTCTTACAGTTAAGAATGTTAGGATACGTGATCGATAATTATGGCCCAATAATACATTTGGACAATACCGTTGGAATGTTTTAAATTAAATTATTCGAATGCGAACTCCTTCAGCCCCGGAGCAAGTGGAAGGGCTACGAGTCGAGTACATCGACTGTTATCGAGGATTCTATGATCTTCAGGTGAGCTGGGATAAGCCTGCCCAGGAACCGGACAATTACACGATAGAGGTCGATCCCTCGTCGGAAGAGAATCCTGTTGTCAAGTGCGTATCTGGCGTGAGTAGAATCCATTCAATTATCCCTGCTGTTCTTACATACAGTATTCGCAAAATTCTGCGTAAAAAAAAAGAAGATAGTAAAACGTAGTCGAACCGACGATTTTGGATCATAAATGTTTAAAGCAATTTTCGTTCGAGCTGGAAATTTGTGTAGACGGTGGCACGAGCAAAATGGATATCTCAAGTTGTGATTTTCTATTTCTCTTTATTTCCTTTTTTTATACGTTTTTATTACTCGATAACGTACACTGTAATGGCACACACGCAGTAACGGACTGGGTCTAAAAATATTATCGAATAATGCCCAATTCTGACTGACACTCTGGCCAGTCCGCCACTGCATACACGTTATAACGTTAGTACGCTTTTGTTCTAAAATCATTTACTTGCGAGGAAATCTCTCGAAGTCTCGACTGCGGTCATATAATTATAACAGTTGGATTGTCGTATTTCTTGTAGAATCGAACTGAGGTTTTATTATCAGACGTAAAGCTGGAATCTGAATATGTTGTGCGTATCATTGCGCACTCGTTGGGTGGGAGTAGCGGGACGGCAGTGATCACACAGAATATCGCCAACGGTGCAAGTACATATCGTTAATATAATAATACTTACAGTAACATACCATGGAAATTATTTCAAAGTTCAAGAAGCATTTCCTTATAATTTAAAAATATCACAGCGGTTTTTTTTCGAAAAGGCGCCTGCGGTAACCATCATGTCCTCGCTGTTTTCTATTTGAAACCAAAAAGGAAAAATTATTCAAAGATTGTCAATATTCTTAGACAAAAAAACTAGTACATGTCGTAGCCGATTTTGGTTTTTTCAATTTTTCGCAATAGGGCTGGCATTTGAACATAGAATTCGACTTTATGACTAAAAATGTGAAAAGTCAAAAAGTCGATTTCTGTGTCCAAATGCTCGCCCTTTTGCGAAAAATTGATGAAACCAAAATCGGTTACGACAAGTACTAGCTTTTTTGTCTACTTTAAGAATAATTTTTCCTTTTTTGTTTCAGAAGAAAAACAGCGGGGATATGATGGTTACCGCAGGCGCCTTTTCGGAAACCCGCATTGTATGGAAACTGCTACCACGCAGCTTCTTTTCCGAATTTTTTAATGAAAATTTCACATTTTAAAGACAAAAGTATGCCCTTTCTAATGTATATAATGTTTCCTTGATAAAAACATTTCTCCACCGAAAAGAAATTCTTCAAATCCATCCTACTTTTTCGCCTCCTATTGTGCCCCTTAACGGTATACTAATTGCGACGTTCTCAGCCAGAATTACTGGAGACTCTTTCTTCCGCAGGCATGAAGAAGTCCCATTGGGAGATCATCGTCGGCATAACAGCCTCGATCACGATTGCCGTGCTGGTTGGGATGATTTACTTGCACTACAAGCAGAGAAGCAAGCATTTCGCTATGGAATGTTCTCGTTTCGAGGTGAGCGTATCGAAGAACATTAGAATACCGATAACCACCTTGTTAATCGCGTGTATTAATTTTGTCCGACCAACCAGCGATAAGAAAACCGTTATAGTTAAGTTCTGTCGTTTGGCGATTGAAAACGAGTCGAGGCCCGATAGTGGAGAACACCTTTGAATTTACCAGTCTCCCTGAAATGTTCTTCGCGCAGAGCTTCAACCGAAAGGATTCATCCGCAGAAACCATCATGAAGCTATTGCAAAAAGAGTGCGAGACGGAAATCGGCGCTAATCCGTTGTTGCACGATAAGTTCAAGCTCTCCCGACAATTGCTGAAGCTCGGCGGTGTCCTTGGTAGCGGGGCCTATGGGATCGTAAAAATGGGCACTTTGCAAGACAAACTTGGCAGCAGCACCGACGTGGCCGTCAAAATGCTGAAACGTAAAACCGATCAATTTCTTCCCTTTTCTTTGCTAGCGTAACAAACATAACTGCGTTCCGTAAATTCAGGAAGAATGTAGACATCCTATAAAGAGAAATATGCGCAAGGTGTTCGGCAACAGATAGTTAAAAATGGAATGTGATAAATGAGTAAAGAAATTACGACGCTTCTTTGTTTAGATATTAATGTCTGAAAATTCGAGGCACGAACGCCTGAAGAATGGCAACCCGGTGATCTGCAGCGCGCGTTGCGAAGCTCAGTAATCTTCTACCGACTGTTCGCGCCCCTTTTTACCTACGCGACGCGACATGCTGGTCGCCAAATTGCCGTTCTTCAGGCGCCTGTTGTACAAACATTAATAAAACTAAAGAACGAAGCCACCCACTGCAATTTCGTCGCGCCGAATCATCTATTTCACTTTTTATTACCCTCTGCCGAACTTTGAAGTGTCGCTGTGCCAAATTGTTAGTAGATACATAAAATTTCGTAGCGAACGGTTTGCTTAGTGAAAAATCTCTTCAACGCATTTCCAAAGTTATTCGCCAACCAGTAATTCATTTACTTCTTGCCTTTCCACGGCGAAATGTCGCAACGCAGAGAATCCAAGCACGGAGGACGTGCAAAACTTCCATAAAGAAATATTGATAATGAAATGCGCTGGCCAGCATCCGAACATAGTGTCGTTGATCGGCTGCTGTATTCTGTACAGCAAGCCAGTATTGGTGGTGGAATATTGTTGCAAAGGGGACCTGCAAACCTATTTAAGGAGGGTGAGTCACGTATCACTATATGCAGGATTGTTTTTTTTGTAATTCAAAGTTTATAAAAGCGTCGAAAGAGTCTGTTGTAGCCTTGAGTATTTGAATTTGCCTGGACTCACACGGTTTATCTTCTTGTATAACAGTGTCGCGCATCAAATTGAATTTCTTTCGGCTATTTATTAATTATATTAAGCAATCGTAAGTGTTTGTGATTTTTTTCAGATCTGGCAAAATATGGTAAACGTCGCCTTTAATCACAGGGCGCGTTTAAAATTTGATGCTGATTCATTCACTACCGGTGGCATACAGTATCTACCGGACGATTCCGGTATTTACTCTTTGTTCATCCATGGATCATTTAAAATGACGATGCTAATCGAAACCAGTTCGGATACATTTTTATCTTTTCTTGTGTTAACTAGGTGGGAAAGAACAGAACTATCAAAATGTTCATGTTATTAACAACCGTCTGTATGATATCCAACAAGGTAATTAGTGTATCACGTCGCTTCGACCACTTAAGAGGGGAAGCCACAGTGAAATTCTTTTTTCGATTTTTCTTTTTGTGCTTTTTCATGATATTTGGAGCCTCAAAAATATACCTGCACAGTTTCAAAGTGGATTTCGAAAAATTCTGGGAGCTGCGGAATGTTTTGTATAGGTAAATAACTTCTGTCAAAACTTTAAATACGATTATCTCGAAACGGTATTTTTCAAACTGGGCGGATTAATAACTCAGTGAATTTTTATCGGATTCACTTGAAATTTTCAGGAAATATTCGTAATAAAATTATCTTCGGTTAAGCTTACAAGTGTTTTGATGGAATAATTCATCTAATCGAAACATTGAAAAAAACAAAGATGTTGATTTTTTATACATTTTCTTCCAAAGTTCGCAATTTCTTAAAAAAATAATATTTGTTCAAATCTGTACGCTTAATTGAAGCTATTGTAATGTATTTTAACAAAACGCTCGAATTTTTCAATTCAGAGTAAATGCTGGAAAGTTAATCCACCGCTCGTTTTGTCATTTTTTTGTAAAGCCTAACGTTATAACTATCGTATGCCGTGGTCATACTACGCAAACAATTTTCAATCTAGAAGCATAAAATATTAGTTAAATATATGCATTTCCAGTTGTTAATTAAGATTTTTCGTAGAAAGTTACATTTTGGTATAAAAGAATGCCTCGAAAACAGCTTTTATTTTCAACCCTCACAATGGCTTCCCCTTTTAAGGGGGAAATCCTATTCTTTATCCTAAAAACATAGCAAAATTTGGGATTTTTTTTAAGAAACCAGCGATCCGATTCATCTGAAATTTGGACCATGTTTTGATACATCTTTGAGGAAGCCACAGTTTTTTTATTAATTTTTAACCATAAATGTAGTAGTTATGCGTGATCGACCATCACGCCGCGCAAAATTCGCCAGCCGTTGGTGTACATGATATTTATCTACCAGGTAATCTGAAACAGAAAAATGAAACGGCGTTTTATTTTATACATATATAGCAGCGCTGGCCAGCGTAGGGGCCCCTCACGCGCCAGCTTCGCCTTCCAATCTTTCTCTCGCACAGCGTGCCTTCCGTCCTCAAGGAGCCCGCGCGACGCTAAGAAGGCCATGACGGGCTAGCGTCTTCGCCCATGTTGACCTCCTCAGACGTTAAACAAAAGACGAATAATCCGAAATTCGCGGGAAGTATGTAGTAGCATTGGCTGGCTGTGACGGTGCGTGTCACTAATACACATGTCGTATCGGGCGTCCGAGCTCGCTCGACGACGGATGCGCTGGTCTGTCATGGTCGCCTCTTTAGCGTCGCGCGGTATCCCTGACAACGCGGACGAGAGTGGGAGAACCCCGGGCTTACGCGTAAGCGACCTTGAACAGCGCTGATATATAGCTTGAAATTGACGAACCAGCAAAAAAAAACAAAAAAGTTTATTGACCAGTGTGGAGAGTTTTCAAACTGAAAAGTCCGAACCTTTAATTTTTGCAATCTAATTTTGCGCCAATTTTCTTATGTAACAAATGAAGTATAGAACTTAGCGCTATTCTGATTCATCAAATTGAAGCTACATATGTACAAAGTAAAACGCCGTTTCATTTTTCTGCTTCAGATTACCTAGGAGGTAAATACATATCATGCACACCAGCGGACGACGAGTTTTGCGCGATGTGATGCACAACTCCTATATTTATTATTAAAAATGAATAAAAAAAACTGCAACTTCATCAAGGATGAATAAAACACGGTCCAAATTTCAGATGAATCGAAATGCGAGTTTCTTAAAAAAATCCTAAATTTTGCTATGTTGTTAGCCGATAAAATAGGATTCCCCCCTTAATTAGTATGGAACCTTAGGCCATTTGTTGGCAAAGGAATTACCTCTGCGCAGAATTCGTGTTTACCGTTCCTCTCTCTAATAGTTACACCTAATTTTCTTTTGCAGACCTAGCACATTGTACGGAAACTGTTACAGCGAACGACTTGTTGAACTTTGCACGGCAAACCGCTACGGGAATGGTATAATGTATTTGATTTTACATATCATTATAATTATGTATGAATTTTGTAAATTGTGTTCGCCACTGAAAACAGAATCTATATGAATTGATGATAAAAGGGAGCTGAAAACGATAACTAACAATAACTAAATTACTATGTTTAGTTTTCTACAAATATATTAACACACGCTATACTCTATTGTTACTCATCGATTAATCATATTCAACGTGTGACTTCTTCTTAACGCTTGACAAACGGTTTACAGGAATTTCTGTCTTCAAATCGAATAATACATCGAGATTTGGCGGCGCGTAACGTATTAGTGTGTGCAGACAGAATTGTAAAAATTTCAGACTTTGGCCTCAGTCGTGATATTTATCAGGAGAACTTGTATAAAAAACAGGGAAGCGGCAAGTTACCCCTGAAGTGGATGGCGATCGAAGCTTTAACGCATCAGATTTACACGACTTACAGCGACGTGTATGTGACTTCAACCAGAGTTCTGCCGCGTAAAACTTTTCATCCCCTACATTTGTTTCTGACACGCTTGTTTCTTTTTCAGATGGTCCTTTGGCATTTTGCTGTGGGAAATTATCACCATGGGAGCTATTCCCTATCCTGGTATTTCCACTAACGTGATTCTCAAGCTTTTGAAGTCTGGATACAGGATGGAACGACCGCCAAGCTGTGGAGTAGAGCTGTATGTAAAATTAAAGTGACCAGATGTTTTATGTTAGAACGCGGGACGTGTAAAAAAGAAGCTTAAGGGGCGGCCTACCTAGAAATTTTCGAAAAATCTTGAAAATATTCCCAGAAAGTGTCAAGTTAATCTGACCAAAATTGACAAAGTTATACGCGTGTAAGTAGTTAGATGTTCCTCGGTGTAGTGCTCAGACGCTAAACTTTAAACGTGTTTTCCTTAAAATCGTAATTTCAAAGACGGTGACACACATAACTAAAAAATAAATGAACCGATTTACTCGAGGCTTTGCAGGCTTATTTTAGGGTTAAAAATCTAAGCGCTATCGGCAGCTTTTCCGTTTTTCCCTGGATTTTTTTTACACTAAAAAATCGAGCGATTTTTCCCAAATATCGAAACTTCAACTTTGTATTTTGCTATTTTGTCTCAAAATAATTTTTCCAAAAGCGGATCCGATAGCGTCTAGATAATTTCATATATTATCTAAAGAAATTCGAATTTTCAATTTTGGATGATCCTGCACCGAGCCAGGGTCGGCTTTAGGGGGGGGGGCAGCCAGGGCGACCGCCCGGGGCGCCAAATTTGTAGGGGCGCCGCTCTATGCATTTATTCATTTATATCTGTTCTGCTAATTGATTTTCGTGCCCTTGGAGGGGCGCCATGATAATCTTGCCCAGGGGTGCCAAGTACGCTAAAGCCGCCCCTGCACCGAGCCACGATTGTCACCGCAAAGTGCCTAAAAAAAAGGACGTCTCGGGTATCGCCTATAACTCATAAACGTTTCAATACTTTTTACCACAAAAGATGCAGAAATATCCGTAAGGTGTACTCTTTCCAAAAGACTAATTTTCAATAATAAAAGTTTATCGGTTTTTCTAGAAAAAATTCCCAAAGAAGCATGTTGCTTTGACCGTTCCAGGTAGGCCTCCCCCCTTAACCCATTAGGGTGTCCCTTATTTTCGACATGCGATTTATTTTGCCCTCACCCCCTAATATGGTTCTATTTCATAAAAAAATATTCCCTGAAAAAGTTCATTGCAATCGGACGACAGGGAAGGGTACCGACCAGGCCTTAAAGTTTAGAATTCATCAATGGTTCGGGTGTGAAGAATTTCTTAAAAATGGTGAGCCGTATCGAAATTTTGTTCAAATAATAGTAAAAGAGCAATCAATTTTCTACAATTACTGTATATTCAATTTTTTCATGCTTCCAACCATTTTTTAGATAATAGCATTTGAATATAGAGAGGTCGGCACCGTGGATAAAGGTGAAACGCGCGAAGTGCCGACCTCTCTATATTCAAACGCTATTATCTAAAAAATGGTTGAAAGCACGAAAAAATTGTATATACAATAACTGTAGAAAATTGATTGCTCTTTTACTATTATTTGAACAAAATTTCGATACGACTCACCATTTTTGAAAAATTCTTTAAATCTAAACTATTGATGAATTCTAAACTTTAAGACCTGGTCGGCACCCTTTCCTGTCGACCGACTGCAATAAACTTTTCCGGGGTATATTTTTTTATGAAATGGAACCATATTAGGGGGCGAGAGCAAAGAAATACGGAAAAAAAATATCGGAACGTATAAATAAGGGTCATCCTATTAACACATTCGTGAGGACACCATTTTCTTAGTTTATTTAATTATATAATAAAGACATACTTCTGATAAATTAAAACAAAATTAAAAACACTTTTTTCATAAAAAATTAACTACCTAGGATATCAAAAATGATTATATGGATATATATTTATATAAACTATATAAATAACCACCAATATAAAGAATAATAAATAAATTCATTATTTATAGATATTTTTCGGCAGTGATTTTTTCTTAATAAATCTGCACCCGTGGACGTCTGGTCACTTTATGTAAAATGCTAAATGTATTTGGAAGTATCTACCCAGATATTAAAATTTATTAAAACTGTTGAAAGGAAGCGCGAATGGATCTCGTCTTTATTCCTTACAGATACGACATTATGTACTCTTGCTGGCACGTACGTTCCCAAAGCAGACCTACGTTTACTCGATTAAAGGAGCGCTTGGACAAATTACTCTCCTGCCAATCAGACGCTACGTACATAAATATGGACGAGATTCTATGCTGCAATCAAGATTACCATCGCGTGCTGGAGGAGTAAAATCCGCCAGAAATCGGTACGAGAAGAGCCGTACGGACGGAACGTACAAAGGTAGATTGCGGTTGGCGGGGATGGGTATACCATGTGCAAAATCGTTTATTTCTCTAATCATACGTACAATAATCTGTGGTATAACTTCTTTTCATATACATATGTGTGTATATACAATATCTTACTCTCGAACCTTTGAGAACTCAGGCGCAACTACATAAAAATAACTAAGGCTCTTCTGTATTTGTTCGTAGTTACTTCGACTGACAGTAACAGCATTTCCACACACAGCAAATCGACGCTACGCCAATCGTTTTCTTTCTCTCCTTATCTCTCATTTATTCGATGATCGACGATTTCATTTCTTTGCCACTTCCGTTCGACCGATCGCCTCCAGCTTTGCTCTGCTCTCAAAGAAGTAAGAAGGTCGAGCGTAGATAGTTGGAACGAACGCACATCCGGTAACCAAGGAGGTCTGAGAGGAACTCGTTTGCTCGGCTTATCAGAAATTGCAAATATAGAGATCTACATACACGAGAGGAAGTACATATCGTTATTTGCTTTTGATACCGCTTGGAATGCTCGACCCATCGACCCGGAGTAGCAAGAATCTGTTGCAATTGCTGGATGGCAAGTGAAAGAACGCAACGCGTTTCTTCCTTCTTTCGTATCCTAACCTCTCTACACGGATGTCCCGCCCGACCGGAATAATCGCCCCGTTTAGAACACTAGACATTGATATGAAAAAGAGGAACCACTCTACCCACGGAACCTAACTCTACCCGATAGAGCCTCCTACCGTTCAGTTTGCCACCGAGAAGTTTTAACGCTTTTATCGGTCTCGAGCGTACAAAACCATCGAAGTTTAACAGAGCACAGGCTTCTAATACGCAGCATCTCAACATAGAAACAGAAAGAAAAAGAGCATGCATCGCATGAAAACAACGGGTAGACCCATGTTAAAAAGTGCACGCACGATGCTTCCGCAATTAAAATTCCTTTCGCCTCTCGTTCTTTACAATTGTACTTCGATACGTAAGCAGACATCCGATGACACACTCGTACTTTTACTAGCGTCTTCGTAGAAAACTGGTTGATAACACTGACGATGAGCATGGATATCGATAGCATGAGAAATTAACAAACAAACCGTTTCTTTTTTTGTACTATATAAGATTTCGTACCCCCTAACGTATGAATGGAAAGAGTGCGTTTATCGTATCTGTTTGTATTAGAAACTAAGGTGTTTGGCAACGGATCGCGAATGTGTGTTGAAAGTGGTCAAAGCGCATTTTGTTATATCGAGAAATGCGATCAGCCCACGAAAAGTAATATTATCGAGACGACGTTTACGTACGTTTTTTTATATAATGGTGATGGAAAATAGCACGAATAAAACGTGGATGTTACATGGTACTGTTGACTTTTTTTCAAATTTCGCACTGGGTAAGTATCGCGTTCGTTCATAGATATTTAAAATACGCATGATACATTGTTCAAGAACCTTCCAAACAGCGCTAATCACACTTGGATATAGCAACGATGCTAAATATTGCATAAACACCGCCGCACTGTTCGCCAGGAATCTGAAACGCGCGTCTCTTTCGTAATTTATGCGCGCATATCTCCCCAGTAGATTCTCCTCTGCAGAGAGTGATCGTTCAGGTGTTTCAAGGGGCACACGTTTCTCTCACCGCGTTATTGCTCCGACAGAATGATGGAGTTTTAATCTCATGAACGGTCTAAGCGAAATTAGAAACAACAACATAAATTTATTCGTAATAAAACATGAAAAATCTTCTCCGGTGATTCGCTAAGTACAAAATAAAACATTCCTTTAGAAAAGACTTTAGAATCGACGAGGGATACTTTCTCTCTTTTTGTTTTTAAGGGGGATCTTGTCTCTAGAAAAGTTCGTTTAGTAATAGACTTTCATTGAATACTATCTTTTGCCACATACGCTGACGCCGCTGTAAATAATGACATTACTTACGTAATTATATAATCTGCTTATACAGCATAATAAAGAGTATCGTTATACCCATATATATATATATATACCCATATATATATATATATATATATATATATATATATATATATATATATATATATATATATATAATAATCTTAATATAAATGTAAATTCAACAAAAACATTCGATTGATAAATTCCTTATCTTAAGGAGCCGAAAATCACAGACAATGTAGTCTTTATATCGGTACGGTTTACCGATAGGAATTTCAGGACCGGCATTATTAGTGCCCCATTGTTCTTAATTGCAATGCTACCTGTATCAGATACTGTCATTCCTATTAATTAGACTATCTTCTTTGTCGACTGGCGGTGGACCGGTGGTTAAAGTGGTACTCGGGCCAGCCGTTAAATAACCAGCAGACACCGGCGTTCCAGCTGCACAGTAGAACACGAGCGTAAAATATAGCGGGCAAGGTATGTATCTCGTATAGAATATTGCACAAATACCTTACCGGTAAGGTAGCCAGCGTTATTAGTGTTAGAAATAAACAGATCATGCCGCTGATCCTTGTATTCCGCCCAGACGCTCGATTTCTCCAATATAGCGTTCACTTTTTCACCTAACAACAAGCTTCTGGTCATAGCTTTCAGGGCTTTAACTATTTGAGCTTTGGTTGTCGCGGGGTTTTCGATAGCGTCTAATCGTCCTTCTAGTATATTCAACAGATAAGGTACCATTTCAGCGTCCAGTGCCTAAGCAATGAGACGAACCATGTAGTTTCCTTCTTTCGTTACAATTTTAAAATATAAAAGTCCTGGTAGCGGTGGAGAGGGAGGCATTACAAGATTGTAAGAGAAGATGTCTATTCACCTGCTTTATGAGTCTATCCTCGTTAGTTGAAAATAGCCTGTTTAACGTCTCGCATGCTATCGCTATCATATCGCGCCTGGACTGCATTGCATATTTTAATGGGCTTATACATTCCGTTTGACAAATGAATGATATACAAATCTGAAAGATAAGAGCAAGGTGGTTAGCATAGATATTAGTTATTAATTACTTTAATGTGAAGAGAGTTTGAGACACTTACTTCGCTCGTTGCTAACTGATGAAGTATTAATATCGCAGTTTTATACACGGATGGTTGATTATTTTGCAGCGCCATTTGCCGACAGAGTCGGGGTATGTGGCCTAATGACGGCACTTGATCTGATAATGTCGGTTGTGCTTGGAGAAGACATACGAGTGCTTGCGTCGTTAACTCCAACATATCCGACTGTTTATAAAGACAGTAACGAGCAAGATCAATTATCTACGACTATAAAATCCACGTATGCGGTAAAGTAAAGATCGATTTTAGACTTACGTCGGTTTTATCCTTGGACATAAGTGTCAACGTGGTATCCATAAGTTCGCTTAAAAAGTCTTTAGGCTTTCTAAGAGCCCACGCAGGACTACCTATAAATAATCTAAGATACACGCCTCCCACTACAGGCTCATTTGTTGCGATATCAATATTGCTCTGAGTATCTGGTAACTTTAATACTGCATTAGGGTTTCTAATCTGCAGCGCGTAGTACCTAGAAAAAGTTGCGCTCCTCTGTGAAATCGGCGAAGCTTTCAGAAATTTATAAGACTCCGAAATATCGTTTACTTACTCGTCCTTCAATTCGGTGACAATCCTTGAAACTCTGGCTTTAGCAATGTCGTCCCAAATTAGCTCGGGATTCTCGTGTTTCGTTTCGAACATATGCACACACTGTTTAGGAGCATCTCGAATCGCCTCGCTGAATAATCTAGGCAGAAATTTCGACAAGTCCAGCTTGACTTTGGGCCCAGCCAACTTATCTGACGACATCTTGCCTAGCAGTTCCGCAGCTGCTTCGCGCGTTTGAGTATTACTCGAATTACAGAATAGATCCAGAACGTATATAACAGCTCCTAAAAATTCACGCGAAGTTCATTTCAATCGGGTAATACAAAACAAACCGTTTAACGAAAAACTCGCGATCACTCACCTTTGGACAGTGCATCTTTAACGATTTTTGTGGAGCTCATTAGAGCATATAATGTTTCGAGTATGAGAAGTTGGCTCTCCTTTAAAGTATTTATAGCTAATAACAAATGTACTATAACTTCGTTTGCCGCGATATCATCCACGCATTCCTGATTCTTTGTAACGTTACTAATTACATCGAGGGCGTTCTTTTGAATCAGCTTAAAGTTATTACAGCTTAAAAGACCGAATAATAATTTGAAGTGCCCTATGCATTGCAATTCTATCCCCGGATTATTTTTAATCACATTCCGCAAAGCTTCCAACGACATAACCACGTGCTCTAGCTTCTCTTGATCTTTCTTCACCACTGTTACGTTCCCCAGCGACGCCAAGTATTCCCACGATGCGGATAGAAAGTCGAGCAAATTGATCGTGAAGCTTTTAGGGTTCTGCAAAACGCATAACTTCTTCAGCACACTTTTCGCCTTCCATTATTAATAAGGTATTTATTCATATGGCGGGAAGAAAATACATTACCTCTATCTGAAATACGGGTTGCTCATTGTATACCTTTACAAATATCTCTCCAATAATAAGTTCATTGGCGTGGACGCTGTACTTAAAGTCGCTAAAATCGTGCTGAAAGCTGTCTGTGCCATTTAATCTCTCTTGTCGCTTGGCTTCCAGGTATTCATTCAATTCCGCTCTGGTTCCATTATCCCAAATCAAATATGGGTTCGAGCAATTTGAGTTCAGGATCTTCAATATTTCCTCCGGCTTATTCTTCGAGAGCTGACGCGCCAGATAAGGCGTTAATAAACTTTCCAGCGCAGCGACCGTGACGGGATTCACAGGCGTCTCGTTTTCCCCTGTCATGTAACCGCCTAATCTGGCACAAGCTCGAACTGCTAATTTCGCCAAATTATTCGCCACCTCTTGACGATTTTCGTCTTGGTTTCTTTCAACGCCCCCTTCTTCTAGCGTATAATCATAATTAAACATGAACAGCAACAAGTGCCACAGAGCACCAGATTGTAGCAGTTGCATCTGCAGTGCGCTGTCCGTAGCAAGAGAAGAGATACACTCTGTGGCCACCGAGCATAATTTCGTTAAATGCTGCAAAGAGAAAGGGACATAAATTGCTATGATTGTGACTTCGACGGTTGTTGTATAACGTTATAAATAAACGTGTGCGTACCTTGAAGTGTAATATTCTACAGAGATCCTTAACCAGTTGTGGTAGTTCGATAATTTTGTCTTTGCAGCCTCTAAACGAGCCGGCGACCGAGAAACATCTGGTGATATGCATGCAGACTTGCACCGCGATGTCGGTGGGCTTGCTCGATTTGTTCAGGACAGAGACACATCGCGTATATGCCTCTAACAAAACGTCTAATCCTCCTTCTCTGCGAAGTTCCTCCGCGTTCAAAGCAGAGCAGTGGACTGTGTGATATGCAAGCTCGCTAGCGGCAGCTAGCAGTGGCGCGGATTTGGAGAACAATTGTTCGTCGTCTGTTTCTAGTTTGATAGTTTTGATTAATTGCGGATAGCCGGCGTATTTATAAGGTCTGAGCTCGCTGGAATATCTGTGAAAAAGAATGCTCTGCGTCTTTAAGATAAGCACTATGTTGTCAGGATTCGGGCCATCGGTAGACCAACAACTTCGACTGCACAAGAACTCGTATGCTTGATTAACAGCCTCAAATTTATCCTGCGAGCAAAAGAGGATTTCTGTAACACACGAACTTTAGTAGCGTTCGTATTAACGAAAACTTGGCGTCTACTTACTCTGCCTTGGGGATTCTTATCAGGATGATACATTTGTGCAAGTTTGTAGTACGATTTTCTAACTTCAGCTTCATTGTGCTGCTTTCCACTGACCAGCTGAAGGACTTTATAGGCCTCGTCCACCGTCATCAATGGCGGCTTCTTCTCTACTTCCTTTTTCCACGTGTCCAGTACATCTTTCAATAAGCGCACCTAAATATTAAATGTCGTTGCATCAAATGTGTTTTCTAGAATTTTCCTGAATAAATATGCCTCCCGTTCACTTACTGGTTCGGGAATAGGCCACTGCGGGAATTTTACTGTATCGCAGAGATGTCTTAGATAGAATATTTGGCAGAACAATTCCTTTTCTAATTGCGGATATCTTATCGCGGGAATGGCGATATACTGATACCTCGCCATGGAATGGCTTCTCAATTTCGGAGAGAAGTCCGCGATGTGTGTCGCTATTTTTTCAATAAGCATTCTCCTCATCTCCGCATTCCAGATAGCCTCCGGCGTATCGAAATCTCCGAGGAATATTTGCGCGAACTTTTCTGCGCCATGATTCTCTAAATAACTAACCATCGCGTCGGGTAAAAGTTGGCCAAGAATACTTCGCTGCATAATGTCGGACGACACATTCTATAAAGATATGGAAAAGCGATGCTTTATGTTTACTGATAGAAACGAATGGTTTATAGTGCACACTTACGTCGTCGCTTCTGAAAGCCTGCTTCGTATGTGTTAATTGTAAAAACCTCGCCACTGGTAAAACGTTAGAACCAGTATACATCAGTATGAAGTAGAATACACCGGTGAGATAAATTTTAGAGATGTCTGCGTTATCCCGCATTATTTCGCATAGCAACGTGGCTACTTTCTCAACTAAAACCGGGTCGAAAGTTAATAACAGTTGGACAATATGAGGTAGGCACTGAAGATCGGATAATAATCGTTTTATGCGGGGCAGCGGTCTGATCACCGCGTCGTCGACGTCCCTGCTTGGGAAATACTCGCATATCGTGATTAAAATATTTAGAATCAATGTCGCCAATTCACTTTCGTTTATTACTGCCGTCCCTTTCGCCACTAACGTCCATTTTAATTGTGGGACTTGCGAGATCATTCGCCATCCGTCTAATCCCTGTGCCCAAACCTTCGTCTTGTATGTAATCTGGCTCGATGCATATAACTCCTTCAAAGCTTTCAAGCTTATGGGTCCTTTCCGTTGATCCCCGTCATTGTAGTACCATTCTTTCTCCATCGCTTGTTGTTGCTGTGGCCCTGCTTCGATTACATTCGTTTGCGTTGGAACCACTGCTCGAGACGTGTGCAAATGAGCCAGCGTCAAGAGATCCACTAATGTGCGTACTCCATTTTGATCCATTAAGTCCTTCACGTTCCTTCTGTGCAATATCAATTTATTTATGAACATGACTAGCCTGTCACGCTCCATTCTATCCGTACAACGTTCCAGCATTCCTACAATATATTTTGTATCCGAAAATGGACCAATATCTTCATAATATCGCTCATATACTATAGTCATTGCTTGCAAGCAAAGGCACTTCATTTCAACTTTTGTGGTTAATATGAATCTATGGTACAAGTCGTTAAAAAATTCATACCTATGATAGAAAATAATAATTTGTTACTTAACATGCACGAAACAATATTACGAATGAATTCAAGAAGTGGAAATGATCATCGTGACAATTCTACTTGAAAATACACGTACGATTTTCTTATTGGGCTGTCCGGGCTGTCTTTCTCCAACAGAAGCCTCAAGTAATAATCGCCAATTTTCACTTCGTCCGACAGGCACTGATACTGTACTTCGAATTCCCTGTGATTCCAGGCAATCAGAGTCCCGCCCGCCAAATCTTTGTCCGAGCTGAACGCGCGAATCTCGTTCTCAAGCGCTGTCCTCAATTCCTCCCGCGTTTTGTGATTCCAAATTAAATTCGGCAACGAATGATCCTGATTGAATTTATAGTAAAACAGATTCCAGTTTGCATCCGATTTGATTCTCTCCCTGCGCTTTCTTAATACTATCGGACGCTCTTTGATTTTCTCTTTGCGCTCTATGCCAATTCTGGCCCCCCAATGTTGAAGCGCGTGCTCGACGTGCTTTTCGACCACCCGCATCTGACGCTCAACCGCGATCCACTGCGGACTTTTCTTATTTCTCGAAGCGTGATCTATCGCTATCTTTAAATTGTCACGGTTGTTTAATCTCTCCTTCTCGAGAAATGAGTCGGGAACTTTTTCTTCAGAGTCTAAGTAATTTAATAAACCAACAGGCTGTACAAACGCACAATTAATACAAACTTAGACATTTTCGTTTTTGTAGCTAAATAGAAATAGTAAGTTCACTCAATAATTTACCATGATCCTTTTCAGTAGGCCCATAGCTGTAGGATGTCCCGTAACCCAGAGTCCTACGAGATGCCTACACAACTGTCTATGCGTTAACAGTCTACCATCGGTGCCGACAGTAAAAAGGCTATTCAACAGATGCCTTGGTAATGCTCCCTCGGCAAGTGCGAGTTCTTGCATTTTCGCTGCAACTTCTAGCGCGCCCTCCTCGATAATTGCTCTCATTATCAATCCAGCACCTTTCACAATAGCTAGCGACGGATGTTGGAATAATTTAAAGAGCGATCTGCCTCTTGCCGCAACCATTTCTAGGAGGTTGTCGAAATGCTTGCCATCAGTTGTCTCGCTATATGGTACACATAGAGCAAAAGTCAAAAGATCAAGCATGGCAGAGACTACAAGAGCACCTGTACCATGATTCTGAAATATTTAAAGACAGTGGTATCATTCTGCACATAAGAAAACAGTTATTAAACGTTATTGCAAGTATAATAACAGCAATTAATGTATATCGTACAAGAAAGTATTTATATTTTTATAGGGTGAATTATATCTCTCAAAAGTTTAGCTAACTACAATACATTAATTTATGTAACGGAAATTGCTCGTTAAAAGGGAAACGAAAACGCAAGGATTTTAACACTTACAATATGATTAATCCACATATCAAGTAAACTTTCCAAGAATTTGTTACTACTGAGAAGACTACTTTTATTTAACTGTTCTTGCCTTAAATCACAATCATCATGCATTGGCTGCATAAGAGCACAAATGCAATCTATAGCAGCTTGTGTTACACCACAATCTTGAATTTTTAAAGCTTTTACAACTTTGTGCCCGATGGCTTCTCTAAACCCAGGAAGTGTCGTGAACGCAGTGAAACCGATTTTACTAGCAACCAATCTCCTTAAAGCATGGAATTGTGCTTCTATTTCACTGTTCGTTTCTAAATCTTTATTGACCAATGCGTTTAAAGCTCCGAGGATAATCTTATCCTTGTTCTCAGTGAAAAGACCCTGTAAGTAGTTATTCACCATGTGATATATTTGAAGTTGTGATGTTGTTACAGTCCATTCAAGCGGTACAACACCCTGGACAAAAAGAGAAAATATATATTCAGTTCGGCGTACAATCTATTTACCCATAAAAATAACTTTAACTGCATTTTAAGCTTCATAATAATTATGAGATAACTAGTACGACAGCAGTTATTGAGAATAACCATTAGTCATTTAATGCAAGCTTCAGCTGTGTTGTATAATATTTGTATTCAATCTAGTTTGGCTAGATACAGACACTTGTAATTTACTTTACTGTATTTCAAATCTATTTTTGTGGAACATCACCGCTTCAATGTACTGTGCGAATATGTATCTCCAATTAATAACAAGTACGACAACTTAACATTAAGCTTCATTCACACACGCACGCTCGTACAGGCACGCGCCACATTCACTTGCATGTATAATGTTAAATATATTTAGTCTTACATCTTGGGTCACAGAATAGTTAAGACCACTGTAGGGAACATTCGCGTTAAATCTTTCCAGAATTTCAGCGAAAGTTCGACCAGCGGGTGGTTGCTGGAGAAACTTAACGTGAGATGTTTCAACTTCTTCGTCAACAGGTAAATCGAGAGGTCCGAGCCTTTTTCCTCTGGCTACTGGATACATTCTGACATGGACATCCCTGTTGCCGGATGCTCTCACACCGTCCAATAAGGATGCTAACAAGGAATCTCTATCGGTTGCGGTATAACTGCGCGTTTGACCATTCAGATATTGTACAGTAAATAGTTGGGGGTTCTCGTTATCACGGATCAAAGCAAAAATATCCGACAAGGGTCTAAGTGTACAAATATTATACGTCTGAGGATCTCTCTCCAATAAACAAGTGTCCGAAAGGCAAAGAGTCCTTCTCTGAAGATCTATGTGCCTGGGCGAACATTTGTGAACAGTGAATTCCGACACACTGGTTATGTGCTCATCGCCGCTGAATTTGCCCAGTCTCTGAGCAACGCAGTCGTCTAGTTTGATGGGTTCTTTCAATACTTTTATGCTGATACCGAGATTGTTCATAGCCGATTCCAGCAGCTTTTTCTTAATCTCTTCCATGTGCTGGGAAGCAAAGAGGTGCAAACGCCCAAATCCGCCGCATACGATTACGAATCCATTAGGATAATCCTTCATCGTCGCGACCCCTTCGAAATCTTTATAACAATAACTGGCTAGTACCATGTTAGTTGCTGGATCTAATTGGTCAAGACTATATGGCGTCACTTCTAATACAACGGGTAGTCTCGTATCGGACCAATGATGCTTGTAAGCTTGGTACCTCTATAAAGTGAAAAAATATTACAATTGAAATAAACAATACTCAATTACTTTATAAAATGATATATCGTATTTAGTAATTTATTTCCAACGATCTATTCAAAGTATATTTGGTCGACATAGAAAGCTTTAATCGTATCATTGCTGACCATATGGCTAGGCTGATAACAAGTCGGATTAAATTTCAATTCTCAGCGTTTCATTACAACCATTCCATGAAGCACAGTGTATAACTTACCAACGTTTCTTTAGGTTTCTCGACAAATTGATTCCTGTACTTAAGAGCTTCGGTTAATAAATAAGCTCTATATTCGGAACTGAATTTCATATTGTCGACCTTACGTTCCTTGCGCATTGTTATAGTAAATTCGTGAGAACCTAGTTGATTTCTGTTTGTTGGTTGCACACTTATAAAATCAGAATATTCCCATTTGTTTGTGACTTCTAACGTAGTGGGATTATATGTCGTTATACCCATAGATCCGATCGAGAAAATGCGTTTATACCTACATCATAAGGATTAAATGTTACTTCTCTGTACAGTATCTGATACACAGACTGGGGAATAATTCATGGTAGAGCCGAGAAAGGACTAATTTTTTGTACACAGTAGAGCGTCACTAATCCGAACTCTGATTAACCGCGCCAGTGCTGCATCATCGCTATTCCCACAACTTCTTCGAACCAGCGTAGCGGTCCCGATTGATCGATTGACTTTTGCGTAATATAAATTAATGCAGTAGTACTCTTGTATTTAATAAGTAATTTTAGATGTAATTCTTACAGTTATAAACTGTGTAAAGTACACGCATGCTTCATTCTCCGAACTGTTCGATTATCCGAACAATTCGAATTTTCGAACCACCTCGGTCCCAAGCAGTTCGGGTAATTGACGTTCTACTGTAAAAACAAAGCAAAAATGTGGGACAACATTCTTTTGTAATAACATAAATATCATGCTCTTGTATTTGGTAATCGAAGCTATACAAGATAAAGCAAAATAAAGCAATCACACATGACGAATTGCAATTTGTTAAATGAAAAATGATTGAAAACCTTGCTTATCTACTAATATACATAAGAATTACATTTACATATTCTTTAAATCGTTATACCAAGTCGTATCGATGCAATGTTAAAGACTTAGGATTCGTATTGCTAAAAGCAAGCTAATAATGCTGACGTAAAAGGAGGATGTTGTTGATAATGTTTAAGAAAACAACCACGAACAGAGGTGATCTATAACAGGTCTGCCCTTTAAGTGTAAACACCTTTTCGAGTTCTGGGACCTAGGCAACAGCTGAGCGAGGAACTGTTACCTTGATAACCCTTGCGTGGGTTTTGGGATAATTGCAAGAATGTGTGTGTGCCCAAACGTGCGAGGCTCAGCCATATAGATATATACTCGTGGTAGGAGCCAATATAGACACATACACGGTCTTGCAGTTCTCCCGCAGCCCATGCTGTGTTTAGGAACTTAACAGTTTCACGTATAAGCTGTTGCCTGGCTCCCAGAACTTGGGGACGTATTTGCACCCTAAAGGGCAGGCCTGATCCATACGATCCATTAGTTTCCAAACATTTGAAGTCACTGACCTAAAAAGAAGAAGCTTTATTCTACATTTTCAACTTATTCATTTGCACAGAATTATCAACTTCCTGGTTGAGCCACCTGTTATGGAACATTGTGTACTAATAACGCAGTCGTATCAACGCACATTTGCAACATTGATATTAAGATCGTACTGCCGCAACGTATATCTAAGTGGCAATTAATTATTTCCCTCTATATTCTAATACGATAAATCTAAATTGACAGTACTATTTTATTGTTCCATCCGACCATGCTACAAATGGCAAAACATAAATGATATAACGATTCGTTCGATCTCGCGAGAATTTTAGTAAACGCTCCACGCCATAAGTAGTTAATCCCATCGTTTATTATAATGGTAATTAAAAACTGGATGGAAATGCCGAAATGAACGACAGTTGGAGTGACTCATAAAGGACCCAAGAGGAACGCGTACTTACTTCCCCTTCCACGAGTGTTTGGTGACCAGAAAGCACGCCACATCCTGGTTGTCCTTTATCGGCATCATTGTAACATGTCCTGACAATGGAACGCGCGTATTATCCCGAATATTGCCTGAACAAAACACTGGTTACTGTCTGTGAAAGACAAGCGGTGTAGGAGGGACATTCGCATACGAATTGGAATCGCAGTCACACGATAGCCATTTCGGAAACGGTGATCGCGGACGCGACTTATTGCGAGACACGCAGCCACCCGCGCGCACAACGTATTTACGCCGGCAGAAATAAGCGGTACTTAGGCACTCTTTGATCGCGTTTCACCCGACAAATGTCATTTTCAATGGTTCCGTCGGACTGGGACTGGGAGCGGCCATGATGCTCGGGGGTGTTAACTGGTGTTAACGAACAGCTGTTTCAAGCTGTTTCCAGATGGCAGAAGTGATCACTGATCAGAGGAAAAGAGCAACTTCGCTCGTTTTCAAATACCCGCTGTACGCGCTTCAGTTTTTCTCGTTCGCGTTAATCAGCTTTCGGAGCTTTCTGCGCGACAGTTTCCCTGAGTTTCCCGTGCACAGGTATCTGCCGCGAAAGAGGGACCGCGTATTTTCCGGGGCAACGCGAGAGGTAATGTATCCTGGTGTACTGTATGTAGAGAAATATAAGTGAGAATATTGGCCCGAGTTCGTACTTCGTGCGCGATCAACGCATCGCTGTAAATCAAAAGCTTCGCGAGGATGGGGATGTTTACTCGTCTGACAATTATGCATGGACCAATGTACCTTAACGAATGAAAGTACTTGCGACGCACGCTGCGATTTAGGCGCGATTTCAAAGGCATTGTGGTTGGGTTAATACCGCTTCGCTTCAAATTTCAATATCGTACATTCCGAACACGCATTAACTTTATTTGTATTCTGCTTATAAAAGTACAGCTCAGCACTTTTTCGTTCGAGTTGAACGGCATAATTAAACACTGTCATTAGCGTGTTTATATGATAAGTATAAGAAGGTTTCTTCTTATCAGCTTGAGTAAAGGTTATGTAAGATAGGCTTCCGTAAGATGTTTTTGTTTATGAACTGACAGAAAAATGCATAGAAATTTGTAAACATTGTTGTGTCATATGTTTTTGCCATCGCGGGCAAACTTTAAGTCGATGTTTCGATGGACTGTAGTTACTGGAGATTTTTAACTTAACGGAGCCTTGAAATGTGAATAATTGATAAATTATACGTATATGAGATACGGAACCTTTAAACGTCGCACTATTTTCAGCGTAATAGAGTGAAATATGATAGAAAATAGCGTGCCCAGCGAAAGCGACGAGGGAGAAATAAAGTCAGACTTCGAGGAAGACTTTCAAGAAGAGCTGCAGGATCATCCTCGTGTGTTGAGGTTTATTCAAAGAATGCGCGATGTTATCAAAAAGCAGAACAAGAAGATCGTCAAGCTACGGCATAAACTTAACGAACATGTACGGATCGTGTCGCGTCATACTCTGCGTTATATCTCATATGCTGATTTATAAATACATTTATTATAGAGAAATCAGAGACTATTACAAAATAAAAGCTTGATCGATTACGGAACCCAAACGAACCCTTTGGAATACGAGAAAGAGTCCAGTCGCCCCCAGAATTGGAATATCGGAACCGACAAAACTTCGGCCAGTATCATAGATCAAGTTAAAGAAGCAGCGGAGTCAGCTTTGTTACAAACTGGTTTCGTTTACGAGGAAACATCTGGCCTTTATTATGATTACAACAGCGGATATTACTACGACGCGGTAAGTATCGCGGTATACGTTTCCTTAATATTGTTAAGTTAATAGCGATTAGATATGGTATAATAAATGTGTTCCAGAAACAAGGTTTATACTACGACGGCAATACAGGTACATATTACTATTACGACGAAGCTAGCAAGTCATATCAGTTCCATAGCCAAGCGCAAGTAACTGCGAACGAAGCAGCCGCGTCTCAAAGCAAGAAGGAGCAGAAGATTAGAAAGGCAAATAAGGTTGAGATTCAGAGTATTTGTTTTCTCAGGCAGTTTTAAAGGAGATCGATAGCAGATGGGATATTTTTGGTTTCAGGTTCAAGATGACATAAATGAGTTAATAAATGGCCTTTCAAGCATATCAATTGAAAAATACAGGCGTCAAGCTCTAGGTAATTAGCTTATGCTTTTAATATGGACACATGTCTCTCTTGTAGGACGTGCGGAAAAAACGCAAACTTGCGCAAAGAGAGGAACAGTCGGAAGATAATGAACTTGAAGAGGGTGAATGTTCGGGCAACGATAATGACAGCAGTTCTGACAGTACTCCAGAATTATGTACTAGTAGTGACAGTGACCACGACGAAGACCAAGGTTTATTTTTTATTTATTTTTAAAAAAATTATTCGCTAAAAATGTGAAAGTTTTATTTTACCGATTTATCGCTGCGTAAAAATTACACACGAACGGATGATTCGTTTCCAAATGACATTCGATGCATGCTTTAAACTCGGTTATGTTAGTTAATCTGTAATCTTAAGAATACTCTTTCTATTCAGACTTGGCAAAAATATATCCGCCATGCATGAGAATCATAGTTAGAGAGACTAACTTGCCGAAATTAAGAGTCGGCAGTCTTTTCCTAGTTGCATATACGGGTGGCTCGATTGGTCGAGAGGGCGATCATTCAGTCGTTGTGCCGGATATAAATATCAGCAAAGTAAGTAGCCGCGGATTTAAATAATTTGTTAAACCACCTTTGAAGTAACTAACGATTTTCTTTTTATGTTTCAGCATCATGCCCGCGTTGTGTACAACGAAGACAGTAAAGTGTACCAAATCATAGATTTGGGATCGAGGAACGGCACATTTTTGAATGGCAAAAGATTATCGGCGGCTAAACAGGAATCGGACTATCACGAGGTCTCGCACGGTTCGATCATTCAAGTCGGAAATACGAAGCTCCTGTGCCACATTCACAATGGGAACGAAACCTGCGGCCACTGTGAGCCAGGACTCGTCCAGCAAAACAGTAGTGCGGAAGAGAATAAAGCTTCCAAGAAAGACCTTCACAAGCTGGAGTTGCGACGCTTGAAGCACAAATTTGGCGTAGAAAAGGATAACGTGGCGACCGCGAGCCAAGTAGCATCGGGATATCAAGACAGAGCGCACAGCAGAAGACAGTGCATCGGCTCTTCGAATCACCATGCCAAGACGCAGCAAAGTTCGATGGACGTGTAAGTAATTCATTCACAAATCTTTTATTCCTCTATTTACAAATATTTAGCTCACCGCGATTTTCAATTCTCCATCAGGTCTATAGCGAAGGACAACAGGGGATTCAAGCTGCTATCGAAGATGGGCTGGTCCGAGGGTCAGTCATTGGGAAAGGAAGGGGATGGTCGGATCGAACCGGTGAGTTTCGGGGACTATTTATTCCCGGCTTAGCACATGATTGCTTGAAATTCTATTCCCAATTATATTTGTCTACTATAGTCTATGGCACAGTTAAACTCCGAAAGAAATTCGCAGCTTTATATGTTCAGTGTTTCGCGTCTGTGCACCTTGCAATAAGTAACAGACACGTCTTTCTTCCTGCGATAAGTAAGAAAATAAAAATGGTCGACACAACGGTCGACTAGCGCTGAGGTAATAGATTCGTGGTACTGGAGCCACGAGGATGCGCTTCGAACTGGTCTATCTAAAATCTAAGGGATGTCATCTTTCCGTAAAGACTGGAATGACGTTGATCCTCGAACGCCTAGTTGGAACCGCAGCGTCGACAGCAATTGCGTGCAGAGTGTCTGCGAGTGTAGCACGTGTTGCCGAATGGACAAGGTGCATCGGGAAACGCGGTGACGCGCGGTCACTCATTAGCCGGGCGGTGTCGTGCCGCCAGCAATTCGCCGTCCAGACTCGTTCGCCTTTCTCGCGCCGGTGCTAAAAAACACTGCTCCCCCCCCCCCCGTGACGTTTCCTCTTTGCTCCTCGCGCCACCCTCTCCGACTGACCCGTCTGACACAACACGCGCACACCGCCTACGAGCCCGTGCACACACAGCCATCGACACGCGCGCACAGACGGGGCGGAAAAGCCAGACGGCACGGGCTGATTCTGGCTGCTGTTGCTGCTTACTCGTCCGGCCGTGTCGCATTTCGACGGCGACGAAACGAGCGCCGACGGCACGAGCAGAGCATTCGTATGATAACGAGCGTAACTCTGCGAGACATGAAACGGAATAGTAGAGGGGATCATCCCGGTGGAGAGACGAAAACGGGAGCGGGGGAGGAGCGGCGCGGGCGGCGTGGGAAGAGGGGGGCGGAGAGAGGAGGGCAGGAGAGGTGCCCCGGGGGTAATGAATGCAAATGTATTGAAATCCAAATCATTATTTTGTCTAGACGCATCGTATGCTCTATTGCACGTTCGCCGAGCTTAAGGTTGGGGTGGGCGGGGAGGCACCGTGAGTCTCGCGGGGGTGGATTAAGGGACCCGGGGAAAGGGGACCGTTGTTTTCTCTCGTCTCTGTGTACCTTGAAGCGTGACTGCTAATTCGCTTGTACCCTTATCCCGGCGCTATGTCCGACGTTCTATATTTTTCCTCCTCTCTGGTTTTTATTCCTATTTTTACGTCGAATTTGTCTGACGCCCGCCGCGTTGCAGCCATCGGCCTCTCCGTAGACGCGGCTCACTGCTGCCTCGGTGCTTTTTGCTCGTAAAACACCGTTGGTCCTTGATGTTTCCCTGATCGGTGTTGCAGCGTAGGTTCGTGTTCGTGAATGTTTAGTACTGCTCCCATTGAAAATGTGTCCGCGTCAATGGGTAATTGATCCTTTCGTGGGTGGGAGAGTTTTGTTTTTGGTACCTTTTATAAGAATCACGAAATGTGCCTCAGCTCATTATGCCTGGCTAATCCAGATGAATGTGACTATTTTCGCAAATGCATTTAAAAAAAAATTATTTATAAAATCAGAATCTAAATTCCGCGCGGAGCCGAGTAGTAAAGTTCGTTAATTATAAGTGTACGCTGAGGATTTATCAAGCCTTAGTTCTGAATACTTTTATGGCACTTAGTATTGGAGGTGGATTTTCTTTTATATGCACCTCTTCAAAACGACTGCTACAATAGGGTGGCCCTTATTTATTTCCAACCTGCGATTTATTTTGCTCTCACCTCCTAACATGGTTCTATTTCATAACAAAATAGTCCCTGGAAAACATTGCAATCGAACAACAGGAAAGGGTGCCAACCAGGCCTTAAACTTTAGAATTCATCAATGGTTCGGATGTAAAGAATTTCTTAAAAATAGTAAGCCCTATCAAATTTTTGCTCAAATAATATTAAAAGAGCATTCAATTTTCTACAATTACTGTATATGTAATTTTTTCGTGCTTCCAACCATTTTTTAGATAATAGCGTTTGAATATAGAGAGGTCCGTACTTCGCGCGTCTCACCTTTACGGCGTGACGTTTTGTTTATACGCGCGTAGCGCGGATCTCTCTATATTTAAACGCTATTATCTAAAAATGGTTGGAAACACGAAAAAATGATACATACATATATACAGTAATTGTAGAAAACTGAATGCATTTTTAATATTATTTGAACAAAATTTCGATAGGGTTTACCATTTTTTAAAAAATCTTTAAATCCAAACTATTGATGAATTCTAAACTTTAAGGTCTGGTCGGCAACCTTTCCTGTTGTCCGATTGCAGTAAACTTTTCCAGGGACTATGTTTTTTATAAAATGGCACCGTTCTAGGGGATGAGAGCAAAGAAATACAAAAAGAAGTTTCAACACATATAAATAAGGGCCACCCTAATGTTACTACTAGGGCTAGGAATATTCGAATATTTTACAAGTATTCGAATGCTATGAATAAACTTCGAATATTCGAGTATTCAAATGTTCTTATTCGAATATTTAAGTATTCGAATAATATTCGACTGATATACTTATTCTGATATATATACTGATGTATTCGAATATTATTCGAATAGTATTTGAGCTTTTAGCTTTTATTTAGTTTCAGTTGTGAGTTCGTTAGATTGTCGAGGTGAAATCTTGTAAGCTAATGTAGGGTCACGGAAAAAAAGGAAGTCGCCTCACCGGGACTCGAACCCGCGATCTCTAGATTTGCGCGCTGGCCAGCCGCCTTAAGGCGGGATCTCCTAGCTGCGACAGGTCGCAGGTACTGGTGCAATGGGGAAAGCATGCATCTGTTCTCCTGCATGCGACTGCGATCGTCGGGTATGCGCCAGACATAGGAGCCTGACGCGAGTCTGTTTGAGTACCAGCCTAGGCTACTCGAGGTGCAACACAATGCGATGAGGGTCTGTTTCCCATTATACCTAGTCGCAGGCTGGCACTGCGACCACCGGTCGCTAGACTCCTCCCGAAGGAGTCCAGCGACCAGTCGCACTGTGGGACGAAATGTAGACATCTCTGGACATGGCCGTATCTTTGTTAAAAAAACATCCTATTTTGATGAGGTTTAACTTATTTTAAAGGCAAATGATCATACATTCCGACAGTGAACATAAAAATTGCAATAAATATTGTTTGCACTCTCTAGCTTTTGACAAACATCAACAAATTTTTGCAGCTTGGCACACTCTTCTTTGAGGGCGGATTTTACCCCCTGGACACTCATTTCGATAAATGTGATTCAACGAGTCGAAAAGTAGAAAGTTCAAACTTTAAAATGGTTTTGTTTCATCAATTTTGGATGAATTTTAGCAAAGTTGTGAGACTTTGAAAATTTAGCAAATTTAAAAATAGTTTTATCTGGTTTTCGGTGCAAATATAAAGGGCTTCAGGAGATGAACTATTATTTCCTGCAAAAATGTATATGAGAAAGGAAGGTAAATAGACAGTGGGACGAAACATATAAATTGCTGGACATTCAAACTTCTTGTATGTGACCTATCATATCTTTGTCAAAAGTGGCATAAATATTACACACATAAACCATTTTGTTTTTGTGATTTTTTGTTGATCTTGAACTAATAACCGGTCAAAAAATAAACAGAAAACGCACATATGAGGATATTTTCCACAATCTCTTAATTTCATCGGATCCTCTGATTTCAAATATTAGATCACACATTGCAGACAAAAGATAAAGTAATTAATGTTCCCCTAAGTACTTTTGTTATTAAATAATTAAGTTAATGAAGAAAATTTAGAAGAATTAATGGACATGCAGAACACACCAGAATGTGATGTAGACACGGACAGTGAAACCGGCAAGCCTTCAAGAGGATCTAGGTACATAGAACCAGTATTTGACACGGAAATTACTACAGATATTGAAAAGTGTGTTTTGTTGTCTCAATTTATGCATAGTATTTATATAAATATTATGTTTGATCATAATTTCGACTCCCCAAATCTATTTCTAAAAAATATATTTCTTTTTAAGAAAATAAGAAAGCGATGCGATGCTTGTGTCGTTTATTTATTAAGGTTCAACTAACTTTAATAATAATAACCTTATTTTATGAATTATAGTTCACTATATCATATTTATATTCATTTCCATAAAGACGTCATAAAGACATAATGAATCGGATACAAGAAAAGGAATGTCTAGATACATATTTACTCATTTCGTCCCACATGCGTACACAATTTTATTAATTCTGCTCAAGATCGCAAGTTGACGCAGCTGGTGTTTGGATTTTCTAAAACTACAATGTTTAGTGATTATATGGGTATAAAATGTTTTTTGGACAATTTTCGACATTTTTTTAAATAGACAAAAACAAATTTTTTTTGACAAGTTGAAAACAAATAAAATCATTGGGTTTTTTTTCACATAAACAACTTCTTAACAATCAACCCCAATGTGTAGTATGATGGTAAATTTTTTTTTCATTATTCTAATACTAATTATTTACATTCATATTACAGCCGTCTCCAGAAGTGAACGTATTTACTGTTAAAAATTCGGGATTTAAAAAGTTTATATTTTCATAATTTTGTATCCATTAGTGCTCAAGGATAATGCTCATATAATTATATCAATAAAAAAAGGTACTTCATATTTTCGCCAATGTCTGTGAATTTGTATGCGTAGTCCGACTGTGAGTCGCACTGCGATCCGTTGTCCACAGTGGGACAGAATCCCAAGAAATAAGGACAGAAGTTAGAATTCAAAAGATATGGGAGTACGTATTTTTATATGATACCTGTAGACTACTAATATGAGTACCTAAAAAAGGTAAAAATATCATGACGCCTACTTCTGATCTAGGTATGTGTAAACACGTGTCTATGTTTGTATGTATTTTTCCTGCAGAATTTTAAATCTGGGCTCAGAGCGAGGCGAAAATTCCAATTATCTTTTACAGCCGGTAATTTAGAATTTTTAGAAGCGAAATTTCTTCATTCGTTTACGGTAGGCAATTGCTTGTTTTCGAAGCGTTCGTCGGGAAGCATTTGTGTACCTGATGTCGATCAGGGACAATCGACACCGTGCCGATTTTTGCAGGGGTTTAAACTTTCTTCGCACTGAGTTAATCCGGTAATTGCTCTGTCACCGGGCGCTACACGAGGACTTGGGACCGGCACGTACCGTTGTCCACAACCGGCTCGCGGCACCGTACGGTCAACCCTGTCGTATCTAAATTTTTTTATTACTACGGGTACGAAAGCAGTCGGCATTGTTTTCAAACATCATTACAGTAAATGAGGTACGAGTGGTAATCCTGTCATAAAAGGGGAGCGCGCGGCTCGTTTACCCGGGCCGGGAAACTGTAGCGAAACACGGTTTATTGCCCGCCGAACGTAGAGAAATTACAGTGGTCCCCGGATTATTAACATGCTTTTTTCCCCTGATCATCGGGGAAGAACTACCACCTCACAGTTTTGCTTCCTCGGTGCGAGTCAGGGCCTTCGGTCTCAGGTAGACCTCCCGTTGACTGCCGAGAGCAATAAAATGGCTGGGCCAGGTAATGCAATTTGTATTCCTTATGTCAAAGTAGTTCGATTTGCATGATATTTGGTATGATTTTCATCAGAAAAACACAAGGAATCCATTGGTCTAACTTCCATATCGATACGATAATGAATAAAGAATTTCTTAATACGCTGAAATGAATATTTCACATTTTCACCCCTTGACTGCGGGGCGCCGACCTCGAATCGCTGCGGTCGGCCGAGGATTCATACCTGTTTTAGAAAAAACTAATTCTTTATTCTTTATCGTATCGATATGGAAGTGACACCAATGGATTTCTTATCTTTTTTCGATTAAAATCATACCAAACTTCGTGTAAATCGGACTATTATTAACGAAATTAGCTTGCAATTATGGAAATTTATTTTTCATGAAATTTCCTCAATTATGGTCCGAATTACGTCATTCTTGGTGTCAGTTTCATCGGCGAAACATAAGCAATCAATTGGCGTCCTTTTCGCAAAGATCTGATGAGAATTGAGGAAGTCGAAGATTTCTCACTTATTAATAGGCTCTCGGACCCCTTCGGGGATCGAAAGCCCTAAAATTCGGGAGGCACTGCGGGGGCTTTTCCTCTCGACCGAGGGTTCACCTCGGCCACGGGGCGCCAGGCGGCATCTCTTTGTGTCCTGTGGCTCCAGGCTTACCCTGTAGCCAGCACCCTGTCGCAGGCAAGGAGATTCAGCCTAGGGCCAGTCGCTAGGTCAAGTCGCTGCGACAAGTCGCAGCGACCTGTCGCAGCTAGGAGATCCCACCTTTAGCCACCTCGGCTACCGCCGACTCCCCACGATGTTGCTGTTCCGTGCCCTCTCTTATCGTATGGGGGTTCCTGATCCCACACTAATTTTGACCCACTTCAACATATCCGACTGGTTTGAAACTTTGCACACATAGGGGTGACCGGGGCAAATCGGCCACTTCTCTTCATTGATAAATTTAACTCAAAAATTTTAATTTTTTAATTATGTGAATTATACTATCTGAAAAAATAATTCCTATAGTACATAACTGCTACAACAAATTTCCATTAATCCCCTTTTCTAAAGTCATTTCAGAGAATTTGTAATACAGTGTAAAATCGCCGTTCCGAAAAATGCCGGGGTAAATCGGCCACTCCTTCGGGGCAAAACGGCCACCGTTTATTTGGGTTTGATTTTGATTAATTTTTTAGTCATAAATGAAAATAAGTCGTTTATTTCTCAATTACAAATTACAATAGAGTCAAAAAATTGTCTGAAAAGTTGAGAAGTTCACGTTTTTAGCGCACACATACTGCGGTTTAAATATTTTTGCACTTTCAGTCATCTTCAGATTCCGAGGGCAGTTGTTTCATTTGGCTCTTGCGTTTACGCAACGTACATCCAGATGAATACCCTGTCTTTGTCAAAGGCTGAGATTCCAGATTGGTGACACGCAACAACTTTTCTTGGACAACCTCGTATCTTTGGAGTCGAATTCAAAGTAGCAGATGATTTTCCCAATCCTCTCACCTGTGGAGTTGTTTTTGCTATTTTCCTTTGTTTCGACGCGGCTTGCTCCGTTCCCAATTGTTCCATTTCTGGTGAATCCGTTACAATTGCAGTTTTTCGACGTTTTTGTCTTCTGCGCGTTTGCTTCCTTGGTCCCGCTTTTGGCAAAAGTCGTATACTTTCCAGCGTAGAGTTTAAACCTCGAGGTATTCGGGCTCAGTGGATGCTCTACTGCGTCTGCTTTGCATCGATGCATATTTTTACCACAAAAGTTAATAAAACTACTTATTTACTATGGTTCGAAATCATCAATGAGTGGCCGATTTGCCCCGGGTGTTACGTGGCCGTTTTGCCCCAGACGTAAACGCTAACTTCAATCACCCGAACACAATAGAGATTTTCTTAAATAATTCAAACTATCATCGGAATCGTAATCGGCACCCCTATTTTAATCAATAAATACTCACCTCAAAATTCAGAACACCAATATCACAGAGTAAAGACAAATTTTCCACAAGTCACGAAATTTTTTGATCACTGCCGAAAACGTATTTTGCGTTCTACAAAGTGCAACATAATCTCAAATGCTATCAAATTCCGTTGGTACTGTAGACACATAGAGAGACGTTTGCAAAACCAAACACGAGTTTTTATTTTAACTTCTACTGGGTAAAACTTCCGGTGGCCGATTTGCCCCGGTTTCCCCTACGTACTTAGTTCCAATGACAAATATTTTAACGCGTTTATTTTTAGTCATATGAAGGAATTCTTCTGAGGCAGTCATTTGGGTCGGTATCAAAATTATTGGTTCCTTTTTAGTATATTTTAATAAAAGCCTGTTTTTAAAAATAAAAATTTTACTATAATGTATTTCATGCTTTTTGATGAAAATATTATATTGTCATCGAAACTATGTGTGTGGAATGTTTCAAGTCGATCGGATATGTCGAAGTGGGTCAAATAATTTTGACTTCCAAGATTTCACCCTGACAAACTAACGAACTCACAACTGAAACTAAATAAAAGCTTGTAAACAAAATGATCCTAAAGAATTTGATTTATAATTTACACCATACTATTCGAATACATCAGTGTTCGAATACTTAAATATTCGAATAGTATTCGAATACTTAAATATTCAAATAGTATTCGAATACTTAAATATTCAAATAGTATTTGGATACTTGGATATTCGAATTATATTTGCCAAATATTTGAGCAACTGAAGTATTCGAATATTCGATTACTGAAAAATTCAACAAATAGTCCCAGCCCTAACTGTTACAACCTTTGGCAATAAGTTTGGAAGCAAACGCAAAGATACAAAATTATATTTCTATACTTTCCATATTTTTTATTGCATACTAAACGAAATTCTTAATTATTTTTGGTCTGTTTACTTTAAAATAGACCAATGTAACATTATTAGCGTTTCATATTTTTACCGTTGCCTTTTCTGTATAAAAAGTATTGATATTTCGCGTTAGTTTCGGATCTTTACATTTGCTTCCAAACTTATCGCGACGGGTTCTACATTACAAATACGGAGTTGCCCGCGAATTCGTTTCTCAAGATTCCTCGCGAACACTGAGCCTGATTGAAAGATAACGGCGACTGTCGCCAAATGTTCAACGAATCCCATTTCTCCGAGCTGTCTTGCGCGTGGTCGCTTTACATCGCAGGTTACTGCGATTTTACATCGGCCCTTTGTTTTTACGGGTCACGGGTGCACCGCTCGCATCGTAAACCACAAGCACGCCTGCAATCGCGCGAGAAGGGTAGCAAAGCCCGCGGATAGAAAGACGGAAGACGAAAGTGGAGGAGGGACGGGGACGGTCGTTGAAGGGTGAAGCTCTCGCGTGTTCAGTTCGAAACACCCCGTAAACCAGACATTGTAAAGCCCTCGGAATGGCGATTGCCAGTAAACCGCGAAAACGCGATAAAGTGCAAAATTGTCGCGCGGTGCGAAAGTGCCGTTAGCAGGTGTAGGTGGTGCGTGTCCTATCTGACTGAATGGAAATCTTGGCAAGCTCATTTATTTGAGTGCACCGCCGCGAGCTAGCTGGCACTTTTATTATTGACTCACCGGGAAAAGAATTTCAGCTCCTAATGAACAATGCCCGTTCTCATCATGATTTCTATTTACATGAACTTTAAACACCAACGACGGGCGCTCACTATTTGAACGACGGGAATTTTAGGTTTAACCTACTCGTTGATTTGCATTGGAAATATTTCTGCATTTTGCTTTATCTACATCAGAGTTGGGCATTATTCGGCTAAATTTTCATTCGGATAGGGGTTCATATAAATCCCCAAGATTTATTCGCGAATAAATCTTGGGGATTTTATTCAACGAAAAATTATTCGTTATTTGCGAATAAATCTGTACCGTTATTTTAGCCAGATTCGTTCGAACAAGAATTTATTCGTTATTCGACCTGAATGAACGACGAATAAATGTGATATCCGACATCTATCGATGGAAGTCTGTACTGTATCCAACATAGGTTTGGACGTGTGTGTCGAACGAGCCGAGAAAATCCCGGCTTAAAGAAGGCTGTCTCTTCTGAAGGCGTCGGCGTCGGCTCGCTTGTCGTGCGAGCTATGACAAGAGTTACTTAAATTAAAACATTAGGTCTCACGGGTGTCAGTCAGTGGTGTCACGATACATCGCCGAAATCACGTGATCATTTTATTCGTCCGTTGAGTCGACTAAATTTTTATTCGAATAAGAAATTATTCGAATAAGTTTTCAGTCAAATAAGAAATTATTTATTGTCGAATAATTTCATTTTATTCGAAGATTATTCGAATAAAAATTTATTTGCACAAATTTATTCGAATACCTATTCGAATGAAAATTTAGCCGAATAATGCGCAACTCTGATCTACATTTTATTTTTATGCAGCAAAGGAAACTTGTTTTGGGGTTCAGTTCGTAATTACTCATACTGTCTATGGTTCATGCAGTGTTGTTGAGGTGAAGAAATGGATTCCCAGTTAGAGAATTTTCTATGGGCAACGTGGTGAAATTAGATTCACCCCGTCTCTGATGAATAATACAATAATGTTGCAGTTTATTTTGGAATCGTAAAGCTCCCTGGGCTCGTAACACGCCGATCGTTAAGCAATCTCGCAGTCGAAGCGTAATAGGTACATCGGCTGCACAGTGCGTTTCCTTGGCAGGCACTCCGCGAGCTGCACCCGAAGACTGCAACAATTTCATTTTATGGACTTTCTCGTATACACCGCCTCCGATGCTGCGAGCCATTTCATGTGCGCGGCGCGAACATCCACAAGGTGTAGTGCCTTTTACGATTTACATTCATTTCCATGTTGCATCCGCCTGCTCTTTACAGTTCCACGTGGAGAAACGTGCCTGATTAATGACGTAATAAATAATCCAACGGGGGCCCCCTTCAAGGGAATGAGGCTTCGTGGTGCATCCATAAAGTCTTTCGTTGGGAAAGCTTTCTACGATATTTCGTTGAATTGTGGACAGCTGTTTGGTCGTCGAGCAGCGGAGATTTTGCGAACAGGAGTTTCTAGCTTGTATTGAAATTAGACCCAGCCGCGTCTAAGTGATCAGGATTTCACTCGAGAATAAGCGTAGCCATGAATTTTGGCAAGTCATGAATTTTCAAGCAACTAGAAGCGATGTCGTTTGGATCAATCGTTACGTCTACACACGCTCTACGTTGCTTAGGCTCACAATCGTAACAAAGTAGCAGCGAGAGCATTAATCTCTATAGAATTTATCAGCCGAGTGTCCCGCGACGGTCAACCCCCGTTGAAAACAAGATTCCCGCGCCTGTTAAGAGCGACTTTCTAAACGCGAATCGAAGATCCAGATCGTCCGTAATGGGGTTCACGCTATAAGTCTGTCGCTGATTAATTATATTTCGTGTCTGGAGCGCGCGGATCGAAATCAGTTAAGTGAATTCCGACTCTCAGACCGAGCACGTCCGATCTAAATATTTCGCAATGTTAACGGTGCGCCACGGTTCAAGTATTTATCATAACGCGTTATGGCTGGCTGATGTCCTCGTTTCGTGTCCCTTAGTTGTAACTTTTAGATGATACTATTCCAGTAGCTCCGAACCGTGCTAAGCAAGGATTTATGAGCGGAAGGTGTAGGTTGTGTCTTAAGAAATCGAAATAATATCAAAACATTACCAACAAATTTCCGCGCTTAATTTCTTTGTCTTACAGTTGTATCTTTAATTGTAAATGACTAAAAGACGTTTGTTTTGTCCCTAGAACGTTAGAGATACCTTCTGTGCATTGAATTACACGAAAGGATTGTGATTGAAAAGCAGGTAGTTTGTTGAAATAATAAGTACGCAGGAACCAGTATTACATCAAGGTGTCAGAAAGTACAGTGTCAGGTAGCAGTTATAATTGACCGCAGTGTGATATTATTCAAAACATTTGTCTGGATCGAACGGCGAGTTCTTTTTGCAAGTGTCGCAATAATAAATTATTCCTCTTTTTCCGTCTGAGACTTTGCAATGAGATCACGTGCCACGGCCTGTATGCTTTCCTTAAGGATAGACAGAAATACAGTGGTGGTGAAAAGAAGGTTAAAAACTGATATTTATACTGTGCATTTAAAGGTCTATTCTGGGCAACTCCATAACTCCACACGATATCGGTTTCTTCTCATCAAATTGCGATACTTTTCTAACACACTCACTCTTTAAGGGGTCATTCTGGTTAGACGGGTTGAAAAAATCGAATATTTTTTAAAACATTTTTCGAAAGTACATATCTTCAAGAATGTACTATTAAATTTTCATGGAAAAATTTTGATTATTTTAGCTTCTACATAGGCATTTTGCAGGGAGCGCAGAGGCTCGGCCTCTATTGATGAAAATTTTGAACGCGTTTTTCTCGAAACGTCATTTATGTTCACATCGTCAAGATAAAATCTCAAAATCTACCGAACCGATTGCCTTATAAATTTTACTGCTTATTCGGCACACCTGTGGCTCTCGCAGGTACTACAACCAAGTATTTTCATTGCGTTTAACCTACTTTTAAAATCGAAAATAGCAAAAGAAGCCGAAAAAATATTTTTCTTGCATTTTGCCCGCCATTTTGCTAATTTTCAAGATAAATCACTAATTATAGTGCGAGTGACAGCGATAGTCATACTGATCAAGAATTTGTTTTGATATTTGGGTTTAGATAAGTCTAACAGGTGAAATCGCCTTCACGAGCGTGGCATGAATTTTTAAACATGTCATCAAGACCGCTTTCCAAAGCATTTAATGAACAATAATTTTATTAGTTTTAAATTTTTTATTTTCTGTAGAAGTGTAGTTTAATAAATCGAAAAGAGTTTTATTACATTACTATAATTATTTTCGTTGCAATAAATTCCTGAAAATCGCTGAATTTATCGGCGCGCTAACCGGAATGACCCCTTTTAACCGCCACTGTATAATAAAAAGACGCATCCGATCCTTATTCCCGAATACTCCTTGAATATTCAAAAATATCCTGGACATAACAACCCGTCGATTTCTTCTCATAACGTCCATTAAAAAGTCCCAGTGTCGAGAGCACACGAGCAGATAAACCGTTCCGAGTCTCGGAACGCCACCAGAACTCCAGCATCCTTGCAACCGGGCGTAGAATCACGAGGGGTTGCGAACGCACCCCCTTCCCTCCTCCTTCACTCGCGTGTTTTGATTCCTGCCACATTCACTAGTCGACGAAAGAAAGAAAGAAAAAAAAGCAAGGAAGAAGGAAAGGCGGATAAAAGTGAATCGTAGATCTTGACTCTCCCCCCGTCTCCTGTTTGCCCGCCAAAACCTGTTGCTGGGCATCCTCCTCCTGCTCGTTCGCCGCCGCGCACTTCTATTCAACCGTCGGTGGGGCCCCCTCTGCGCCCTTTTTCTTTCGGCGAAAGCAAGAACAGTGATAAGAGAAGAAAAGAAACGAAGTCGGAGGCGGGGGACGAAGAAGGTCGAACGGAGGGAAAAAGATGGGGGCCCGGAGGGGGAGAGGGGTGGGCGAGGAGGTGGGACGGAGGATCCCGAACGGAAGTTGTGCACCAAGTGTACGCGTGTAGTCCTGCCGCAGGTGGTACGATGGAACGCAAGGTCGTTTCGATATTATGTAACGCAGAGAGGCAAGAGAGCGCAAGGATACGCCGAGGATCAGCTCTCGACCTCCCTCGCTTGCCCCGGAGGGGACCCATTGTCTTCGGAATTCGGGGCAACGTTGGCCGGATCATCGTCGAGTACCGTGAAAAAAATACTCCCGAGGCCGGCGCATCGGGGATGTTTGGTATCCCGGCCCTACAAGCATTTTCTTTACTCCTTCCAACGACTGAGATGCTCTACCTAAGAAAGTATTATTATAAGTTTATGCGGCTGCGAATTATACAATGATACCTCATTTCGAAAACAATTCAAACTCAGGTACCGTTGGTACTAAACTACTCCTCAGAGACTCGGTTCTCTTCCCGTCGAGGGATCACCATTCGGTGCAACGTTGTTACGTGGTAGAGAAAACACTCGTGTTTTCCAAATAACGTTATATAGTTTGTTGAAGGATAGGCTTTTGATACAAGAATGAAAATCGTGATGAAGGTAACTCGTCGCGATAAGTTATGCGTCTATGGCTATGGTCCGTACTGGAGTCTCTGGCGTCGGTGGAGCTCCAGGGGTTTTATACTATTTATTTTATGCTATCCTGGCCCTTTTTAGCGGGTAGGTTTGGTGGGAAAATCAGGCGAGTAAGATTTGGCGATAACATTACCTGGGGAGATGTATCAGGAAGATGTAATGGGAAGGTTCGGCGGGAAGATGTAGTGGTAACAAGATGAGGTTCCCAGGTGTCCGCCTCCGATTGTTTTGAATTTTGGATATGTTTTAGAGGACCGAAAAATAAGATATACGTGTTTTTTTTATAGCTGCCCGTTTTCATATTTAGGGGGTGAAACCACCCCCAAAGATCATACGGGGTACAAAATTGTGTTGAGTAACACTTGATATAAATTTAATTTGCGTCATAACTTGCTGTATGGACGATGTTCTTGTCGTCAGTCACCGTTATTAGGGGGTAACTAGGAGGGGTGGTTTCACCTCTTGAACATGCAAATGGGCCAAAATAGAAAGACATGCATTTCCTATTTTTTAAAACCAAAGCAATCGGAGATGAACACTTGAAAATCTTATAACTTTGGGGGTTGGTTTCACCCCCTAAATACGAAAACGGGCCGCTATAAAAAAAAACACGTATACCTTATTTTTCGGTCCTCTAAAACGTATCCAAAATTGAAAACAATCGGAGGCGGACACCTGGGAACCTCTCCTTGTAAGATCTATCGAGAAAGGTGTAGCGGGTGGACCTTACGGGAAGTTAGGTATATTGGTCCTATGCCCCAGGTTTGGGACAATCACGGATGACCTTTATCTGTTTAACCCCAACTATGGACCATTTATAGCCTGTCGGTTTATCAGCTTCCCTTCAATAGGTCTACGATCCGCGAACACCTTCGATCCTCTTTCGCACTTGATCTTCTATCGGTACTTCCACGTCGAGGACGGCCATTGGAGTAAATACTCGTCCACGAATGCCGCTGCTATGCCGCGGGGACATGGGACGCGCGTGGTGAGCGGTGGGGACCAACGTCTCAGGGACCGTCGCCGTCGGTCACGGTTGAACGGCGCAATGTTATGCGCAAAAATGTGCAAGCTTTATCTACCATCTCCGTTCATCGGCTTGGTGTCGGTTTATGCAGATATGCCGATTTTTTCCGGCCCCTGATGCTGGCCTGGGCCCACGGTGTCTGCGCGCTGGCCGGTTCTCATCCCCGTGCTCGCCGCCTCCTCGCAGGGACCCTCAGCAACGTTCCCGCGGGAAAGATATCCGCGGCGTGCCTCTTCACGCTCGTTCGCTCCTGGAAATTCTTGTTCACGCATTCGGACAGTTTCATTACGCCGGGCTAATAACCCCGGGACGCGGGGCGATGCGCGGATAAGCGTTAAAGCCGGACCCCCAGAGGCTCCTGCGCGGATACGGGCCCGCGATCGTGCCGCAATTAATACATCAGCCGCGATATATTAAAAGTTATACGGCGACTAGCCAGGCATAACGTTAGTATCGTGCCGTGGCAAAGATCAACGGCGATAAATCCTGTTCCCGTAAAGCGGTAATTCTTCGCCACTCTGTTCCCTGTCGCCGCCTTTGCTACCCTTCATTCGGGTGCGCTGCTCGCCCCTTTCGAACCTGTGACGGTCTAGAGGCGAGACGTTTTGGTTCAGGAAGTTTTTGTATAGTGCAATCTAAATTGCACTGTATGGTTTACATTTCTGCCCTCATTAGCTATAACATCCTATCTAGCATCTCGAAACATCCGAGAAAACTGTAGTTTAACAATTTTTTTTGTGCCGTCCTTGTTTTTCGTCATTTAATTTAAAAAATGTAGTCTTTAATTCGTAGCAGCCTAATATAATTTTTTATCATAGGTGTACCGGCATATAATGTATTATTAATGTGGCAATTAATTAAATGTTTCAGATAGGATATTTTAACTTAGTAAACAATGTAACATCGGATATTTTAATATAGCAAACACTTGAAATCGTGTTTAATTCATACTTTTAAATATACAACTTAACCAAAAATAACATTGACATAAACTAGATAGTTAAAAATAAACATACCAACATAAACATATGCATATCACTTAAACATACGAACAAATGCAAGGCGATTGGCTGGCATGATTGACTTCAATTTCGCAATTACATTTTCTTTTCTCTCTGCTGAAATTCCTTACATTGAACTCTGGATTTTGGTTTTGATAACTTTGGTTTTCATTGCTTTTGCATTAAGAAAATTTAACTCCTTAAATGCAGCAGAAAAATCATTTTTATATTTTAAGATTTTTTCCCCCTTGTGAAATTGAAAAGATACAAAATCATGAAGATATGGTCTAGGAGAATTTTTTTTTAATTTGTGCTGAGAAGTGAAATATTCCCAATCAAAAAAAAAAATAGGGGTAAACAGTGTAGTTGTTGGCCACCTAAGCCAGAGGTTCACTTGAGCGTTGAATTATAAGTCTTATTTTGCTAGCTTAAAGAACACAATTAGTGTTAATAACTGTAAACGACTTTAATAATCTAGAAATAGAATTTGTTTAAAGAAAGAGTAGAAAGATCAAAACAAATTTTACAGAAAATACGTTTCCTATGAAAAAACATAGTTATTGGCCAGACGAAGGCAATGATTGGCCGATCGTTTGGCAGTTATTGGCCACTATTTCATAACCTATATGTTGTTACATATAGGTTATGTTTATACCCTACCTAATTCTTAATGCTCCAAGACCTAATTATGAAATAATGTAAATGTAAAAAATGAAATTGATTCGGTTAGAAACAGGATTTAAATTATTATATAAAAATGGATATATTTGATTTTTTATGTTTTTATTTTACGCACAAAACAAAAATATATTTATTTTGCGGAGAACAATATTTGGTATTATAACTTATAAGTATAAAAAGAATCTTAACATTTTTTAAATTATTATTATATAACGAAAATAACTGGTTTCTTACTAACTACTCTTTGGTTATTTGAAATATCTTTCAACTACTATTTAACTGCTTTTGTGCTAAGAATATTTTCTTTGGGAATAGTTCGTTGCTTAAAATTGTTGGTCTTACATTTTGAATGATCCTCTCGTTTTTAAGATTCTTCACATTGTCAATTTTTTCTTTTTTAATATTCAATTTCTTTTTCTTATTCTGTTGTTGCTTTTGCAACTTTGCTATTTTTTTGTTTTCTTTATCTTTTTCTTTTGCTTGTTTTTTTAGCATCTTTTTTTTTATTTTCTATTTTCTGCTTTTCTAACTTTTTTCTTCGTCCAATTTCCACTGCAATGATGTGATTACAAAAGATGTTCTTTTGCTATTTTTCTTGCCAGTACGTTTTGGCGTCGGTGGTCTTTGCAGAAAATCAGTAAAGTTCTTGGAACAATCTCTTCGATGATTGAGGGACAAATCAAGTGCCTCATTAGTATTAAACTCGTCAGGTACTGTAGTATTATCTTCATTAATTTCATAATTTTTAATATCACAGTCATTAATTTCTATTATATTGTTATTATCACTTTCTATAATTAAAGGTATATTTTCTAAATCTATGTACTGATTAGCACTAATTTGTGACTGTAATAATTCTTCAGGTACGTGTGAGTAAATATTGCTTGTATCATTACAGTTTTCGATATCACAGTCATTAATTTCTATTGTGTTCTTCTTATTCAGTTCCTCCATACTATTTTGTACTGAATCACTTTCTATAATTAAAGGTATATTTTCTAAATCTATGTACTCATTAGCACTAATTTGTGACTGTAATAATTCTTCAGGTACGTGTGAGTAAATATTGCTTGTATCATTACAGTTTTCGGTATCACAGGCATTAATTTCTATTATGTTATTATTCGGTTCCTCCATACTATTTTGTACTGAATCACTTCCTATAATTAAAGGTACATTTTCTAAATCCACGTATTCATTAATATTAATTTGTGCATGTAATAATTCAGGTACATGTGAGTATCTATTACCTTGCATTTCTGATGGCGTAACTTGTTTCTTTTCTATAGTGTTTGATATTTTCTTGTACTGATGTAACAGTTTCTGGAGAGTAGAGAACTCTTTTGATTTCTCTGGTAACGTAACATTTTCTCCTGAAAATGTTTCCAATTCTTGTAGTACATCAACCCCCAGTATACTAACAAAATCTTCAAATGGAAGTGCTGCTTCATCAAGTGGGTGTTCACTTTGGTTTTCTGTATTTTTTTCACTACTATTAAGGCACTTTGTATAATCAATGGCGTTCGGGTCCCACGGATATAAACCGCATGCTTTAAATCCATTTCTTACGGTTTGACCATCTGAGGAAAATTTATCTATGGTTTTTTTCAAAAGTGGTGCCATTCTATCCAGTGTTAACATGGCTGTAGGATTGTCTTGCCTCCATTCTAAAACACTCTTCTTCCATAGATTTTTTATTGGTTTAAAGGCTGCAACATCAGCTGGTTGCAGTATTCTAGTTGCATTGGGATATAAACAAATAACAATAATATCCAGTTTTGAGCAGAGGTTGCTGGCCTGTAAATTAATGTGGCTGGTATGTCCATCCACAAATAAAATAACGGGAAATGTTACTTTCTCTTTTCTAAGATGTGGGTAAAAAATATTCTGAATGTATTCGCAGAATAGGTCCGAATTCATCCACCCACTCTGTGTACCGCCAATACCCCAATCTTCAGGTACAGATTTGGCAATTACCGATGGTAACCTTTTGTACGGATACACAAGTGTAGGTGGAGTTGTGACTCCGCTTGCATTGAATGTAAAAAGGGCAGTTAAATTTAATTTACTGTTTCCTTTGTCTATTTCGTATACATTTCGTATTCCACAAGGAGCTATTACATTTTTAGTTTAGGGCACACCATAAAGGCTGTCTCGTCACTATTGAATACCCTTGTTGGGTCTTGTAAAATATGTATATACTTATTTGTAACTAAAAAATTTTCTATTTGGCTAAACCAATTACGAATGTCATTTTCAGTGACATTGGCACTAGCCCGCGAAACACTTTCTGCATAGCGTTCTCTGAGGGTTGGATTTCTTCTCAGAAAACTTTTGTACCATGCATCCCCAGGGGTATTGTTTCGGAATGGATTTTTTATACCAGTTTCATCCAAGAACTGTTTGACGCTGGCTTGAACATTCTCCTTTCTTCTAGGGAATCCTTTTTTATGGCACTCAGTAATCCATTTAACTAAGTCATCCTCTCTACTCTGACTTAGTACAGGAGGGGGACCTCGACTTGTTTTTACAAATGCATCACTCATTCTGAATTGTATGGTTGATCGTGGGACACCAAACTTTTTTGAAGCCATACGCTGCGGCATGCCTTTCCTCACAGCATCTATAGCGTTTTGCATTTGTTCTTCAGAATATTTTTTTCTGCTTTTACTTTCGGCATTGTTTAAATCCAAAATTCCTAAATTATATTCATAAAATGAGACTAAATGTAAGGTAATATTATTAAATTTAAAATATATTACCTATAATACCTTTTCTATTTAAATGTTTCAATATTAGCTATTATTGTAGTATTGCACCTTTACATTGTATTAATACATTGTATTTACATTGTATTAATCCTACTACTCTAGAATTTTCTTTTAAAACATAACCTTTTAACGTCACAACACCGAAACGGCCAAAGCATGGTGAATGGTGGCCAACAACTGTTGCACTGCTGCTATGGCTGTTAGCTACCCGTTGGCCTAGTGGCCAATGACTGTACTAAGACACTATTTACATTACAGTTCTTGGCCACCTACAATTTTTGCAATAATATATAATATTAGTGAATAAATAATCCTTTTTTATAAAGTTTAAACCTTTATTTGTCTATATAACGAATATGAGAGTTATATATATATCGTAAATACATTAAATTATCTAAGAATTGCCTGATGTAACCGTATGGCTATTCAATTCAATCATATAGTTTTCAAGCATCAATTTCAAGATGTCTATTTTTTACACGTAGTATAGCAATGAGTAGCGAAACATTGATTGCATTCGACGCATGAAAGTACAAGGTATCTGAATATAGTCATTATAAAAGGCATAATGTATATTATTTCTTAATATTCATCTTTTAAAAAAAAAGGCCAATCACTGCCGGGTGGCCAACAACTACACAGTTTACCCCTATTCATGTCCATTTCACAAACGTCTACTTTGGAAGAATTTGCCTCCTGCACAGCACATTTAAAATCATTAAAATCAAACACCTTACGTAAACTTAGGACAATCCAATTTAGTAAATAATACATAGGACATTATAAACTAGTAAAACGATCTGAAAAGCAGTTAGGATGAATAAATTAGACTGTTTCTAGATCTCTACGAAACACGTAGGGTTTTCTAACTTTACCTAAAAGGTAAAAGACATGTGGAACTTCAAATATTTCAACATATCTTGAAAAATGAAAAAATGTTAGATAGGACGTTTTAACTAAGGAGGGCAGATTTGTTTCTTTCTTCGTTGTGTCTTCGAGTTACCCCAGGACTTGTTCCCAAGTTCCGAGACTTTGCGAAAGCCTTCCTGACAGCTCTATGTAGTCCCCATGTGTTGGATCAGGACTGTTGCGACTTCTGTGTGATAGTAAATAAAAAAATTCAAGGGAAAAACTCAGGTGGTCTTCTTCTGCTCACTCTTGACATTTCTCGGGAATTACTCCCGTAATGAGAATACATATCAAAATGATCAGTATTAATTGGGACAGAGGGGATTTCGAAATCGCGTCTTGTCACGTAATTTCGACGGGAGCAAAAGGATCGGTGTGTCAATCAGTCAGCGAGATTTATACATCAACGCCTGTCTACTGTGCGAATTACGAAATTTTTAACGCTCTCTCATTAATTCTATGTACCTGAGTCCGTAAAGCTACTCTGTAGCCACTTTTAACGAGTTCATAATTGCGTGTTTTTAGAACGCATTTCCTGGGCGTGCACCGCGCCATATATTCGCGGCATTCTCTACACGAAACTGGTCTTGTTCATTTCGGATCGTTAACGTTAAGTATGTGGCTGCTGCCCGCTGCCATTTCTTCGTGATTCGTCGTCATTATAAATTTCAATCGGAGAGTAATATTTTACGATCGTTATACCGGTCCCGTGTTTGTTTACAGGGGGGTTATTTGACGTTAATTTGAGAAGGAATTACACGCGATTGGTCACCGGGGAGTACACAATTTATCTCAGACTGATTTAATTTGAAGGGGAAAATTGCCGGCGTCTGTCCCGCACCGGTGTCTATCGCGACGTGTATCCGCCGTATAATTTTTCGCAATATCGCCGTCAGTGATCCGCGGGGTTTTAGACACCCTCGATCTAAGTGGAGGTGTATACTTTCTCCGCTGAGAGACTATTAGATGATCAAACCTCGTTTGGGAAGGATGCTATCGTAAACTGATTTCCAAGAGTTCGATCCTTAACGATGCTTTGGAACTGGAACTCTTCGGTAGCACTTATGAGTGTGCTATCATTGCATATGGATTGAGGAGTTAAAATGGTAAACGGTGCAAAAAGGGATGTTTGTTCATTTTGTCGCTTACATCGTTTATCACTCGTTCATCTCAACTTGGTCGTTTATCGCTATGGACTCTCAGCGTATGCCACCTTGACAGATTTAAAGGGAAATAAAATGATTAGGACCGTGAAGATTCCTGGCACTTTCATCGTTTTTCACCACAGCGAAGTTGGCATTTATGATTTTAGCTCTATCTTGCGATAGCTCTTGTAGCGTGCGTAGCTTCGGATTTCGAGCGGAGCAGAAGGCGACCAGGTAGGGTCGTAAAGTTCAACGGAAAGTTTCGTAGCCGTTGGATTTTTGCCAGGCGACGAAACCTCCCCTGTCTTCAGGACTCGGGGTTTTTCCCATTTTTTGAACGCGCTACGCGTTTTCTTCGGTAAGGGAAGGAAAGCGACCGTTGACCAGCATTTGGGCTACGAGTTAGCGTCTTGAGCGGTAGTGCTTTTCGCCCGTTACGTTTTTAACTCTCTACAGAAGTTTTTGTGTTACCTTCGTGAATAAACATTTTCTTTGTTGAGTTTTATCTAGACGTGTAATCAATTATTACCCTCACGTATATCACCTCAAATTGGTGACCCCGACGTGATTTAGTCGTGAAAGAGGTGAACGTTGTGAGTTAGCCGAATCGTTTCTTTTTCTCGTCGTTCTTGTGTGCGTGACGATGCCGCTTAATAACGAGGCATATAACGCGCCGAACACTACAGCCGGTACGAATAGTGATAGTGGAAGTGTGAGTTTGCTTACGCATCATTCGTTAAGGATTCCACAGTTTTGGCCACACAAGATCGTATTGTGGTTTAGGCTGTTGGAGGCACAGTTTGCGTCCGCGCGCATCACGAGTGATGAGACGAAATTTAATATCGCTATCGCGAATCTCGGCGAAAAATATATAGAGCAGGTCGAGGATGTAGTTATTAATCCGCCTGCTACCGAACTGTACGAACACTTGAAACGTGAAGTGATTAAACGGCTGACTGAGTCCGATGGTACGCGTGTGAGAAAGTTATTAGAGAGTGAGGAAATTGGTGATCGGACGCCTTCTCAGTTTTTCCGGGATTTAAAGAAGCTGGCCACCTCATCAATTCCGGATGAGTTCATTTTAACGTTGTGGAAGAACCGCCTGTCGCCTAATACGCAGCGAGTTTTGGCTGCAACAACAGACATCAGCTTCTGGCTAAATACCCTGAGTTGACTCGGCCACCGGGTTTCGGAAAAGGGACAGTTAAACACCGCGTCAGACATCATATTAAGACGACGCCGGGACCACCGGTGCACAGCAAGCCACGCCGCCTCGCTCCCGACCGTTACCGACAGGTCAAAGCGGAATTTGATTTGATGATCAAATTGGGAATCATCAGGCCGTCGAAGAGTCCGTGGTCGTCACCGCTACACGTTGTGCCGAAAGAAGACGGCACTTTGCGACCCTGTGGGGATTATCGAGGACTCAACGCCCGCACCATCCCGGACAGGTATACTCCGCCTCACATAGAGGATTTTTCGCAGCGGTTACATGAAAAAAAGATTTTTTCAAAAATAGATCTTGTAAGAGCATATCACCAGATTCCTGTCGCGCCGGAAGATATCGAGAAAACCGCTATTACGACTCCGTTCGGTCTATTCGAAGCCGTAAACACCATGTTCGGACTACGCAATGCTGCTCAAACGTGCCAGAGATTCGTCGACGAAATTACGCGTGGTTTAGATTTTGTTCACGCGTACATTGATGATTTTTTAATAGCCTCTGTTGACGAGAAGCAGCATCTCGAACATCTGGACATGTTGTTTAAGCGTTTGAGCGAGTATGGCGTAGTAATCAATCCTACAAAATGTACTTTCGGGGTTGAAGAGATAATATTTCTCGGTTATACGGTAAATGCTGACGGAATTAAACCGTTAGATAAGCGCGTCGAAGCCATTGTCAATTTTCCAAAGCCTGCGACCATTAAGCAGCTTAGAGGGTTTCTCGGTATGATAAATTTCTATCGACGTTTCATACCAGGAGCCGCGAAAATTTTACAACCATTGAACGATTTGCTCAAGGGTTCCAAAAAAGGTAACGCGCCTATTTCTTGGACGGATGGGGCAGAGAACGCTTTCAACAAGTCAAAGCAGGCACTCGTAAATGCTACGATGTTAGCTCATCCAGTACCGGGCGCGCCGATTAGTATTGTAGTAGATGCATCGGATTTTGCTATTGGCGCAGCTTTGCAACAACGCGTAGGGAATGACTGGCAACCGTTAGGTTTTTTCACGAAATCTTTATCTTCGTCGCAGCAAAAATATAGTGCGTATGACCGTGAACTTCTTGCAATGTATAGTGCGGTCAGACGTTTTCGACATGCTGTGGAAGGGAGAGATTTTATAATTTTTACCGATCATAAACCATTGGTTTATGCTTTTAACCAGAATCTCGATAAGTGTTCGCCACGTCAATTTCGCCATTTAGACTACATTGGCCAATTTACGACAGACATACGATACATTAAAGGTTTGGACAATAGTGTTGCCGACGCGTTGTCTCGCGTTGAGGCGATTGAAAAGCCGTTCGACCATAAAGCTCTTGAAGCCGCGCAGAAGGAGGATCACGAATTGCGTGAGATCCTTGACTCCGATGCGAGCGTTTTAAACTTTAAAAAGGTTCGTTTTCCTGACCACGGGATTGAAATTTATTGCGATACTGCAAACGACGTTGTACGACCATATGTCCCGAAATCTTTACGACGTAGAATATTCAATGCTTTGCATGGTCTTTCGCATCCCAGTATACGGGCTACGCAGAAGTTGGTTACAGGCCGTTTTGTCTGGCCAGCGATTAACAAGGATTGTCGAGATTGGACGCGACAATGTATTCCGTGTCAACGGTGCAAAGTCACAAGACATGTATCCGCACCTGTTGGGAAATTCGAAGACTTAGCCGGTCGTTTCGAACATGTCCACATTGATATTATTTATATGCAACCCGCGCAGGGGTACAGGTATTGTCTTACCTGTATCGACCGTTTCTCGCGTTGGCCGGAGGTAATTCCCATCGCCGATGTGGAAGCCTCGACCGTCGCTTCAGCTTTTCTTTCGACATGGATTGCTCGTTTTGGCGTACCGTTGCGAATAACATCAGATCAAGGACGCCAATTCGAGTCGAAATTATTTGAAGAACTATGTAGATTGCTCGGTGCTAAGCACATTCGGACATCTGCCTATCATCCACAGGCTAATGGGATGGTGGAAAGACTGCATCGGCAGTTAAAGGCAGCGATTAAGTGTCATGATACTAGCAATTGGGTCGAAGTTCTACCCATTGTTTTATTAGGCATTCGAACGGCAATCAAGGAAGATTTGAAGGCGACAGCGGCCGAATTAGTTTATGGTACCGGGGTTCGTTTACCTGCAGAATTTTTCTTGTCTAGCGAGCGAGAGGCAAATTCGGAGTTTGTCGAGCGTTTGAAAGAGCGGGTAAACGATGTAAAACCACGGCAGGTCAGACACCATGGTACGAAGAAAACTTTTGTATTTAAGGAACTTTTTACGTCACCGTATGTTTTCTTACGTCATGATGCGGTTAGAGGACCGTCTCAACCACCGTACGATGGACCATACAAGGTGCTTGAACGGGGTGACAAAACTTTTACAGTCTTAATTAATAATAAACGGGTAAGAGTTTCTATTGATAGACTGAAACCCGCTTTTGTTGTTTCGGATGATATTGAGAGATATGCCGAAGAAACAGAAGTCGATCGCGAAATAGTCATCGAAACGGAGACTCGTATTCCGCGACGCGACGTTGTAACGCAAGAGCGGTCCGACGTTCCAATGCAGGAGCGACGCGAAGGAGTGACGCAGGAACAACGTGACGTCGTTACGCAAATGCCACGTAGCGATATTCAAAATCGCGAAAATCGTAGTGGTATTACTACGCGCTCAGGTAGAGCAGTTCGTTTCCCAGACCGGTTTCAAGCCGGGTTTAATTGAATTTTTTGTACAGTTAGTATAAGTTAGTTTTACAACTTAGGTTTATTGTTTAGTTTTAGGAGTTAGTTTTAAGTCATTAGTTGTAGATAGATTTATGCGTAGTTGTATAAGGATTTTCAGGGAATGTTCACCCTAGTTGGTGTTAGATTCGTAGTACTGTTGGAAAAAGATGAACCTTTAATTTGGGGTTTCTTTTTTCTCAAGCGTTATCTCTGGTAAGGGGGTACTGTAGCGTGCGTAGCTTCGGATTTCGAGCGGAGCAGAAGGCGACCAGGTAGGGTCGTAAAGTTCAACGGAAAGTTTCGTAGCCGTTGGATTTTTGCCAGGCGACGAAACCTCCCCTGTCTTCAGGACTCGGGGTTTTTCCCATTTTTTGAACGCGCTACGCGTTTTCTTCGGTAAGGGAAGGAAAGCGACCGTTGACCAGCATTTGGGCTACGAGTTAGCGTCTTGAGCGGTAGTGCTTTTCGCCCGTTACGTTTTTAACTCTCTACAGAAGTTTTTGTGTTACCTTCGTGAATAAACATTTTCTTTGTTGAGTTTTATCTAGACGTGTAATCAATTATTACCCTCACGTATATCACCTCACTCTCATGGTTAAAATAAATTATTCTAACACTTATAACGTTTACCACCGTATTCCGCGTGGAATTTACATCCTTTTCTACTAACAAAATTTCTACTAAAAAATTTGTTGACTTTTTCTATTACCGGTAATTCGGAAAAATTTGCAAGTACAACTGGTTTACCGGTATTTTTTTAAGGCATTGAAAATATAACATTTTGACTCTGGAATACGATTATGCAAAAACTATTAAAGTTACAACAAAAGTTTTTATACGAAAATGGTACTTACTTATCTGACACTTAGGGGAGACCGGGGATAGTTGTTACAGAGTCAGGTTGTTACAAAGCAGTTTAAATTTTTTTCGCTTGGACTATCACTTCGACGATGAAGTGGCTGATGTGTCTCAACCATACATAGTTGTGTATGTTGTTTGTTTGTAGTCGGTTCACGCGTTGTCACTTTATTACAGTTTTTTGTGTTTTCGGTACTATTAGTAACTTTTCTCTTTCTACTTCAATCTTTTCTACCGAACAGACAGATAAATGTATGTAAATTAATATTACCACGTTTGAATCAGTGTTCCTTTAGCTACAGATTGGCACCAAGAACATAAGAATACACCAAACTGGTATGAACTTTATAGCTTTTTATACACAATGGTGTCAACCGGGGCAAGTTGTTACACAAGACAAAGGGCATGTTGTTACAATGTGGATTCCGTGCATAAAGAGTAAAAGGGGGCACATGAGAAGTGTGCGAAACGTAAAAATTACTTTTATGTGTGCATTAATCGTATGAAACGGACGACGATAATTAGTGCAACTGATTTCAGTAGTTTTTTATTATTTTTAAAATAGATTTTGTATTGTATATTTATTATAATAGATTCTTACCATTAATAAGTTTACTTCTGTCTAAGAAAATATAATTATATTACTCATAATAAGCCTCGTTTCGTAAAATGTAATCCTGTAACAACTTGCCCTGTATTGTGTAACAACTAGCCCCTACTCGGGGCACGTTGATACAACATGTCTCGACCTTCAAAATGGCTTGTTTCAAAGTCATGGTTTTCGTTTAATTACATGCGATAGCGGTCATCGGTAGAGGAAAGAACGTACTTTAAGTGAGAGTCATTGATAGTATTGAATATGGAATGCAAAAAAAATAAAAAATAAAAAAATAAAAAGTGTAGCAACTAGCCCCGGTCTCCCCTATTGAGCCACAACAGTTTCGCTGTTTGTCAAATAATATTCAGGTTATTAATACAAAATGAGAAGTGGACAAAGTGTTACAACCGTCCCCGACTCCGGGTCGGTTGTATTACTGCATGGAGTCGATAGTAGCACAAAATTCACCTTACAAAATTAAAATAACTTAAGCAAAAAATTGATATAATATAAGCAAAAATTTGAGGGTATTCCTTGCGGTATACCGGTAAGTCGTGTTTCTAATTTATTCGAAGTTTGTAAAGATGGAGCTGCACTCTTCTTGCTGCAAGATCGTCAATTATGAAAAGTTGAAAATAACGTTGAATTCTTCGCAATTCAACTCCCCCGTCCTCCAGTTTCGTTTCAACACTGACAAGTGAGTCGAAGGACACGCTTCTTCCTTCCATGGAAGCATCACTTCCTATAAACACTCAGGACTATGAGTTACCCAGCGTGTTAACACTACCTACCCCCAAGAGGTCCGCGGATAGATTTCAGGATATCCAAGAATTTGAATCTGGAAACAGAAACGTACATCTACTAGCTGTTCCTTTAAGGATGTATCGGACCTATCTTCAAAATGGTACTAAGTTGATGAAAAATTGTGAGATTGATCTTTTTCATCTTCCTGATGTGCTCCAAAAATTTTAAATGAATTCACTAAACGATTGCTGAGTTACAACGATTTTAATTTCCACTGATTTTACACGTACTCTTATGGAAAGAAACGATTTTGCCAGAGAAACCAGCTGAAAAAATGTTGGAGAAATGGTACCAATGTTTTCAATTTTTTTGTACATGTAGTATATGGATAGATGAAAATAACTTCCGAGTTTCAATTGTTTTCACTACACCGTTATAAAGAAATTAATTCTAACTTGAGAAAATTGCGAAGGGTATTTTCACTGTCAAAAGTTTAGCAAAATAATGCTTGAAAAAGCATTTATAAAGTAAAAAATACCTTTCTAGGAGTGAAAATAAGACTCCAACTGTCGTTCGAGTTCCTTACATCCAGATTTACTATGCGTAAGACACAGATATTCAAGTATTTCCAATTTCATATACTTTTGCCTAATATTATACGTCCGATAATCACGAGTATAGCGAAGAAACGGCAGTAGTATCAGGCACCAGGTCAGACAAAGGGACGAGCGTGAAGAAAATGGTCTAGGACCCCTGTCTGGAACGGTGAATGTCTCCCGAGTAACGAGGCCGGGGCTGGGATGACCGAGTGAAACGCTGTCGGCGACGATTGCGTCAACAAGTTCCTTTGAAAGTGCTCTGCTACTCGAAGAGGAAAGAGCGGATTATCCTGGCGCGGAACGGGCACAGTCGCGGTAACAGGGAAAAAGGAAAGGACGTGAAAGGACGAGCGGGCCCCAGCGTCCACGGCAATGAATGTGGGTTTTTGTGATCTCATTGCAACAGACGGATATCTAACCCGTGGCCAGACTCTGCTCAGACGGAAAGCATCCTCGGCATGCAGGCCCGCGTACGCATGAATACGCGCGAAGGCGAGCGTGCGGCTTTTTAATCTGCACACTCATTGCTGCGTATGCATGCGCGGCACAGTGACATCATCGGGACCAACCTTCCGCTTAAACGATGGCTGATGAAAAGGGAACACGATCCCCGAGGTCGTAACAAGATTCGAGCGCTGATACCGGCACAAGACACGTAGCCAATTCGAAATTCTAATCGGGCTTGTTACGTGGTTCGGACGGCACAGAGAGATTTAAACGATGCAAAGGGGGAGCAAAATTCGAAGGGTAGTTACTGATACTGCGATAGTTACCGGAACGCGTGACGCGCAGATTTCGTTGGCCTAGAAATTTCAGGTTACCGCTGCTCCAGTAATTAGTCTGACTAATAATGAGGATACAAGACTATGGTGGATTTCAATAGGGAATCAAGGTCCTCAGCGAGGAGATAGACGCGTTCCAAACAATTTCGAGGTTTCTTGGTCGAAATTAATCTTTGTCCGCGTACTCCAACAACGAAAGAGGGACCAAGAGCCCTCGGCCCTGTAGAATATTGGCGGGCGCGCCTTGTGTTGGTCGCGATACGACGGCTTACGTGGCCAGGGTTTCGCGATAGGAAAAGCTGGAGAGATATGAGAGGGCCATCTGGCAATTGTTGCGCTGGTAGAGATTCTTGGAAGACATTGGGCCCAGGGTCAAGGAGGGTAGGGGGGAGGTGGGATGAAAGGAACATTTTTGTTTAGGATCACATAGTAAAAAAACTAAATAACCATTTGAGTTGTAATTGGTAACATTAGAAAGGCCAGTTATCTGGCTATAACAATATATGGTTCTATTAAGCTTCTCTCTATATTTACATGTCAGACTTTTCGTTTTCTAAAAAAGTGTTTTGTCTCTTTCATAAATTGGCTGTATTGAAAGGGACATAGGTGTTTATGAATGGGACAGTGTCATAAAACCAGATAATATTATTATCATTTTTTTAATTATTCTTTATGCAGGTACTGAAATCATAGTAGCTATTTTAATTTGTAATAGAAACTAAAAACTCAACAGTTAAGCTTATGTAACTAATTGATCTTAATAGCTATAAATAATGAATTGTCTAATAGCATCCTAACCTGTTTTTTAGGTGGCATATTTTCACTCAAACAAGTGAAGAATAGTATGGTTTTGAAGGGGACAGGTATGAAAGGGACGTCCCCTTCATAAATTTTTGTTGTGTCACTTTCATAAATAAGGCACAAAAATTGAAAATCTAATTCCTACAATTATAATATGAAACAAAAAGGATCGGATATACGATATCGTTCTTAAATAAATACCTGTTTAGATGCAGTAATAGAGAAATCAGTCGCTGATAACAGCACTTCACAAAACAGTTCAAGGAAATACGAAAAATTTTACTTTGAACCTCAAGAAAATTCAATCGTGTATTTCTGTCGTCATAGGTACGATACCGTACACTGGGGGAACATTGGCAGGTTTTTGAAACATTTTGTTATATAATGTAAAAATTAGCATGTTTACATTTACTTTAAGTATCCTATCATAACATTGTACATTTTGTGATTGTACTACAAGTGTAAAAGTTGATAAAATTCTTGTCCATTTTCTACTTTAATACATGTTAAAATCCAGCCGGTACGGGGTAACATTGGCACATCAGATAAATAGTATTATCAGGTGAAATTTTACTTATTTAAAGTCAGTAAGATATATTGACACTAAAATTTGTTTATTCTATTTTATTTTTTACTTCTTAACTAAAATCTAATTGTAACATTGGCACATCGTATAAATAGCATTAACAGGTTAAGTTTTACTAATCTGAAGACAGTAAGATAAGTTATTAATACGTAACAATGTTACCTATAATAAAATCTCGATCTCGAATACAAATTTATATGTTCATGCGTATAGCTGCCAATGTAACCCCGGCGTATGCCAATGTTACCCCGTGCTGCCAATGTTCCCCCAGTTTTACGGTAGCAGCTTGAAAGGGTCTAGCAGGAGAAGCATGGGCAAACGGCCCCCACGCCGATTCCTGGAGTTGTTATTTTTTAAACAATGCTCCTTGCCTAAAAAACCATTGTGTAAAGTTTTAAATCACTACCCCCCCCCCCCGTTTAAGGGTAATACGGGGGTAAACGCCCTTAACGTTATTATTTTTTATCTCGGTTAGTACTTAAGATATTTGAATGAAAAAAAAACGAAAATATAGCTACTTACTAAATGTACTTCATATATTTTTTTCAAAATTTTAAATCCTATATTAAGGATAGAAAAAAATAATTAATTTTTTGGGGGTGGTTTTTGGAAACAACCCTTTGAGTGACAACCTCCAAAAAATCAAGAATAATACTCTATTATCGATCTATTATATAAAAAATCCTGGAGATGGCCGAGATGGTGGAACATAGTTAAATAATTTAAAGAAGATTATTATATTATATGTTAGAAAAATTACCCTTGAAGGTAGAAAAGATGCTAAGGAAGCACGCTCCAGGACAGTTCTGGGGTAAGTGCCGTGTGGTTCATCACAGTCCTCTTACCAGAAGGCAAAACCTTCCCCACTCCGTGACCAGATCCTCCAGGAACAGAGTCCCTATTCTTTGGTAATACGGCGTCGGGCCGATTGCCATTCGCATAGTCTTTATCTTACTCTAAACAACCAATCCTTCGACACCCGATGGCTACGAGACCCAACGCGGTCAACAGCCATCGCCCGTCGCCAGGTCTGTTTAGTCTCACGTACTCTCCAACAATACCGCGCGCAGGCTAAGTCCCTGCCATAAATCCTTAAAGGCAAGCCAGCATGGGGCTATCCGCCTTTGACCTCACCCTTAAATTTGGTGACGCTAACATATAAATATGAAGGGTTTTGTGACGAGAAAGAGTACTTGTCGCGAGCCTAAGCACGTGTTATTTAAATGCGAATGGACGAAACGATTGGGGTTCGTTTGGGAGATCGAAGTGTGAAGGTGAAGGTAGCTGTGGAACAACGCGTATGCACTAAATACGAATATTTTCCGGATATTAACAAGGCCTATATTAAATTCATCCTAAGAAAAACCTCGTTCCGCGCAGGTATGATTCTGAAGAGGCGCTGATTGGTCCGACTCCCCACTTAACCGCCTACGTTTTTCTCCGTCTTACCGCCTGTTACGTCTCGGTCAACCGTTCCGCAGCCTGTGTCGGGTCCGTAGGCAGTAGTCGGGGCTGCGCAGATCGGTCACAAAACGGTATGGGCGTAAGGTTTTTCTTCGGATGAATTCAGTATAGCAGGTTAACCATGGGCAAAATTCCCCCACGCCGATTCTTGGAGTTGTTATGATATTTTTTAAACAATGCTGCTAGCCTGAAAAACCATTATGTAAAGTTTTAGATCGCTACTCCCCGTTTAAGGGTAATACGGGGGTAAACGCCCTTATCGTTATTATCTTTTTATCGGTTACTAGTTAAGATATTTAAATGAAACAGGAGCGACAAAATAACTACATATTAGCTGTAATTCATATATTTTTTTCGAATTGTAAATCAATTATTACTCGTAGAAAAAATAATTTATTTTTTGGGGGTGGTTTTTGTAAACAACCCTATAAGTGACAACACCTTGACGTGATAATCGCTTAGTTGTTTGAACCTATCGAAGGTACAATCCGTACTTAGTCAGGCGTATTTTGCTGTCTTTCCCCTGTATTCCCCTTTGCGTTTACCCCTGTATTACCCGTACATGGGGGAGGGGGGAGTCTAACTTTATATAATGGTGTTTCAGGCTAGGAACATTGTTTAAAAAATAACAACTCCAAGAATCGGCGTAGGGGCCCTTTGCCCATGCTTACCTTGCTAGGCCTTATTAAAATCCGGGAAATATTCGTATTTAGCGCATGCGTGTTATTCCACAGCTACCTTCACCTTCACACTTCGATCTCCCAAACGAACCGCAATCGTTTCTTCTATTCGCATTTAAATGACACGTGCTTAGGCTCGCGACAAGTACTCTTTCTCGTCACAAAACCCCTCATATTTATAATATAATGATCTTCTTTAAATTATTTAACTATGTTCCACCATCTCGACCATCTCTAGGATTTTTTATATAATAGATCGATAATAGAGTATTGTCGTCACTCAAAGGGTTGTTTTCAAAAACCACCCCCAAAAAATTAATTATTTTTTTCTACCCTTAATAATAGATTTAAAATTTAGAAAAAATATATGAAGTACAGTTAGTAAGTAGCTATATTTTCTTTTTTTTTCATTCAAATATCTTGAGTCGTAACCGAGATAAAAAATAATAACGTTAAGGGCGTTTACCCCCGTATTACCCTTAAACGGGGGGGGGGGGTAGCGATCTAAAACTTTACACAATGTTTTTTCAGGCAAGGAGCATTGTTTAAAAAATAACAACTCCAGGAATCGGCACGGGGGGGGGGGGGGCGTTTGCCCATGCTTAGGGGAGACCGGGGCTGGTTGGCACCAGGGGTAGGTTGACTAATTGTTAATAACTTTCCACCGACGTATGCTCTACCGCGGAGCGATTTTCTGTAGAAATAAGTCACTCCTACTATGACATGCATTTATGTCCGACCCCGCGATCGCACGTTTTTTAAAAGTTACCAGCGTTTATCGAAAAATTGGCTATGTAAGTAAATATGTTTTCTTAAAGATTTTATGTTTTCACGCTCTATATAGTTAGAGTAGAATAAATGTGAAGGGACTATTTTAAAGTTTGTTTATTAAACGACCTATTGAGACTGCGTTTTTGATTTTACATAAATAATTAATGGTTATATAGAGTATTGAAGTCAAAATGATCGTTCGGGGCTGGTTGACTAATAACGTCCGGGGTTACATGGCTAAGCTGGTTAACCAACCCCATGCAGTTATATTAGTTTATTACGAACTTTTCGTTACTAAAGGTTAGTTAATAACTTATTTCACAGAACAATGAGGACATATCAAAGAAAGTCAAATAGAGGTTCAACCTCAAAAGATCTTATAGAACAAGCATGTCGTGAAGTAATTCTTGAAAAGAAAAGCATTCATGCAGCTGCCGTGGAACATAATATACCGTATAAAACTCTGTATAGATATGTACTTTTCTACGAGTGCAAAAATTGCACATCAGATTGCGAAGATAGTAATTAGTTGATAGAAGATGGCGAATGTTTTTATAGTACCTGATATAAGATTTATTTTGCTACTATAAAGGTTTAAATTGTTATCTATTATTAAAAAGTAATAAATATTTTATAATGAAACAACTCTTGTGACATTGTGCTATTTTATTTCCACTCAGATAAGTTGTTAACAACATTTTCTTAACTGATTGCTCCTATAGTCAACCTACCCCATACTGTTAGTCTACCAACCCCGACCACGGGGCTGGTTGACCAGCATGTAAGGTGTTAGAAAAACATTAAAATGCCTTAAATGTTGTCACATTGAGTCAACATTAATAATTTAATCAGATAGCCAAATGTATGCCCTATCAAATATAGTAATCGATTTAATGATATTTCGCCCACATAATTTATTAAAAATCAAAAACTGAAAAATTGGCCTACCAGCCCCGGTCTCCCCTACCCTGCTAGACTCTTTGGCTTGATTACACATGAATAAATGTGGCTACAAAATAAAAACGCTTTTGACCTGGGTAGATCCTTTATCTTTGAGATAACGATCATGTCCCCTTCAATACGTGTCCCTTTCATCCCACCTCTCCCCTACCCTGGACGGCTCAGGAGGACAGTCGAAAGACAACCGCAGCCGAGTCCGCATTCCTGAGATTAGCGTTCAAGCAATCGTTTTCTTGTAACTTTTTCCAACACCCCCAAATTCAATCCCTGCGCCCAAATTTCCAAAGTCATCCCCTCGAAGCTATCCCTCGATGATCCGACTGTTCCGCTGCCACGTTGCACGCTCCGGCTCTCGCGACACGGGCTAATTCTCCTGCGGCGTGCATGCCACGGCGGAGCGTGGGCGGTAAGGGGCGGGTGGGAAGAGGGAGGCTGCCCTCCTTTGCGGGCTGTGTTTTGTAACGCGACGGGAGAATGCCAGGAAGGACCGGCGTAGTGAATGGAGAACGCATAGGATTTATGGTAGGCTAACGGATTGGGAGAGAACGGAACGGGCAGGACAGAGCGAGGAGGGACCACGTGCGAGCAGAGGAGAGTGCCAGCCCAGAGAGTACGTGGATGGTGAAAGAGTGGCGAAGATGGCCGGGGGGAGGTGGTGTAGGCGGAGGTGGAGGAAGGAAAAAGGGGAAAAGGGAGAAGTTGTAGCGGTGCGTTTCGTAAGGGGCGCGGGAGGCAACAGGTGGGAACCCACTGTCACAAATAAATCCAACACAAACGTCCCTACCGTCTAGACGCCGATCCGCTGACTAACCATAGATACCAGATTACCTCATGTTCACTTTCTCTCTTTTTCTCCCTCCCTCCGGTCCCTTTCTCTCTCTTTCTCTCTCTGCCCCCCGTTTTCCTCTGTTCCCTTGCCCCTGGCTCTGTTTATTTTTTCCCCCGCAACGCCGAGGCAGGCGCGCGAGGGACCCGGGGGATGATGGGATGAACGGGCCAAGCGTACGCAGAATAGCTGCGATATAATGTACAGCGCGGCGGAGGAGGAGGTGGAGGAGCGTGAGAAAGATAAGAAAGCTGGCAGATAGAGGCGGCGGGAAGGAGAGGGCCAAGGAACGAGAGACGCATCCGTCCACACGGCTTCAGAGATTGTGCCAGGCGTCGTTACACACGCTCTCGAGCGTAAATGCACTCGCATGTAGCGCGCCGCTGCAGAGATAGGTGCACCGCTTGGCATGCGGGTGCACGGGCGTCAGATTGGCCAGCCGTTGTTGGCCTCTCCGTGCCGTTCCGCAGCGCCGCAGATTGCCTGTTTACTCGGCAAACCATCCCCTTTTTCTCTCCCCTGCTCGACTCGTTTTTCCTCCTCTCCTTTCTTTTTTTTTCACGCAGCCTGATACCCGCATGTTTGATTACCCGCGAATCGCCGCGAATAATCGAGCGTTTCACCGGCTTCCGTTCAGCGGAGACCGCTACTGCGGTCGTGCGCGTCCTCGTGTCGATCCAACACCTGTTACGGGATGTTATTTGGTTCGATGGTATCGCTTTGACCCTCTATCACCGGGCTGCTCAGCGTGTTCGTTAGCTCGCCTCGCTCGTGTACACGGGCTAATTTAAACAAATACTTTAACGCCGGGTTCTAGGGGTAATTTGTGGGTGGAGATTTCATGCGATTGTAGCTGATTGATTTTCCATAGTTTAATTATTAGAGGTGGGAAATTTCAGATTTCATGTGACTGTTTTTAAGTGGCAGCTTGTACTTCGAATTTATTGATCGTCTATTCGTATCTGGTTTGCCTAAGCAAATTTCTGATAATGAACGCAAAGGATTTAACGAGGCAGTATTAACGTTGCTCTTTGATAGACACCCACTGTTTTTCTAACAATAAGCATCTATTGCAGCTTTGCAATTCATGGATTTTTCCACGTTCAGAGTGGCCATAATTCAGCTGCAGTAGTTAAACGTTTCCTGGTTATTGTTCATATTTGAATTCGTGACAGGTCTCGCCGGAGTTTTCCTCTTCGACGTGAATTGAATTCGTGCTTGCTACGTGAACGTAATGCAACCATAAGTGTTTGTGGAACAAGGGGAATCGGAATACGCGGTAATGGAATATTCTCGTGTTGCGAATACGCAGTCGAGTTTGTATACTGACATAATATCGCAGAATGGAATGTTTATTACTCTCCAAAGTAATCGAACACACGCGTAATTAATCAGTGCGCTTTCATTGCGTAACGAAAGTTTACTTTCATTTGTGAGATTAATTGGAGGCTTCTTGTATCGTAATAATTGCGCAGGAAAGGAAAGAGCCATTTACTTTACTCCTGAATTTTCTTGAAACGATTGTTCTTTCTAATCTTCTCGGCGTCATCGACAGTTCCTCTCTCGTTTGCTTAAGGGGGGAGACCACTGTCTCGGTCCGAAATGTAAGTGTGTTTTCGGGAATTTATTTCAACCAAACAACGCAAGTAAATCAATTTATTGCTTAGTATAGTCAATAGTGTATATATCGAAGGGTAAGAAATTTTTTTTTTTAATCAAAGTCATAAATCCGTTTTCTGTATACACTCCGTCAAAATTTGCGCTCCGGAAAAAACATGCTAGTCGCGTTGACAGTGCCCAGGCCATATGGTTAATCGGAATTCAAAAAAATAATAATATTTAAAAACTAGAAGCTTACCTCTATTACGTGACGATCGCAAAATGTCAAAATTGTAAAAAATAACAAAATGGCGGACCACTAAAAAAAAGTCATGTTTTCGGGGTACAAAATTGGGGAAATGTTAAGGAAAGTGTCCTATGGTTTATCTGAAACACAAGAAGGAAAAGTGATTCCTAATCTGCATGAACGTGGTTATCTATGGAACTAGAACAATTGAGAAAAATAAAAATTGTTAAAATGGCAGCCTTTTGAAAAAAACGTCCAAAAATCGCAGGGAATTATTTAAATAAAAAAAGGATGGTAATGGATACAGCCATAATCCTAGTTCCATAGATAGCCATGTTCATGCAGATTAAGAATCCCTTTTCATTCTTGTGTTTCAGATTAACCATAGGACACGTTCCTTCAACGCCAGCACGAGCCGTTTTTTTCAACGTTCTTCAATCGACGTTCTACACACGTACATTTTTTTGTATAGCCTCATAAAAATTTGTAATAATACTTAAAAGTACAATAAAACAACTTGCCAAATTTCAAATAAATCTGTTCAACAGTTTTTTTTATAAAAAATTCGCAAATATCACCTACTTTTTCGTTCCCATAAGACAGACCCCCCCCCCTTAAGTTCCAAGACTGGTGTAAAAAATGAACATTATTTTAAAAATAATACAACTTAACTATGTTCCCCTTTAAAGTACTCCCTTTCCCTATACCAGGGTTGTCTAACTGACGACTCACGAGATGCCGGGGGCTCCTCCGCCTTGCGGCCACGCTGACGATCGCAGTCGAATTCGTCCGTCCCTACACAGACATAAATACATTCGATTGCTACGGCCGGCTACGGCCATACGTTTACATATAATTATAATTAATACGACAATACGAATTGATATATACTTACTTTTACTCGTCTCTGTGAATGTGAACGCGCCATTGAGTCCGCGTCATATTATTGACAAGGGATGGTATATGCACATCAATTTTTGTTATGGGTATCCTTAACAGCGAAGATAATGAATGGTCCGCTAATCTTGACCGATATTTACTTTTTATTTTTGTCATAACGGAAAACGCACTTTCGCATCTGTATGTAGAACCAAACATTGATGAACGAACGGATCTGCTTGCAAATTACACAATGCAACTCGATAATACATTTCTTGGTCTTCGCTGTTAAGGATATATCAGTTCGTATTGTCGTATTAATTATAATTATATGTAAACGTATGGCTGTGGCCGGCCGTAGCAATCGAATGTATTTATGTCTGTGTAGGGACGGACGAATTTTACTGCGATCGTCAGCGTGGCCGCAAGGCGGAGGAGCCCCCGGCATCTCGTGAATCGTCAGTTAGACAACCCTGCCCTATACCATTGCGGGAAACAATTTTGTAAGTCTTCTAAGGTGAGGCTGCGAGGCTGCGTAAGGTTGCCGTTTTTGCCTGTACCTGTTCTAAAATCTCAAAACGAATACCTTTCAGCGGTTTCTTTAGTTTTTGACAGAGCCGCCCTTGCCGGGGCCCCGCGCTTAGGGACTTCATTTTGTAAAAATTAAACGAATTAAGTATAATTGTCAAGGTATCAATTTTTCTAGAAAAGATTTTCGGCTAGCCTAAGTGACGCATGAAGTAGAGACGTAAGGTTATCTGTTTTCAATTAGATGTTTTCAATAATATCGATTTTTGCCCTGGGCCCCGTAAACTCTAAGTACAGCTCTGATTTTTGGGAATAGCCAAACGTCGCAAGGGGCTAAATCCGGCCAATACGGTGGGTGGTTAAGTACAAAAATTGTTTCACAGAAAGAGCATTGTGGGCCGGCGCGTTGTCTTCGTGAATGATTCAAGGTGGATTTACACCATACAGCACGGACCGGCACGGTCCGTCACCGGCACGACAAAACATTGTAAAAACATTGTCTACGACACGAACCGACGCCAGTCGTCATCGTCGCGAAGAATGTTTTGCCGGTTCGTGACGGTCCGTGCCGAGACGTGTCGTCGCTGGTCTGCCAGTGTAAATCAGTAAACGGCAGAGACCGCATGCAACAGAGGATGGATTGCGAAAAATTGATAGAGCATGTTAAGTTATGTGTGCCGTTGTATCATCTTAAATACAGCAATAGTGGGTTGAATCCATTTTAGTAATTCAAAAAATTTGCATTGCAGCATTCTAAAGTATTGATAAAACTTATCGTCGCATTTTAGTAAATCTTTAAATCAAGTCCAATACTCTCCTTCGTCATTTCTCTTTTTTAGTATTGGATATACCCAAATTCTATCTCGCTTTTTTTGCTGCGGCATCCTCTTCGTCTAAAAGTAAGGCTAGAAGAACCAATTCCTCGTCACTGTCTGATCCGTCCATTTCGACTGCTAAACGTGAACTGCCGGACTGTTGCCGGAGCAGTGTAGACGCAAGCATAATATTACGTGCCGGTGACGGACCGCGCCGTTGCCGGTACGTGTCGGTCCGTGTTGTATAGTGTAAATCCACCTTCAGGCATTGTTCTACCACAAGTCCGGACGTTTCTTCCTTATACGTTACCTGAGATCCTGCAAAACCACCAAGTAATAAGCCTGATGAACCACGTTTTCGTCGGGTTTTGAAATGTTGCAACACCCTTCGCGTTCATCATCTTCGATTGCTTCCCGGCCCTCGGAAAATCTCCAATACCACATAAAATCCACTGAACGTGACATACAATTACCCTTGCAAACATCTTTCAACAGTTTAAGACATTAGCTGGCCACACACGGGGAGGTTTCCCCGCGGTCTTCAACTGTCGCGTTTCAAGTCTGCGGACTTAACTTCATGTTAGTGGTGCATGTCTATGATCGATTTATACCGTCACGGTTCTCCTGACAAACTTCAATCGCGTGACAAAACCGTTGTTCAACATTAACGCGCAGTTTTTGTCAGCAGATAAAAACCGACTCCGTTCGAGTCTGCATGACAACTGAGAAAACTTTCAGCAACACGAAATTCCACAGTTTCGATCAAATCCCCGGATAAACCAGCGGTTTTCATCCATTAACACGTAATTTTATATGTGACCGATTTATCCAACGTGATTTGTCTGTGAACTTACGTCGTATGTCAGTGGATATTTGCAGTTTTGATCTGCCGCAGATTTTGATCGCAGGTTTGTCCGCGACGGTTGAAGACCGCGGGGAAACCTCCCCGTGTGTGGCCAGATATTCTGTCAGAGTTTTCTTAAGTTTCACTAGAAACTTAAAATCCATACATTGTTCAATTCTTTCATTTGCTATGAATGCGGGTACAATGCACTAAACCAATCAACTTACAACGACGGTAATAGTCTCTCCATAGAGGACACTTCAATTACCATCCCAGGTAAATCGCTATGGGGGGTGAAACCTGGTCACACGATGCCCAGTCTTAGAACGTCACTTTCACGATTACCCAGCACCATCCAAACAGACAGAACGAGAATCCACCTGGACTCTGCATGCCCGTGGCTTTCCGTCCAGCATCCACCAACGAAAAAGTGTCCCTGCGAAACCGTCGAACGCAACGGACGGCGCGCGAGGCGAAAAAGTCACGGGGCGGAGAGATTAGCGAAAAATGCCGATGCAAAAAACGAATAATAGAGGCTGGGGCTGCGGAGCAGCCGAGTCCCGGAACCGGGCCCTGCCATACCACCGATACCCCAGGGAGAGACACGTAGAGACGGAACGAAATTAACCGGAGCTCAGCCAGGAGGAACCGGACGGACGCGAGCGCATAATGCTGTGCACACAGGACGGGGCCGGCTGCACACGTGCGCGCATAACCACGTCGTCGGTTTACCAGTCTGTCCAGCGGTGTGCACACCCACACAGAGTGGCAGACATGTCCCTCTCTCTCTCTCTCTCACCCTGTGTTTTCCCCTGTGTGTACATACACGTCCGGTAATGTCGACTGTCCGCAACGTTAGCCGGCTAGGAATCCAGCCAGGAGCGGTCGATCGGTCTAGACGCGAGGTGTGCGTACACGTCGCGCGCGGTGCACACTGTCCCGTGGCACAATCGGCCAGTGCAGCGGCATACAAATATGTGCAACGAGAGATCTATTAATTACAAGCAGCGGCAGCCGGCTCTGACTCGTATCGACGAGCGCGAACCGCCCCGCGATCCGCGCGTGGAACGGGAACGGACGTGACGAGACAGAAAGAACCGCTGGGCCTGGCATTATTGCGCATGATTGAAGTCCCTTTGGCTCCTTTGATGAAATGATTGATCGGATGATTAAACGCCACGACGTTCGCCTAGTCCAATTAAGAGCGCGTTTCAGCGGCCCGGTCGCCGTTTTTCATGCGGAGGATCAATGGGCCGCTGACGAGAATGTTATTTAATTTGCCTGGGCCGCGCGCTCCTGCATCTGGTTGGGTTAATTAGAGAAGACGCACGCCCGCCGTGGCAGGCCGCTTTTCGACTTCCCCGCGGAACCGTTAGTGGGTCGGCGTCATTTTCGTGGATAGTAAAATTCCTTAGGGTAGATTCCTGTAGGTAGCAATTTGCTCGAGTCCTGTTTTGATTCACTTCTCAGTGGCGAGGGTAGCGTATTGTGGTGGGCGCGGTTGATGAGGACGTTAAGTGATTATTTCTTACTCTGGGTCTCCACCAAGACGAACACGAACAAAAACATTGTTCGCGAACGTTTTCCTTTGTTCTTGTCGTGTCCACACCGCCGCAAATAGAACAAAACATTCACATAGGATTCATACGCTGAGTTTTGTGCATGTTTGCGGCGGAGTGGACAAGACTAGAACAGACGAAAACGTTTGCGAACACTGTTTTTGTTCGTGTTCGCCTTGATGGAGATCCGGGGTTAGAGTATTGACTTCTAGGGTCGCCGTGAGTCCTCCTTGATTTCATAGCTCTGAGGACATTAGGGGGCTGCAATTGGATCGTCTCTTTCGTGGTATTAACCCTTTAAGGCCCAGACACAATTCTCGACGGAAAAAAATGAATTCTTGCGATTAGTTAACTGAAAAATTGTCCCAAAACATGCACTGCCCTCTTTAGTTAAAATGTCCTATCTAGCATTTTGAAACAACCGAGAAAACTGAGGTTTTATCATTTACTTTGTACAATATTTATTTTCCTTCATTCAAATTAAAACATGTTGTCATTATTTTGTAATAGCCTAATATAATTTTTTGTAATAGGTGTATTGGTAGGGAATGTATTATTAACGTACCAATTAATTAATTGTTTTAGATAAGATATTTTAACCATTTTAAAAGAAGTTAGGTTAAATACATTAAACTGTTTATAAATCTTTACGAAGCACGTAGAGTTTTCTAACTTTACTTAAAAGGTAAAAGACGGGTGGAACTTCAAATATTTCAACATATCTCAAAAAATGAAAAAATGCTAGATAGGACAGTTTAACTAAGGAGGGCAGTGCACTTCGTCGTTGTTTTCCCAAAAATGCCAGTCGAAATATGATATTCTCGATGTGACGTATACGACAAACTGGGCGTGTACGGATTAAAAAAGCGATTTTTTTTTCATAAATCAAACTTTACAAGCATTATCATTTTAGTATAACAATTAATTTACACGTATCTACCAAATAAAATGTAAAAAAAATTATTTTACCCTCAACTGTTTAAAGAAAACTAGAGCAAAGTTTCAGGATTTCGAAAAATGTCCAACATGCATTCGCCTGAAACGTTTCCATGGTTACTGTAAACATTATTTACAGCGGTAAAAGCATCAGTGGCTTGCATCTCGGAGCCATTTAGAGAACTGAACCGTTTTGGGACCCAAAATTATTGACCATCGATTTTTTGTATACGTCTGAAAGTGATGAAAATGATGTTAAGGCTCTCACAACGCCTCGCCTTGGCGCAACTTTTTTTCGCACTCACATCTAGCGAGCCTCGGCGCGTGCCGCCGCCTCGGTTTTTCCGTACCTGAAGCTATCTGAGCTTGCTTCGGTTCATGTGTTTGGTCAGTTGCTCAGAGAACCTCTCCCTCTGCGGTGGCATTGCATCCGCTCACACCGAGGAAGAATCCGCGGCTCGGAGTCGCGCCGAAACGTGGCGAGGCGCAGTGTGAGTTAAATTGTTAAATTACATAAAAAAAGCATAGGAAGAATAAAATGAGCCGAGGCGAGGCGTGGCTTTGAGCTGCGATTCTTCTTCGAGAATATTTTGAGGAAGAGAGGCGAGGCGAAGCGAGGCGTAGTGAAAGCCTACCTTTATAGTCACAAAATGGTCACTTGGGGTTCACTGCACCCCAGCGTCATTTTTCAGTTACCATTTTCATATTTTTTAATCTTTCAACTTTTGACTGATAAGTGTACATTCCGAATACTCATATAATCATGCTCTAATAGTCTTTTTCTAGAAATGTAAATTTTGATATGATGAAATGTGTAGTTGAAGTAAGCGATTGTTTATTTTTTTTATTTTGGCGATAAATCCCCTTTGGAAATCGTAAAGGCGCGATATGTGAACTCGAAAAGTGCCTTTGGGGTGCGATACACCCCGTGTGACCACAAAGGGTTAACGAATGAAAAGTTGGATTTACTTTTCACGTCAGTGAAGCAAGTGACGTGTTCCCCAAGTCCTCTTCCACGTTACGACTGTGTGTGGCGAAAGCTTGTCTTCTGGTTAAAAAAAACTTTTCAGCCACTCCTCTTTCTGTTGGTGTCAAACAATCTCTGTGAATGGAGGGAAACAAGGCATTTAAATGGTATTTATGGCCGGCTCGAATTAGTGGGGCGGAAATCCTCCGTTCATCCGGATCAGACACGGTCCCATTAAACCCCGGATATGAGTTTCCATGGCGCATGCAAGATGCACCGTGCCTCGGTTTAACGAGGCTTCGTGTAAAGTACACAATCGAGTAATGTACCATTGCATAATTAAGGATCCAGGCCTGCGCGCAACCATTTCACAAAACCAGAAATGTATTAGCAATTTCTGCCTGCCACTGTTACCATTATCACGCCGGCTAAATCTTAACGCGATATCAATGGGAAGTAGTGCAATACTTTCATCACCATTGCGTATCCCTCGATTCGATATTGAAGCGAAGGAAAAGAACACGGGATGGAATGTATTCAAAATTTATCGCGCCATCAATTTTCCTACAACTAACAAGGAAACATATCTCCGCAGATTTGCAGAATAGTGAGAAATATTTGACACGTATTTTTTGTTATCGGCAATCGTCCATGTTGAAGGGGTGAAATAAAGACAGCCCCTAAAGTTGGAAGTCGAAAGCATATTTTCCGGAATATTTCACGAACTATTATGCGTAGGACAATTTTCTATTGAAGAATGAGATTTTAAAACCGAATCACTCCCTGCTCAGTTTAGAAAAATTTCAGTAAATACGTTTCGACCCCCAACTTTGGGACTCTTTTCCTTTTTCCATCCTCCCCATATAAAATATTTCCCGTCGACTGTCCTTCAACAGTCGCCGGTCTCTGAGACATTAGATCCCTGGACTGTGACTAAATACTTGCCATTATTCAGTTCTCCAAGGACCCCATTAGCACGATCCCGCGCGATTACATATGCACGGTACGAAGGCCGACCGTTCTGGCGTTGCTGCAGGGAACTCGTTCCTTAGCTCGGCCGCCGATCAGCCGTTTCGTTAACGTTTTTATCTCGCGGCGTCTGCGACGCTGAGCGACGCCTGCCGTCGGTGCCCTCCGGCGCGGGGATCTCGATCGATCGGATCGGAAATTTGAAAAGAGCCCAGCACCCTCGTTCCCCCTTCGTCGCCGTCGATGCATGCAGCCCTCCTGCCGTCGCGATTATTCCCCGGTGCTAGATACGTTGTTGAAACGGCGTCTCGTCGGAGGTGCATATCCTGGCGGTAGTCGAAGTAGAACCGACGTATCGCCTGGCGCGCACCACGCGTGATAGGTCGGTTCTCCTATCGTCGCCAGACGGCTTCCGTCTGGGTAAACACACGGACGGTACCGAGCAGCCTGGCTGGCAGGGCTTACCGACTACCTAGGGCCATCCATCACAGGCTTATCGCGCGACCATGCTCGCGCGCGGTCAGGACGTGCGGGCCTCTCCTCTCTGTGTCTGGTTTGGTCTGGTCTGGCCTGCCCGTCTGCCTTCTCTCTCTCTCTCTCTCTCTCTCCCCTCCCTCTCCCTCTCCCTCTGCCTCTGCCTCTCCCTCTGCCTCTGCCTCTGCCTCTGCCTCTCCCTCTGCCTCTCCCTCTGCCTCTGCCTCTCTCTCTGCCTCTGCCTCTCCCTCTCCCCCTCCCCCTCCCCCTCCCTCTCCCTCTCTCTCTCTCTCTCGCTCTCTCTCTCTCTCTCTCTCTCTCACACCCTTCCTCCCCTTCCTCCCCTGCCCCTCGCCGTAAAGCCGTCAAAGCGTGCATGTGCAAGCGGAATGCAGCACGTAAGATCACGTCTGCCCGACTGTCTGCGCGCCCCTGCCCTGGCCCAACGATGAATCGGCGTGCGCGTTAACCTCGCCTGCAATTGACCGATAAAGTGGTCGAACAGTTGTTAAGGAGACGCGAAAAGGACGAGGAGAGGAGTGGAGTCCCAGGGGGATGAGGGACCTTCGCCTTGAGAAGGGCGAGGGTTAACGTGGGCCGTGGTGGAGGGAAGCTGGAGCACAGACGGAGATAAGAGTATACGCGAAGGGGGGTGAGATAGTGGTGGGATTGTAATAGAGTGTATTCAAGGCGATCTAGACGGACGATCGAAGAATTTAGGGGAGCCTTGCAGTCACGAGTGGTCGGACAATTGATCGGTTAAGATGGAGGTCTTTGTGCCGGTGAGACGGGGTTAGGTTGTTTGTTTTGTGTCTGTGTTTTACAGGGGATAGTCGGCGCTGACTAACCTATCTGCAACTTTGCAGTAGCGTTATGTGCGGAGTATTACTGCTGCTGAGATTACTCGATAGAGACTGATAGCGATTCAGTGCACTAGATTAGCGACGAGACGAGTTGCGCTCTGCTTTGCGGGGAAATCGGGATTCTTTATATATTCGTGTTTTCTTTGGTATCGGTCTGTGGATCTGTAAGGTAAAAGTACCAATAACTGGACACTTAAGGATATCAAAGTTGTATCCCAGATAGCACACGACGTCTTTAAGACGTCCATTTTACGTCTGTTTTTGGTCTGAACGTCTTAGACCATATTAAGACGTCTTTAAGACGTCTGCGCGGAGACATTTCTAAGACGTCTGGCTACAACGTCTTTAAGACGTCTGCGCGGAGACATTTCTAAGACGTCTGGCTACAACGTCTTTAAGACGTCTTTAAGGTGTCTGTACCAGGCCGTCTTTTAAACGACTGAGTGAAGACGTCTTTAAGGTATCTGTACTAGGACGTCTTTTAAATGACTGAGTGAAGAAGTCTTTAAGGTGTCTGTACCAGGACGTATTTTAAACAACTGAGTTAAGACGTCCTTAAGGCGTCTGTACCAGGACGTTTTTTAAATGACTGAGTTAAGACGTCCTTAAGGTGTCTGTACCAGGACGTCTTTTAAATGACTGTGTTAAAACGTCTTTAAGGCGTCTGTACCAGGACGTCTTTGAAACGACTGTGTTAAGACATCTTAAAGATGTCTGTGTCAAAACGTCTTTGAAACGACTGTGTTGGGACGCCTTTAAGACGTCTGTGTGGAGACGTCTTTTAGACGACTGTATTATGACGCCTTTAAGACGTCTGTCCTGAGATGTTTCTAAGACGTCTATCCGAGTAAGTGTTTAGGACATCTCTAAGACGTCCATGCCAAGACGTTTTTTTAACCCTTCCTTGACACTCAGGGTGGGAACCACCCATAAGCTGATTTTGACACTCTGTGCCTTCTATATGCAAAATAAATACCTTGTTTTCAAAAGACGACATACAAAAATTTGTTTTCCAAAATATTATATCTGAACAATAACTCTGTACATTTTTAGTTCGTAATATTAAAATTTGCAAAAGTTACAATTTTTTTAAGATTTTCTTCGTGTTTTCTCGACATATGGTAATCTAGAATTTCTTTACAAAAACTGTGATACAATTTTAATAAAAAAACTATTAAAATACATTCTAGATACCTTGAAATTGCCCCACGATTTTTTTCATAATGGTTGGATTCTTTTGATGAGAATGGCAGTCGTTCACAAATTATTCTGGGTGTGAGCCACCCAGGTGTGTCAAATTCGATCGAAAAGGGAGGTGTGTCAACGAAGGGTTAAACAACTGCGTGCAGATGTCTTAAAGACGTATATGTACATAAAGAAGTCATGACTAGGCCGGTTCGCGATGGATAGTACGCGACCGCCAGGTGGCGACCAAGCCGAGCGCTTCTCGCAGGTAGGATACAGCAGTCATGCCTATAAGAGAGCTGGGCAGATCATATACCGTCACTCTCGAGTACCGGCGTTTTTTGATGATGGAAATTTATATTTTCGACTTAATACTTGAATATGCCAAAGAATGTCTCGATCATTCGCTATTGCAAGACGTTCTTCTTTTTTATGAAGAAACGAAAATATTGACCAGTATGATATACTTAATTTCATTAAAAGATATTAATTCTAATAAAGACGAATCAAGTCGCGCTTAATATCTCTTGAAAGAGGCCTAATCTAGACCTTACGAAGACCAAGACGTCTTTGACGCGTCGTGAATGTTTGAAATGGACGTCTTTAAGACGTCTTCACGACCAATTAAAGATGTCTATAAAACGTCTCTACAAGGCGTTTAAAAGACGTCTTAATGACGTACGGTTTTCTGGCTAACGATGTTCAAAAATGTCTATAGACGTCTTTAAGACGTCTTTCAGAAAATAGCAGACGTCTTTAAGACGTCTTGAAAGTCTGAAACAGATGTCTTAAAGACGGCTCATAGACGTCGAGTGCTGTCTGGGATATCTTAAAAATGGTCTAAAAATAAATGCCCTTTTTAACAAAAGTGTCAATATTCAGATAAATGTTACTTCTTTCTATCAAATGAGCTACTAAAACCTTGTTTTTAGTGCGTTATTTTAATTCAATTAAGTAAAAACACAAGTAGTTATGTGTACCAATACATGGACAATAGAATTCTGATTTGTCCCAGTGTCCCACTTTTAGCGTCCCAATATCTGGTCAATGGAGAAGATGACGCAAAACTTGGGGCAGAGGGCGCCGCTAGTGTTTGTATTAATGGTTTGCGCGCGAATTTTTCATTTGTGGAATGTATGAACTGGGTAGTTACATAATGTTTTATAATTAGTTATTCTACACAGATGACAAGTGGCAGTGGGACTAGGGCGGGAAAAAGTTAATCATCTTCCGCATGCTATAAGTACTAATAATTATGCTATAATTCAATGTTGCTTTTTAAATACGACTATTTATTATTAAATAAACAATTTTTAAATCCACATACGTTCTTTTTGTATAGATCTCTTTTGTAATATTAGTTTTGCAATTTCTTCGTTTATTTTCTTCTTGTTTGCTGCTGCTGCTTTTTTAATTTCTTTTTCATCAGCTTTTCTTTTTTCTGATTCTTCTCTCTGTTTTTTTCTTTCTTCGATTTCTCTTTGTTTCTTCAATTTCTCCTCCTGCATTCTTGAATGGTATTTTTGCCATTCATCAGATGTTAACACGTGACTGATTGTTTTCCTTTTCTTCCTCTTCTTTTCAATTTCTTTTGGCATACCCAATATTTTTTTGAAGGCAATGAAAATTTTTTTCCGGATTCTTCTTCAATGCACGTAGTATTAATATCTGTGAATTTTTTTTTATTATAAGGCATATAACTAGTAGTACATAAAACTTTGTAAGTAGTGGTAGTAAAAACTTTGATACATATATACCTTTGCTTTTATTACATTCTGTATTTTGAATTTCATTAAGAATAATAATATGTTTCATTTCTGTAGATTTTGTCGTACGTAAATCTTTTACTTCTATATGAGCCTTATTTTCATTACTGACATTCAAAATTTCTTTATTTGTAGCTTCTACTTCAATTGCATTGGCATTTAATGGTTCTTTATTCGCTGAAAAATCTTCCCTGGATCCTGCGAATAAGATTTCGTTGCCACAGACTGTATTTATTTATCATTAGTTTATATATATTTAAGTCAAATATTTGACATAATAATAGTTACAAACCTTGATCAAAAGTATCTTGAACACGCTCAACAGCTGTGGTCAAACTAACAACATTAATCGGACTTAAAGTTTGTGTATTTGCAATTAAGTTATTCGCATGTTTTTGTTGTATTAAAACTACTTGTGCATTATTAATATCTATATCTAAAGGATTAGGCATGCAAGGCATTGACTGTTCAACCTCTACTGTGATTTCATGCATGTCCACAGTAGAATCCTCTCCATTAACACTCACATAACGACTCACAATTTCTCCTACAGTCAATAGGATTAACTATTTAATTATAATATAAGAAAATAAGTAAATCATTCTTGAATAGAATACAAAAATACAACTTAATTAAAGGAATATTAAACTATTTTAATATTAATTATGAAATTTATATACTTATAGTATATAATTTTATATATTTATATACTTATACTATATAAATTTACAATTAACATTACAAATATTAAAACATTTAATCTAGTTGTATTTTTTATGAAATTTCACCAGTGAGCTGCTTCATGCTGAGCCAATACTGGAATAATCCCTCGTTACTACTTTTAGAAATCTTGAAGGTTCCATTGAATACAGCATTTTGAAAATCTGCAAGGTCGTCTACATTTAATTTACTTTCAAAATACTTCAGATGTTCCTTATCTTTATCTTCTTTGCTAGATGCTACGACTTTACTGCTAGATGCTACGACTAAATTTTGCACTTCTGTACTTTTCATCCTTTTTTTTATTTAAAACATTAAAATCTACTGCATTTGCATTATATGGAAACAATCCACACGTTTGGAAGCCATGCTGGATAGTGCTTTGCAAATGTGAAAAAGAATCCATAGCTGTTTTTAAAATTGGTGCAAAATCTTCTCTTTTTAATTTTTGGGAATGTAAAGTCCTCCATTCGTCGACAGCCTTCTTCCATTTCGTTTTCAAGGGGTGAAAGACAGCAACAGCCAGTGGCTGTAATATATGCGTTGCATTCGGGTATAATGCAATTAATTCGATTTGATTGGCTTTGCAGAACTGCGATAGAGCCAAAGTCATGGGTGACAAATGTCCATCAAGATACAGAATGACTGGAAATTTAATTTTATTTGCTACAAGCCATGGATGAAATTTAGTAGTGATATAATCTAGAAAATTGTCTGCTGTCATCCACCCGCGCTCTGTATTACCAATGATCCATCCTGATGGTAAGGTGTTGGTAATACTTGCTGGTATTCTTTGGTACCAAAAGAGTATCATTGGTGGGAGTATTGTACCCGCAGCATTTATAGTAAATAATGTTGTGATACTTTCCTTCTCATCTCCATGTACAACTTTATACACAGTATTAGCCCCTCTCCGAGCGAGCACTCTGTCTGCCTTTGGGACCAGAAAGAAAGCAGACTCGTCCAAATTAAATATTCTGGACGGATCTATATTGTGTAGATTTTTTTTTTAAATAAGTTTCAACTTCCTGAAACCAATCCCTGAGGACTTCTTCAGTAGCAGATGCTCTGCTTATAGATAAATTTTGAGCGAGCCTTAGGAAAATTTCTGGGTGTCTACGGCAAAAGCTCTCCCACCAATGCCTACCTGGTATATTATTTCTAAAAGGATTTGGTCTCTTCAGCTTAATGACCAGTTTTTGTATTGTGGCAAAAAGCTGTGACTTTGAAATGGGAAATCCCTTTCATTGCAATGGAAGATCTATTCCACAATGTGTTTTTCTTCACAGTATGTTAAAATGGTACTAGGGCCTCTAACACCTTCAACAGGAATTCTGTCATTTAATTTTGCCCACAATGTCGTTTTCGGAACATGGAATTGCTCTGCGGCTTTTCTAATTGTCATTCCCTTTTCTATTGCTTCTAACGCATTATAAACATCTTCTTGATTATATTTATTTTTATTCTTTTGAACTTTCCTTCTATTTTCCATTTTAAAATCTATAAACTATAACTACTATTTCAAACAATACTGAAAGTAAAAAAAGCAAATATAATTTAGGTTATGTTGAAAATGTACCATGCAATTGACTAAAAATATGACATGAAAATAAAAAACTGTTAATTTATGTACGGTATACTTGTACTTATACTGTCGATATATAAAAATTTGATAAAACACAGGTACTTTATCGGTTTGACAATGCGGTCAGGTATTGGGACTTTATCTAAGCGTTCAAAATCCTGACAGGTCGACCAACTGGACGGCTGGTCAATTATTGGGGCAGCGTGCGGACGACAAGATTATTATGTACCGGTACATGAACACGTATATTTTTAATTAAAATCAACATTAACCGATCAATGTTTTGTTTTGTATGTAACAAGAAACTTCTTAAGATTCTGTACGTAGGGTAATTGTGGGAGAGATGCCGCACTCGGAGAGACGCCGCACTATCGATATTTCAAGGATGTCGGTAATAAAACACATCATTGCCGATGTTATTTGTTTAAGGCTGTTGATTTGGGTTAGTTTGTCAAGCAAGAGCGTGTTTACTGTATTATTGTTCAAGATTTTGCTGTTTTTCGGGGTAAGCCTAGCGTACTTTGCCTGAATAGTTATACGTTGCGTCTATTTTTACTAATATAGTAGCTAAAAATTCATAATTTTTCTTGATACAACATTTGTAATACGTTAAAGGGACCATGTAGAATATTTCCTTGGCAGAATAGGTCACTTTCGACATAGCATGTGGAAATACGAAAGTGCGGCGCCTCTCCCGGGCATTTCGGATAGACGCCGCACTTTTATTTAGGATAGATGCCGCACTTTGATACTGTACTGTTTCAGAAACTAAGTCGATTTAAATGGTGTTTTTAATGTTTAAAATACCAAAAAAGTTTTTTAAAGTAGCTGACGTGGTATCTCAAGGCAAATTATTTATTTTTAAATGAATAATTTTATAATCGAAACATATTTGTGGACTATGTACTCTTTTTTTCACATTTTTTTTTTATTTTAATCTCAAGATGCCAACTGAATATAAAAAAAATTCGAAAAGCAGAAATAATATCTGTTCCTACTTACCCATTTAATTTTCAAATTATGTAATTGTATAAAATAAAAATGTTTCATTTTACTTTGTTTTTACTATTTTTTTATATAAAAAGTTAGAATTAACAAGTTTAAATCGAAAATTAAACGTGTTTCGAAATGCGGCACCACTCCCGCATGTGCGGCGTCTCTCCTACCAAAGGATGTTTTTAGTTTCAATTTTTTTAAGGGTGACAAATATTAAAATTTTGATTTTCTTTAATGGTAGTAGAATCACAAGATGTTGAACTAATAATATGTATCTTTGGAAAACATTTTCATTGCAAAATTTAGACACGGTGACAATTTTGCGTAACGTGCGGCAACTCTCCCACAATTACCCTACATTATATAACTACATTATATATAATTTTTTCTCCGAAAAAACGTTATATAATGATTATTATCACCTTAACAACTAACTGTATTTTTCTTAAGAATTACTTAAGAAATCTACGCAGAATTCAAGTGCATGCACGTCCGATATTTAAAGACTGTTTTATATATTAAACATTACATCTAGGACTTTCTTAATTTTTTATATAAGAGATCAAGTTGCAAAATAACGTATATTCCCAACAATATGGTTCTAAACTTTCTATGAAGCTTAGTAAAAATATAAATGTCATTAGTGTCCAGGTATTGGGACGTGTCCAGTTATTGGTACTTTTACCTTACTAACTGGGCATTCTGTTTCTTTAAGGGGTCATTCTGGTTAGATGGTGTTCCGTCCCGATTATCGCGATTCCACTTCACGAGGTCGTAAATCCCGTTTATTGATTACCGGGAACGGATGTTCTATTAGACACTATTTTAATAGAACTGTTTTAAGGATGAGTAATAAACTGTAGATACACTCAATAATAAAAAATATATTCTCAAACAATAACTGATTTAAATACACTACAAAAATCGTACTATGAATGATCGGAAGTGTTGTCGTTGGTGGTTTCTAGTTGACTGACTAACTCGAATCCCAAAGGCCTTCAGGTCGCAAAGGAGGGATGAACTCATGGGAAGGGTAAGAATGTACATTCGTGATCTCCTCAGTGAGGACGTACGCGCGAGTCAAGGCAGGGTAAGGGTCGGTACTTGAAAATCCTAAAGTGAAAGGTCGACAACGGACCGGATGACGGCAATAAACCCTAAAACGGCGCAACGCAGCTACGTGGCTATAATTTTTTCTACCTAAATAGCGGAACGCCTCGGTAGGTGGTAAACCTCTTTCGAGAGGGATCGGTTTGACAGAAAACAGACAAACAGAGACTGAATAGATGGTTTGAAAAAATAGATTATTTTTGTTTAACATTTTTCGAAAGTACATATTCTCAAGAATGTACTGTTAAATTTTAATGAAAAATTCCAATTATTTTAACTTCTACATAGGCATTTTGAAGCGAGCGCAGAGGCTCGGCCTCTATAGATGAAAACTTTAAACGCGTTTTTCTCGCAACGTCATTTTTTCACATGGTGCAGGTAAAATCTCAAAATCTGTCGAAGCGATTGCTTTATAAATTGAACTGCTTATTCTGCACACCTATGCCTCTGGCCGGTACTACAACCAAGTATTTCTGTTGAGTCTAACCTACTTTTAAAATCCAAAATAGCACAGAAAACATAGCCGAAATACATTGATTCTTCTATTTTGCCCGCCATTTTGTTAATTTTAAGGATAAATTATTTATTTTAGTACGGGCCATACCGACAGTCATACCAATCAAGAATCTGTTTCTATTTTTGGATTCAGATAAGTCCAACTGCTGAAATCACCTGCACGAGCGAGGCATGAATTTTTAAACATGTCATCAAAATCGTCTTCGAAACCATTTTAAAAGCAATAATTTTATTACTTTTATATTTTTTATTTACTGTAGAAATGTAGTTTAATCAATAGAAAAAAGTTTTATTCCATTACTATAATTTACAGTTATCCTTGCTATTACATTTATTAAGCATTGACGATCAAACATTTCAATGTTTGTAAAAATTAACAAAATCGCGGATATTTCAAATTTAGGGTTCGAATTTCGACGAAAAATAAGTCAATTTATTCCTTATGTTTCGCAAAACAATTAGAAAATTTAAAAAAACAGATCGTGAATGCTTAATAAATGTAATAACAAGGATAACTGTAAATTTTCAAAGCGACAGATCAAATAGAACTCGAGCAATCCTGCACACCAGTTAAAAAAGGTTTCCGAAAAATGGCGCCGTACGGACTTAGTTATAAACATTTTTTAAATATTGCAGCGGTTTTTTTAATACTTATTATACTTAAATAAAGTACAAAGTTTCGTATTAATCGGTTGTTTACTTTTTTTTTACTGCCACTTACAAATTGCCTACTTAGTTTTCCGCATCGCTAGAGTTACCTAACCCCTTAACCTCTTGGAGTTATTTCATGGAAGAAGGGGTTAAGTGGTTATGCGTACCTGTGAGATCTGAAAACACATGTATATTTGGGAATTTTGGGGTGAACAACTTGGAGGCTTTTTTTAATTAAACCTTCGTGTATTCGAAAGTGTACACGTTAAACTACTTGTAGTAATTTTTGCGATGGAAATTATAAATAAATAAAAGAAGCATCAGCGTCTCCCGGCAGCTATGTTTTTTTAGTGGTTTGACCACTCTAATTTTGACCTGGCTCATCTGAAATAAAAAAATCGCGGTAATTTAGGTAGTATATTAGATTATTTAGTCTTTTAAAAATGGCCGTGCGGAACGTCGTAATGGGTTACGCCACCCTGAGACGCTCAAAACGGCACCAAATTAAACAATTTTTTTATGATACTATGAGGTTGAAAATTATTTCTAAACTTCTTATGTTTAGGGCATATATTAATGAATATATTGTATAAATATTGTAGAGGAGTATTAAGTGGACGTGTTATAAGTTCCTCCGCCGTTACGCACGTGAACGCTGTGTTAGATTATGACCAGAAAAACCATGATCTTCTTGTTCATTGATAAAATATCTATGACATAGCATACCGATTTGGAAAAAAAATTATTGTACAGGTGAGAGCAAGATGAAAATTAATATTCATTTTTTACGTAACAAGGCAAAGGTAAAACATTTATTATAAACAAATGGGTTCCCGCGTCAAAAAAGTCGTATGCTACATTGTAGATATTTTATCAATGAACAATAAAATCATGGTCTTTCTAATTTCAGACGAACCTGGGTGTCGGAATTTGATACATCCTTAACGTGGTAGAGCTTCGCGTGACAACACATAACTCTGCTAATTTTTTAATATTTCCGTACAATATTTATACAATATATTAATTAATACATGCCCTAAATATAAGGAGTATAGAACTAATTTTCGACCTCATAGTATCATGAAATAAAATTCGTTTAACTTGGTGTCGTTTTGAGCGTCTCAGGGTGGCGTAACCCCCGTAAAAACAAACATTGAAATTTCAGGAAGAAATTTGAAACCCGAGCGTTAACGAAAAGGGGATGAAGGATAAGAAAGATAGAACGTAAGAAAAAAAGCGTGAAAGCGATTGCAAGAGTAAGAATACGAGCGATGGAACGGAAGAAGTGGTGAGAGATCGCGAGAGACGAAGAGGCGGAAGGAACAAGGGGGATGAAAAGGGTAACGGCGGGAATATTGTGCAAACGTCGCGTCGAGTTTGGTCATGATGTGCGGCATCTCTGTGTCTGTCCTCCATAAAGCCGCCAAAGTGTGCATGCGCAGACCGTCTGAATGCTCCATGTAACGCCATGTCTGCCTATTTGTCTATATGCTTGTCTAGGGCGGATGCACGTGCATGTGTAACGCGTTCTGCGAACGAGACACGTAAATGATCAACTGGCTGGCGACGATCTGTTACCTCGTTCCACGAATGTCCAGTCTAATTGTTCTTTCCCGCGCATTAATTGTGTCGTCTGGCTGCTTTTTAGACGTGTATCTCGCTATTGCGCGTATAGGCGAGAGGAGCATAGCAAAAATTCACGTGTCAGACACCGGAAACTGGGGGAATATTGGCATGCTTTTGGAACATTTTGTTATATAATATACAAATTTAACATTTTTACCACTGCTTTAACCCTTTAGCGCCCAGTGTGACGTATACGTCACATCATTTTCAGAGGTATAAAAAAAATCGATAGTCGATAATTTTGGGTCCCAAAACGGTTAAGTTCTCTAAATGGCTCTGAGATGCAAGCCACTCATGCGTTTACCGCTGTAAATAAGGTTTACAGTAACCATGGAAACGTTTCAGGCGAATGCATGTTGGACATTTTTCGAAATCCTGAAACTTTGCTCTAGTTTTCTTTAAACAGTGGAGGGTAAAATTATTTTTTTTTGCATTTTATTTGGTAGATACGTGTAAATTAATTGTTATAATAAAATAATAATGCTTGTAAAGTTTGATTTATGAAAAAAATCGCTTTTTTAATCCGTACATGCCCAGTTTGACGTATACGTCGCATCGAGAAAATCATATTTCGACTGGTTTTTTCGGGAAAACAACGATGAAATGGATGTATTGGGACCATTTTTCAGTTAACTAATCGCAAAGAAATCATTTTCTCCGCCTAGAAAAGTGTCTGGGCTTATAAAACTTTTATTCTTTTTCTTCTTAAAGGGGTCTCTCTCTACCTTGACGGACGAAAAATGATGCGAACTTTGGGAATTTTTTAAAACAAAAAAATTAAATATATTTACTTTCAGATTTGTGGCTTTATTTGTCAATCTTTAGAGAATATGAAGAAAAAGTTGTATGCAAAAATAGTGGTTATATCCGGAGTTATATTGCTTCAAATAGAGCGCCTTACAAAAATCATATGCGCATGGTTAGCATAAAATCAGCCATTATAGTTGTCTGAATTTGTATGAGTGTGGCTATCGTCTGAACTAGATTAAATGAGAAATACTGAAAAGTACAAAAATAGCAGTGCCTAAAACAGACATGGATTTCTACAAAAAATCGCTGGTTTTTTAAGTCGCAAAAGCCTAATTTTGCAAAAACCAACTTAAGGAGTTTTAGTACCAACAAGAATGGGACATATACTGAAAACATATACCATGTTTGAAGTAAATCGCGTGATTGGTTTTTAAGATATCATGCTAACCAATTCGAAAAACAGCGTTCTGAGAAAAACGCGTTTAAAGTTTTAGATACCGCTTTTTTAATTAATTTTTTTAAATGTTGCCTATATATGCATAAATATAGGCATAAAGTTTTCAGTTAATATAATTTGAGGGTTTCTCTTAAAAAAAAAATCGTTTTAGGTCGTCAAAGTAGGGAGACCCCTTAATACATGTTAAGGATGTATCGGACCTATCTTCAAAATAATGCCAAGTTGATGAAAATTTGTGAGATTGTTCTTTTTAATCTTCCTGATGTGCTGTAAAAATTTTAGACGGATTCACTAAACGGTTACTGAGTTATAACGATTTTAATTTTCACTGATTTTACACGCACTCTTATGGAAAGAGACGATCTTGATGGATAAACCATCTGAAAAAATGTTGAAGAAATAATGCCAATGCTTTCAATTTTTTTGTACATGCAGTATATGGATAGATGAAAATATCTGCCAAGTTTCAATTGTTTTCACTACACCGTTTTGAAGAAATAAATTATAACTTGAGAAAATTGTGTGGTCCGCACGATATGTATCTCGATGGTTTATGAAACCACGGCAACGTCTCAATCAGCTGACCAAGCGAAGCAAACTTGTAGGTGTCGCTACACGTCTATCTAACCTAAAAACACTGTTCTAATCTAATCTTCTAGCTTACTTTTTGTCTTCGCTGCACTCATGCAGAGATAGAAAGGGGAAATGAGAAATAGCGGGACGGGATTAAGAATATGAAATAGCAGTTAAAAATACGCAAAAATAAGCAATAATTTGTCACAGTTAACATAATTTGATATATTTTGCATAAAGTAATGATAGCAACGAATAAAATATATGAAATATCATATTTTTGCATGGCGTAAAAAATCAATAATTTTATTTATTGACTGTTTCGTAACAGTTTCGTTAACTTTTTTTAATTGATTTTTTATAAATTCCCGAAGCCTGTCATCTCCATGCAATCCATACGTTTCTTTTAACGTTTTCATATCAACTCCCGCTAATGCCAACTTCTTTTTTACGGAAGGACTAAGATTTTTCATGGCTGTCATCGTTGACACAATTGTATTAATTTTTTCATTGCTATGCCATATAGCAGTTTGTTCCGAGTATTTCTTTGTGCTCATTAATAATTTTTGAGGAGTTATTTTTAACTTTTTTAAAATTTTGTGAAGTATGACACAATCTTGTGCTGCATTATGAGCGCCAATCGCAGAAATGCTCAATGCATTTGCTAATCCGGTGATTGAGCTTTCTCCTTTTTGTTTTCGGCCAGTAATATTTCTGATTACAGGTAGTGTGTCTACAAAACCAAAAATTACTTCCGAAAATTCGTTTTCTAGTGAACATAGTTCAATTTTTTTCATTAATCTGGGACCATCAAATGTTAAATTGTGTGTGGCGATACAGCATTTTTTTCCCAGCGATGCTAGCCACTGGTGGAAACTTGCCAACGCAGCTCTTATTGGTACAGATTGTACTTCTCGACCATTATGCATGAGGTCACCATAGCAGCTTGTCAAATTGTTTGCCTGACTGGCACTTACGGATATGTCTTTAATGGGATTGACATAAATGTCGAAGGATTTTTTCCCATATTTTGCACCAATTTGCAAAATGTCACAATTCATTTCAAACCCGGATGTCTCCAAGTCGACTAAAACAATTGCGACTTCAGTTTCTGCTTCCTCCACATCGGACTCGTCCTCCTCTGCCAGCTCATTGAGCAGATCAACATTGCTTTTGTATGTTACGCCTTCAACAGTCTCCTTTCTATGGCGTAAAGCTGCCCGCCGCTTTTTCAATAACATACGCTGCTTTTTATACACGGATGACTTCATCCGTTGCCGCCTTCTCTGTAGCGTTTTCTGCGCCGCTTCAACATGTCGCGAATGGTGTTTGCCTGGTGATTTGGAAAGCTTACGCAGTATTGCTTGCGTGTAACCTTCACCGATATTTTTTTGTCCAACTGCGCAAGCAAATCGAAAGTCGGCGGACGCCGTTTTGCTATAGCAGCGTGACTTTGGTGCTTTACTAGCCATTGTTGCATTTAAACTTTCATTAGCATTACTGGATGCACCCGCCGAATATTTTTCGGCATTTTTAGCTAATTTGTCGAAAATGTCTCGTAGTGCCTCAAACAATTCCGGATCTTTAATTCCCCCTGGAATGATACGGTGATCATAATTTTCACTATCTTCAATGTATCCGCACCAGAAGCCACATCTACTATGATCGTTTGTAGCATGGTACGGAATATTACGGACTGCATCAGCCATCGCTTTGGAATCACCTTTATTTTGGCACATAGCGTATGTGAAGCATCGGTGGAGATATGTAATACAATTTTTAGAAAGCTCTTTATGGTTTTTTTGTATCCCATATAATTTTTTGTTTACACCCCCTGATGTGTGATTCATATCCGATTGCTTTATGATTCGATGTTTGCTGGCAGCTTGGCAAACTGCATTCGTCGTACTATCATCATCTCCAATAAGTATACCTACTTCAGCCATCGAGGCCTTAAGAATACTGCTGTCTACAATAAGTTTTTTGGCCACGTGAGGCTCCATGGCTTTTGCTGAGCCGTCAAAATTTTTCCGGCAATCGTGATCTGGAGGAGTTTGATTTGTTCCATCACATTTTTTACACATCCGATTACAGGTTGCATAATCTAACACCCTACCGCTATGGTGACCAACAATGGCTCCGAAGCCATTCAAACTATCATAATTTCTACCCGCACCTCGAGTACTCCATCCCATATCGTAGGACACTACAATGCGGATAACGTCATTGAATGTAACGGGAGGTTCTTTGCTGCATTCGGAATCGGCAGAAGTAGGTTCAGAATGATTAACATTGGACTGGAATTTGTCAGGTCTAAAAGGATGGGCAAATATACATAGGTTTATTTTTATATTATTGTTCTCAGTTTTTATAAGTTACAATATATTCTAAATCTGTATACAATATATTCTAAATCTAATTTGTAAATATATGTTTTCAAAAAGCAAACATGAATTGAATGATTAGATATTTACAATTAAGGCGGAGATCCTGCCTTTATAATTCAAAAATATAATTAAATTTACAATTAAATTTACAATTAAATTTACAATTAAATGGTATATAAAATAGTTAAATAGTTAAATAGTTAAATAGTTAAAATAGTTATTTACAATTGCTTTTCGCTCTTCTGAATTTCTTCTACAGTTAATTTTGTTTCCAACGCAGTGGCTTCTACGCAGCTTTCTTTTGCAACTGCCTCTGCAGCGAGCCCCACTTCTTGCTCATATTTTTTGAACGTCTTAAAATCTGGGCATGGCACGTTCATACATGTTAAGAATTTCTTTAAGTGGGTCCATCCTAATCCAGAGTGTAGAACACCTGTAGAGCGAACAATTCAATATATACAAAGAAGAAATAATAATTACACGATTAATAAGAATACAAGCATAAGAATCTATCATAAAATATTACCTAATGCTGCTTTCGAATTAATATCGAAATGACCTCTGCGCTTGTCGGTGGTGGATTGTCGTTTGCCAGTGCAAACTGTATTTAGAATGAGGCACTTGTGGCATCTTATTAAAAGTTCCGAAGCCAAACCTCTTCGTACTTCACTCTCTACGTGTTGCAGTGAAAGAGCTTCAGCACAACATGTACACCATAACTGCTGCCCCAAAATATACAAATCTACAATGCGTCGGCCATCGAGGACATTATTTTCTTCCACATTTTCCATTCTTATTACATCAGTTTCCCCTGGTTCAATGGAAACTTTTCTCGTCTGTCCATTTTTTTGTTGAGCAAGCCGTTGTTTATAAACACTTTCCGTAACTATTTTTCCTTTCCATCGATAAATTTTAACTTTTGGCATTGTGAACAATGGAACTGATTGACTTGATGCTCAACTAACGCAAACTAACCTCACACCTCGGCTCGCAAGCGTTGGTACTGTGCAAGGCTGCCAACCTACGACACGTGAATCAAATCATACAGTGTTGTCACGTCTAACTTCTATTTCAAAGGACTCGCAAAGCAATGTTTATAATAAATAATATACAAAATTATTGTTCACATAATACATACTTATCTTTTTTGACGTTATAAAAGTCACATTTGTTTATCAACACTGCTAAATAATGTTTTCAGTTTGGAAAAAATTTGGCGTTACACAGTTGAATTCAGTGCATTTTCTCTGCCAAAAGTTTAGGCTCGTAAATGAAGAAAACCGCAAATAATGCTTGAAAAAGCATTTGTAAAGTGCAAAATATCTTTCTAGGAGTAAAAATAAGACTCCAACTGTCGTTCGAGTTCCTTACATCTAGATTTACTATGCATAAGACGTAGATATTGAAGTATTTCAAATTTCATATACTTTTGTCTAATATTGTACGTCCAATACATCCTTAATGCTTCGTGATCACACGTGGTGTATCGCACCCCAAAAGCAATTTTCGAGTTCAAATGTCGCCCCTTTACGACTTCCAATGGGAATTTATCGCCAAAAAAGTAAAGAAATCGTTTATTTCAATTACAAATTTAATCATATCAAACGAATGTACAATTATCACACAAAAATTAAAAGATTCAAAAACACGAAAATGGTAACTGAAAAATGACGTGGGGTTGCAGTGAAACCCATGTGACCAATTTGTGATCCCCGTTTACGACACGTTATTCCCATCATTACTGTCCGCAATCGGAATACTTTCAATTCGTCAGTCCTCAAATCCAGAAATCGTAAAGATTTTATTAATATCCCGGGTTCTATTAGAATTTCATTCCACAATAAATTTCAAACCCTTCCGTTTCACCAACCATATCCATTAGGGTTGGGACTATTTGTCCAATTTTTCGGTATTCGAATATTCGAGTACTTCAGTTGCTCAATTATTTGGCGAATATAATTCGAATATACAAGAATTCGAATACTATTCGAATATTTAAGTATTCGAATACTATTCGAATATTTAAGTATTCGAATACTGATGTATTCGAATGTTATTATTCGAATACTGATGTAAAATATTCGAAGTTTATTCGTAGCATTCGAATACTTGTAAAATATTTGAATATTAAATTATTCGAATAGTCCCAGCCCTAATACCCATAGACCACTGTTTCCCAGCATTTTTTGAATCGTGATCCCTTTTTATAATATTTATATAGGTATTTCGCAATATAATTCTAACTTCATAATATTCCAAAAAAAAAATCCCCAAAACCATGGCGAGTCCCCGAAAAGATTTCGCGCCCCCACAGCTTTAATCGCTTTAAAGTTCTCCATTCTGCAACATCCGAACCCGCGAATCGCATTACAGCGTTAGAACAGACAGATTCCTTTTTGCAGATCCATTGCGGTAATACCAGCGCGCGATAGCGCAGCGCGTTTTCATGGCCGCTAAACAAATGTTAACATGGAAAAGCGCACGTTCACGCGGATGGCGCACGTACACGCCGGGCCGTGAAGAGGAGTGTCGGTGACGAGGGCGAAGGCACCTGCGCCACAGTTTATCTAGTTTAGTCTAGCAAGTCCAGAGTCTATAGACGACCAAACACTAATTAATTCCGTGCAAACACGCCGCGGCTCGGCGAGCAGGAGATCGTTGGCTCCGATGGCTGCGGAAGAGCCTTCCTCGCGGAGGTGGATCCGCCGAGTTCCGGGCGTTTCATTTCGGACCGGGCTTCAAGTGTCTGCCGGGGGAAACGTTGACCGAAAGTAATTGGCCCACATTTTCCGGCTACGAGCCTCCGGTCTCGTGGCTGTGAATAATTTCGGGGCACGTATCGCGATCAACGTCACTTCAAACTCGCCCGGTACACGAGCGCGCCGTATCTCCTCGAGCGTCGTAAACCGGGGAATGCGAGTAACGAAAACGGGGAGCAGCTTAAGTAGTACAGACTTAAACAAGACTGTCTCGCCCGGAAACCGGGAATCATTGAAGAAGCATCGAGTCGATAACTTCACCCTGGAACATCTCAAATCTCCCACCTACTTCAACATCCAACACACAACCGGATGTTCCAAGACACGTCGGCTCATTGAAGGGACCTCTGTCTCCCGGACAATGCCTTGCGAAGAACACTCGTTAAAGTGTTCCACCCAGAAATTCGGACTCCCGTCGCTAAGGACCAGGTCGTGACCTCCTCCAGCCTTTCCACCGGGGAAGGGGGGAGGAAAAGCGACAGCGCTTGGCTGGCCAGACAGAAAAGCGGGAAGTGACGAACGCTTGCCGGCGGAACAGAGGAAGCGTTTATTTCGCAGGCACGGCTCGCGCTGGTGGTGGTGGCGGCCGACGATGGCAGACATACTGGCGACTGGTTGTAAACGAGCAAAGTTTCGAACCCAATATGCTGTCAAGGTGCGGTGCACGTGCGTCCGCGTCCGCCTCGTCCGGCATGCCAGACGGGCAAACCGGGACAAACTTTCGAACTGGCACAGACCGTCTGGCACCCTACCACCGTCCCCGGCCAACCCGCGGATTCCCGATATATGTTATTGTACCACCCACGGCCCCGTTTTATCGGGGATGCCGGCGAGACTGGCATCGAAACGCCGCCACTAGGCCGCCCAGGAATTTCCTTCCTCTATCGGGCATACCGAAAGTTCGAGCCTCGCACGTGCACCGCTGGCTCGGTGAGCCAGGCACCCCTCGTCTCGCCCTCCGGCTCGAAATCTCGCGTGTTTTCGCGCGCTGTCCCGCCGTCCGCGCGGAAACAAAGGGTTCTAGTCACTTGCCGCGCGATCCTGGAGCGGAATTGGAACTTTTTGGCGAGTAACGCTCGAGGACGTTTGGCCTCAGGTTGCCTCGCGCTAGGGACACCTTGATCCGTCGGTTCTCTGTGTCAGGTCTGACGCGTTATTGCTGTTTTCACTTGTTGGCATTGGGGGATGCGGTGCTGGGTTGGAACCTCGCTGTGTGTCCAAGGGGATGATGAAGAAATGTGATGTGAAAGGAATTTTAGTGCTTCGTGTTGCTCCAGGAGTTTTGCTGTGGGAATTTCAATAGAGATGATTTGTTACGTGGTAATCTTGGGGAAAGGTATTCGAGATTTGAATTCTGGGACAGAGCGCAGAGTGTGTAGAGATGTTTGATGTATGTGAAGAAAGAAGGGAAGAACAGGGGGCGACGGAAATGGGTAACAGGTCGTAGACACCGCAGACGCGGCGACGAGTTTGCATCGCCTAATTGGTAATCACGGTGCATTGCCTCCCGTCGGCTATGTCATTCATCCAGCCAGCTTGGCCTATTTGCCTATTTTCCACCCTTTTAGTTCCCGCCTGCCTTGGCACCGTGCATCGGTTTTCGCCTTCTCATGCCACCGATTCAACGGTTTATTGTTCGTTTTATGGCTACTCTCGCAACCGAGAGGCGTGCTTTTGCATAGTCAACACTGAAGCTATGAATAGGCCTCAGTTTCGGTTTATCTCGCGACTATTAGCGTGCTGGGCTTGCCAACAAGTTGCCAGTGTATTAGACACCGTTATGATTGTGTTCTACGTAATGTAGGTGCAATTTTCTTGTTTCTCTTTAACGAAGGCTAAGGTCAGGGGAAACTAGAATAGTCGAGTCAAAGTTTCAGAAATGTCTGATGAATTAATCTTGTAATATGTAAACGCTGTGGTGGCGCAGGTAATTACAGAAAATTAATTTCGTTCTCCTTCGATCAGGTTTAGGGCTACATTCTCGTGTAATTTTTCAGAAATTGAGGATTTTTTTTAAAGGAAACTATAACGCATAGAGTAAAAAGTCTTTTTCGTATTGATTTATACATATTTTGAGATGATAAAAATTTTGTGAAAATGTAATCCTTACTAATGGGGAACAATAGTGAAACGTTGTCTGTTTGTTTATTTGTCCTTCTTTCACGCCTAAACGGCTGAACGGGTTTCAATGAAATTTTGAATATACATTACATACGCCCTAGATTAGACTAAAGGCTATTTTTTTAGGGATTTTTATTTTTGAAACATCATAAATAATCCTCGTGTGAAACCGGGTAACGGGGCAGCTAATTTTGAATAAATAATTACAACTCTAACGGTGATGAAAAACGGTGTACATAAAATCAAAAAATTAATTGACGGATTTCAAAAATTCTTTCGGGATTCTTTTGGTAGGTGAGCTGTTAAATTACCAATTTTCATAAGTTTTGGGCCACTCATTTTGATTTTATTCAGCATTTTTTAACAAAAAATTACTGGTTTCACTTTGCACACCGGGGCACTTTTAGTAAAACATGTACTAAACTAATCATCAAATTTTCATTATTTTGCCGTAACGATTGTTAATACGATAACCATACTCACATATTTTAAGAAAACTTTTGGTTTTTGATTTCAGATGAGCCTATCTTGAAATAAAATATTTAAGGTGTGACAGTTTTCTTTCAGAAAGAACGTAAATTTTTAAAGAATTACGCGAGAATGCCCCTTAAGTAAATAATATTTATCATAAAATTGACAAGTAGCAGTTTTAATCCTACTAAAATCCATTCTCCAATAATTACTGCCAAACGATATTCATATATCATTCAGGTTTCCAGTCGTTAGCGACATCCTCTTTTAATAAAATCGAGAGATCCTCAAAGCACTCTGTATCGTTTGAAGCAAATGGTTGGTTCGCAGCTTAATTACTCGAGACGAAAGTCGTCGCTGGTCCAGCGTGACTGAATTATTCAAAGTCTCGCGGTTGGTACCAGCCGTGACCTGGCTGAAGCTTGATTTGCACAGCGGAGAAGTTTCTCATAAAGTAAGCATGCTACCTGGGTCGCGAGATTCGTTATCGGGCTCGATGGGGAATAATTCAGCCGATCGAATATTGTTCGACTGATTCGAATGTCTGCGCTTGGTGTCGCGTGAAGCTCTTTCGGTTCACTCACCGATTTATGCGCGTCTGAATCGTATAACGGGCTGCTAGATGGCTCCCACCGACACTTTTAATCCGTTTTCAATAAGTAATCCGGGTGTCGTCTCGACCATCTGTCCATTGCGCGCAGCTGTGATAAGTTTAGACGCGAACGGTCGATGGCCCGCGTATCGTCTCTTCTTTCAAACACTTGATCGAGCCAATCGATGTTTGTAAACCTCAATCAGACGTGAGCACGTTCCAATTGGCCATGGGCCCTGATAAATACCTATTTCGGTCGAATTTCATTTCACCTGTTAGTTGCTCAGCCATTTAATCAATTTAAGAATTTGGTATTTTAAAAACAATTCAAGAGAAAGGGGGAAGCTTCGCACGAAACGAAATTGTTACCCGAGTCTTTCATTTAGCCACTTGAAGCACGAAGCTGAGCTAACTTCGGCACTTTAATTGCGCGAGAAGCACCGACGAATCTAGAAATGATAATTGCGACTCATCTTCCAAAAATTACTTGCTGCCACGTGGCAGAAACGCTAGGCTGACGGATAATGGTTTGGCAGTAGATTATGCCACTTTCGAGACAGACACAAACCCATTGCCACGAAATTAGCCTATTAGAATCGTTTAACGGGCTAAACTCGCACACCGCTTTTAGTTCAAGGAATTGTGTTGACAACAGCTAATCGTAAACAATACATTCTTACTTTCGATCATTTATCTTTCACAGATTTTTTTTCCTCTTTCACACGTTCCATGATGTGCCAGCGTAATAAGAATTCGCGTTTTGCTAGAGAAGAACACAACAAAGAGCGTGTTAACCCTTAACCGGTAACGTCCCAGTTTGTGACATAAACGGACTAAATTTATTATTTACATATATGTACCTCTACTGGGGTTATTAGTGATTTTATTACATGTTTGAAAATATATTTTTGTATGTTTTGTTGAATACCACTGAAAATTGTCTTCATAACACGGCATATTGTAAAACATGGTCGATTGAAAAGAAGGAAAATATAAGCGTCACGTTTTTTATTTATTAATTATGTACACAAAAAGATGTCGAAAATGTGTAATTAAACAAACAATTTATTCAAAGCAAAAACGAAGTATATATATCTTAAGGGGATATAGGAGTATTGAAATCTCGAAAAAATCGATATTTTTTATTATTATTAATTCTGATAGTGCCATGCTTTGTGAACATTTACAACAATGTATCGTGAAGAAATTCCAATAATTACGGAAATTATAGCGCTGAATGTAATTGAGTGCACCGTCAAGTAACGGCCCCGCAGAGCGGTATTGGCGTATGGGACTTAACTTTGAAGCCGTTTATCTCGAAACTACATTTTCAAACACGGTGTACATCATAACTCATTGAACGAATGAATAGTTTCATTTAAAATTTTAACTGGAGCTGTAGAATTCCTTTCTCTATCGTGTGGAATTTCCGCATCAACATTGGATGTTTGTAAACACATTTTATAACTGATTAAAGACGATTCTTTTCCATAAAAATGTGGAAAAAACTTGATTCGTGTGTAACTTTTACAATTCTTGTTTAAATTCACCATCAAAGTTCTACACGATATGTATCGTGAACTGCAGGAACATTGTCATGTTTTTGGAACATTTTGCTATACAGTAATTCGTCGTTATTGTCCCGTTTTTACCATGCGTAATAGTCCCGCTCACTATCCCCACCATTTCTTGGAATCCTTCGGTCGAGAGTGAGAGAACGAAAGAGATGACGGCAACTTCGTGTCAACTGTTTCGTTCCCTCTCGCTCGGCTCTTGGGTTTTCCCACTCGCGGCATCGGCCGCACGGAATAGATTTGGGGCATATACTACTCTAAAGGAACAGTGTTCGCATCAGGGATTGTAACCCGCGCCGTACCCTAACCCGAAGCCGGTTAACCGAAGGAAGGTTACTATAACCCATACTAACCGCGAGAGAACGGTTTCTAAATTCTAGAAAGAGCCGGTTAACCCGCTCGTAGCGGGTTACTAGTAACATAAGACAGCTTCTAGTCTAGACAGACACTTAAGGGGGTATATACTCTTGTCATCCGCCGAAAAATTGAGCAATCTTTATGAATTTTTTACTCACTGAATAACAAATATAATTGTGCAAAACTTTTTACATAATATTCATCTACTTGAAGAGCATACAAAACAATTTTTTCGGCAACTATTTTTGCAAAAATTGTGCTTCAATATGACGCCTTGAATAAGAGACCTCTGTGGCGGGTCAGGTTTAGGATCATAAACTTATCTAAAACAAAAATTCCAAAGAGATTGATAATTTGTATGAGTGCCACTATTGCTGGAACCACAACTAGCCACTTATATCACAAGTGAACAAGATGGCAAACGCTCAAAGTTTGAATATAAGAAATCAACATGTTCTGGCAAGTTAAAGGTGTAAAAAAAGTATGAAATTTTCATTAAAAAAAACTCGATTCTGCTTTCTGCGATAGCTAATGGTCTGTAGAATAACCTCAAAAAGTTGCAGACCGATTTGTCGGATAGTTTTTTTTTTATTTCTAACCCGTTAAGGTAAAAGTACCAGTGGCGGAACACGTCCCAGTAGTGGAACGATTCAATAAAAATAAGTTAACTAAATTTATTCATAGCGTAAAAAGTAATTTAAAAAAAACGATAATTATTAATAATATTTTGGGATAACAGTACAATTAAAAACATTTATTAAGCATGTTCATGAAAATTAAAAAAAAATAATTTATCATCGGTTCTCGTACGGTACGAAAATACTTACATTTTCGGCAAGTGTAAGAGAGGCACTAGACTGTTTTAAACTTTATTTCTATATAAAAAGAAATTAGCGTAGCAAACCGGAATCTCGAAATTTCAATAGATTATTACTTGTAAATTTTAATTCGGATATTATTTTTTCAATTTAGCACATTTTTTATTTTTAAAATTGATGTTCCGTTATACCTTCATCTAGTCTCCAAAGTGTATGTATAGAGGAACAGTTGTACAGACCGTTCCGCGTACCATTCAGCTGGCTGTTGCAGAATTGCTGGTATAGCGGAACATATTGGTGTATGTAAACAATTTATAAACACAAGTTAAAACCTTTAGATTATTAATATATTTTCATATTTACGTGATAGTAGTTAAAATTTGAAACGTTATTTTACATTGAGCAGAAGAGTAAGTACTTTCATATTCAATATATCTTAGGAAATAAAATCCTAACCGCAAAAAATTATTTGCACTTTTTGTTTAATATTTATTTTACATAATTTAATACTTATTTTATATAATTTTTAATTAATTTTTGTTAGGGATAAATAGAAAATACACTTATCTATAATGGCTAAATCAGCAAATAAAATTATTAAGAAAAATAAAAGGAATAAAGTAAAGAAACGTGTATCAAAATCTAGCACAACATACTCTTCTGGTATTCTGGAAGCTGCAATCAAAGCAGTTTCTGAAGGCATTTCATATAGAAAAGCTGCAAAGACTTTTGGTGTACCACAAACATCGTTGAGATTAAATTTCTAAATTTTATATTAAGCGTTGATCTGCTTAAAAGCTAAAAACGAAATAATTTAAAACTTAATTATAGTTTTTTAAGACTGCTATAAACATTAATTTGTTTTAAGATACCCACAGCCTGTGATCAATCATAATTTAAAACAAATGCCATGATGTTAAAGACTTAAATATGTATTAACTTAAGAAACAAATAAATATTTATTTATTTTCTAATATTTTTTATTTGATTTTCTCATTTTTATATAAATAAATAAATAACATTTAATTATTGCGACAGAATTTAAATTTTTGTTACCGTTCCACTACTGGGACAATCGTCGCGGAACAGAGGTTCACGCGACCTGCAAGTCGTTCCGGTATAGGTGCATTCGAACCCTTACGTATTTTCTTGATTATAATTTTTTTTTGTTCCAAAATCAAAATTTTTTTTTCATTTTGTTCGTAAAACTATGGGCTACCACGTAGAATTCATAATTTATAAGTAAACACTGTATTGAATTTTTAATTCATGAAAGAATAAAAATCGGTCTCCAAAACGTTCCGCTACTGGTACTTTTACCTTAGTCGAGAGAAAATCATGTTGAGAAATACGCGTTAAAAGTGTCCGGTATTCTCCCGCAGCACGCTGTAACGAGCTCACTTCAGAGGTCTGTAAATATTGAAATACTTCGAATATTGCTCTCAACTCATAACAGAATATTATAACAACTAAATACTTGAAAATGCAAAAAAATGAGTCTTTCGGATTCAGAGTCCGAGAGTTTCCCTTTGAAGCTTGTCAGAGATGTGCCAATTCAGATCAAATGAATACAAAATGTTTAAAACCAAATCAAATTAAAAATTGATTACATTTAGAGGGTTGTTAGAAACGGAATTTGTACTTTATCTCTTGAACTTCAAGAATTATTTTAATTTATCCCAAGAATCCTTGACAATAGTCATATCTTACTATTGTTCTAGCAACAAAGTCAAAACAAGCACAATAAATATACAACGAACAAACATAAGTTAAGGATAATTAGGTAAAAAATATAAATATAATAAATGCTGAATATTATTAAGGAAGTTCATAAAAAACTGTTAATATACAACTCATATGAATGTTATACGTTATTGAAAAAAATATGGTCAGTTCGTCAATAATTAGTGTCAATAATTGCAATAAAACTAAAAGATTTTAATAAATATATCAAGGAAAGTGCAGAAGTATTTGTAAATCTGCACCAATGTTATCATATATACCAAATTCTGTTCACAAAGTCTTAATACATTCCTGCGAAATGAAAAAACTATTTTGGTACCATCCAATCGGCCAATTGGGTGCAAAGAACCAAGAAACCAGAAACAAAAATTTTAAAAAATATAGAAAAAATCGTAGCTCAAAATATTCCCATTGTAATACACAGGAAGATGTTTTAGACTTTATATCGATTTCTTCAGAGCCAGTAATACATAGTTTTCTATATTTGCCAAGGGAAAACCAAAAAAAATTTTTTATAAAGTAGGTTAATAAGATTCTTAATCTTCATAATTCTTGAGTAGCTTAATAATTTTTTCTTTAGTTCTTGGGATCGGGACCCACTCTGCGTCGGGACAAAAGTGGGCTTAGAGCGAAGCGAAAATTCATTCATTCGTTGTTTACAATTGGTAATTTCATATTTGCCAGATTTCTAAAGAGCAATGAAGAATTTGGTGCCGCCGTTAAGAATTGTAGACATTCTTTAGTTTGAGTTAATCCGTATATTGACAGTTAATCTGTCTGTGATAAGTACATACGATGAGTTCAGACCCGCAGGTACCGTTGTTAACCGCCGACTCGTGGGACAATACGGTTATAAATCGGGACCCTGGCCAAATGCTCTGGCCGATCAGCCTAATTAATTTTTGGGGCCCAGGTATGGCATTTTCCTCCTTTACTTCATCCAGAGGGACAGGTCAAGAGAGTTCCCCCTCCGCCGGCTAATTCACAGGGGGGAAGGTGCCCTTTTCGGGGAACGGTGTTTCCAATGTGTGTTTCATAATTATATTAGAACAACAATTACTTTCATATTATTTTCTCTTCTTTATACAATAAAGTGAAAAATATAAAATAATTGAAAGAAGAAACCTTGTTGAATGCCGCAGTCAAACGTAGCAGCCAGACACAGCTAAGAGATGCCGCCCTCACTGTAACCCACGTTAACCGGGTTAACTGGGTTACGCGGGTTATAGATGTTTTGTGTTACCCGGTTAGGCGGGTTAGTCTACGGTACGAGATACCGAACGCGGTAAGGGTACGGGTTACAATTAGGGCTGTAGCTGTGGACCGGGTACCCGAGACACCCGGGTACCCGGGTACCCGTGAGATACCCGGGACGAGAAAAATTCCCGGGTAGGCGCTTCCCGGGAAAGCTATCCGAGATACTCGAGATACCCGAGAACTTACAGAGTAAAGAGCGTGATTCTGGAGTGACGCCTATCAGAGAGATGCCGTGTGGCACCCCGTGGCGACGTCAACCCCTGCCGTATCTCACCGAATTTTATGGCTTTCGACGAAGGGGTTGGAATAACATTAAGTAGTGAGAAATCTCTAGTTAGCGAAGGTTCGCGAAACCGGACTGCGCTTGCCAATTAAACACGTCCCGAACCAATGAACGGAGGTTAGATATTTCTATAATTTGAAATGTGACATATCATTTTTTTATGCGATAACTCATTCGTATATAATGTTTTATATTTTTTACTTAACACGGCAAACTTAAAACATATGTTCGACACATAAGAAGTAAAGAAATAATTTTCAACCTCATAGTTACTGCAAAAGAATCGTCTACTTTAGAGTGTCTCAGGGTGGCGTAACCCCTTAACACCAGAAAATATATATGGTGGTCCACTAATCTCGCACATCCTAAATAACTTCTAAATTATGCGTTGCCTAAAAAATGGTTACATACAAAACTTGTAAGGATTTGACAGCGGATATCGTATGTTTCTTTTTGTAGGCGGAAGGGATTTGAAAATTTGAATAGTTATATGTTAAATACGCCAATCGATTCCTTATGTTTTCCCGATTAAAATAGCACTAAGAACGGACCAATTTTACACAGGCAATACAAATCATAAAAAGAATAGGCATTTTTTTCCCACGCTTTCTTATTTTAGTAAGCAGTGAAAGGGTTAGCTAAACACAAAATTGTGGTGGCGGATGATTTTGTTTCATTTATTCAGGCTTTGTCCAGTTTCAATGGTTGAAGTGAAAATGACAGTGTGAAAATAAGAATGAGCAATTAGAAATTGTGATCGAATTTGGTGACATAGGTGAGGGATAGGGGGTAAAACGAATATGCGTGCGACGCGGATGCGTAACAGCGAAGCGGATCGTTAACGGGAGCAGGCGGACAGTCTTAATCAGGTATTCGAAGAATCAATCAGACTTTCAGATTGTATCTTGTTATCCTTTAATAAATTTAAAGTATTTAGTAAATTTAGTTCGTCACAGAATTTACCGTCAAACGTTTTCTTTCGTTCACTATTGTAATTTTCTCTACGTGCCTAGCAGTAATTTTCTTGGATTACCAGCTAGAGTGCCCCAACTGCACATCTGCATGGCAGACCTCCGTCCGTAACGTACATACCTCCAAAAAATCATAAACCCATAAAATCATAAACCCTTGAAATCATAAATAACCTACAGGTCATTCCTGTTCGCGACTTTTCCGGCTTTCACTCTTTCTTGTTACCACTTCTCTTTATTTGATTCTTGAACCCCTCTAACATTTCCATCCAATTTGATGTATATGTAATCCTTTCCTTGCTCACTAAAATAAGAGACTGTGATAAAAATGTCTACTCTTCTTATGATTGTATTGCTGATGTAAATGTAGTCCGATTTGCATGAAATTTTGTGTCATTTTAATCGGGAGAACGCCAGGAATCCATTGGTGTCACTTTCATATCGATACGATGAACAATAAAGAACTTCTTAATGTACTGTAATGAATATTTTACCCTCGACTACGGGGGGCCGATCCCGATTCGCTGCGGTCGGTCGAGGATTCATACCTGATTCAGAAATAAAATAATTATTTATTCTTTATCGTATCAATATGAGAGTGACGCCGTTGGATTCTTTATGTTTTTCCGATGAAAATCATACCAAACTTCATGTAAACCGGACTATTTTCAACGAAGTGAATTTGAAATTATGCAAAACACTAGTACATGGAATTTTCTTCATTATGGTCCAAATTACGTCGGTCTTGGTATTATTTTCATCGGAGAAACATAATGTATCGATTGGCGTAGTTTTCGCAAAGATCTGATGAGAAATTCGAAACTGGAGAATTCTCACTTCTTAATGGGTATTCCTGTATCCCCGGGGGTCGAAGCCTTCGACCAGAAGGCCACGACGCTCAGTGTGGCTTCAATTATGGAACGGTACTCTATGAGATCTCGGGTGTCTCGAGTATCTCGGGCAGTTTACCCGGGTAGCGCCTACCCGGGAATTTTTTTTCTTCCCGGGTATCTCACGGGTACCCGGGTACCCGATCTCCCGGGAATCAACAGCTATAGTTACAATCCCTTGTTCGCATCGCGTTATTGTTCCGCCGCCAGCCCCGTTCGTCGGGACTACCGTTAAGGAACTACTTCTTAATCAGGCACTAATTTTTGATCAGTTCATGAAATAAATCGTTCTTTTAAGTTTATATCAATAAATAATTGTTTGAAATAATTACTAACATAAAATTTGATAATTCAAATATATATATGTTGTCTGTGAAAGCAGTTAGTATTGTTAGTTTTCGTGAATATAAATGTGTAAGGTAGCCCACTTGAAGAAAGCGCCTGTTGAACGCCATCTCTTACTGTTCGAAGTAAGAGATCACCATCGACGCCACAGTCGATTTCTTTGCTGGTGGTGCGGTATTAAAGGTTATTTTCATACATTTTGCTTACAATAGTTTACTTTACAATGTAGCGCAAGAATTTTAGTATTATATGTATCATTTTGCTTTAAAAGTCAGTGATTATTATTTAGTTCCACTTTTTTCTTGTGGAACTAATTTTTGATCACTTGAATAAAAATTAGGTTAGAACATTATAAAATTATAAAAAAAAATTAAATTTAGATGAAATAATACTAAAAATAAGTTTATTTGGTTTGAAGAAAAAAATCGAAGAAAAATTTAAACAAAACCATACCAACAAATGTTAAAAAATCTTCTAGAAAAGTTTAAATAAATAACGTTTGACAAAGAATATATTTCATGATTACCTATACATTGAATATTTCTACAAAAATTATCTGATCAAATATTAGTTCCTTACCTGATAAGAAATTAGTTCCCTTGTATTTTAGATGATCAAAAACTAGTTCTTCGCCTGATCAAAAAATTAGTTCCCATGTATTTTAGATGATCAAAAACTAGTTCCTTGACCTGATCAAAAAATAGTTCCCATGTATTTTTAGATGATCAAAAACTAGTTCCTAATCACCTTATTATTCCGTACCTTATAAATAATTAAATTAAACTTATTTTCAACTTTTTAAAATTTTTCCTTAAAGTTTAAACATTAATTCATCTTTCAGTATAAAAAAGTCTATGGTTTAACGTTTTATTAGGTTAATATTTTAAAAAAATTAAAACCGATTTCAAAAAAATAAAATTGCAGTAGAAAGTAAAAAATAATTTTTTCCCTTATTTAATCTACGACTCCCATATTTTTTATGTCGGTGCCTCATCATTTGCACTGTGTAAATCTGGCACCGACTTAGAAAATATGGGAGTCGTAGATTAAATAAGGGAAAAAATTATTTTTTACTTTCTAGTGCAATTTTATTTTTTTGATGTCGGTTTTAATTTTTTTAAAATTTTTTTATTTTCAACATTTTAGTTTTATATATATTGACACAACACGCGTAGGAGATATGCGCGCATGTACATACAATAATAATAATTAGATGACAATAGTCTTTATTATTAACCATAACTGGCAAAATATTGGGCCAATGTTTATTTAGTGTAGGGTGGGACCACCGGACCATCGCCCACTTTCGAATAAACCGAAGATCATCAAAATCGGTCCATATGTTGAGGAGTTATGCGGGGACAAACATATAAATTATTATTAACTATAACTGGCAAAATATTGGGCCATTGTTGATTTAGTGCAGGATGGGACCACCGGGGCATCACCCCCTTTCGAATAAACCAAAGATGTGAGTTATGAGCGGACAAACATAAAAAAAAAACATACATACGGGTCGAATCTATAACCTCCTCCTTTTTGAAGTTGGTTAAAAATAAATATTACAGCGGGAAGTCCTCTAAACTGATCAGAAACTAGAGTAAGTGTGGGTATTACTGCGGACTTTTAAGGTAGGTTAACTTTAGAACCCTCGATACGGCGTTCAAATGAATGAAAGTTCCTCCTTCTTTTTTTAAAAGAAAGGTGGGACCTTAATAATTCCATAAAAAAATATGAGGGCGGGGTAATATGTACAGTTAATTAAAAACACAGAGATTTGTCGATCAATGTCATTGCATGAGTTACTGCGGACATGCATGTATTACTGCGTGCCAGTTACTAACGAAACATCAGTTACTGCGCATGTATTACTGCGGTCTGATGTCAGGCGAAACATAACCTTAATACCTTTGCAGGTTACGTAGACAGAAGTGAATACGGTCGGAAGAAAGGTTAGGTGGCGCAATGGTCGGTCCGCAGTAATACATGCACATGGTGTAAAGTACTGCACCTAATACTGCGGTGACAAATTAAAACTAAAATGTAGACGACTGATTGATTGTTTTTCTGGAAAAATAACTCTTATTCTACCGAGCAATAATGCTACATTACATGTATTACTATTAATAACAAAAATATAAATGTTTTTCTAGTAGGTGTTCATGACCGCCATATCGGGAATCGACCGAAGTTTCGCCTTGACGAATTTCAAACTACGATAAAAGAATTAATAATAACTTTGCTGTACATATTTATTAATAATTACCTGTAATAGAGTTTAAAATAATTTTATTAAAAATTTTCAAGAGATTATGTACTTTCTAACATTAAATATGATCTGTTTTAGAATATCCGCAGTAATCGGGGCATCCGCAGTAATACCCACACTTACCCTAGTTCCTTAACGGTATTACGACGAATTACTGTATAATATAAAAATTGACATTTTTACATTTGTTCTAAGTATCCTATCATAACATTGCATATTTTATGAATGCACTACAAGTTTCAAAATGCATAAAATTTTTGCCCTTATCCTTCTTTAATACATGTTAAATATGTGCCAATGTTACCCAGTTACGGGGTCATATCTAAATAGCACTAAAAAGTTAGTTTTACCACATCTGAACTTACATTAACACTTAAATTTGTTTCTTTTTATGTTTAATGCACTCTATTTTATATTTTTTTAATTTTTAATTTCTTTTATTTTTTTAATTAACATTTTTACATTTGGTTTAGGTATCCTATTATAACATTGCATCGTTTGTGATTGTACTACAAGTGTGAGAATGCATAAATTTTTTTCCTTTTCCTTTTTAATAGATGTTAAGTAGATGCCAATGTTACCCCGTGCTGCCAATGTTCCCCCAGTTTACGGTATTAGTGTAGAAACTAATCATCCCAAAGCATTTTGCTTTTAGATGATTGGTTCATCTGGGACTATGTACACCAATTACAGCTACGGGCTACGCGGGACCACCTTTAGCGTCAAATAACTTGAATAATTTTCAACATTCTGACAATTTTTTTATTTTACATTACTTGTAAAAGTGTACATAAAAACTGTGAAAAGTATCAGTATGGTGATTATTTGGTATCTAAGCAATCCAACCGACAAGAAATCATCGATTTCAGTCGTTCAATAGTCCTAGACCCCCTTAATATATAAAGCAGAAAGCTTCTATATGTTTGTGTGATTGTCTGTCGCCTAAAAACTTTCGAACGATAAACTTTGGACTCACGAAATGTGCCTCAGATCATTATGCTGGATTAATCCAGATGCATGTGACCATTTTCACAAAAAAATTAAATTTTTTTTTATAAAATCAGAATCTACACGGGCGAAGCCGAGTAGTAAACCTAGTTAAATATAAAGAAAAGTGCAGTACATAAAGTAATACAAGAGAAAAAATGAAAGAAAACGTTACTTATTTTCTATAGAACTTGTTTTACAAACTTTTTGAGTAGTGCACATTAAAAAAATTCGTTTCTATATTCAAAACACGCATAATATGTTTTCCTGTGCAGTTTTCCTGGACACGTGTAACAATATTTACGAATTTGAAGTTGTTAGTTTGCGGGAGTAAAAGGTAATAAATAATAATAAGAGTGAAGAAATTCAGTAAAAGTCACTGTTAACGGTGACGTGGAGTCTCACAAACTCCGCCACGTTATTACCACAAATAAGAAGCAAATTAATTTTCACTAATTTTAGGAAATTACTTGAACCAACGTAACCGATAAGTATTAAAAACCAATAAGTGATATCAGCGCATAGGTTCGGTCATATAAACAATTAGTAAAAGCTATTTTGCAATTATGTATTCGACGTTTCGGTCTATGATTTAGACCCTTTTCAAGAAAAAAACTGAAACTATTGCGTTTGCTTTAATACGTTAAACACGTTATCTGAAGACGTGCACCTTGTTAGTCGGTTGGAGAGTGACTGAGGTAAATAGTATACAAGCGAGAACATCCGAAGGGTATAGAAAAATAACGGTCATAAACATAGTCAAAGTGAAGCTGTAATTAATTATTGTTTGAATCGACTTATAAGCAATATTTGTTGATAATGAGTTTAAAGTCTGTTTGTTTTATATTTAATTAGAAAGAAGATAAACAAATTAAAGCTTTTTTGTTTATACAGAAAAGAAATTTTAACCCAGACAACACCACGCAAATCATACCACCAATTATTATATATGTGGTAAGGTGACATTCAAGATGTAAAGGAGCATAATTACATATGTAAAATTTTTATGTAACATTGTTTGAAACATATGAAGGAAGTGTGAGGTCCAAAAACTCCATTAGAAAGGTCACATCATATGTCCTTACTTTCTCAATAAGGTTGCGTAATAATCTTGTATCTTCGGTGTTTCATACCTAAGATTTACGCTTGGTTGTTTAATCATATGTAATGTCTCTAATAGAATTCTCCGACTCCATATGGCTTCCCTATAAACAACTTTGACGTTGTCTTAGTCAAATCTATGATCAAACTCAAGTGAATGTTTAGTTAGAGCGGTGTGTTGAAAGGGAGATAAAAAAACATTTCTTTTATGTTCATAAATCCGTCTATCTAAATGTCTCGAAGTCTGTCCAATATAAACTTGATTGCAACCCATACAAGGGATTGAATAGATAATGTTGGATTTTTTTTTTTTTTTTTTTTAAAAATAAAGGTATTTTATCTTTAATTGGAGGGAATAATTGTTTGCTGTAAAACGGTAATTTGAAAATAACATGTATTCCTACTTTCCTAAAGATTCTTTTTAAGTCGTTTGAGATGTTATGAACAAACGGTATGACCACTGTATTTTTCCAACTAACTGGTCCGATCTTTTCAGCTTTTGTCTCTTTACGTTTTTCCATTAATAACGGATGGTAGATTTCAAAAATACGATCTCGGATAATCGTTGAGACCACCTCCATAGGATAGCCGTTACGTTTTAACGTTTTTTTTTTTTTTTTTTTTTTTTTTTTTTTTTTTTTTTTTTTTTTTTTATAAACACGTTAGAACGTAACGGCTATCCTATGGAGATGGTCTCAACGATTATCCGAGATCGTATTTTTGAAATCTACCATCCGTTATTAATGGAAAAACGTAAAGAGACAAAAGCTGAAAAGATCGGACCAGTTAGTTGGAAAAATACAGTGGTCATACCGTTTGTTCATAACATCTCAAACGACTTAAAAAGAATCTTTAGGAAAGTAGGAATACATGTTATTTTCAAATTACCGTTTTACAGCAAACAATTATTCCCTCCAATTAAAGATAAAATACCTTTATTTAAAAAAAAAAAAAAAAAAAAAAAAAAATCCAACATTATCTATTCAATCCCTTGTATGGGTTGCAATCAAGTTTATATTGGACAGACTTCGAGACATTTAGATAGACGGATTTATGAACATAAAAGAAATGTTTTTTTATCTCCCTTTCAACACACCGCTCTAACTAAACATTCACTTGAGTTTGATCATAGATTTGACTAAGACAACGTCAAAGTTGTTTATAGGGAAGCCATATGGAGTCGGAGAATTCTATTAGAGACATTACATATGATTAAACAACCAAGCGTAAATCTTAGGTATGAAACACCGAAGATACAAGATTATTACGCAACCTTATTGAGAAAGTAAGGACATATGATGTGACCTTTCTAATGGAGTTTTTGGACCTCACACTTCCTTCATATGTTTCAAACAATGTTACATAAAAATTTTACATATGTAATTATGCTCCTTTACATCTTGAATGTCACCTTACCACATATATAATAATTGGTGGTATGATTTGCGTGGTGTTGTCTGGGTTAAAATTTCTTTTCTGTATAAACAAAAAAGCTTTAATTTGTTTATCTTCTTTCTAATTAAATATAAAACAAACAGACTTTAAACTCATTATCAACAAATATTGCTTATAAGTCGATTCAAACAATAATTAATTACAGCTTCACTTTGACTATGTTTATGACCGTTATTTTTCTATACCCTTCGGATGTTCTCGCTTGTATACTATTTACCTCAGTCACTCTCCAACCGACTAACAAGGTGCACGTCTTCAGATAACGTGTTTAACGTATTAAAGCAAACGCAATAGTTTCAGTTTCTTTCTTGAAAAGGGTCTAAATCATAGACCGAAACGTCGATTACATAATTGCAAAATAGCTTTTACTAATTGTTTATATGACCGAACCTATGCGCTGATATCACTTGTTGGTTTTTAATATTCTAAAAATACGGTCGAAATTATAAATTCTTTATGTAACCGATAAGTGTTGCAAAAAAAAAAAAATTCTGCAGGAGTCTCTCAGACTCCACGTCACCGGTTAAGGGTTACGCAGACTTTTGTAACTCCCACGCGGAGGGAAGTTAAGAGAAGTGATCGAAAAAGATGTTGCAGAGTGTATACGTACCAAAAGTGTGACGCGTGAAACGGGCATAACGCGTGCGGGCCGTGGAGGAACTCCTTTCTCCTCAACCTGGCGCGAGACAATCGGCAGATAAAGCGTGTTCCGTGCATGTTATCATGGTGCCGCGAAATTCAAGCTTTGGGAAAGCGGCGTTTCGCGTGCGCCGACCTACCGATTCCACCCGAGACAACGTTCCGTCTGGGAGATTAATCATTTTCGTGACATAAATCGGATAAAATATATTCGCAAGGTCCGTTCGTCGAATCGAGGGTGGAAGGGAGACAGAGGGCTTTGCTGAGAGAAGAAGAAGGAAGAGGCGAGCGAGCACCAGTTATAATATGTTTTATGTGTGTGCCCGTATATATATATATATGTATATATGTATATATACATAGTAGATATATAAGTGGTCTAGACAGGCCAGACGGATGCATCATCGCCATCATCGTCGAGCGAGAAAGCGAAACTGGAGTCGAGCCGTTTTGCTCCTGAACATCTCGCGAGCTCGTCAATCGGGTAACGAGCGCTCATTTTACACGCACGATAACGCGTCCGTCGCTCGATCATGATCCCGTTCCCCGTCTTTCTGCCTCTGCCTTTCCCTCTGCCTCCCTTTCGCGAGTCCTCTGTCGCTCATTTCTTATTATCAGGGAAGAAGCGCGAACCGTCCAGCCACTGGCCACGTTTCTGAATGCAACTTTGCACCTTCGCGGGTAGCAGTGTGCTGCGTCCTCAGAGTTGGGTATTAACTGATTCAAAAATTATACTTTCACTTTAGATTATTCGACGATTAAAGTTAATTTATTTTATTATTTATAGCGTTTCAACTTGAGCTTCGAATAAATTTTTCAACTTTAACTTTAGTTTCCACTATTACCTCGATTTAGGCGGAGTAATTCTTTTTGAATAGGGATAATTGTTTGTACTCGACATTCTCAACAGCTTTTTATTCAAATCAATTTCAATAAAGTATAACGATGTTTTTATTTAAATTCTTCTATTTATGTTTGACGATTTCAACCGCACAATGCGTAAGCTTCCTTATCGTGTATTGGAAAATTTGTATTTCTGATATTGGGAAGAGCAAGTTTTTTCTCAAGATAGAAGCCAATCGGAATTACATTAATTTTCGTCATTCAATTTACCTCAGCCACACCACAGCGTGCTACTTCTGCAGCTTTACGAATCCAACGTAGACGAACGTAAGAACACTTGGCTCGATTTAAAGCAACCATTCGCGGCGGTGCATTCGGCGGCCACTTAAAAAAATTTCAGACGAGCTTCTTTCAAGGCGCGAAGAGCTTGGAAAGGAACGCTGCAAAGTGTATCTTGTGATTTCTCTGAGCGGCTTACCTTCCGAATAACTGCACCGAGAAATATTTCTCATTTTTCCTAAAGGCTGCTATAGGGTGGGATGAATTTTACATAGGCTTTATTACAGAATTTCCTGACACTCTAAATAAACTTCGGTATATATATTTTCGAATGAAACTTGGGAATCAAACTAAATTTCTTTCGCTTTATGGCATTTGAAATACCGATCAAATTTCACACTCTGCTAATGATGTCTCCTTAGCAGGAAACCCTGTCGCGAAGAAGTTACCGCGACGAGCTATACCTACATAATAACAACATAAATTAAATTCAAATTTCTGCCCAGCTTCCATTCGGGATTAAATTACATTTTACCTGCACAGATTAAAGTATTTCCCCTGAAATTTCTATCTCCGGGCTAGAATCGGACCTTGTTTTCGTGGCTCTCCGCCGAGCGCAAGGGGGGAGATCCTTTCTTCTTGTTTCCTTTCTGCGCTCTTCTTTCCAGTCTCTCGTTTTCGTCTTTTTCCCCTTTCAACCAAGTAAGTCAAGTGTCGACGATGGTAGATAGGGCCTCATTTACAAGCCAGACGGGGAAGACCACTTGGCCCAAATACGCCTCGAGAGAGGGTGTTCTGCCCACTGGATGCGACTCAAAAGTTAAAATAACCCTCTCTCCCTCCCTACCTTCTCCCGATAAGAGCAGCCGTCAAACGACGTTTCGCTTTCCTGTTCGACCTCTGGCATGTTTTTCGCGTTCCTTTCGGCGGAATGCATCGAGAATCGAGCCGCGAGACAAACAATACAATTAGGCGGACAGACGCTGCGCCTGAGCAGGATTGACCTTTGCGATTCGAACGGGGATGGTATTTTTCTGGGGAAACTTTTCGATGTTTGCTTCAGCCGAGACGGTTTGTAAAGGAATGCAAAGCGTATTCGGGAGCTGTAATGGGAAGTTCGATTTCTTGCTGGATACCGAGTATGGGTGTAACTTAGATTCTTGTTGCTTTCGATGCTTTGAAAAGGATATGGCTTCGAGTCTGGAGTTTTGGGATAAAAATTGACAGGCTGTTGGTTTTAATAAATGGATGATTTAAATTAGGGGTGGCTTCGAAGCTAATTGTTTAAATCCTCGAAACTGGAATCCGAAAGTTTTATTGCTGATTCTGTTTTGCAAGGGGAATATCTTGCTTTAAGAACTGAAGAGAACAAAATTTTTGCATGAATCTCTATTGACCATACCTAAATGAAATATAACTCTCGAGGCGCGCTGGGAACGATTCTTTATTCATTGATTTTATACTTTTTCGTCGGGTTTTAAATACCGAGTTTAAAACCCGTTTTGTGGAATTTGTAAAATTCGAAAACCGGATTTTGAATTGAAAAATGAATTAACTATTTAATTAAAAGTGTTGAGATTTTGACTTGAAATTTGACTCTAAAAATTATCTTTATGTGTTCATATTTGCAGAAGAAAAATACTAAATGAAATAAAGATATATAATTTATATTTTGTACGGATTTTAGTTGTTTTAGATTTTTGTAGCTCGATAAGTATTAAATAAACTGAGAAATTCTACGGATTTTAGTTGTTTTAATTTATTTTTTTTATTAATTTGATTTTGTATTTATAAAGTATATTTTATGTTGTTATATTTTTGTAATTCCATAAATATTAAAAAAAACAGGAAATATTTTGAAATAAGTATAAATATTGTTTACTGTTTTAATTTTTGCAAAAATTCGGAAACCAGTTTAACCAGTCTTTGTGGAGTAATAGAATTCGAAAACCCGGTTTTGTATAAACCCAAGTTTCCATAGTTTCGAATCACGAAAAAAGTACAAGGTTTCGAATTTTCGAAATTCGGAACTTTCTTGGGTTTCAAACTTCTGACGCTTGGAGAAACCCATCCCTAATTTAAATTCATTACAATATTCTCTCATATTAAATGAATCTTTCATGTGTTAAAATTCGTTATAAAGGTGATTGTTAACGCTATCGGGGAGACTGTTGAAACATGGACCACGATAATATTCGAGAAAGTATTTATTTATTCAACTAACGTCCACGTGTACTTTGATTACAGGTGTCCCTGACGAATAATCCTAGCAAAACCGGGCTAGGAGCTACCAGCGAGTTTCCTACGATCGAGCTAGACTCCACGACGGAGAAGAAACAGGCGCTGTGGCGGAAGACACAAAAACGTTATAAAGAAATACCCAATCAGCCGTAATAATTAGACCGTGAACGTTCGTGAAAAAGCATGGTCAAGCGTTTATCGTCGCTGGTCACGGTAAGCGAAGACAATTACATTCTCTTGTCGCGAATCTCGTTACTATGAAGCAAAAGAACTGTAAGAAATGAAAAATGGTTAACTTAAAGATATTAAAAACTAAATGCAGCATATGTTACGTCATTTTCGAATAATAACAACGCCGATTCTTTTATCGCATACGATTTCCACGCAAAGAGAGCGAGTTGAAGTCAGTACAAAGTAACGTTAGAAGGAATAAGGAAGCTGATACAGAAATTTCACGAACATTTGTTTACGATTTTCTTCGAAAGCGTGCCACGAATATTTTTACAACAAAGAACTTGGTTCCTTTTACTCTGCGCAGTGTATGGGTGATGAATTATTGTGTGAGTGATTAGTGAATTATTTTTATATATGCACGAGTTAAGCACAGGCAGCGAGGAGGTATGGGAGAGCTACAGCTTCCTTTTGTTTCTCTTTTTATTATCATGTTCGCAAAGGAGCTCCTTAGAATGAGAGTGAATTGTTAGTTTAAGCTTGTATCGAAGATTCATTACTTTGCGCACGGAATTCGATGTAATGGACAAGAGTACGAAGGTAACTCGTTTTCATGAATTGTACATTAAAAGTCTCTTTCTAGGTGGTCAGATATATAAGCCAGTGCACTCGATAGTAGCGATTACGTAAGAAAAATATATTTGTACGATTAGGCGAATCTATAGAGGAGCAAGTATAATATTTTAATCTATTTTTTCCTCCTTGCGATATAGCGGAGATTAAAAATTGATAATTCTTGAATTAATGCGCAAGCCTTTCTTGTAAAAAGAATATAGTTCTTAGTTCTGGTAACGAGCTGTGAAATCACTTGTACAGGAAACACTGTGGAACCTGAACACACGTTTAATTTACAGCGCGAGCCACACGGGTCTATAATTGTAAGATTATTTAAGTAATAAATAATACATTAAATCGTTGAAAGATTGTAGTTTGGTGATTTTATCCTTAATTGCCAGTCATACAAAATGCTGGGATGTTCTTTATGTTATACGTACGCTGCCTGCTACATAAGGTAAGAAGAAGTTAGAGTAATATTCAGAATTGTGTAATTAGGGATGGGCTTTGTATATTTTCTATACATTATTCAAACTTCTTTCTATGTGCACGCTGTTGTTTAAAGGTTTGCACGAACGTTAAGGGGACTACTTACAATTAGACAGTCAGATCGCTTGAAAATCAAGTATTTTTTGCGAATTAATTACAAGGAGATGAATACAAAATGTGACTAGTACTTTTGGGTAATGTTTATTAATAGTATTAACAGTAAAAAAAATATTTGAATAATATATATATGTACATATGTATGATGTGTAGGCATTTTTCTGGTGGCGCTGTAATTTTGCAGTGATTCTGGACGTAAGAAATTTAATTATGAAATATTCTCTGAAATTAACACGTTGCTCTGGTCCCCATTTTGCCCTGAACCGATTGAAAAATAAAAAATAAATAAAAATTATAAAAATGGCGGTTGTAAAACGGCAAATTTTAAAGAAACATAATTTCTCGCCAGAGAAAAGATCCTTTTTTTTGTCAAAATTGGAGTTTTCAGAGCCTCATCCGTAGGTTGAAGTCGTAACTAGACAATGTTTCACATATTCTCAATTTTTTTTTAAACCGATTTGTACCTCCGTTTTTCGCAATCACTGCAAAACGAGGAGGAAATATGATTTCGAGAAAAACGCGTTTAAAGTTTTGAAAGAGGAATCTAGACTACCTGCGAGCGCGCAGAAAAGGTTTATGGTGCGCTCGACCTTTTCGGCTGTAAAATTTTTCATTTTGCGAATTTTAACATAAACCAAACGGCATTTTACTTGGGAAGAGTGGTACTTTCGAAAAATGCAACAAAAAATCGTATTTCTAACTTAGGCAGTTGCCTAGTCTCTTAATTATAAAGAAATTCGTAAACCTTATATACAGTGGCTCACAGCCATAATCGTACACTTTTTAAAATGGCATAACATTTTTAAAAAAGGTCCAAACGAGTTGAATTTTGTTTTTAGAAGCTAGAAGGGTTAGTCTACTAAGTGACGTGTCTCGTCGTTTTGAAAGAAATTGCAATTGGTCGGAATAGCAAGATAAAATAGTGAAGGTCATTTTCTCAACTTTTTTTCTGAGCCTGTAATGAAAATTCAAAAAACCCGTTTGTAGATTTAAATAAGTTGTATATATGCTGAAAATTGTATTAAAATCGGTTAACATTGCTCTGAGCTACAAACGTTTAAAGATCGCAGAATCAGGTCGAAAATCGCTGATTTCGGGAAAACTATTTTTTTGCTATTCCGACCAATTGCAATTTTTTTCAAAACGACGAAACATGTCAGTTAGTAAACTAATCCTACTAGTTTCTAAAAAAACTCAACTCGTTTGGACCTTTTTTAAAAATGTTATGCAATTTTAAAAAGTGTACGATTATGGCTGTGAGCCACTGTACAAGGACCAATCCAATAATACATTTTCTAATTTCTTCTTAGCAGATCTCGAGCAATGTTCCCTGTCGCACCCATCAGTGATTTTCCCAACATCGTTTCAGGATAAAGTCGACTGTCCTATTGAAAAAATTACACAGCAAGGTGTAGAGGAGACCGGGGCTAGTTGACTAATTTTTAGCATCTCTAATTTTTATAAATAGACCAATGGTATTTTGTTGACTTGTTGCATACCAAAGGTTTACAAATTTCGTTAGGTATGCAGGCTTAATTTTGAAAATCCTTTTTATTGTATTTAGAGTAGTGAGGCGAATAAGTCAATAAACCCTGGCTGTGAAGTTAGTTGACAAATATGATGGAGTTAGTTGACTTGACATTTACTTTTCAGTTTTAACTCTTTGCCTGCGAAAGGTGTATATATACGCTGTCACAGTTCCGTCAATATATACGAAAGGTGTACATATACGCTGCCAATTCCATCAATATAGTATACGAAACGCGTAGGGGAGACCGGGGCTAGTTGTTACACTTTTCAGTTTTTTATTTTTTATTTTTTTTGCATTCCATATTCAATATTATCAATGACTCTCACTTAAAGTACGTTCTTTCCTCTACCGATGACCGCTATCGCATGTAATTAAACGAAAACCATGACTTTGAAAGAAGCCATTTTGAAGGTCGAGGCATGTTGTATCAACGTGCCCCGAGTAAGGGCTAGTTGTTACACAATACGGGGCAAGTTGTTACAGGATTAAATTTTACGAAACGAGGCTTATTATGAGTAATATAATTATATTTTCTTGAACAGAAGTAAAATTATTAATGGTAAGAATCTATTATAATGAATATACAATAAAAAATGTATTTTAAAAAGAAAAAAACTACTGAAATCAGTTGCACTAATGATCGTCGTCCGTTTCATAGGGAACTCGCAAATTAATGCACACATAAAAGTGATTTTTAGGTTTTGCACACTTCTCATGTGCCCACTTTTTGCACTCTATGCACTGAATCCACTTTGTAACAACATGCCCCTTTCCCTCTGTAACAACATGTCCTTTTTCGTATGTAACAACATGCTCCTTGTCTTGTGTAACAACTTGCCCCGGTTGACACAATTGTGTATAAAAAGCTATAAGTTCATACCAGTTTGGTGTATTCTTATGTTCTTGGTGCCAATCTGTAGCTAAAGGAACACTGATTCAAACGTAGTAATATTAATTTGCATACATTTGTCTGTCTGTTCGGTAGAAAAGATTGAAGTAAAAGAGAAACGTTATTATTAGTACCAAAAACACAAAAACTATAATAAAGTGACAACGCGTGAACCGACTACAAACAAACAACATACACAACTGTGTATGGTTGAAACACATCAGCCACTTCATCGTCGAAGTGATAGTGCAATCGAAAAAAATTTAAACTGCTTTGTAACAACCTGCCCCTGTAACAACTAGCCCCGGTCTCCCCTACATATGTATACTACGAGCAATAATATTTTTTTTTCACTTCATCACAGTGCTATTTTTTTATTAATTATCATGGTATTAGATACTGTAATTATTTTGTACTTGTTTGTTATAATCTATTTGGAAGGCCTGAGAGTTTGAAGGGAGGATAAGGTGTAAACCTAGTAGGAGTGAGTTTTGAAGTATTCATGGTGGGGGAAGTGGACTTGAGCAGCTAAACTCTTTGCCTCGACTGCATGTTAAGGATAAAAAATGCAATTTCTCATTTTGCAAACCTCCACGCACCGGATAAAATAAAACACAGTAAATTATACTCAATGTATCACGTTGCCACAAAGTATTCATGAAAAAACATCAAGCAGTACTTAAAGGAAAAATTCATAAATAGTTTAAATAAAAATATTTACTTCCCGCCGACCTTTTTAGATTTTTCATTCTCACTGATAGAACACGCTAGTTTTTGTCACGTCAACACATTAAATGGCAAGCTGATCATTCATATGCTTCAACATCGCGAATCGCAGCATTATTTATTCCATACTACAACAATTAAATGGAATTAGTCAACTAACCCAGTCAACTAGCCCCGGTCTCCCCTATCTATAACGAAGAGACCCACCACTCAAATTCCTTACCTCTTCTGCACGCAATCCAAACCGATCCAACCTGAATATACCATTCGCCCTGAAAGGAGGTTGAACATAGACGTACCCAAGCTCCCAACAGCTGAAAATCTGGGTAAGGTAAATGTCCCCATTAGCGACTGTTTAAGAGTGTGACTGGTTCGAAATAGTAATTTTTTACTCATATACGACCATTTTGAGTAAAGTATGGATCATTGTGTTTTTTGAAGTCTCTACTTTCTTAATCAAATTAATTTTAGAGTGATATTTGACTATTTATACAAAAATTATGGTGAAAATTATATTGGACCTGATGTCCCATTTATTGACCAATATGTACCATCTATCGACCGTCTCACGTCCCCATTATTTACCAGCAGTTTCCTCTATTGTAAATGCATCATTTTGTTTATTACATTTATGTTAACTGTTTTTACTAACATTTTATGAAAATTAAACAATTTATAATCTTTTATGTCTTCTATTATTTCCTAATAATTTCCGTTTCTTTTCTTCTTTAACCCTTAGGCTGCCGCTATAGCCACTATATTGGCACGGTTCTACCCCCTCGACTCTATGGGACCTATTGACTACTCATACATAAAAATTTTTGGAAAAAAAGGACCCCTATTTTTACGAAAAAATAGCGGCAGCCTAAAGATTAATCTTTTTCTTTCGTTCCTTTGCAGCTAAAACTCTTATTCCTGTTTTCTTCCTTTTCGTACATAACAATGTGGTTTTAAGAATACCAAATTCACTCTCCAATTCATACCTCTCCAAATTCATACTCCAGATTTTATTTTACATATAGCTTCAATTAACTCGGTTTCCGTGTATTTCGCACGTTTCTGCTCCTTTTGTTTTTCACCATTGTTATTTTCTAAAGAAAATATATTTATGTTAGTACTTTTTGTAGTCAATTGTGAGTACAAATCAAATGTACTCAAAATTTAATAATTAAAAAATTACTTGAGTACTTTAGTTAGGTCTAACAATACCACTTGTAAAATGTCCGAAAACTGGTACGGACCGGTCTTTGGCGGTACCTATTTCCCACTACGATTTTCTGCTACAATAATGAAAGAAAATGAGTATTTTCTTTTTATTTTATAATTCAGTATATATTTCTAGTTAATTTAAGTAAGTTACTGCATGGTTCCATGTATTTCTATGGTAAAATTTGTGTGTTTAATGATATGTGTAGTATAACCTCACGTTATTAGAATCTGTCAAGTTTCATGTTAATGACCAAGTCCTTTATATGTGAATTTACTTAAAGATGAATGTGCGGCTATATAAATAACATATGAAACAATAAATGAAATACCTTTAATTATAGTTTCTGAACTTTCTAGTTGATATTTCGCTTTCTGTGTTGCAATAAACAATAATAAATTAATAATTAGTCACTAATGGGAATGTGATCGATAATGGGGACATCTACCTTACTTAAAACCTGGATCCCCCCTCTCTTTTCAGAAAACAACTGACCCAAAGAACAGTTCACATTAAGGAGGAACACCACTGTGACGGCCGGAAAAATGAGCCCATTTTTAAGATTTTTTTAAGGGACAACTTACAGTTTTATTATAAAATTGTTATTACCTATCTTTAGTACAATGTCTTAAGAGACTATAAAAAAAAAGTAATAGAAAAACATGCATAGATTTCCATATACAGTTAATCTCCTACATCCCTCACAAGAAAACATAGGTCGCTTATCGAAACGATATCTTTGGAACGGCAACTCTGAAATCAATTTTTTTTTTTTAATATAATCGGTATGAGTGTAGTTTCCGTTGTACGTACCGATTTTTAAAAAAAATTATTTTTGTAAAAATGGTGCGCTTGGGAAGAAAAAGTTTCGAAAATCCGCAAAAAAATGGATAGTTTTTCGAGCGTATTTAAAAAAATATGTTTTCGATCAAAAAATTGGTACGTACAACTGAAGATACTCTTGTTTTAAAGATCCTATCAAAATTTCAAGTCGATCGGATAAAAATTGACAGAGCTATTGATTCGATCAGTTAGAAAAATGTCGTTTCGAGAAAATCGCGTTTAAAGTTTGCACGGGAAAAATCACACTTCCGTTCGTGACGTTCACTGTCACTCGAATGCCCGATCAACGGTTGCATTTCTTCGATTCTCGAACGAATAGCGTACCGTACGTAAAAACGGGAAAAACCCAAAATTTATAACCTTTAACAATGTGGGGGAACAGTGGGTAAGAAAAATGTCGGCGCGCTATTTGCCGCTAACATAGCGCGCTCGGAACGGCATCGTGACGCGTCTCACAAAATGCACTGTATCTTCGTCAATTCTTCGAATATCAACTTGAATTTTTCAGAGAGTATTTTTGAAGAGTTAAACATTAAGAAAGTGAAGAAAAAAAAAATCGAAATTTTTTCAACTTTCACAGTGGTGTTCCCCCTTAACATACTAGATCCTACTGAACATACTGTTCCTCCGATCGATAGTGCTCGGCAAACGCGGTATTTCGGAGTAGCATTTTCCGATTTCACTGTTGGCTGGGTTAGAGGTAACGGTACGTAGATCGCTGGATATTAGTAAATAATAATGGGGAGAGCAGGCGAACGGATTCGCCGGGACTCGGGGGAAGGAACATTGAAGGTAGGCCCCGTTCGTTTCATCCAAGACACGGTTCGTTTCTCTAGACAGTCCGCTGCACCGGCTGATATTTATAAAGCAAACTTCACGGTGCAAAGACCTCGGCCAAGTGTACGGAGCGGAGCCGTAAGTTTAGGCCAAGCCCTTAACTCCTTCGGCACATCGTGCGGTTTTCATAATAAACTACTTCCAGGGCAGCTCGATCTTCATTATTTTTACGGCCTCCGCGGAGCCACGACGTCCCCTCGTTGATCCTCCAGCCCCGCTTCAATCCGCTGCAACCACAGCAATGGGCGCACATTGCGCAGAGATATAGTAACCAAACCGAGACCTACTCAATTGCTGTGTTTAAAACAACATTCTTAAGGAGACTACATACACTTATTTCAGCCACGTTTTCACGTCCATATATTCGGCAAAGCATCGAAAGAATGGTCTGAAAGTCCTCGAGCGTTTACTCTGGCAGAGAATTAAGCTCAGAATTCGCCGTTCAAAGTGCTAATACCCAAAAAGTCTGCTAAATACGTTGCTGGGATGTTGACTTGGGATATACTTAAAGGTCCTACCAATTCTGTTCCCCTCCCTGCTTCTAATGGTTTCGGCAATGAAAGAAGAGAGGAAATGGATCGAGCATGTTTTAATCCGTGGCGCGTTCTGCCGATAGACTTTAATTGGGAGGAAAATTAGCTTGACGATGAGGCTTGTTTCTTTGAATGAAGCTGCTTCGGGGGAACGGTCAGCCGTTCCGCTGGAGCGACGAGACTGTTACGCTATCGCGGGTAGTGCCATTGATAGCTGGGATGCTTGGCTACATTGCCAGGTATCTGAAGAGACGGGAATCGCGTTGGTATATTCAGTGATGGACGTCCGATTGGCACTTTGAGGAACGCTCGATCTTGTTTCACTTTAGCTGGAGTTCAGGGTGCTTCGATAAGGTGATGCAGTGAGGTAGCGAGCCAGCATGGAAAAGCGAGCAAAATATACGAGACTTAATACGAGAAATCGATTTTTAAAACTCGTTCAAGTTCTCGCCTGCCTTCGTCCGAGATTTACAGCCCGGCGTGTGAATAATTCAGAGCGCAAATGGGGTTGATAACGCTCATTCCGCGGCGACCGGCGTCGTTTTTTGGCTATTCGTTCCCCGCAGAGGCGCCACACACGCCCGTGCATCTGGAAAAGCAAGTTCGCAATTACGGGCGGGAGAGTGGCTTCTCAGAAACGAAGCGATCCGTTCGCGGCCAGTAAAATATACCCGTCATACGTTTCAAAGCAGATCCTCAGCTGCGCCGAGCGGAACAAACGCGCGGCGCTCCATCGCGAGCGAGACACTTTTGCGCGGCAGATAAATTCTCTTCCTAGTCGTTTCCAACACCCGATTCTACGTTTCGATAACGGATACCAGGCAGTCGGCGGTTGCCACCGCCGCGAATGTGTACGCGGCGCGGCGAGGGACGGGTGCTCCGACGAAAAGTGATCCTGGTCTCTCGATGATTAAAGCGGGCCAATCCATTTCTTTGCTTGTCACCGCCGTGTTTCCTGCCACTTGTCTTCGTGTTTTACGACGCTCGTGCCTCACGGGTTAAGTCCGTTTACGAGCGCCTCCGTTGGAAACGGCAGCCGCACGTCCGCGCATTCATTAATTTCAACGGGTGATGAAGATCGCCCGAGCAATTACCGACAGCTTCGTGACAGCTGATCAAAGCGCGCGATCAGTTCTCGAATCTTCGGGGTTACGCCTCTGGAGGATGCTCCCCTTGGTCGCTCTTCAGACGTGCAATGTGGCGCTGGTTTATGATACCCCGAGGTCATTCCGAGGAACTTGTATATTATATCGAATTTCCACATTTTTATGAAGTTTACTTCGGAATTCATGCGCTAATATTGTGAGACATATAATAATATGGTAGGCGGTTTCAATACGATCTTTAAGGGGACATTCTACTCTCTCGGCCGAAAAATCGGCCACTTTCCGGTGATGGTTTTTATAATTAAATATACACTTAAAGTTTTCGAATTTCTGGGGGTATATTCTAACACTCTTGAAATTCAGGAAAAAATCTTGGTTGTTTGTTTATTTCATTTGTTTACATAAATATTTCGCAGTGAAGTTGGTGGCTTCAGAATTGCTGGCGGTTGAAATTTGAGACGACTGGATCATCGGAAATAAAAAACACAAATATATTTCTAATTCGCAGGAGTATGGTTATCTCGCTTTTCACGAAAGAACAATTTTGGACCAAAATTATTAAAATGGCGGTCGATCAAAGTTGAAAGTACCGAAAGTGGCACTTCTTTTCTATATTTAATTGATATAAAGTGGGGGGAAATATTAAAAATCTTAAGATATTTGTGGTTAGCAAGATAGCCACACTCATGCAAATTAAAAATATGTTTGGTTTTTTTATTTCCGATGATCCAGTCGTCCGAAATTTCAACCGCCAGCAAGGGATGAAATTCTGAAAACTCCAACTTCACTGCGAAATATTTAGGTAAACAAGTAAAATAAACAAACAACAATTTTTTTTCTTTTATTTCAAGAGTCGTAGAAAACGTTAAGTGTTCATTATAAAACCATCACCGAAAAGTGGCGGATTTTTCGACCGAGGGAGTAGAATGTCCCCTTACGGGGAGAAGTTACTATAAACGGCTTATTCTTTTATCAATTTTTGGGAAGTTTTTGCAAAGATACCAATGCATGAATCTTTTCGAAACTTTAAGGGTACTTTATTTGACAGTATAACAAGTAAAATCAATTTTTATGACAGTATTAAAAAAGAGTAAAAAAAACGACTTTAAAGGTGCGCTAAAAAGGATAAAATAATTTTATTTAAAACGGTGCCAAAATAAGAGCAGAATTAAATCGGCTCGACGCGTGACGTCTCACTAAATTTTTGGGCGCTCTAATTCCCGGACGTTGGTGTGCTAATGGGCTATAATTGATAAAGGTTTAGAAATTGATTTACTTCTGTTTCTATTTTGGCACCGATTTCCAAACAAAATTATTTTATCCTTTTTAGCTCACCTTTGAAGTCGATTTTTTACTTTTTTTTTTAAATGTTTATATTATTTTCATTTTTAGTGACCTTTGAAGTCAGTTAAAAAACATTTGTCATAGTACCAATTGGGGAACATACTCCATATAACAGTGAAAGAATCATCTAAATCGGTCCACGCGTTACAAAGTTATGTGCGAACATACATTAAAACTGGAATTCTAGATAATTCTAGAGTATCTAGATTACAATAAAAGAAATTAACATGATACCACCGGCTCATACTCTTTCAAATAAAAAAAATCATCGAAATCGGTGCACCTATATGGAACTTATGCGAAAACATACATACATAATGAAATATGCGTGACGAATTGAGTAACCTGCTCCGTTTTGAAGTCGGTTAAAAATTATGATAAATTCAAAAGAAAGAGAGCAGTATCTGTAATAGGTTTCTGTAATAGGTGCAAAACGGCGCCGGCTGTGGCGTCTCTGGTAGTCATCTGAAACAGACCAATACAATATATTTCAATTTACTTGACAATTCATCAAATCACTGCAAAAATACTGCAGTCATTTTTAGGATTTTATTAATAAAAAGAAAACGCGAGAGTTAAAAAAATTTTTAAGCTGCATATCATTGAAGATACCAAACCTGACATAATTTGAACTATAATCAACGATATTAGGCATAAAATTAAATAGCAGGATTGCAAGCCCGTTTCGTTAAAAGTAGTCCGATATAAATAATTTTTTTTTTCAATTTAATCGGGAGAATGCAAGAAATCCATTGGTGTCACTTTCATATTGATACGACGAAAAATAAAGAAATTTCGTTTCTTTATAATCGATGACACATCGCTGAGGAATTGCGCGCTGCAGTTTATACGGATGAACGATACAATGTCGCTCGGTTCGAGAAACCAGCGGCTTCAATCAAAGGCTCTTGAGTCTCGCCTAAAGTTATTCGAACTTCGAATAACTTTCGAATAAAAATACGACTGAAACTGAGAAATTCATTTGAAGGTTAAAATGAATTCCCGTCGAATAAAAAAATCATGCGTGGCCGTCGAATGAATCCCGTCGAATAAAAAAGGTATTTGAGGCGCTTCGACGACTCAGTTATTCGACGACTCTCGAATAAAAATAACCCAAAGTTATTTTTATTCGACGACTTTCGAATAAAATTTTTGTCTTTTATTCGAAATCAATTTTTTATTTAAAATAATTTTTTCATAAATATCTACGTAATTTATAACGTCTTGTAGAATTATCTGAAATCAACAAACCAAAATAAAATCTTAATGTTTATACGATTCTTGATGGAATCATCTACGATCGTAACTTTTCAACTAATCTCCTTCTATTTATAAATATTTTCGTGCGTAAAAGTACTCGTTGTTTTTAAGTTTGTGGTTCAAACGTCTGTCAAAACATGAGATTACAATATTTTGTTACGACCATATATCGACGTGCGTTACGAAAAGTAATTTTCTTACGAAAACTAGCACGTTTTGGTTTTCGCTGCGAAAACTAGCACGTTTCGGTTTTCGCTGCGAAAACTAGCACGTTTCGGTTTTCGCTGCGAAAACTAGCACGTTTGAGCAGTTTACCACGAAAAATAGCACGTGTCGGTTTTCGCTGCGAAAACTAGCACGTTTGAGCAGTTTACCACGAAAAATAGCACGTTTCGGTTTTCGCTGCGAAAACTAGCACGTTTGAGCAGTTTACCACGAAAAATAGCATGTTTCGCCTTTTGCTGCGAAAACTAGCACGTTTGAGCGGTTTGCCACGAAAAATAGCATGTTTCGTCTTTCGCTGCGAAAACTAGCACGTTTGAGCAGTTTGCCACGAAAACTATCACGTTTCAGTTTTCGCAGCGAAAACTAGCACGTTTGGGCGGTTTGCCATGAAAAATAGCATGTTTCGTCTTTCGCTGCGAAAACTAAAACGTTTGAGTGATTTTTCACGAAAAGTAGTATGTACTTACCATTTGTAGCGATGAAAAGAAGCAAATTTGAATAGTTGGCTACAAAAAAAAATTTATATCACAGCAACCGACACGATTTGATTTTTGCGGGCCCATATACGTCAGGTATCATCGGATATGATCTAGTCAAAACTTTGTCCTGATCTGATCATAATATAGAAGACGAAAGTGATAAATATTCAATATGAATGAAATAGATGGGAAAGGTAGCCGAAATATCGTTGATCACGAGTCCGAGATAACGCGGACACTTGCTACGTGGAAGCAATGCCAGGAATTGATGGGGATAACTCCGCATCAGTTAAGCAAGGCAATACGTCTATTAAGTGGGAAATAAAATGTATGAATCCTTTTTCCCCGTGTTATTTTTGCTATGACTATTCTTTAATCCAGAAATATACTATTTATGCATAAACACTGTTATATTGAATTAAACACTTTTTGCACTTTTTTTGCAGTAGAATCCAAAACGTGCTATTCTTCGTGGCCAAACTAGATAACGTGTTAGTTTTCGCCGCAAATTTCCAAATGTGCTCTTTTTCGTGGCGAAACAGTATAACGTGCTAGTTTTCGCCGCAACAGTACGAAATGTGCTATTCTTCGCGGCGGAAGACGAAACGTGCTAGTATTCGTCAGAAACGATGAAACGTGCTTCTTTTCGTGGCAAACCGAAACGTGCTAGTTTTCGTAAGAAAATTGAAACGTGCTACTTTTCGTAACGCACGTCGATATGATTCCATAAACAATCTTGTAAACTTTAAGAATGTTCTTGGTTTGTTGATTTCAGATAATTCTACAAGGCGTTATAATTTCTGCAGATGCGAAAGATTTGTTTGTGTCATCATTAGACAGCAGAATTAGATAAATATGCAAAAACAAAAATTATTATCCTGAATGATGTACAAATTCAGGATTAAAAGTTTTTTAACACTGACATTTATTTCCTTTGAAATAAAATCCTAAAAATTACCTATTTCTGGAGTGATTTGATGGGAGGGTACCATTAAGCCATCTTAACCATAGAATGACACTGTGGGGTCAGCGAAAAATTTAATATTTTCTGCAGAGGTCGAATATCAGAACTACAATATTAAGGGGGGAGACCACTGTCAGAAATCTGAAATTTTTTTTATTTTTTTTTTTACATTTTCTGAAAGGCGTACGTTTCAAGAATATTCTCTCCACATTATTTTATGAAGAAATTCGCAAAATTGACAGAGATATGGTGTTTTTCGTGAAGCGGTGTCAAACGCGCGATTGACAATTTTTTATAAAATTCTTTACTTGCCGAAAGAAATACACGTCGCACGGTTGGCAATATGGGGTACAATGTGGAGGAATTAAAAAATTACATCATTTATGAAACAAAGCAGTATGAAATTTAATTATTCAAAATAAAAGTTAAAAATAGGAAAAAAATAAATTAGGAAGACAGGGATTTGAACCCGAGCCTTCTGGTTGGAAAGCAAGTGCTATGCGCAATCACCCAACTCACTTACTTGAGATATGTTTAAAGTGAAGTCCTTTTACGGGACACATTTGGATTGTTTATAAATAATGCTCATTGGCAAAAGATATTTTGCAGAAAGTCATCCACATGACCTCCACATTCATCTCCTAAAGTTTCATTAAAATCCCCGGGGGTCAGCTGTGGGGTCCCCTTGTGAGCCACGCGGAACATTGAACGCGTTTCCCACAGAATGACATTTTTCAACCGCGTTGACAGTCTACAGAGAAAACTATACATCTAATTGACATGAGCAACGACATTTATTGTACGGAAACCCCGTCGCTATTACGTGACGATCAGATTTTTTCAATTTTCGAACTGCTTCTATTTTTTTTAGCAACATTTCCCCAATTTTGTACCCCGAAAACATGAATTTTTTTTCAGTGGTTCGCCATTTTGTTATTTTTTACAATTTTGAAATTTTTTGATCGTCACATAATAGAGACAGGCTTCTAGATTCTAAATATTATTGTTTTTTTTAATTTCGATGAACCATATGGTCTGGGGACTGTCAACGCGACTAGCATGTTTTTGCCGAAGCGCAAATTTTGACGAAGAGTATACAGGAAACGGATTTATGAATTTGATTGAAAAAAAATTTTCTTACCCTTCGATATATACACTATTGACTATACTAAGCAATAAATTGATTTACTTGCGTTGTTTGGTTGAAATAAATTCCCGAAAATACCCTTACATTTCGGGCTGAGACAGTGGTCTCCCCCCTTAAGGGGGAGCAACGCAAGTATATCAATTTATTGCTTACAATTAGTATAGTCAATAGTGTATATATCGAAAGGTAAGAAATTTTTTTTTTAATCAAATTCATAAATCCGTTGTCTGTATACACTTCGTCAAAATTTGCGCTCCGGAAAAACATGCTAGTCGCGTTGACAGTCCCCAGACCATATGGTTCATCGAAATTCAAAAAAACAATAATATTTAGAAACTAGAAGCCTGCCTCTATTACGTGACGATCGCAAAATGTCGAATTTGTAAAAAATAACAAAATGGCGGACCACTGAAAAAAAGTCGTATTTTCGGGGTACAAAATTGGGGAAATGTTGCTAAAAAAAATAGAAGCAGGTCGAAAATTGAAAATGTCTGATCGTCACGTAATAGCGACGGGTTTTCCGTACAATAAATGTCCTTGATCATGCCAATTAGACGTATAGTTTTCTCTGTAGACTGTCAACGCGGTTGAAAAATGTCATTCTGAGGAAATCGCGTTCAATGTTCCGCGTGGCTCAGTCGCGCGTTTGACACCGCTTCACGAAAAACACCATATCTCCGTCAATTTTGCGAATTCCTTCTTAAAATTTGGAGAGAACATTCTTGAAACATACGTCTTTCAGAAAATGTAAAAAAATTCAGATTTGAGACAGTGGTCTCCCCCCTTAAGCTTTCACTCTCAAATTTTGATTTTCTTACTATAAACAAAAAGCATATGTTGTAAATATTTCCTCTAAAGATACTTAAAGAGAAATACGAAAGAATTTTTCGGAAACGCTTAGTCTATTTTGAAATATTCAAATTCCCCTTTTTTTATTTCGAATTTGGATTTATTTGACCTGATTCTCGTCTAACAGCCCCAAAAGTCACTGATATTTCAGATTTTTTTATGAAAACACCGTTGGTCATATTGGATTAAACTCTTTCGGGATATAAGGAGGCATCTTTAAGCTTGCAGAAAATATTTTTTTATGACGATCCTTCTTATTGTTTATTAATTATTGTGGAATCGTGTCCACCTCTTCGAAAATATAACTCCCGTTGGCGGGATGTGTTGCACCTATCACAGTCATCTGATTGCAAAAAGACTAAAAGTTTCTTAAAGTTAGATAGTTTACGCTGGAATTGGTCCACATTAAAGAAAAAAAAAATGAAAAATTGAGTTATAGCATTTAAAAGAAAAAGTAACTTTTTCCTTAGACAAATTTTTCATATTATTCTTTATGTCGACGAAAAAAGTATTATAAACATAAACTAAAATTAAAATTTTATGTCCAGTCAGAACTTAAATTATTTAATTGTAAGAAAAATTTCTTCTTTTTGTAATCAGATGACTTGGATAGGTGCTACACCTGACGCCAACATCGTGGAAGAAGTTAACACGATTCCACAATAATTAATAAATAATAAAAAGAATCGACGTAAAAAACATATTACAAGTTTAAAGATGCCTCCTTATATCCCAAAAGTGTTTAATCCAAAATTAACAATAATTTTTTAAAAAAAAATCATAAATTTCGGGAGCTGTTTCTCGAGAATCCCCTCTTAAAGTAGAAAACAGAAAGAAAGCTCATTTTCGGTTTCCTTTTACCCCCTGGTTCCCGAATATCTCAAACATATTGTTCGCTGAGTGTCGTTTTGATAAGAATGTGAAAGTTTGTAAGCAGTTCCCTCGGATGGACGCGCCACACCGTGACGATTGGACACAGAACCACAAACACGAATTGTTTCGCGAAACGATGTTTCTACGGAGGATAATTCGAGAAACTAGACATGATCGTATTTCTTCCCGGTTACACGGTACACCCTCTTCTTCCGGTTACTCGTGATTCATAGGTGTGAACAAGGATACGTTGCTAGTTTGTAACTGCCAAGATAATTATCCGCGGGCAGGCGCGAAGGAATCGAGCTTCATACTTTCGTGGAATCCAAGTTTGACTTCCCTACTATCTAAACAATACTGCCCTCCTTAGTTAAAACGTCCTATCTTACATTTTTTCATTTTTCAAGATATGTTGAAATATTTGAAGTTCCACATGTCTTTTACCTTTTAGGTAAAGTTAGAAACCCTATGTGCTTCGTAGAGATCTAGAAACAGTCTAATTTATTCATCCTAACTGCTTTTCAGATCGTTTTACTAGTTTATAATGTCCTATGTATTATCTACTAAATTAGATTGTCCTAAGTTTACGTAAGGTGTTTGATTTTAATGATTTTAAATGTGCTGTGCAGGAGGCAAATTCTTCCAAAATAGACGTTTGTAAAATGGAATAATTTTTTTGATTGGGAAGACTTCACTTCTCAGCAGAAATTAAAAAAAATTCCCCTAGACCATATCTTCATGATTCAGTATCTGTTCAATTCACAAGAGGGGAAAAAATCTTAAAATATAAAAATGATTTTTCTGCTGAATATAAGGAGTTAAATTTTCTTAATGCAAAAGCAATAAAAACTAAGTTATCAAAACCAAAAACCAGAGTTTAATGTAATGGAACTTCAGTAGAGAGAAAAAAATTTAATTACGAAATTGAAGTCAATCATGCCAACCAATCGCCTTGCCTTTTGGGAATTATTAAACGTGTCTAATAATAATGCCGATGAGGATTATTAACTTTAAATCGTTATGTTCATGTCTATGTTTAATTTGTTCGTATGTTAAGTTATATGTATATGTTTATATTGGTATGTTTATTTTTAACTACCTAGTTTATGGCAATGTTATTTTTGTTTAAGTTGTACATTTAAAAGTATAAATTAAACACGATTTCAAGTGTTTGCTATATTAAAATATCCTATCTTACTTTGTTTACTAAGTTAAAATATCCTATCTGAAACATTTAATTAATTGCCACATTAATAATACCCTATGACAAAAAATTATATTAGGCTGCAACGAAATAATGACTACATTTTTTAAATTTTATGGCAAAAAACAAGGACGGCACAATGGAAATTATTAAACTACAGTTTTCGAAATGCTAGATAGGACGTTTTAACTAATGAGAGCAGAATACATACATATTGAATGCTTCTTTATTACATCTCGCTTACAACACCGCGAACCGGGGTCACCGATTGGAACGCAAATTTCTGGGTTTTTAGAGTGGCTCAAAACAAGAACAACGGTGTGTTTCATTTGGACCCTATCGCCCTTTAAGGGGGTGAAACCTAACCTCAAAGTCAAATTGGCACTTCCACTTTTTCGCGTATAACTCTCAAATTACAACAGATAGAAAAAAATGTTTCGAACGAAAGTTTAATGGTGCAATAAGCGCTGCAAACTTGTGTTAACAAAATTTTGAAAAAAAAATTTTTCCTTCACGTATTTTTTTTAAACTCTTCAAAATTTTGTTAATGCAAGTTTGTAGCGCTTATTGCGCCATTAAGGGGTTAGTGCACTGTGACGGTTTGAAAAATTAAGCTATTTTTAAAGATATTTTTCTCCGTAGATACATCATATAATGCAATAAATCTTTTTGGTATTTATGAAGCTACTGTTATATTATACAAAAAAAATGAAAAGAATTTTTTTTAATTTGTTTTGAAATTTTAAACGCGATTATCTCGAAACAACATTTTTTCAACTGGTGCAGGTGATTGTAAAATAACTATTTGACCAATCAGTCTGAAATTTTTACACGTTATTCAGCACATCAGTGGCTATGGCCGGGACTACGGAAACCATTTTTGATTAACCATTTCATACTTTTTACAAGGCAAAATGATTGAAAAATTCGCCACATTTCGACACTTAAACTTCAAACCTCCGCCATTTTGTTAATTTTTTATGAGTAAAAATAATCCTAGTTCCGGCGATAACCACACTCATAATGATTACAACATACTTTGAATTTTTTGTTACAAATGCGTCGTTCGCCCGGAATTACCTGCACCAGCACTACATCGCTTTCTCAAGGCGCTCACATCAGTGCGATATATATTTAAAAAAAAAAAACGTTAAAAATTTAAAATAAATTTTTTTATATTGTCAATAAGTGTATTAATAAGTAAACAAAACATTATTTACGTTGGACATTCCGTTTAATAAAAAATAAATCCTAAAAAATGACAATTTTTCACGACTTCACAGTGGACTGACCCCTTAAACTTTTATTTGAAAGTTTTTTTCTGCCTGTTGTACTTTGAGAGTTATACGCGAAAAAGTGAAAGTGCCAATTTGACTTTGCGGTTAGTTTTCACTTCCTTAAAGGACGATAGGGCCCAAATGAAACACATCGTTATTTTTGTTTTGAGTCCGGGTTCGCGGTGTTCCCATGTTAGAAATAAAAAACGTCTATTTAGGTGTTTCTAACAAAGCTGATATTACCTTCCCAAACAGATAACTCGTCGTAAGAGTCGCGATGAAATATTTTTCCGGCGTTCCGAGAATGGGGCGAGTATCTCAGGCGATAAAGCTGCTGGAATGGTGCCGCGTAAGAAGGTGGGCCTAGGAAAATCAGCTTCTAAGCCCACAGAAGCGTGGACGACTGAATTACCGTCGCCTGTGAATCATTCTCGGATTTGCACGACGGCTGTATTAATCGGGGCCCCGTGTTAGCGCGAACCTGTCGCCAGCCGACCCCCTTTCCTCGTTCCTTTTTCCAAAGAAACACGTAGCCACGAATTTACGAGGCCCACAAATCTGCGGTAATAACCGTGGCTACACATCGCGCGCGTATATCCGTCGACCCCTCGATACGTGCCGTCTTGATAAGTTGGTATCGCCATGTTGGCCGTCGAATCGACAAAGGCTCAGTTTCGCTGAATTCCCTGGCTGTATGTGTTTTAACGAGCATAAAACGAGCTTGATGCTACACGCGATGCGTGAATCTTCAGTGGGATCATTATCAACACTTTCGCGATCGATCACGTGGTACTGCGTCTTTTTGCGCACAAAGTAAGATCAACGAGTGCTCGAAAGCATGATGATGGTTTAAGGCGAACTGTCTAATGATTAGCCTTGCTTTGTTGATAGATCTCTAAGCTCCATTACTTTAGCTTGCAGTAGAAGTGCCTTTCTGCGAGAAAGGTAAGTTAATTTTCTATATTATTCTGTTGGTTTCAAATCGTCTTGTAATTTTTGCGTAATTTGTATATACGCCGCTGTTTTTGAAAGTGTTAGGGTAGATATATCATTTGTGGCCACTTTAAGGTATTGTACCAGTTTTGGCCACTTCATAAAAATATAATATTTTCCCGTGTAAGCAATAAATGTAACCTTATATTTCTGACGGTATACTAAACAAAATATTTATGATTTGAAATTCTCCACATAATAATGGTCTGCAAGCAATTTAAAAATAAGATAATTATGCACATGGCCAAAAACAGTGCAATGACCACAAACGGTACATCTACCCTATAAGTCCATTTCTTGGACAAAATGAGTTATTGATAGTTTTAGTCAGATATCCTCTTTTTATACTTATAACCGTATAGTCAATGGTGTACAATATCCTCATAAATTAATAAAAAAAAGTTGTACTGCAAAATGTTATCGCAGGACGTTTTTTTTTAAAGTGGTATAAGTCCATGTTTTGGCAAAAATACTTCACTATGCTAAGTGTAAAGGAGAAATAAGATTGAAATATGAATAAGTTTGTTAATATTAGTTATCTTAACGAAGTAATTTACATTTCATACTTGTTTATTTATAAATTCATTATAATATAACGAAGTAAGTAAGTAATGAAGACATGTCTGTCTTCATTTTAATTATTATTTTCTACCTTAAAAAATACATTTTCCAAAAGCCAACTTCAATTAAAATATAAATTTAAAATTGCTATTGGTTATATTTCTCATATGTTATTATTGAAAGTGGTGTAAGTCCATTTGTAGCTAAAAAATTGTTTATTTTCATTAAAATTTTCATTGATTATTATCGCATAATAAAATTTAACAAGTGTATAGTTTTAAAAACATTACCCGAATTGATTAACGTATGCAAATATTTTTAAGTTGATTCAAACGCACACCTTTAAATATCACAATGTATGAATAAATGGACTTATACCACTTTAATAAACAACGGCGCATATAATGCGTAGAGAAAATTCAAGTAAGCGAGACCGGGGCTTGTTGATACAGGGGCAAGTTGATACAGACGAATTATCTCGACACCGTATATATGTAACTTCATTTGAGCAAGATATGTGGAGTTTGTTGTTCAATTCTTTACTATGATTCAGCCGTCAGCGTACGTCTGTGTACCTTGACGTTACAGCCGGGAATCCATGGGGAAGCTAAGCTATGCTATGCGATGCTATGCTATGCCATGCTACGTTTTAAAAATATTAGCTTCAATACATTCTTATGGAACCGTTTCCACCAAAAGCTACGTTAAAGCATAGCATTGCATAGTATAGCTTAGCTTAGCTTCCCGGTAGATTCCTGGCTTCATAATAGTTTTCTTAATTGTTTTCGTTTATATAGAGAAAAAAGTAAATAGTTTCCAAATAACATTTTTTCATTCATTTTGTATGTATTTCCTCAAGTGTTCGCTTACTATATATTAAAGGGGAACAACTAAAGGATATGTTGGCAAATATTTGTTATTAGTAATTAATTCAAATAGAAATGAAAAAAATTGAAAAGGGAATAACGTATCAACTAGCCCGGTCTCCGTTATGAATGTATAAAAATTTGAAATTAGTTTTCAAAGGTAGTATAAAAAAACAGTTCCTCAGTCAACATGCTTGGAAAATATATGCTACTTTATCAAAATTTTGTGTTATTATAATCACACTCCATTTTTGCATTCAATCGTTGCGTACCCAAGTGCACGTGCCAAGAAATTCTTTGATAACATATTTTTTCACTTGAAGAGTGTTTTACCGAAAGGGCGTGGTTCCATTTTTGACCTTCAAGCGAATTTTGATGGCATCGCCTTAATAAGGTTAAATTACATCCTCCAGTGGCACGAAACATTACGAAATAGGTTTAATTCCTTTTGAAAAATTCGAGTAAAAATACATGTTTCATACAAATAGACTTATTTCCAAATTTGCGTGATGACAGTGATATCTTGTAGTCTGAAACAAAACGGAAATACTTCCTATACTCATTTAGGAAAATTGTAAGGAATTCCAATTAGAATTGAAACCCAACATATATTAAATTAGTTTAAAAATGTCATGGTAGGGTAGATGTACCTTTTGTGGCCATTGCACTGTTTTTGGCCATGTGCATGATTATCTTATTTTGAAATTTCTTGTAGATCATTATTATGTGGAGAATTGCATATTATAAATATTTTGTTTAGTATACCCACCGAAATATAAGGTTACATTTATTGGTTACACGGAAAAATATTATATTTTTTAAGAAGTGGCCAAAACTGGTATAATACCTTAAAGTGGCCACAAATAGCACATGTACCCTATCTTTAGAATTAAATGTGGCAAAACCAAAAAATCATAAACATTATATTATATTTTGAAAGTGGCAGAAAAGGATTTTCTTATTCACTCCACTTATCAAACTTTTGAAACTTGATGTGTACATTACAAAAGGACTTACTTTCTATAGTTTCCATCAAAAGGGCTTGTTTCCAAACGTTCTTTTTAAATAACTATTAAAACAATGTCGCTAAATTTAAAACATTACCGCCATCCGATGGAAGAAATAAAATATGCGTGTAGTAATAAAATGAAAAAAGATTTTTTTAATAACGTAGGTCCCGCAGTTTTTTGCGGTTAGTGAAAACGTTTCTACAGTCGAACCTCAATAATTCGAATCTCAAGGGAAGGGAAAAAATCTTCAAATTATAGAAGTTTTGGCTTATGGAGTTTTCGAGTAAGAGAGGTTCAACAAACCATAATTCGACTTATAGAGGCTTTGTGCGACTGTTAATATTTCGACTTGAAAAGGTATAAAGCAAGACAAATTCAAGTTTTAAAGGTCAATAGTTTATAATAAAATATACCTACAACTTATGTACTACATATATGTAGGGGAGACCAGGTATGGTTGTCACACGGGTTGGTTGTCACAACTGTTATAATAAAGAAATTATTAACAATAGGAACGTACTAATAATCCGTGGCGATGCGTAAAGTCGCGTATTCACCTGTGCATTCGCCCCGAATGTGCATTGGACGCGCACCAATTGGCGAACCGTTCGGCGCGCGTTCAGTTCGCAAATTGGTGCGCACCTGATGCACAGGTGAATACGCGGCTTAAGCATATCGCCGCCTTCCCCTCCATCGCACAAGTCGTTGTTGAGTCGCATGGAGATACGATGTATCATTATTTGGTTTCGTGCGTTCGAAGTAAATTTTGCCGTATTTTCTATAAAGTAAGTATAAGTTGTTTCTTAGTATTGACTAGGGCTGTAGCTGTGGACCGGGTACCCGAGACACCCGGGTACCCGGGTACCCGTGAGATACCCGGGACGAGAAAAATTCCCAGGTAGGCGCTTCCCGGGAAAGCTATCCGAGATACTCGAGATACCCGAGAACTTACAGAGTAAAGAGCGTGATTCTGGAGTGACGCCTATCAGAGAGATGCCGTGTGGCACTCCATGGCGACGTCAACCCCCTGCCGTATCTCACCGAATTTTATGGCTTTCGACGAAGGGGTTGGAATAACATTAAGTAGTGAGAAATCTCTAGTTAGCGAAGGTTCGCGAAACCGGACTGCGCTTGCCAATTAAACACGTCCCGAACCAATGAACGGAGGTTAGATATTTCTATAATTTGAAATGTGACATATCATTTTTTTATGCGATAACTCATTCGTATATAATGTTTTATATTTTTTACTTAACACGGCAAACTTAAAACATATGTTCGACACATAAGAAGTAAAGAAATAATTTTCAACCTCATAGTTACTGCAAAAGAATCGTCTACTTTAGAGTGTCTCAGGGTGGCGTAACCCCTTAACACCAGAAAATATATATGGTGGTCCACTAATCTCGCACATCCTAAATAACTTCTAAATTATGCGTTGCCTAAAAAATGGTTACATACAAAACTTGTAAGGATTTGACAGCGGATATCGTATGTTTCTTTTTGTAGGCGGAAGGGATTTGAAAATTTGAATAGTTATATGTTAAATACGCCAATCGATTCCTTATGTTTTCCCGATTAAAATAGCACTAAGAACGGACCAATTTTACACAGGCAATACAAATCATAAAAAGAATAGGCATTTTTTTCCCACGCTTTCTTATTTTAGTAAGCAGTGAAAGGGTTAGCTAAACACAAAATTGTGGTGGCGGATGATTTTGTTTCATTTATTCAGGCTTTGTCCAGTTTCAATGGTTGAAGTGAAAATGACAGTGTGAAAATAAGAATGAGCAATTAGAAATTGTGATCGAATTTGGTGACATAGGTGAGGGATAGGGGGTAAAACGAATATGCGTGCGACGCGGATGCGTAACAGCGAAGCGGATCGTTAACGGGAGCAGGCGGACAGTCTTAATCAGGTATTCGAAGAATCAATCAGACTTTCAGATTGTATCTTGTTATCCTTTAATAAATTTAAAGTATTTAGTAAATTTAGTTCGTCACAGAATTTACCGTCAAACGTTTTCTTTCGTTCACTATTGTAATTTTCTCTACGTGCCTAGCAGTAATTTTCTTGGATTACCAGCTAGAGTGCCCCAACTGCACATCTGCATGGCAGACCTCCGTCCGTAACGTACATACCTCCAAAAAATCATAAACCCATAAAATCATAAACCCTTGAAATCATAAATAACCTACAGGTCATTCCTGTTCGCGACTTTTCCGGCTTTCACTCTTTCTTGTTACCACTTCTCTTTATTTGATTCTTGAACCCCTCTAACATTTCCATCCAATTTGATGTATATGTAATCCTTTCCTTGCTCACTAAAATAAGAGACTGTGATAAAAATGTCTACTCTTCTTATGATTGTATTGCTGATGTAAATGTAGTCCGATTTGCATGAAATTTTGTGTCATTTTAATCGGGAGAACGCCAGGAATCCATTGGTGTCACTTTCATATCGATACGATGAACAATAAAGAACTTCTTAATGTACTGTAATGAATATTTTACCCTCGACTACGGGGGGCCGATCCCGATTCGCTGCGGTCGGTCGAGGATTCATACCTGATTCAGAAATAAAATAATTATTTATTCTTTATCGTATCAATATGAGAGTGACGCCGTTGGATTCTTTATGTTTTTCCGATGAAAATCATACCAAACTTCATGTAAATCGGACTATTTTCAACGAAGTGAATTTGAAATTATGCAAAACACTAGTACATGGAATTTTCTTCATTATGGTCCAAATTACGTCGGTCTTGGTATTATTTTCATCGGAGAAACATAATGTATCGATTGGCGTAGTTTTCGCAAAGATCTGATGAGAAATTCGAAACTGGAGAATTCTCACTTCTTAATGGGTATTCCTGTATCCCCGGGGGTCGAAGCCTTCGACCAGAAGGCCACGACGCTCAGTGTGGCTTCAATTATGGAACGGTACTCTATGAGATCTCGGGTGTCTCGAGTATCTCGGGCAGTTTACCCGGGTAGCGCCTACCCGGGAATTTTTTTTCTTCCCGGGTATCTCACGGGTACCCGGGTACCCGATCTCCCGGGAATCAACAGCTCTAGTATTGACTATAACATTGTTACATTATTCTCGTAGTTTAGAGTTTTTTCTAACTTACTCTAATGATTTTTTTGCATTTTTTAAACTTTTTAATACATGAATAGAGGAGGTGAAATTGTTTAACGGTTTGGGCAAGTTGTCACAGAACATTTGGGATTAGGTTTTGCCGCATGTGACAACTAATCCCAGTGTAACTTCCTGTATCTATCATGTGATATTATTTTCTTGTTTGTTTAGCAACAGTTCTCAATAATAATGCCGCAAACTTACCTATAAGAAGAATTAATGTTACGTGCGGCAAGAGAGGTTATAAAAGGCAATTACACAATAAGAGGGATTGCAAAGTATTATAATATATATTACCGCACTCTAGCGCGATATTGTGAGAAATACAATACAAAATTATATTACTCTCTTAATTGAATCGACTTTTTCTTCATAAACTTAGCTATCCAGATACTGTGACAACCAACCCCGACCTCGGGGTATGTTGTCACAAAATAGTTCCTGCAAATAATGTGAATTAGGTCCTAATCTGGTTGACAAAATCCAGAGGACCATTTTTTTTTATAAAGCCGGACGTACGTAGTTTATATTAATCTAAGTTTGAATTAACTTCCCTGCAGCCATAACCCACAAAAAAATCAAAATAAGAAAATGAGACTTAACCATACCCGATCTCCCCTATACCTACATATATAAAAATAATTTTAAAATAAAAATAATTTTATGCTTGAAATATTACTCTTAATTACATATTAAAAAAAATTGTGACTTTGCTTTGTGCTAGTCTTTTAGTGCATTATAAATCAATAGCATTTTTAATCGTGAATAATTCAGAGAAAACCTTTTCCTCAATATTTTAAGATCTTTCTAGGGTAAACCAACCAGTGAATGACCGAATTGTTAAATTTATGGACCTTTGAGATTAATACTTGAATATATAATTTATGTATAACAACAAAACAACTGTTCAAATTGCATTTAAATTTATTTTTCTTGAAATTTCTATAAAAATAATTACTTATTCTTATCGTAATTTAAAAAAAACGATTGCAAAATGCTAAACGTGTAGAAGGCCAATAAATGGCCGCATACTTTTAATAAGAATTGTAACAAATTAATGTTTGCTTAATTAAAAGTGCAACTACACTCCATTTATAAACATATAATATTTTTAAATTTATAATTCACATTTGTTTGCCTAATGGTCATTCACTGGTATGCGGTCAATTACTGGTTGGTTTACACTACGAAATTTCGGAATACATATGAAAAAATAAACTTCAACTTGTAGAGGTCGCAGTTTTTCTAAATTCGAGTTGCAGAGGTGAAATACATAATTTAACATGCAAAATATAGTTCGAGTTAAGGAAGTTTTATTTCGAGTTGTAGAGGTGTTTACGGAAGGGAATGAAGAAAATTTTCGTCTTATAGAAGTTTTCGAGTTATCGAGGTTCGCTTCTATATATGGAAAAGTGCCATTTTGAAAAATTACTCCTCACTTATGTATGTGCTACCTTGGACAAACATGTTAACTTTGATACTTTTGTGTACTTGAAAGTCAGAATATGTCGAATATTTTAGCGGCCATAACTTTCTGAAATCGTTAGTGTCCCGTGTCCTGTAATTTCTCAATTACCGGGAAATTCACGTGGCATGTGTTGACGGGCACGCGGCTGGTTTTCAAGCGCGTTGCGCAAAATTTGATTATGATCCGGCGCGTTTTTCTTCGCCGCCGGAAAACTCGGGCATTGTTCGCGAAACGGTGATTTATTCCGCTCCGGATAATGATTAAACGCCATATCCTTGGCGCATAATTTCTAACGCGATACTGTAATTTGAGAGGGAGCGTGCGGCGTGCGCGAGAATATTATTGGGTGCCTCGTAATTGCATGCCTCATAGAATAATGCGAATTAAGTCACGGTTACCGCTTACTCATTTCCAAGGGAAAACAGCGAAACGTAATTCTACGTCTGTCTATTAAACGATCCCCGTTTTATTAACGCGGCATCGCGAGTTATTGAGACATAGAACGGAGGGATGAAAGTATCCACACAACTCGATCTCTCTTCGCAAAAAGGCATTTCCTCCGATCCTGCTGTTCAATTCGTGACGTTTTAATGAATGGTGTCCCAAGTACAAATAGCTCCTCTCTCTGGTTTCTCTGCTCCAATATATTTCTTTTACATCCTGCGAGGATTTAAACATCCGTTTAAATATATTGCAATGTGTATCAATTTCACCGTAGCATTTTATTTGTAAACTTATTACTGGGTAGATGGTAAATTTTCTCTGTGCGCTCTAATTGAAGAGGAAAAAAACAAATGTGACGTTTTGATATTATATCTCACAGAACTGATTTTTTTACTGAAAGGTAACGGAAAGAATAGTGTTGTTTAAATCACCCCTATATTATCGTTCGAGGAAAAATTGGAGTCATTGAAATAGTTATTTGCTGCGCGTGTTTTATATTTTCAAATGTCGAAGTGGAAATAAATGAATTAGAGGAATCACCGAGAGAACAGGAATACTGTAGTGCACTTTGTTTATGATTCGTCTCGTTCTCGAAATTCGAAAATTACACGTACCATCCACTCGCGCTTCTTGGTACGAGCTCGTAAATCCGCCGGGGAATAATGTTGCGACCAATTATTCGACGACAAAAAAGTGGCTTTATGGGACGATTTCTCGAAACATATTAACGATGATGAATACGGGGCGATACCTTTTTTCCTCTTTGCTCGCTACGAGCACGAAACGTTCGTCATCGGGCACAGAAATCTCGTTCTGTCGTTCCACTTAAACCCACCCTGTAATCAGCCACAAGTTTGTACTTTTACTGAAATCTTATTTACAAATCTTATTTAAATTGATGCCTGCATGTCTAATTGCAGAAACGCGATGCTCCGCGGGGGAGTGTATTTCGTTTTTACCCGCTGCAAGTTTAGTGTTCTGCCACTAGAGTTCTCTAAAATTTACGTTTTGAGACCCTAAGCTCTAGAGAGCTCTGTCGGGCAAACTTAAGTCTGGAGAGCTCGGTGGAGAAGCGTATAAGAGCAATTCCGCGACGTAAAGCAGAAAATCTTGTGTATTTTGTTAGTTTCAGACGTGCCCTCGAGCAGCTATTTCTCTCTTGGGACGAGAAGAATCTGTGATACTCTTTGAACGTTCTTGAATATGCATAAACAAAGAGGTTACACCGCGGTGATTTGAATTACACGCGTTTTTAAAAGAGAAACCTTTTAAGAAGGCAATAGAATTTTTTAAACAAAGCGGTCACAGGACCATTTCTTGTTTTATTAATTATTAAAGACGCATCGCAACGAACGAAGGGGTTGAAGATACTTTTGTAGCCCAGCAGCGACTAAGATTCTTCAACGGCTTTTCGCAGGGAAAGTGATCTTCACTTTTCAAAGTAGGATGCAACGGAGCAGCCACTCTAGTCCTCCCAATTAATTTTGAGTCTACTCGAGAGAACACTTGAGCAGATCAGCCATTAACGAGGATGAAAAATCTTTGGCGATGCTGGACTCTGTTAAGGTAAATGTACCAGTGCTCGGCCATGTCCCAGTACCTGAACAGCAATGCGAATTTTATTTATTTTTAAGCTTAATTTGTAATATAATTAAAAATAAAAATAGTACCATAATGCATAAGTATTTAGCAATATTAATTAAAATCATTATTATAGAAAATTAAAAATCGTGTGATAGAAATAATTATTTTGTAACACATTTCGTACGCATAGCAGATTTCGAGAAATTTCGTAAGCTTCTATCAAAACGCTTCTGTCATTTACTAAGAAAATATTGACATAATTTTTTATTTATATATTATAATAATACATTATTATAATAGTACATTATTATAATAGTAAATAGATTTTAATTTAGTTTAAGATAGCTAAATTTGTAAGACAATTAATATTTTTTTAAAGAAGTTTAAGTTTATTTACTGCTACAAAAATTTCGTGAATGTAAGTAATTCAGACATGCATTTTTAGGTTGTCCGCTTACTGGGACGATATAATTCAGGTATTGTGGCTAGGGCTGGGACTATTCGAATAATATAATATTCGAATATTTTACAAGTATTTGAATACTATGAATAAACTTCGAATATTTGAGTATTCGAATGTTATTATTCGAATAAATATATATATATATATATACAGGGTCATCGTTTAATCCTGCAACCCGCGCGCGCGCGAACAGACGAAAATGGCAACACCGCCTCACGGACGCATTCCACTACAACCATGCACCGTCCCCGCGTTCGGAGAGCTGCAAGCGACCGCTGGACAGCAGTGATGCCCGAGCTTCGAGAATTTTGGGCTGGTCCCTGTCAAATTAACGTTGCAAAGAACTATTCAGAATTTCCCGGCCCCGGTTGAAAATTTTGGGGTCTTTTTCGTATAACTTTTGAACTGTAAGACATATCGGAATGCAATTTGCGCCAAAAAATGAAAAATTATTCCCTCTTAATGATGAATAATTTAACATATTTTACGTTTACTTAATTTTTCTTTTATCAATTTTTTAACCATAATTGTTTAAAAAGCTGTTGGAAACTGTTTATTTGATAATGTATTTAACGCTGTTTTTAAAATTCGTGGTGTTGATAAACAATAGGCTAGTTGATTCTGTATCATTACATTTATAAATTGAGAAATTAAATTTTTATTCAATTATGTGTTAGTTCTGCAGACCTCAGAATCTATTGTTCTGGTTTTCTTTTTTATGACTTTATCCTTAATGCGGTGCATACCTAGATCAGACGTAAGGGGTAACTAATCCGACGTGTCTTTGATTGTAGCGGTGTTTGAATTTTTTTTCTAGAATTTTTGTGTTATAATGTTTTAGCTACTCAACGCCACGCCTATACCGGCTTTCGTTAATGTCATTTTTTGGAACGATGTGCCGTTACTGTGGTTTTTACAAGCAGGTGGCGAAAAATCTCTCCGTACAAGGAACCGTCAACCCTGTCGTGGCTAAAATTTTTGAAATTGAGACGGGTACGAGATCTGTTGACATTATTTTCAAACCTCATTACAGTGATCTGGGGTGCGAGTGGTAGACCGATTATAAAAGCGGAGCGCGCGGCTCAATTACCTGGGTCGGGAAATTCCTAATACCTAGCTCTTTGCGACGCTAAAATTTTCGAAGCTCGGGCATCACTCTTGTCCAACGGTCGCAGGCAGCTCTGCGCTGGGCCGGTGCATGGTTGTAGTGGAATGCGTCCGTGAGGCGGTGTTGCCATTTTCGTCTGTTCGCGCGCGCGCGGGTTGCAGGATTAAACGATGACCCTGTATATATATATATATATATATATATATATATATATATATATATATATTATATATAATCAAGTTCTTTAGGTTCATTTGTCAGAAAGACATCTTGTAAGCTAATTTTGACCCACTTCACACCATTCTATTCGAATATATATATATACTTCACACCATTATATATATATAATGGTGTGAAGTGGGTCAAAATATATATATATATATTCGAATAGAATGGTGTGAAGTGGGTCAAAATTATATATATATATATAATGGTGTGAAGTGGGTCAAAATATATATATATGTATATTCGAATAGAATGGTGTGAAGTGGGTCAAAATTAGCTTACAAGATGTCTTTCTGACAAATGAACCTAAAGAACTTGATTTATAATTCACACCATACTATTCGAATACATCAGTACCCATACAGCACACTCCGTTGCAGAAACGTTGCAGAAAGGTTGCAGTTAGGTTGCGGTGCAATGTTGCACGGAGGCGGACATAGGAAGATTTCTGCAACCTTTCAGCAATGTTGCGGTGCAATATTACCTTGCAACGTTTCTGAGATTTTACTGCAACGTTTCTGAGATTTTACAGCAACTTTTCTGCAACGTTTCTGAGATTTTTCAGCAACTTTTCTGCAACGTTTCTGAGATTTTTCAGCAATTGTCCCGCAACGTTTCTGAGATTTTACAACAAAGGTCCCGCAGTAAGCAAGGCTCAAAAACTGTTATAATATCGATTTAGTATATAGATTTAGTACAATATCGTAGTATACCCACTACACAGTGTATATTAGGTTACGCTTTGTTCACCCGTAACGTATCAGCTACATACCTGCAACGAACCGCACTGAATACGGTCTTACATATTTTTACTCGACAATACGGAACTTTTTTATTATCTATAATGAATTAAATGGCAATAGTAGGCACAGTGGTAGTAATTGGCACATGGAACTCTTTTTTACAAATATCTTTTGTTGTTGTATATAATTAATGAATTTAGTTAAATCCTATAGTGTTAACTAAGTAATTGTATTAATTACTTATATCACATATGTCGACAAACAGAATACAATGTTACATTTCACAGGCAACCTCCGAGGGAATATATGTAAACACGGACAATATGTAATATAAGTAGTTAATACAATTAGTTAATTAGCACTATAAGGTTTGTGCAAACTGATAAACTGTATAGAGCAATAAATGATATTTGCAAAGAAGTCTGAGCTGTGAAATGTAAATCCACAAACACTAAAGACTAGAAAATAAAATAAATGATGTTAAACTATTGTATTAAGAATCCGCTAAAACTAAAAAAAAAACATTATTTTCTTGTACTACGCAGGATATTTCATAACAGAATATGCATCAACTTAATACAACATCAAGCGTCGAAATTAATTTGTTGTGAAATATCCGACTCCGCGATTAGGGTGATGTAATTGAGTTTGTCAAAATGAATCTTCGTTTTTGAATAATTTGAGTTTAAGGTGTTGCTCGGTAGGAGTATAAGTTCGAATATGTAAGCAGTCTTCTCAATCAACAGTTGTAGCTGCAGCGGTAAAGTGTTCGTCTACGGTCCTACAGGTTGCGGGTTCGAATCTCCCTGGGGTAAAATAATTTTCTATTTTTTCTGTTGCGCACATTCATGTCGTCGGCCCCCCTCGCAGCACGTCCGATATATATAAAATACCCTTTTTTTTATTTTTGGCCCTACTGCCCGTAACGTTGCAGAAAAGTTGCAGAAAAATTGCTATAAAATCTCAGAAAAGTTGCAGAAATATTTCATGCAATGTTGCACACGGGCGGACATAGGAACATTTCTGCAACATTTCAGAAATATTGCCTGCAATGTTTCAATGTTGCATCGTAACGTAACTGCAACCTTTCTGCAGCCTTTCTGCAACGTAGTGTGCTCGAATACTTACATATTCGAATAGTATTCGAATACTTGTATATTCGAATAGTATTCGAATACTTGTATATTCGAATAGTATTCGAATACTTGTATATTCGAATAGTATTCGAATACTTGTATATTCGAATTATATTCGCCAAATAATTGAGCAACTGAAGTATTCGAATATTCGAATACCGAAAAATTCGACAAATAGTCTCAGCCCTAATTGGGACATACAGTTTTAGGTTGTCCGGTTACCGAGATATCTGCATGTTTTCGTATTTTCATTAACCCTCATCCGTCCCTCGTGTCAATTTGACACAGTTTTCCCGTAATAAATTATTCTGTTCTATTATTTGTGATTCTTGTAAATAAGCAGTATGTCCTGCACATCGTTTTATTTAATGCGAAAGTTGTGAAAAATCTAAGATGTAAAAGTTGACTTATCAATTTGAATAAAAAAATATCGAAAAATAACTGTTTACCTTGTCATTTCATTGATTTTATACCACTGTGTCGATTTGACACCGAGGGACTGAATCAGTTCGTGAAATGAGGAACGAATGAGGGTTAATAAATACGTCTATTATAATACATAAACTTTTTTTCAGTTTCCGGTAGTATAATATTGTGTTATCTTCCACATTTCAACATTTTTGTATTTCCTGATGGTTTTATAAATGAAATTAGGAGACAAACTTTGCCACTATCCTCTAAGCCCCTTAAGCGTCCAGGTATTGGTACAATTACCTTACACCGTTCGCTACTTTCATCTCTCCTTTCATTTCCTCGTCTCCAGCTTCACTTGCCAACATTCCCCGCGTGACCAATATTCCTGGACACAATCACTTGTCACGCATTCCCCGGAGAATATAAAATCGCTGTTTTCGACCAGCGAACACCCCTTCGAAAAGTGAAATCCTCTCTGAAAGCCAGCAACTCACATTCCACTTACCCTAAACAGAATCCGATGCTCCAAGTGGCTCGACAAACAAACCGATCGAAGGGACCTCCAGTGCATCCATCAAACTTGCACCTTCCATCTCCACGGAGGAATCGCGATGGGGAATATTCCCCTCGAATCCTCAGAAGCGAAGCTATACCGAATATTACCACCAGACGTGATCCTTAATGGATCACTTAATAGACCCCTTGCTACCATCCCAGCACCGTAATTCACCGGCGCACAATCGAGGAGTTGGGATGAAGCACGGGAGCAGAAGAGCGGAAATCAGGAAGGCGACGGTGGCGGGGTGGAAACGAAGAAATTCGCGTCGAAAAACCGAGAGAAAAAGAGCAGGCAGCCGGCCATACAGAGAGGAGAGAGAGTGAAAGGCGTGCGTTGCGTTGGTGTGTCCAGCAGATAGAATGGTATTTCGGTGTCCGTAGCCGAAACGAGAGAAAAAGGACACGCGAACAGGGCCCTGTGCGCGTCTCAGGAATCTTCGAAAACGTCGCTGACTAATTTTCAGACGGTTCCCTCTCTCTCTCTCTTCCCCTGTGCTTCTCTTCCTTCATCGCTCCCCCTCTGCACACCCCTCGCACCCTCTCTCCCTTTGCTGTTCCGTGGCTCTCTCTCTCCCTCGCTCTCGCCGCGATAAAAAGTCAATTTTATACCGGCGGGCACCTGAAGCTAATAGCGTCTACCCGCGGGGCACCGCTCGAGCGGACGGCACGAAACTATTTTTCGACGGCCGTTCACGGGACTTTATGAGCCTTATAAAAATGGCACCACGCAACCGCGCCGCAGGAGCAGGACCGCGAAGGGGATCCTGAGTGCTCCGGCGACGACGGCGGCGACGAGGAGGACTTCGACGACGGGGATCTCGTCGAGGACGAGTGACTCACGAAGGGGGGGGAGGGCGACGACAGCGCGGTTGTCTCGACGCGATTTCTCGTTCAAATAGAAATCGTAGCTTTCGTGGAATCCCGTCTCTCTCCCCGGTCGCGTTCCTCCCGTCCATTTTTTCCCTTTCTTGCCGATTTTCTTGCCGCCTTGCTCGTCCTTGCCACTGGCTGTCCCTTTGTCTCTTACTCCGCGACGTCCTTGGCGAGTGATTAGAGCTCAAGTACCGTGTCTTCTGCTCTTAACTGTCGTAATTCGGGCGTGGGCGGTGTGGAAAAGTCAGCGAAGTTTCCAATTCGGTTTTCAAGTTTGGTGGAAGATTTGTTGGAAGCCCGTGGCGGAGCGACGCAGTCGGATGCTTTGGAGTGTCTCGATCTCGAAAAAGCGTGCTGCCGCACGGACCTCTCCGAGTGACCAGTGTGTAACTATAGCTTTGTACGAAGCAACGAGGGGGTTCCTAAGGGGGGAAAAAACGAAAAGAAGATACATATACACAGCGGGAGTGAGAGAAAAAGGAAAGGGAGGGAGAGGGGAAGAAGGGGAGGAGAGAAAGAGGAGGAGAGACTCCGTGAAGTCACCTGCATACACGTTCGTAGCAGGTACTCAAATTGCATGGCAACAGCACTCGCTCAATCACTTTCTCCCCTCTCTCTCTTTCACCTTCCCTCTTCTGGCGTGCCTGTCCTTTTCTCCCTCTCGTAAATTCTCCCCTCGAAAGGTTTCGTGGTACGTGCAGATGCGCGCCTACTCGTGAAATCAGTCAAGGTCCTCCTGCCAACAACGAGAAGAAGAAAGCGCCCCTAACCATTCAGGGCCGTACGCGAGGGGATGCTTCCGGGCAATGAATTTCCAGAAATCGCATTCCCGCGGAGATCCTAGTGCCGTGAGTCCGAGCAGCGGAGGCATCCTGAAAGTGAACGAGACGTGTGAAATATGCAAATCTCTGCGCGGGATAAGCGGGATGGGGTAAAAGAAGCGGCCAGGGTAATCCAATTTATTATAGAGAGCAGAGACGGATGCGTGCTCATTGAAAACCCCGAGCGCAGCTGAATCGTTCAACCAGGTCAATCTTCTTAAAGGATTAGCGGGCTCGGGTCGGATAAGGGGCGCAAGAGCAACCGATTAATCGATTATCGAAGACAATGCCGCTCAGAAAGCCCCGTTTCGCAATTTCCTCGACTTCCGAGCGGGAGACAGCGTCCGAGCGGACGGCGACGGTTCGACCTGGTCCTCGCGTATATTACCTACAAAGCGTCGGGAGTAAGGGAAAGTGGGGCAAAACCGGGTGCCTAATGTATTTTTCCTGCTAGCAAAAAGTCAGATGGCAAAATAAACTTTGGACACCATTAGAAATCTTAATTGAACCTTGCAGAATCAGAAAATGAGAGTCCTTTTTTGAAAAAACTATTTGGCTCACAGGAAAACAAGATTTCTCGGAAGTATGCAAGTACCCGGTTTTACCCTATAGGTGTGGGTAATATCGGGTACCTATTAAAAAACGCATAAAATATTATATAATTATAAAACCTTTATTACTGATACCTATTTATGACACCAGAAAGGAAGAAATTTTAATAAATATTAATTTGTATATGAATTTATTGTAATTTATTTAGTGAACAGAAATCACAAATAAAGGTCTCGTCGCCCTCCTCAACACTTGTGCAAATCTCATGAACCCACCCGTGGCAGACTATGCATTGAATCGACTTTTCCTTGGACTTGGAATGAATGAAAAGTTCGTCACAAAATATGCAAGGTTCCTTCGTAGATAATTGCATTTACGCCATACATAGAACCGGGTACCCGGTTTTGTCCCATAATCAAATACCCGGATTCGCCCCAAATGAAATAATTTACTAAACATTAAACATTTACACCTCAACATGCGATAGAGAACCGGGTAAAACGTGAAAATACTGTGTAAAGACTGCAGAATACAATGCAGTAATTGCCGCAATAGATTCTTTAAATCCAAGTGATATAAAAAAGGTAATTCACCAACGCTACACTGGAACTTTTCAACTCGAAATTTTTAGACTTCTCTGAATGAGAAACTACGACGGTATTTGATCTGCGATTCATCTCATACCGTCGTGAGGTCCACCCGAATGTAACACCATACGTTGGCTGCATATAGCAGTTCTTGTCTTAGAAAAACAATGATACCCGGTCTGACCCGCGTACCCGTTTTGCCCCACTTTCCCCTACATTCCCGCGCCCGGAAATGCATAATTGAAAGGCGAGGAGAGCGTCGTAAATAACCGCACTAATTGTTTCTAGCTTCGCCAATTTCCTGCCTTCTTACGCGTCCGTTCTTCGCCACCACCAATCTCCCCTCACCTTCCTCGTGCCCGGCCTGATGCCTCTTCTCTCGGCTTCTTCTCTTCTGCGTTCTCGGCCTCCTGTCCTACCGAAGCCACATCGCGACCCTCGCCTCGCTCGTATCTCTTCCTCCGGTGTCTTCGCAGGATTAGGTTGGAATGGCGGTGAGCTGTCGCCGGCCCGTCGCCCCAGAAGTCTTACTTTCCAAATCATGCAGCAGCAAACGACTTGCGAGGCAGTTTAAGAGACGTTTAACCAATCCACAGCTCGTCCCAATAGCGAGGTGCTCGTGATTCTGTAACTTAACTTTGACGTTTTACGTTTGGAATTTGTTTGACGGGGACTAAACTCGAGGTTTACAAGTTGTAGACTTGTAGTAGTATGAAGAGGTTTTCTAGGATGAAGTGGACCGCCGTGATACGCAGAGTTTAGTATTCTATTGATCAGATGCGTGAAAATATAAATTTTAAGATTATTGTCTTCTTCATTTGTAGACTGAAATAGGACAGTTGGTATTATCACAGGGTAACTTGGGGTAATATGCCACAGTTAACTTTGAAACGCGATATCTCGCAAGTATAAGTAGATACAGGGAAAAAGATGAAATCATATGACAGTGTAACTAATTGTGTGTATTGAGTAATAAGTAGAGATATGTAATATCTTGTATAGTTCAGTGAGAAACGTACAAATATATAAAAAAAAATTAAAACCGACTTGAAAATAATAAAAGTTTACTAATAAGTAATAAATACTTTTTTCCCTTATTTAGTCTATGACTCTCACATTTTATAAGCCGGCGCCTCATCATTTGCACTGTTTAAATCTGGCGCCGACTTAAAAAATATGAGAGTCGTAGATTAAATAAGGGAAAAAATTATTTTTTACTTTTTAATGCATTTTTATTATTTTGAAGTCGGTTTTAATTTTCTTTCAAATTTTTTTATTTTTAACTTTTTAGCTTTATATATATTGACACAACATGCTGGGGTGATATGCACGTACGTATATAAAATAATAATAATTAGGTGGCAGTAGTGTTTATTATTAACCAGAACTGGCGAAATATTGGGTCAATATTCATGCAGTCTAGGGTGGGACCACTGGGGCATCGTCCTCTTTCGAAGAAAACAAAGATCATCAAAATCGACCCATATGCTGATGAGTTATGCAGGTACAAACATAAAAAAAATTAAAAAATACATTTGGATCGAATCTATAACCTCCTTTTTTTTAAAGAGTCGGTTAAAAAGTCTTCGAAAGTGGCATATTATCTAAGTGGTGGGTAGATATGCCACAAGGTCTGAGGTAATATGCCACAAGCTATGAAGTGCAAACTAATCACACAAATTTTTGAGAATCAACAATATTTTAAACTATTGAAGCAAGTAGTAACTAATAACAAATATTTAAACTGAATGTAAAATATATTTGAAAAAATAGCTATTTCTTGCAAACTAAACAGTCTCCAATCTCTACGAAGTCTTCATGGACCCACTTTTTGCAACATGTAGGTAGTATTTACCCAGTCACATTTAGGTCCTTTTTATCGTAATAATATAATTCACATATTGCACAGTAGTTGTCATTTTCTGCACCAGTCGAATCGTCATAAGAAATATCTACATTCTCAAAATTTGTTCTAAATTGTAGTACGAGCCTCTTTCACCATTCGAATGGCTTCCTTTAAACTTTCGTCTGACCAAGCAGCACGGTTTGAAGATCGTACATACTTCTTAGACATGGTTCTAATACGAAAAAAAAACAACTTGATGGCATTAAATAGAAAGAGTTATATGATTTTATAATAATTATCTTTATAACTATTATAAAGATATGAGTTTGTGGCATATTATGCTGACAAACATGTGGCATATTATTCCACACGGTCATAAAAAGAAGGATTGAAAATCTCCCCACAAAGTACATAAGTAGTTTTAACGAATGTGTGAGAGGCAATAAAATTCGTTTGTTAGTATACTTTATCATAATCTATTAATTTTTTGTATAACTGTTCACACAAATGTATAATCTGCATTCTAGTTACAGTGTGAAATTAGATCAAGGTGATACTTTTATAACTCTTTTAGGATTTACTGAAAATAAAAGAAAGTAAAAGCCAAAATCTATTGCCGCCATAGCAGTTATACTAAATTGAACTAAGTGCAAATGTAAAGCCACTTGTGCATTATTTAAAAAATTATTGAGAAGTGGCATATTACCTCGAGTTACCCTACTGGAAGTAGTGATTATCCATGAAGCTTGGCTCCAGATACGCGAACCCCCTCCCCCTATTTGTTTCGTACCCCCTAATAATGTCGTCCTACCACGCAATAATTTAACCAACGATTCCCAGCAACGCGCCATTAAAAGAGGCTTCGGATTATTCGAATTTCATCGTGGCGGGTGGAAGGCAGTTGGAGAATGATCCCCGCTCGCTACTTAGAAGGGTCAAGTTGGTGATAACAAATGGCCCTCGTTTGTCCCCTGTCAGCCATTTTTGGCCCCCTTTTACTACGCGGCCTGGACATCGTCTGGCCTTGATGTGCCTCCTCTAGTCGAGAATGGAAAAGGCAGAGGAATCGAGTAGCTTTTTTCTTCTCCCGGCCCCCTTCCCACCCTGTTTTTCTAAAACGTCTGGCGATCACGACTCGATTTGTTCCGATGTCCTCGTCTTCCTCAAGTTCCTTCCACGCCGGAACAGCTCCCCGCCGTTTCCATCGACGTGCCTGCCATTCAAGTATTTGCAGATCCAAACAGCGACGCTCCACCTTCGCCGATTTCAAATAAGAATATCATCCAAGTTACCTGCGCCTCAGTACCGTACAACTAACTGTTCTCGAAAAGCCCGAGTTATTTAAAACCAAGTAGTAAACAGATTTGCATACATCGATGTCACTACTAAAGCAGAAGCATCGCCTCCTAGTCTCGATTTTCCTCGGTGAGTCACGTAATCACTAAAATTTCCTACGACATTATCCTCGCGCCAGCCGGATGTGAAACACCGCGAAAAAAGCCTGGTCGCAATTATAATGCAAAGCTTCCTCCAGCCAGCGAGGAAAGGAAAAAAAATAAAAGGACAGCTTTAATCGTTTCTAAAACGCTCGCGCCAGCGATGGATTTCCGCTGATCAACGGGTTGGAAGGACGCCCAGCGTCCCGAAGGAAGTTCAGTGACAACTTGTCATTATTAAGTAAACTGCAAAAACGGATATCAACGATTAGGGGTTGTTACATTGGTGGATCGAGGCAGCGGGCCCGCGTTTTTACGATCGATAAACAGTGTAATTGTGGCCGCGCCGTCTGACAATTAGCAGCGGCGCGACTCCGTGTCGGAGGCCGAAAGGAAAAAAACGTAAGATATTCGTTTCCTGCGATTCCGAGGCAGTTTCTTGCGGGGAACAGTGATACGGGGACGAATGTAATTTCGAACGATTATCCTAGAAAACGAACCTCTAAACCTTTCATTCATTTCGCGATCGTGCTTCGATCGCTACCCGCTCATCCCCCAATTATATCCCGATCCGTTCCGATGACCTTGCCCCCCACCTAGGCAGCGCGCGGACCCCCGTGGAACACTTTAATGGCAAGGTGCTCGAGGCAGCCCTATACGGCAGGAAAGTTGCCCGCGGGACCGAGCTCGCCCGACGGTCGTTCCGCCGATCGGTGCCAGCCAGCAGAAATCGATTTACATGCGGGCGCTGCGGCCACGGAAGACGGCGGGCCGTGTCGCGGTCAGCAAACCGGATGGCGATCGCGGCATTGCCCGTTAGCTCGCGTCGAATGACGCTGCTCGCTGGCAACAAAGAACGGCCAACAGTTCTGGTTGAATAATAACGGCCCCCGGTTGCGGCACCGTGGGCTTCTCTCCTGCCTGCTCCTGCCCGGCCTGCTCTCTAATGGGTGATCGCGGTGCGGCGTGGCGCGGCGGGCCGCGGCTTACAGCGGCGCGACGTAAACCCAGGGCTACGTAAGCCGAACGTAATTGAAGGCTAGGAATGCGGACGCACGCATGAGGTAGCAAGCCGGTAGACAGCGAGCAAGGGGATACACGCTTTTGACGGTGTACGTACCGCCCCAGCCGCCGCGCGCCGCTGCTAGCATTAACCCGCGTGTCCCTATTGCGGGCGGCCGCGCGTGGGCCGTGCACGTTAATTAACAATATACAGAAAGCGGCGGCTGCTGGACTTCGGTCTGGGAGCTTCGGGCACCCCTGGTAGCCGAGGTGGAGATGTTAGGACGCGGTGCGTCTCCTTGTTGCGTCTGCTTGTCTGCGGACAGTGGGCGAAAGAGAGCTTCAGCTGGGAAAGGGTGAGGGAAGTATGATAGGTGGGTTAGGAAGAGTTATAATGGGGGATTAATGTGGGCACACTTTGGAATAGATTAACTTGTTTGAAATTTGTCCAAACGACGTGAGTTTCCTTGAGATGCTAGAAGGATTAGTTTAATACTTAGGTGACGTGTTTTGTTGTTTTCATATAAATTGTACGTTGTCGGAATAGCGATGAAAATAGTGAAGGTTGTTTTCTCAGGTTTTTTATCTGAGCCTGGAATGAAAATTTAAGAGTCCCGTTTGTAGATTTTACCCTTAACTGGTATCCTGGGGTCAGTCATGACCCGAGTCAGCACGCAAGACTCGCTGCAAAGTTTTTGGTTGCATAAGTTTGTAAACTGAATTTCTTATTAATTTTATAATAATAGTTTAGCTTTCTACGTTTCTATTATTTCATACATTACTTAAGAACAAAATATTCATAGAGGTTGATCTAATGTCGATTTTAACAAATTTCTGTGTCCTTTTTTATTTGGGGTCTGCTACGACCTCAAGGTACCAGTTACGTTTGAAAAAAACAGTATACCAGTTAAGGGTTAAGGGGGTATTTTGGTCTAGCACGCGAGTTTCATGATCGTTTTTCAGAATTCTTTAGGGGCAATCGAAGTACGTGTAGTACACTAAGATTTTCTAAACTTTTAATCGTCATTTTAACTATATTTACAGTTTTTTTTTGTCCTGAAAAAATTGTTATGATATATCTGTATGAAGACATGAAGATTGTGCGTTTTGCCATGGTGCTGCCATTATTCTGCCCTTCGTAGACATCAGAAACAAATAGTTAATACAAATTTTTATTCAGTAAGAATATGGCTATAGTCTGAATCGAGATTATGCATTGAAATTAATTTGTCACAAAATGGCGCTATGTTGAACATAAAAGTCTGTTTTCCCCTTCAGTTGTGATACTAATTTGTTAATTAGGAAGACAATTTTGCAGATACTTTTATAATTTCGATTAAGAATGGCATAGTTTTGGAATATTTGTATAAAAGGCATTGACATCGTATGCATTGTTATGGAGATATCATGGCAGCTATTTCGCAGCATCATGGCAAAACGCACAATCTTCGCGTCTTCATATAGACATGAAGAAATTAATTGTATTTAGCGCCTCCTCCTCAAGATCAACTCGTAGTACCCCTACTCTATGCCGGTATGGTCACATCTTTAAAGTAAAACAAAACACGCATGCGGCGTCGGCCGCGATCCTCATTCTCTTTCTTTGTGCCGAAAGAGTCACACGTGATTATATATATACACGCAATGGATAAGAAGAGGTTAGGACGCATCCTTTTTCTTCAAGTAGCAGTAAGAGAAATCTCCCTGGCTGTTCGTTACCAAACCCCTTTTGCGGGAAAGGATTTACATACGAATGTACGTAAATATCTACAGACTATTACCTGTACGAAGGTACTCACCAGACCTATTCTGCGTGAGCGAGTACGGGCTCTAACCTGTACTCAAACCTCCGAAGAACACGCCAGATTTAATTTGCGTGAAGTACTCACCAGATTTAATTTGTGTGAGCGAGTACGGGCTCTAACCTGTACTCGAACTTCCGAAGAACGCAAGCTCATGTCGCTCACCAGATTTAATTTGTGTGAGCGAGTACGGGCCCTAACCTGTACCGAATTTCCGACAAGCGGATATCGCTCACCAGATTTAATTTGTATGAGCGAGTACGGGTCCTAACCTGTACCGAATTTCCGTCAAGCGGATATCGCTCACCAGATTTAATTTGTATGAGCGAGTACGGGCCCTAACCTGTACCGAAATTCCGACAAGCTGATATCGCTCTCCAGATTTAATTTGTATGAGCGAGGACGGGCCCTAACCTGTACCGAAGTTCCGACAAGCTGATATCGCTCATCAGATGTAATTTGCGTGAGTACGGAATAAGAAGCATAAGTAAGTAGGCTCACCAAATCTATTCTGTGCGAGCGAGGACAGGCGCTAACCTGTCCAAGAATTTACTATGCGATAGTTTCTGCGACGCAGGCCCTAACCTGCTTGACAGATTTCATTGTAACATGATTCATTATCATTTCAAGGAAGGTGATTTGGTTATTTAACCAAAGACAGTCTATTTCATTGACAGCAAATCGATCCGTGTCGTGAAGTGAGCGCCGAGATCGAACCTGTCGAAACTCGAAAATCGGTGGCACGCCGTTTGCACCGCCACCGCTGTCGCCGCTAGCGCTGCCGTTGCCGCTGCCGCTGCCGTGGCCGCTGCCGCCGCTGCTGCCACCGTCAGGCGACCAATCGCAAATATCGATGACCCAGCGTCATCCATGACAGCCCGCAGCGGCGAGCGGGAAAGGAAGGCCGCGGAAGCTGAAAAAGATCCAGCGATGTTCTGGCAAAGGAGAGGATCTTAGCATCCTCTGTCCATTCAAGCTTCGCCGTTCGCTGGGCAGAAATTTGAAAAATGGAACTCCCCCATTTTTAATGGGGAAGAAAAAATATCCATTTCCCAACAATTGACTGAGGCTCGACTTCCTCAAACTTAAGGCGGAGATCGAGCGGTCAATAAATGGGACGCCCCTATACGGGACAAACGAATTATAAGCAACCAAGCAGGAGTACGGGTTTGTATTTCGGGAGTTGGAAAGACAACATCTCCGATTTTATTACGAAACTCCGCGGGCGATAGCGGTGCTCGAATGTTTAAGCGATGTCTGTCGACTATTCGCCGATTCGGTATACGACGAGACGATTATTCGCAAAGGTCATTTATTGGCCTATTTTAATACAATGAGAGTTCGACGGCGGTTGATGATTCACTGTTTGTCACAAATTGGCCAGAGAATCTAAAACAGCAAAACTTTTACAGCAGCCCGCCGCAGACCTTAAGGTATCAAAACCTCCAGCTTGAAGAGTTCAAAATACTCGAAAGGCCCGCCGCTTCGTCTACAGAGCAGGACTTATTCGACGGGGTCAGGAAGGCAGAAGCGAATAGCGACGTCCTCGTACCGGACCCAAGAATCTCGCCATGTGGAGCAGCCACAGCAGACACATCGAAGCGCGTACAGGAGCTCGCAAATAGAAAACCACTCAAAGAGGCGATAAACGCTCCTATAAGGTGTACTACTGGTCGTTTAAAATTATTTTATAATAATTGGAGGGTTCTAACCTCAGACCTATAGATTTGGTATTGGATCGAGAGTTATGAGACACCGCCAGCTCCGCGCCAATCTAAACCTTCTCTTAAATAGAGAATTATTAGATATAAAGAATCTTTTCCCGAATTACGAATCTCTGTTGTACTTATCCAAATAACACAATAAGGCTGAAGCTGCACATATTTTCTTATTGTGAAAAAATGGTAAAGTTAAAAGCGGTTGTATGATATTCTCCTTCGACGTCTTAATACGCGTAGGATTCGTTATCTCTATTTTACCCGCGTATATTCTAATGTTGTCTAACTCAGAGAGAACGTCTGCATCTGGTGGCCAGTAATTAGCGCGAGAAGAGTAATTATGTTTTTTGGATATCATACTAAAATTTAACTCTCCGATCGTCGGCTGATTCACAAAATATTCGAGGGCAATCTTCGGATTCTAAGTAAAGTTGTACTTGGGCCTTGCAGGTTTTAAGTTAGAGATACCTTGCAAGAAACGTTGAATTCTAAAGTCTTGTGCAACTTCAGTTACAGCTATTAGTGAGATCGCTGATCAAACACAATTTATGGTGCTGTAGGACAATCCTTCTTCATGTAACCATGTAAGAAACGCTAGGACCTCTGGAATGGATGGATTACATACTTCCACTGCATTTCTGCTGAAATATAGCCACCATCTTTTTAGGCCCACATCGTAATTTTTTAGCGTAGATGCGCTAATTAATGACATCATAATAGTTAACGATGGTCCTGGAATTCCTTCCACAGTTAATGCTTGTCAGAAAATCTGCCTGCCACCAGGGTAAGACTACCAAAGTGAGTATGGTTCCCTGTTAGAAAAAGATAACAGATTTATATTCGGTTTGAACTTGACTGGCTCTGCCTCTAACATTGAAAGAGTAGGCAGCATGGCCGAGCAGGCCAGTACGGTACCAGGTAGCACTACTATTCCCTCCGCTTCCTCCTTCTTAATTTTCCGAAGGGTCCTCCGAATTGTACTAATCGGAGGGAGGGCGTAAAAATACAAGTCTTTCTAGGCAGTGTAAAGGCATCAACTGCCTCAGATCCAGGATCTTTCTTCTAAGATACATAGCGATTACATTTATGATTGGATCTCGTCGCAAATAAGTCTAGGTTCGGTGAACCTAAAATACGAATTATTTTTTTAGAAGCAAGTTTCGACAATTCGTAGTCTGTTTCGGGCTCTAATTTACGCGATTCGGCGTCCGCTTCAAAATTCTCGCGGGAACAAATACATGAAGCAAAGATCCAAATGCGTCGGTTCTCACACCGCCGTCAATTTCTTTTGTAATTTTATTTAAATTCTCAAATTGAATTCCGCCCATTCTAATGATATACGATATTGCTGTGGTGTGTCAATTCTAAGAAAAATGTTACAGTTCAGCAAGTCTTTAGCAAAACATTCAAGACCAAATAAGGCTGCTTTTAGCTCCAAATGGTTTACGATATCGCTATTTGACTGTAATCCAAAACACATAATATCTTTGTGTTTCACATACAGCTCCCCATCCTGTGAGCGACGCTTCTGAGTGGATTTCCATATCAAATACTATGTAAGTTGTTGATTGTATTAATCCCAGACATATATAATATGTGTCTCTCATCATGAAAAATCTACCACATTCGTCCTTAGCGTCATATTCGCCTCGTAATTGGCGTTGCTATTTGCAACTAAGAAACTCTGACACTCAAATTCTTTCGTATAAACCCTGCTGTATTTAATAGCTGGGTAGCAAGGTACAATCGTGCGAATAAGTTGCGCGATATCTCTTAACCTGCATTGAAATAATATACGAAAGCGTTGTATTAATATCTTGATCGCTCTCCTCCTTTCCCCGGGCAGTTCCAGGATCATAAAGAACGAGTCAAAGGTAAATCCTAAGAATCGACACCTCTTTGCAGGAGCCATTTGGCTCTTTTCATGGTTTCTTATAAACCCTAAGTTTTCTTATAAATTGCGATTCTTATTCAAATTGCTTGTACGTTCCGAAGAGGTGTCTTCAAGCACTAATCAATTAGGTAAAGACAGAACAAAATATAAGTTCAATGGTCTTAACCGATTTACTACAGGATTCATTAATTTTGTGCAGCCCATAGGGGCTGAGCTTAATCCAAATGGTAAACAAATAAATTAGCGTTATTTCACACAAAAATCAAATTTTAACAATTTCCTGTGTGACGCGTCAATTGATATTAAATAATAGGCGTCATTCAAATCGGTAATCGACAGGTAACAATTCTATAGCCTTCCAGTTTAAAGTGCTCTGTCCCCGCAACTCGTTTACATACTTATGGTTTAAGAATAGCCTAAAAGACTTATTCGTTTTGGGGACTAGAAAAATATTTGAAAGGAATTAATCCTTTCCCGGTTTGGATACAACAACCGCGCCTTTAGTAATGAGTTGCGTAATTAAATTAGCTACATCTGCCTCATCCGTCCCGGATAATAAGTCAGTTAAGGCGATTTCTGCGCAGTCTCTAAGTCGCTGGGTAAATGAGGTTCAAAACTAGTAGCGTAGTTGCATGTTCTCAGCGCATAGTACGCGTCACGCATCTACCTCAGCGGCAAAGAGCCTGGGCGTTAATCTAGACCTTATTAGAAAGACAGCTGGCTGAAATAAAGAGTGGAAAACAATTGCAGAATTTTAGAATAAAAATGTTAGATCTGATAGGCAACAATTTGCCTCATCCATACTGAAAGGTTAATATGTGTAATTTGGAACAAAAAATTGTTCAGGCTAACTCTTCAGTTAGTATTTTCAGTTGGATCGCCGTAATAGGACTTTAAACATCTACGAGTTGATCTTGAGGAGGAGGCGCTAAATACAATTATATGATTAAACGAACTTACCTGTAAGTGAAGTTCTATCATAATTGTATGAAGCGCCTCCTCCGAAAAGATCAATCCCACCCATTCTTCTTTTTCAGAAAGACCCATTACCTGTTACACTAGGTAAACCCAATCTATTACGGCAACACTTTGAAATAATGAGGATCGCGGCCGACGCCGCATGCGTGTTTTGTTTTACTTTAAAGATGTGACCATACCGGCATAGAGTAGGGGTACTACGAGTTGATCTTTTCGGAGGAGGCGCTTCATACAATTATGATAGAACTTCACTTACAGGTAAGTTCGTTTAATCATATAATTTTTTCAGGACTAAAAATTTGTAAATATAGTTAAAAGGACGATTAAGATTTTAGGGGAAATTTTGTGTACTACACTTACTTTGATTGCCCCATAAAAAATTCTGAAAAATGGTGTTGAAAATCGCGCGTTAGACCAGAATTCTCCCTTAAGGGGTTAGCTCGCATCAGGAGGTAGAAAATGTATCGATTCTTTGGGAATTTATTTCAGAAATTACATGCATATTATTATGCAATGGTTTTTATATTCAAATGAGGGACACTTTAACAGATTATTATATTATATTTTGGTATAAAAATATTTATTTATTACACAATTACAATTGGTTTCCCGGAAGCTGTTTTTAGAAACACGTTTTGCGGTGACCAACATTATTCGGAACTAGGTTATCTGAATTCAAAAAACGAAGAAGATTTAGTTAGTACAATAGTTTATCTAGTCTTTAATCGTTCTATTTTATAAAATATTAATCTGGGACAAAATGGCAGAAGTTTTAAGTGAAATGATCGATTTTCGATGAAAAAAACACTCATTTTTCATCCATAAAATAAAAACTATGCTTATTGGAAAAACAAATGCTTCGATTAAAGACTAGATTTGAATGTCTAGAAGAAACCTACAAAGTTGCAGAAAGATTAGTGAAGCGGTTTTGGAGAAATCGTGGTCACCGCAATCGAAAAACCCGTTTCGAGAAAAACGCGTTTAAAGTTTCCTGAGGTCGGCGGTACGCTTCGCGGAGCGTACACTCTAAGTCGTATATCTCCCACAATTTTAATCGGATCGACTTGAAACTTACAGAAAACATTTTCAGGATGATATACTTTGAGAAAATGATAAAATCCAAAAATCGATTTTTCTGACCTTACTGATGCGACCTAACCCCTTAAGTACCTAAGTTATATACATGCTAAAAATTTCGGCGAAATCGGTTGAAGCAGAAAGATACGACTGACATCGGGATACTCGTATGTAAGAATCTTTAGTTTTATTACAGTTTTAAGCCGAAAACTGTGATTTCGACAATTTTTAACTATTTGTAGTTTATATTTACTTTGTACCCTGTGTAATAATCGCAAGTGGGAGTTATCAGCTGTGACTCGATCAGGTATACAAAAACCGCTTTTCGAATTTTAGTATTCCAAAAAACCGGTTTTCGAATTTTCCAAAAGAAAATATATATAAAATTAAAACAGTAAAAAAATATTTATACTTATTCCAAAACGTTTCATTTTTTTTTAATATTTATGGAGTTACAAAAATATAACAAAATAAAATATAGGTACTCTATCTATACAAAACCAAATAAGTAAAAACTAAAATAATTGAAATCCTTACAAAATATAAATTATAAATCTTTATTTCAGTTAGTATTTTTCTTGACCAAATATGAACTCTTGAGAATTGCTTTTACAGTAAACAATATGCTTATGCCCGAGGCGATTTGAAATCAAAATATTAATATTTTTAATTAAATAATTAATTAATTCTTACTTACTTTTTTTAATTTAAAAATTCGGTTTTAGGTAGTAGAATTAATATGTAAAAATTAAAAACCCGATTTTCGAATTTTACAAAATCCCACAAACGGTTTTTAAAAACCGACAAACTCTATTCTCGACGGTTAGGTTTGGTCTTTCATAGACAGTGGTTTCGCCCAAACATACCTACTTGGATAATGAACATAGATGTTCAAGCATTTTAAAAAACGCAGTGATAGTATTATAACCTGAGCATAAAGCTTACGTATCAGTTGATCCTCTGTCCTTCTAATACCCTCAGAAACCACACTCATCTTCTTGCATTTAACTCCTTCGTGCTCTCCGATTATTAATTTCTGAACACGAACACTAGTGATCACATATGTCAGACTTGAAAAAAGTCTATCGACAAGTTGGATATGTCTATCGGTCAGAGCATCTGACAATACAAATTTTAACCGAATAACCTCAGCTACAATTAGTCAAACAAGAAGCGAGATTCGTCCTTGTATTCTGTGTGCATTCTTCCCCTCTTTCTTCTTTCCCTCATTCCTTCCCTGCCTTCTCCATTCAACGACGCGAAAAGAGGACGCATAGGGAGGTCTGTACACCTATGCGTCAACGTATATGAATCTCGAGCGTAACGAAGGTGGACAGCGGTATCAATTAATAAGAAGTAATTGACGATGTCAAGGGAATATAGTTGGCGTGAAACGAGCTGCTCGATGATAAGCGGAATAAGACTTCCGCCAGTTTTCTCTGTTCTCTTTTCGCTGGCCGCGTGGACGGTGTGTGTCGTTCGAAGTCGTGGAATGTGATCGGGATACGTTTAGATGGACATCGGTATCAATTAACATTGCTGGAGGTATTAATTAGCATTGGTGGTCACGGAATGCGTATCTGTGACTGTGTAGACTCGTATCGATTGTCGCTTCGGATCAGCAGTACGCAAATCCCCGAGGCTTACTAAACGATCTTGTTCTTGAACAGCTATGCTCCATTGTGTAGAAATCAGTCGAGGGAAACGATGCTAATATAAAATACCAGACAGTGTGCAGAAGCTCCCTGGTCGAAGCTTGTAGATAATTCTTCGCAAAAGGTTAAGTCAAAATTGTAGAATAAAGCCAGTGGAAATTCTACGATAAATCTTGGATGATGTCCCCACGTGTACGAACTAATTCATTCATCCCAGATTTCTTCTATTATTTCCTGTAATACTTACGCTGTGCGTGCATAATGTACATGATAAACATGCTCTGCTTTTGATATGGATATTTCCTCAGATAGAGTAGGTGGTTTCCAGCAAATTAGATGAAATGAAGTAACTGTATTAATCTACTTGTTGTCCCTCGTCAATCTTTCTTGGCAGCTTCGCCCCAGAACGCTCGGCTTCCCGGAAGGGCTACCGCTTCATTCCGCTCGATGTATAAATCTCTTGATTGAGGCTGACGTTTCTTCCTGTTGTTCTTCCAATCGTGTCTTCGGCCAGCATGTTCACACGAACGACAGCCACGTGTCCTTATCAGCGAAGGTGCTCGTCAGTAAGTAGGTTGCGCGGCTGTTGGCCAGACTAGGGCCACGCGCGTCCACGAAAGGGCCGCCCAATCTATGACAAGTGGTACTTCCTGTTTTGACAATGGTCATACCGCTCAGAAATCGCCGGTTCCCGTTCGATCACCGAAGTTAAACTGGGCTGAACACGGTCAGCGCTTAGATGGCTGGTCATCTAAGTTTCTACCGTGCGCTGTTGGCAACGGGGGCTTCAAGTCCACCGAAAACTAGCTCCTCGGTTACAGGAATCGGTAAATCTGTTGATCGTCGATCGGGGAAATCCTATTCTTTGCGCTAAAAACATGGTAAAATTTGGGATTCTTTTTAACAATCCAGCGATTCGATTCATCTGAAATTTGGACCATGTTTTGATGCATCTTTGAAGAAGCTACAATTTTTTTTTAATTAATTTTTAACCATAAATGTAGTAGGTATGCATGATCCGCTATCACGCCGCGCAAAATTCGTCGTCGAAATCGTCCTAGACAAAAATATTTATCTACCAGGTAATCTGAAACAGAAAAAGTAACGGGGTTTTATTTTATACATAGGTATGTAGCTTGAAATTGATGAACCAGCAAGAAACAAAAATGTTTATTGCATGGTGTGGAGAGTTTTCAAACTGAAAGGTCTGAACCTTAAATTTTTGCGATCTAATTTTGCGCCAATTTTCTTATTTAACAAAAAAGTATGGAACTCAGCGGTATTCTGGATTATCAAATTGAAGCTACATATGCACAAAGTAAAACGCCGTTTCAGTTTACCTGGAAGGTAAATATCATGCACATCAGCGGACGACGAGTTTTGCGCGGCGTGATGCGTAACTCCTCCATTTATTTAGTAAAAATAAATTGAATTTCGACCGTAAAAAATTTTTTTAAATTAGAAGAGATGATATCGGCGCACAGGTTCGGTCTATTATCTAAGTTAATAGACCGAACCTGTGCGCCGATATCATCTCTTCCACCATTTAGGTATTATTAAAAATGAATAAAAAAAACTGCAACTTCTTCAAGAATACATAAAAACATGGTCCAAATATCAGATAATTTGAAATGCTAATTCTTAAAAAATATTCCTAATTTTTTTTAGGTAGGTATTTATTTAAAGTAGGATTCCCCTCTTAAAGGGGCATTCACGTCTAGAAGGACGAGATCCTCTATCCTCTTTAGGAACTACGCACAAAAAACTACACAGTTTTTACTGATGAGCATTATCCACCCGCATTTACTAACGTTTCAGTAAGTTTTAAAAAATTTGGAGTCATGTATAATAATAATTAATAGAGATATGGGTTTTTCTCAAAACGGTGTTTTTTATGACGGTACACACAAAATCTCAACTTCTCGTGGACCAATGTGGCCCAACTTTTTTCAAGACCTTTAGAAAACATATAATTCTAGCCGGTAGTAGAATCGAGTCGAAAGAGTGTTACTGTCACATGTTTAAGGCCGTTTAAAGGCGAAAAAAGACACCAAAAGTGAGTTTATATTCAAAGTCTTACATTCATTTTGTGAATTTTTGATTTTTTTTTATAATTCTGTTACGGACTGTAGTTACACTCTTACTGACAAACAAGGGAATACCGCGTACCCGCACTCACCGATTGGAACGCAACTTTGTGGGTTTATAGAGGGATTCAAGAGAAGAACAATGGTGTAGTTCATTCGGACCCTATCGCCCTTTAAGGGGGGAGACCACTGTCTCAAATCTGAATTTTTTTTCTTTTTACATTTTCTGAAAGACGTGTGTTTCAACAATGTTTTCTCCCAATTTTATGAAGAAATTCGCAAAATTGACGGAGATATGGTGTTTTTCGTGCAGCGGTGTCAAACGCGCGACTGAGCCACGCGGAACATTGAACGCGTTTTCCACAGAATGACATTTTTCAACAGCGTTGACAGTCTACAGAGAAAACTATACGTCCAATTGGCATGATCAAGGACATTTATTGTACGAAAAACCCGTCGCCATTACGTGACGATCAGACATTTTCAACTTTCGACCTGCTTTTATTTTTTTTAACAACATTTCCCCAATTTTGTACGCCGAAAACACGACTTTTTTTTCAGTGGTCCGCCATTTTGTTATTTTTTACAAATTCGACATTTTGCGATCGTCACGTAATAGAGGCAGGCTTCTAGTTTCTAAATATTATTGTTTTTTTGAATTTCGATGAAGCATATGGCCTGCGGACTGTCAACGCGACTAGCATGTTTTTGCCGGTGCGCAAATTTTGACCAAGAGTATACACTATACAGGAAACGGATTTATGAATATGATTGAAAAAAATTTTTTCTTAGCCTTCGATATGTACACTATTAACAGCTATACTAAGCAATAATTTGATTTACTTGCGTTGTTTGGTTAAAATAAATTCCCGAAAACACCCTTACATTTCGGACCGAGACAGGTGGTCTCCCCCCTTAAGAGGGTGAAAACTAACCTCAAAGTCAAATAAGCACTTCCATTTTTCGCGTATACAACAGGCAGAAAAAATGTTTCAAACAAAAGTTTAATGGTGCACTGCAAACTTGCGTTAACAAAATTTTAAGTAAAAATTTACAGTAAAAAGTTTTAAAAAAAATACCTGAACGAAAGAAAACTTTTTTCAAAATTTTGTTTACGTAAGTTTGCAGCGCTTATTGCAGCATTAAACTTTCGTTCGAAACATTTTTTTTCTTTCTGTTGTAATTTGACAGTTATACGCGAAAAAATGGAAGTGCCAATTTGACTTTGAGGTTAGTTTTCACCCCCTTAAAGGGCGATAGAATCCGAACGAAACATACCGTTATTCTTGTCTTGAGTCACTCTATAAACCCACATAGTTGTGTCTCAATTGGTGAGTGCTAGTTCGCGGTGTTCCCTTGAAACATTCCCTTTGGGTTTTTTATTTTAGTTTAGCGAAACAGCTGGTATCGTGCACATATTGTCATGTCAAGAAATATCGCATCTTTAGGAATTTAGTTCTAAGTGGCAAAAACACTCTTATCGATTAAATTGTTTTAATAATAATAGACCCATCTTTGAATAATATAGGTATATTGCTTTTTTTTCAAAGTTTCTTTAAAAGCAAATATGGCGGTCGAGAGTATAAGGTAGAGTTGTATGATGTACATTATTTCTGATGAACAGGTTTCTGAAACAGAATTTTAACAATAGAATATTAAATAAAAATAATTTCTTACACACGAAACTAAGCTTTTAGCTTCAAAGTGTAGCTATCTTGCAATTTTTCATTAAATCGAAAAAATTGAACGTGAGCTGATAGACAACTTCGTTTTTCCCGTTCGCTGCGTATTAAAATTTCAATTTTACATCAATAAAAAAAGGTTTTAATTCCCAGTTTTTCATTCTTTTCAGAGAACATTCCTGATTATCACAGTACAAGAGAATACATTTTTTTATTGCGTGAGCTATAGTCGAACGGAGTACCTATAGTTAGTCTGTAACGGAGTATTTTGCAGACCAGAATGAGAAACAAGGATTCTTAATACACCCCTGTCTTAGCCCAAGAATTTTTCAATCCACCCTCGACACCACCTTACAGAGACTACCAAAACTGTGCATTGCTAGTCACAAAAGTGAGCAAAATGTCCTCATATTTTTGAACCCCTATATCTGCGGACCAGCCGAAATCTTGAAATCGATTTCCTCGAGATAGTAGCCCTCTGTGAGCACACTTTACTCGCCGCTTCTCCCCATTCTTTTATATAACAACCACCCTTTTGGTTGAACATTACCATCTATTACAATGCATCCTACATTTTCCTAATTTATCGTGCCGTTTAACCCATTCGAGACCGATTGCACACCGTGTGTGCAATTGATTTCCGAGGCTATAAGACCGGTTGCACACCGTGTGTGCAACAATATAAAGAAAAAAAAATTTTTCGCTCCTGGGGACCGTGTTCGAAAAAGATCGCCGTCTCGAATGGGTTAAGGGACTCATGTCAAAGCAATTTGAATTTCCGTTTTTCGACCCGTCAGAGCACCTCTGCTCTTCAGACCTTCGTTATACTTATCGCGTTTCAGTCTTACGGATTCACTTTGCAGAATTTGTACTTTGGCGAATAATTATAACGAAGGAGTAGATATTTTTACACGGAACGTCAATGCCTTTAGGTTTGAACTGCTTAGAGTTCTTGATGGGAAGATATGATGATTACGTGACAGGTTACTTGTTCAGTTGTGAATGTATTTTCTAGTTTTGCTTTATTATGGTATTTTATTTGTAGTTTTAATTTTTGTTCTCGGACTTTAATGGATTATTTCCCGTGTGCGGTAATGTTTCTTTTTATTATTTTTTCACTTTGTAAATAATGCGGTCTTCCCCTACATGGTACTAATAAATAAATAAATAAGTAAATGTTGAATTATCGAGGAAAAAGGCCAGTCACTTCGATAGTAACACGTGCTACCAAGCGGGGATCGAGGGCGGCACACGCGGAACCGATCTTTATAGATGGTTTACCGCGTAGTCCGACCGCGGTTGTAATTGCGTGGAGAATAATTGTAGCTGCCGCGGGTTCCACGACCGATTAGGCGACGCTTAAGCAGAATCACGAATGGATTCCGATTGGTGATTAAAGAAAGCGTCGGGTGTACGTGCGCGGCACGAAGCCGATTGCTGGCGATAATTCTTCCATGAAGCAGCCGCAGACCGATCGATCGCGAGCTCGATCGAGGCTGACGGGATTTTAATGCGTTCCACCGGCGCGGCGGCCAAGGGAGCGCGATCTAATAATTGCTCGGTGAAACGGTTCTTCGAGAAGGAACTTGGTCTTGGAGGAACTGTCTGCCCCTCAGCTCTCCTCGAGTCAACCTTTCGTTTGGTAGAGTTCATTTGCAGTCAAATCTCCTTTAAAGCGAATTTACTTACGAGGCTTACGAAGAAACACTTCTTCATTTGTGGAGGAATGTAGGGAAACCACCACAGGAAACCAGGGTAATGATTTGAAAAAATCGAAATCTCTTTTATGTATAATCCGCCCTTAAGGGGAAGTTCCGGTCTAGGGCCCAAAAAAATAGGTGATATTTAGGAATTAATTAAAGCAAAAGTACTATATATAATTTAATGGGACTTTTTGCATTGTATTAAGGATGTCTTAAATTATAGAAATATATTTTTTGTTTTATAATTAATCATTGCAGACGGCCCTGGGCAGCTGTTAAAGTCAAGGCGTCAAAAAATTGATCCAAATCGGTGGCCGCTGTATCTCCAAAAGTTATTATCCGATTCGACTGAAACCCTTTTTACTTTGAAGATTATTTTTCTGTCTAGGGAGGGGGGGCTAGAAAAAATTACAAAAATGACATTTTTTTAGAAAATAACGATACTTCAAGTTTGATATCACTTTTCCCTGTATTTTTCGTCCTTTCAACGCCTTTGAAAATTATAAATTTTTAATTTTTTCTAGCCCCCCCCCCTAGCCAGAAGTATATTCTTCAAAATAAAAAAGTTTCAGTCGAATCGGATAATACTTTTTGGAGATACAGCGCCCACCGTTTTGAGAACACTGTTTCGAGAAAAACGCGTTTAAGGGGGAAGACTACTGTCTCGGTCCGAAATGTAAGGGTGTTTTCGGAAATTTATTTTAACCAAACAACAAAGTAAATCAATTTATTGCTTAGTATAGTTAATAGTGTACATATCGAAAGGTAAGAAAATTTTTTTTTCAATCAATTCATAAATCCGTTTCCTGTATACTCCTCGTCAAAATTTGCGCTCCGGCAAAAACATGCTAGTCGCGTTGACAGTCCCCAGGCCATATGGTTCATCGATATTCAAAAAAACAATAATATTTAGAAACTAGAAGCCTGCCTTTATTACGTGGCGATCGAAAAATGTCAAAATTGTAAAAAATAACAAAATGGCGGACCATTGAGAAAAAGTCATGTTTTTGGGGTACAAAATTGGGGAAATGTTGCTAAAAAATACAAGCAGGTCGAAAATTGAAAATGTCTGATCGTCACGTAATGGCGACGGGTTTTTCGTACAATAAATGTCCTTGATCATGCCAGTTGGACGTATAGTTTTCTCTGTAGACTGTCAATGCGGTTGAAAAGTGTCATTCTGTGGAAAACGCGTTCAATGTTCCGCGTGGCTCACAAGGAAACATATCGAACCCGAAAATTCTGATTTTAATGAAACTCCGTACGATTGTAGAGCATGTCGGAGTATGTAAGAAACGATTTTTTCTGCGGAAAAACACTCTGAGGGGGTGAAATCAGCCCCCAAATTTTCAGCGATTTTTCGTTTTTCGAGTATAACTTTGTAACGGTGCGAGGTAGAAGAAAACCGTAAATGGACAAAATGTTCTGTGTTTGATGCCGTATAACGCGCTGCAAAAGAAATTTTTGTACGTCCAAAATTATACTCGAAAAACGAAAAATCTCTGATCTCAAAAAAAATCTCAAAAATCTCAAAAAAAATCGTTTCTTACATACTCCGACATGCTCTACAATCGTACGGAGTTTCATTAAAATCAGAATTTTCGGGTTCGATATGTTTTCTTGTCAGTCGCGCGTTTGACACCGCTTCACGAAAAACACCATATCTCCACCAATTTTGCGAATTTCTTCATAAAATTTGGAGAGAACATTCTTGAAACTCACGTCTTTCAGAAAATGTAAAAAATTCAGATTTGAGACAGTGGTCTCCCCCCTTAAAGCGCCGAGTGGCCGGTTGTGACCCATACATTTGCCGCTACTCGAATGCCTATAACTTCGGGAATTTTACGAATTTCAACAAATCGTTTTAAACACGCTTTCCTAAAAGGTTGAACATTCGAAAAATGAAAAAAAAAATCGACATTTAGACCGGAACCTCCCCTTAAAGTGTGAGTGTAAAATTCGAAAGAAATCGGCCGCTCGAAAGTAATCGGAGCTCCTTCTAAAATTTTAAACGCGTTTTTCTCGAAACGACGTTTTTCAAACTGGGGCACAAATAAGATTATCTACAGTTAAGCGTATCCAATTTTTGATCGGGTCATTAATTTCTTTGTAACGTTGAAAAAATGTCGATTTCCTTACCGATTTTCGACACTTCTATTTCAAATTATTTTTCTTTTAAATCTGAACGTATAACTGAAGATATTGTCTCAGATTGTAAAAGAGAGAAGCAAAAGTTTTCAGACAAAAGTTACTTCTTTCAATTGCAACTATCATTTGGTAACTTATAATTCTTACAGTTGGCGAGTTGTAACAGAAAATCTGAAAATAGATTTTCAGGGATTAATTTCACTCCCTTAGAGTAAATTTGGGCAGCAAACAGAAATTACATAATACACACCTATATACCCTCCACATATTCCCAAAGTTTCATAATTATTTGAATTTCCGGTTTGCGGAACTTCCCTCGCGTGTGTCTCAAAGATGTTACTTAAAAACTGCCGTGGCTCGCGTAAATTTGGGTAAACTGAGAGTAGCCGAATCAAACCGAGGGTGTAGAACTCGAGTGGATCGGAGAAATTCGAAGGAAATCCGAGTTACTCGAACCCCGAATTCCTGATACGACCGGCTGCTCTGATCAGCTGCTTCCAGGCGGAGTTTCGAGCAACTCGAATGCACTCGGCTGCATCCAACACCTCCGTTCGAATCTCCTTCGCTTAATCCTCTTATCTCGGTGCATGCTGCGAGTGGCGTCACCGCGCCGCGGTACCGTTCGCAGGATGCGTGTTTTGTCGACCACCGCCAAAGACACAACTAACTGATATTATGCTCGGCCTACGCGCCACGGGGATTTTGATAATCATATCGATCGGGTTCGCATTCTACGGCACCCCAGACCATCGATTGTAGCACCGTGCTCCGATTGCATCGGTGTCTGCGGGCAACTGGGCGCGGCGGGAAGGCGAAAGAGTCGCCAGAAACGCGAGCGTTTATCAGAGCCGGCGGAACGTGGCTCATTACGCCGCGGTGCATTTGCATAATTACGACGTTTTTCGCGGGATAAACGCAGGAAATCGAGACAGTGGTTGGATAAGAGAAGGAACGCCAATTGCTACTCTTATACCCTGCCTGCCCGTATTCCAATTGTTTTGATCGTCGTGTTGCATTTCTCCGGTTTGATGCATAACCACTGTACCAATTAAAGAGAGAATTATCCATTTCGAAGAAACTCGCGGCTCGGAGCGATCGGGAGTTTAAAGGTACGTTTTTCTATACGCGACTGGGCGCAGCGTCGGGAACTTCAATGCCGATTTTCTCGAAAATGAAGCGCAATATCGGAAAATTGTGTTGGTTTTGCTTGACTTAGTTACTTGTTATAAGTCGAAAAGAAAGAGTGACTTTTTTCGATAGCGCGCTTCATTTTCGAGAAAATCGACTTTCAAATTCTCGATGTTGCTCCAGTCGCGAATAGGAAAACCTACCTAAGGGCTTACATAAATCTAGAATGGTCCAACCCATCGATTTTTTCAATCAAGATTCGCAGAAGCTGCAACGTCAAAGGAATCAACGATTTTCTGTAAATTCAAAAAAAAAAATCTCATTATAAATGCTGTTTCCTCGAAACTACGTTTTTCAAATCGGTGCCAATGATATTTCAAACACTACTGAACCGATTTGAAGGAAACTTGACACGATTATTTCACACATCAATCTCTAATCTTTATCATACGGATTTTCTGTAATAGCCATACTTTGGTTTCACTCATTAAAAAACTGATGAAATTTGTCTGAGAAATTGCATTACAGGGTTGAATTGAAATTCAAACACTCATATTTTTTTAAAAACGAAAATTTTAAAAATCGCGTATGATAAAGACTAGTTTCTTTTGCATACTCTAAGGGACATTTTTTCTTTTTTCTTTTGGATAACACCTACAGGAGATATTTTTGGCACCACAAACTCCTTATAGGATGAACCAGCTCTGTTCAACAGCAGGTACGCGGTGAACAAGACGAATTATCGTCATTTTTTGTTGTTGAAAATATTCTTTACATTATAAGCTTTCAAGTGTATATTGCGATTTTTGATTAACAAAATGACTTATAGGTACAAAAAATCATAAAAAGTCCCCTCTTTTCACGGTCCTAACTCAGTTAGGGTTATATATACTTAGGACTCCTAAGTATATGTAACCCTTTCTTCTTACCATTACAATATTAGAGATAAGTTATAAAGAACCTCCGGAATCTCCTCGCTACTTTCATCGCCTACGACAATAACAAACGATTAACAAAATCTGTAACATTCTAATCTTACAAGTAAACATTCACTTACAGTGAATGTAGTTTCCCGATTTGGAATATATTTTTTTAATGTAGATACTCATAGTAACTAAAAGATCCTGAAAATTATATCTGCAATGGACCTATATTCTACTCATCTTATTGAGGCGTACGCGAAAACCGGCAAAATCCTTTTAATTCAGAATAATTAGCTAAAACAATTGTATGTTTTTTTGTGGTGTTGAATCCGAATATGGCGTTATTTTTCTGTAAAAAAAATCCTAAGGTAGTTATCTTAATAAAAATTCGGGTTTTTGGAGATAACTCAAAATGGAAAGGTCGGAAATTTTTTTAAATAGGCGACTTCAAACTTAACATGGAGAAACATGACAAAAACACTTACAATTTTATTCGAACACAGTAGAGCAAGCAGTCAATGCAAGGTGAACATGGATTTTGAAGTAAATTGGTGCGAGGAATCTGAAAAAAATATTTACAAAATTCTTCCCCCTTTACTTTTTGAGTTACCTCCAAAAACCCGATTTTTCTATTAGAGAACTACCTTAGAAAAATTTTTTACACAAAAATAACGTCATATTCGGATTCAGCACCACAAAAAACATACAGTAAGCCTGAATAACACCAGTAGAATAGGTCCATTGCAGATATAATTTTCAGGGTTACTTACATACTATGGTACTTTAAAAAAATATATTCCAAATCGGAAAACTCCATGCACTAGATATAAGTAAATGTTTACTTGTAAGAATAAGAGAAAGTTCCCTTAACATTCTACAAAGTGCTCGATTAGTTGCTAATTGCAATTCTTCTACTGATTTCGGGACCCAGCCCAAGATTTCAAGCAGTTCTCCGTTCCGAGTATAATCGTGCCTCGAGTTCCGCGAAAAAAGGGAACGGCAGGCCCGATGCATTGTAAATGCAATGGGTGCTGCTGGTTCGTCTCCTCCACGCGAATGCTTTCCTGTTCTGGGAACAGGAAAGCGTGCGTGCGATGATCGATGACGCGAAATGATTCCAGCCACGGATACACGTAACCATTCATTCAGCCGGACTCCGTCAAATCACCGTTCCTCTCTTTCCCTCGGCTATAAATAGGCACAAGCTCAATGAGACGAATTCCAGAGAACCGTGGCCACGGTCCCGCTTCGGGCGATCCTGCCTCTTCGCGAGGACAAAAATATCGTCGTAGGTGCACGCGATATTTCAGCGCGGCGGACGAAACCGCGTGCCCCCTAATTAGAACAGCGGGCAACCCACGCGACGGAAACGGAACGACATTCGCCGGACCTCGCGTCCACGGTTCCGTCATTTCGAACAACAGAGAGTGGGGATGTCAAACGATTGTATACAGTGAGTAACGAAAATACTTGGACACGAGTAGGCGGAGTGTCGTGATTCGTCGTTTTGAAAAAAAATGCAATTGGTCGGAATTGTTAAAAAAAGTAGAAGAGGTCGTTTTTTCAACTTTTTTATCTGAGCCTCTAATGAAAATTTAAAAATCCCGTTTATAGATTTAAGCAAGTTGTGTATAAGTTATTTTAATAAAAAAACTCACCAAAAAATGTTTAAAAAACGACCTTTACTATTTTTTTTGTTATTCCGACCAATTGCATTTGTTTTCAAAACGACGAAACACGTCACTTGGCAAAGTAATCATTCTAGCTTTTCAAAAAGAACTCAAGACCTTGGGATTAATTTTCAAAAAGTTATGTGATTTTAAAAGGTGTCCGAATATTTTTGTTACTCACTGCAGGAGGAGTATTGTGAAGCAAAAGTGCGCATTTAAAGTTTAGACTTCCCTAAAATCCTTGGCATTACATTGATAGCACATATCATTGTGTAAGAAATTTCTATTCCTTATTATTCGATAGGCAGTGACTTCATGTAAATATACCTGTCACAACTTATATAAAATAAATATTTTCATAAAGTGTGAAATGCGAACTTGTACCCGATATGTGGGGTAAAAGTTCGCTTGTTATGGGGTAAAAGAAGGCAACAGATAATTTTCACAAAAGTGTTTCATTTTCCTACATATAATAGTTGTGGTACTGTTTTTGTTTAATCAATTAATTTTTGTTTAATCAAGATAACAGTAATAGCACATAACATTATCCTCACCTTCGTATTTTGCGCAGACATCAGTCTTCTGGAGGATCAGTGTATTCTTCTTCACACGCAGGACAAATTATTTTTTCCATAGACGTTGATGGTTGTGCTATTCTCTTTTTGGAACCAATTTGTTTTTTTCCTTTCGAAACTTGTCAGAAGTAGATGTTATTTTTACCCGACTGCGGCACGCAAAGGAGGGTATTGTGTTTATTAGTCTATGTTTATATGTCCAGATGTTATGCTCTAGAGCTGGTACGGACACACCTATTTGGACAAATGAGGTGTCTTTATTACCCGACTGCGGCACGCAAAGGAGAGTATTGTGTTTATCAGCCTATGTTTGTATGTCCAGATGTTACGCTCTAGAGTCGGTACGGATACATCGATTTGAACAAATGTGGTGTCTTTAGAATTGTCTTGACCTTCCGAATATTCTACGATACATAATTTTTAAAATTGTGAGACAGAAATAAAAATATGGGAAGAATTCGCAATTAGTGACCTGGATCCGAGGAATGTTCTTAGCAACCCTCACGACAGTGTTTCCCTTAACGAACTAAATAGGCTGCGGTCCTTGTCATACAATATTGCTATACATAACTAAAAAGTAAAAAATAAAAAATGAAATTTTGTTTAAAAAGCCCAACTGCTTAAAAGCGATCAAAAATGGCAAAAACAAAACTCAATTTAAATTGTCATCTTATTATTATCCTATTTATGACAAATAATATACCGTGCATAAATAAATTAAATCTTAAGGTGTAAATAAATTAAGTTGTGTTTTGTCATTTTTGTTCGCTTTTTCAGCAGTCGGGTTTTTAAGACAATTTTTTTGGTTTCCTAATTATTTCTTTACACGCTCGCATTCAGATTTTCTTTTCATTGATTCATTTGCATTCGAAGTCTTGCCCGACAGCTAGCTTTCCATTGTTTAATCAATTCTGTTATCTATGAGGAGAACTGAAAACTTCTGTTAATACTTTTGAATAGAAGAATTTCAGCTCTTTCAGACGACATATTAATTAAAATATTTACTGATCAATTTATAGGAATAATATTGATTTAATTAGAAGAGATGATTTCGGCGTACTGATTCGGTCTATTGAATAATTAAATTAAAGCTATTTCGCAATTTTGAAATTTTTTATCAAATTCCAACGTTTCGGTCAATGATTATGGCCATTGTACACGTTCCTAGCAGTAAACGTGAGATTTGTTTAAAAGCATATGCAGTATTTTTCCTTTTTTTCTAACTTTCCTTGATAATGGTCATAATTATTGACCGAAACGTTGGAATTTTATAAAAATTTTCAAAATTGCGAACTAGCTTTAGTTTAATTATTCAATAGACCGAACCAGTGCACCGAAATCATTTCTTCTAATTAGAACAATTTTTACGGTCAAAATTCAATTTATAATATTTAAATAATATTGATTCCTAAGAATGAGAATATTACATCAGAACTAACGAATTCAGTACTTACCGCATTGTAAGGTAACAAACCGAAGCACACCTACACAATTCGACAATAGTGACTCTACCTTGATTGAGAATTGAGTGTTAATCACCATTGGCAACTGCCGCAACTCACACAATGAAATTCGCATGGTGTGAACTTTTACCTACGTCTACTTTACACTTGGTACTTTTGAATTCTGTCATGTCACGAAGCCTTCAGAGTTCTAATATTCCCCCGGATATTACTAAGAAATGGTAATTAACCAAATCATGGAATGTAGACCAGTGTTTTTCCTCCAAAAGTCGTACCTGCACGGTTGTAATCCTTCTTGTAATTAGAAACATAGAATTATAAATATTATTATCGTTGTGCACGAGGATGTCCCAGTTTTGCAAAAATGTATGAGAATCCCTAGAGTATAGTAAAGATTTAAGTGGAGATTGTGCCGCTGCACGTCGCCAAGATGCAAGATTAAAGACTCCCAAAGAATCGTAAAATAAATCGGCACTGTTGGGGAGATCGTTGGCAGAGATCCATCTCCGCGGAACTATCATTCTCCACGTTAAAGTCTTCTTATGAACTTTGAGTGGTGCTTTTACCCCCTAAATATGGAAGCGACCCAAAATAAAAAACACCTACCCATTTCTTATTTTTCTAAAACATATCCAAAAACCAAAGCAGTCAGAGGTGGACACCTAACAACTGTGCGAGAATTCTGCAACTTGCCGCCATTTGGGTTTCTTTTTAAGATATTGGACTGAAATTGACGCCAAAAAATAGAATAAATTTATTCCTTTCTGATGATGTATAATTTAATATTTTTGACATTTATTTATTTATTTTTCTAATTTAATTGTGATAAAAAAATTGAAAACTGTTCATTTGGTACTTTATTTAATTCCCTTTTCAGTGATTTATATTGAATGTTCGGAAAAATTTTCGTTTCCAAGTTGTACGGAAAATTCGAAAAATAAAGAAATGCAGCTAAATATCGTTTTGTTTAAATTAAAAGCCAATCTTTTGCGCTAAACCTCATCTTCTATTAGTAATTAATGTAAATAATATATTAACAAATAATTCTGAATACAGTCAGGAAAATTGCGACATTTTTTAAAATTGACAAGGAATATCGTTCAAGTCTTCGTCCCATTTCTCAAAATATTACTGTTTGAAGTCGCGACATTTTCTCCAAATAAGTGAATCCGTCCCACTGTGGGGCAGTGAATTATGCTGTTCGGGAGGTTTCGCAGGAAAACGAGATCGAGGCCTGACCTACGCACCTCGAACATATTCAAGTTGAAGAGATGCGAGCCAGTACTGTTATCTTGGCCAGAGTATGGCACTTTCCTTCGCTACATCACTGGAATCTGAATGCCGCTTGCCGTGCCCTGTTACTCGGCCGAGGAACGTTAGATCGCTGTCTAAGCTTCGTTTTTCACCGTCGTCCAAGCGTGTGATCCGGGTCGATTAGTTCGACCCGCGATTTAGTAGCGCGATTTCCTGGAGCGTCAGCGGTCAGCCGCTTCGCGATGTTCGCGCGCGCTGCATCCGGCACGGGAGTTTCCACGAAGTCATTATTATTGCATTAGCCGGCGGCCGTGCGCCGATTTGAATTACATATAAGTTTGCAAATTGGAGGAACGGATAATTACGGTGCGCACCGGCTGCCCTAACGCGAGCGTCCTCCGCCGTCGTCCAGTTTAAATGCGAGAGCCGAGCTGGCTCCCCCCGAACAAATCTTACGACTCGCCGATCCGCTCCCTCCGTCCGCGGCGCAGATCACACCCGATTGTCCCGAGCCTCTGCTATCTGCCCCGATCGACGGATCGCCGCACGCGCAATAATGTGTCGCGGCGGTGTGCACGGGCGTGCATCGAGGGGAGCCCCGAGGATAAAATCAAGGATTCTCATATGGCCCCTGGACTCGGGCCGAGGGCTTTAAAGGACTGGTGGGCAGATGAGAAAATGATGATACGTTCCGTAAATTAACCATGAATTAATCATAAAGCCGTGTAATTTATACCGTTGCCCCGCGACCACCCTTCGCTTGGCGATTCTTCATAGACGCCCGTGTTCCATACGAACGTGGCGCTGGTTTTAAACACAGGCTGCCTGCGAAGACGATGCTCTCCTTAAAGTAGACTGTTAGGCAGGTGGCGTGAAGTAAGCGGAGCGAAGTATCGGTGAACAGCCGAGAAATTTAAGAGGGATCAGTAGCAGACGTAAGTTTGCTAAAGCGTTAATAGAGTAATTAATTAGAGCCAAAGATACTCACTCAATAAATTTTTAATAGGTACATCTGGCATATTCTTAAATGAATCTATTCATTAGAAACCAGAAGTATGTTTGCCTACATCCACAACTCGTCTAATTTCCAGAAACATTTCTTTTCTCGACTTCAAACGTCCCCTCTCCATGCCCCTTCTCGAGGATTCTGCGTTGCGTCGCAACACCCTCCGCGAAGCCAGTCCAGTTAGTCCCCGCGAGGGGTGTGATCCTTAGGCGTCTAACAGGTTCGAAGGAGGGAGCGCAGGATACGGGCAGGACCTGTTGGCTGGAGCGAGAGCACCAGCCGATCATCTCGCGCGCACTCTCGCCAGCCATTAACGGTGTACATGTGGCTCGTCTATATTTGTGGCCTGGCTGGATTACACGCACGCGCCGATCGTTCGTAGCCCCGTCTAGACGGCCGTCAGACGTATTATTGGGTTCGCGTAACTCTATGCTACATAGCTATCGCGTTACACATGTATGTCCTCGGTTGCGCTCGCTCGGGCCCGCGCGAGCGCACGCCCGCGAGGACGTGTTCCCGTACGTACGCGGAGTGAGCGCGCTTCGTTAAGTACTTGTACAGCGTCATTCACGAAGGGAGCGCGTGTCCCGCGGGGTACCCGCGGACGTGGAAATGAAGAAAGCTGGATTTTAACCTCAAGCGCTTAGGGGGAGGTTCAGGTTTAAAAATCGACTTTTTTATCTCATTTTTCGAATGAAAATTCATGCTTTTAAGAATACGTGTTTAAAAGGACTTTTTGAAATTTGAAAAGTTCCTGAAGATATAGGCATTTGAGTAGTGGCTAATGTATGGGTAACACTCGGTCACTTGGCGCTCATGTAATACTTTAAACGCGTTTTTCTTGAAACAGTGTTCTCAAAATCGGCGGAACCTATATCTCGAAAAGTTATTAGCCAATTCGACTGAAACTTTTTTATTTTGGAGAATATACCTCTGGCTCGTGGAGAACCCAGTAAAATTAAAAAAAATATGAAAATTTGTATTTTTTGAGGGCGTTGAAACAACGAAAAATATAGGGAAAAGTGATTTTAAATTGTTGATTTAAATTGTTTGATTGGGCGACTGCCAACATTCAAAACATTCATTTTCAATTCATCTCAATAGAACAATATCAAAAACATTCACGATTATTACTAGAGAGACGTGGACTTGCAAAAACAATTTGTGGAACTCGAAACTTTCATTCATTTATACCAACGGATACAGTGTCTCATTTAAAAGCTAAAGTCTATTCATACAGTGACAAATCAAAAGTTGTAGCAATTATCAAATAAGTAATTACATAACCGGTCATTTATTCCAAAAGACGCTCAAAGATACGACAAAATATTTATCCTTTAACATAATCCCATCACACCCCATCCTCTCCCGATGGAAGAATACTCACCACCTTCTCGTGGTTTCCATTGAACAATGGCAACTTAAATGTTTCAAGCAATAAGTGCCATCGACAGAGAGTGAGTTTCCAGTAACTATAAACGGCAATAAACCTTGCAATAAACCCTATATAAAAGTGGCAGGTATAGCGGGCTTGGCCGCTGCGAGTATCGCACGGCCCGAGCGACCAGTCGAGCCGGAGTGACTTGACGCAGCGTTCCATTCAAATAATTTTCATTTGGCCAATTTTAAAGTCTTCATCGTGTTCCAAACATGTCCATAAACAGGACAAACAGGGCTATATCCTCCTATTTTTTTCAATTTTTTAAAAAGTTGCCTTCAATTATAAAATTGCATTTGTTTACAAGAATTGCAAAATAAATGGTTAAAAATTTGTTTTTTTCCAGTGAAATAATTTTTATTAGGTACTCTTATATCTCCACTGCAAGCACTCAAAAGGTCATTTTTGTCGGTTTGTTAGTTCAAGAGTTACAATTTTTAGAAAAAAAGTAAACACTATATTTCAAAGAGCTGTAACATCCACAATTTTTGAAATTTTCAAAAATCCTTCGAGATATGTTTACGCATCACTAAAGACTACAACATATCCGAGTTGTACCAAAATCCGAAATGTTACTCCGAAAAGTGTCTGAGTTGGCGTGGAATGACCCGTATATGTCGATTTTTTCAAAAAATGTTATTTTTGTAATTTTCACAGCTTAGCCCACGAGCGAGTTTCATGCCCTTTAATAATCTGGGATTGTTTTTATTTCCCACCAATAGTTTAGGGGTTACAGGTTTCACTGTTTTGAATGATTTTTTTGACCCCATAATTTTAACAAGTTCCTAGTGCCGTCTGCAATTATTAATTATGAAACAAAAAATTTATTTCTGTAGTTTAAAACATCCTTAATACAATGCAAAAAGTACCATTAAATTACATGTAACAGTTTTCCTTTAATTAATTTTCAAAGATTACCTATTTTTATAAGCTCTACACCGGAACAACCCTTTAAGAGGTAACATACACTTAGGAGGCGAAAGAGTAGGATGGATTTGAAGATTTGTTTTTAGGTGCGAAAAATTGAAAAAACCGAAATCGGCTCCGACAAGTACTAGTATATTTTATCCACTTCAAGAATAATTTTTCCTTCTCTGTTTCAGATGAAAAACAGCGAGGATATGATGGTTACCGCAGACGCCTTTTTTGAGAATACCGTTATACGGAAACAGCTACCTCGCAGCTTCTTCCTCGAATTTTTCAATGATAATTCTACATTTTATAGATGAAAGTACGACCTTTCTAATGTGTAGAAAACTTTTCTCTGCAGAAAAAAAATTCTTCAAATCCATCCTTCTTTTTTGTCGCCACCTTTTCTCGAGCTCATTTTAGAAGGAACTTGCCGACCGACGAATCGTTGGCGTTCATTGGTGCCGAAACAAATTACTATTGGCTATAGGTACCCCAAACAAACGCTTCCTCGGAGCCAATGAGCTCATTCTACATGCGCGAATAAGTTCCTTCTAAAATGAGCTTGAGTATAGGTGTAAGTACATATGTTGCCCCTGAAGGGGGAATCCTATTCTTTGGGCTAAAAACATAGCAAAATTTTGATTTTTTTTTAAGAAACCAGCGATCCGATTCATCTGAAATTTGGACGATGTTTTGATGTATCTTTGAAGAAGCTGCAGGTTTTTTCTTATTAATTTTTAACCCTGAATATATTAGTTATGCATAATCGATCATCACGCCACGCAACATTCGTCGTCGGAAATATAAAAATGAAACAACGTTTTATTTTATACATATGTAGCTTGAAATTGATGAACCAGCAAGAAACAAAAAAATTTAGTGAGCAGTGTGGAGAGTTTTCAAACTGAAAGGTCTGAACCTTTAATTTTTGCGATCCAATTTTGCGCCAATTTTCTTATGAAACAAAAAAGTATGGAACTTAGCGGTATTGTGGTTCATCAAATTGAAGCTACATATTATGTACAAAGTAAAACGCCGTTTCATTTTTCTGTTTCAGATTACCCGGAAGGTAAATATCTCATGTACACCAGCGAACGACGAGTTTTAATATATAAAACATAACTCCTATATTTATTATTAAAACTGAATAAAAAAACTGCAACCTCTTCAGGGATGCATAAAAACATGGTCGAAAGTTCAGGTGAATTGAAATTCTAGTTTCCTAAAAAAATTCCTAAATACTGCAATGTTTTAGCCCATAAAATAGGATTGCCCCTTAAGCTTCAACAATCGAACAAACTATACAATGTGCGTGGATGGCGTTCAGTAACAGAAGCTTGGCCAGTGTTGGCCGAATAATTGAAGAGTCCTTTTAAAAAAAATTTTAGCGGAAAATATTGTAGATGCCAATAGTAATGTACTACACTCTACAGTATGAAATTTTATTTTTGGGACTTACAGTGTTTTTTTACAAGGCCTCTTCAGTTATATTCCAGCAGGATCGTTTCATCGTATTGAGGTGGGAAACGCGAAGGTCATAATAAATTCTACGCCTTCGTAAACTCAGAAAACAATGTTTATTAGAAAACATTGTACATGCAAGCTTCTGTGTAAAAATGGCGAACGGACAAAAAGCGCAACTGCTCAAGACGCTCACTTTTAACCGAATGTCTGTTGAACGCTCACATTCCTTCCGATTCTGAAGGAAACACGTATCGTGCGTGAAACCAGGAAAAACCCCAAATCACGAAAAAGGGGATGTTTCGTCGCCCGGTAAAGTCCAAACACCAAGGCCCCGAAACCTTCGGTTCAACTTTATGACCCCATGCTTCGTCGCCTACTGCCCTGCTCGAAAACCAAAGCTACGCACGCCACAGTATAATGCCCAATCGAGTGGATGGTTCTATTCATATTCTTCCTTTGATGTCCGCGAAGGACGTCGCGCGGAGAAGTCCTCCCACGTCTGCCCCCGTGACGAGTAGTATAGGCATCTTAAAAGTGGCAGTAGCGACAGACGTAGCTGGTCAGCCGTGCTCCTCCGCAGGCCGGACGTTTCCACGTTTCGAAGCGAACCGTTCCACATTCCTTTGAATATTGCCGGATCGTGCAGTTTTCTCGCGGCGCTGTACCTACGCAGCCCCGTTGGCCGCGGGAACGTTGCACCGTAATTATACCGAGAGAAGAACGCGATAATACTCTCGTTAGAACTAATCAAGCTCCTCTTTGTCGGATCATCCGCGATACCTACGATTCGAGCGAGGGTATAATGAAAGAATGTAAATTCATCAGACACGCGTTGTCGGCATTACAGAACCTGAAAACGCGCTCAAGGTATCGCGTTTACGCGACTTAACGTTATCTCTCGCTATTAATCTCACGTCGCGTAATTCATTCGACTGCCCCGACCGAGGTCTAATCAATTAAATCTGTTATGCTCGCCGGGCAAATTATTATTTCCTCTCTTCTTTTTCCCCTTATTTTTTCAATACGCTTTTCGGCCGATTACCGTAGCAAAAGGCGCGGGGGCTCGGCCAGCTCCGTTTCACCCAGACAAATCGATCGAACACGCATGATCTATGGCCCCGTGCTGTTCCACGTGCTTATTCCAATCATTCGTTCAATTATCGATGATAGATCTGCACGCGTTACATTGTAAATTACGCCGGGACGGGGGCTTCATTACGGCAACACGATCGGACGATATTTTTTCGCTCCCGTAAATTATTTTCGATAGGAGCAAAATGGCCAGCTTGTAGATTTCTAGATAAGCCGCTCGCTCTGCTTTCGTTGCCAGCCCTTTTGCTCCGGATCGATGGCGATTTAAGTCGTATCGCGGGTCGATTAGAGTCGTGGCGAGATCACTCGGCACCGATTTATATCGAGCGGCAAATTTATCGGGGCAGTGAACCCTCTCGCGGGAAAAATTGTTGTGCGGTTTGACAGGTCCGATAACTCGTAGGCATGTACACTTCGTTGAGACGTGTTTCGAGACTTTCGAGACTCCTCTCCCTTGAAATCTTTCGATTCCTTTGCGCGAGTTCTTGAAGATCGCACGATCTTCTCACGGGTTTAATTAAGATTTATGATAACATAATGCGGCCCGACGAGCATCGCGGGATCCTAATCGTTTATCAGAATCTTCAGTCGATTACTGACCCCTGTATTCAGCGATTCCCTTAAACGATTACAAGAGTCTTTCCAAAACGAAGATTCTTCAGATCGTCAAGTCTGAATAGCTTAACGATACACTTTGCTAAACGAGCAGCTTGAAGTTAATTATTCACAACGGGAGGTTTTTAGGTGCCCGCTTCAGATTGTTTCGGTTTTTCGATATGTTTTAGAGAAAGGAAAATATTCACAAATAACTTCAAAAAAGTAAAAAAAATTACGTCAAGTACATGAAAAAGTCGAGGACGAAAAAGACTGTTATCAAATAAATCACAAAAAAATAGAAGAAAGTAATAATAATTTAGAGAAAGGAAAATAAGAAATAAGTGTCTTTTTATTTTGGCACGTTTGCATGTTTAGGGGATGAAACCACCCCTCAGAGCTCCCAAAATAGATTCTGCTTTTAGAATATTCCCCATTTAACTTCAACTCCCTCCGTCAATTATTTTTGCAAATGCACTCCTTTAACAACTACCATATTCCTCTATTTCAAAATTAAATTAATGGGAATTCGGCACAAAAATCATAACTTCTGAACTATTACAGTTTTCGACCTATATATCCTAATACTTTTTTAACGAGAATATACAGATGCATCGGATGGTGTATACAAAAATATATAGTTTCGTTAAAAAAAATTGAGCTGATCTCGAATTTTTATTGAATATCAAGTTTTTTATCAATATTTTGCAATTTGTTGTCAACTGAAACCTAACTAACTTTGTTCGAAACATTTTATTATTGAATTATGTAACCCTCATCCGTTCCTCGTGTCGAGTTGACACAATTTTCCCCTAATAAGTTATTCTGTTCTATTATTTGTGATTCTTGTAAAGAAGCAGTACGTCCTGCACATCGCTTTATTTTATGTGAAAGTTGTGAAGAATCTAAGGATGTAAATATTATTTCATCAATTTGGATAAATAAATATCGAAAAATAAATGTTTACCTTGTCATTTCATCGATCTTACACCACTGTGTCAATTTGACACCGAGACACAGATTGAGTTCGTGAAATGAGAAACGGATGAGGGTTAAAACTGAAGACAGCATCCAGGGTGGAAAAGTCTTGGCAGGTTTCGCACAGTGCGTTGAATCAATGGGAATTCGGGACAGAAATCATATATTGGGTTTCAATGATTTACTTACACAGAGTTTAACAAATTATTGTATTTTGAGAATGCCTTTCATAAATACTTATTGAATATAGATCTATTCGTAATAACTCGCTGTAGACCCAGAAGAAAACATTATTAAAAATTAAGGGGCAGGTAGGAGCAGCTAATTCCTTCGTGATCTTTTGCAGAAACAGTGTTACGGAGTATTTTAGGAAAAGCTTAATTAATGTTAGCAAACCTGTACAATTCTACATTACCAGTTTCACTTCAAGAAACTGGAAAACCACCAAAAAATATCAAAATAAAGAGTACTCTCCTTCAATAACATACTCCACGCTAACTCAATTCAAACATGAACTTCGACTGATAGTTCTGACTCGCAAGTCACGTGCCCAAGCACGGTTGACGCTCGTTCGAATCTGGAAATTGAAAAAAATCTGAAACGTTATGAATAAGTAGAGGTTTTCCTCCTGATTACAACGCAATTTTTTTTGCTGCCCAAATTCACAATAAGGAGGTGAAATTAACCCCTAAAAATTTGGCTATTTTCCTCTTTTATTTTGTAACTCGCAATCTGTAAGAGATAGAAAAAAGGTTTCAAGACAAAAGTTACTTCATTTAATTAGGAAGTGACTATCATTTGGTAACTTACAGTTCTCACAGTTCACGAGTTATAACACAAAATCGGAAAATAGTCGAAATTTAAGGGGTCAATTTCACCCCCTTAGAGTGAATTTGGGCAACAAACAAAAATTGCGTTGTAATCACGAGGAGTTTTTTGAACTTCCGGATTCGGGATCTTTCCTTGTAAGGTGTCTTATCCCTGTAACACCTACCGACCAACACTTCTACGAGGTTCCATAGCACCAACATAAAAGTTGATCCTTCCATTTTTGTCCACAGACAACGCACTGTGCGATCGTGCGAAACGGCGTGGTGTAATAAATTACAGGTCCCCGTAATGGGGCCACGGTATTCGTCTCGGGACAAAACTGCTCGATATCGGCAGCCCTATAAATAACCCGAATGATAATACCCGCATTGGTCCGTGCACGGAACAAAGGGAAAACGAGTTCCTCGGCCGCGGGCTTGAGCATTCGCGGGTAATTCAGCTAAATTTTATCGAATAAATAAGATGTATATCGAGCACGATGAGGCTGATAAGGGAGCGGTGCACGTGAGAATAAATCACGTCGATGATCGGCGGCGCTGGGAGGGGGGTTGATGGGAGCGCTGAGGCGGATGGCGTACACGAGCTCGCGTTTACGCATAAACAAAATACCGGTGGAGAAGGGCTGGGAAAAAGAGGGAGAGAAGAACGGTACGCCTACTTCCTCCCGGGATAATCCACGGCCTTCTAGGATTGTATCGGGGCGCGCGAGGACTTGGAAAAAGGAACGAGCCCGTGAAACCAGTTCGCAGAACGAACCTCCGCAGGATCCTCTTCTCACGCTACTGGACAGTCGCTTGGGCTAGTCGTAGATTGTAATCGTAATTGCACAACCACGAACGACGGCCGATTCGACGCATAAACGCCCGGCTGTCTTCCTCGGCTTCCATTCAGACCCTTGTTTCCCTCGATCGCCACGCCGCGCTTCCCCAACTATCTGTCCATTCGTTTCGTCTTCTTCTTCCTCCCTCCTCTGCCGCTGTCCTTCTATTTACTTCCTCCGGTGCCGTTTCTTTGGCCTCAGCTCGCGTGTCTTCGTGGCTAGTCACGCTCTCGTCTAGTTCCACCATTTATCCGCGGTTCCGTGGAGCAAATCGCGCTTCCGCTGCGACGTGAATCGGTGGGGAGACCCGAGCGATCGATGAGTCAAGAAAGAATCGTGAATGTCGCTGGTGGAACTGATACAGTGAATTAACGTAGCTCGAGTTAACAGCTGACAGATGCTTGTGTAGAGCCAAAAGCAGAGCACCGATTTTTCTGAAAGTGTCCAGGCGTGTGTGACCACTCAAGTCGATCCCCCGAAAGCTGATGGCGGGCTAGAAGGATCGCAATCGCGGCTGGATATCGCCCTTGCTGATCTCCGATTACGAGTTTTGGTTTCAGCGCGCGCGGTCGTTTCTGGTGCCCGCTCATCGAGTGTACTTGTCCGTCCTTCTCTCTCTTTCACCAGAGAGTGGCGAGAGCACCCCGATGCCGTGGCCGTAGACTAATGATTCCGTCTGAGTGGGAAATTGACCACTAGGGTGCTGAAAACCTTCGGCCGCTGGCCAAGAGAGAACGGGAGGAAGGGGGGCCCATTGTATCCCCCGGCGAGCGGACCTTAGTGGCTTTCAGTTTTTTAACAGCGCTTCACGCGAAACCTCGGGGAAAGGCGTCCTCGGTACCCTTGTGGTCGGGGAGCCTGGATCGCACGGCGGACATTAATGCGTCGAAATGCGCGTCTACTCGCTGTAACCGTGGTGGGATCATCAGGTTTCGCAGTGTTTCAGGAACCACGGTACAGGGGGACTTTTAAAATGAATTTGGGGGGTGAGTTTGGATGCTTGGAGATTCTAATGCTAGGGGAGGAAACGATATGTCTCCGCGGATATATTTTATTGCAGAGGATTGCATTGGAATATTAGGGTGACTCTTATTTATAAGTGTTTAAATTGTTTTTTGTATTTCTTACCCCCTAGAACGGTGCCATTTGATAAAAGAATAGCCTCTCGAAAAGTTTATTGCAATCGGACAACAGGAAAGGGTGCCGACCAGGCCTTAAACTTTAGAATTCATCAATGCTTTAAAGGATTTAATCAAAATAAAAGGACTTAAATCAAGGATTTAAAGAATGGTAAGCCCTATCGAAATTTTGTTCAAATAACATTAATAGAGTATTCAATTTTCTACAATTACTGTATATATCATTTTTTCGTGCTTCTAACTATTGTTTAGATAATAGCGTTTGAATATAGAGAATATACGTCACGTCGTAAAGGTGGGACGCGCGAGGTACCGACCTCTCTATATTCAAATGCTATTATCTCATAAATGGTTGGAAGCACGAAAAAATTGTATACACAGTAATTGTAGAAAATTGAATGCTCTTTTAATGTTATTTGAACAAAATTTCGATGGGGCTTACCATTTTTGAGAAATTCTTCAAATTCAAAGTATTGATGAATTCTAAACTTCAAGGCCTACTCGGCACCATATCCTGTTGTCCGAGTGCAATCTTTTTCAGGGACTATGTTTTTATGAAATGGAACCATATTAGGGGGTGAGAGCAAAAGAAATCTCGGGTTGAAAATAAGGACCACCCTAAATTGCAATATTGGAGGCCCTAGGTGGAATATGACTCAGTAATTTGGAGTCTGAAGCATAAACAATATATTAGTTTAATTGAAAGGGTGCAGCACAGATTCCTTAGACTGGCTTCGAGGACCCTGGGTTTCCCCATGAACAATTATAATAATATTATAAATAATAATCCCCAAAATTTCGTTGTGAGAATTAAGTTCAGCTGGATGAAGTCCTACCGTGTCAGCATGCTTCCCGTCGGCGCGCAGGAGAGCGAGAATCCGTGACGGGCAACGGTTCCCTCGCCCTTATCCAGAACCGCGCACCCCGCAAAGAAATCGGCATAATTTATGCGTCTGAGAAGCAGCCGCGTCGCCGTCGATTCGTGTAAACCGGTGGTCCGCGGCTGGGCCCGCCGCGGGAAATCATATTTATTGTGACAACAGTTTGCATTGTTATCGAGGTAGCCATTCATTATCCTCGGCTGGGGTCGATGATTAATGGCCCCCACGAAGATAAAATGTGGGTAATTGGGGTCCTAAGTTCAGCGCACGCCGCGGTGATGAATAGTAGAATTCAGCCGTAATTTATAGTCAGCTAACACCGCGTATCCGCGCCACAATAACCACGACCGTGAAATAATGGGCAAGATCTAGCTATGGCGTCCGCGCGCACCCGCGAAAAACCGCCTCCACTCTGGTTGTTTTAAATACAGATCGGCCCATCGTAACAAATGACCCGGCCGGCCAAGGCGCGGAGCATAAACAAGTCGTAAATCACGCGGGGTCGTGAGGCAAATGCCATTTCGCTCTTCCGCTGGACGGAGGAATCGGATTCACGAACCGGAGGGATCCGTCTGGCGCATTTCCTTCTGCACCATCTTCATCCCGCGAAAGTGGCTCGCGGATTCGTCAAGGTGTGCATCGGATTCTAATTGCAAAGCGGCGCCGTGGCTAGATATCTTCACCGACAGGGCGCCGTGGTGTCTTCACGCTCTTTCACGCTTCTATCATCCGCGAATAGGATGCAATAACCGCTTCGTGATGGTATTAATCATAGAGGCATCCAACGGAAATTCATTCACAACCCCCGAGACAGAACCTCACCATTTCAATTGGGTCACTTCTCGCCCAGCAACGTCCACAGAAAAACGATCGAGGATGCCGCTAGTACCCCAACACGATGCCCACGATTTTTAACTCACAATTATGCTAACTATTTTCATTGGGGATTTCAATTCATTCCTACCATTTTCATGACACCTTACTTTATTTTCGTCGCTTTGATTCAGCAGTAGTGTTTTTGTATTTTTATCTCGAAATCGCTCCATTTGCTGTTCTTTCTTAATTTTCATCTAATTCAACATTTTACTTCCAAAAAGTATTCGTTTAGAATTATTTCTTCTGTGACTTAAACATTACCCATCAGTCCCGCGAGCGCGGGCATCGAGCTTCAGCGACGAGGCAGCTCGCCGTAGCGCCGCAGAGATTAGCGAGAGAGCGTAGGTTGAGGCTGGGCATGGATCGAACGCCGTGGACCGAGGGACCGCACGGCCGGCTGTCTCATCACTGCTAAGTTCTCCTCGCGAATCCATCGATCCACGGGCGCAGGCCGCGAGGACACGTCTCTAGAAGGATCCTACGTATGCGCATCGTTAGAGCCCGGCTGTCAAGTTGCGCAGGTGGCCAGGTTGGACGTGGATAGATGGGCCACGGCGTGGGCAGGCAACGACCATGGCCCCCGGAGGCAGAGTCGCTCGGTCTCTCCCCTGCGCGATCCTTCCCCACGCTCTTCCTCCCCTTCTGCCTGCCTTTTCCACCGCCTCTGGCCACCGGCTACACCGCGTCGCGTCGGGCCAACCGGCCACTCTTCTGGCCGAACTCGAAAAGGCCATTCCACCTTGCCAGCCCCGGAAGACTCACTCACGGCACCACGTCAGTCACTTGGGTCACCGGGTGGCCCCCACCCCATCCTTACATCGCATATTCGCCTCTCCGCTGACTAGCCTGCACTCGAATCACCTGCGCAAGTGTGCACGCAACGGGGACAGAGTAACGAGACCGAGTCTCGGCTGAAGGTGCTCGAGCGCGGCGATTCGGGGTTGCACGGGAGACTGGGCACTTTGGTAGCATGCTTCTCGGGATTTTGTCAACGTATGGGGTGTTGAGAATATATTAGCAATGTTCTGGGATAAAATCCACGTGATTAATCCCTGCGCATCGAATTCTGATGATACTTTTAAAGGGTTAGGTGACTCTAGCGATGCGGAAAACTAGGCAATTTAAAAAACATGTAAACAACCGATTAATATGAAACTTTGTACTTTATTTAAGTATAATAAGAATTAAAAAACAACGCTGCAATGTTTAAAAAATGTTTATAACTGAGTCCATATGACGCCATTTTCCGGAACACCTTTTTGTTTAAAGCCCAAGTGGTGTGCAGGATTGCTCAAGTTCTATTTGATCAATCGCTTTGAAAATTTACAGTTATCCTTGATATTACATTTATTAAGCATTGACGATCAAACATTTCAATGTTTGTAAAAATTAACAAAATGGTGGGTATTTCTAATTTAGAGTTCGAATTTCGACGAAAAATGAGTCAATTTACTGCTTATGTTTTGCAAAACAATTAGAAAATTTAAAAAAACGGATCGTCAATGTTTAATAAATGTAATAGCAAGGATAACTGTAAATTTTCAAAGCGATTAATCAAATGGAACTCGAGCAATCCTGTACACCAGTTAAAAAAAAGGTGATCCGGTAAATGGCGACGTACGAACTTAGTTATAAACATTCTTTAAATATTGCAGCGGTTTTTTAAAATACTGATTATACGTAAATAAAGTACAAAGTTTCGTATTAATCAGGTGTTTACTTTTTTTTCTACTGCCACATACAAATTGCCTAGTTTTCCGCATCGCTAAAGTTACCTAACCCCTTAATAGACCACTTTCAGACGCGACTGTGTAGATTAGGGTGGTCCTTATTTTCAACCTGCGATTTCTTTTGCTCTCACCCCCTAATACCGTTCCACTTCGTAAAAAAATAGTCCCTGAAAAAGATTATTGCAATCGGACAACAGGAAAGGGTGCCGACCAGGTCTTGAAGTTTAGAATTCGTCAATTTGAAGAATTTCTAAAAAATGGTAAGACCTATCGAAATTTTGTTCAAATAATATTAAAAGGGCATTCAATTTTCTACAATTATTGTGTATACTTATAAGTTTTTCGTGCTTCCAAACATGATTCCAAACATGAGAAATTCTTTAAATCCAAACTATTGATACATTCAAAAGTTTAAATCCTGGACGGCACCCTTTCCTGTTGCTCGTTTGCAATAAACTTTTTCAGGAACTTTTTTTTATCAAATTTCACTTTTCTAGGGTGAGAGCAAAGAAATAAAAAAATCGACATGTGTAAATAAAAGCCACCCTAGTGTGGACACTTTTCCCGAATCCCTTTTACCGGGGAGTCGAGGAATCTTTCCTACCCAAAGCTAGCCACTGCGCAGAAGTCTAACCTGTCCAGAGAGTAACTCTGGGTTGGGCTCGATCCAACGAGTGCTGCAAGACTCGCGCAGTGTGCTCTAAAACCGCTGTTCGAGGGCATAATCGACGTCAGAAGCTCGTGAAGAAGCTCACCCTCGAAACTCCGCGGCGTTACCGCCGTCGGAACGGTTACAGGGAATCTATTTTAATCGCCGCGGCACCGACTCTTATCCGCGTTCCAGACGAGACCGCCCTGAAAAACCGATCCTTCGGTTAGCTGTGGCTGGGCGCGGGGCTAATTAAGCCGGGGCTACGCCAACGATCAGCCGCGGCGGCGACGAGTCAAGAAGATTAACGGAGGCCTTTCCTCTCCATCTCTGTGGGCGCGCGGGAACTTCACCCCCTTCGCATGAAGGGAGAGAGACAGACAAGGGAGAGGCTGACAAACAGACAAACCGGAGCGTGGCGGAGGGCAAGAAGGAAGTGCATGCAGACAAGCACACCGGCGGAGCCAGCCAGCCAGTCGGGACCATATATCGGCAGCATCGAGTTCGGGTTGGCAAAGGAGGGGACGGGCAGCGGCTGGGGTCCACCCGCGCTTGAAACAGGGTAGAAACAATGAAGATTTGAAGGGTTTGACTCGGGCGGGGGGATCAAAGGTTGAACGAAGGGGTGCACGATTTCAACAGCCCCACTGAGTGGCTACTAGGCACCCCCAAGCCAAGCAAGAGCAATTTGCTATAATCATTACCATTCAGGATCTCCGAGCCGGGAGGGTCCGTTTCTCCGTGCGTCTCGTGCGTGCCCTCCTTGACGAAGAAGCCCGTGGCTTATAACGCTGCCTGGCGTCCTCAATGCACAGCGGTAATATCTGGACGGCGTTCCACGCTCCCGCGGCGAAACCCACGTTCGTTACGCACCCGAGGAATTACGCGTCGTGCTCTCGTTTCAACTGGTTCCCGCTGGTAAACGCCGTTGACCTGTCGCCACGGGAATTGCAATTCCCCTTCGCCCCACTTTTCCACCCCCGTTTTTCCACTCTCCTTCGTACCGAACGCGGCTTCTAGTTTTCCAAGGTCTTGCACTTGGCGCGTCACATCTTTAAGGGTAACTGAGGATCCGGATAGCTAACTGGAAGTTGGAAAATGCATTCGGTGTATCACAGAATTTTGAATCATGAAAGCTTAAAGTCGATTTCCTTAAGAAACGTATTATTGTATTACATAGCACAGTGTATTAAATTTAGCAAACACGTTCCAACAGCAACAGTTCCCCAAACACCTTAGGCCCGGTGCAGACGAGCGGTTTGCGGCAGTTTGCCGCCGCGTCAATACGACAATACTGTCGCAAAATATACATATATTTTATAAATCTCTCCATATACATATATGTACTGCTGGCACACAACGTTACATTCACGCGGCGGCAAACTGCCGCAAACCGCTCGTCTGCACCGGGCCTTAAACTTCACCCTGTCAAACAAATCCTCCACTGTGCAAGTTCCAAAAGCACTCCATCCCTTGCCTATCGCGTCACCGATACATTGTACCTTCTTCTGCTCGAAGATATCTCCTATCTTCCACATGGTTGCTTCGACTTAAGTCTCGCTTAAACCCCGACCTCGCCGCTCGAGTCCATTCCTCGTTTCAAGCTTGAAACGCGCTGCCGGCATTCAGACGGCGCGGCACCGTGGATCAGGAATCGCGTGTCACGGGGAAGAAAATGAAAGGGAAAGAGGCGGAGGGCGAGAGGGAGGGCGTGAGAAAGCGGGAGAGAGAAGGTGGAGGAGGCAGATAAAGAGGGTGGCGGTTTAGGTGCACGGTAAAAGACGTCGAAGACGAGAACACGGTGGCACGGTGAGAGGATGCATGAATGTGCTAGCAAGAACAATTGATGAAAAACGGTGCGAGAGTGGTTGGGTTTCTCGGAAAGTCTCTCCGCGAGAGGCACGTTGCTGCAGAATGAAGGGAGGCAGGTGCATCGCGGGTGCAGCTGGGAGGCTGCATGCACCGCCGTTTGCAAGATACTCTGACGTCCTCTCTCTTCTACTCTTCTTACGCTTCGCCTCGTCCCTCCGCGGCCCCTCTGCCCCCTGAGGCCCTTCGCCCAGCTCCCCTGCCAGAGGAGGGGGAGGGGGCAAACCGTCGAGACAAAGAAGGTCCAGGAAAATATCGCGCGGAGGAACGGCTGGCCGCGACGGATTTTCAGATCGACCGAATGGAGGAAACGGTCTCGATTTCACCTGGAGATCCCCTCGAAAACTCTTTCCTCTCTCAGAAACGAGTTTCGTTTCTTTTTTCCTTCTCACATTAAATCCTGGCGTCGAACGATTCGAGCGTCACAGGTAGCTTTCTTACGTGGAGGGCTCTTTCTCTTTTTCGTTACCCCTGCTCGGTCGTGAGAAGAGTATCGTGTCGGCCTCGGACCGATGACGAACGAAAAGTTAGATAAGCTGGTTTCTTTGTACCAGTTTCGGTGGTACTTGGAATCGGCTGGAAGTTTAATCGAGAGGGCGAGAGGAATCGGAGAAGATGGGGTGGGTGTGTGTGCTTCAAGCGGGCGGCGGTTTAGGTGTGCTGGAAGACTTAGAAGGGAACCTTAAGGGGACCTTCCAGTCTGAAAGTCCATTTTTTTTTGTTTCATTTTTCGAATGTTCAACCTTTTAGGAAGACATGTTTAAACGGATTTGTTGAAATTCGTAAAATTCCTGAAGTTATAGGCATTTGAGTAGCGGCAAATGCATGGGCAACAACCGACCACTCGGCGTCCACGTAAAAATTTAAACGCGATTTTCTCAAAACAGTGTTCTTATAATTGGTGGTGCCTGTATCTCGGAAAGTTATTATCCGATTGGACTGAAACTTTTTTATTTCTAAGAATATAGTTTTGGCTAAGGGGTATACCAGAAAAAATGACAAAAAATTGAAAATTTATAATTTTAAAAGGTGTTGAAAGGATGAAAAATATAGGGAAAAGTGATTTCAAACTTCAAGTGTCGTTATTTTCTAAAAAATTGTAATTTTTCTAATTTTTTCTGGTTTCCCCCTAGCCAGAAATATATTCTTCAAAATAAAAAGGTTTCAGTCAAATCGGATAATAACTTTTGGAGATACAGGTCTCACCGATTTAAATGAATTTTTTGACGCCTTGACTTTAACGATTCCGCAGCGCCGTCTGCAATGATTAATTATACAACAAAAAATATATTTCTATAATTTGAGACATCGTTAATAGAATGCAAAAGTCCCACTAAATTATATATAGTAGTTTTCCTTTCATTAATTCCTAAACATCACCTATTTTTGGGGCTCTAGACCGGAAGGTCCCTTTAATAGTTACCATTAGCTCGGATAAAATGGAGGCGATAGATTCATAATTGTTATTTCTTTCGCGATCCCTTCACAAGTGTAAAATTGAAAGCAACCGCATCAAGTCTCTTACTTTAAGGGGGAACAGGACCATTGAAATCTCGAACACTCGATTCTTGTAGATATTATTATTAACTCTGAAAGTGCCATCTTTTGTGAACATTCATAGCAAAGTTTCATTAGGAAATTTGAATAACTGCGAAAATTATAGCGCTGAATGTAACAGAATGCACCGCCGAGTAACGGCCTCGTATTGGTGTAAAGGGCCATTTATCTCGAAACTACATTTTGAAACACCGTGTACATCGTAACTTTTGAACGAATGAATATTTTCACTTGAAGTTTTAACTGGAGGTGTAGATTTCCTTTCTCTACAGCGTGGAACTTTCGCATCAACGTTGGATGCTTGTAAAACATTTTATAACTGATTAAAGACGACTTTTTCTTCGTAAAAATGTGTGGAAAAATTCGTGTGTAACTTTCACAATTTTTGTTCACATTCGCCAATAAACTTCCACATTGTAGATTTTAGTGTAGAAATTACTCACACCAAAGCATTTTGCTTTTAGATGAGTGGTTCACCTGGGACTATGCCGCGGTCTATAGCTGCGCGCTACGCAGGACATTTTTTTTTAAATCCTCATTCGTTCCTCATTTCAGGAACTGAATCTGTCCCTCGGTGTCAAACTGATACATTGGTAAAAGATCGATAAAATGACAAGGTAGACAGTTATGTTTCGATATTTTTTTATTCAACTTGATGAGTTAACTTTTACGTCTTAGATTTTTCACAACTTTCGCATAAAATAAAATGATGTGCAATGATATACTGTTTGACACAAGTATCACAAATAACAGAACAGTATAACTTATTACGGGAAAAGTGTGTCAAATTGACACGAGGGACGGATGAGGGTTAAATTACTTGTAAAATCGTGCACAAAAATCTGTAAAAGTACCGGTATGATAATTATTTTGTACCTAGGCAATCCAACCCAAAAGAAACCGTCAATTTTATTCGTTCAATATTCATGTACCCCCTTAATTGCACCCCAACGAACTACAACTCGTAAAACGATCTTCCCTTCGCCACAATCGATAAACAAAACTCATCAACATCCCTCACGCAATACCAACAATTAACCATTTAAAATCCAGTTAATTCTCCACTCGAATCTTCTCAAGACACATGAAACACGAGTTCGGGCGTAGTCTCTGCCTATCAAAATAGAAGCGAAAAGTGAAACCATCGGATGAAGAGTTTGCAACACGATCACAGGGGGTTAACTCCAAAGGATGGTACCTCGAAAGCGACGACCAACCCGTTCGATTCGACGGAGCAGACGAAGAAGAGAGAATAGGGAGGAGGAGGTAGCAGAGGGAACGATTCGGTATCGGGCCAGGGCAGGCTGCCCGTGGAACACGCAAGAGAGAAGATCGGTCGGTGTGTGTTCGTAGGGGAAGCAATCAGGCTGGTCTGCTACCTGGCGCAGCCACGGTTACAAAACACGGCCGAGACGGGGACGTTTATCGCCGCCCTAAAGGTGAATTCGCTCGGTGACGTCGCGACCGGACTCGAGGAGACCTCGGCGAGAGTCTAGACTGCTGGCAGACGTGGCAAAACGACGATATACAACACGGTGAGGCCCCGGTTGCTCGCCGCCCGTCCCGTGATTGGCTACCTTTACACGAACGACCAGATACCTCGTGCTACCAGCGGACTCATCATGGTGAAACAGCGGGCCCTCGAGGAACGGGGGACGGACAGTCGTTATTATTATACGTAGAAGACGCGTGGTAAGCATCGTCAATCAATTACGCAATCCGGATTGATTTTTCTCCTGGCACAACGTGTCAAGCGTTTGTCTGCTCCGTCTTTATCACATCTGACTCTTTTGCAGATTTTCAAGCGTTCGTATGATCATTGGAAAGTGGTGTTCCATTGCTGCCTTTTTTTAATAGCATTCTCATAATTCTGAGAAATATAACGTAATATAGTTTATCGTTCTTGAAAAGTGTTCTGACTCTGGTGATAATTTATGATTCTTTAAAGTATGTCGGATCTTTTGGTAAGTCTTTGTTTATCTACTCTTTGATTTCAGTTTAGTTCTTCTTATGGAATAATTAATTGCAACGGCCTTGCTGCTGTTCGGATAAACTCTTCTTCACTCGTTACTCTGATCCTCTGGATTTCGCTTCATGGAATATTTGCTGGGAATATTTACTTTCCCATTTCTTCCATCCCACGCACGAGCTGGCAACGGCGAAAATGTGGTCGTCGCAGCTCGCGGGACAGTTTCGAGATTCCAGAGTGGAAGAGATGGAAATGCAGACGAGGTAACAGGACCATCAACTCGATCTGCATGGTAGATCCTATCGTCATCCGGTTAGATGGTCGGTAGAATGGAAATAAACGTGGCAGTAAAGTTCCTCCAAGAATGCCCTTGACTTACATCAGATGCCAGGAGAGGTTCACAGGGCGAACGGAAAGGGGAAGAATGGGCAGCATTGATTTTAAGCTAACGTGACATTGGATCTGATATGTGAAATTACGAAGGTTCACTCACATGCATAATGCAATAGCACACGGAGGGGAGGATCAAAAAGAAGAGGAGGAGGAGGAAGGGCGAGGGTGCGAGAAACGGAGGAGGACGAAGACAAAAGAAGAAGCTGAAGAAGAAGATGAAGACGGAGGAAAAAAGGAACACCGAAGGAAGAAGTTTCGCGTTCTTTCCTTCTTCACAGCTCATCTGACCGCCCTGCTTCCTCTTCTTCTTCTTCTTCTTCTTGTTCGTCGAATTTATGGCACGGCAAATCACTGGCTCTTCTTTGCACAGCCACGGAAATGTTCCGTGGCGCATGTTTCTCTTGCAGTCGTGCACGGTAACATGTAAATAAGGAGCAGAGAGGGCTCGTAGTAAACGATCGAAGTGGGGAACAAGACTGCGCGCTAACAAGTCGTTCCCATGGGAATGGCCGAGGCTCCGGCGATCCCGCGGACGAAATATTAAATATCAATCGTCGTATGAAACTTTTTCGACGTAGTACACTCGGCCGGCGGGTATCGACTCGAGAGTCCGAAAAGGCTTTACGGCTCTTTCGAATTGATGATCTTGAAAAACGATGGAAGACGTATGGAAAAGAAAGCTGCGCTGCGTTTCAGCCGACATGGTCGCGAGAAATCCTTATCGGATTATTCGATACGGTGTAGGATAAATTTTCAGGTACAATGTTGCAGTACATTCTTCGGTGTACACTTACACAGTGGTAATTTTATGTTAAGCTGCACTCCACTCGAAATCATTTTCACGTACCCATACTTGGTGCAACGTGAATGCTGACTTCACCACGTTTCAGGTTTATTTTAAGTGTCTTTTAACAGATATATAACCAAAACTCATCCAACTGCACGCTTGCACTTCTTGCATTAAATACTTCACTCTTGCAATTTATTTCTACCGAACGAATCACCGCTTTTCTAGTGATAAGTAGGGGAGACCGGGAATAAATGTGATGGAGGCAGGTTGTTATAAAGTAGTTCAATTTTTTGTCGCTTTGAAAATGAAGTGGGTGATGTGTTTTAACTATACACGATTGTGTATGGTGTTTTTTTCTAGTCGGTTCACGCGTTACCACGTTATTACAGTTTTTTGTGTTTTGGGTACTAATGGTAACTTTTCTCTTTCTACTTCAATCTTTTCTACCGAACAGTCTGATAAATGTATGTAAATTACTATTCCCACGTTTTAATCAGTGTTCCTTTAGCTACAAATTCGTAAAAAGTACATAAATATATATTAAAAAAATGTATGATAAACGATTTTATTAAAAATGCACTTAGAAGTAAAAAATAATTATTTTATTGTACTACAATATCGATGATGTTTTTTCACTTTAAATAAAATCCTGGAGCAGGATATGTCACAAGAAATTCATTTCGACGCTTGATTCTGTATTAAATTGATTCATATTCTGTTATGACATATTCTGCTCCACGATTTTATTTAAAGTGAAAAAAACACCACCGAAATTGTAATACAAGAAAAGAATTATTTTTTGGTTTTTAGTGCATTTTTAATAAAATCGTTTCACATAAAATTTTTTTTATATATTTTTTATTTTGTAGTTTTTAGTGTTTTTGATTTACATTTCACAGTACATACAGACTTCTTTACAAATATATTTTCTTGCTGTATAGAGTTAAACAGTTTGCTTAAACGCTATAGTACTACAGTCACTAAAAAAGAATTCTTTTCTTGTACTACAATTTCGATGGTTATATACTAGGCACGCCTGCAAAATTTTAGTTTTACTATTCGTACATACGCGACGGAAAATTTCTCGATAAATTGTATATTTCCAGTAATCGCGAGTGGCTCATTTCAAGTCGTTTGGATTTGTGGTTATGGATTATATTTATTGATGACGGGGTAATTTTTTCACCTGCTCCGGGTTAATTTTTTTTACAGATATTGTATTGTCATCCAAACTACGCACGCCTGCAAAGTTTCAAGACAATTGGATAGTTATAAGTGGGTTAAATTTGAGTTGCCAGATTGAGAACCATACAAACATACAAACAAACAGAGGATCGAAGCTGAATAAAAGTGTTTAATAAGAATATACCAAACTGGTATTAACTTATACCATTTTATACACAATGGTGTCAACCGGGGCTAGTTGTTACACAAGGCAAGGGGCATGTTGTTATATATACCAAAAGACGCTTGTTGTTACAGATGAAAAGGGCCAAGTTGTTACATTGTATTTAGTAATTAATTTGTTAATTTAACCATTTAGTTACTACCAGCCACTGCAGTAGTTTCTCGCTAAAGGATGGTTATTCATAATTTTTTCTTCTACAGTAGCGGGCAAAAAAGTTAGCACTTTTTCGAGCCACCCTACTTCTATTACTATTCAATATCAACTCAAAACTGTATGTGCCTAATATACATATTCTGAACCAGAATTAAAAGCTGTATAAAACCCAGTTACAGTTGAATTTATTTAACTAACAGACAAAAACCCTACATATCATTAAACAAGACAACACACTTTTAACGCCAACAAAAAGTTACCACTTTTCATCATTAATAAAAAAAATTTAATATTTCGTGGGGGCATCTTTTACTTTTAGGACAACGTAAGAAATTGCTAAACGTGGTACATACCTTCTTTGTCGGTCCCAAAAATGTGTTACCCCGTTCAGTGTCATATAACACTTTTGTTTATCAGTTAAATAAATTAAACTTTAACCGAGTTCTATACAGCTTTAAATTCTCCATCAGAATATGCATATTAAACATCCACAGTCCTAAATGTATGCTAAAAAATAACAAAAATAGAACAAATCGAAAAAGTGGCAGCTTTCTTATCCGCGGGGATATATTTAGTATAATGGATTCTTACAATCGATAAATTTATTTTTGTCCAAGAAAAAATAATTACATATTACTCATAATTAGCCTCATTTTTCAAAGTCATGGTATTCGTTTAAACTTTAAAGGGTCATTCCTGTAATAGCGCCGCAAAATTCGGCAAGATTCAGGTTCCTTTTCTTAGTGAATACCTACAATGAATAACAATGTCAAAATTTTTTTCATTTATTAAGCTTCAAGTCTCGAAATTTTCTATTTTTACTTGAAGCTTGAATGCGCGCAATTTGGTTTAAGGCAGGATACCACCTTTGGACTTTAAAAAAATTGAAATTTTTTTTTGTTCTTAAAGTACTCTTTCAAGTGTATAGAAAGGTGGCCGAAACCTTTTTCTTGTGTAAAAACCGATTTGGAGCAGAGCGCTCTCGGCGCGTTTCTCAGGCTGCCAAGCGCGCGCTCACTGTCTGTCTCATATACAAATTACCGACCACATTACGAGCCCTTTTAGCTTGAGCCAATAATAGCTTGTTTCGGCACCAATGAGCGCTAACATGCGCGGAACAAGTCTGAACTTGTCGGCGACAGGTTCCTTCTAAAACGACCTCAAGCATAGTTCATAACGATACTTGGTGTTGCTTGGTTTATGCATTGTTCATCATGGGGAAAACCAAAGTAGAGGAGAGAAAAGGGACAAAAGCAGGAAATAGGCGTGCTTCGAAACCGAGAAACAGCAAAAAGAAGCCGCAGAATCGATACGTGTTAGAAGGAGAAAGTGAGAGTGTCAGTACATCTGCAACGAAACTGAAACAGAGTGAAGATGAATATCATATCAATGTGGACGCAACTTTTGGTTATCGTTTCATCGATTTTGTGACTGTTTTTGCAGTAATGTCTGAATTTCTAGTGTGCAAAGTGTGTAAATCTTCCGTAAAGTTTCAAGAAGCAAGTATTCGAGGACTGGGTTTCAAAATTGCAATTCTTTGTGAACAATGCCCACCGAAATATATAAACTCGTGTCCCGTCATAAATAATCATGCATATGATATAAATCGTCGTATAGTTTTTGTTATGCGATTGCTCGGTGTTGGTGTAAATGGAATTAAAAAATTCTGTTCATTCATGTGTCTACCACATCCAGTATTCCAGTCATTTTATGACAAAATCGTTTCCACTATTTCGATTGCTACCGCAGCCGTCCGAGAGAAATCAATGAAGAACGCAGCTACTAAAGAGAAAGAATTGTCAGTACAAAAGGGACTTACAGAAGGGATAGTAGTTTCAGGCGACGGTACGTGGAAGAAGAGGGGATTCTCGTCTTTATTAGGCGTTACCTCATTGATAGGATGGTGCACCGGAAAAGTCATTGATGTTAATGTAAAGTCGAAAATATGTAATGAATGCAATTACTGGAAACGAAAAGAAGGAACGGCAGAATACGAAGAATGGGCTGCGATACACGAAGATAGCTGTCAAAAAAATCACGAGGGATCGGCTGGAAAGATGGAGGTTGACGCAATTATTGAAATGTTTCAACGATCAGACGAATTCCATGGTTTGAAATATAGTCACTACATAGGGGATGGTGATAGTAAAACGTATAAAGGTATTTTAGACACAAAACCATATAAAAATTTGGACGTTAAGAAAAAAGAATGTATCGGCCACGTTCAAAAAAGGATGGGAACGCGACTTCGGAATTTAAAAAAAAATGTACGAGGTATTGGTGGCAGAGGCAAGCTAACTGGAAAATTAATTGACGATCTATCACTATATTTTGGTCTAGCAATACGCAGGAATCATGATTCAATTGTAAACATGAAGAAAGAAATATGGGCCACGCTTTATCATAAGATTTCTACGGACGACAAACCGCAGCACGATAGATGTCCAGATGGCGAAAATTCCTGGTGCTCATGGAAACAGGCTAAAGCTCGCAACGAACTCGATAATTATCAACACAAACCAGCAATGAAAGATGAAGTTTTCAATGCTGTTAAACCCATTTATGAAGAATTGAGCCGCGATGAACTATTATCTCGGTGCTTGGGTGGGTTTACACAGAACAGCAACGAGTGCTTCAATTCTGTTCTGTGGGCTCTCGCTCCTAAATCTATGTTCTGTGGCAAAAAAATCGTTGACATTGCTGCTGATATTGCAGTATGTAATTTTAACGATGGATTACACAGCATTATGGACATTATGCAAACTTTGAACCTGCCTATAAGTCAAGGGTGCTATACTTTTTGTGTACAAGCCGATAATTATCGTATTCAGAGAGCGGAGGATTCGATGACTGAAGCTGCTCGAGAGGCTAGAAGAAGTGGTATTTCTGCTCGCAAGCTTACCAATGAAGAGGATATAGATGCTGAAGGAGTATTGTATGGCGCAGGCATTGCAGATTGACGGTTAGTTGAAAATATAAACTAGTTATATCTATATAGAACTTTAAACGCGTTTTTCTCGAAACGATGTTTTTCAAATCGGCGTGTCAGATTACTCTTACAATTTTCATCAGATTGACTTGAAACTTTGCACAATTCTTCCCCGTGGTATAATCTAATGATGTACGTAGGACTTTTGCTGTAGCGTTGTTATGTTTTTTTTGGTGCACAATTTTATAAACTTTTTACCCTAAAAAATTGACCTTTTTGTTAAAATGACCGCCATTTTCTTAAAAATCGAAATTTCGTAAAATCCCTACGTACAGCATTAAAAAATATTGTTGTTAATAGGTACATTCTTTGGTTTTTTTCTAGGAGCCACGTACAGAGCGGAATTTGACACGCCGTCTAACGGTGTTCCTCCAAAGGAATGTATTTTGGCGCCACCTACACGAGATAATTTTTTACTTTTTCATTTTCAAAAACTTTGTAATTACAGATTAAAGTTACATTAATAAATGACTAAACCCGATTTTGTTTCTGCGCATTCTTTGTATGCAAAAAAAAATCATGAAAAACGCCTCCAAAATCGCAGTCAAAGGTGGTATCCTGCCTTAATTTTGACTTATTTGGCTAATTCTGGCACCTGCGATAGCGGTATACATAACAATTAAGAATCAGTTCGGTTTTTTGTTTCAGATGAGTTTGTGAGCTGAAATCACTCCCGCCAGGGGGTTATTTCTTTTCAAAGGCACAATTAAAAAGAGTATTTAAAAAATTGTTCCGTAAACATTACAAGTATCTTAATAAATGAAAAAAGTTTGACATTGTTATTCGTTGTATTCACTGCGAAAAAAATCCGAATATTGCCGAATTTTGGGGCGTGATTACAGGAATGACCCCTTAAGATGAAGCTAAATGTCTAAGTGTCCAAGATTTCGTCATGTAGGTACTAACACTCAAATTATTTCCTGATTATGGAAAACACTTTCGAGAAAAAGTGTGAAATCTTTTTTTATTTCAATATGCCCCGGTCTCTCCTACTACAAATTTCGCTTCCACGCACAACAGGCATTAAAACAAGCATTATTCCCAATCGAAAATCACCATAAAAACGCGAACGGACACTTCTTCCCCATAGCTCGCGACGCGCCAGCGTGTCGTCGGATATTTAACCGTCCTGGTTCTAATATCATATTCTTAACACGACGGCGGAATATCGCCGCGTGGCCGTCGGCCACGGTGAAAAATTAAAACGGCATTCCGTGCCTTATAAAGAGTTTCGTTGTCTCGTTACGCGGGATGCACGAGAACGTGCGGCCGCGGATGCACTGTTGGTGCACGTGTGCAACGTAAATCTCTTAACCTTACTGATGCGACCGGGGTTGCGCGGGGGGGGAGAGGGCAGAGAGAGAGGAGCGCGTCGTGCGGACATAAACTCAGGAATGAGAACAAACGCCCAGTCGGGGGACGTTGTTCCTGGCAGAGGGGCCTTCTGCAACGTTCTGGAACCCTGCCCCCTCTTCCCAACCCCCGCTGGAAAATATCGGCTCGAAATAATTGTTGGGGCGAGGCTGTTGCTTTCGCTGGCTCGATCGTTGATATCGACGTGTTCGGTACCAGCTGCCTGGCCGAGGGGATCGAGCTGCCGCGATAAACGATCCCAGGGTGCGCGAAAAATTCACCGTCCCTCGTCGCGGACGAAACGCAACGAAAGTCTCTTGCATCGCCAGAGAGAAACTTTAGAAAGAAAATATCAAATTTTTCCAAAAAGCTAATACGCGTACTGTGTCGTTTCTTTATCTACGGATGTATCTTTTAAACATGTCTGACTAAGATATTCTAGAGCTTACTGCAAGTGTTCGATTCATCCACTCATATAACAAAATGATTAGCATCTCTAATTTCTCAGACATTTGCATTCTCAGTAATTTGCAAGTGAGTCAGGCACCCCACCAATTTCCTCGCCCATGCTGGTCCCACGAACCAGCCAAGGCGGGGTAAAATAAAAGGAAAGGTGAATGGGGAATGAGAGCGGGAGGGGTAGAAGAGCAAACACAGGAAGGTCTACGGATAAGGTATTCCATTGGTCGCTTTTCAATCGCACGCGGCTGGAAAGTCGCGAAAATCGCGCTTTCTCGCGCCGATGCCTGTCTCTCGCCACTCGAGGCGGGGTGGAAACAGAAATGAAAAGAGAAAAGGGTAACCGAACGGGCGAAGTGTCGAATATAGTTACTCGATTCGCTCGGGCTCGAGCGTTATTCGCATATGGCTAGCCACCGCGGCGGGTCCCCTCGGGGATCATGTAATTACGCAACGCTATTGCCAGGCACGGTAGCATAATGTTCGCCCCGGGCTGCTCACGAGTCTCGGCCCGCAGATTTGCCGATTATTCGCCGTGCAATTCCGCGTGCAGAGAACGCTGCCGTGTACCTTGCATAAGTATGTACCCGCCGTCGTATGTGCTCGCCAACCCGTCGAACGGAGGTAATCGAACGCGACGAAACGCGACCGGACAAGCGGCCGATCCTATTCGCCGCGTGTCGGATTAAAATTAAATAACGTCGAATTAAAAGCCAATGCACTAGGCCCCCGCGGACTCGCTGGACGATGGACGGTTCCACTTGACCGACCTGATTAGCATTAAGGGGACCCACTGGTCAGGCTGCTCGAAAACTAGATGATTTTTAGGAATTTTTTGCAAGGAGGGGTTATAACATATCCTGAAAAATGTCCTTAGCTTTTATTAATACATTCGTTAGGGTACGAAAAAATGTTGTTTCGTGTTTTCTGTCTTGATGTATTTTCTAGGTGAGATGTCTGAATGATAACCATGAAATTTATTCACAGGATCGTCTGGAGTGAAAGATCGAAAAAGTTTCTTAAAATTTATATTAATGACTATCGCATTATCCTCTGTCGCGGCCAAATACACCAAAACTATGATGATTGGTGCATATTTGAACGAAATAGTGCCAAAAACAGGTAATTTTACGCAAAAATGTGTAGATAAAAAACACTGTTTCAAAAATTATGTCAGAGCATGATGCGACAGCGAGTCCAATTACGAATCAAATGCCCCAAGGTTTTCTTTAATCGGTTCATCAGATTTTCTGAAATCGTGGTTACCGTTCAGGCATCTCTTTTTCACAGCGGTGTACTTACAATAAGCGCTACCTAGATAATGCACCAAATCCGAAAATATGAAACAAAAAATTTTTTTGCATCTTATCGAGTGTATCGATAAATGCCAAAAATATTTTTTAGGATATGTTATAACCTATTTCTGTAGAAAATTCATAAAAATCACCTATTTTCGAGCGGTTTGATGGAAGGGTCCCCTTATGGGGTCAAGCGATTTTCAATAATTTATTGCGATGAAAAAAATTATAATAATGGATTAAAACTTTTTTCTATTTATTAAATTACATTTCTACAGTAAATAAAAAATATAAAAGTAAGAAAATTATTGCTTTTAAACTGCTTTTGAAAGCGATCTTGATGACATGTTTAAAACTTCATGCCTCGCCCTTGTAAGGGATTTTATCTTATCTGAACCCAAAAATCCAAACAGATTCTTAATCAGTATGACTGTCGCTATCGCTCGGACTATAATTAGGAATTTATCTTAAAAATTAACAAAATGGCGGTCAAAATGCAAGAAAAATGTTTTCCGGCTTTTTTCTTTGCTATTTTCGATTTTAAAAGTATGTTAGACTCAATGAAAATACTTGATTGTAGTCCCGCGAGAGTCAGAGGTGTGCAGAATAAGCAGTAAAATTTATACAGCAATCGGTTCTATAGATTCTGACATTTTATCTCCACGATGTGAAAAAATGTCGTTTTGAGTAAACCGCGGTCAAAATTTTCATCTGTAGAGGCCGAGCCTCCGCGCTCCCTGCAAAATAGGTACCTCTTTGGAAACTAAAATAATCGGAATTTTTGCATGAAAATTTAATAGTACATTCTTGAGGATATGTACTTTCGAAATATGTTTTAGAAAAATCGATTTTTCAACCCGTCTAACCGGAACGATCCCTTGAAGAATGTTACAGTACCTGTATATTTTGTCCCCATTTTTGACGGTTAGTCTTATACGAGAATGGGGACTGAAAGTTAGCTTAGCTAGAAAAGTTTGTAGTGGGATAGACTGAGTTAGGTAACTTTATGTGTATTTAAGGGGGAACACCACTATGAAAGTTGAACAAATTTCGATTTTTTTATTTCTTCACTTTCTTAATGTTTAACTCTTCAAAAATACTCTCTGAAAATTTCAAGTTGATATTCGAAGAATTGACGAAGATACAGTGCATTTTGTGAGACGCGTCACGATGCCGTTCCGAGCGCGCTATGTTAGCGGCAAATAGCGCGCCGACATTTTTCTTACCCACTGTTCCCCCACATTGTTAAAGGTTGTAAATTTTGGGTTTTTCCCGTTTTTACGCACGGTACGCTGTTCGTTCGAGAATCGAAGAAATGCAACCGTTGATCGGGCATTCGAGTGACAGTGAACGTCGCGAACGGAAGTGTGATTTTTCCCGTGCAAACTTTAAACGCGATTTTCTCGAAACGACATTTTTCTAACTGATCGAATCAATAGCTCTGTCAATTTTTATCCGATCGACTTGAAATTTTGATAGGATCTTTAAAACAGGAGTATCTTCAGTTGTACGTACCGATTTTTTGATCGAAAACATATTTTTTTAAATACGCTCGAAAAACTATTCATTTTTTTGCGGATTTTCGAAACTTTTTCTTCCCAAGCGCACCATTTTTACAAAAATAATTTTTTTTAAAAATCGGTACGTACAACGGAAACTACACTCATACCGATTATATTTAAAAAAAAAAAATGATTTCAGAGTTGCCGTTCCAAAGATATCGTTTCGATAAGCGACCTATGTTTTCTTGTGAGGGATGTAGGAGATTAACTGTATATGGAAATCTATGCATGTTTTTCTATTACTTTTTTTTTATAGTCTCTTAAGACATTGTACTAAAGATAGATAATAACAATTTTATAATAAAACTGTAAGTTGTCTCTTAAAAAAATCTTAAAAATGGGCTCATTTTTCCGGCCGTCACAGTGGTGTTCCCCCTTAAAGTGTTGGGTGAGTGGTCCGCCATTAGACTAGTGTCGTTAAAATGTTCGCCTGATGACTTTCATTTAAGTGTTTATCTTCCGGATGTGTTAGATCGTTGCATGGTAAATGTGTTTGCATTGCGGAGCTTGTATAATCGTAACTTCACTGAAAGAATACTTTTAATCGAAATGGGTGCCATTTCCCAGTGAATAGTTGTCTGATCTCCACAACACCTCTTCCTAAAAAAATACTTTGTTCAGCGGAATAATTTACAGAAATGCAATAAATATATCATCCATACCCAGTAGGGTGGTCCTGATATGTATGGTACAAAATCAAAATTTTTAAAATAGTTTAAAAGAATTTCGTCTAAAATTTTGTTTGGCATTCCAAAACATTACTATTTTGGTATAAATTGATAGAAATTTTTGCAGTAAAGACAGAATAATTGTTTTAACTTTCAAGTGACAGTATAACATTCAAATTCGGGCACACATCGCATAGACGAAACGGGTTTATAAAGGGTGTGTACTGTATTGTGTTGTGACATAAAGCTTTATATGCACATTTAAATTTCTCCCATCAGCAGTTCTCGAATCAGATGCAGACGTAAACTTTGACGTACATTCTATTCAGGTTGTTAAACGCATAGTTAAAAGCATGGTTTCGGATTATGATATATAAATATGGGCCCCGTTTCATTAAACTTGACAAGTGACAATTATGGAAACTCGCAGTTGCCAAACTTGTGGTACATGCGAAGTATAAAGTACTTCAGCGACCTTTATATAGCAAAATATACAAATAAAAAACACGAAGATATTTTTGTTTTGTCGAATAGAAGATTTTAAGAAGGTCAGATAATACAAATTTTAAAGTTGGAAAATAAGGGCCACCCTAATACCCACCCTCCGAAATAAGCCATCAAACTCGTCCCCCATTTCTTCCAACCACTCAAATGATCAGAAACAGTCGATGGACCAAACGGTACCCCCATCGATTCATCTCACATCGATCGCCAACCCCCTCGCCCGCGCTCCTAAGCACGTTTGTACCTCGACGTAATGGTATATAGCCGCTCGCGGAGGAAGGAACGCGGAAATTTTTCACCGGCGCTGGAACAATCCGTGCATAGAATCGTCCGCTCGGCAGCGCGGGACCTGAAACGAGATATCGTTGAATTGAATCCGCGGCAAATACCGCAGCTTTTCCCCTCCGTGGTAAAGACATTCGAAGGGCACATCGAAATGCATCGGCCGCAATTGCAAGCCGCGAGTGCACCGTTCCCGCTCTCCATCCGAAGCGGGGCTCGGGGGGGGAGGGGCGTTGGGCAGAGAGGAGACGAGAGGCCGAGGGAGACAGAGGGAGGGAGAGGAAAAGGTGCAGCTGCAGCGTGCACACGGTCCTGTACCAGTTCGTGCAAGAGCAATAAAGTCTAGGAAGTTGCCTAGACCCGAGAGCGAGCGAGGCTGTTCTTGGCGGCCGCCGTTTCCGGTGTGCACGGGCGCGTCCTCTCGTCACTTCCGGGCCGACAGCGTGAGAGCCTAGATCCTCGCCAACGATCGTTCTTCCAACGATACCACCTATCGCCTTTTTTTAGCGACTACGCGCGACTTTCTCGCGACCTTTGGATTCTAAGTAGATCTTTCGTTGGAACGAACAAACTGACGAGTTACCATTATTCGAAATTCAGGGAATACCTGGTTGTACAAGTTAGGGGTGGGTTGGGAATTTTGGACCCTCAAGTGACAATGTTGAAGAACTTTGAACTCCGTCGTAATACGCCCGAACGAACTCGTTTAATCTTTGCCAGGACTTAACCGACGGTGAAATCCTTGCGGCTGCCAAGGGGAGAGCCACGATTTCCTCGCGAACAAAGTCGAGGATCCTGCGGTTTCGCCTCGGCAGATTACACGGCCGCGAAAGGATTTTACAATAACGTCGGGGCGCGGCGAAGGAAGAGGGCGACGGGGGTTACGAGAAATGGCGACTGGTGTCGTTATCCTGCGGCTGTTTCACGGCCTTGTCGACGCTGCAGCGACGACGGCGAAGGGAACGAGGGGGACGCGAGTTTATCGTGTTCCTGAGGCCGTGATCGCGAGAGGGATGAGCGGAAATTTTGGCGGGCCCGAAACTCTTTGGGACATTCTTCTGCTCGAGAGTTAGCAAGTGGATATAGGTATGCAAGTTCGTCGGATGCACAGTGGTCTGGAGGGTGGCCAAAATTCAATTTCCCAACTTCAACTTTACAATGTCATTTTTTTGGTATGAATTGACAACTCTCCAGAGCTTCTAAATCCGCATACCTTTCCCTTTCCAGATGATTCTTTGATTAGATATAATATTACGAAGACAAAATCGTGAAATTTTATGTGAATCTAATTGCTTAATTACGCATTATAGAATATTAAAATAAGTTTTTGTATCATTCAGTTATATACGTAAGAAACTGTATTTCAGTTATTTATATGTGTCATAGGCATTAATTAGTCCATGTACAAATAGTGCAATGTTTATATCAATTTAAATTTTGAGAAGGCTTATAAAAAAATGATTAAGCGTGATTAACGTTGGACTTTTTTTATATGAAAGGTTTCGCAATTGTTAACAAGAGCATGTAAATTTCAAGTGCAGTCTTCTGCAGTCTTCAATTTTATGCAGACTTTTAGAAATGACGCTCGAGGTATTGGGGCATCCCGGACGCATGTATTTTTAATATTTTATTTTTTTTAAGTCAAAGATAATGTTAGAACTGATTCCTTTTTCTCTTTTTTCCTCTAGTACGGCTATGATTTTTAATTTTGGCTATAAAATACCGCTTTCCAGACCACAGTGCGCGCCATATTGAATCCACCATTTTGAATTATGAATTTTTGGTGCCAAATTCGTTATCAGCGACCTCAAAAACCGTTAATCACCAAGTTCCAGAAAGATCAGAATTTTGGCCGCTAAGAGTAGATATACCTACCCCAGACCACTGTGGGATGGCAGAATGTGAAAATATCTGTTTTGTCATGTGGAGGAAAGGTGCGGTGGTGAACTCGTGATGAGAATTTTGGAAAATTGAGCAACGTTCCAGTGGAACAGGATAATACCGTAGGATTTCTGTTGCAGTTTGTAGTTGATCCCATATTCCTATTAAATTTAAGAAACAAAATATGTGTTTTCTTTTTATTTTTTAAATTCCCGGGAAGATTGAAGCCGTGTGGTTAAGGGGGGAATATTATTTTATGGGCTAAAAACATAGCAAAATTTAGGAATTTTTTTAAAAACCTAGCATTTCGATTCATCTGAAATTTGGACCATGTATTTATGCATCCTTGAAGAAGTTGCAGTTTTTTTATTCATTTTTAATAATAAATATAGGAGAATATTCCAGGTAGGTAATTTGAAACACAAAAATGAAACAGCGTTTTATTTTGTACATATGTAGCTTGAATTTGATAACCATGCATAACTACGATATTTATGGTTAAAAATTAATAAAAAAAAACCCAGCTTTTTCAAAGACACATCAAAACATGGTCCAAATTTCAAATCAATCGAATCGCTGGTTTCTTAAAAACAATCTCAAATTTTGCTATGTTTTAGCCCAAAGAATAGGATTCCCATTTAAGGTAGGTTTTTTTATACGCGACTGGACGCAAAGTGTAGAATTTCAAAGTCGGTTTTCTCGAAAATGAAGCGCGCTATCAAAAAAAGTTACTGTTCCTTTTCGATTTATAATAAAAAAGTAAATCAAGCAAAAGGAATACAATTTTTTGATATTGCGCTTTATTTTCGAGAAAATCAACTTTGAAATTCTTCACGTTGCGTATAGGAAAACCTAAACTCGGATTCATATAGAACTCCTTGGATTTTCGTTACAAATTTTTTCGCTGACAACTGCAGCATCGACGAGGTTGGCAGTGAATGGTAACGGGAATGAATCGCCCGATGAAAGTGTCTTTGACTCGGTGGATGTTGGATCGGGCGCGACACACGTCGGCCGAAGGATCAGTCCAAAAATACCTGTTCGCAGGCCTCGCGACAAAAACGAAGGAGAGAAGAAAATCTCGCGCGGGGGCATAAACGTTACGATCAACGAAACGATAAACAGAACGGCGTGGCGCACACCCACTGAGCTTCTGGACCCATAAAAATACCGATCGTTGGTTTTTTATCCCCCTGGGCCTGTGTCTTTTTTATCAGGCTCTCAGGAGAGCCAGCTCTCTGCGTTTCAAGAATCGTCTCGAGCCCGTGTGCGTCGTCGCGCGATCTCCCATCGTTCTGGCCGACTCGATCCCTCGGATCCTCTTCTGTTTCGAGCTCGATATCTTAATTTTGCAACGACCCCCGGTGGTTATTTTAAATAAGAGCTTAAATAGGGCACTCAGTTCCAACGGATTGGTTTCTCTCTTAAGCGGCACAGACGTTTACAAAGTTATAAACTGAACTTTGCGATCGATCCCTTGAGGTTTTATATTAGGTACCCGTTCGGCGCTGTTCGAGGTTGATGGTAGATTGTTTTCTTAATTTTTTAAAGGATATTGGGGTTAATATCATGGAATTGTGGACCAAACTTTGAGGATACTTTAAGGGGGGATTCTCGTATCCCCCTCTTATCTTTGATTTTATTTATAATAATTTGTTTCGTCGATGTAAATAATAATATGAATAATTTGTCTAAGGAGAAAACTTACTTTTTCTTTTAAACTCTATAACTCTTTCAATTTTTCATTTTTTTTCTTTAATGTCGACCAATCTCAGCATAAACTATCTAACTTTAAGAAAGTTCTGTTTTCTGCAATCAGATGACAGTGATAGGTGTTACACATCCCCCCAACAGGAGTTACATCGTTGAAGAGGTGGACAAGGTACCACAATAAGTAATAAATAATAAGATGGATCGACATAAAATAAATATTTTCTGCAAATTTAAAGATGCCTTCTTGTATCCCAAAAGAGTTTAATCCAATATGAACGACGATTTTTAAAAAAAATTTGAAATATCAGTTACTTCTGGGGTTGATAGACGAGGATCCCCCTTTAAGGGGTGCCAAATATTGGGTATCGTTTTATTTAATTTGCAGGGGTGTTAATCCATTCTGTGCTTGAAATCACTATAAGCTAAATTTTCAAGTGAATTCCATTTTTCATGGAATTTTACAAGTGTTGCAATGTGTAGACAGGTTTATTTTTCAATTCTTCAGAGATTAAGAGGGCCCTCCGGTCGAAACGCTCGAAAAATAGGAGATTTTTATTAATTTTTTACAAGAAGAGCTTATAACATATTTTAAGAAATGTTTTTGGCTTTTATTAATACACTCGTTACAGTGCAAAAAAATTGTTTGAAGCTGCAGAATAAGGGAAAAATATTGAAAGGGTATGACAAAAAGTTTTGACTTTAAAAATCTATGCCAAAAGACCCTGAATGGCAAGACAAATTCTACGGGCATATTTGAATTCAGCGCGTCAGAACCTATAGAAACTGATGTATAAAATGTCAACCAAAACTTCAAGCACACATTATAGCGGAAAACCGCAATTTTCTTCGAAAATGTTAACTTCGACATAAATTTTCAAGGTCAAAACTTGTTTTTCATACTTTTTCAATATTTTTCCCTTACTCTGTAACATCTTAGCTTTAACCTCTAAAAAGATTCATCCCCCCTATCTTATTTCGATTAAAAGTTCTACGATTTGACACATAAAACTGCAGTGTGTCCCATTCTGTGCCACCTAAAAAATGCATTAAGACCGAAAACATAAAACAAATTTTTTTTATTACACCCTGACGAGTGTATTAATAAAATCCAAAAACTATTTTCAGAATATATTGTAATCTTTTTTTTTATAAAAAATTCATAAAAATCACCTACTTTTCGAGCGCTTTCAACAGAGGGTTCCCTTAAAGCAAACAGAAAACGTGCGTTGCATCGGAGCACACAAGGGCGGTGTTTATAACTGCCGTCCTTATAAATAAATGTACCGGAAGCTTGTAGCCCGCATCGCGTTAGAATATCCTCAAAGTACAATTTAACGTAGTACACTTTCACATTGCATTCACTCAAAAGTGTCCAGCAAAACCGAAACTTCTCAAAAGAAACTCCAATTATAGTTTAAAAGAAACTACAAAGTACTCCGCATCCCAAACTTCTTCTAAAAAAAAGAGTCTCCCTTGTCATCCCTTCCTCTGCACCCTTTATTACCCAAATTCAGTTTAAATTCGTAAATTTGCAACACCTCTACACCTGAAATTTTCATTCACCCGTTACTATCCGATACCGCAATAACTATTGCCTCGCTTAAAGAAGCAGGATAATCCTAAAAATTCGGGGGCAAACATTCAGAATCTCTGGAATCCAAAGGTTTTACCATCCCCTTCGTTCTTCCTCGGGAGATAACGATGCCGAGCGTCTAAACAGGTATGGGACGCGTTGCTCGCGTTACCATATATGTTCACATCTATCTGGACCCCTCGAAAATCAATTTCACCTTGGTTCGCCGTGGTCGGTCTAACCTTTCTTCTGCGAGGTACGCCTAAAATCGCCGGTGGCGCGGGCACCGCGTCGCGCGCCCGTTTCGTCGGTCTCGTTCCATCGAGTTTTTCCAGTTTCGCGCGGATTGACAGACTGGCCGGCTACCATATACAGTATCTAGCCAGACGGTGACCAGGCATGAATGGAGCGCCGCTCTCTGTCGCGTCAGCCTCCGAGAACTCTCGGGATCGACAGCAGGGAGTCGCAAGAAAGGCAGCCGCAAGAACGCGCCCAGGGAATCCAATAAACACGGGCCGCGCACCCCGCGAATACGAAGGGCACGTTTTACATAACGATCACCCTCTTACCGAAGTGGACGTGCCGATAACATCCTCTTTATCTCTGCTATCCTCGGCAGTGCCTGTCTAATTCTGAGCTTTGTATTGTTTCCCCTTTCTGCTGCAAAATCCGGGGGCGTTGACTAGGGGTTTCTGGGACTTCTGGAAGAAATTTTAAACAAAAATTTTCTTCCTTTAAATGATAGTTTATAGTCGCAAAAAAAGGCTCCGCTAATCGAAATATAAAATTCCAATATTTAAGACTGTACAGCCGATTTAGTGAAGCGCTGCACGTCGCGAAATATTGCTGCGTAAAACTTTAAACGCGTTTTTCTCGAAATGATGATTTCATAGTTGGTGGGCAGCTGAACGTCTACAATTTTCACCCGATTCGCCTGAAACTGTGAAAGGATTTTTTCAATTTAACAATCTATAGAAAACTAACCTTGCTACGGATACTTTTGTACTCAATTTTAAGGTAAAAAATGACACAACTTTCTCAAAAATCCATACTTTGAAAAATCCCCACATTTTTCTTTAGTAAATATCATATCGAAAATGAAATGTTGGGTTTACTGCTGTAGGTCCAACTGCTGTGCAGTTATCTTGCCCATCAATTTAGCGCGCACAAAAAAAGAAGCTTACGTGACCGGTCACAGCGCCACCATTCTGTTCGAAGGAAACAAACAAAATTTGTTTTGTACACTTCAATAGTTGTATTATAAATGCTTGGTTATAGATTTTTAATTTTCTTCATCATTTTCTCAAAAAAGAAACAAATCTTGAAGATAGCTGCTATTTTTCGAATCCAAAGTGGCGTAACCACTTAAGGGTGCCCTGCCATTGACTTTTTTCAAAAATTCTATTATCTTTTTCATAGTTTGGTAGTACATCATCTAACGAATGCTCAGTTGAAATGTGGCGTCAAAAAATTCATAACCATGTAGAGTTTACAGGTATAAAAGTGACCCGTGTTTTTCTCAAAACACGTTTTCTTAAAACTGCGGAAGTGCTACCAAAAAAATAATCGACCGATTTTTTGCGGGATTTCGTTCATTCCTAAAGTCTCCGTGGACTCATCTATGATGGTAACTATGCGATCAATCGTTTCCTTTTCATGAACATTTCCTTACGTAAAATTCCCCTTTTTTCGATGTTTATGGCTCAAACGTCTGCCAACACGTGAGATTACTCCACGAACAATCTTAACAAACATTCAAAAAAATGTTTACACAGGAAATATTGAATTCTCAATAAAAATCCAGTCAATGGTCTAAATACAATTTTATGTATTCACTTTCCGCTGTTCTCCTAAATTCAAGTGCTCAAATCTCCCCCAAGAATGGACTTCAGATCCGAATCTAAATACATCAAACTACACCCCCAGTTCGTGCAAACGAATCATAGCAGAAAGGCGGTACACAATGGAAGGAGACATTTTCCCGGCTCGTCCAGCAAAGACGCAGCCGTGTATGGATCTGCGCGCCTCGGCCCCTCGTCCAACATCTTGGTGTGCGACTGTCCGCCACGGCAGGACGACTCTCCTCTTCGACAACCGCTTTTCCTTGTGGCGTGCTGAGCATCGCCCATCCATCCATCCGTTCGTCTGCCTCAGATTCCGTCGCCGTACAGTGAATCACGTCCATTGACTGGACGCCGGCCAGACGGACTGGGCCCGACCATATACAGACTAGATTCACTCGCCGCGGCGTCGGCCGCGCGAGAAGTCGATGCTCCCTCGGTTGGAAAAGGAGGAGGATGCCCGTTCGCTGCCCTATAGCCGCTTCCTGCCTCACCGTGGAAGCTATGCCATTCGCGAGGCATAATGGGCCGTCGATCGTCCGGCCTGTACGCTGGTTAGGTATACAGGTGTTCGATGTCATACGGATCCGCGGTCGGAGTCCTTTTTTGGGGCTGGACGCGATGACAGCTGGGATGAACATTCGTGGCGGTTCGACAGCCGCGGAGATTCGTAACGCTCAGTCCGCCGATCGAGGAATATTCCGTGGCACTCTTTCCCCTTTAACGCGGACGATGATTATATCTTAGTGGCTGCACCGTGGGGGAGGGGGGAGGGGGAGTTATATTTAACACATTCGCTACCGCGAGCCACGTATTCTACATATCCACAGCAAAGGAGGCTCGTCTTCTTTTGTGGATATACTGTGGGATGATATTGTAACACATTCTTTTTGACGCTTAAAGACACTTCCCGGTGAAAACATAAAAAAAAATTGTTTTGCATATTGTTTTACAGATTTTACTGGCAGTTAAGTGGGGAATCCTATTCTTTGAATTCTAAAAACATAGCAAAATTTTAGATTTTTTTTAAGACACTACCGAATAATGTGAAATTTTGATCATCTTTTTATGCATCTCTGAAGAAGTTGTAATTTTTTTTTATTAATTGTTAATAAGAAATATTGGAGTTATGCATGATCCACAATCACGACGCCGTTGTCCGCTGTGTGCACGATATTTCTGTAACCACTGAACCGATTACCTTCAAATTTGGCCTGTATGTCCCACAAACATTACTTTATACTTTGATGAACCAGGATACCGATAAGTTATATTCTTCTTCGATTACATAAGAAAATTGGCGCGAAATTGTATAGCAAAAGTAAAAGTTTCAGACCTTTCAATTTAAAAACTCTCCACACTCCTGAAAAAAATTTTGTATTCTTTTCTAGCTCATCAAATTATGGCTGCATATGTACCTATAAATGAAACGCCGTTTCATTTTTCTGTTTTAGATTATCAGGAAGATAAATACCATGCACACCAGCAAACGACGAATAAAAATGAAGAAAAAATAACTATCGCTTCCTCAAAGATGCATCAAAATATGGTCCAAATTTCAGATGAATCAAATCGCTAGTTTCTTAAAACAAAAATCCCCAATTTTGCTATGTTTTAGTCCAAAAAATAGGATGCCCCTCTTAAGGGGGACGAAAGTGTGACGGCCTTAAAAATAGGTGTTCTTTGAAGATTGTTCGTGGCGCACGTATAATAGATTGAAGTGTGATTTTTCTATTAATTAATAATACGTTTATTGAACTAAAAAACAATCAATTGTAGTTTAAATCGAATAAACACATGGAAAATTTGGCGCTCACGGGATGGTCCCGTCTGTAGACGAACTCGCTCAGCGACTTTAAGGGGACCTCCCTGTTAAAATTTTTCATAAATTCGATTTTTTTGTATATATGTAGTATAACATTCCGAGAATACCCTGTGAAAGTTTCACACCAAAATTCGTAACGGTATAGATTCCACAGTCACATAATTAATTTAACTCCGAACGCAGGTATGAGCCGAGAACACTTTGAACCCCTTTTACTGGAAACGCGATATTTTGAAGCCGTAACCACGATTGTAGAAGATCCATGAGGCATTTGATTCGTAATTGGAGTCGATATCACAGCAGCGTATAGGTAATATAATTTTTTGAAACACGGCTTTTTTATCTGCATATTTATGCGGAAAATTACCCGCTTTTCCACTATTTTGTTCAAATGTGCACCAACATTGTAGTTTTGGGTCGTTTTGCCCCAAAAAGGGGTGTTGCGATAGCCATTGAAATAAATTTTAAGAAACCGTTTGAATTTTTTATTTTGGACGATCCTGTGAGTAAATTTCGTAGTTAACGTTTTAGCATCTCATTTTGGCAGCGCCTGTACTAAATGCTACCTAAAAAATGCATCAAGTTCGAAAACATGAAACAAAATTTTTTTTGCACCCTAACGAGTGTATCAATAAATGCCAGAAATATTTGTTCTTGATCGAATCTAAAAATTCAAACGGGATTGTATTCGTAATCACACTCGCTTTCGCACTACCCTCTATTGTGAATTTTCATACAGTCAATTTTTTTTAACGGACACTTTTGTGCGAAAAGGAAAATATTTTTCGGAACCGTATCGTTTAAACGTACGGCAATGATCGTCTAATTGTTTCTTAACAATGAGAGAGTGTAGCGCGATAACCACACATGTATAATTAAGCAATTTCTTGTTTTTTTTTATATTGTATCATTCTGTTTGGAAATATCATGACAAAAGTCCGGGACTTTTTTTACAACGATATGGTGCCCTTAATTTCAATTATATTGAGTGAAATTACTGACAATGTGGTCTTTCACTTTTTACCGTATTTACTATATTTTGACATCGGTTAAGTAGCAGTTGGGAATTGCGCGTTCGCTAGGAAAGAGCAACGTGGCTAAAGAAGCCTCAGAGACATTTCTCGCCGTACGATCACCGTACCAGTGTAACACTTTCTCTTCATTCTAAGAAACGAACGATAAAGGAAGAGCTTGGTGCACGAGTAGCGGGCGATGGTCAGGGAATAATTGGAGAATCGAGCGAGCGCGGCGAGGATACACCGTCGCGAAGGATACGATCGCTCGTGTAATTCGAGCCTTAACGTCCTGCGAGATGCTCGTGGCACTGATCGATGCACCGTGATACACGGGGGCGCGGTGAAAATTGCGGTGCACTCGTTGAACAGGGTGATTCCACCTAGGAAATCGACTCGAGGTCTTAGAAATAATCATCGCAATGCCCCACGCCTCAATTCCTCACAGAGAGACTAAAAATCACATCCCTCCACCACTCCATATTTGATCGAAACCCTATATCCCTCCAGAAAAAAACAATTTCAATCTAAAGTCTTAAGTTTCACGAAGCTTTCCCAGCTTGCGCGTTGAAGTTCTCATAAAATCTCGAGCAAATCGATAGCCCGATCTCGCCTGCCATCGCTGCTAGTCAAACGGCGAGCCATTACTCCACATTTGCATTCGCTCCTCTGCGTACAGCCGAAAGCCCACTGCGCTGGTTTCCCGGCGGCGAACAAACAGGATTAAGTTGATCGCGCGTCGCTGCTCGATCGTCCTCGAACGGATCGAAGCCGAAGAGAGAGGGAGACAGAGAGAGAGAGAGAGAGAGAGAGAGGGCAGCTCCCCGCTCGGGCGTATTTCCTTGACTTCGAGTAGTTGAAGTCTAACTGGCATCGTTGAAGCGTATCGGAATCGCGTGCCGCAAAATCGTGGTTGCACAAAGGAAAGAGATCGCCAGAACGAGGCTAGGCCGCTGCATCCGGCCGCGCGGCTGACCTTGACTTGCACGTTCTATTCTTCGACGATCCGACGGTGACCACCAAACTGAGCACCGGCTATCTAGATATTCGCCACCTGTCGCGATCCTATCGACCGCAGCCCCGCGCGATCTATTCCCTTGGGCAGCCACCCCTTCTTCCCATCGTTCTGTACCCTTCACCGTCCCCTCCGCCAGGAGTACCGTCCGCTTGCTTGTCAGACGCTCCCGTCGCCCGACGTAGCCGAGTTTGCTTAATTTTTCACGCCGCGGAGCCGATAAATCGATAGCCGGCTCGGTTACCTCGTTGCCACCTTCGGGGGAGGTGCAGATTTATTTCGCTGAGGCATCGGGTATGTTGGGAGCGATGCTTCAGCGAAGTATGACGAAAGGATATTTTGTGACGGGCGAGAGAAAAAGACAGGGTGCGATAGTTGGTGAAAGTCCGAGGGCCATTTTATGCGCGGCATAAAATGCATTCTTGCGACCGGGTCTCCGGTATTCGGGATATATTTAGACATCTCCTATCTGTTTTAATCCAGCAGTCACTCCGTCCGAGTGAATATGTTGAAAGTACCAGGCGATCATCGGGAAAGTAAGCAGCACTCGTGGTAATCTAGGCGGGATGGGTCTACGGTTAATCTGCATTCAATCTACGTTTCTTGCTGGTGCAGGGGAAGTCTGTAAATAATTTGAGGAAGTGGCGCCGGGGCGGTTGGGTCGCGTCCGTTCCGATATTATTGCTCGCGCGGATGGAATTACGTAATCGAGAGGCCAGGAGAGGCGCGTCTGGACGGTAGAACTTAAAGGAAGGTTTGCTTTCTTTTTCAATGACGCGTTCCTTCTCGAGAACGCGCGAAAGCAGAAGAGCGTGGGCGGAGAATAAGGGGGGAAGGGAAGAGACAGGATCGCAGCGAGATTTCTTGAGTTCCGCTATAAAAGACCCGCGCAGTGATGCCAGGATCGTGGGACGTGGGACAAATGCTTACCCCCACCATCATCTGCCGTCATCCCCCACTTTCCTCCCATCGCACTGCACACAGGCATATCCCTATTCCCGTCCGTGTGCGTTGCCTGTTCGGCTATTCTCGCCAACAATCAACATTGCCAAAACCGGAGCGTGTGAGTCGTAATCAGGAGGTCGGCAGTTCAAATCTCTGTGCGGCGGTTTAGTTTTTTTTAAATTATTCTTTAATTTCAGTTTCTAACTTCTCAGTAGAATGAAAACTTGAAAATTGTTCATTTACAATAAATTATTTTCTTAATAATGTAATTCGCGTTAAGCTGGGTTTACATTTAACTGGAAATCGGTCAACGTCTACATTATTCCAGTCTTTTTTGAACTATTGAAAGTGGTAGACTATCAGGTGGCACACATACATGTGATTGTATGTGTTTTATAAAAGCATGTACGCTGTACTGGTTCAGCCAGCACTGGATCGAGCTTTCTAGGCAATTCCAGTAACGCTGTAATGTTGTGTTCTCGAAAGTGGGGGTGAACACTGGATTGAAAACTAGATTTTTGATGAATAAAAGCACTGGAATGAAAACACTGTTCAGATTATTCCAGTTCCAATCCAGTGCTGGACTGGACTAATGTAAACCCACCTTTACGTAAACAGAAATAAACACATAATTGAAATCATAATTGTACTCGAAAAAATATAAATATTACTATAAACTTCTTTCTTCGTTGAAAAAAAATCCGCCGACAGAAATGCACCGGAAGGTGGAAGACATATGTAAGCTACTATAATATAATTATTAAGTATTTGTGTATTCACAAAATCGGTTATCAATCCGTGCATCGTGGAACCGCGGACCGTTTCGTGCACCTGTACTCTGATGCGTCTGTACCTGAAGGCACATACTACAGTTTTTTTTTCAAAAAATTGTCAATTCCATCTTCAGCCGCAGTTATTTACGTTTTGACAGCACATGTTGTGAAATACTCACAGTGATAATTTTATTATAATGGTTTACACATGTCTTCCACCTTTCAGTGCATTTCTATTGGTGGAATAATTTTTTTCCACGAAAACAGATAAGTTAAATAGTAATATTTATTTTCTTTTCTGCAAAATTATAACTATGATTTCAATTATACGTTTATTTTTGTTTTTGTATATGTATGTAGAACGGAAAAAAGTAATTGCAGCGGTTTTCGATAACGCGAATTCCATCGCTAATAAACAAGTCAAATTTTGAAAATGCTTTACAAATTAATTCTTATTCTACTGAGAAGTTAAGAAATTAAATAAATTGGAGAATAATTAAAAAAAAAGAAAACCACCGCACTGGGATTTGAACTCGCGACCTTCTGAATGCGACTCACGCTCCGGGTTTCGGAAATAAGGATTGTGGCGAAAAGGGCCAAACGGGCAACGCACACGGACATGAGTAGGGATGTGCCTGTGTGTAGTGGGATGGGAGCAAAGTGGGGGACGACGGTAGGTGATGGCGGGGGTAAGCATTTGTCCCACGTCCCACGATTCTGGCATCACTGGACCCGCGGCTCAACTTGGCGAGAATTTCATTGCGCGGCGCATTAAAATGATGGGCTCGTTCGGCTGTGTTTACCATCCAACGCAACTTTGTAACGGCGTCTACGTTTTATCTTGGCTTTATTTACACACCCCTTCGGCCGCCCTTAAGACTGAAAAGAAAGTACACAACTCCGTTGGATTGAATCTTTCCGCTAAGGAATCCCATCTTGCGCCCACTCGCGGAAACTATTATTCTATTATTATATTATACGTATCGCGCTCTTCAAGGGGGAAGCTAATCAAGATTCTATTGAATGACTCGTGCAGCAAGCTGCCGCGCGTAAACAGGAATGGAGCCGGATACCTTCTCCGTGCGGTAATTTAACTGTTTGAATCGCGTTAACCCTTAACCGGTGACGTCCCACTTTGTGACATTAACGGTGACGCGGAGTCTCAAAGACTCATGTTTAATAATTTGACATTGTCAAGTCTAAATTTATTTTTAACATATACCGCAGTTATTAGTGACTTTAACACATATTTGAAAGTATATTTTGTCACGTTTTCCTCAAAATCACTGACAGTTGTCTTCATGCACGACTTAATGTAAAACAAGACGAATGAAAAGAAGGAAAATATAGGAAACATAATTCTATAGGAGTCTTCCAGACTCCACGTCTCTGGTTTTTCTTCAACAACGCGCGTTGGTGTACAAAATACACAATTTGCATTAAGGGGGAGGGCTACTTAGAAATTTGATATATTTTCATATTCTCTTAAAGTATAACATCTTAAAAATATTCCCTGAAAGTGTCAAGTTCATTCGACCAAAATTGATAAAGTTATACGCGTGTAACTAGGTAGGGTAAACCAACCAGTGAATGACCGAATTGTTGAATCTATGGATCTTTGAGATTAATACTCGAATATATTTATGTATAACAACAAAACAACCCATACAGCACACTTCGTTGCGGCAAAGTTGCAGGATGGTTGCAGTAACCTTGCGATGTTGCATGGTTGCAGTGCAATGTCGATGTATGGTTGCTGCGACGTTGCGGTGCAACATTGCACGGGGCGGACATAGAATTGTTTCTGCATAGTTGCTGCATAGTTGCGTTGCAATAATGCACTGCAACTTTGCCGCAATTATGCCGCAACTATGCAGCAACTTTGCCGCAATTATGCCGCAACTATGCAGCAACTTTGCCGCAATTATGTCGCAACTATGCAGCAACTTTGCCGCAGCTTTGCCGCAACTTTGTCGCAACTTTGCCACAACTTTGCGGCGTTAGCAAATTTTAAAACATAATATCTCCAAAACCGGCTGAAATAAAGTGTATACATTATACTTTATTGAATTCGTCTTGAAACGCACTATCAAGTGATCTGTTAAAAAAAAGAGTTCCGTAGAAAATTTGCCCCCTCCAACCACGCAATTTCATGTAAACAATTTCTTTTATATCTCCAATACGTTAGGAAATATCCAGGTGTTTACTGTTCCCGCGGACATCCAGTATAATGAACTAAAATATAAAATATATGTCGGAGAAGGCAACCATTTAATCAGTTCCAAGCATAAGTCAGAATCTACTTTACTGGTGGCACGTGCCAAACTGATGTTTCCGTGAAGGCGAGCACGGCGCACAGTGCTTTTAGAACGACAATATATGGGGGTCGTAGTACTCATGTAGTATGAAAGTTTTTAACGTACAGAGTAATCAATATATATACCATCTACAGTACACTACATCCAAGAAGGTTCCGTGGCCACAACAGTAGCGCGTCAGATTGTCATGCGGGCGGGCCGGTGTTCAAATCTGTCGTGACCAATAACTTTTTTTATTTTTTTTTAACAGTTTTTCGTTGCCTCAAAGTTGCCGTGCAAAGTTGCCTCAAAGTTGCTGTGCAACGTTGCAGCAGGCGGACATAGAATTATTGCTGCATAGTTGCGGCAACGTTGCGTGAATCGTTGCAATCTTGCACCGCAACTATACTGCAACTATGCTGCAACGAGAGTGTGCTGTATGGGAACTGTTGATATTGCATTTAAATTTATTTTTCTTGAAATTCCTATAAAAATAATTACTTATTCTTATCGTAATATTTAAAAAAACTATTATAAAATGCAAAACGTGTAGAAGCCCAGTAAATGACCGCATGCACCCATTAAATGACCGGGTATGATCTAGTGAATGACCGGTTCGCGGTAATAATAAATTAAGAATCAAATAATTACTATAATAATTAATAAAAATGCAACAAAATATTTTGTAAAACATGGCTAAAGTATTCATTTTATTTTAAGAAAATATATTTGTTTGAACTTTCAAATCATACAATGTAAGTCTCGAAATTAAGCAGCTGTAGTAGTCGATTTAGTATTTATTGCACATTAGTTTAATGTTGTTCGGATATGTAGTATACATGTCTCGAAGTAAACAAATTGCTTTTAAAGGAAGACATATTTGAACACATTTAGTATGTGTATTGTTATAAACTTAAATTAATAAATTTAACTTTATTTACAATAATTAATTGCTTACATATAATCAAAAGTAAACAAAGTAAAAACAGTTAACGCATTATACCTATATCACATTACTTCCAAAAAACTATTAATACCTAGTTTGAATTTTTATAATCTGAAATATTATAGATAATACTTTTTCAATCTTTATAAACGATAATGAAAATGACTCCAACTGGCTATCGCTGGACTAGAAAGACATTGAAAACTGTTGTTGTTTAATATCATTTCTTTCATTTAGGTAATAATACTGGAGTTTGTAATATTTTTTAATAATCTTCTTCTTTTGGTATGAGCAATATTAGCAGCATTATTTTGTAAATTCAAAGAGTCAGTCTTCCTCTTCGCTCTAACTTTGTCAACCGCTTCTTTAAGACTTTCTTCCGTATACTGGAATCTTTTATACTTTCTTTTTGGTGTTTTTATTGAATTACACTTTTTAGGGTTTTCGTATTTTTCAAATTTTTGTCCGACTTTTTTTTCTTTAAAACCGGTTTCATATTTTCTATAGGTTAGATATGAATTATAATTTATAAATTTACCTATAACCTTTAAATCGTGCTCAGCAAGCCCAGCAGGCTTCATAGTCATTGACTGGTTGTAATGAATATCTAACCTGCTGTTTTTAATACCAAAGATTGACCGACAGAAAGTTTAAACTAATGAATGCTTATAATTATTTTTACTATACATAAAATTAATTTGAATAATTAATGAGTTTTTCTTCTCATTGTCATTTAGTTTATAAATAAAGACACTTTGAGATCCAGCCTTCGGTAAAAAGACTTCTGTTAACCAAATGTTAAAATGGTACGATGTCAACTTCCCAGATTTCGAAGCAGTCAAGAACACATTAGCTGGTCTGAATAAAGTTTTTTCCACCCTGGGACCAAATTCTCCGGTAGTTTCTTTTAACACTATAAACAGGGGTGACAGTAATTGACCGCTCGCAGAAATCGTAGGGAGAATCGTATAATTATGTGTGATCGAGGATACTGATTGCACGGATGCTTCTATAGTCTTTCCACCACGGTGTGTCAACGTACGACCGGAATGGATTTCTAAATTAAATCCACTCTCATCTGCGTTGTATACATAACTTGGATTGTGTGTAGCAATGTATGGTTTTACCTGATTTACGAATTCGGAAGAAGTTAAATGTAAATGTTGCTTGTCTTGCTGTGCGGAACGGCTGACGAATTTTGTAACTTTTCTCGAAACGATGTTGTGCACTTTTTTGAAATTCATGATCCAGGTATGGCCAGCTTTGAATGTGGGAAGATGGACCTCCTCTTTTGCTTCTAGCGCCCATCTTCTTATATCAATGTCATGTATCAATGAGCCCTGATCGATAGCAGTTTGAAATTTGTCCAACACATTTTGCACGATAGATAACAGCTGTTCTCTGCGTGTACCGCCATTCGCCAACGCTGCTTCCCAGCGATACAATTGTTGAACTGATTTAACTTTCCTGAATTGATGTTGCACACTGCCGAGAGGTTTTCTATCTTTTGAGCCGCTTCTCCAAAACTCAACAGCTCAAATTTTATAATTTAAATCTACGTTACCACTTTCCCCTGGGACACACACATCATCAAATTCATTGATAGTAAATTCTTCGTCTTCCTGGATATTATCGTCTTGAACAAACTCACATTCTTGGGGCCGCGCTAGATCTTCAAATTCTAGGGTTGTAACATAGTCGGTTGTGAATGAAACGTCATTCTTACTATCAACTATTATGGTATGTATAATTTCTGATAATTCCACTTCCCTATGATTAATAGGAGACGGCGGTATTCTAGATATATCTAGAGCAGTTATCAGTAAATTAATTACACTCGCCGGATTTATGTGCACCATTTTATCGATAACTTGCACTGCTTGCAGTTAAAAGAATGCCAGTGACAACGAGTATGAAGTTGAGCTGCGAAAACTTGGTATTTATAATGAGGCAGAAAGATAAGGATACAAGGATGTCTCATTCAAGGTAAGTTTGTTTCTTCAAAAACGGCATGACTAGTTAATCTTATGCATTAATAACGAAAACTTTACAAACAGTCATGCGAAATTATCAATAATTAACCATACACTTGAAAACACCTCGTGCTAAATGTACCTCGTGCAAAACAAATATGATAATTGTATCAACACTTTTATCAAATGATTAAATATACCTTCTACAAACAAATATGTATACCATTAAAAATAGCTCGATAAGCTTCTTTATTTTATAAGTAATAAATTCAGAGTTGGGCAAAATGTAATCTAATTACATCTTACAAATTACGATTAAACTGTAATTGTGTAGTTGATTACACATTATTTTTTGTAATCGTTCATTTAGGTAGTTGATGAAACCAAATGGTGATGGTGGTGGTATGCAACTTACTATGTGTTGCGAGCGCGCAACCGTGGGAACCGTGTACTTGCCATCGCGTAACTCCATAAGCCGATAGTGCATTATACAATTCATATACATGGTTGAATTCACAAAAAAACACCCGATATTTTTAGTTATTATATAAATGGAAGAATTGTTAAAAATAACGCGAGGTAAAATTTTTTTTAAGAAAAAAATTTTTTTTAAAAATTTTGTTACCGTTATTTTGTAGCGCTTATTGCGCCATTAAACTTTTGTTTGAAACATTTTTTTCTGTCTGTTGTACTTTGAAAGTTATACGTCAAAAAGTGGAAGTGGCAATTTGACTTTAAGGGTAGTTTTCACCCCCTTAAAGGGCGATAGGGCACAAATCAAACACACCGTTGTTCTTGTTTTGAGTCACTCTAAAAACCCACGAAGTTGCGTTCCAATCGGTGAGTCCGGGTTCGCGGTGTTCCCTTGTGAGCCACGCGGAACATTGAACGCGAATTCCTCAGAATGACATTTTTCAACCGCGTTGACAGTCTACAGAGAAAACTATACGTCCAATTGACATGATCAAGGACATTTATTGTACGGAAATCCCGTCGCTATTACGTGACGATCAGACATTTTCAATTTTCGACCTGCTTCAATTTTTTTTAGCAACATTTCCCCAATTTTGTACCCCGAAAATACGACTTTTTTTCAGTGGTCCGCCATTTTGTTATTTTTTACAAATTCGACATTTTGCGATCGTCACGTAATAGAGGCAGGCTTCTAGTTTCTAAATATTATTGTTTTTTTGAATTTCGATGAACCATATGGTCTGGGGACTGTCAACGCGACTAGCATGTTTTTTCCGGAGCGCAAATTTTGACGAAGTGTATACAGAAAACGAATTTATGAATTTGATTTAAAAAAATTTTTTCTTACCCTTCGATATATACACTATTGACTATACTAAGCAATACATTGATTTACTTGCGTTGTTTGGTTGAAATAAATTCCCGAAAATACCCTTACATTTCGGGCCGAGACAGTGGTCTCCCCCCTTAATGTTTGCTTAATACGCGTAACTAAAAATATGGGATATTACAAGTACAACTACACTCCATTTATAAACATATATTCCTTTTTAAATTTATAATTAACATTTCTTTGTCTAATGGTCATTCACTGGTATGCGGTCAATTACTGGTTGGTTTACCCTAGGTGTTTCTCGGTGTAGCGTTCAGACCTAAAACTTTAAACGCGTTTTCCTGAAAATCATATTCTCAAAGTCGGTTACAGACATAACTCAAAAATTAACGAACCGATTTACTCGAGGCTTTGCAGGCTTATTTCAGGGTTAAAAATCTAAGCGCTATCAGGAGCTTTTCATTTTTTTGGCCTAGATTTTTTGTAGAAAACGAGCGATTTTTTTTAAAATATTGATGCTTCAACTTTGCACAGCTGTTATTTTGCCTCAAAATGATTTCTCCAAAATGTAGCCTGATAGCGCCGTGATAATTTCATATATTATGTAAAAAATTCGAATTTTCAATTATAGATGATCCTGCACCGAGAAACCTTACGGTTGTCACCGCAAAGCACCAAAAAAGGGACGTCTCGGGCATCGCCTATAATTCACAAACCTTTCAATACATTTTACCACAAAAAATACTGAAATATCTGTAAGATGTACTCGTTCCAATAGACTAATGTTTAATAATAAAACTTCACCGGTTTTTCTAGAAAAAATTCCCAAAGAAGCATTTTGTTTTGAGGTAGGTCTCCCCCATAAATAAGATGCTATTTTTTATGAATTTCGGCAGGTCCTCCGCTGTGCCAAATAATCTATTATTTAAGTGTCCGTTATGCATACCGTCAGTTGTGTTTCTATATGTGTTACGATAAGTCGGTGAAACTGTTGTAAACCAAGCGTTTAGTCATGTAAATATATTTTAAAAGTTGGAAGGATTTATTATTCATATAAAATTACTTCCTTGTCATTCCTTACATTTATAAAGAGAAATAAAATAATGAAAATGTATAGGAATTGCGTATCAGTTAGAAAGTCAAGAAGTCTCGCCAAATATGAGGTTTACGCTATGTCTAGACTGCGGATGTTTATGAAAATATACATTTTTATAGAAAAAATACTATACAAAATACAATTTTTATTTTAAAAAATGTTATGTATATTTATTTCGAGCATATACAGAACTTAGCTTGAGTATAGTAGCCGGCCATGATATAGTGTAAGGTGGATGTATCAGTAAATGAACACGTACCAGTGAATGGCCATTTTTTTATTAAAATGAGTAAAATAAGTTATTGAAATAAGCAACTAATTAATTAGGGACTTCTTTTAATTTCTTGTTTCGTATCCAAACAATTTTTGCAGCACGTGGAATCAATCGCGCTGCAAACATAATTTTATAATACTGTTCATTAATTAGCCTTAAGTTTTCTTTCATTGGCGCGTTTACCCTATTCGATTGTCTTACAATAGGGGGGTCGCGTTATCATAATAAATATTATACTTGCATAAACTTCCGCAGTCTAGCTATGACTCAAGCTATTCCATCTGGTTTGGTTATTAACAGTGCTTTCCGTCAAATAAACATTTTTGCAATGCGTATAACTTTAATAATTACAAACAGTTATTTTTTGTAACTACTTTTTGGGTGTTTTCTAATGGTGGTGCATAAAAGTCACCACACGTATACTTATGTTACATGTCAAGTCGCGTGTAGTTGAAGGTTAAGTAGCTTCCTGTATCTTTACTTCGCACCAGAAATATGCATTTGTCATTAGCTGAATCGTCACCCACGCATCGTCAAACAAATTGCTCGTCGAAATACCAAAGGCCCACGGAACCTTCCATCGATACCATTAAAATTCTCCAAATTCAAGCGATGTCCACACCGACTGGAATCGATTGAAAGTTTCGCAGGTGGTAAGGGACGGGGGTGGCCGGATTAAACGGCCGTCACTACCACTACCTGCCCTCTAATTAATCTCCCCTACTTAACAAACGTCAACGAAGTTGCATCACGGTTGCAAGTGTACACGGGAAAAGGAAACGGCGAAGGGAAGGAAGGAAGGAAGGAAGGAAGGAAGGAAGGGTGCCGGACCGGTAGTGGGGGCTGTGGTGGTACCCGTTTGAAGGGGATGCGCTGCAAGAAGCGCGCGGTAGGTCCTGCTGCAAAGGTGTCGTCACGTGGCCGGCGGGGGCGGTACCGTTTTCTCTCGTATAAAAGAGAGACGTAGCACCGGTGCATCCACCAATTACTATTGCACTTTACCGCCGTGACGGAGGCGCAAGGTCGGTGGTTTGCGACACAACCCTCCTCGGCAATCCCGAGGAGTATCGCTCCTGTACGCGCGCGTGTCACGTTCGCGGCTCGTCTTCCCGCTCCACGCGTTCACTCGCCGCACCGGGGCATTCGGCACCGTGGACAATCTCGGACAGCCGATCGCCGTTCACCGCGGTTAAATGATCGCCGAAGCAGGAACCCTTTCGCGCGCGTGTGACGGTCGCATCCTTGAAGTCCGCCCAGACGCGCGCGTACAGAGAGGGAATGGCAGGGAACACGGAGGGAGCACAGAGGGGCGGACAGAGAGAGAGAGAGAGAGAGAGGGGGGGGAGGGAGAGGGAGATATTGAAAGAGAGGGTTCGTAATGTACGATTCGGCGAATGTACTTGTTAATCGAGCGTCGAACTCGATCCCGTAAGGAAATCGCGTCCCGTCTGCCTCGTAAAACTTTTCTCCCGACGACGTTCGTCGGTTTAAGGGCCCTCGGTGAGCGTTAACCCTTCGCTGGATAGGGTGAGGTGAGACGCGCGGTGACAGGGGAGGTGGTTGCCTCTGTAACTTGTATTTGTTCCTTTCTTTCCTTCTTTCTCTCATTGACTTTCGGCTTGTTCCGAAGCGTTGTGTCGTTTTTGTTTCTTAGTACATGTTTTCGGGGGTTACACTGTTTTTGAATTGAATTTCTTTCGTTTGAGAAATCATTCTTTTGGTTCCTCTGCTCGTTTCGATGGTTATTTATTCTTTCTGTAAATGAAGGGATAGATCTTCATAATGTAGCAGGCATCGTTTAATTGTTTTACGGGGCAATTGACGTACACGCTTTCTTCGGAGAGTGCGATGAATTTTCGAAAAGTGTTCCGTCGCGATTATGCCGAGCATTGGATTTGAATGGGTGTGGGAAATATTGTAAACATTCTAGCGCGAGCTATTAAAGAACGATTCGGTTCGAAGATTTAAACTCGCTGCACCAAACACGTCGCACTTAATATTTCCTTAAAAAGAAGAAGCAAGGAGGCGAGATACGATAGAAGTGGTGGATTCGACGTACGCTTCGAGCTGGGGAGTGCGAGAGTCGACAGGAACGTCCGCGAAAAATGTCCAACCCGCTGAAACAAAATACGCGGCTGTAAAGCTGTTTTTGTTTCGACGTAACGAGACAGTGAAGATCGATACGAGCCAACCGCGGAACGGGGACAGATTCCAAAAGCGTGCCAGCGAAGTATGCCGAAAACTTCTTAACACTTACGCGCAATTTTAACGCGGCGCCGGGTCCTATTTGCAGGCGACACAGTTCGACCGTTAAAAATAGTAATGATCGTCATTAAACCGTTACACGAGCCGAGGCCCAAGAAATCAGGATAAATCCGTCGGATTGCAGAGAGAAAGTACGAGATAAAAGTTCTGCGAAAAGTAGTAAAAGTAGAAACCAGAGGATCGCAGCATTCTGATCGCTACTGCAATGTTCCCTCGACGCCACTGTCGTTTAAAAACTACCGAAGGAAGAAATCCCCACACTTGCCAAAGAAAATTACGAAAAGGGAGGGGAAAGGTCGCCGCCAAACGAGAGGATTTAACGATCGTTTATACGACTCCGAAAGAAGGGGACTCTTAGCACCGCAGACATCGCGATTCCCTCCGGAGAAAAAACCTTGCACAATTCGCGCATCGGAAACAAACAGAGACGGTTCTCTATAAATACCGCGGGCCGAGGAGCGATCGCGAGGTCCGCGTGCGATCGCCCGGATGATCGAAATCGCGCGGCGTTTCCCCGTGGCCTCCGGAAAGAAATACCGGAAGTAAACGGCGGGGTATCGTGGATCCGAAGCCCCGGTACCCTGCGGAGCTGGGCCCGACAAAGGGGGCGGATCGGGCCCGCAAAAAACGGAAGGACGAGAGATTGAGGGACCGCGAGAGGCCGACGGGAGAGAGGCATAGTGGCAGAGTGGGAGAGAGGAAGAGGTAGACGAAGAGGCGAGCATCAGAAGGAAAGCGTAGGAGGAGCAATACGGAGAGTCGAAAGAAGGCGCGTGGAGCACGAGGAGGAAGGAAGGAAGGCGGCCTGGGGCTGGTGAAGGGCAGGAGGACGCAAGAAGCACAAGGTAGAAGGAGGAACGGTGGAGGTGGAGGAGGTGGTGGAGGAGGTGGTGGAGGAGGTGGAGAAGGAGACGAACATGCATGCATGCATGCATGAGACAGGCAGGCGGACAAACAGGCAGACATAGAGGCAGGCAAGACATAGAGGCATACAGGCAAATAGGTGAGCCGCAGCCGCGATCGCACGCTCCAAGAAGGGAAGTGGGGACAAGCATAACACAGCGCGGCCGCGTGTGCAGACCGCTTTTGCAGAGCTTCGCTCGGCACACGGTGAGAAACGTTCCGGGCTTGTACTGCTGCTAGCTGCTAGCTGCTGCTACTGCTGCTGCTGCTGCTGCTGCTGCTGCTGCTGCTGCTGCTGCTGCTGCTGCTGCTGCTGCTGCTGCTGCTGCTGCTGTTGCTGCTGCTGCTGCTGCTACTGCTGCTGCTGCTGCTGCTGCTGCTGCTGCTGCTTCTGCTGCTGCTGCTGCTGCTGCTGCTGCTGCTGCTGCTGCTGCTGCTGCTGCTGCTGCTGCTGCTGCTGCTGCTGCTGCTGCTGCTGCTGCTGCTGCTGCTGCTGCTGCTGCTGCTGCTGCTGCTGCTGCTGCTGCTGCTGCTGCTGCTGCTGCTGCTGCTGCTGCTGCTGCTGCTGCTGCTGCTGCTGCTGCTGCTGCTGCTGCTGCTGCTGCTGCTGCTGCTGCTGCTGCTGCTGCTGCTGCTGCTGCTGCTGCTGCTGCTGCTGCTGCTGCTGCTGCTGCTGCTGCTGCTGCTGCTGCTGCTGCTGCTGCTGCTGCTGCTGCTGCTGCTGCTGCTGCTGCTGCTGCTGCTGCTGCTGCTGCTGCTGCTGCTGCTGCTGCTGCCGCTGCTGCCTGCCGACTGTCGACTGTCGACTGCTACTCTCAGTCTGTCGGGCGGCCTCGTGCGCGCTTGGCTTCCATCGGTGAATCCGCGCGCCACGAAACTACCCGCGTAGTCGGTGGCACGAGCGTGTGTACGGGCCGTGGTTGCCTCAGCTCGTCGTCACTCTTTGCCGAACGATCGACGGGCACCGAGGATCACCCCTGAGACAGTGAGGCAGGTCCAGGTCTAGTCGGTTGACGGTGTCGCGGGGCTTTTCGCGCCCCCGGAACGATAGACCTACCCCGGGAAAGGGGATTGAATCTCATAGCCCCACGTGCCGTTTCTAACACAGAGGATGACGATATGACGGTGGTACGCGGCTGGTGCGACGTTGTTCTGCCGTGTCGCGACCGATCATGACGCCTCGAACGATCGTTCCGCCGCTGGAAGACACGCGTCCCTTCTAAAGACAGACACACGCCGGGAAAGTGCCAGGGCCACGGTGGTGGTTTGGAGGTGCGCGTACGGTGACAGGACACGCTCCGGAACGGGAACGGGAACGGGAACAGGAACGGGAACAAGAGAACGCACACGCCGGTGGGCCTCTACAGGTGTTTCGAATCGATTCGTACGACGGCCACGAGGAGGCCCTCGACCCGCTCGCTCCTCGCTCGCTCGCTACCCGCGGATGGTGTGATTGTTCAGTGAGTTTCCGTCGACGGACACGTGATCTCTCCCTCTGTTGCCCGTCCGCGCGGCCTCCCGTGTGTGTCGCGTGCCTCGCCACGGCCAGACAGTTTCTCCTTCGAGCCGTCAAGTTTCACCTGGGTCGACGACGGGCCAGAAGCGGCGGCTAATCGGACGTGCGTGTCGATAGAGCGGGGCGAAGCCGGCGATTTCCATCGGCCGTGCGCTTGACAGACGGTCTGCTATCGCGAAGGTCGAGCGGAACCGTGTGTGCCGCGATCCTGTCCCGCGTCCGGCGATCGCTTCGGGCGGAGGCGGTGTGACGCGCGACGACACGGCCGCGCCGTGACTTTCATCGCTGAAAATGCGACCGACACCCGCGAGGATCCGCGCGGTACCTCACTGTACTCCGTAGTCGCGTGGCGTCGGCTCGCCCTCGTTTAACCATCGGAACAGCTCGAACCGGCGAGCGAACATATCGCATAGGTAGACGGGACTCGAGCCGCAGGGGCGACAGCAGGAAAGAATTGAAAGAAAAAAAGAAGGAGGAAAACAAATAATTGGGAACGAGTTTCTGTTGGAGCGCGATCGGCGCGGACGTGCGAGTGTACGATCGGGGCGCTCGGTTTTTTAAAGGAGCCGGGAAGATCGAGTTCCGCTTGCGCGCGCGCGCGCGCGCTCTCTCTCACGTCAACGATCGAACGCGTTTTGCAGCGAACGGAGTATAAATGACGAGGCAGGTGAGAAAGAGGAGGCGGCTCGATACGTGGTAGATCGACGGGATATTCGGGGGATAAGTCTCGCATCTGGGGGAGAGGACACCGACGCGGAGGAGGCAGATGAGATGTGAAGCACGAGGACTACGCGGCGCGGAGCTGGCGAAGGCGGAAGTTAAGAAGCCAAAGCTGCCGAAGGCGATCGCAGGGGCGGTGGCAGGTCGAGGGGGCACCTGGCGGAGGCCGCCTGAGATGACGACCCTGCGACGGGGTATCGTGGCACCCCGGTACAACACCTACGTCCTGGTTTCACTGATCGGACTATTGCTCCAGACCCAGTCCGCCACCGGTGAGCCTCTTTATCCTTGATTTCCGTTTTCTAGCGATTCTGCGGTCTCTTAGCCCCGCTTGCGGTGACAGACCACCTGTACATCTTGAAATCAGGCGGGCTTCAGCAGAGGCAACGGTGTAGGGAATCCACCAAGAAGATAAACTATGCTATGCTACGTTTTAATAAAATTAGCTTCAATACATTCTTATGGAACCGTTTCCACCGAAAATTATGCTAAAACATAGCATTGCTTAGCTTAGCTTAGTTTCCCTATGGATTCCCGGCAGACTTTTCGTGTGGGATGTTAAATGTCACTCGCCTGAAAAGTGTGAGAAAAAGATTGCAGCGGCTATAAGAGATTAGAAATTGAACAGGATTAGGTAGCTTTAATTCGTTAATTCAGATTGCGTCTTGTCTACTGCCGCTGTTTAATACTGACACAAGATATGTATAACAAATTATAGAATACGAATGGTCCGAGGGTACTCCGGTGCGAGTAATATGAAAAGTTACTGTTGGCTTGACACCAAGAGGCTACTGTATGCACCAGCACACGGCGATTATATCTCAAGGAGCTAATAGAACTCGCGAAAAGGAACGAGAAAGTTAGAACAAACGTGAGCCAGCAAAGTAGTCAAGTCACGTATTCGTTGCACGATTAAACGTATTATGAAATCATTGATGTACAGACGCCCTTCATTAATTCAGAATGTGTTTGATAGGCGACTACGACACTTGCAGATATTCCCTTTAGGCTTCCCTGAGTTGCTTTTATTAAGGGAGTACATGGGTACTTCGAGGTGAAAAAATCGAAATTTATTTCGATTGTTTACGATAGCCACAAGTTTTAAAAATGTTTTAAAAAAAATTTCATTGAATAATTCGAAAAATTGCGAGAGTTACAGCGTAAAAGGTTAAAGCCGTTTGTCGCAAAACTATGTCTCTCAAGACGGCGTACATCATAACTCGAGAACGGATCGATATTTTTCGTTGAAATTTTAACCAAACCTGCAAAACACTTTTCTAAACAATGTGGGACTCGCTCAATAAGATCGCATAACTTTAACAACATTTAAGGCAACATATATCACAGAATTACTTCAGTAAAATCCTTCAAAGTTGATATTTGTTGTACAACTCTATGAATCTTTATCACAATTTTACAACCGAGTTCCACATCGTAGATTTTGAGTTAAAGGACACTCATATACAGCGATTTTCAATTTAGATGAGTCGGTCAATCGGAATCGTGTTCACCATATGGAGGCGCGCATTACGCAAGCCTTCACTTTGACGTCTTGTATATTAATTAATTTTTAATATTTTCCAAACATTCATATTTGAAAATACGTCTTATATCCCTAAGAAAGAATTGTTAAAAGAGCACATAGTTTAAGTTAGTACTGTCTCTACAATCTAGCCCAGAAACAACCGTTGATTTTAGCTGTCTAATATCCAAGTACCCCCTTAAGTTTACCGTGACCTCTTGTTAGAAACGATTTCTCTAATGTTGTCAATCTTCTATCATCTCCGATACAAGAGAATTCCATACAGATCAATAATCTCGTAACTCCCCCTTCTGTTCGTTCATTCGCGCAGTGGATTCGCACGCTTTTCGCTGTAAAATGATTGCGATCCCACGAAATCCTCGTCCCAGATAGAAATCGAGAGCTGTAAACATATCGACAGCGTTACACCTTTTCGAGCTTCCGCTCGCCGCAATCCAGCATCCCGTGGACACCGATTGTCGCGGGAACTACAATAGGGTTAGAGTCTGAATGACAAGCGTCGGCGTAACTGGAATCGAGGTGCGTTCCGATGATGGTATCATCGGGGCTCAATTATCCCTGTTGCGCAAAGAACGGGAACAATCGATCAACCGGGCTGCTCGTTCGCTGCAATTCAGAGCAAAGTGTGCCACCGCGCCGAGCCCGACCTAAACGATTTTCGATTGCAGTTATGCGCGTGTCGGGGCGATCGAGCGGCCGCGGCCGCGCTCGCTTTAATTTTATTCCCTCATTTACATGTTTCCGCTTGAAACGTAACAGGTAGACGAGGAGCACTTATTTTCGTTCACCTGGTTTATTTTAGTAACTGCCCGCTCGTCGGTTACGACGAAGTCTCGTCAGTTGTTTACATGGGCATGAATTATTGTAAAATCGAACGGGCTCTCCGCGAGGATATTTGTTATTGATACATTACGCAAACACAATTGCCTGTTCGTAAAAGCAGGCATCCCCGTAGCTTTTTCGCGACTTGGAGCCCAGTTCCACGAGGTACAGTTCTCTATAAATATGATTTCGAGGCCTTCGCACATCATCGACAGTGTCTAGCGCGAAGGTTTCAATGGGAACAGAATGTTTCTTCTTTCTTTGCGCGAAATATTTTTTGAGAATGTCTGCTGGATGCCTCAGCTAGAATCGACACTTCAACAGCGAATCTCACATCTTCGGCGAATTCTGCTTTCGAAGAGCCGACTTATGTATGAATTTCGTATATAAAAATTCTACTGAATTTCTATGTAAATTATCGATTTCAAGATATATGCTTCGAGGTCGCACGGGGTGTATCGCACCCTAGGAAATTTTCTTCTTATTTGCCAATATTTCTGTAAATTTTCAGGCCTTAATATTAAAATTTAAAAATGTGTTGAATTTTAACAAAAAATCGCTTAGTCTCCACAACTATTTTCTCAACTATAAATATCATGAAATCAAAATATACAGTTCTAGAAAAAGACTATTGGAGCATAATTGTAGGAGTAACACGAATGTACAGTTATCATTGAAAAGTTAAAAGATTCAAAAATACGAAAATGATAATTGAAAGATGACAATGGGGTGCAATGAACCCCATGTGACCAATTTGTGATTATTACAAGTTGTGATCACGAGACTATTTACGAGTATTATTATGATCAACTTCCAAGTACTGCTCATACTAAAATTCTGATTGTCATCTTGCTTAAAGTATCTAATTCATTTTATACCGCCGTGTTATTCCCTAATCGTAATAACAAAATTCACATTGCATTCAATCGTGCATCTCCGTGTGTATTAATTCAGCATAATATTCCTATTAGCGAAGCGGTTTTCGCTGAATCAAGGAAAAAACGTATTCACCTCAGTGAACGGCTGCCGTGTTGCAGTCGAAGCGCGGTTGCAAAAGCGTTAAATGTTTTTACCTCGCAACATGCCGCGCAGTGTTCTCGTTCTATTATTGCCTACTTTGCACGTAATTTAAAACGGCCGCTAATCGTTCAGCTATCCTGCACTTCGAGTTCGCGACAGCGCACGCGAAAGAAAACGTCTCCCTTATTCTAAACCCCAAAGCGACGATTTCGGGGGATTTATTTAACCCAGTTATTTGTATTGAGGATAGGAAACGTTTAAACGATCACTTAATCCTTTAGCGCTGGCATTTAAATCCCGTCGAAGGAAAAATATCCCGTTTCCTTTTAATTGTTAAAAATGGTCTGAATTTTTATATTCTTATATAAAAATTTCTTTTTTTATTTTTTTTCTTCTTTTGGAGGTTAAAATGCATGGAAAAATGAATACAGGGTTCGAGGAGGTCCATCCTTCTTCAATGAATGAAACTACTTTAAACATGTACTACTTAATGTGGCGCAAACAGGGAATTGCTAGTGCAAACTGCGAAACAGGAAAGAAAGGGAAAAAGTTTGTCATCATTGAAAAAGGCACACCAACGTGTCCAGCAATTTGTGTTGAAACACTGCTCTTTTCATTCGATACTGTCGTTATAATTACAGGAAATTGCTATTCAAGTGCTCGAATAATTAATTCGGAACGCATTAATTAAGAGTTAATCGAATTTGACAAGGTAGGCTTCAAGAGACCGTGTAATCTTGATTCGACGTGCTCCTACGTTATCATAGTTAGATTGCCCCTAATTTGACGGAATTTAAGTTAATTGTTCTTTTTGAACTTTTCACATTCTTATCGAACAAAGTATTACATAGGAATCTATGGTCTGAATAGACCTGTAGATTCATTGGTGAAATCCGTCACTATTACTTCTTTTCTACATTCTGTGCTTCAAAAGGATTCTATACAGTTACGTTTAATTATTGATACGGGAAGGTAGAAGGTCCTTTTTTCCACTTGAACGCCCTGCGATGGAAGATTAGGCCAAAGGACTAAAAAAGAATCGAGCTGCAAGGTAAATTAATTAAGGGTAACTTAATCATAAATAAACAGAATTGTGAGGCTAAAACTTGAGGGTAACTCTTGAAATAGTAGGGTAATTATCGGAGATTTGCCGCACACTACGCAAAATTGTCACTATATCTAAATTTTGCAATGGGAACGTTTTCGAAGGATAAATATTATGAGTTGAACATGTGCTATTACTTGCATCGGGGAAATCGAAATTATATTAAAAAAACAAAAAACATCCTTTTGTTTCGAAAGACGCTGTACTGCCGAACGTGACGTTGCATTTTGAAACACTTTTAACTTTCCATTTAAACTTGTTACTTTTATTAAAAAAAACATATTTTTATTTTATACAGTTGTAAAATACAATGAAATTGGAAAAATAAATAGATACAGATATTATTTTTGCTTTTCTTCCACATTCAGTACACATAAAATAAATATAAAATGTGAAAAGAGAGTAAAAAATTCACAAATACGTTTAGATTATGAGATTCGTGATTAAAAAATAAATAGTTCGCCTTCAGATATCACCGTATTTATTTTAAAACACTTTTTAAACATAAAAATTGTATTCACTTGACTTAGTTTTTAATGCAATACAGCATCAATCCCATACAAAAGTGCGGCATCTATCCCAAATGCCCGGGAGAGACGCCGCATCCTCGTATTTCCACATGCTACGTCGAATGCAACCTATTCTGACAGAGAAATATTCCACAGAACCCCTTTAACCTGAATGAATTTTAAACTACTATCAAAGCAGAAATAAACACGACGTATATCTATTGAAGCAAAGCACGGTAGGCTTATCTCGAGAAACAGTAAAATCTTTCATTTTTTTAAAACCAGTTTTTTTTCTCAATGAATACACTGAATAACAATGTCAAACTTTTTTTTCATTCATTAATCTACTTATAATGTATATGGAACAATTTTTCTGTTAATGTTGTTTTTTTTGTTATCTAGAGGCAAAAATCGCGCCTTTGGAAAAACAGTGGGAGTGATTTCAACTCACAGACTCCTCTGAAACAAAAAAAAACCAAACTGATTCTTAATCATTATGAGTACCCCTGAAATGAATGACTCCTTAAAAGTAATAAAGGAAACACGTTCTCGTTTACTAATCCAACCCAAACCAACAGTCTAAAACAAATAAAATCGACAGAACTTTATTTTATTCCCGACAACCCTGAAATACCGACAGTGCGGCTTCTCCCCCATAATTACCCTATAAAATTTCAACGATGCAGATAAATAGAAAGGTACAGGAAGCGGCGTAATAACGTCTGTGTCTCTAAATATGGAAGCATCTGTTTCTCTAAATACGGAAGCGTATTTAAAGCGCCTCCATTGTGTGCGTTACCCGACCGATTAATAAGGATCGATCCCAGACAACGTCTGAAACAGGCGGACAGGCCGCGGAGCATGTTGGCCAGACCTCGTCGCCGGCGCGATGCAAGCGAACAATCGCGAGCGACGATCGACCAATTATCGTCGCAGCGCCAATGAAATTAATCCCGCTGATGACACGGGTCGGCGACGAAAACGCATCGGGGAGTCGAAAGTCGAATCGCAGTCGGCCGCCACCGGGCGCTGGCGATAAAGCGCGAATTAATTCAGCGCTAATTCCGGGCCCGCCGTAGGGAAACGCGAGGAACAAGCGAGGACGCGAGCGAGTGGCTCTCTAAAACTTCATTAGCGTGTCCGAGGAGATCCTGGGAGGAAAAGGTGTATCGGAGTGAACTGCGTCCGCTCCTTATTTGCGCTATTAAGATCAATTACGCATCGCCCGCTGGGCTACAGTTCCGCTCGTTTCCTCTTTCGATTTCTTTCCTGGCGTCGTCGATTCGCCAGGAATCGGAGGGATTGGAGGAGCGTTGGAATTTGGCTGGCAAAACTGGACGGGGAGGGCAGGAATAGGAAGATTGAAGAACGTTGAGGGAGGAATTAAAGTCGTAAGAAAAGATACAGAAAAAGCCCCAAATACAAAAAGAACGGTTTATTAACTGAAAAGTAAGTTACGAAATATTATAATATTTAAGAATCCGTCGGGGACTGCTGTGAAAATGTTGACAGAAAAAAAAATGAAGAAGATACAGTACATTAAAGCAATGTACCTACGCTGATGCGATTACATTCTTGAATATTATAAGAATTCGAAATACAAATTATATAAGTTATTTCATACTTTGTAAAGTTTTCATAACTTACTTTTTTAGTTCATAAACCGTTATTTTTGTGTTGGGGGCTTTTTTATTTTTAATTTAACTTATTTTATTTCACACTTTTTATGCTAACCATAAGGAAGCAGTATAAACCTAAACGTTTGAGTCCAAACTTGATGTGCAATTACAATTGCGGCTGACAAGGGAACATCCCAAACCCGGGAATTAAAAAAATTCTGAAACTTTGTGAATATGTAGGGAATTTGCTTCTGATTACAACGCAATTTTTGTTTGTTGCCCAAATTCACTCTAAGAGGGTGTAATTGACCACTGAAAAACCGGTTATTTTTCGATTTTGTGTTATAACTCCTGAACTCTAAAATAATGTTTTTGTCAAATGATAGATCTAATTAAAAGAAGTAACTTTTGTGTTGAAACTTTTTTCTATCTCTTACAGTTCGCGAGTTATAACACAAAATCGGGAAATAGCCGGATTTTCAGGTGTTAATTTCACCCCCTTCGAGTTAATTTCGACAGCAAACAAAAATTACGTTATAACCAGGAGGAAATTCCCTGCATATTCACAAAGTTTCAAAATTTTTTGAATTTTCGTTTTACGGGATTTTCCCTTGTGAGATCCCTTCAGGAATACCGAAGAAAGTTGAAGACCGTGGAAAGTATTGAACCGATTTTGACCAAACATTAACCTTCTCGGAAATATACTCTTTAAAATGGAAACAAAAACCGCAATGAAATTGGATCACTCGTTGATGAGCTACGGTGCCATAGACAAACAATCAAACACACAAACATCAGCGTCAAACTTATAATACCCCCCTTTTTGCTTCGGGGGTTAAAAAGATAACAGTCTATTCAACCGATTTGCACTCGCGATGCCAAGATTAATAGGATACTAAAAAAAATTTCCGGAAGATCAGAAACTGCCTAGAGAAGTCCGCGACACTGAATTCGACCTACCGTCGCGGGAGTTGCAGCTAGAGCTAGACTGAAGACACTGCAACTAGCTAGACACAAAACACATTTGGTCTAAACACAAAAGTGTCATCGTGTAGACGTAGGGGAGAGTTGCCAATATCGTATTGGTCGCCTAAATCGTACCTTATCAATTTCTCAGTAATTAATGAATGTAAACGGCATCTGATAAAAAAATTTCAAGTAAATGCGAAATAAGAAATAGAAACAAAACCTTTTGAGCTTACACCCTATTTTGTGCGTGCTATAAAGATTTAAAAAAATCAGGTATGATTGATGTAACTTTTTACCAGCTAAAATATTAGCTGATAATATTCAAGCAATGCAATTTTGTTCTTTATTTTTGTATTTTTCTAAAAGCGGGTTTAATGTAGAATATTTTAGATTCATTTTAAGTACATATTACATTCATTTTAAAGTTTAAATTAATATTTATAAATAAATCATGTTTCCTAAATCGTACCACTACAATCGTACCAGTAGGATTTGACAATTCATATGTTATATAGGTTATGTACGTATATTATATTCATAGGTTATTGCGGCCTGTGTGTGATCCATATACATATGTATATGTAGGACTTGGTTGTATGCGGTGTGAGAGTGAGCGGCGGACGAAGCGTGGTGTGTGAATAATTGGCGAAAGTTTTGGGTTTAAGAGAGCGATATAAAAAATTAAGTAATAGTAGGGAGTAGAAGTAAGGTAGGAAGGGAGGAGAGAAAGGGAAAACGGTGTGGAGAGAAGGGGAGAAGGATAAGAGCGAAAAGGTTTTTGCAGGAAAATTTGAGGTTAGATTATAACCGCGGTAGGTATAGAAGAGGTTAAGCGAATAGGAAATGAATAGGACAAGTGAGAAAGGGATGGCTGAGGTAGGTAAGATAGAAAATCAAGGTATAAAAAGAGGAAAAATGTTGAGAAGCGCAAAATTAAAAGGGGAGACAGATAGGGCACAAGGGATGGAGGATTTTGTGATTATAAAAGGAGAGAAAGAGGCAGAAGAGGACCAAAAACGTGAGAGAGAAGGCGAGATAGAACAGAAGGAAACCGGAATGATGGATTGTATGAGAGAAATGATGAAAGAAATAAAGGAGATGAAGAAAGAAATGCAGCAGGCAAGAGAAGAATTAACACAAGAATGCAAAGCAAGGAAACAAAGATGGGAAGAGGAAAGAAGGGGGTTACTAGAGAGGGTCGCGAAACTTGAAAATAAGGTGGATAGGATCCAGAACTCTGTTTCTGGAATGAACCCTATTTCTGTAACAGGAGGAGAATTGGAAAACGAGGAAAGGATAGAGGGGAATAGGAAGGAGGGGAGGATACAAAGTGGGGACGAAGAGATTGAAAAGAGAATAAGGTTCTGGTCAGAGAAGGTGGTAGGAAACAAAATAAGTAGATTAGAGAGAGCGATAGAGGAAAATGAAAAGAAGGAGAGGAGAAGAAACATAATCATCAGAGGAGTGCAAATACGGGAAGAAAAAGCCAAAGAAGAGGTAGACAAGTTTTTAGAGGAAGAACTGGGTTAAAAGTGAGGCAGAGTGGGTTAAGGTAATAGGAAAAGAGAATAGGGGGTAATTTTAGCAAGACTGAAGAAAGAAGGAGATAAGGAGGAGGTAATGAAAAATAAAAAGAAATTAGGGAATAAGAAAATATACATTGACCACGACTTATCTAGGAAAGAAAGGGAAATACAAAAAGAGTTGGTACAGTGGGCAAAGACAGAGAGGAGCAATGGGAAAATGGTGAAAATTGGTTTCCACAAGGTACTGGTGGATGGGAAATGGGTAAACTGGCAAATAATTAAAAGGATGAATGCGCAGCAGGATTTTTAGGAAGGCCTCAAGGTTGGAAGAAAATGGATTTGAAAGGGGGAAGCAGAGGGGAAGAAGGAGGAAGGATGCTCTTTTGGAATATTGCGGGGATAAAAGGGAAAGACAACGAAGATTGGAAGTACATGGAGGGTTTTGATTTTATAGGGCTAGTAGAGACATGGATAGAGGAGAAGGCTTGGGAAAAGATTAAAGGTAGGATGCCCACTCAGTTTAAATGGAAGTGCCTACCGGCAAAAAATTGAAGAAGAGAGGAAGAGCAAGTGGAGGGATAATAACGGGAGTAAGGAAGGGATGTGAGGTGCAGGGAGAAGAAGCAGAAACGGAGAGAGCGTTACAAAGGAGAATAAAGTTAGGGGAGAAGGTGTGGGAGGTGTGGACGGTTTATGCCAAATATGGGATAGAAGAACTAATAAAAGACTTAGATAGCGAATTAGAGGAGGGTAGCGGATTGACAATGATTGGAGGAGACATGAATGCAAGAACGGCAGGAAAAGGCAGGATCGGGATAGAGGAGGAAGGGACAGGTGCAATAGAGGAGAGAAAATCAAAGGACAAGGTATTTAATAAGGAAGGAGAAAGACTAATACAGTTTGTGGATGACAGGGGTATGCACATATTGAACGGAAACATGCATGGGGACAAGGGAGGAGAATATACGTTTATAGGAAAGCAGGGTGCGTCAGTAATAGATTATATATTGATAAACACGGAAGGGTGGAAGGAAGTAAAGAAGTTTAAGGTAGAAGAGAGAACGGAATCAGACCATGCACCGTTGAAAGTAGAAGTAGCAGAGAAGATCCACAGGAAGGAGGATGCACCACCGATGGGAAGGGAAATTATTATATAGGATTGGGAAGCCATAGAGGAGTACAGGGAAAAGTCAGAGAAATGCGTATACAGAGAGGATGGATTAGAGAAACGGTGGGAGGAATTAAAATAAGAAGTGATTAGCAATATGAGTAGGAAGAGAGTGAGAGAGAAGACAGGGAGGATCGGGCGAACAGAATGGTGGGATGGGGAATGCAAGAAACAGAAAAGAAAATGCAAAAGAGTGTTTAAAAAGTGGAAGAGAGGCAAAGGGGATAGGGATGAAGTCATAAAGGCGAAAAAAGAGCTAAAGGATTTAATAGCAATGAAGATCAAGGAAAGGAGAGAAAAGATCTTAGAAGAAATTAAAATGATAAAGTCAGAGACACAAAAATGGAAAGAAGGAGGGGGAGAGTAAGAGGAGCAGGAATAAAATTAGAAGAATGGTATAGGTATTTTTTGGGAAAACTAGACAGAGAGAGTAAGAGACCAGAAGGGATAAGGCAAGGGACACAGGGGAGGAGTGAGGAGGAAAACGAAGAAGACGAAATAGAAGATGCAGAAATAGAGACGCAAATCAAGAAACTGAAGAAGAAAAAGGCGGCGGGAATAGATGGAATACCAAGTGAGGCTTGGATTTATAGCACGGGTAACACGAGGGAAAGGTTGAAGGATATGATAAAAGAGGTGTGGAAGAAGAAAGTTATGCCGGAGGAGTGGACGAAAAGCGTGGTAGTGCCGATATACAAAAAGGGAGATGAAAATATAGTAAGCAACTACAGAGGAGTAAGTTTGCTGTGTACAGCATATAAGATTTATACCGCGATTTTGAATGAATGACTGAAAGCAGATCTGGAGGAAAAGAATATCCTGAGCGAATCGCAATCCGGTTTTAGGAAACAGCGGAGTACGATGGATAATATCTATGTACTACATCACGTAGTGGAGAGAGAGTTAGTTGAGAAAGGTGGAAAGGTTTCTTTGTGGATCTAAGCACAGCTTTTGACAGTGTGGATAGAGAGATTTTATGGGGGATAGGTGGGAAATAGCGGTATCAGACCGAATTTAATAGAATGAATCGAAGAGACGTACAAGGAAACGAAAAATGTAGTAAGAATAGGAAATGAGGTTACAGGAGAATTCTGGACAAGGATCGGAGTAAAGCACGGATGCACTTTGAGTCCTGCGCTTTTCTCAATATACATAAATGAGCTAGAAGAAGAATTGTCTAGAGGAAGAGTGGGAGGAATAAAAATAGGAAAGGATAAGTTATGGTCGTTGGCGTATGCTGAGGATTTGGTGCTATTGGCAGAAAATAGGGAGGACATGGAGGACATGATGAGAAGACTGAGAAGATTTTTGGAGAAGAGAAAATTAAAACTGAATGTAAAAAAGTCCAAAATGATGGTATTTGGAAAAGGAAGAGAAAAAATGAAGCAGAAACAATGGAAATGGGTAGAAGAGGAGATACAGAAAGTAAAAGGGTTTACGTATTTAGGCTTCAAGTTCCAAAGGAATGGGGATATAAAAGAGCACGTAAAAGAAAGGGTAAGGAAAGCGAATATATTGGTGAGAGAGGTTTGGAGCATAGGAGAAAGATTATTTAAAGACGATCTTAAAACCAGGATGTACTTGTTTGATCATTTAGTGCTAGGAAGTGTACTATATGGAGCCGAAATTTTCGGGTGGATGGAGAGAGAAGACATAGAAAAGGTACAAATCAAATATATTAGATGGTGTCTAGGCTTGGAAAGAAGCACACCAGGATATATAGTTTTGGAGGAGACTAAGCGAGACAAAAACAGAATAAAAGCAGGGAAAAGAGCAAGGAAATTCGAGGAGGGAAGCATAAATGCAATAGGACGGAGATGGGTAAAGGAATGCATAAAGGAAAAAAGAGAAGGGAGAGGGGGCACAAGAAGTGTGTCGGAAAAGATTGAATACCTAAAGAGGAATGGTTATAGTCAAGAAGGGGTCATACAATTAGAACAGGAAGGTAGGGAAGTGCATACAATACTCGAAGAGAGAGATAGGGAAGTACAGGCACAAATGCAATTTAATAGTATTAAAGAGTCTAGTTACAATAGGTATTATAAGTTAATTAGATGTATAAGTATGCCTGAGTATTTAAGTAAAAGAGGGGAAGGGAGTAGCCAGAGATTGATAGCCAGAGCGAGGTATGGTAATCTCGAGACGAATAATAGGTATTGGATGAAGGATGAAGGGAAAAGATGTGGACTATGCGACAGAGTATCGGGGACTTTGAAACATCTAATTGAAGACTGCACGGAAACAGAGAGACCAGAATTCAGTATAGAAAGAGTTTTAGAGGGGACAGTCAATGGAAGCATAATAGAGTGGCTGAGACAGATAGAAAAGAAGTTTAAAAAAAAAATTATAGAAAAGATGAGTTAGATTTTTAGCAATAAGATAGAAAGAATGTCAGAATGTATGGATGGATGAGTGAATAATTTGTAAAACCAAGTTCCTTTTCAAGGCTGTAGAGGCTGAAAATAAAACTTATATACATATGTATATGTAACTATATAATAATCATTACTTTATGCTGAATATTTTCTTCTCTATTTGTAAATTGATACTATTTTTAGTGGAGGTACGATTTAGGAGACCATTTGCCTAAATCGTACCTTTCACAGTATGTGACAAAAAACTTAATAACAAATGAATTTATTCTGAACAAAAGGTAAAGCATATAATAGTAGGTGTCTAAAAGATCAAGCTACAATATCCAATAGTCATTGCGTTGAAATTAGTACCAAATGTGAAATATAACGTAAAATGTCTTAAGTGGTACGATATAGGCAACTCTCCCCTACCTGTGAACGGCAAAGGACTACGGCAGACAACGTTTCAATCTACTTAAGAGTAGAAACAGTACTCCGCAGACTGATCCTCTCGCTTTCCCAGTTCCAAACGTTTGCCGAAAATTCGGAATCGGTAGCGATGCAGAGGCGCATAACCAGAGCGCATGGGGTGTTTAAATCATTCAAATGGAAAGTTGGTTGGAAGAGAATGAAAATCCGCGAGTTACCAATAAAGGGGCAAGCTTGCGCGAAGGTTTCGGGGGTATCGGGCGCTGGAGAGCGAGTTTGGCCGGGCAGTCTTACCGAATCGCCGGCATCTTGACGAGGCCGATCGTTCCGCAGGGGGTTGCAGAAGCTGACACGGACGTAGGAAGGCTACTTGTAAGTAAAAGAGACGCGACCCGCGTCGACGAGGGAAAGAGCGAGCGAGAGGAAATCGAAGCGATCCGAGGACACGGGGTACGGTGCCGGTGGGCGAAGGGAGAGAGCCGCGAAGAGACGGAGAGAGAAGCGACCGAGGGGGAAAGGAAGGTGGATGGAGAGAAGAGCGAGAGCAGGGGGAGGTAGGGATAGAGAGAGAGAGAGAGAGAGAGAGAGAGAGAGAGACGAAAGGTAGGGGGAGAAAGCCTGGTGTAATGGAGGAACCAGTTTGCGGGTCAGTGCTCCGCATCAGCGAGTGGAGCTTCAGCCTGTAGACGTAGCGAGGACGATGCCACCAGGCGAAAGAAGGACGGCGACGGGGGCAGAGGGACCCTTCTAGGTCCTCGCCAGGGAGATGAGGGAGGAACGAAGGGCCAGCGAGGCAGACTGAGGGGCCAGAAGGGCCTGGGCGAGTCGTGAAGCCGCGTAGTACACTTTAGCCGAGGAGAGCGCAGGGCCAGCCTCTGACCATCGTGCGCCGCGCCGAGGGAGAAGTCCGTGGCTGGCGCCATTTTCCTACCGGGGAAAGGAATATCCTGGACTGGCAGGAACTTTCGAAAGAGGAGAGGCTTTCCGCCCTCGTAACGCGAAGGGGGAGCTGCCTCGCGTCCCCACGAGGGAATGAGAAAGAGTGGCCGCGAGGGGGAGGGAAAAGAGAGGTTCTTTTCGCCGGTCCTCCGCGACGATGAGTCGTAGGTACGACGGCAACTCACGGCAGTGTTTCAGATGCCTGGGATACCCCAGTATGGGGCCTCCGGACTGCATTTAGGAACTTTAGATTCCTGTCCTAAATTGCGATCATCCTCTTATCGTTATTGAAGCTTCGCTGGGTGACCCGGTTATCGGGGAACGCGGGAGAATTTGCCAGTCGAGGACGTCCCAGGGTACGAACGTTCGGTAAGCTCGTTTTTCTCGGCGTCGGCTTGTACGCAGCACTCGCTGTGGGCGAAACGAGTTAATTCGCGTTCAATCGTTCTTAAATGCGCGGGGAGTGTTTCTGCTCGGGGAATGACCTAGTTTGCTGGTGAAGAATGCGAGTTTATATTCTCACGTAGTCGCGTTTCAGGCCGAAGCCCTCGAGTATCCTGCAGTTATTTCAGATACAAGGAATGCACAGCCTGAAATAATTCGCGGTGTAGGTAGAACCGTTCGATCAATTGTAGTTTCAAGTAGTTTATAGTGAATTCCCTCGGGGTGGTGAAACGAATGCATACAGCACTTTCTAAATGAAGTAACAAGTGTTCGGGTACTGTGGGTCTACGGATCACTTCTGGTAAGGTGATGAATGGTTTTCAGTTCGAATAACGCAAATAAGTTGCATCTCGTCTGTCGATTCTTATTGTTTTACTGTTACGTATGTCTTCTACGTAGGGATCGAATGGAACTATTCAAATTTTCAATTAACCCTTGGTTGTCACACTCGGTTAAAATCACCCACAATTTGACTTTCAGGTATTGATATCGTTGGAAATGGTACTACTGGGTCTATTTATTAGTAATTTAATGTATCTTCTACAGGTAGAGACGTTTCCCAAGCGAGAGGAATTTGATTTATAATTTTTTTTATTTGTTAAAGTAACATTTCTCAAGAGTATAACCACGAATTTTTAGCTAAAAATATTAAAAATTAGAAACGTTATGATTTTTTTAGTAAAAAAATTTCCTGTAACTCTTTTTCTATAAAATTTTTATTAAATGAAATAATACTTTAAATTGTAATATTCAATGATGAACATATATTCTACAATGTTCAAACTGCATCTTAAAATTGTTGCGACTTAATTTAACAGATAGTTTTTAAACAGCAGTTGATTGAATATTGGTTTATTGTCGAATTGACCCAGTTGATAACTACGTTCAAAATGTAGGTGTGACAACCGAGGGTTAATTATGAAATAACTGTAATTTTATGAATAGGTATAATTTGATAACAAGTTATAAAGTGCAGTGTATCAACTGAAACTTTTGTTCCACATAGTTTTCTGTAAATAAGAAACTTTTATTTTCTTGAATGTAGGAAGAAGTTCTAGTTGAACGGGAACATTTATTCTGCTTTGAAAAAGTTAAAGCTGTGACATGCAGATTTTCTGGAAATGTAGTGGGGTAGATAGATCCGAAGTTGAAACCTTAAATCGTTCGTGCAAATAATTCTAGAAAAATCACAATGTGCTTTCTCGTCTACATGTTGTCCTGCTTCCAATCCCTTAAATAATACTAATTAAAAAAATATTCCTAACTTTTATACTTTACCTTTAAATATCTATTCAAAAGTACATGATCCTCCAAAACTTTTATTAATAAGAATCTCCCTCCTTTGCAACGGTCGTTCCTCGCGGGAAAAGTCGCACGCACATGAAACGAAAGGCGACTTCGTGTTCGATTGCAGTTCCTCGGCCGGCTTACGCTGGCGGCCAGCGTTACCTCCGTCGGTCACATCATTCCTTCGCATGCATTCACACCTCGTAAATATTTCTCATACGACCACTGTTCCGGCGCGTATGCACTGTCGATTTTATTGATCGCCAGCACCGTAAACGGCACACCGCTAGCAACACTATCGTGACGTATGCGTTAAAATTCGCTAAGCTTTCGCGTGCCTCGCATTACCCGAGCCGACGCCGTAACACTAGATGCTTACGGAATATAATCCCCGTTCGATATTTTTAGTTAAATCGCCAGGGGGTTGCGTAACGCCGCTCGCCGTTCCGCGAAACTCTTTTCCTGGGTCCCCTTGCCCGCGAGCCTCCGCGGATCCCACCCTACTCTGGCGAAATCGCCGAGCCCTTCGGAACTAGAGCGCCGCGAAGAATAGCTACCAACACCTTGACTGACGTCAGCGTGCTCCGCGTTTGCATTTTGTCGAGAGCATTGAGATTATCGCCTCAGTGTCTCCGAATGTTTGATCGTAGCGAGGTAAGCGAACCTTTCCCTCCCTCCCTTTCCAAACCGCCCGACACTTCGAAGCCTTAAGGGGGGAGACCACTGTCTCGGCCCGAAATGTAAGGGTATTTTCGGGAATTTATTTCAACCAAACAACGCAAGTAAATCAATTTATTGCTTAGTATAGTCAATAGTGTATATATCGAAGGGTAAGAAAAATTTTTTTTAATCAAATTCATAAATCCGTTTTCTGTATACACTCCGTCAAAATTTGCGCTCCGGAAAAAACATGCTAGTCGCGTTGACAGTCCCCAGACCATATGGTTCATCGAAATTCAAAAAACCAATAATATTTAGAAACTAGAAGCCTGCCTCTATTACGTGACGGTCGCAAAATGTCGAATTTGTAAAAAATAACAAAATGGCGGACCACTGAAAAAAAGTCGTATTTTCGGGGTACAAAATTGGGGAAATGTTGCTAAAAAAAATAGAAGCAGGTCGAGAATTGAAAATGTCTGATCGTCACGTAATAGCGACGGGTTTTCCGTACAATAAATGTCCTTGATCAAGCCAATTGGACGTATAGTTTTCTCTGTAGACCGTCAACGCGGTTGAAAAATGTCATTCTGAGGAAATCGCGTTCAATGTTCCGCGTGGCTCAGTCGCGCGTTTACACCGCTTCACGAAAAACACCATATCTCCGTCAATTTTGCGAATTTCTTCATCAAATTTGGAGAGAACATTCTTGAAACATACGCCTTTCAGAAAATGTAAAAAAAAAAATTTTTCAGATTTGAGACAGTGGTCTCCCCCCTTAAGGGTACTATTAGGCAGTCGTTCCCATGTAAAATGAAGCATTTCTGTTTCAAATAATTACAGTGAAAGAAATTGAAAGTAAAACTTGTTCTTTGGCATGAAGTTTATTAACATCGTTAGCTTTAAAAAACATGTTTGTTTAGTCAAAAATATGCATTAGGGGAGACGGGGGAGGATTGATGCATGGGAAGGCTTGATACTACATTCTTATATTTCCCACGTAAGAAATAAAAGAGAAGCGCACACTTCAGCATAGAGGACGTTTTGTAGATCGCGTTAGGTTACGATTGTTTCAAGATAATTTATTAACCTGAGATTATTTTATTAAAGGAAGTGCATTTTCGTGTTGAGAAACATATGTTTGTTCTTCAATTCTAGAAGGTTTTTGTCACTGCGTATTGATTTTCATGAAATATCGTTAATTTTACGGGAAAATACACTCAATATTTTTTTAAAGTTAAGCGTTGTTAGTATGAATTATTGTTTTAAAATTCTACATTTAGGGAGGTTTGATACATATATCATACCTCCCCAAAGTGATTTAACTTTGCGTAATCTGTAATAGATATTCTAGAGTAAAGAAATTTTGACGTATATTTGAATAGATGCTATTTTAAATGGAAGTCTAAGGGTCGTCAAATGAATACACCTAATGATATTAGCAATGCTGTACTTGAAGTTATTAATGAAAATAAATCAAAAAGGATAACGGCTAAAAAGTACAAAATTGATTAAATATATAAATAACGAAAATACAGTTTTTTATTCAAATTTCGTCACATCATAAATATTTACAAACGAAGGAGAAAAATTACTTGCAGAATATTTATTAACTTCGGTAAACCTTAATTATGGTCTTTCTAAAAGACTAACGTAAGAGAAAAGGTGTATGTTGATGTTATGGAGAAAACGATACAGATATTCAGAGCGTAGACGAACATGAAGATGCGGCTTGCATTTATTGGAACTCTATATATTCACGTTCGAAACCAAGTGAACATTGGATTAAATGTCAAATGTGTTCCAAATGGTGCCACACACAATGTGTTGGTATAAACACTTGAACAAGTTTCATTGTGAAATTTGTACGAAATAAACAGTCTTTTTTTACGTCTCATGTCTCCCACTATTTTGTGTCAAGCCTGCCACAGGTGGGAGGCTTGAGACATTTTATATAATTTATGAAATATCACTTTTTTAATACATTTTTTTCAATTTAAAAAAATTATATTCGTTTTTGTTAAATAATAAAATGTTGAATGTAAACATGCAAAAAGATCATTAAAATATTATTTAGTTTCGTTTACACAATCATTTTTCTCAAAAACGTATCAACCCTCCCCAGCCTCCCCTATATATGACACTATAAATGGATCATTAAAGAGGCTTTTTAAAAATGTTTCTTTCGTTTCCGGGCCGGACCTAAATTGAAGTTAATAAAAACTCTTATTCTTTACGAAAATAAACTAACAAGGGAAGATCTTCGAAACCGAAAATTCAAAAAATTCTGATACTTTGTGAATATGTAGGGGATTTCCTTCTCATTACAATGCAATTTTTGTTTGCTGCCCAAATTCACTTGAAGGGGTTGAAATTAACCCCTGAAAATTCGGTTATTTTCCGATTTTGTGTTATAACTCGTCAACTGTAAGAGATAGAAAAAAAGTTTCAAGACAAGAGTGACATCTTTTAGTTAGATCTATCATTTGGTAAAAATATTATTTTTCAGTTCAGGAATTGTAACACAAAATTGAAAAATAACCGAATTTTGCGGGGTCAATTACACCCTCTTAGAGTGAATTTGGGTAGCAAACAAAAATTGCCTTATAATCAAAAGAAAATTCCCTACATATTCACAAAGTTTTAGAATTTTTTGAATTTCCGTAACATCTCATCTTTTGGGGCTTTGGGGATGGTAAAACCTCATCAATGGGGTTTTAGTTTATTTTCATAAAGAATAAGAGTTTCCATTAACTCCAATTTAGGTCCGATCCAAAACCACACATTTTGTGAACATGCTCGAATTCGATTTGAATCGATTGGAACCTCCATTTTTGAGTTATCATTGCCAAACAAAAGAAACATTTTTTAAAAGCCTCTTTAATAATCCATCTGCACCTAACGTCATATATAATGCATATTTTCGCGACTAAACAAACACGTTTTTTAAAGCTTATGAAGTTAATAAACTTCATGCCAAAGAACAAGTCTCAGTTTAAATTGGTTTCTTTATAATTAACTGAAAAAAATGGTTCATTTTAGACCGGAACGACTGCCTAAGTAGTATCTTTAACGCCGGCATAACGACAACGGGTTTCTCGGGCGAACATCCATTGAAACTAGTCGCCCTTTGCGTGCGGATCTCGGAATCAGGATCAATAATTAGGTATATCGCGTATCAACGGTCGCAAGAAACACGCGCGTTACGTAAAATTGTGCCGCGATTACGGTCCGCCAAGGTGTTTTGCGCGCGCCTCCAGCGACAGCCGGCGGTTCGCGAGCGGCCAACAGGATTCTCAATGCGAAGCTCTCCTGCGGCGACTTCCGCGAGCCTGCTTGTTGACTGCGCGGTCGACGCGATGCTGGATTAACCAGTAAACAAAATAAGAGAAATACCAGAGAAATTTTTTGAATTTTAAAATCTATCTTTTGTTACAAACCTTTTTTAGTCAAATTATCGGAAAATTCTAAGAAATGGTAGGGGAGACCGGGGCTAGTTGATACAGACGAATTATCTCGACACCGTATATATGTAGCTTCATTTGGGCGAAATATGTGAAGTTTGTTGTTCAATTCGTTATTACGATCCAGCGTACGTCTGTGTACCTTGACGTTGACAATAGTTTTTTAACTGTTGTTGTTTATATAGAGAAAAAGTAAATGGTTTTGATACATTCAAATTTATCGTCCAAATAACATTTTTTCATTCATTCATCTTGTATGTATTTTCTCAAGTTTTCACTTACTATATATTGAAGAGGAAGGACCCAACTATATTTTGACATATTTGTTGTTAAGTAATTAATTCAAAAACAAAATAAAAAAAATTGAAAACAGAATAACGTATCAAGTAGCTCCGCAGTGGGATAAATTGATACATTTGCCTTCGTCCAAATAACATTTTTTCATTCATTTTGTACGTTTTTTCTCAAGTTTTCGCTTACTATATATTAAAGAGGAAGAACCTAACTATATGTTGACATATTTGTTGTTAAGTAATTAATTCAAAAACAAAATGAAAAAAATTGAAAACAGAATAATGTATCAACTACCCCAGTCTCGCCTACCTTGCGTTGAAGTGATCACCCTGTATAAGGGTGCCTGAAAATCTTTCAAGTGGTTAGGACCTCTGAAGGTCTTAAACCGATCCTGGATCGAAGTACATAATACATCCTAAAGATACGAAACGTCTAAATATTGTCTGGAAAAATGAAATTAAAAATAGGAATGTTCCCTAATGTCCCAAAAGTAAAACCAAAAATATAAATTAATTTAAAAAACAATGTAAATATATTTACAATTGAATGACGCGAAGAATAAATTGAAAAGGGCTTAAAAAATACAGTTTTTATGCAAAAATGCCTAAGGTTTACCACGAACCAAAAACGGCCCTAGAAACGTCCTTGAAACGTCCACGAATGTTATACCTCGTATTAGACCTCCTTCCAAGCCCCACGCGGAATTCAAATCGACCGCGATTCCCACCGTAATCAGCGTACGCATCGAACTTTACGGTGCCTAGCGGGAATCGAGACGTCGCCGCCGTCGCGTCCGGCGTTGCGGAGGTTCGCCAATCGCCGCGCCGAAATATTTACGATTCCGAGACGACGCTAATGGAACAATACCCGTCGCGGTGGAATGCGCGCTCGCTCGCTCGCGCGCGCACGCGCGGGCACGTCGAAGGCGGGCGGGCCGAGTCTGGCAGCAAGAAGACCAAAACTACTTGGCGGGATCGGTGGAAACAGAGAGTTCCCCTCAAGGATAATGACAGCGGGATAAAACAATAACGAGGCGACGGGGTTGACTGGCGAGGGAGGGGAAGAGGGGGCTGGCCGGTCTGTCCGTTGATAGTGTAGGTGCAGCATTTCTCAAAGTTACGGACCACTACGTTTTAATGAACGCCAACTGGTTCTATCCCAGCGTCTCTGCATACAGACGTATCGGATTAGCACTTTGACTCGGACGGCTTTAATACGCGCAGCGTGGCAAAAACAGACCGACATGCACGGCCGAAGGCGCAGTCTGCGGTGATGATGAGGTTGCGATAAAACACTCGAGTTATGCGCGCGCGTGCGGTTAGTTTCAAGTTCCAGCAACGAGAGTGATTACTCGAAAGAACCTGCGCACGATAAAGCGTACGTTATCGCCGTAGCAGTCGGCGAAATGGTAGGCGGCCGGGGGCGCCGCGGTGCTCCCTTCTGCGGGGGGGATCCCTCGCGGAAGAATCGAGGGAAACGGAAGGACCGAATGGAACGGCGAACCGTTCGATCGCGGAAGCCTCGCGCGCCGCGGATCATAGCGCGTCGAGATTTCCGCGCGGAAGGTGGCCGACGTCACGTTTCGGGGAATCGTTTTGTGGGCTCTGCTTCGATCTTATTCGGGACTTATGGAACTCTCGACGTTAGACATATTCAGCTACGCGTGATACTCTCCGGAAAATTTGAAAGCTTTCGAAGACGATCGTCCGCGTTCGAGCAGAAACTCGAAGACGCAGTTTTACTATCAAACATGCAAATTCAAACGAATCTCCCGCCTCTTTATCTCCGGGTAATAATACACATGCCCGTGGGCAATTAACTAAAATTTATTTCCCTCTCGACGATGCGGCAGTGTTCCCCCACCTCCGACGAACGTTACACGTAGCCAGATACATCTTGGACGCTGACACCGATTAACGGTAAACCGTTGGCGGATAGTCTGAATGAGCTTCGATCTAATCTCCGCGGTCTTCTCCGCCGGATGTTGCGCCGGCTCGACGGAACTGACTGCGAGGCTGCAGATTACATCACGTTTTTCACCGGCCATAAACAAGTTGTTATACGCTGTTAATTAACCGCGCCAGATTCTACGGCCGTCCCGATCGGGATATTATAATCTCTCCGGCGCGCACTCTTTTCGCCGACTGCACGTACCATTTCTTTTGCCTCGCGGTGGACGTGGAAGGGGAGGGTTCAAGCAGCCGGCAATGACGTCGATTAGCGTCTTTAAATGGTATTCTAATGGACACCGATCCACTCAGTTAAACCCGGTTAATTTCCTCCGCTCGATTTCGCCGGGTTAAGCGTCAGTTTATTTTAAGTATCGCCCGCGGGATATTAATCGATCCGGGATTAATTTAATGCCCCTGCGCGATGCAAATCTCTCGTTCACTCGGGCTATAGCGGCGCGCGACTGATCGGTAGGTTACAGGGCGGGGCGTTGAAAAATCGTAAATTATTACGCAAGCGAGGAGCGAACACGAGTGAGGACACTATCCGCGGGGACGTCTCGCGGTATTATTTGCCACGGGTGGCGCGAGGGCGAAACCGGTGACAAGGGGGTGCACGAGAGGGAGGGGGGGCATTCGAGTAAGCGTATCCCCGCGAGCCTTTTCCGGGGTAGCAATCTCGCCGGGGCACCGATGAAATAACACGAGAAGGAGAGTATCACGGGAACGGGCGACAGCAGGTGGTAAAAAGATCGGTACCCAGCCGAGCAAATGCTGCGCAGGCATTCGCGACGTGCCGCAGGGAGGCGAGTTCTTGCCCCGGCAAGACGGCCACGCGGTTAGTCATCAAGGCCCGGAGATTGTTCCCGCGGACGGCGACCCGACCGGTTGACCAAAACCACAAGCCTCCCCCCTCGCCATCCCTCCTCCGTCACCCTCCGCCGCCCCTGCCGTCCCCGGGGGGGCGGGGGAGGAGGGCCCCACCCCACCCTTTTACGCTCAGTCGGTTGTACGCTCCTCTCGCGATCTGTCCTACCTCTCCCTTTTCCTACTGTTTTGCCTCGCCTTGTCCCTCTCCGCCGGAGTGCCGCTCCGTCGGCCGGCATTTCCCTCTGTGCCGGCGCGGCGGCCGCGGTCGGCCAGCGTCTCGTGTACCCTCGCGTCCGGTCTCGGGATCGGGTAATCTTAGAAAGTCAACTGGGTATCAGGTATTGATGGCAAACATTGTTGAACGTCTCCCCGGCTTCTCCACCGCGTCCATCGGCCCGAGGCCTCCTGCGCCCTGCTCCCCCACCCCTTCCCCCGTCGGTCGGCCAGGTTTCCCGTGACTCGACCCCGCTCCCCTTTTTGCCCGTTTTGCGATTTATTGTCGTTTTACGCGGGCCCCGGAGGCGCTCGCCCGCGACCAGTCGCAACCCCACTCCTCTTCTACACGTCCGTTCATGGTAATCGTGTTGAAGTATCGGGTTAGCGTCGACTACGCCGCGAGGGCAGCCGCGTTAGACGCGACGCTGGGCACGTGATTCCGGGACGAAGTCAGGCCGTGGACCCAACCGTCGAAAGGGGGTGGCCGATCCACGCCAACGGCTGAGTTACGCGGAGGGCACGGGGCTCGCGTTGAATCGCCGAAGTTAAGCCGCGTTGGGCGCACAGTTCGCGCCTTCGATGGATCACCACTCGGGTGATGAGCGTGTACTGCAGGCGAACCAGCGCTGTTGAGCTCAATGCTGATTGGTGATGGTTAAGGAGTTATACCTAGTCAGGAGGCCGGAAAGAGGTGATTTTTTTTCGAAAAAGCGGAAGCATTCATTTTTACAGAACTCTGCACTTAAGGGGTATAACCGTTTGAAAGTGTCAAAAATGGGATATTCTCTTTTTACATGTTTTCATAGATTCATGTTTTTTCTCTTAGAAATATCTGTGTTTACCTTTGATTTCTGACCATTTTTTATTTTTCAAAATTTTCAAAATCGGCCCCGTAGGACGATAACTATTAATATATTTTATAAGCAAATTTTACTGGTTTTGATTTCAGACGCGACATACAGTTTTTTTCAGGGCCACCGTTTAGCAGTCTAAAATCGGGAGACTGTCGGATATGTATTCATAACTTCCAAAAAAAAATAATTTTTTAACTGAAACTTTTTTGTAGTTCATAATACTATGTAAAGATAAGAAACCGGGAAATCTTCTTCAAGCTGTTGACTTGTAAAAAAATCCACAAAATGTACACATTTTCCGAAAGTTTAAACAGATATATCCTCTTAAAAAAACAAAACTTAAAGAACATTTGGAATTTTTTTAGTAGAAAAATATTTTCGTTTATAATAAAAATACGACATCCAAGAAGCCTTTTCTGAAGTCTGTTAGATAAATTTCGTCCCCAGGAGGTGTCCTAATTTCGTCCCCGGAACTCTAAAGGAAATTAAGATCGATTTTCTACAAATTTATTATTTGAGATAAAAAGGGCTGAAACATGAACAGTTACAGGAGTGAATTATCTTTTATCGGTTTTCAAACGATTTTAGTAGAAATATTTCATGTTTTGTAAATGCCGAAACGGAAACAGTGGAATAAGGAGTCCATGCGGAAAAAGACGAATTGCTTGTACACATAATCTGTAAGATCGCTTGCATCAATAAAAAAATTAATTTTTCAATTTATTTGCTGTTTTACAAACATTTTCTTAGAGGACGAAATTAGGAACACTTTTTTCAGATCTCAAATTATGCACGTTTTCACATTTTGTTTATTACCTATCTCGTATTGACATGACATAATTACATTTTGCGATTCGTGGATATACATATAGAGAAACGTTCAAAGAAAATTCATGCCAAATACCAGTTCATTCTAACATTTTATACACCCTCCATAGGGTCAAATATAAATGGGGGACGAAATTGGGGCCCTTTACCCTATATTTCTTGATTTTGATTTTTTTGTGAATTTTGAAAATCTCAAATTTCAAATTCGTTGTTAGCAGCCAGCAAACCCCTGGGAGTAATTGTTTAAATTATCGGACTGATATAAAAATCCGTACATCGAAACGTATGGGCTGACGCGTTAACGAATTTATACTTCTTTCACCTCCCACATATCAGAAACTAATTGTCACTTCAGCTCATCATAAGGTATCGTTTGGCATAAAATTCAGTTCCAAAATCGCGGGACCAAAAGGAGGCGATTTCTTGGATTCGAGTAGGATGCCTGACCGTTGTGTTTCAGGCCTGGTGTTTAGGGAGATTGTGTGTTCCGTGGGTGCATCGATAGGATCTGCCTTTAGCGAGCATTAAGTTGGAGCTGGACTTTGAAGTTAGGAGAAACCCCCCCTCTCTTGTGGCAAGAGAAAATATTAAACGCCGCTCTTTCTCTTCCCATGCAAAACACTCCGGCGCACTTGTAACGACAGAGTTTACGAGAGAATAGAAAGTCGCGCTCTCGAACAATTCGTCTTTAGAAAACGCATTCCAGCGCTATTAAGATGATTCGTACGAGCCTTTTGTTCGAAGTAACGGCATAAACAGCAGTCAAGTACACCTATACAGGGTGTCGAAAAAGAAACGTACGGGATATCCTTTGAAGTCTTCCCTTCACACTGTGTTCGCTTTTAGTTGCAAGCAATCTTCCAAGAAAAGGTGAAACCGCCATGCACGAAGATGCTAGGACGAGGACCACTCCTCTTCTGCAGCTATTTTGGGGAATTGAAAGCGACGTGTAACTTTAAGATTTATACATAACGCGGACGCGTAGAATTCATCTTAAGGCGAATGAGACAAAAGAAGCGAATATTTGTAATTTTATTTTAAAAAGCGGAAGCATATATTTTTACAGAACTTTTTGCACTTAAAAGAGCAACATTTAAAGAAACATTCGGTAATTTTTTTGTAGAAAAATATTTACGTTTATAATATAGTTACAACCGACATCCAAGAAGCCTTTTTAAAAAGATGTTTTTGTAGTGAGCACTGCCATTCGGAACCAGTTTATCTAAAATCAAAAAAGAAAAAGATTTCGTTGGTATATTAATGTATTCTCTGATTCACGGAAGGAATTTTCGAAATATTAATTTAAAGCAGAATGGCGGTTATTTAAAATTGAAGTCCTGATATTTTCTCGTGATTTTTGTGTGATGTTGCTCTTTTAAATGCAAAGAGTTCTGTAAAAATATATGCTTCCGCTTCTTAAAAAAATATCTTTTCGGATGTCTGACTAAGTATAAACCCTTAAAAGAACGTCCCACATTTTTTTAAAACACCCTGTACGAGATTATCGAGGCACAAACATGAATCTAGCTCGTTCGTACGTTTAGGAAGGCCGCGCTTCCTGAAAAGCATAATGATCGGTGTGCGTTCGGGACCGAGATAACAGTCTTCCGGTGTTATCTCGCACAATGGGAAGACCTAAACGTGCGAACGTGCAAAGGGAACAATGAGACACGGTTCCTGAATCTCGGCAGGTGCATACACAAGCATGGCCAGTGTAGTGCGCGTGAAATTGCAAATTGGAAGAGTCACAGTTCGTGGGCCGTGAAAGGCTCGCGTTTTCGTGAGACTCTCGTTGAATATTTTCGGGTCCCGTTTGGTGAAGTTGTTGATGAAAGTTAATATTTCAAGCTTCGAATTAAATCATCATTTAAACACTGTCATATTCGACATTTAATAAAACCAGAATCTGAGAATGTTATTATGCATTTATTAAATTTCTCTGGTAGACGAGTACGGTGAATTGTGAAAAATACGTGAGAGAGAATTTAGTACCAAATAATTGCCCCGGAAGGCGATGTAGAAGAGTTACTGTAATGCAGAGAATCAAATTATCCTTTTAGTAGAATAGTTTGAAATTTTCCCGCCATTACGCCCCCATTCAAATGGAGTAACGCCGTTCTTCTTGTTCCTTCATAATTTATGTTAATGGGAAACATGTAACACTATGATGCTACAAAGTAGAAGCAGACCAGTATTAAACTGAAGTTTTAATTGTTTTCAGTGGAATTCATGTTAATCCGATGCTAACTGCAAGTATAATGAGACCGAATAGCGATCTCTCTCCCAATTAAAATTGAGAAATCGCACCCATTCTTCTGTGCATTATCTTTCAAATCTGCAAGCTGATGCACTTTCATCAATTCTAGATATGTATCAGATTTATTATCCATTAAAGTGTAGGAGAGACCGGGGCTAGTTGGTACATTTTTCAGTTTTTTATTTTTTTTTGCATTCCATATTCAATACCATCAATGACTCTCACTTAAAGTATGTTCTTTCCTCTACCGATGACCGCTATCGCATGTAATAAAACGAAAACCATTACTTTGAAACAAGCCATTTTGAAGGCCGAAACATGTATCAACGTGCCCCGAGTAGGGGCTAGTTGTTACACAATACGGGACAAGTTGCTACAGGATTAAATTTTACGAAACGAGGCTTATTATGAGTAATATAATTATATTTTCTTGGACAGAAGTAAATTTACTAATTTTAAGAATCTATTACAATACCCCTACAGCACACTTCATTGCAGGAAAGTTGCACAAATGTTGCAGTACATTGCAATGTTGCCGGTGTGTTGCAGGTTGCATTGCAATATTATTGCAAAATTGTGGAAACATTGCCGAGGAATATTGCAATGGACATGTTTGTGCAATATTCCTGGAATATTGTGCACACATTGCCGTGCAATATTGCAATGCCTACGTTTGTGCAATGTTTAGGGAATATTGAGCAAACATTGCCTTGCAATATTACAATGGCCCAGTTTGGCCAATGTTTCGGGAATATTGAGCAAACATTGCCTTGCAATATTGCAATGGCCCAGTTTGGGCAATGTTTCGGGAATATTGAGCAAACATAGTCGTGCAATATTGCGGTACAACACAGGTGGAAAGTTCATGCAACATCGACCACAAAATACGGTGCAACATTGCGCTCGTAAAATTTGAGCAAGATTCCAGCAATTAATTCGCACTAAATACAGTATTACGCGGAGCGATCCTGAAATCTCGGCACGCGTACTAGTCTAAGATTCCACGGGCTACCTCCCAGGGAATGTATGCGAACGTGGACAATATTTTATAAAAATTTCTTAAGTAACACATATGGTGTAAACAAATTCATAAAGTATATACAACAACAAAAGATATTTGTAAAAAAGTGTAACATGTGCCAATAAGTACCAGAGTCCCTACTATTGCCATTTAATTGATTACGGATAATAAGAAAGTTCAGTATTGTCGAGTGAAAATATATAAGTCCGCATTCAGAGCGAAATAATTGCTGGAATCTTGCTCCAATTTTACGAGCGCAATATTTCTTTCGTAAAATTTAAGCAAGATTCCAGCAATTAATTCGCTCCGAATACGGACTTATAAATTATAACATGTTCCAATAAGTGCCAGTGTCCCTACTATTGCCATTTAATTGATCGTAGATAATAAAAAAGTTCCGTGTTGTCGAGTGAAAATTTCTAAGTCCGTATTCAGAGCGAATTAATTGCTGGAATCTTGCTCAAATATTACGAGAGAAATATTGCGCTCGTAAGATTGGAGCAAGATTCCAGCAATTAATTTGCTCTGAATACGGATATATTTTCACTCGACAGTACTGAACTTTCTTATTATCCGTAATCAATTCAATGGCAATAGTAGGGACTCTGGTACTTATTGGACAATATTTTATATAAATTTCTTAACTAACACATATGGTTTAAACAAATTCATAAAGTATATACAACAACAAAAGATATTTGTAAAAAAGTGTAACATGTTCCAATAAGTGCCAGTGTCCCTACTATTGCCATTTAATTGATCGTAGATAATAAAAAAGTTCCGTGTTGTCGAGTGAAAATTTCTAAGTCCGTATTCAGAGCGAATTAATTGCTGGAATCTTGCTCAAATATTACGAGAGAAATATTGCGCTCGTAAGATTGGAGCAAGATTCCAGCAATTAATTTGCTCTGAATACGGACTTATATATTTTCACTCGACAATACTGAACTTTCTTATTATCCGTAATCAATTCAATGACAATCGTAGGGACACTGGTACTTATTGGACAATATTTTATATAAATTTCTTAACTAACACATATGGTTTAAATAAATTCATAAAGTATATACAACAACAAAATATTTCAACAACGCAATATTTCTCTCGTAAAATTTGAGCAAGATTCCAGCAATTAATTCGCTCTGAATACGGACTTAGAAATTTTCTCTCGACGATACGGAACTTTTTCATTACGCATAATAAATTAAATGTGAATGGTAGGGACACTGTCAGTAATTGGCACGTGTAACTCTTATTTGCAAATCTCTTTTCTTGCTGTACCTATATAGTTTATGAGTTTGTTTATTGAGTGTTATATAGTGTTAATGAGTGTTATATAGTGTTATTGAGTATATATGTAGTGTTAATTGAATAATTGTATTAATTATTTATATCAGATATGTCAACAAATACAATACAGTCTTACACTGTACTTGCAATTGTAAGCCGCGAGCCTGGAAAGCTAACACCGGGCCTGGGGTTTTTCCCTAGGGCCTGGTGACCGTGTGATCGGTTTGGCGAGCCACCCTTGACTCGCCGAATACGCGGCTGAAGACGACGCGACCGTTTTATGATAGGATAGATAGAAGCGAGGACTATAATGTTTAAGCAAACTGTTAAACTGCATACAACAATAAAAGATATTTGTAAAGAACTCTGATCTGTGAAATGTAAATCCACAAACACTAAAAACTAGAAAATAGAAAAAATATATAAACAAAGTTTATGTTAAACGATTGTATTAAAAATGCGTTACAAACTAAAAAAACATTATTTTTTTTGTACAACGCAGGATATTTCATAACAGAAAATGAATCAACTTAATACAACATCAAGTGTCGAAATGAATTTGTTGTGAAATATCCGCTCCACAATTAGGGAGATGTAGTGGGGTTTGTCAAAACAAATCTTCGTTTTTGAATAATTTGGGTTTAATGTGTTGCACGGTAGAAATATAAGTTCGAATACGGAAGCAATTTTCCTAATCAAGGATTATAGCTGCAGCGGTAAAGTGTTCGTCTACGGTGCTACAGGTCGCGGGTTCGAATCTTCCCTGGGGTAAAGTATTTTCTATTTATAAAAGACACACGGACGTTATGCTACTACGATTCTGCACACATTCATGTCATCGGGTCCCCGTCACGGACACATCCGGAATATATGTGTATAAAATACCGTTATTTTTTTTTGGCCCTACTGCCCGAAACCTTGTGGGACCATTGCTGTAAAATCTCAGAAATGTTGCGCGACAATTGCTGTAAAATCTTAGAAATGTTGCGCGACAATTGCTATAAAATCTCAGAAATGTTGCGCGACAATTGCTGTAAAATCTTAGAAATGTTGCGCGACAATTGCTATAAAATCTCAGAAATGTTGCGCGACAATTGCTGTAAAATCTCAGAAATGTTGCGCGACAATTGCTGTAAAATCTCAGAAATGTTGCGCGACAATTGCTATAAAATCTCAGAAATGTTGCGCGAAAATTGCTGTAAAATCTCAGAAATGTTGCGAGACAATTGCTGTAAAATTCCGAAACAATGTTGCAGAAATATATCCTGCAATGTTGCAAAGGCGGACATAGCAATTTACTTGTAACTTTTCAGCAACATTCAGTGCAATATTTCAACCGCAATTAAACCGCAATTTAAATGAAACATTCCTGCAATAAAGTGTGCTGTAGGGGTAGATATGCAATAAAAAATCTATTTTAAAAATAATAAAAAACTACTGAAATCAGTGCACTAATTATTGTCGTCCGTTTCATATGATTAATGCACACATAAAAGTGATTTTTAGGTTTTGCACACTCCTTATGTACCCACTTTTTTCACTCTATGCACTGAATCCACTTTGTGGAGCCTTTTTTGCTTTCCCTCTGTAACAATATGCCCCGTTTCGTATGTAACAACATGCCCCTTGTTTTGTGTAACAACTTGCCCCGGTTAACACCATTGTATATAAAAAGCTATAAGTGCATACCAGTTTGGTATATTCTTATGTTCTTGGTACGAATCTATAGCTAAAGGAACACTGATTCAAACGTGGTAATATTAATTTACATACATTTATCTGTCTGTTCGGTAGAAAAGATTGAAGTAGAAAGAGAAAAGTTACTATTAGTACCGAAAACACAAAAAACTGTAATAAAGTGGCAACACGTGAACCGACTACAAACAAACAACATATACAACTGTGTATGGTTGAAACACATCAGTCACTTCATCGTCGAAGTGATAGTCCAATTGAAAAAATTTAAACTGTTTTGTAACAACCTGCCCCTGTAACAACAAATTTAGTTTCTCGAAGACGCATAGTCCAATTTACAAGTTTCCCTTATCCGAAGTCACTTCGAACGACAACGAACGTCAAGGAACCAAAATAATTTACAGTAAAAAATATTTTTTTAAATACAAGCTTTTATTAAAATGTAGGTACTAAAAAGGAAAACATAATGTTGATATGGTCCTAAATGTATGACTAAAAATAGAAGCATGGGGCTTAAATATTAAAATGTCTATTTTGATACATTAGTTTTCCTATTCTACTAGAGCAGGCCTGCACAGCGAGGCTTTTTCAGCGCCTAGCGGCAAGCAACCAGCTGTACGCCGATTCTACCCTTAGTAACGGCGTACAGCTGGTTGCTTGCCGCTAGGCGCTGAAAAAGGCTCGCTGTGCAGGCCTGTACTAGAGCGTCCTTGCACGAGTTTTTTCCTCTTGATTGCGAGCAGCCCAATTCCTCAATTCAAAGTTTTTACATAATTTTAAATATTCAATATTTACACCCCACACTTTTATTTTTAGTCATAAAATTTAGGCCGGTATCAAAATTATTTTGTACTTTTTTAATACATTTTAATAAAAACTTGTTTTTAAATAAAAACTTACTATAAATTATTGTATGCTTTTTAGTGAAAATAATGTCATCGGAACTGCGTAAGTGTGAAACGTTTCAAGTCGATCGGATATATGGAAGTGAGTCAAAATTACCTAACAAGACTTCACCCAAACAAACTAACGAACTCACGAGTGAAGCTCACTAAAAGCTAGTAAAACTCGATTACAAAAAGACGTCGCGATGTCTCCAGTACAAAGATCGATTGTCAAGGCCGAGGAATTCGTTATCACGGCTCACATTGGTATTTATCACCGCGCGACGCGGTCGCTTTAAGTTACTTAAAGGAGACGGCGCGGAGTGAATGGTGGGCCGCGGCACAGTTGGAGTGCACGTAGCGGCCGCTACCTCAAGCGTCTTTCCTTTCACGAAACAAGGAAGAAGGATGCGATTTTCGCGGGGTGGAAGATTCGGTCGGTTGAGCACCGCGCTTGTCAGCCAGTTTTATCGTAAACAAGAGGATAATGCGAGCCAGCCGGAAAAATCTAGGAAGAGTTATGGGTCTAGACTCGAGGGTTCTAGGCTCTAGCCTCTAGGCTGTGCAGGCACGTCGGTATGCGAGATACAAGCTGCCGATTAAAGTGCCTATCCGATCCTGGAGCGCGCGCCTGTGTACGCGCCTGTACTTTGCCGTGGCCTGGCCTTTGCGGATGCACGACCACCGCTATAATGCTTCGAATTTTCTGATACAATTACTCTGATACGGAATAATTGTCAGTTACGCCCTCCGTAGCGGTTTACTGCAACCTAATGAATTCTCAGTGATAATTACTACTATCCCAGCATCAGATACAGGAGGGTTAAAGATTCTACTAAAATCGTCAAGTGTTCCAAAAAGATCCGAACAATTCTCGAGCGCAACTGCTCGAGAAGTGGTATAGACCAGCAACCAGACAGACACTGTTCAATCATTAGTACAGTGATTCCCAACCTATGGGTCGCGAAATCTTTTCTGGGGGCTCGCCACGTTTTTTTTTAATATCATTAAGTTAGAGTTATATTATAAAATACCTATTTTTAATGTATTTTCTTTTCCTTATTAAATTTTCCTTGCCTAGCGGGGTGGCTCGCAGGCTATTTGAATATTATGAAAAGGAATCGCGACACTGCATTAGTATAAGAAGCTCGAGATTTAGGAGATGCATTCCGCGAGGGACACCACATGCCGCAGCTAAAAGGGAAGCTTGAGCCATATTTGGGTAGGCCGGTGAACGGCAGGCCTCTTAGCACGAAAAACACCGCACCACGTGGGGGTGGCAGGTTCGCCGGAGAGTGCGCTCCGTTTCCTCGATCGTCGCGGAACAAAGCTGGCGTGACATTAAAGGAAAAGCGGGGGCAGGTGTGACGAAGGGGGAGGGGGGTGACGGGAGCAAAGCCGCCGTTGACCCGTAATCGCGAAAAATACTCGGCTAGGTCCGCCGAGCGGCGGCGACGGGGGTAGGGGAGGGGGTGCTTCCCGCGGGGGGAGGGGGAGGGCGACGCAAGCGTAGAAAGCGGAAAGGGCTCGAGAGTGAAAAGAAGAGTTGGCTCAAAGTTTCGTTGATCCGGGCCGTGCTCGCAAATAACAGACTCTAGACACGGTGCAGAGGCGGTCGGTCGGGAGTACAGTGGGCCTTGCTGGCTCTCCGCGAACTGCGAGAGGGAGCGAGCACGGCATCCCGTCCGAAGGGAAAGCGTGGAGGGGCCGACGCGAGTGCATTTACGCGAGGGGGAAGGACGAGGGAACGAACGGGGGATAGAGACCGGGGCCGGGCGCACGGGGAGAGAACCAGAGGGAGGGGGAGGGCTGAGGAAGGGAGGGATGGGAGGGGAGGGGGGATGGAGGAAGAAGGGCGTAACTGGGCCAAACGGTGGCTGTGTCGTGGTCTAGACACGCCGCGGCTGAGAATTAATGCCCCGTGTTCGCCAGACTTTCCTTTTCGCTCCGTAACGAGCTGCCCCGCGGTTTCCGTCGTAATCCGTGACGTCCGACGCCACCCGGCCAATTACTAACTCCTCCGTCCGGAATTTTCTTGCTTAACCGACTTTTGCAACCCGCGGAATCTCACGGCAGCCTTGACGCTAACAGCTTCGAGGGGCGATGCGCTGGAGCCGGTCTCCGGCAGCGCGAAAATCGTCTGCGCTTTGGATCGTGGGTTGTGGGATCCGCTGTGTCGGGGACGCCGATGGTTAGGCAACACACAAAATCGTTACGTTCTGGGGAGAATTTCTAGAGGTGGGTGTACCATTGTCGCGTACCGTATCTCAGTTTCCGCGACACACGGAGCTGATCACGCGCACCCCTCTTCTACTTAGCGCACTGGCATACGCCGTTGGTACTTTCGGTTTTATGAGCGAGATCAGTGGAGATTAGAGGTGTCACCTTTTTTTACAGGAAAATAAAGTAGAAAAAAAAGTACCCTCGAAAAAACTAAAAGTACATTTTAATCTTATTAATTTCTATTTCTTTCATACATATTTCTTATTGCTTTAGCATTACAGAGCAACTTTTTATTATTTTTATAAAGATTTATATAGATAAATTTACGTGTATTAACGTAAGATACTTTATTTTAAAGTACGGGTGGCAACCCTAGTGGAGATTGGTCGTTTGAAATTCTTTGTGATTTTCGGAGAAATAATTAGACTCTGATATAACCCCTTGATTTTCCTTTTGAATGATTTATGTCGACTGTGCGATCAGTCGAAGATACGTCAGTGGAACGTTTGAATTATTTGTTTCACTAGTGGCGCTCTTAATTTTAGCGACTGATTTAATTGAACGTTACAGAACGATTAAACTGTTCCCTCTAGCACTAAGTGAGCGATTAACGCGAGCGGACGCGACGATAGGCAACACTAATTATAATTCTACCGCCTCCTGGGGTACTTCATCGGGGAACCGGGTCGCGTGAAATGAACACTATTCCTGGCCAAGGTGTTTCCGTTTAAGATCCGTGGATCTGACACCAGCTTATGTCACTTGGACGTCGGTCTCTTTTGGCTTCGGAAAGATCTAGTAGCAAACTTATCCTTCTCTTTGAGTTCCATTTTAAATTGAAGTACATAGTGTGAGTACTCGAATTTTGAGTCGAATAATGATCGGTTGGTCGAGCCGAGTCGAGCGTTTGAATTTTCCGAGCTGTTTGAAAAAAATGCGAGCCACTAGAGAAACTCAAAAGGCTCGAATATCCGATTCCTCATAAGACTTCGAGTTACTTGAAGATACATTTTCAGCTCGAAAATTGTCGAATTACTCCAATAAATATTGGAACAAATCTTCAGCTTTTCAGTTACTCGTAAATATTGGGATATTAGAGTCGTTTGAGATTTTCGAGTAGCTCGAATTTTTTCAAACAGCTCGTCGATTTCAAGCAACTCGGAAAATTCGAAAGCTCGACTCGGCAATCGAGCAATCCAACAGATTTTTTGATAGTGATCGAAAGTATATGTTACAAAGATCACAAAAATGTAAATTAAAAATGCTACCATAAGCTAAGTCTGACCTCAAGTTCGAAAAGTGAAGGAAAGAAACTGACAAAACCGTCTGTTTACAATTAATTATTTTTATTATATAAAAAAACGCTATAATATATTAACGGAAGATAATAATTAGAAAAAATTAATGCTAATAAATGATAATACTAATGAAATCATCACAGTGGGTAATTAACCATAACATTTATGATAATTTTGTCGATAAGAAGGCTTAAAAAAGTGATTGAAGCAATAATAATTATTCTCGCAATGACTGCTTAATTACCGACTCTTATAATTTCATTGGTATTTTCATTTATTATCACTAATTTTTCTAATTATTATCTATCATTAATTTATTATCATTCATCTATTATAATATATTTTTATATAACACAGGTAATTAATTTTTGAGAGAGACGCCTTTGTCATTATCTTTCCCCACTTCTCTCCTTTCCTCTCTTCCGCATTTATTGATCTCTCAAGGTTAGACCAGCTTTTGGTAGCATCTTTAATTCACATTTTAGGGACCCTTATCACATATACCTACTTTCGATCTATATAAAAAAAAAATCAGTTGAATAGTGTTCCTTGAAAAGCTGGCACGTTCGATTTCCCTTCTATAACACTTGCGATTATACTGCCTCGAATTCTACGCAAGGAGATGTTAGACGTTTTTCTCTCTTTTTTTTACTATTTCTGCGCTAAAGTCTTTCGCATGGCAGTAGTCGATAGATCAGGGATATGCGGTCGGTGTGGTTACGATCGTATCAATTATTATGTAAGGTGGTTACACACGAGCAATGAGATTCAGTAGGTAATAAAAACCATGGTTGATAATTCCTGTCGCGAAAAATGTCATATTATAATCTTCGTATACGGTGTCGACTTGCAGCAACTATTTACACATCGATTACTGAATACTTCGTGCCATCGAAAGGTATTTCACTTTTCGAGAAACATTTTCGTTTCCAAAGAAACGTGCTGATTGTTCAGTTATGGAAGCTCTGTAAATATAAGTAATCACTTCTTTCGTAGCATTTTATTCCATCGGAATGATTATACAGCACCGTTCACATCAATGTAATCCGTTGGCAAACGAAAGAAACTACGGAATTGTGCAAGTGCTCAATTCGATGAAGACCGTGGGCTGGGTAAAGGCACCTCGGTCGTTCTTTCATCGAAATAAAAATACACGGTGCTTGATTTTTGTCTGTGTGAAAGGCATTTCACGCGATGTTAAGGGAGGTCAGTGGCAAAGGCGAGCCTGAAAATGGGGTTAGCCTCTTCTAAGAATTTCCTCAGCGCTCTTTCATCTCCGCTCTGCGACACACTGACTCTTTCAACTGAACTCTCCAACCGGCTCACCTTTTATATCTGTGGTTGTAAGGAAAAACGACCCATGTCACAATTTCAAAAAATTTGAGTTTATGCACTAAGTCAACTGTAGAATATTGGATGTGTGTTTCTATCAGAAAAAAATGCATGAAAACGAATTTTATACGTTAAAAAAATAATGCAATTTAACCGAAGTCCAATATTCAATTAATACGCATTTGGCAAAACAACCGAAGTCCACAAAATTTGGAGAATACGACGTATCTTTTCTTTGTGATCGCTTTTTATTTTCTATTTTTACTTATCTGCATATACTATAACGTATTTTGTGTAAAATAAAATAAGCAAAATTATATTTCATATTTTTATTTTACTAGAAACAGCACGTTATGAAATGCCAATAATACATAAATGTGTAACTTGTATTTTACAAAAAACAACGCAAAGCACAGAAGAAAACGAAAGAAAACAAAATAGAAAGTAAAAGAAGGAAAAGTAGTCAGAAAAACTACTTAACTGCGACACGTTCAAGCAGAACAACACAAGTCCAGTGGACTTATGTCGTTCTGTCTAAAGTGTATGTAAATTATTACTATTTTGTTTATTATTATTTACGTTAATTATACGAATATTGAATATTATGCAAAGTGAAGGAAATATACTTTTATATCGTAAGAAGAAAACAAGGAAACATTGCTAATAAGAAGAATTGGTGTTTGGAACTTTCAACGACAATATCTCGAAAGTGAAAACATGTGACATGGGTCGTTTTTCGTTACAACCACACATATAATCTTAATTAATTTTTTCAACGCTGACCCCGGACCGTCGAAATGGCACGCGAGTTATCTCGAGTAAAATTTTTCCTACATTTCTCTTCGGAAAAGAAATGGACCTGACGTTTATCTACGCTTAATTACTTAACTTTACATTGTTTTAAATGGAGCAGGGCATTCACGACGCTCGACGACTGTATCCACAGACTTTTGACAAGGCTTTCGCACACATTTTCCGTTGACTAAACATAGAAGCGATCGTAACGAATTCTAGGACGCGAATATATTCGCTGCACGCCGCATTGCTTGATTATAAAACTATTTTTATTCCCGCCCGTAACACGAACCATTCGGGCGAAAACCGCGCTGGGTTCGAAAGGTTCTGCGGCTATTTTAGCCGGCAACTGAACGTCATGCTTCTGTCAGCCCAACCTTCTTACGGGATAACGAGATCTAGCCGAATTTAAGTTTCTTAGAATCACAATCGGATACGAAATTGGAGCGAGGCAATGTAACGTCAGTGAAAGTCTCAAGCCGACCATTTAAATCGCTAATAATTGACAAGTGCCTTATATTTATTTTCTGTCGCAGTGCTTATGTTAGTCTTCGATCAATTCTCGCCATTAGAAATGTGACGAAAGGCGAGGAAAGTAGAGTGGACAGAATTCGATCCACTCCGTAGTTTCATAGAATTAAACATTGTAATTTAACTCCAATGCGTACGGATCTCGAATTTCGCAGATTGCGGTAAAAAAGACACTAGCGAAAGTTGCTTACAAGAAGACTTACAATTAGCATCGAATCAAATCAGTCAGCGCATTATTTCGGCGCACTTCTCGCAAATTTTGCATCTATGCTTCACCCCAAACTCAAGCTCGAATTCTACCAACAGAGGCACGAAAATTTCAGCAGAAATTTCACAGACTTCCACCAAATCAACATTATTAGTTCAGTAGTTTTATTATTTTCTTGTATTATTGTTAGTTTATTAATATACTGGCTTTTCTTCTCTTTTCTTTTCTTTCACATTGTTTCTTTGTTAACTTTATGAATTGTTCACTGTAAACTAAAGGGTCTTTACCCGTGAATAAATAAATAATAATAATAATTATTATTTACTCTGCAAGGATCAAAATATTCTTAATGCAAATTCAATGAAACATAACAATTTATTTAAAGAACAATCCATTCTTTTTGTTTTTACAAAGCCCTCGAATTGCTTGAGCCGTGGTCACATTACTCGCATTTTCCCCTTTTCTTTGGATCCACTATTTCCCTAAAAATCAAACCTACAAATCGAAGCAAAAAACTTTAACGGAGAACCCGCAATTTTCTTCGAAAATGTCAAATGTGACATTGATTTTCAAGGTCAAAACTTATTCGTCCGACTTTCTCAATAATTTTCCCTTATTCCGTAGCATCTTAACTTTAACGCCGAAAAAGATTCGCCCCCTATTTTATTTCCATCAAAAGTTCTACAATTTTGACACAAAAAACTGCAGTTTGCCCCACTCTGCGCCGAGGGGCGCGTGCGAGAGTTGGTCGGATATTCTAGTGGCGAGTTAACGGGAGTCTCGATCGGCAGACGGGAACCGATTCTCGCGGCGATCGGCGAGACGTGCAACGTCCTTTCCTCTCGCTGGTCCCGCGAAGGACGAAGGCGGGCGCAGGGGAACGAAGGTGGGACCCGCGGCGTCTGACGCGCGCTAAACGATCCCTCTGTCTCGCGAGGGCGATCGGCGGGCGATACCGAGAAACGAATAATTGTGCTTAGTCGTTGCGCGCCAGCAGTGCGCGCCGCGTCGCAGCGCGAAGGGCTCCTGGAGCTAGAGGGGCGAGGAGGACCGCGAAATGTGAAGAAATCGAAAAAGGATGGGAGTCAAGGCATCGCGCGGCGAGGAAGATGCAGGTAAAAAGGAGCAGCCGTTAGAAAAAGAAGAGAAGGTGGTGGAATGGTTGAGTGGAAGAACGGGGTGCGGAGGGAAAGACGGGAAAAAGGGTTGGAGGAGGGAGGGAAAGCGAGACTCAGACGCAGTTACGCACGGTCTAAGGCCAGACGCTGGACAAGCTCGCGGGGAGGAAAGGGGAACCGGCGGTTTCCGATTGCATTATCGCCAGGTGATTAATCGGTGCCCGAGGTGTTCCATTGTCTCTCAGGGACGTCTCGATTCTGGTTCCACCGACGCACAGTGGTTTGGAATCGTAGAAAGGTCAACTGAATTCAATTGCTCAACCTCTTTGGAAATCCTTGACCTTTTAGCCTTAGGATCTGGGTTAGGTGTGTGGACTAAGCTTTGACATGAATCACCCACAATTTTATTGTTTGGAAAAGGTTTGAAGATGCGGAAAAATTCGTGATTCGAAGCGATCACATTTCCTCTAAAATATTTTACTTACTCTTTTTTCTATGGATGAGAGTAAAATTAAATGTCACTATGTAGAGTTATGTCTTTTCACCTATAAGTACATGTAATATGAAAAGGATATAGGGTAAGGCGGGAAGAGATGACCCACTTTTTTTAAAACAATCAGTACACCTGTAAATTTAGTGGTTTTATAAAAGGCAAAAATGTATTTGCAAAAGGGAATTTAGATAAATAATATAAAATTGAATTACAAAAATAATCATACATTTAAGAACAATAAAATAAAATTGCAGTCTATGCGAAAGGCCGTCTCATCCGGATTGTCCGTGTGAGATGACCCATATAAAAAATACATGTTATGATGTTAATAAGACGAAAAATTATTTCTTTTTCTTGCACAGAACTTTCCCACACTCATTGCATAAGTTCCAAAATTTTGAGCATTCTTCGTGAAACCATTTTTTATAGCGAACTCAGTCATCGGGTTTCGATGTACAGCTGTACTGCTCCCCACAACCCACCCATTTTGCCACTTTGGACTGCTTCTACGGTTTTCAACAATGCGTCGATTGTCCATAACTTCCTACGCTGATTATATTCTACAAAAACATTTACTAGCTATTAAGCATGATTTTATGATGGGCCAACTATCCCTGTAAAAATTGGGCCAACTAACCTGAGAGTCAAGGCGCACCGACTCGCTTGTTTTTTCAATAATGCTACGACAATATCTCATCACAAGAACGTAAATACAACCTCTAAACATTATATTAACGCACTGCATTCAGAAAAAGCGATTACTTTTTCGCAAAATGTCAGTAAATTATAATTTAAAGAGCACGTAGAAAATTTTCGAGAATAATTCATTTTTACATTACAAATAACTTAACTGATTTCACAGTTAAAAGCAAACAGAAAACACAATTAATTCGGCGTGTGAGCTACGCACAATATACCACTAAAAGCAACTGAAAATCGCAACGTTCTAGAACACAAACGTGATCGAGCCAGCTCACCCCGAATTAGGTACCCTATGTATTAGAAACTCTTTGAAAAATATTCTTTCGTTATCGCTATTTTATCCTGTTTTTCCGTTTCAGTTACGTTTACAATTTTAGATAAGAATATTTATTAGAACCTATTTAAGGCAGCTGCATAAGTATATTTTGCAGCAGGTTGCATCAGCGCAGGTTACAACGCGATTTATCATCACATCAAAATTCGTTTTAGCATTTTGCCGTACAACTCGAAAAACATTTATGCTGCAGAAATTTACATACTTGCTGGAAATTCGACCGAGAGTATAAAAGTTGTTTACAAGGGCAGTTCGTTATCCTAGAAAAATATAATACCAGAATCAGATTTTACGGCTCAAAAAACATCTAAAACCGTTCCATTTATAATGAATAACTTATAAATAACTGTGATATGAATTTACCTCACCTTTCTACGATTCCATGCTGATTTTCTTTCTTTTTCCTCCACCCCCCTGTCTTCTCGGGCCGCCACGGGGCACCGCGATTTCTACAATTCGTGCATGCTGGTAGATATATATACTCTTTGACTCGATGGAAATGTTGTATCACTGAAATACAGTATTTCTCAAGGAACTTAAGTCTAAGAAAATTATTATAAATCTCATTTATTTTCGGAAATGAATTTTCAGTTACTTCAAATTGGTTATTACTAGTTAATTGCGGACGTATAAACACATCTACAATTTATAATAAATGTTAGCAATGTATGTCGAAGTGAGATAATGCGTTTGGTATGTTTGTGGCGGAATCCATTAAAAAAGCACTGATTGAAATGAATTTAGATTACACGTCGAATGATGAATACGTATATTAATATTGTTGAAATTTTATTAGTAGCATTAGAATCTTAGTAGAGAAGATGCTACATTATTAACTGCTGAAGGTGCACTTAAATTCCCATTTAAAAAAGTAGAGAAACTGAATAATGAATTAAGTAATCATTTTCTTATTAGTTATTAAAGAAGAAATATCGGAAAGAAGAGATAAGACTATGTAACCCTTGTCAAATTTTTGCAGAATTCAGAATCTCTTTAAACATGATTCAAATGACGCATTTTTCATTTATCATCCAAGACAGATATATATAAAACGGCAAAGCAGATTCTAAGTAGACCTTTCGGAAAATATAACAATAACTATGATTCCCCTGAAAATACTAAAAAATTTACAGATCCTCAAAATGTAAAATCACCATTAAGAAAACAATTAGAATTGGCAATCACAGAGAGCCTCAAAGAATTTTACAGCTACAGATTTTGTCACAAAAAAAGGAGATTGGCTGACGCTACATAGACGCCTTATGGTTTTTAAAAAACTATTGCAAGACAAAGAAGTAATTATTCGCTTTACACAAATTTTGTATTAAATAAATACATTTATCAATTATATCCAATATCTGGTTTTTATTTACACTACTTAGTTCTATGTAAACTATGCAAAAATAAAGTTTTCTTGCGTTTTAGACAAATACTACCAACACTATTCCAAAAATATAAATGCAATATTTTTTTCTAATCTGGTTTCCCATTTGTCGAGAATCGAAAAATATTGTGAAATCAAGAACAATAGTTAGGGTATGATCAGACGCTGTTAAAAGTTGTTCAAAAATATATTTTCTTGATGTTTATGGTGGAGTTGTGATAATTGTACAGTTTCAGTCGTTTAAGGTGTCGCAAAGATGAACCATTTAAACATGTGTGATTCTGAAAAAGAATTATTAATCTTCAAGTTCCATAAAATGGTACATCGGGAAAAGTCTATGCAGAAAACGTAAACATTCTGTTGTATTTAATTTAACGGCTACTTCGTCTCATCACTTAGCTAAAACAAATCTGTTATCTGTGAAAATCTGTTATGTAGGTATCAACGATGAAAACGGCGATAATAGCGAAGAAAATGTAATATATGGTTTTCGACGCTTGTATCGTTGACCATCTAGTGAGCGTAGCTCTGCTCGCTGCTTCAATGTATAAGCACTTCCATTATAAAATTATAGAATGTAGGTACATATTTCTACGCTTCGCTCTCATCACCGCTCTGGTCGTTTATCACAGCTCTAACATAAACGTACCCTTAAGGGGTCATTCCACTTTGATCGGCCGAACAATTAAGCTATTTTTAAAGATTTTTTCTAAGTAAATATAATATATAATGAAATAAATCTTTTGGGACTTTATTAAGCTACTCTTATATTATACCAAAAAATTAAAAAGAATTTTTTAAATTTGCCTTAATTGTTTTTTTACAGCATCAATGTGTCACCCAAAAAAATGTATAGGGTAATTGTGGGAGAGATGCCGCACTCGGAGAGACGCCGCACTATCGATATTTCAAGGATGTCGGTAATAAAACACATCATTGCCGATTTTATTTGTTTAAGGCTGTTGATTTGGGTTAGTTTGTCAAGCAAGAGCGTGTTTACTGTATTATTGTTCAAGATTTTGCTGTTTTTCGGGGTAAGCCTAGCGTACTTTGCCTGAATAGTTATACGTTGCGTCTATTTTTACTAATATAGTAGCTAAAAATTCATAATTTTTCTTGATACAACATTTGTAATACGTTAAAGGGACCATGTAGAATATTTCCTTGGCAGAATAGGTCACTTTCGACATAGCATGTGGAAATACGAAAGTGCGGCGCCTCTCCCGGGCATTTCGGATAGACGCCGCACTTTTATTTGGGATAGATGCCGCACTTTGATACTGTACTGTTTCGGAAACTAAGTCGATTTAAATGGTGTTTTTAATGTTTAAAATACCAAAAAAGTTTTTTAAAGTAGCTGACGTGGTATCTCAAGGCAAATTATTTATTTTTAAATGAATAATTTTATAATCGAAACATATTTGTGGACTATGTACTCTTTTTTCACATTTTTTTTTATTTTAATCTCAAGATGCCAACTGAATATAAAAAAAAATTCGAAAAGCAGAAATAATATCTGTTCCAACTGTACCCATTTAATTTTCAAATTTTGTAATTGTATAAAATAAAAATGTTTCATTTTACTTTGTTTTTACTATTTTTTTATATAAAAAGTTAGAATTAACAAGTTTAAATCGAAAATTAAACGTGTTTCGAAATGCGGCACCACTCCCGCATGTGCGGCGTCTCTCCTACCAAAGGATGTTTTTAGTTTCAATTTTTTTAAGGGTGACAAATATTAAAATTTTGATTTTCTTTAATGGTAGTAGAATCACAAGATGTTGAACTAATAATATGTATCTTTGGAAAACATTTTCATTGCAAAATTTAGACACGGTGACAATTTTGCGTAACGTGCGGCAACTCTCCCACAATTACCCTATACGTGGCGCAGATGACTTCTCGGCTCAGGCTTATCTGAAACAAAAAAATCGAAATAATTCTTGATCTATATGAGTGTCAATATCGCTCGTAGTTCAAATAACAATTTTTATTGGCAAGTAACAAAATGGCTCCGTTTTGAAACAAAGTTTGACAAAACACACAAAACGATATTTTATCGGGTGTTCCCCGACAAAAATCTTGTTATTTTTCGACGAAATTGTTAATTGACCTACGGACGATAGCGACACTCGTCCAGAGTAAGAATGTTTTTGATTTTTTTGTTTCAGATAAGCCTGAGCCGGGAAATCATCTGCGCCACGAACATTCCTCTTTTTTTAGATGCCATATTCACTCTACAAAAAGACATTTAAAATAAATGAAAAAATCCTTTTTAATTTTTTCTTGTATAATTTAAGAGTAGGTTAATAAATGCCAATAAGATTTAGTTCATTATATGTTGCATTTACGGAGAAAAATATCTTCAAAAATAGCTTAATTTTGCTGTGGTTCAAAGTAGAATGACCCCTTAAGTCCTTTTCGGGGTTGGTTCGTGGAACTGAGCAACATATCCAATAGTGCTCCCATGCGTTCTCTGTATTCTCCATAATGCTGTTTTCAGCTATTCAGTCTAGTAAGTGAGAGAAAAATTCGATGACCGTGTCTAGTTGAAAGCCTTTGAACTTTGCTCTTTTTGTATTTTGGATTACTTTCGCGAACATGGGCTTGGCAGAATTTTGAGTCGATTGCTTTCCGCCGTTTCGAAAGTAATTCCGCGGTGGCTCGTTACATCATGCGAAAAGAGTAGCGCTTGCGGACAGCTCGTTGCATACTGCTCTTTTTCTTAGCAATGAACAAGTGCACACCAACTTCAAAAATCAAATAAATCTTGTCCATCGCAGCGACACACGCAGAACCAGCCCTGAAAGATACTCTCGACTTCTTTATTAACGTCTCGTGTATTTGCCTTTCGTCGGGGCTGCATTTATCACAACGATGAATCAGTTTCGAATTATTTTATTTAACATTTACTTGCATCCACGACCGCCGTTATTAACTAATCCGCTCGGGCGTTCCATCGCAGCCGTTCAATCACGTTTATTGTTACAACCACTTACGGCCGTAATCGTTTTATAAGCGCGTATTAAACACACTCGTTTGTTACCAGCTTCTGACTCGCCGTTGACTGCGATCAAAGAAAATATAAGAAAAGCACGCAGAGATCCCTGTAACTGATCTGTTGATTTACAAGGCAGCATGCCTCAAATACAATCGGGATTCCTGTTCGCGCTTATCTTCGTATTATCACTGGTGAAATCTCTCGTTTAAACCCTCCCTTACCAATATCATTTATTTCGCACACTGACACCTGACGAACGCCACCGCTGATATTCAACAGCAAATTTCCAAAGTGCAGACAAAGTATTACGATACGTACTGGGCTCAAAAATAAACAAAAATATCACGGTAATAGCTCCGAAGAATGTCTCATCCAATGCTAGGGCACGTTTGATTTCAGCTAACAAGGGAGCTATTTGTTGTTGGTGCCATAATGCAGGTTTTGAAATCACCGCTTAAAAAAAATTCGGAATTTTCTTTTTCGTAGAAAACCTCGAAAACGGTGAGAGATATCGGAAAGAAGTTTAAATAAAAGTTGTATCTTTTTTTACAGCTACAAAACTGCATTGCAGTAATTATGGAATTAATGATTGGGTGGTGGGTGTATCTTGAAAAGTATGGATTTTTCGATAATTATTTTTACGCAGTTTTTTAGATATAAAAAAACGATGCAACTTTTGTTTACACTTATTTTCGATATCTCTAACCGTTCTCGAGATATTGCACGAAAAAGAAAATTCTGGAATTTTTTTCAAGGGGTTATTTCAACCCCCCAAATCGCACTATGGCACAAATAAAAATTACGTATCTCTTATGCATGACCTACACTACTTGCACACAAATTTGCATATTTTTCTGAAATTCCGGGTTGCCTAAATGCCCTTCTAAGAATCTCTGCTGACCAGAGGCGTATTCGTTACATAGTCGGTTAGATTTTGGCGAACGGGAAAACAGGCTGGCATCCAGATGCACTTTATATGCAACTCACGCATGGGGCTATTCAAATACACACAATCGAAAGTGGAAGTAATTAGTACGGCCGTTGGGAGGCTCGTCGCGGCGGAGACGTTGGCATGCCCGCTAACTCGTCGTCTTCGAGGAATTTTACCCTAGCCGATGGAGAGTTCGGCAAACAATGTCGACTATTCCTAACTTGTAGCCAGGAATTGGACGAGGCCGGGTGTGTGCTGATCACACAAGCCCCGAGTACTTGCACACGAAGTTCACGCGGGACGTTTCCTTTATGAATTCATAGCGCAGAAAAGTATACTTTGCTCTTCCGTTTCTGGTGACTCGAGACCGCGAACCGAAGCTTGTCTATCAATGGATGCAAATGGAATCCTCGAAATGTTCCTTCTTCCTCTTTATCCATTATACATTCACACACACTTGTCTTGACAACGTGAACGTCGCGATAGTCGAAATTGGGTTGGCACGAAGTTTGTAATTAAAAAAAAAATAGAGGAAGATTATCGGCATGATAGGTTTGGATCGTAATTAAATTAATTATGGACGCAGTTTGATTTGAAGGAAAGAGAAGTGAAATGTTCAAAATTGACCTAGGAGAACACAGTTGTCACTGTCTCTATTTATCCCACGTCAATTAATTAGGGGTACACCACGTTGTAGGGCTAAAAGAATGGGTAAATTTAAAATTTGTTTTCTGAGATAATTTTCAGTGAAATATCAGGATCTTTTAACATTTTAACTTTAGCGACTGGAACATAAAACTTAAAAAATTCTTTGTTAACTTGAAGAAAATCTATTTTTCTTCAAGTCAAGGAAATCTATTTTTCTTCAAGTTAACAAAGAATTTATTATTTTTTATGTTGCAATCACTTTTGGGATCGTCTAAAATAAAAAAAGCCAAGCATATTTTTAATTTTCCGAAGTACAGCTTACCTCGAATATGTTACCTTTTTTTATATGCTCCCACTTTTTTATATCGATTAAACATAGAAAAGAAATGCCATTTTCAGTACTTTCAACTTTGATCGACCGTCATTTGAATAATTTTTATCCAAAATTGTTTCGCGGTGGCCGAATTTTGGGCCGAGACTTTAGAATGTCCCCTTAAATTTCTAACCAAACGTGGCAGTAAATGCTCGTGCCACTTTTCGCCAGTTCCAAGGAATTTCCATTTTCCCCTTTTCCCGAGAAATTAGGAATTCAATCGAGTTTTATTGCATCTCCGCCAGCTAGCATTATCACAAGCAACGTTCCTTTTGCAATGTTATGACACGTCCGTCGAGTTTTCTAACGAATGTTCCCTCGATTTCGCGCGCCAGGCCTTGTTCCACTTTTTTTATATATATATATATAAATCGACGCGCATTGCGCTGTCCCGTAGACGGCGTTAATTAAAAGTCCTTAGAGGAGTTTTCCTCACGACACGTCTCATTAATACGACGTCTCGCGAATACTGATGCTCGTCATCTATCTTTTATTAAAGAGAGACGGGTGCACGGGATTTCACGTTACGCACGTAGCATAGTTATGGCAGTGATTACGCGCGCTATGAAAATAAAAGAAATCCCCTGTCGACAGTACCTGGTGACTCGCGGGGCCTCAAGGCTTCCCTCATCTCTGACTGGAATTTCGCGTTCCGATTTACGAAAACTCACCGTCCCCCTTTCTTGACTATACTTTTAAGAGGTCTTCCTATTATGACGTCTGAAAGAAATTTAATTTTTCGGGAATTGAAAAAAGAACTAAGTAATAAGTTGGTAAAAGAAATAAGTCCGTAGCTTTATTCTAGAGCCTTTGGAGACTATAAAAAAATTTAGAAGTTAAAAATATCCATTTATAACGGAACGGGAGCTTCGTGAACAGAGCCCCTTGCAAAATATTTGGCAATTGTAGTTACCCCAAACTCAAAATTGAAAAAGTTTAGAAATCTATAGACGCGTGGTTATCGTCTAAACCAGCATAATGAAAAAGTATTGAGAAACAAAGAAATGGCAACGTCTTAAAATTTTTTTCAACGATTTTAGCAAAACAAAAATTATGGTTTTGTTGACCGTAGTAATTCAATTTTGCAAATATTTCAAACGATAAAGTAATGTATACTGAGTATGCCTGATATATTTGAAGTGGATCGGACTTTTGAGTTTTTGGTAATCAAGTCTGGCATTCGGAAGGATATTCTTCTCTTCGCGATGCTCCTGTTCCTCTATAAATGGATAATTTTACTTAAATTTTTTTTATACTTTTAAAAGGTGATAGATGAAGCTACAAACGTGCAAAATGATACCTGCAATACTTGTTTCTTTTTTCAATGTCAGAAAAATTAATTTTTTTCAGCCGTCATGTCACCCTCACCTTTATTTCCGATCCATACGATCTGTGCTTGGTATTTGCAAGTGTAATTATCATTAATCTAGGAGCACTACTCGATACGTTAATGATTACACAACTGTATTCTCTGAAGTGTTATACCTAAGTATCTTCTTTGTACTTCTTCCATCTCCAGTGTATGAAGTAACGGAAGCCTGGGCAAAAGGTTTTTGCAGCAGAGGAGAGGTAGAGGTACATTCGTCTGCTAAATAAAACCACGCAGAGGGATATATTTTTCTTTAACGATATGTTGCAGGCGGCATATGCTGGTCTTCCATCAGCAACGGTCGCTGCAAGGAATTACTGTCCCAAGGAGTGACAAAGGAAAATTGTTGTGCGTCCAACGCGGCAGCGGCGACCGCGTACTCCGAGGAGGATCTCGATAGCGGAAGTCTCTTTTTCTGGAGGGTGCTCGGAGGAGGTGTGCAGTGTCGTCCTTGCAGAGGTGAGTTAACAAACTCATTGTCGACAGGCTTCCTACTATTTCCCATCACAGATTCTCTTACGGAGCGAGGAAAAGGAAAATGAAGATATTATATTGTTCTGAATCCAATTAAGCACTTCTTGTACAAATGAATAATCCAAATTTTCTTCAGACAGTTAAAAAGTAGGTTTAAAATCGATTAACCTTCCTGCTCTTTTGCGGCTATGTAGGGGAAACCGGGGCAGATTATAACAAAAAAAGGTTTCACAGTTTTTCTCGAAAGTGTTTTCCTCAATCAGGAAATAATTTGCGTGATTTACTACTTACATATGTAGTGAACTAATTACGTGAAAGTACGTGACAAAATCTTGGACACTTAGACATCTAGCTTCATCTTAAACAAATCTGAACTTTTGTTACAATGTGCCCCTGTCCGGGGTAAATTGTAACAAATCTGTTTTACTTATTTAAATACAAATATGAACACAAATAAACATTTCTAAAGAATATAAATGTAAACACAGATCATCATTAAACATTTGATATACACGAGTTAAGCAATCATTGCTTATTCATCTGATTCTATCAAAATCTTCTTCGCTATCTTTACTTCTTCCTTTATACTTTTTTTCTACTTTTGGATTCTCGATTGTTCTGTTGTTCGTCTAGAGCATCTTTTTCCGGTGTGTCAGCAAATAACTTTTGCTTTATCACCATTTGGAGCGGAGTAAGTATAGTAACATGTTACAATTTACCCCGAGGTCTAATTTTTGCGTTTCATCTCAGTAAACGAGAAATTAAACATCAAATCACTGAAATGCATACACATTATAATAAACCAATGTGTACTGATTCGTTTGCGACAAAGAAGCAAAAATTTAAACGGTTTCAAATGACGGTTAATTGAAATACAACTGCTAAGACAACATTTACTTACGTGCTCTAAATACTACAATTCTGGGCTATAACCACAAAATGAATACGTAACGCTCGTTTGTGTCACTAATACCGACGGTGCTAATATCGTCAAGCAGCTTTCGCATGCTGTGGGTTACCAGATTTGTCGTTCAAACGATTTTACTTATGTTACAATTTACCCAGTGTTACAATCTGCCTTGGTCTCCTCTACTGTTGACATATAGCTATTAAAAATGGCATTTGTTTTGACGGAAGGCTCAACATAAACCTCAAAACTATTCAATTCAGTAGAGTAAAAAAAACTGATATACGTTACGTACCTAAGTGGGGCACCGCCTCGCGGTCATTCTTTTGAATAGTGGGATGATTAATCAGCGTAGCGCAACATTGAAACATGAATTCCGCAGAACGCATTGCGTTATTGGTAAAGAATACTAATCGTCCACGTCGTATATGTTGCGTGGTTATATATATTTACATTATTTCTTGTGCTAATCGATAATTATTTCCCGATTGTTATTTGCATCGATTTCTTTTTGTACCTCACTTACATGAAAACTTTCTAATAATTTTCGACCTTTCGACAAACTTTTTGGTCTAAATACATTGGTATTTACTTATTGAAATCCAGCTTTTATTATTGCGACCATTATTTTATACCTGTAATTTCTCACGCCGGTATTTTATACCTGTAATTTCAGAGCAAATTAATTGCTGGAATCTTGCTCCAATCTTACGAGCGCAATATTTCTCTCGTAAAATTTGAGCAAGATTCCAGCAATTAATTCGCTCTGAATACGGACTTAGAAATTTTCTCTCGACGATACGGAACTTTTTCATTACGCATAATAAATTAAATATGAATGGTAGGGACACTGTCAGTAATTGGCACGTGTAACTCTTATTTGCAAATCTTTATGAGTTTGTTTATTGAGTGTTATATAGTGTTAATGAGTGTTATATAGTGTTATTGAGTGTATATGTAGTGTTAATTGAATAATTGTATTAATTATTTATATCAGATATGTCAACAAATAGAATACAGTCTTACACTGTACTTGCAATTGTAAGCCGCGAGCCTGGAAAGCTAACACCGGGCCTGGGGTTTTTCCCTAGGGCCTGGTGACCGTGTGATCGGTTTGGCGAGCCACCCTTGACTCGCCGAATACGCGGCTGAAGACGACGCGACCGTTTTATGATAGGATAGATAGAAGCGAGGACTATAATGTTTAAGCAAACTGTTAAACTGCATACAACAATAAAAGATATTTGTAAAGAACTCTGATCTGTGAAATGTAAATCCACAAACACTAAAAACTAGAAAATAGAAAAAATATATAAACAAAGTTTATGTTAAACGATTGTATTAAAAATGCGTTACAAACTAAAAAAACATTATTTTTTTGTACAACGCAGGATATTTCATAACAGAATATGAATCAACTTAATACAACATCAAGTGTCGAAATGAATTTGTTGTGAAATATCCGCTCCACAATTAGGGAGATGTAGTGGGGTTTGTCAAAACAAATCTTCGTTTTTGAATAATTTGGGTTTAATGTGTTGCACGGTAGAATTATAAGTTCGAATACGGAAGCAATTTTCCTAATCAAGGATTATAGCTGCAGCGGTAAAGTGTTCGTCTACGGTGCTACAGGTCGCGGGTTCGAATCTTCCCTGGGGTAAAGTATTTTCTAATTTATAAAAGACACACGGACGTTATGCTACTACGATTCTGCACACATTCATGTCATCGGGTCCCTCTCACGGACACATCCGGAATATATGTGTATAAAATACCGTTATTTTTTTTTGGCCCTACTGCCCGAAACCTTGTGGGACCATTGCTGTAAAATCTCAGAAATGTTGCGCGACAATTGCTGTAAAATCTTAGAAATGTTGCGCGACAATTGCTATAAAATCTCAGAAATGTTGCGCGACAATTGCTGTAAAATCTCAGAAATGTTGCGCGACAATTGCTGTAAAATCTTAGAAATGTTGCGCGACAATTGCTATAAAATCTCAGAAATGTTGCGCGGCAATTGCTGTAAAATCTCAGAAATGTTGCGCGACAATTGCTGTAAAATCTCAGAAATGTTGCGCGACAATTGCTATAAAATCTCAGAAATGTTGCGCGACAATTGCTATAAAATCTCAGAAATGTTGCGAGACAATTGCTGTAAAATCTCAGAAATGTTGCGAGACAATTGCTGTAAAATTCCGAAACAATGTTGCAGAAATATATCCTGCAATGTTGCAAAGGGGCGGACATAGCAATTTACTTGTAACTTTTCAGCAACATTCAGTGCAATATTTCAAAAATTAAACCGCAATTTAAATGAAACATTCCTGCAATAAAGTGTGCTGTAGGGGATAGGATACTTTTTATCCCGATTTTTTTAACCGAACTATACTAAATTTTGTATAATTACTCTCTACAACCCTGCAGAAAATATCATGAAATCTGGACATCCCTCCTTATTTCACCGTCTTGTCATTCCGTCAAAATCAAAGTTTTATCTCAGCAACACCGGGTACCTTAATCTAGCAATGAATGAAAGTTAAAAAATATTAGTCATGTGTTGAATAATGTTAATTCAGGTTAACGAACGAATGGACGAATAATTTTTTTAACTTTTATTCGTTATTCGAAATTTTATTTAAATAAAAATTTTGCCCATCTCTGCCTTCAAGATTACTTGAAGCAAGTAACCTAAATTGGCGTCAAGGAAGGTGGTCTCCTTTGTTATTCCATAAAATATCATATTTCTCATACATTTCTAAGAATTTAGGAATCTTCTTATTACTAAACTTATTCTTAGGGCGGTATTCACATTCGCGTCTTGAGATCAAGACCATCTCAAGCATTTGCTTAAGATGCCGCCTAGATTCATAGTTGCGTCTTGAGGTCGTGTCTTGAGCATTTGCTTGAGGAAAATCTTTTTCAAATAAGTAAATTCTTGTATGACGTCACATGTGTCAAAATAGACGGTAAAACGAGGTTATATTTTCAAGACGACGTTTTACATTTCTTGAGACCGTCTTGAGATTCCACCAGAAGAATGTCCGGAGTAGAGGGGGAACATCTACGGCAGTGGCCGTATGTGTGCGTGATGATTCCATCACCCATGTACCGTCACGTGATAGTCCCCCTCCACTCCAGAGATTCTATTCCCCGGTAACGCGTTGAAAGTTTAAACTATCAAATACTTCCGCCATTACCTGCATAAAGGACGCGAAAAATGGATTTTGTAGACTATATCGACATTAATATTGATATTAACGATATTGACGAAGATGATTATATAGCGGACAATACAGTCGTTAGAAGGTATATTCGGGACGTGCAAAATCCATTTGAATATTACGATGAAGATGAATTTAAAAGGCGATTTCGATTTAATAAGGACTCTGTATTACATGGTATTTTACCGAGAATTATTGAAGGACTGGCGAAAATAAATAATCGTGGCCTGCCGATTGCCCTGCAATTGCAACTACTTGCATGCTTACGCATGGTATATGGGCCATCACGCATGTAACAGGGTGATCCTGGAGCAACTGGACTTTTGAGAAAAAAAATGCGAAATTTCAAAATTGATCTTTGTTAAGTTTATGCTAAAAATGGGAATATTTTTCAATTTCGATTTTAAATTTTTAATTAAATTGGTACTACAAAACGTTAAAAAGCGAGAAGGGTATATATTTTTCTTTACCACCATCCCAAAATTGTCCCCCTTGATACCTGTTACATAAAAACAATATTCTTTATTCTATCGTATCGAAGTCCTGGAAGTCATCGTGAGGCACCACGGGGGTTATCATCGCCATTCCGGAGACTCTCCGATAAACTGTCCCCCGGCATCGCTATAATATAACCTCGACGGTCATACGCATCACTCACTCACGTTCGAGTATCCTACTCCGTCGTCCACCAAGGAACGAACGGAATATCCTTCATCATTGGTTGTTCTAACAGAATTATTCCGAAAGTTTCCGAACGTGAATGAGCAAATGCTTGAGTAAATGCTTTATAAAGTAAATGGATACGTCATATAAGCAATCGCTTATTCCAAGCAAATGCTTCAGATCATCTTGAGCAACGACTATGAATACCTGATGTCTTCAGGCAAACAAGATCGTCTTCTAGAAGATGATCTCAAGCATTCGCTCAAGACGCGACTGTGAATACCGCCCTTAGTCATTGTTTTACGATTACCAAACCTCACTTTTCAAAAACAATAGGCAGTGAGCTTACTTCAAGTGACTTCAACTTTACACTTGTACATACATCCACACTATTCAAGCTGTATTTCAAGGCAAAAAGAAGTTGAAAGACTACTTCGCTCATGGGCGTTCGGAGGGGATACAAAAGGGGCAGTTGCCCCCCCCCCCCTCCTAGCTTTTGAGAAAAAATCGCTTGCTTTTCAAAACTGATCTTTATTAAGCTTATACTAAAAAAAGGAATATTTTTAATTTTCGGTTTCAAATTTATAATTAAATTGGCACTACAAAATTGGTTAAAAAAGCAAGAGGGGTATCTCTTTTCGTTACCATCATCCCAAAGTTGCCCTTACCGCCCTGGAAAAAGTCTCCGGACGCCCTTGACTTCGCTTGAAACTTGAAAAAAAAACGTGAAAGGATATTTCAAGTCAAGTGAATAACTGCTCCACATTGGTAAAGTAGTTTCAAGTTATTTGAATTCAAACGTCTTGAAGTCAAGTAACTTGACTAATGTGAACGAGGCTTACTTAATGTACTTGCTTTTCTAAATAGTTTCTTACCGTTTACGTTTTACATAAATATATAAATAAATGAGCTCGTAGTCTTTTAAATACCCCGCTTAGCATGTTGCCTGTGACTGTGTTTAGCCCAACTCGAGCCTCTCGAGGCTCGCGTTTATAGGCCACCGATCTCGATTGGCGAATGCCGAAAATTCGGGAATAGGGTAAGTGTGGGTATTACCGCGGATGCCCCGATTAATGCGGATATTCTAAAACAGATCATATTTAATGTTAGAAAGTACATAATCTCTTGAAAATTTTTAATAAAATTATTTTAAACTCTATTACAGGTAATTATTAATAAATATGTACAGCAAAGTTATTATTAATTCTTTTATCGTAGTTTGAAATTCGTCAAGGCGAAACTTCGGTCGATTCCCGATATGGCGGTCATGAACACCTACTAGAGAAACATTTATATTTTTGTTATTAATAGTAATACATGTAATGTAGCATTATTGCTCGGTAGAATAAGAGTTATTTTTCCAGAAAAACAATCAATCAGTCGTCTACATTTTAGTTTTAATTTTTATTTGTCACCGCAGTATTAGGTACATTACTTTACACCATGTGCATGTATTACTGCGGACCGACCATTGCGCCACCTAAAGGTAGGATTTCCAAGACACGATTTCGCCGCGGCGGCGAAATCGCGACGGTGAATCGCGGCCCGTCTCCGCGGTGAGCAGACCTCCGGTCCCGCGTTAAAGGACCCACTGGGTTCGAGCACTTGAAAGGGTCTATTCTAAGGTCGGTATACCTGTTTCAGAAAAATCAGATTCATTATTCTTTATCGTATCTCTATGGAAATGACACCGATGGCTTCCTTACGTTTTTCCAATGAAAATCATACCAAATGTCATGTAAATCGGGCTATTTTTAACGAAGATAGCTTGAAATTATGCAAACGAATTTTTCAACTAATTTCCTTCATTATGCTCCGAATTACGTCGTTCTTGGTGTTAGTTTCATCGGCGAAACATAGCGAATCGATTGGCACCGTTTTCGCAGAGATCTGATGAGACATATGGAACTTGGATTTTTCCACTTTTAATGGTATTCCAAATCCTTCGAGGGTCGAAAGCCATAAAATTCGGTGCGGCATCACGGGAGGTTGACCTGCCTGCGTGGTGCCAGCCGGTATCTCTTTGACAGGCGTCGCTTCAGAATCACCCTGTACAATACAGTATGTACATATACATATTTAGATATAGAGTCTCGAGGACGAAATGAGACGACGATTCGAGGTCTGTGAAGTTGGCACCCCCCAATTGCGAATTTTTATATAATAATGATGGCATTCGTTTGCCGACATTTGTCCAATTTAATTATAATATATCCAAATTTAATTATAAATCACACATTGGAAACACCGTTCCTCAAAGAGGGGGGATTTACCCCTGTGAATTCGGCGGCGGAAGAGGAATCTTTTCCCTCTTTACGAAATCAAGGGGGAAAACCCCACATCTGGTGGCAAAAATATATTCTGGCTGATCGGTCAGAGCGCCTCGACAGGGTCGCGGTTTATAACCGTACTGTCCCTCGCGTTGGCGGTTAACAACGGCACGCGCAGGTCCGAAGCCATCGCCTGTACCTACTACCCACCGGAGAGCAATATACGGATTAACTCAGATTGAAGAATGCCTACAATTCTTAAAGACGGCACGACGGTCATGATTGCCCTTTTGACATAATGGCAAACAGATGTTATTGAACCATCCTTTGGGAAATATCAAATTACGGGTCAGAAACAACGAATAAATTCTCGCTGAGCTCTGAGCCCCCTATGTTCCAACGCACAATGTGCGTCAATCTCAAGAGTATAGAAAAAAGTCAACATGCCATTTTTTTCCAATTAAAATGCCGAATTATATCAAGCTACTTTATAAAAAAAGTTCTTTGTCTTTTTTTGGCGAAGATACCTTGAAAACTATCTACTACAATAGATATCTACTACAATTTTTTCTCCATATTCGCTTCGATTTAAAATTTTGCACAAAATAAAAACATACAAACTTTGACACGTGTTTACACACAGATCAGAAGTAGCCGCTATGATATTTTTCCCCTTTTTAGGTGCTCATATTATTAGTTTGCAAGAAATATATAAAGAAAACATAATCCCATAACTTTTGGATTTCAACTAGTTTCCTTATTTCTTGGGATTCTATCCCACTGTGGAAATGGATCGCGCAGCGATCTCCGCTAGACTCAGTTTGGAGCAGTCAAGGTTTTGGCCGCCGCGATTCGCCGCCCGCCAGGAGATTCCGCCATAATGGCGGAAAACAGACACTCATCCCATTGTGTTGCGTCTCGAGTAGCCTAGGTAGCTGCCGAGACAGACACACTGACAGAGCGGTTGGAAAACGCGCCTAGGAAAACGGATACACGCTTCTCCATAAGAGCGGTGCTTAGGATTCGCCGCCGCGGCGAATCGTGTCTTGGAAATCCTACCTTAACCTTTCTTCCGACCGTATTCACTTCTGTCTACGTAACCTGCAAAGGTATTAAGGTTATGTTTCGCCTGACATCAGACCGCAGTAATACATGCGCAGTAACTGGTATTTCGTTAGTAACTGGCACGCAGTAATGCATGCATGTCCGCAGTAACTCCTGCAATGACATTGATCGACAAATCTCTGTGTTTTTAAGCAACTGCGCTTATTACCCCGTCCTCAAATTTTTTTTTTGAATTATTAAGGTCCCACATTTCTTTTAAAAAAAGAAGGAGGAACTTTCAATCATTTGAACGCCGTATCGAGGGTTCTAAAGTTAATCTACCTTAAAAGTCCGCAGTAATACCCACACTTACCCTAGACGTCGCCAATGAGAGGTCGGTATACCTGTTTCGTAGCGATCGGGGGCCTCCGAAGGCGCTCCAACCATCAGATAAACATTAGTAGCGAACGCACTCGAGTCGTGTAGTAAACACCAGTGACGTCGAGTGGGCGGCTCAATGTATTTCTCCGAGCTATCATTTCCCGTTCCTTAACAGATTTTATGAACGAGAGTAGTGCAAGTTGCTTTTAACATGTTTCGAAAAATGCGCGATCGAAGTGCAGTGTCGTTGGGGATTTGATATTCGGGCGAGCCCGAAGTCTACTCGACTCGTATATTATGCTAATGTGACCACTGAAATAGCAGACAAAACTCACGAATTTTTAAATTTTCACCAATCCCCAGTGCCCATGTCGCCTTTGTCCTTTCCGTCACGTTTTATTGCGCACGGAATGACCACCAGATATAAATCAAATTAATTCGTCGTTTTATTAGCGCACCCGAGTGTTTTACAAATCTCTTCCTGTTTATTCGAATTCGAGACGCTTCGTTGTCACTTTTGCGTAACGAGCTCTTTAGTGGTAGGGCTGCTAGCTGATGCAAAGCTAGCGCGGAACAATGTACAGAGTACAGACACCTTCGAAATCCTGTAACCTGTAAAAGGAATTTTCGACTTCGATTAAAGCTTCCGAGTATGCTCACTTGGGTGTGCGATTAAAGAGCGAATGCCAATGAAATGTTTTCTGTTCCTCGACAGAAAGCTGCGCGGAAGTGAGGTGCGAGGAGGGGAAGAAGTGCGTGGTGCGCAGGGGGAGGCCAAGGTGCGTGTGCAGCCCCGAGTGTAAGGCGCCGAGGGGCGGTGGTCCGGTTTGCGGGACAGACGGGAAGAGTTACAAAAATTTGTGCAGGCTGAAGAAACGTGCTTGCAAGAAGGGAAGCCACGAGCTAGCGGTCGCCTACAACGGCCACTGCCAAAGTGAGTACCTATATACGAACAAGATTGTATCATTATCGCGACCGTGATGCGATTCGCATCGTTTAACCAACAAGGGAAGATCCCGAACCCGAAAAGTCCAAAAATTCTGAAACTTTCTGAACATTTAGGCGATTTCCTCCTGATTACAAAACAATTTTTGTTTGCTGCCTAAATTCACTCCAAGGGGTGAAATTAACCCTGGAAAATTCGGCTATTTTTCGATTTCGTGTCATAACTCATGAACTCTAAGAGATAGAAAAAAAGTTTCAAGACAAAAGTTACTTCTTTTAATTAGATCTATCATTTGGTAGAAAAATTATTTTGCAGTTCACGAGTTATAATACAAAATCGGAAAATAACCGGATTTTCAGGGGTCATTTACACCCCCTTAGAGTGAATTTGGGCAGCAAAGAATAATTATATTGTAATCAGAAGGAAATTCCCTACATATTCACAAAGTTTCAGAATTTTTTTAATTTTCGGGTTCGGGATGTTCCCTTGCAAAAGTCCCTTACTGGAAGGAATAAAAGATAATATCCTAAAACATTTTCGATCCGTCCAGGAACAAAATTTTTCGCACGGCTGCAAATTTAAGGGGGGAATCTTATTCTTTAGGCTAAAATTATAGCAAAATTTGGAATATTTTTTCAGGAAATCAGCGATTCGATTCCTCTGAAATTTGGACCATGTTTTGATGCATCTTTGAAGAAGCTGCGTTTTTTTTATATTAATTTTTAACCACAAATATAGTAGTTATGCCTGATCGACCATCACGCCGCGCAAAATTCGTCGTCCGTTGGTGTGCATATTTATCTACCAGATAATCTGAAACAGAAAAATGATAAATATCATGGACACCAGTGGACGAAGAGTTTTGCGTGATGTGATGCATAACTCCTATATTTATTAATAAAAATTAATAAGGAAAAAGCTACAACTTCTTCAAGGGTGCATAAAAACATGTTCCAAATTTGAGATGAATCGAAATGCGAGTTTGTTAAAAAAAATCCTAAATTTTGCTATGTTTTTAGCCCATAAAATAGGATTCTCCCTTAAGAACAGCAAGATTAGGCCATGCTATTAAAGTCTTAGAAGACCGTACACCTCAATTTTCTCGCGACACTTCTCCACAACTCCGTATGCTCACTCATCTCTAGCAAGTGTGCCGCTATACCTAATGCCCCCTGTATCCAGTTTTACCGCACAAGCCTTTTCTTCCGCGGCTGGGCGTTCGAACGGCACGGGTAGAGTTAACCCCGAGCGACCGTAGGGGTAAAATCGTCCTCGCCGGGTTGCCTGTTATCCCCATAAGCGGGCACGGAGGAGGTGGGCGAGGGAGGGGTGGGGCAGACGTTATCACGGGGGCGGTTTACGACTGTGCGTAATAACGTGTAAAGTGTCAAGCAGGTTCGTGCGCACGAGTCCGTTGCGGCCAAGGCCGGAGCTGCCTGTTGGACCAGAACCTGAGCCCTCACTGCGTGAGGTGCGCCCGCAGGTGCCCACAGCCGCCCCCGCAACAGCGAGCCGCCGCACGCCCCGTTTGCGGGGCCGACGGAAACACCTACAAGAGTGCCTGCCACCTGCGACTCGCCGCCTGCCGCGCAGGTCGCGCCATTCCCGTCGCCTATAAGGGCCACTGCAAACGTGAGTCTCCTTCTGCTTTCTTGCCTTTCTTCTTTCTTCGTCATTTGCTTCCTGCCCCACCCCGCACCCCCGTCCCCCTCCCACCTTTCCATAAGTTTCCACTCTTTCCGCACCTCACCCCCCTTTTGACTTTACAAGCCGTTGTCTTGCCCCGTCCGCCTCCCCGTCCGCCTCCCCGTCGCTCTCTCGCTCCCCCTTTCCGCTCCCTTCTCTAGCCACTGTTTGCCTTTTCTTGGGTTTCTCTTTGGCCCCTCTTTAGCCTCTCTTTGCATTCCCCTTGGCTGCTTTTTAGTCGGTTTTTTTCAGCGCAGCGGTGCGCAACTCGCGCCGGGCCGGGCAGCGCGCGGGGAAATCGTAAACATTGAGTGGGATGTGGTGTCGAGTCGCTGATACCGGGGGACTGTGTCCTCCGGCAGCAAAGAAAGACGTGGGGGAGGGTGATAGGGGAAGAGGAGGAAGAGGTTTCTTGAGTTGTGGTGGAGCATTGTGTTAGTGGTGTTTTAATATGTTTCTGAGCTTTCTCGCTTCGAAGATTTTCTCAAGCTCAGTTTAAAAGAATTAGATATCTTCTGCATCTTCGTGAAATGTCACTCGAAATACTATCTTGCCCCTTTCTGAAGAAATAGGAGTAATATACCGCGTGAGTATTCTGTCTGAATTACTCGAATATTAGCTGCCTTCGACAGATAGTGATCTGTATCCTCATCAGCGCCGGACTCAGGATTTAATTCTGGGAGAGCAGAGTTGAACGGATACAGATATTCTTGCAAGAAGTTTATTTAATGCATTTTTATTTAAGGGGTTACGCCACCCTGAGGCGCTCGAAAATAGACGAATTTTTTTACAGATTCTATGAGGTTGAAAATTGTTTCTTTAATTCTTATGTGTAGAGCATGTATTAGTACATATATTGTATAAATACTATACAAAAATATTAAATAATGGCCGAGTTATTTGTTGTATTTCTCCATTTTTTCTGGAGAAATTATGAAACAAATCATTATGAACTTATTACAGGCTTTATATTTAACTTTTGATACAAAAAAATTGTTATGTTAAAAATATGCATTGTAGATATCGCTATCGACTCATTTTGCTACAGCGTAGCCGCCGAAGTTGCAAAACGGTGGAGGTAATTTAAAGAAAACTATTCAACCAATCGACTTTCCCCTACACATGCAACTAGATAATTCCAAACTATTGTCAATGGACCTCTAGTATTATAAAAAGAAATTGAATACTCCAATGTTGTATAAATAGATTAAAAAAATTCCTGCGAAATCGTACTTCGTTTCCTAAGCTACAATTTCGTCAATTTTCGACTTTTCTTTGCTTTTTGAGGTCCATCGACGATAGTTTGGAATAATCTATTGGTATGTGTAAAGGCAAGTTAATTGGTTCAATAGTTTTCTCTAAATTACGCCCACCATTTTGCAAATTCGGCGACGACGCTCTAGCAAGATGCGTTGATAGCGACATCTACAATGCATATTTCTAACATAAATTTGTTTTTCGTATCGTCAAAATTTAAATATAAAGCCATACAAAATTCAAAATAATTTGCTTCATAATTTCTCCACAAAAAAATCCCCAAAATCGGCCTGTTTTGCGTGTGCCTAAAGTATAGTCTCGCCTTAATGCAAACTAAAAATTTATTTAAAAGTAAAATCCAGTTTTCTTTTTACAAAGCCCCTTCTTTGGAGGGTGCCAGGACCCCTTAGCCCCTCTCTGTGCGCCACTGATCCTCATATCGTTATTTTGTCGTATCAAGGATTAAACTGCCCTCCGAGAAAGAAACCGCGCTTTATCATGCATTTTGTGCTTTCTTTCGAAAGCACTACCTGTTGCTCCTCGTGTGAAAGCGCGATAAAACGCGGGAAAACGGTCGCACGACGCACGGTGCCCCTAGCTAGACTCGGTGGAATCGATAGAAAGAGAACCGTCTCGTGTAAAAGGAGCCAATTCTCACTAAACTGACGTGGAAAAAAAACTTGCATTCAATCATTGCATACACAGCGATCAATCGAAATTCTTCGAAATGTGAAACATTCTTTTACCGTAGGTACAGTTAATTCCTCCGCGAAACACATAGATACTATATGAATACCAAAGGAACGTGACGGCGTTTCCTTCGTCGCTCGTCCACGAGGAAAAAGAAGCACGGGCACGCGTGCAAAAGAGGCGAGCAGAAAGGGTGAAGGACGAAGACACGAGGGGAAAGAGTGAAAAGGCGGGAAGAGGGGAAGTTCAGTTGATTGGTGAGCAGTCGAGTGGCGAGACTGCTGCCGACGTCGCTGCTTTGCATCGGAATGTACCTTATTGTTGTCTGCAGGTTCGCGTAGTGCCGAATTCTTCTGACAGGTGCCATAAAGTCACCGAGCGAGCTTATGCCCAAACAGGAGTTCGCGGCGAATAGTAAAATCCCGGCCCTCGAGCGCGCGATCACCGCCGATGGCCTTTCGACCTCCTTTTACTACTGAAATCTCCTCCGTCCATTCTTCTCCATCAACAATTTCTTCCTTCCCATTCGCCCCATTAGCAAGCAAGCGAAAGGCCGACGATTGATTTGAGGAAGCAACGGGCAGCGCTCTAATACCACGATTTCCCTTAAAAAAGAAATCTGCGTCGTTATAGATGCGGTGTCTTATTCAGAACGCAGCAGCGAGCGGACTTTTTCCCAAAAACGTAGCCTCGGCGACGTTGCATTTCTGCGGACCGTTCAGGCTTTTTCACTTTGGTCCGCGGTTTTATAGCGCTTCTTCTTCCAGGAAAGAAGAATGGGATCCTTCCTTCTCGAAAAGTAAATTCTCCTCTAACGTTCTCCTTCCTGAGGCATTCTCATCCGGCTGTCCCTAGTCTCTTGATCCCTCAACCGTTGCGTTATCCTCTTTCCAGGGATAACAGATCTTGATCGTCGTGTACATATTCCGCGAACAGCATTGTACCTCCTTCGAACGCGCTCTCGTGCTCTACCTTTTCGAGCCGTACTTTTTCTCCTCGTCGTTACATAGTAGGTAATTGGTCCCTCGTTACTTTTGGTCGGTCTGCGGCGGTCTGAGGGAGGAAAGAAGCGGAGTGATTTCGCGTTGCAAAAATTTTGTTGAAATTTTTTATCAAAGTAATAACAGAGAAAGGTAATCAATAACTTTAGAAGATCAAACAGGGGATTTTAAAAGAAGAAATTGCTTTTCACAATATTAAAGATTTCTGTTGATAGACCATTTGTCAAATCCCTCGACTCGTCGACTATCTTCACAGCCCCGGCAACTGGACAACATAGGGGAGAACCTAGGCAGCTCGACATAAAGTACATTCACACCGCGCCCCACAGTCACCGTTCCGAATGCTTCGGTTCGATCCGCAGCCGCAAGTGGCATTTCTGGGGGGAAACGTGCTAAACAGACCGTCGCGGGCTTTCGCGAAAATCCGTTAATTGGCCGGGTAGCCGCGGGGCCGGCAGACAGAGGAACAAACAGCTCGGAGGGACACGAGCGAGAGCTAATAAGCCTTTTTCGCGAGTTTTTCGGCGGGGCCCGGGGCCTCGGTGTTTGCGCACCGCAGAAGGCACGATCTCTGTCGGTACGCCTCGCGACGGTGTCCGACATTGCGTGGATTCAAGAAGAAAAGGAGAGAAAGAAACAAAAGTAAGAAGAGGAGGAGTTTCGGGGGGGGGGAGGGAGGGGGAAACAAAAAAGGGGAGAAAAAGCATCGGGAGGCAATCGCAAGATCGTTCCAGGAAGTTCATCGACCGAGACGCGATCTGCCTGGCTGTGAGGGAGAACAAAAAATTATAAAAAGAGGGAAGACAGACAGAGCCGGGGGGAGGAGGAAGGGAGAGAGTTGGGAGGGGTAGGGGGAGAGGAGCGGGGATGAAGGAGGAGGAGAGAGAGAGGTGTATCGTTTTCTGCGTATTCCCTCGGAGAAGTCGTAATAAAGCCTGTAACTTTGGACATAAGATCAACGATTGCAAGAGAGGTTCGCAGTCTCTTTTCCAACATGGCGTGGCTGCACCTTCGAAAACGGTCACGCGATCCGTTCCGATCGTTTCGCCTGCTAATTACCCGGGATGTCTCGGCCCGAGACACGAACGGTTCTAAAACTTCCGTCGGGGAAACGCGACATTGTCGGGGCCATATTCATGGGAGCTTCGATCGTTTCGCGGTGTTTCTAAGTGGGGTTGACTAATTCTATGTCCTTGGGCGAATTGTAAGTTGAACCGTGTTGGGAGGATATTGTGCGTAACGTATTGGCTGCGGACGAACAGGAGCAGAGAATAGCTTATTATATAGTGGACAAATTTGAGAAGTTTTCGTCTTCTTTTTCTGTAATGTGCGTTATTAAACTGTGAGCATTAGGGTGGCTCTTATTTCCAATCAGCGATTTCTTTTGCTCTCACTCCCTAATATGGTTCAAATTTATAAAAAAAGTCCCTGAAAAAGTTTATTTGCAATCGGACAACAGGAAAGTGGGCACGATCAGGCCTTAAAGTTTAGAATTCATCAACGGTTTGAATTTGAAGAATATCTCAAAAATGGTAAATCCTATTGAAATTTTGTTTAAATAATATTAAAAGAGCATTCAATTTTCTGCAATTACTGTATATATAATTTTCTTGTGCTTCCAACCACTTTTTAGATAATAGCATTTGAATATAGAGAATAGAGACGATACGTCACGCCGTAAAAGTAGGACGCGCGAGGTGCTATATTCAAACGTTATTATCTAAAAAACGGTTGGAAGCACGAAAAAATTATACATACGGTAATTGTAGAAAATTGAATGCTCTTTTAATATCATTTGAACAAAATTTCAATAGGGTTTACCATTTTTAAGAAATTCCTCAAATTCAAAGCATTGATGAATTCTAAACTTTAAGGCCTGGTCAGCACCCTTTCCTATTGTCCCATTGCAATAATCTTTTTCAGGGACCCTTTTTTATGAAATGCAACCATATTAAAGGGTGAGAGCAAAAAAATCGAAGGTTGAAAATAAGGGCCACCCTAGTGAGCATTCACGAATTAATTAAAATTGTTCACTAGGAATTGCCATTTCTTTGCCATATAAATCACCGACTTGACATTTCTTCTAAAGCTCTTGATCAGTCCTCTGTGGTAGAGCCGGATTTACCTTTCACAGGGCCCCGGGCTGAATATTTTGTGGGCCCTCGGTTAAATGTAAAAAATAAAATGACGCTGATTTGATTTTCTTTTATCGTAATACTCGTATAATCTAAATAAGAATTTAATTTCAAAATTAACATTGAATATCAAAACTAAACATAACATTAACATATATAAACATTAAAGATACAAGTTAATAAAGATAATATAAAAAAATGCTAATTTTTCGAAGAAAATATTTAGACTGAGGGGACCCCAGCTAAACGGGGCCCTAGGCTTCAGCTTTGTTAGCCTAAGGGTAAATCCAGCACTGCTCTGTGGAATCAGGGATATATTAACTCTTCGCTTTTCTTCATCTCTGAAGCGTTGCCCCCTCGCGGGCACAGAATTTGCCATCAGAATTGGATTCAGCGCGAGCATAGCGTCGCAGACGCAAAGAGCTCGCTGCTGCGATGCGCCGACCCTTGACGCTCCACTGTTCCAGTACGTTCTGCGGGGAAACATCGATACACAGCCCCGCTTCGGAGCTGATCGCTCTCTCGATTAGCAGCTCCGCCCGGCGCACATCGCATCGCAACAATGCATAAACATTGAATCAAAAACTCGTTAAGGCAATCAGCGCGTGGAGAAGGGCGTAAAGAGGGGCGAGTGTGTAACGAGTATATAACTCGAGGCCATCGGTGGATAATCTGCAGTTTCGTCGCTGATTTACGGCGCGTGGAATGCCGGGGACGTGTCAGCGGCGTCTTTCCTGTAATATCAGGTCATTCCGTAGGTAGCGTCGCTTTTTCGACTTGCGCGTTCGTAAGTATAAACGATCCTGCGCGCTGCTTATACCGGGACGGCCGGCGGATTCCTCTGGCACGCGTTCCCCGCGAACCTTTGCACTCGCGAGGAATGATTAAAACGAGAGTTGACGAAGGTCGTTCACGCCATTTCGTGCTGAAAGAGCTTAAAGGGAGAGGAATATGTCTACGATTGCTATCTGCAACAACACACGAGAGGTACACGGGGAAGGCCCCTCAAAGGTGCACTGCTGTCAACGTCGATTTGTGACGTTCGGCAAGGGTGAAGGTGGAATATATCCACGAGAGATGGGGTGTTCCATAGGAACTTGCTGAAAGTAAACGGCTGCAATTTTTATGTACACGCACTCAAGTAAATAACTCGTGAGGTTTTGAGTAGAGAAAGGAGGGCAATTTTAAACCAGCAGGCATGCATATATAACAAATTTTTTTTTTATGGGTTTATTGCATTGATTTAAATAATGCAGACTTTAGATGGATTAGTGGTGAATGTTAGTGGCGAATTCATACAAAAATCAATTCTTTTTCGGAAACTATAAGAAACGCGTGCAATATTCTTTGTGATGCCACGTACAACTTTTTTAATTCCTGGAATTAATTCGGCCAGTGTTTTTAAATTTTCATTAGGGTAAAGTAGAATATGAGACCCACCTCTTAAAAATATCATAACTCTTGACTGAGAACACTTTTATTAAAATTCGATACACATTTTAAAAGTAGAATGTGTATTCTTTAGCAACCTACTGGAAAGTACTATAACAAAGATTTGGTTTCTTCATAATAAAATGAAAAAGAAAGTTATTCAAATACGCAGATAAAGAAATGGGTTCCTAATATCTGGCCCAGTTTGTTTTTTCCTGGAACTTATTTCTTCTTTCTGTTTTTATAAAGTCGACATATGAAATCTATTTCTTCACTACCGCAGTGTTCGTGGGCCACCACGCCCATCATAACACTTTATATGTACACTTAACCTAGCACATCTGAATAATAAAGACTGTGCTAAACAAACATCCTGTATCATAATTTTCTTTCTTAATCACTTTCATCATTCAGAAGAATTTCTTCTTCACTCTCATCAGTTGAACTTTCACGCGTCTCATAGTCGGAAACAATAACATGATAACTATTAAGTATCATCGAAATTAAGTCTTCATCATTTAACAACATTCGGATGATGGTAAAGAAAAATATACCACTCTTGCTTTTTTTAACCCAGTTTATAGTGCAGATGTAATTAAAAATTTAAACCCAAAATTTAAAAATATTCGCTTTTTTAGTATACCTAAACTTAATGAAGATCGGTTTTGAAAAATAAGCGATTTTTTCTCAAAACCAGGGGGGGGGGCAACTGCCCCTTTGGCGCCCCCTTCCGGACACTCGTGTCATTTAATAATATACAACTAGTAAGCCTTAAACTCTATTTCAAGCATTATACATCAGTAGGTATTTGTGAAAATCATTATACACTTACCACTTTAAAGGTATTTGAAATTTAATCAAACCACTTCAAAAACGTTCAAGGCGCAAAATTTGATTACAACGCCACTATGCGGACAAAACAAAAAATACACGGTTAGTTAGTATTAGTATCTCTCATATTAGTAGACGTCGCCATCTACTCATATTAGTAGGCGTTGCCATATTTGGCTACTTTACCCTAACAATTGCTCTTTATGTATCCCCATAGAGCACAGAAAATAGTCGCAGGGGTTCAAAATCCGGTGATTATGGGGGCCAATCTATGCCGCCCTGGGCAAACCCCAAGAATCCTAGACCAATGACTCGGGTGCCATCTCCAGTCATCGGTCTAAGATTCCCGTTTCAGTAACATCCTATGGAACACCCTGTAGAAAGTACAAGCTATAGCATAGACAAATGAGAAGTTACATCCTCATTGAGGAAAGAGAAGGTTCTTTCAAGCCTAGCCACCCAAACCCATACCAAATGACATAACTCATAATAACGAGCTCAACAACCTTTCCACGCGGCGGTTAGACTCCTCCGCCAGTCTAATTATCGTCCTCCTTCATCATCCTTCCGGTCGTTCTCCGTTCACGCGTTAGTCCTTCCGGCGTTGGAAGCGGTTGGGTACGCGTCATGCTCGAGCCTAACGCTATCAAGTAATCACCCAAATAACTGCAATCAATTAACAACTCATTTCACACCGCATACCTTCAGAAATGTCCCTTTCCGCGCCACTTGAGCGTGTCCCAAATTACTTCACCATATCCGCGCGAACCGCAACACAGCCGTCCAAGGGATCTCCTCGGGAGCCAAGTAGCTTCGGCCCTTCGTGGCCACCCAAACACCGAGTTTTGAACACAGCCTTGCGCGCGCAGTAGCCGCCGCGCGTGTGCATAGTTATTGCGGGATAATAGAAGAAGGAGTTCGCGCTGGCGAGTTGGCGCGGAAAAGGGTTGACACGCGCGTGCACGCGCACGTGAGCGCGCCTCTCCGAAAGAGCCTCTCGCGCGCTCGCGCTTGGACGCCGCGCGGACGTGTGTTAGGGCGTGTCCTTGTGGCGTCCTTGCCCTCCGGTCGTTCACCGTACGCACGCACGGACCCGTGAACGCGCGCGCGCGCGCGAGCACGCATGCAGCAGAACGCGCCCACGCAACGCGTGCACGTTTGGAACTCGGGACACGCGGTCTTTTACATTTACGACACTTACGGGCCCCTTCCACGCGGCTTCGACTAAAAATAACTCCCGTCTCGGGGAATTCGGCGTGCATCGATCAGCATTCGCCAGCGTCCAGCCGAAAATCCGATGGGATTTTATCGGGACGGCCTTGAAGGGCGTGGAGCCCGCGTTCTTCGGGACACCGTAGGGAAACTGGCGTGGAAAGTTTGCGGGGCATTAGAGGTGTGCTCCATTATGAGATTGTTGCAACGGCACGCTCGATGTGGGTGTGCCGGTGGCGATGAGTTTTCTCGTCGCTGCCACGCATTCCTTCCACCATCTTTGATTGGCAGAGGATTTTTTCTTTGAATTAGATTGCCAGAAGACGCTTCGGGGGATCTTTGGGGGGAGCGAGATCGTCTCTTTTGAATTGTAATGCACTTTTTTAGGAACGAATGGAATGTAGATGGCGGCGTGAGATTCTAAAATTGGCGCAAGTCAGGTTGCAGGTTTTTGTTGAAGGGGAAGAAATGGTGGCAAATACAATCGAGAGCCTGTGGAAGGATTCGACGATCCGAATTTCTCCAAACGTTTGTGATAGTCGCGTCTCTTTTGAGAGGAGTACTGAACATTCAAAGGTGGTGATCGTAATGTTCCGCGAACGTGAGTAAGCAGAATTACGGGAGAGGTTTAATCTGCTATGACGTAACTTGGTTCACGGGTTTTCTCTAGAAAAAGATATGACTAACGTACGGCATGAGTAATCTGCCGTGGGTGGAAGGTGAGAATTTAAAAAACAAACGCATTTAAATTCGCGAATTCCCTATTTTTAAGCTCTTTCAGCGGATTCAGAGAAGATCGCGAAGGATCCTCTCGAAGGTGTTCCTTTGTATTAAAATACCTCGGAAGCATAAATCAAGTTGCGCAACGATATTGAAGAAAGTCCTCTGGTGTTTTTCACAGCTCATCAAGTTGGATATTCAATTCCACCTACGAATAATTCGGGTACCTCGATGTTCAGAGTACAAATCTCACCTCAATCATATCCGCATATATCATTGAAAGTGTTTCAAATGCTCCTTACGTCACAGCCGATCATGCATACTCGGAATAATTATAGAATGCCCCGATCAAAACCAGTCGAATGCACACTATTTTCTTAAATCTCCTCGGATGCATAACTCACTCGGCAAGATCCTCTAATTACGTTGCAGGTTTCCGGCTATTTCGGTAGGGGTGTGTTTAAATCGGAGCACTAGCGGATCCGTTCGCCATCTGAACTTGTGCAAACAGAACCTTTGATCAATTTACGGATCTATCTTTGCGCGCACCGTTTGGGCTGCGACTTAGGAGATCCATAGTCCGATGTGGTTATCTTTCGCAACGGGATTAAACATACTCTTGCGTCAAAGGCGGAGTCGGTGTACCGCCGGTGGAGCCCCGTCGCCAGCGATCGATGATAATCGGAGAAACTCCAGACCCCGTCGCTGCTTGGATCTTCTCGGAGCGAGACGGAGGCCGGAGACCGTTCGATCCTCGAATTATGCAAACCGTAGACGCTTTCTAAAACAACAAACGGGCCAGGACGCCACCGTTATTTTCATCCGGCGGATCACTCGATGCCATGGAGCTCTTCCCTGATCCCAGAGACCGGCTCGCGGGGCCGGCGTTGCCGCGATGGAACGTTACGACCATCTAAATCGGGAACTCGCGAAACAACAAACTATTCTCATCCCGATTCGAACGCGGGCACGGTTATCCGCGACAATTTCGCGGAACCCGGACTAGCCCCGACGGAACAGAGAGAGCGGGTTGGAGGGGTGCGGCAGACGTTGGCTGGAGTTGTTCTCGCGAAAGTCGTTCCGGCCGGGCGACGCGAGCATCTTTGATCCCGATGGCGTCCCGGCGAACTTCGCCCCCTTTTATTCTCCAGGCGACTTCCGTGATCCAGATCTGCCGGAGATCAAAGGCGACTCTCTATCGTCGGGCGACGCGAACTGGTCCGCTCCGCGATTCTATCGTGCGGAGAGCCATTCCGCCTCCTCCACCTCCTGCTTCTTCTTCGTCTTCCTTCTCCCCGTGTTCGTTGCGACTCACCTTGTACTTCGGGGGAACAGGTGGGTCGCACGAGGTCAGACGTTTACCCGTCTGAGACGAGGGTAGAGAGGAGACCGGTAGATGCAAAGAAGGTTGAGTACCTCGCACGAGAAGGCCTCGTGGCGCGGCTGCACGAGGTATGCCATACATATATATACACCGTCTTTTTCGACTGGCCGTCGTCGGCGGGACGGAGAGGCGGCGGCGGCTGACAGGGACGACGGATACGCGAGAGGAGAGAGCGAGAGAGAGAGAGAGAGAGAGAGAGAGAGAGAAGGCGAGTGTGAGAGGGAGAGAGAAAGAGAGAGAGAGAGGAAACGTCGACGACCTGGGGAACCAGAAGGGAGCACTCGGTGCTCGCAGGGAGGAAAAAGGAGGAAGAGGAGGAACGTGCAGGGGGAGACGGTTCGGGCGAGGTGAAACGGGAGGATGAAGGTGAGAGAAGAAGAGGAGGAGAAAGAAGCGGCCGGTGGAAAAGACAGAGGGGCACGTGAACGAAAGAGAAGTAAGGTTTATCCGAGATTCCGTGCGGTCACAGAGATTCTGCAGAGGGCCTTCTACGAGCACCGGCGGAGGACGCGCGACGCACCCCGCGCGCGCTCCATCAGAAAAATATGGATCACCGTAGGAATCCTTAAATCAACGCACTTTCGAGAATCCAGCTAAATGCTGGATGGAGTTTTTGGCGCAGCAGCCACTTCTGAAATGGGACACGAGCGGCAGGATGGCATCCGGGGCCATCTGAAGTTAGGCTCCAAACGGTTGAGTACTTGCTGCGGCGTGTGAGGATTAAGGAGAGTTTATATTGTGCGATGTAAAGGGGCTTCCAGACGCTGATACATGTTGCAGTGAAACGTTGATACATGCATCGACTCCCAGGTTACAGCTTACTACGTCTGTAGATCGGTTTCCGTGTTTCAGCATCAGAAACGGAACTGGCAGCTTGGTCACCAGCTAGGTGCGTGAGCAAGATGCAAGTTTCATGAAACCTGTATCATGATGCATGTATCTTTGTTTCACTGCAACATGTATCAGCATGTGGAGGCCGAGTTTAGACACGAAGAGTTTATTTTTCAAAATTCTCTGAGAAAGTTGATTGAAAATATTCAATTGCACGTCTAACTGCACCTAGATCAATCACTTAGAGCATCCAACTTTCAGAGCAGCTGTATTTAGCAAGTTATTATTATTATTATTATTATTATTATTATTATTATTATTATCATTATTATTATTATTATTATTATTATTATTATTATTATTATTATTATTATTATTAACGGGTATGACCCTGTAAATACATTGTTACATACATGAGAAGAAATAAGAAAAACGTACGACTAGGTTGCAAGTCGTTGCACTTAATGTTGCTTACGCTTATAAATATATACATATATACAAAGTGTGCAAAGTAGTGTCACTCCTGACCGCTTTCAAGATACCTAAACACTGACGTTCTGAAGCATGTCAGAGTAACAGATGACCAATATTGGTCCTGTACCGTCTTGCATAGAAAAGAGGGCTCCGATGAAGAGCTCTGCCTGCGACATACAAATTCACGCTTCCTAGCAGGTTCGGTCACTGTATGTGGCCATTAATTAATTTGTACAGTAATACAAAATCGCTGGTGGTCCTGCGAACTTCCAGTGTCGTCATGTTCAATTGAGTTGCTATATCGGTATAGTCGTGCGACAAAAAACTCAGAGGCTTTCCCAACTGGTAAGACGCAAATCGCAAAAAAGTATTCTGAAGTTTCCAAGGAATACTACAGCATTTTCCATTTCTCCAACTCAAAAATATAATTACATCCAAGCACTTTGACACAGACCTCCTCCCACAAAAATCACTATCAGCTCCACGGCATACCTCAGCTGTTCGAAAGAAACTCAACAGATCGAAGACCCCCAGGACGTCGTGTTACCTCCCCTCTCCCCTAGTTCTCATTTCAAAAAGCCCCCCCCCCCCCTCTGGAAAGCTACGCACGCCTTTCCAATCCTCTCCTATCCGTGGTTCCAAGGCCGTTGCTTTGAAGCACGGGCAGCTACGTCTCAGGTTCCCCTGAAACTTCAACAACCTTCCCGCTGAGACGTCGAACCGCGCGGGCGCGACAGCCCTGGAGGGCCCTCTCGAAACTCGCTGTTTTTCGCGTCGAAAAGCTCCGGCGCGTTGCATCAACCTCCTTCTCGTCAGGCTAACGGCGCGCATCTCGTGGTGTCTGGTCACCCGGCAAGCATCCGCGCCAAGCTCCTCTTTTTTCGCCGGACTTGTGCAAGATCTGCCGTCCCCGTTCCTCCTTCATGGCCCCGGTGTTTTACCCACCAGCCGAATCGAAATCTCTCCCCTCGTTCCGCGCCCCCTCCCCGCCCCCGGCCTCTCCACTCCGCAGTCGGCCGAGGCGTTCGTACGGAGTTCCTTCCAACCATATTAACGTCCGCGCGTCCGCGTCCCGACATCGACATTCACCAGCGCATGCCTCCGGTTGAATACTCTGTTCCCGGGGCTTCCTCCTTCTGCCTACATCTTCCACCCTGTCTCGCCCGTCTGTGCGGTCTGCACGATGGCCAGAGGCTCGCACTTCTTTGCGTCACGCGTTGTCACGCGAACACAACGAGCGTCTAGCTGCTTCTATGCAGGAGGCGGGCATCGCGGTGCAACCCTTTGCGAAGGGGATTGAATCGTCTGGGTCTACTCAGGAGCAGTCCAGGTTGGAACAAGCGTTTTCAAGTGTTTTAACATTGGGGATTCTGGTCGGGGGTGAGATACTGTAGAGCAGACCTCTGCAACGTTTTCTCATCTTCGGCACGCATAAGTCCTTCCCGGAGTTTCACGGTATTTATTTATGAAAAGCTTTGGTGAACAAAAGCTTTTGCATTTTTTCCTCGTGGAGGCATTGCACCGCAGAACACTTAGCATCGTCCCGTGACACACGGTTGCGGAGCACTGCTGTAGAGGATTGTAGAGTAGCTAATGGTCACTATACTCGATCGCTAAAAGATTGATTACCCACCCTCTAGGCCCGCCAGAGTTCTTCATGGGAGATGCAAGAAAGAAACACAAGAGTTATTCACAAATACTTCCCGTGTTTCCGTATCTATTCCCTTATTTTATACCTGCGATTTTTTTCGCTCTCACCCTCTAATATGGTTCCATTTCATAAAAAAATTGTCCCATAAAAAGATTATTACAATCAAGCAACAGGAAAGGGTGCCTTAAAGTTTAGAATTAGTCAAAAGTTTGGATTTAATGAATGTCTCAAAAATGCTAAGCCCTATCGAAATTTTGTTCAAATAATATTAAAAGAGCATAAAATTTTCTACGATTACTGTATATATAATTTTTTCGTGCTTCCAACCATTTTTTAGATAATAACGTTTGAATATAGAGAGGTCCGCACCTCGCGCGTCCTACTTTTACGGCGTGACGTACCTATATCGTCTCTATTCTCTATATTCAAACGCTATTATCTAAAAACTGGTTGGAAGCACGAGAAAATTATATATACAGTAATTATAGGAAATTGAACGCTCTTTTAATATTATTTAAACAAAATTTCGATAGGGCTTGCCATTTTTGAGAAATTCTTAAAATTCAAAACATTGATGAATTCTAAACTTTAAGGCCTGGTGGGCACCCTTTCCTGTTGTCCGATTGCAATAAAATTTTTCAGGGGCTATTTTTTTATCAAATGGCACCGTTATACGAGATGAGAGCAAAGAAATCCCCAAAAAATTTCGACACGAATAAATAAGGGCCACAATCTTCATCCTCAGCGTCCATATGGCCCGTGTCAGCTTAACCAGCGAATTAAGCAGAAACGCCTATCCTATCGACTAGCATTGCTCGTCTTTACGAATGTACCAACGGCCGCGACACCGTCCGCTAGCGATGCAGCTCCTCGCCGCGCCCTTTCTCTTCGACCTTCCTCCGCGTCGTTCGTCCTCGTGCTGCTCAATACTGTAAACAACAGGCAGAGGGAACCTTTACCCGTATGCAAACCGTGCACGTCGGGCCGTGACTGCGTTTTACATATCGCCGTGGTAACAGGCCGATGCGAGCTGCATTCGACCGCGTCCACCGCGAAATCGCCCGAGACCCTGCCCGGCGATTTCGAAAGCCCGTGGACGTGGACGGGACCACGAACGCCGAGAGCCGTCGCGGCCTTCTTGAATATTCTGATCGGCTAACTGTACTCGCGCGCCTCCCCCTTTTCCCCGTGCGGAAAATCGGTCGCGCGCGTGGGCGTGGGGCATGGGAATTGGATTTCATAAAGATTACTCGGAGCCCTGACTGCGAGGGATATGTATAGATATGAACATTGCGAGAGATAGTCCCGACCAAGTGATTTCTGGGAGAACCGTAACGGGGTGGCAATAGTGGGAGGACACTTCAATACGCGATTCGGAATATTTTTAGATAACTTTGATGCGGAGGACTGATACTGCTGAACGTTATTATTGACAGGTCGTGTTGGTGTGCATTGCTTCGGTTGTCAGGCAGTGCGAAGTGGTCATCCCTGAAAAGGATTGTGATTGCGGGAAGCTCTGAGCAGGTTTAGTGTTTAAGGTGGAATAATGTTTGCAGATTTTGAGGAGATCGGATGATTGGAATTGTCAATGTTTGAGTGACTGTTTTACATTTCTTGGTAAACGAATTTTTGTAATAACTTAGATGTTATCTCGGTAATACGATGAAGATTGGATCTGTAATTAAGTTGGAAATATATTGTAAGATGTTGGTTGCTATTAAGACCGTGGTTTCGGTATTTGAGTCTCTTACTTAAAAACCCAAAAGAATGAAGGAAAAGGAAAAAGGGGCAGAAACGGTATGTAATTATAAAGCAGGGGAGATCGCGTTTCGCACGCACACCGCGTGTATCGTTTACTAAGTAAATAATTGCATACTAAATGGAAAGGATTTTGTTGTTTCGCCCCCGGAAATATTCTGTGTCAAGGTATTATTACTGGAGAACCTTCTTCTCTTTAATGCTTCAAATAAGTGGCATGGAAACATTTTGGCACGAAAGGTGCTTCGAAAATTGCCATACTTTTATATTTTTTGCACCCAAGCGATCCTTCGTGAATACAATGTTGGATCACCTGCATCCCAAATTTTAACTTTGTGTTCCTAGCACGAAAGAACGTCCTTTATTTTCATCCTGTTATTATTCTAAAAAATTATAATATTCATGAAAGAATATCTTTTAAAGAGGATTCTATATTCCTGAAATATAGCTTAGCATTACCACCAATATAAACTTCCAAAAATCAAATCATACTCAATACTATAATTTTCTTTCTCATCATCAACCATACCTTCAATGTCCATCCTTCTCACACAACTAAAACCATTCTTCAATCAAAAATCATAAAAAAAAGATCAATCAACAGTCCCAACTGACTAAAAGCAAATTGATCCACAATTTAATGTCCCACAATAGAAATACATTTCTGAATCCGTAAGACGCTCGAACGCTTCTGCACTTCGCGGCCCCTCATAAAATTCCATCATAACGAAGAAGCCAACCCGCTGAAGCACCGAAAGAAGATGAAAAGGCTCCGAACATGAACCCTCGCTGCGAAGGGGGGCCACGTCTCGGTTGACTTCGGTCGGCGGAATTTCGAAATTGAAGAATTCGCGGTGGACCCGACAGAGGTTGGGTCGCGCAGAGCGTTTCCTCCTTTCGGTGGAGTGGAGGCAAGACGAGAGAAGGTGGACGGAGAAGACGGCTACGGTGGAAGAGGCTGGCGGTCCACACGCGAAGGACAGGGAAGTAAATAAGTAAATAAACCGGCCGGCTTAGCGAGGAGGTGTCGCGATGCAAATAATCGTCTTTCTCGAGAGATCCGAGGCGCGAAAGTGCACGTGTCTGTAAATATGCACACGGTAATACGCGGCGTCGGAGCGCGTACGAGGCTTTTCCCAGTCCTCTCCTCCTGGCCGCCCCTCGCCATGCCGCGCGCGGATTCTTAAATATTCACGGCCCTCTCCGGACCGCGGTGCCATCTTCCCGCGGCGGCACAAGTGTTAAGTAATTTGCTTATTTCTTTTTGCTCGCCGCTAATAGCTCGTCCACACGTTGGCACGGTTTTCTCTGGCGGATCGATGCCACCCTGAACTCCTGGTGGCGAGCAGAGAATCAGCTTGACCGGTGGGGAAGATTTCGAATAAGCATGAAGACGCGACCTCTGCGTTGCCAAGCGTACTTTCAAGGGTTTCGATATAATTACTCTGAAGAGTAAATGGTACTTCTTTGGGTGAAGATCTTCGAGCTCCTTGGCTTCGTGTTTAATATCTTTATAAAAGCATTGGACATGTCAGGTTCAGTTTGTTAGAAGTGAGTGGTATTTAGTAGAACAAAAATGATCGACGTGTGTTCGAACCCATCGCTACTTTTACCAAATAGCGCCCAGCTTTGGGTACATACTTGAACAATTAGCAAAGCAACTGAGTGGGCGATAGTTTGTCAACACGATTCTTTCTTCGAGTTAGGTACTAGGGTAAACTGCACTAATGTTCGCACTGCACTAATCATTCACATTCCTTATTAAAAAGCCAAATATTAAGAAGTACAAGCTTAGAAAGTACTTTTTTACAATTTCTTATTTTTATTTCGCTACAACACTACAGAGACCAGTATATGTGACAGCGCTACACTCGTATGATGTGTGGACGTTGTTTCTGTGCTTTTGCAGTGATTCCAAAGAAACGGAGATTCGGATCGACTACTTGTCTTGAAATTTTCACAACATGTTTAAAATATATTCCTTTCTGCCCCGAACCTAAAGTAGATTCCTAGTAGAACCTCTGTTTAGTCAACATTAGAGTGTAAAAACTTTGGTTTCCGAGATAAAAAGAACAGATACCCGTGCACCTCGAAAATGGACAATTACCTATCGTAAAAATCGCCTTCTCCTAATTGCTATTTTAATAATTTTGGTTCAATTACTTTTTCCGAGGTTCAGGCCGGAATTAAGGTCGTCACCCACTAGGCCGAACGGAAGCGAAGCGCGACAGTCACGCATCGCTCATATGATAGACCATGCATCCGAGTTGAACTACACATTTTACATCTGGTAACACCACAAAGTGGGACAACGGCCTGAGTTTTAGCTGTATTCTTAAAATTTCGATAAGGGGAGGGTAAATACATTTTGTCGCTTTATAATTAAGTAGTAGATTGAAATACTGATTTACTAATTGTAAGTGTTATATGTATTTACTAGTGAATGAAATAATCTGTTTAAACAATTTAAACTTCGTTATTAACTATATATATTTTTCTATATAACTTCAAATTTTAGGGTGCCAATGATTGTACTTTTATGCCTATTTTTGTTTTTCATTGAATATTTTTAAAATAAAAGACTTAATAGGTACTCAATATTTTTTATTTGAATGAGAAATCCATAATCATGGATAATAACTGAAAATTAATACCATATAAAAACTTCACAAAAAAATATAGGCTTTCTAATTGTGATTTCCGCTTAGGGTGCCAATCATTGTATAGTTGGCCCTATAATAGTTGATACAGGGGGAATTATCCGTCGCTAGCTTGTAGATAGATTATGAAGAGCATCGATAGCTCCGGAGAACGGAAGTGAATAATGCCACACAGGGCTGAAATCCAATTCTGCCCAAGGGGGAGGGAGGGTGAAAGGGACGTGATACAGCGCTCTGCTGTAGGTGTTGCTACTCTTCTCCGCCTCAACGATGTTGCGGCGGTACTTTGCGTGCCAATAACACGCTGCACCGTGTTTCTTTTGCAACAATGTTAGTTGGCGAGCTGCGAGGCGTTTCTTGGCGAAAGAGCCAGCAGATGATGTGGAATTTTATTTCTCCTTCATTAAGATCCTCGTAGGTCTTGGGAACTTCTGGGCTCTTTCTGACTAGATCTTATCCTCCATCTAGTACAGTAATAATCATTTTCGTACTATTCCTCATGAAAATTTTCGTGCAACTTTAAAGATGAAAGGTGGAATTCTTTACTATCCATTAGTTCAAAAGAAGATATGTAATATTAGGGTGGCCCTTATTTATACGCGTCCATTTTTTTTGTATTTCTTTGCTCTCACCCCCTAGAACTGTGGCACTTGATAAAAAAATAGTCCCTGGAAAAGTTCATTCCAACCGGACAACAGGAAAGGGTGCCGACCAGGCCTTAAAGTTTAGAACTCATCAATGGTTTGAATTTGAAGAATTTCTCAAAAATGGTAAGCCCGATCGAAATTTTGTTCAAATAATATTAAAAGAGCATACAATTTCCTACAATTACAGTATATATAATTTTCTTGTACTTCCAACCAGTTTTTAGATAATAGCATTTGAATATAGAGAAATCGACGCTACGCACGTATAGAATATACGTCACACCATACAGGTGGGACACGCGAGGTGCGGACCTCTCCATATTCAAACGTTATTATCTAACAAATGATTGGAAACACGAAGAAATTTCATATACAGTAATTGTAGAAAATTGAATGCTCTTTTAATATTATTTGAACAAAATTGCGATAGGGCTTACTATTTTTGAGAAATTCTTCAAATTCAAATCATTGACGAATTCTAAAAGTTGAGGCCTGCTCGGCACCCTTTCCTGATGTCCGATTACAATTATCTTTTTTAGGAACTATTTTTTTATAAAATGGAACCATATTAGGGGGTGAGAGCCAAATAAATCGTGGGTTGACAATAAGGGCCACCATGATATGATATATTCTGTTTTTTTTTAGAAATATAGAGTCGAACGGTACAGTAGAATTTACGAAACATCCATCAGAAGAATCCTCTCAAAAGAATCGCTGCACAACGCAATTCGCTCGCAGGGGTGGCATTCTCAAGTTCCTCCGGATAACGTTTAAACACGTCGATTGTGTAACTCGTATGCCCGAGCTGCCGCACGAAAGTAAACATAACGTTATAACGAACAAAGAAGGACGATCTTATCCCGGATCGTTAATTACAGGACTAAAAACTGGTTCCTGCTGACGCGTCCATTTAATGCCGTTGCTAATTAATTATATCGGATCCTTAAGACTCTAGCCGTGGATCCGAACAACGGTTCTATCCGTCGCTTTGTTGCGACTGGTAAAACGAGTTCCGAAAAGGATGCTGCCTGAGCCTCGCCATGTTTCCTTTACATCATCAATAACGTCGTCTCATTAATTACAATCGACGCGCAATGTCTGTACAGAGTGTCTCGATATACGCGAAAACACTCGATTTATCACCCCTCTCTGGATTCGCAATCCTAAGTACTGGTAGTATAAAAGAATCGTAAATTATTCGGGAACACGACGGTGACGCTTAATCGAAGAGAATATTCACGTTGCTTATCGCGAGATATCTTCGTAACCATTCGGTGTCTAGGTAAATGTCTGTATCTGGGTGAAATATGTATATCGCGATTCTGTATCTACTTACGAGGTTTCTTTCAAATGGGAGCGTAACATTTTATGTGATTCGCTTGTCAGAGTGATTTGTTCTAATATTGACCGCAACACAAATATTAAGACTAATCTGAACTTGTACAAGATTCTTTTAGATGTCAGACATTCGTCGCGAATTCTCAGCTAATTGCAAGTGGAATTCTATTATTTGGGATCCACGTGTGCAAGGGGCGGATTTGAAAATTTGGCGCCCCTAGGCTAAGAAGCGCCTGCCGCCCATTCTGCGAAACATCATTAAATGTTTTAATTGTAAAGCGTTGAGAGAATTTTAAAATTGACTCAATATGACAACTCACTTATGAGTTATAGCTAATTTGCTGCACGTTGAAATTTGTTTCAATATCACCCTTCACTTTCGGTGTTAGGGAAAATAGATAGACATTTTATTCTAGAGCTGTCTATTTTTTATTAATAAATAAAATGTTACGGTCAAAAATATTTTGCTATTTTCCTCAAGTTCTTATTTACCCTACATACCTACATATGAATTCGAGTTCCCCTTCCTTTTTTCGGTATCCCGCCAGATTTATCTGGGCCCACGCAAAAGAAGGATGTGGATTCTTCGCAAAAAGACGGAAGAATTTACGTTGCGAAGCGTTAAAGCAGGAAGAACTCGTTTTTAGTTCTCGAAGCGTTTGGCAGAGCACGATTTTAACCCTCGAGCAAGCGCACTTGCTGTTTTAAATCATACGGGCTGAAGCCCGTGGGCGTGCGAAATGCATTATCGTAAATTGCGCTTAATTTATGGGGAAAAGTAAATAAATCCTGCGAAAAGAATCCGTTCGGTAAAGGTTTATCACTGGCTCGTTATTCCAACGGTTTCATGTTTATCATTGTTTGTCACCAACAGCCAACAATGCTTCCACTTTCCTCTCCCGCCGCTCTCTTTTACTCGCCGTCGTGATTAAGGTACAATCGCGATTGCCTGCTATTTATAACCCGTTAAAAATGCGCCGAGTAGAAAAACATTAAGGAAATCGGGATTGACACCGACATTGTGAGTCGAATAACTTCGGTGCGTTCGTTCGTTATACCGTGGCGCTCGTCCAAGTGTTCATAATTAGCCGATCGTGTTAAATATTCAACAGAGAGAATTTTCGACACGGCGCGATCTTGTAGAACGGAATATCCAAGGTGGAAGATAAAAGAACCAACGCATACCTTCGTCTTACGTGAAAATTTATTCCAAAGAATTTCTTTCACCGATATTTCTTTTTTTTCTGGAAAAAGAAGAAAACACAAAAAAATAGCTTTCTATAATCTTTCACAGCTTTCACAATCTCCGTGCCGTCTTCAAAATTGCTAGCACATCGTTGAGACCTTCTTTCCACAGTTTGCACAAAACTTTGTTAGCAATGGGGCATTTTTCGAGAGGGACCACGCGATACAAAATATTTGGAAGCTCTTCACCGTAGCGCTTTATTCTCGCGAAATCCCTCACCGTCGTTGATCGTCTCGCGCGAAATACGTTTTATTATGCGGAATAAATAAACGCCGGGCTTAAGACAATGCAACAGTTGAGAGACGAGGCGTAATTCTCTTTAACGAGCACGTGCCTTGCGAGCATATGCTTGTTCGTAAACCACAGTGCTCGTAGTACGTGTACGTGATGGCCTGGTGCATTCCTTCTCGCGTTGACCCTCGTCACACATATGAATCATAAATCATAACCACGTTGCGCCGCGGATTTGCAAACAGGACACATTCGGCCGACTACGCCTCTTCCTCGCTGTTCGGTAATTTATGACTCCATTGAAGCGTCGACCACGAGGAGCGGTAACGTGTACTTAGTAGATCGACGTGATGCGTTTGACAAAGTCGCGGGCACCAGGAGCTAACTAGCGCAAACTACGAGGGCACTTATAAGGGGAAACGGAGAGAGCGCTGTGCGGGAATCACTTCTATATCCCCCATTCACCCCCGGGGTCATGTAACCAGCCCCTAATATCGTTATTGTGAATATGGAGAGGCGAATTACTGGCTACGCTTCTGCTTTTGCAATATAGTTGTCGCGCGGTTGCGCTATTCTGCTTAGATAGATCTAGCCTCGATTGCTTGCCCACGATTCGTTTTAGATCGTTATTCAGCCAATTACCGAGGCGCGTTTCTCATCTTTCCGAGAAGCTTGATGAACTGGCACAAATCGCTCGATAAATTGGTCCTTTAACGATGGAAACGTTTGTCTTTTATGAGTAACAATCTTTTGGAAAATGCGGGGAGAATCGTAAGAAAAATAATGCCTGAGTGGCTTTATTATTACAAATCGTCGAATAATATAATGGAGTAAGGGAACAAATGTGATTTTAACGAACGAACTCGTAGTCTGTTAAATAAATATTCTTACTATAGTGCCAGTAAATCGGCTGCTAATATATTTAGCCCAATTCGGATCTATCGAGATTCGCTTTTATAGGTCGCCGATTTATAAAAAAAATCGGGAACCTTTAAAAAGTGAAATCACTGCTTGAAAAAAATGCAGATTTTTCTTGTTCGTGGAATATTTCGAAAAGAAGCTTAAACAAACCCATACAGCGCACTCCCGTTGCAGCATAGTTGCAGTGCAAGATTGCAACGATTCACGCAACGTTGCCGCAACTGTGCAGCAATAATTCTATGTCCGCCTGCTGCAAAGTTGCACAGCAACTTTGTGGCAACGAAAAACTGTTAAAAAAAAATAATAAAAGTTATCGGTTACGACAGATTTGAACTCCGGACCGCCCGCATGACAATCTGACGCGCTACCGTTGTGGCCACGGATATAGGGTACTGTAGATGGTATATATATTGATTACTCCGTACGTTAAAAACTTTTATACTACATGAGTACTACGACCCCCATATATTGTCGTTCCAAAAGCACTGTGCGCCGTGCTCGCCTTCACGGAAACATCAGCTTGGCACGTGCCACCAGTAAAGTAGATTCTGACTTATGCTTGGAACTGATTAAATGGTTGCCTTCTCCGACATATATTTTATATTTTAGTTCATTATACAGGATGTCCGCGGGAACAGTAAACACCTGGATATTTCCTAACGTATTGGAGATATAAAAGAAATTGTTTACATGAAATTGCATGGTTGGAGGGGGCAAATTTACTACGGAACTCTTTTTTTTTAACAGATCACTTGATAGTGCGTTTCAAGACGAATTCAATAAAGTATAATGTATACACTTTATTTCAGCCGGTTTTGGAGATATTTTGTTTTAAAATTTGCTAACGCCGCAAAGTTGCGACAAAGTTGCGGCAAAGCTGCGGCGAAGTTGCTGCATAGTTGCGGCAAAGTTGCTGCATAGTTGCTGCATAGTTGCGGCATAGTTGCAGCATAGTTGCGGCAAAGTTGCAGTGCATTATTGCAACGCAACTATGCAGCAACTATGCAGAAACAATTCTGTGTCCGCCCCGTTCAATGTTGCACGGCAACGTCGCAGCAACCATACATCGACATTGCGCTGCAACCATGCAACATCGCAAGATTACTGCAACCATCCTGCAACTTTGCCGCAACGAAGTGTGCTGTATGGGAAGTTGTATCCTTTTTTGTACCTACAAAACTGCGTAAAAATAATTATCGAAAGATCCATACTTTTCAAGTTGCCCCAACACTAATCCTTAATTAGATCTGAATTACTTTTACCTCGGCTTGTAGATATAAAAAAAATGTAACTTTTGTTTAAACCTCTTTTCGATATCTCTCACCATTCTCGAGATATTCCACGAAAAAGAAGAGATGATTTCACCCCCTAAAACCGCACTATGTCAGCAACAAAAAATAGGTTTGTGTTATGGATGAACTGCTTTACTTGCACACAAAGTTGCATAATTTTCTGAATTTTCGGGTTGCTTAACTTCCCTGGTCAGTCTCATGAACACGTGAACATTGCGTTAAGTGTATGCGATTTTACCGTCACGAAAGGGAAAACTTCGAAGTGCGTTGTCTCGTGATTCTGCAAAATTCCAAGGCAGGGCTAGTGTTGGTGTTTGGGAATGAAACAGTGGTTTCGTTGTGCTACTAACTATTGAAAAAAGTAGAGGATGTCAGCGAGATAAGGTATTAGAGTATCAAAGATTTTCCGCGTCCTTAGAAATAAATAAACGTGACAGTTCTCCATCATTTTTCATACTCTTAACGCGCTGCTTCCTTTGATCACTTCGAATCGCATTGAATACCAAGAGTCTCAATAATTCAGGCATTTTATGCAGAAAGGACATTCTTTCTTCACGTTCGGAAAAAGCTTGAAAGTGACGATCTATTTCCAGAAGCGCAAGTCTCGATAATCTATAAAGAGGCGGAAGAAAGCTCAAGTATCGGCGAGTGCACTCGATAAACTGCGTCGCCCGTGCTCCTTTCTACGTACGCAGCGTTGCGTAATATAGTTATCGCGAATCATTCGTCTTGAATGTCGTAAGCAACGGATTACTGCAATTTATCGTATCATTCGACACGTAATGGCTAAGAAACGGACCGTAATGTTATGCAACGCTGCGCGCAAGGGTCATTGGTCATTCAACCTCGTGTAGCATTGACATAATGTAACTACTGATTAGACCACAGATGAAACACAGGAACTGACACGATTACCTTGGTATCAACTTGCGATCTACTCGAAATCCAAAGCATTTTTCAATGAATGTCAGACTTGCCATTTCTCGATGCCAAAAAAGAACCTCCTGTACATTACCTTTTAAAAGTGTAGAAATTTTTACCATCGAACACTTGGTTTCCTTTCAATGGCCGGATCGAAACAGTTGGATTGGAATTCAATCGATCGCTTTGTTGGTTCGAAGCGAGCCGATGTTTGCTTTCGATACGTTCCAGTGGCATTCTTCTAACAAAGATGTGTCGTTGTATTCTCATTAGTGTAATGCTCTCCGTACTACGACTTGCGTAATGTCCCTTAATAAATTCAATTGCTGCTGGCTAAGCAGATGTCTCTCAATGTGTAACTATGTAACGCCGGGCCGGGGGTATCATGCAGCGAGATCCAAGCGACGAGAGTGGGCCTCCGTATGTAAAAAGCACGCACGTAGACGTCTAAGCGTCGTCTCTAACAACAAGGATCGCATTACGGAGCGTGAATCAGTTAATATTAATCTAGCGCAGCCACGTGGTGCGGCCACATAGACAACAACCACAGCCACGGGTGATACGATGATTGCCCCGATCCATGGTTCACGCGCGGTGCTAGGAGCCCTAGAGCAGCCGGACGCTACGTGCCGGCCCCGCCAGTTTGATAATAGAGCGTCTAGCCTGGAGGGAAATAGAGTTTTGGCAATATTTCATCACGGGAGCGTGCGAGATCGCTGTGGATGTTATATACCATAGGTATCAAGGGAATGGAAAGTATAGGGATGTATTGTTGTTCTTTATTTTCGGAAATAGGGGAGGATTTTATGATAATTGGAAAAAAGAGCAGAATAAAGCTTCTCACGTGATATTATTGGTAATTCTAGAAATTATGTCATCGCGTTAAGGAGGGTGGAAAAGTATGGAAATTCTCATCTCCATTGATCCGGATATTTTGAATTTTAATGTTTCCTTTGGGATACTTTGGATTTTAATGTTTCCTTCGGGATATTTTGAATTTTAATGCTTCCTTCGGGATATTCTGAAGTTTAATATTTCCTGCGAGATATTTTGATCTTTATATTTTAAAGTTTAATATTTTCTTCAGGATACTCTGAAGTTTAATATTTCCTTCGGGATGTTTTGATCTGGATATTTGGAAGTTTAATATTTCCTTCAGGATACTTTGAATTTTAATGTTTCCTTTGGGATACTTTGAATTTTAATGCTTCCTTTGGGATACTTTGAATTTTAATGCTTCCTTGGGGATGTTTCGAATTTTAATGTTTCCTTCGGGATACAGTGGTCCCCGGATTATCGAGAAAGATTCGGGTCTGGGGATTCTCCATAAAGCGGGGCAGGGGAAGTAGTTTGCGCCTAATAAACCGACCCTTGTCAGGACCCTCGCCCGAACCTTTAGACAAGGAGAGTGAACGACGTAAACCGAGAGTGAGTGAAATACCGCACCCGTGGGAGACCCTCGGTCTACGGCGAATTGAGATTCAGTATTGAATATGAAAATTTTCATATTACTGATTACACTTTGATGGGAGTACTACTGAAGGGGGTAGTAAGTATTAGACACTAGGTTTCTACACCACACTCCTTTTAATAAAATACGTAGATGAAAGTACAGTAGTTTAAACAAATAATCAAGTTCGGATTCTACCGGCAAAACTATATTTTCCGCACGACGAGTGACCGTACCTCTAAAGGTTTGTACGAGACAGTGAGAGTGCGCGTCACCTCTGGAGGGCTATTTATACAGCCCTCTCAGAGGGACGCGTCTCCCAAGCGACGCCGAAAACGCGCGGCAAATTTTGGCGCGAAGACGCGCCCGCACGCTGAAAACCCCTTACCTGGCCAATACTGACTCACCCAGGCCAACAGGGAAAAACCCAAGCGTCGCTGCAAAGAACGGTACATCTCGCCCCTTCAAGGAGAAAGCGAGCCAGCGCGCAAGCCGCTACACTACCAATGGATTGGGGAGCTTATGTCGACGAAAATGAGTCTAAACACGAAACAATTCGGTCAATTTTTTATTATGATAACACAATTAGATTCCAGTTCCCCGGTTTAAGGGAAAAGCACGCTTCTGGTGATTAACTCACAATTATCTAAGTAATTTGTCAATTCTTGTAGTATTTGCAGGTTCGATTGGAAGATTGTCCGTCATATGTGTCTTTCCTTGGATATTGAATAACATTTGATACTGTAAAAACATTAATATTATTTGTTAGTGGAATAAAGAGATCGGAATATCATACATTTTAAAAACGATTAGATACATACTTTTTTGGTATTATTAACGTAGATTCTTGTTGTGTTTGTATGTATGTATGTACATAGTGTGTAATGTAGTGACATTCACTAAAAATGAACCGAATTTCTCCATATTTGAACTCATTTTGATTGGGAAATCCTAAAAAATCCATTGGTAATACTTTCATGAACTTTTATCAAAAACATGAACATTTTATTTTTCTTTACTGGGTATTTTACCTAGCCCAGCGATTTTATTGCTCTCGGCAGTCAACGGGCGGTCTACCTGGGACCGAAGGCCCTCGCTCGCACCGAGGAAGCAAAACTGTGGGGTGGGTAGGTCTTTCCCGATGATCCGGGGAAAAAAGTTTGTCAATAATCCGGGGACCACTGTATCTTGATCGAGATATTTTGAAGTTTAATGTTTCCTTCGGAATATTTTGATCTGGATATTTTGAAGTTTAATGTTTCCTTCGGGATATTTTGAACTGTAATGTCTTCTTTGGGATATTTTGAATTTTAATGCTTCCTTCGGAATATTTTGAATTTTAATGCCTTCATCGGGATATTGTGAATTTTAATATTTCCTTCGGAATATTTTGCTCTAGATATTTTCAATTTTAATGTTTCCTTCGGTAAAGAAATATCCTATAATTCATTTGGAGAAAAGCTGTGTTCAGATCTCCTCTCACATATATCTCAATTTCTCAATTTCCTCGTCAACCTGTGCTTTACTTCTAATCTTCTCTCGAGGATCTTTCACGCCATAGATACTTTGTACCCTTGCTTCCACGCAGTCTTCCTGGAAGCGACGAAAATATCACGTGCTCGAAATTCCACCCTGCTACGGCACGATTATTTATCGTCTACACGCGGACAGCCGATGCACGAATTGCGTAACGTTTCATCGGGTCGCGTACGCGTCGGCGACTGGCAGAATGAAAAATGAGCAATACATTTGCAGGATCCCCCCGCCGTGAGAAGTGGGCCATTGACCCAAGTAGGTGTAACGATATATTATTGCGGTAATCGTGTCTGCGAAACGAGTCACCGCACGGAGCTGCCCGGCTGGACGAGGATAGAGCGTGTCTAATTCGACGATTGAACCTGTCTCTCGTTTCTGCCTCGTCACAACAGCCTTCTACTACTAGCCAGACCCCCTTTCAATATCATTCGTTATTATATAACATATACACGTGTTCCTTCCCGACGGTTCACGCTCGGTCTTCCGCGACGAGGCTAATTCATTCAGGCTTTCAGCAGTGCCTGGTCGCACGACCGTGAGTCCGCGTTTCTTTCCTTGCCTCGCGGCACTTCAATGGGTGGATCGATTATTCGATGGAATATTGACAGTGCCTACTTGTCGATCGCTCGCGTCTCTTCAAATATAGAGCCACTTATTTTATTAATCGATCCGACGCGACGCCAAAAAGTACAACGGATCTGGCTTCGACAGAGGTGCGTAGACTCTTACGTACGAGAAGTATCTTTCCTATTCACGAGGAATTATGAGAAGGGATGAGGATAGGCGAATTTTAATTCTATTTTTAGATGCCGGATTGTACATATCTCTGGCTAGGTGGATAATATGAAATTGGGTTGAATTTGTGATTTCTTAGACGGGGATTATTTATTAGGGTAAACGAAAAATTCTAATAATGAAAAGAAACTTGCCTTTAGTTATTAGTGATAAAGATTAAGCCCGTGAAAGCTAGATTCTGTGGACAAAAAAAATTCCACAGGAACAGATATTTTTTTAAACGAAACATATAAGTTCTAACAGAATTTTTTTTAAAGGGTTCGAGAACTTTTTCGATCCCCGGTTTAAACTAAGCTTTTTGTTGCTTTCTGGGACGCACGAGAATCGAATCGGAACGCTAGAGATCTGGACAGTGAACATGTTAAGACTATAAAAGAAATTACCACATACAACACTTACAACACTTTGTCAACATTTCAATAACGCGTCCGTACACATACATATGTATTCATATCCATACATATTTTAATATGGCGGAAATTGGGAATGCGCAGTAGAAGACGAAAATGAGCTGCCGGTCGAGCACACCTTATGTCCTTACATCATGGTATATACAATATATGTATAATATACCGTCACTCTCCTTCATCGTAGCAGCTTCCTTCAGTTGTTGGCTAGCAATCAGATAGGAAACGCGCCTAAGAAATTTAACGAGTAAGTTTCTTTTAAACAATCAGTGCCATTGTACGATAAAATAAAATTCATAAGATCAATAAGAATAATAATTCAGATTTTGACAGTTTAAATACCACATTATAAAAGGCAACCATAGCCAACTATTAGAAGTCATGAATAATAAAAAAAATTAAGCCCCCATATTTCATTCCACCTTATTATTTATAAGTGTAATCAGGCAAAGGGGAAGTATTGTTGCGTCGCGGAATATTCTGAAACTCCTCGTTAGGCATTATTAATGTTTTTATTACAAACACAGTAACGCAGTATAATTCTTTACAACAACTATGACTCTACAATATAACAGATAATATTTGGTACAACAATCTTGGCACGTCTGTCATCGTTTTTGGCTAGTCCAAGACTGACAGGAAATCAATCACGACTTCAGTCTGTCTTTTCCGGTTGTCTTCTCAAGTTCTCACTTCAGATGCGAGCACCAGCCATAAATACCGCTACAGACGGTGCTCGCAACAGTATGATAGCTATTTTCCCATGAAATTTCTTCAAAGGGGCCGTACGTTTTCTTAATACATGCTGGGGATATTTGAAAGCTGAGGGGGCACTTATGGCGCATTCGCGTGCTATTTCATTACATGAGTGACAGGATACATGATACGAAAGATCTAGGAAAAGCAATATCGCAGAGGTAATCTTTACCGTTCATTTACATGCGATTGCCTCTTACACATTATGTAAAGCTACCCAGTATGTGTGTGCATACTTTGTACCACAATATTGAATTACTTTATCCTATGATTGTATCATCTAAAAAATTACTTTTTCCTAACAAATCGCAGTAAAAGTTACTATATCATAAATCAATCCCTATTTAAATACTGAGAGAGAGAGAGAGAGAGAGAGAGCAAGCAACACCACCTACCACAATTTAACCCGAGGATCCACCAAAAGCTAATCTAAGCTGTGCTATGTTTCTTTATGTTTTATAAAAATATGCTACGCATACCAAAACACAGTTTAGCTTAGATTCCACGTGAATCACCGGCTTCGAACACCCTTCCTCGAAGCTACCTATCATCACCCAACTTCAATCTCTTGCAAAATCGCGAAGCAACCAAAATTACCCCATACCTCGATGAAATCCAATTACACAGATCAAGGTGAAACAATTAAGAAACCTATCCCCATTCGATTACGAAAAGAGCAACTCTTTTGCCGCCCTATCGCGATTGAAATTAAGCGAATGTAACGCGAACTGGATAGCTTCCAAGAGCAAAGAGCGGCTAAAAGAGGCGTTCCGAAGCCGATGGAGCGTATCGTAAACGGTACGTCAGCGTGAAACTGTGAAGAAACAAGCCCTAACCACGCGGTGTCGCTGTGTTTTTTTTATTTATAGAGAACGCAGACTGTACCACGATTCGTTGTCGCGAGGGGCAGACGTGTCTGTCGGAGATGAAGTCGGGCCGACCACGTTGCGTGACCTGTACCTATCGTTGTCCTCGGAAGCGGGAGCGAGTCCGGAACCGGACACACCGTGATCGAGATCCATCGGCGACCATGTTGTGCGCCACTAACAATATCACCTATCCCAGTTGGTGTCACATCGTCAAGGACGCCTGCGTTACCGGCTTCGTCCTCGAGACGCGACACGCCGGCCCCTGCAACGCCTACGACACCTCTCCTCTTTACATCGGTAAGTTCTCGGCACGCGATTATGATAGATAACGTACGCGCTGATGAAAAAAAAATACCGCTCCGACTGCCGCGAGCGCGCGATGGAAAGTTACCCGGCATTGCGCGCTCGGCATGTATAATACTTACTTCCGTGAACGCTTGTACTGTATTAAGTCCAGGGGCAGATTCGGAGACTTGGCCTCCCCTAGGCTAGGGATCGGTGACTCGCGACTTAAGGGGTCATTCTGGTTAGATGGTTTGAAAAACATTTTTGGAAAGTACATATTCTCAAAAATGCACTGTTAAATTTTAATGGAAAAATTCCAATTATTTTAGCTTCTACGTAAGCATTTTGTAGGGAGCGCAGAGGCTCGGCCTCTATAGATGAAAACTTTAAACCGTTACACCGTTTAACCGTCTAAAAACGGGAGAGTTTCGGATATGTATCCATAACTTCCGAAAAACAATAGTTTTTTAACTGAAACTTTTTTTTTAAGTAGTTCATTATACTATATAAAAATAGTAAAAAAACGGGAAATCTGCATCAAGCCGTTGACTTCTAAAAAAATTCACAAAGTGTACAAATTTTCCGAGGGTAATCCCCTTAAGGAGTTATACGTAGACAGGATGCCGAAATAAAGTGACTATTTGAGAATTTTTTTAAAAAAGTGTAAGCATATATTGGTATAGAACTTTTTGTATTTGAAAGAGTAACATTTGAGGAACATTCAGTAATATTTTCGTGTAAAAGTATTCATTTGTAGGAAAGTTACAACCGATATCCGATAAGCATTTTTTGAAAAGTAGTTTTGTGGTGACCACTGCCATTCGGAATCAGGTTATCTAAAATCAAAATACCAAAATGATTTCATTAGTATATTAGTTTATCCTTTGATTAATCGATGAAATTTTTGAATTATTAAGTTAAAGTAAAATGGCAGCTGTTTAAATTTAAGATTCCGATTTTTGCAAAAAAAGAGCGGCCGTTTTTCGTTCACAAAATCGAATGTATATATTAAAAAAAGAAATCCTTCGATCAACCACTAGATTTTTATATCTAAAATAAGTCCACAAAATTTCAGAAAGATTGGTGCAGTAGTGTTTGAGATATCCTTGCTCACCGTTTTCAGAAAGGCTTCTTGGATGTCGTTAGATTTTTATTATAAACGTAAATTTTTGTCTACAAAAAAATTACCAAGTGTTCTTTAAATGTTGCTCTTTTAAGTGCAAAAAGTTCTATAAAAATATATGCTTCCGCTTTTTAAAAACAAAAAACCTTACAATTATTCGCCTCTTTTCGGCCTCCTGACTAGGTATAACCCCTTAAGACGAGTAGCCAGTCGAACAATCGATTTTTTATTCCATTTTCCGAAAGTACTAGGGTAAGTGTGGGTATTACTGCGGATGCCCCGATTACTGCGGATATTCTAAAACAGATCATATTTAATGTTAGAAAGTACATAATCTCTTGAAAATTTTTAATAAAATTATTTTAAACTCTATTACAGGTAATTATTAATAAATATGTACAGCAAAGTTATTATTAATTCTTTTATCGTAGTTAGAAATTCGTCAAGGCGAAACTTCGGTCGATTCCCGATATGGCGGTCATGAACACCTACTAGAAAAACATTTATATTTTTGTTATTAATAGTAATACATGTAATGTAGCATTATTGCTCGGTAGAATAAGAGTTATTTTTCCAGAAAAACAATCAATCAGTCGTCTACATTTTAGTTTTAATTTTTATTTGTCACCGCAGTATTAGGTGCAGTACTTTACACCATGTGCATGTATTACTGCGGACCGACCATTGCGCCACCTAACCTTTCTTCCGACCGTATTCACTTCTGTCTACGTAACCTGCAAAGGTATTAAGGTTATGTTTCGCCTGACATCAGACCGCAGTAATACATGCGCAGTAACTGATGTTTCGTTAGTAACTGGCACGCAGTAATACATGCATGTCCGCAGTAACTCATGCAATGACATTGATCGACAAATCTCTGTGTTTTTAATTAACTGTACATATTACCCCGCTCTCATATTTTTTTATGGAATTATTAAGGTCCCACCTTTCTTTTAAAAAAAGAAGGAGGAACTTTCATTCATTTGAACGCCGTATCGAGGGTTCTAAAGTTAACCTACCTTAAAAGTCCGCAGTAATACCCACACTTACCCTATCATTTCTAAATAAAATGCTGCTTGGTTTATAAAAAAATTCGCAAAATTGTAGATTTGGCAGCTAAAAACATCAAGCGACAATCTATAGCGTCGCCTTTGTCCAAAAACTTTAAACGCGTTTCTCTCGAATCTTTTTTTCTCTTTTCTCGACCGGAGGTTCAGATCGACTTGAAAAAATTACAGGATGTGTAAAAAAACCTCTGATATGGTCCGTAAAAATTCGAGATTTTCATAAAAAAAATTAAAAAGTCGCGGATTTTTAGGTCATGTTTGGTGAATACAAATGGTGACTAATACTTTCGGGTAACATTTATTAATACTAATTATAAACAGTAAAAAAAATTTTGATGGTATATGTACTCATAGTACTATAGTGTACAGTAGCTATAGTTGTCTGATGTGTAGGCGTTTTTCTGTGGTTTTGCCCTGATTGTGAAAAAAACCAAGGTTGGAATCGACTTAAAATTTTACGGCACGTTCAAAATATATTCCTTTCTGGAGTGTACCTCAACATTAAAGTATAAAGGCACTAGTTTTCGGGATAAAAAAGCAGCCATCTGTGCAACCCGAAAATCGACATTTATCGTACAAATCTCCTTCTCCTAGTCGCTATTTTAATAATTTTGGTTTAATTCTTTTTCAGAGGTCCACTCTGAAATTACAGGTTATAGGAGAAACATATTCCAAGGAAACCGTTGTATCTTTTTTTTTAAAATCAATATTAGGGCAAAACCAAAGACACTTTTTCTAAAGCACTGTCTGATTAATCTCGCGTGGCACCATTTGTAACTTAGATATGTAGATATCAAAAATATTTTTTTACTCTACGTGACAGTAATAAACAGTGTGTAAAAGGAAAAGTCGGTTATTGCTTCCATCTCCTTGGAAATAATTCGCAAACAATACTTGATTTTCGAGCGATTTGATTGCCTAAGTAGTTTTGCCAAAAAATCGTGAAATACAGTAATTCGTCGTTATAGTCCCGACGAACGGGGCTGACGGCGGGACAATAACGCGATGCGGACAGTATTTCCTTGGAGTAGTATATGCTCTAAGACTATTCCGTGCGGCCGATGCCGCGAGTGAGAAAACCCAAGAGCCGAGCGAGAGGGAACGAAACAGTTGACACGAAGTTGCCGTCGTCTCTTTCGTTCTCTCACTCTCGACCGAAGAATTCCAAGAAATGGTGGGGGTAGTGACCGGGACTATAACGCATGGTAAAAACGGGACAATAACGACGAATTACTGTAGTGTCCGCATCGCGTTATTGTCCCGCCGCCAGCCCCGTTCGTCGGGACTATTACGACGAATTACTGTACACATTCTTTACTTTTAGAAGAATCATAGACACTTAATTATACAGAAATATATACTCTTTGGTGGGATAAAGACAGTCAGCGCTGATGAACCAAGTACACAACAAGCATATGGTACGCCAAAGTCACTGTGATTACAAACTTACAGTAAATACAGTATTGTCTCCCTATGTGCCCGATTTGGTGTACGCGTTGTGAACTTGTCGCTATCCCCACCACTTCTGTCTCACTCTTGTCCGGCGAAGGCGAGAGGGAGATGGAACGAAAGCGAGCGAGACACGTTCGCGTACGTCCGCCGCGCATGCAAAGCGTTCCATCTCGCTCCCCCTTCGGCCAGAAACAAGTGAGAAACGAACACTCGGAATTAGGGATCTGTCCTCTCTGAGTGCCCAACGCCGGTCCCGATCAGCGGGTACATACGGAGATAATACTGTATATTAATTCATATTAGGTGGTAAACATTGGAAATTTTTCCTTTCCCTTACATATCAGAAGAGCCGTATTACCCGTTTCGCGAAATATCATCACATATTTTCATTCAAAACAGTCGAGGCAATTTTGGAATTAATTTGACGTGACAACTTATGCATGAGTTATTGCTAATTTTTTTAAACTTGCCTCTGTGTTTATAGTAGAGTGGCCTAATATGAGACCCAATTCTTAAAAACATCATAACTCTTGACTAAGAGCACGTTTATTAAAATTCGATACACGTATTCCATACAGCGCAATATACCGCACTGGATAATATTCCTCGAAAGCGTTTAGCACTTTAATAATGATTCATCAAGATTTCACTTCACACTCGTAAAGAGTGCCTTACAGACGGGGGGTGTACAGTTTCGTAACGCACCACGAGGAAACAGAAAATCCCGTTTCTCAGCTGAAATGCCACAGTTGAGCCGCTCCGCCGTTACTACCGAGAAGCCCGAGGTATCCCCAAAGAAATGCAAAAGGACCAAGCGCGTTCCGTTTATCCGATGTAAATAACTCAAGAGTCTCGCACTAAAATGAGCAAGGATACTGTTAGTAAATCTCTGTTTGAAAAAAAATGAGTTGAAGGACCGGGGGGTAGGGACGCGGAGTCGTTATTCATCGCGGGCCAACAGAACGTCCCCCTCGGCCTGGCCTGGTAACAGCCTGTCCGTCGGCACTTCCCATTCCGATTTCATTTCGCGTTTAGCCGGGAATCGGGACGGCGCGGACGGGTCCCCGCGTTTCCCGTGCCGTGATAAAGCGGAACACGCGTCTGGCCATTTATCTTTTTCTCTCGGAGGCGTGGAACCATTCGCGGGGCCGTCTGCGGTGTCGGGCGATCGTCGTAATCCACCGTGGAATTCGCGTTGCTCGTGTCGCCTCCGAGGATACGTACACGTGTGTACGTTACGAGCGCCCACGCGCTCGCCTGTCTCGCTCGTTAAGCACAGTCAATCGCGAGAACCCGCGAGCGGGGCTAGCCGCGGAATTCTGGAGTTCCGCCTCACCGAGGCCTTCTGCTCGCCTAGACGGCCGCGGGGAGAGAAGGAGTCGAATTTGCGGAAAGACGCGGCTCGTTAGCTCATCCTGCGTTTAGAGTGTCTGTCACGCGGACGCCTTGCGGCTGCCCGTTCCGGGGATATTTGAAGGTTCCGCGCGGCAAACATACGTAGGTACATGTGATTAGATAATCGTTCGAGGTGGAGGAGGTGTTGAAGAAGAGTTGGAGGATATTTATAAATCTGATGGAGCTCGAGAACTTGGGAGATTGCTCTGGATATGTTTGAGGATTCCACGGTATGGCGTGGTAATTGAGACGGGGGTGGGGTTGATTAGTGATGAGGGATGTTGAGGAGAACGGGTCAGGTAAGTCTGAGCATTAAGGGGTCATTCTGGTTAGATGGTTTGAAAAAATAGATTATTTTTTTTAACATTTTTCGAAAGTACATATTCTCAAGAATGTACTGTTCAATTTTCATGGAAAAATTCCAATTATTTTAGCTTCTACGTAGACATTTTGTAGGGAGCGCAGAGGCTCGGCCTCTATAGATGAAAACTTTAAACGCGTTTTTCTCGCAACGTCATTTTTTCACATGGTGCAGGTCAAATCTCAAAATCTGTCGAACCGATTGTTTTATAAATTGAACTGCTTATTCTGCACACCTATGCCTCTGGCCGGTACTACAACCAAGTATTTCTGTTGAGTCTAACCTACTTTTAAAATCGAAAATTGTACAGAAAACACAGCCGAAATACATTGATTCTTGTATTTTACCCGCCATTTTGTTAATTTTAAGGATAAATTATTTATTCTAGTACGGGCCATAGCGACAGTCATACTAATCAAGAATCTGTTTGTATTTTTGTATTCAGATAAGTCCAACGGCTGAAATCACGTGCACGAGCGAGGCATGAATTTTTAAACATGTTTTCAAAATCGTCTTCGAAACCATTTTAAAAACAATAATTTTATTACTTTTATATTTTTTACTTACTGTAGGAATGTAGATTAATCAATAGAAAAAAAGTTTGATTCCATTATTATAATTCCTGTCTTCGCAATAAATTCCTGAAAATTGCTGAATTTATCGGTGCGCTAACCAGAATGACCCCTTAAAGGGATATACCCGTTTGAACCCTCGGAAAATATGTACATTTTATGGATTTTTGTACAAGTCAACGGCTTGATGTAGATTTCCCGTTTCTTACTATCTTTGCATAGTATTATGAACTACTTATAAAAAAAGTTTCAGTTAAAAAACTATCCTCCAAGAAAAAACTTTAAAAAAGTAAAAAAAAATACGCCAAATACATGAAATCAAATAAATCACAAAAAAATAGAATATAATAATAATTACAAAGTAAAAAAGATGTGAAACCAAACGGAGCTGCAAGTACCTACATAAAGGTGCTTTCCCGCAGCGTGCAAAGGTGACACTGTGAATCACAATAAAAGACAAAAAAAATGTCCGCGGCCTGGATGTCAAATACTTGGCGTGGCCAGGCAAGGTATTCTCAGATCATCAATCAATACCCATATCTTCCCCCTCGCAGGCTTTCGGATAATTTGTCCATTTAAAACTCAGACAATATGAGTACATTTTCATTATATTGCGTTTTAAAATAATAGTAAGATCACTTATCGACACCGATACCTTTCCTCTGACAAGCTTTCACATAATTTGTCAATTTAAAACTCTGACAATATGAATACACTTTCATTATTTTGCGTTTTTAAATAATTCTTATTCAGCGACACCTTGACCTTGCCTGGCCATACCAAGTATTTGACTTCCAGGCCGCGGACATTTTTTTTGTCTTTTATTGTGTTTCACAGTGTCGCCTTTGCACGCTGCGGGAAAGCACCTTTATGTACTTGCAGCTCATTTTAATTTCACATCTTTTTTACTTTGTAATTATTATTATATTCTATTTTTTTGTGATTTATTTGATTTCATGTACTTGGCGTATTTTTTTACTTTTTTAAAGTTTTTTTGGGGGATCTCACTTCTTTTTACAAAGATAATTTGCATAGGAAATGACCTTTGATAATATTTAATTTGATCCGATTTATATTAAGTTTTTTTATGGGGATTTCAGAAATCTCTAGCGAAGCTGCAAAGTGTTTAAAAAAAAGCTTATGTTTAAAAATGTATTAATATTTAATAATTAAAAGGCAATACTTGTTTGTGGTTATATTGAAGTGTATAACAACCACAATTAACATCTTTCGAAGAAAAATATGTATGCATTTTTAGCATTTCGAGGCCAAGCTTGTTTTTCTACTCGTAAATCATCAACGGATACCCACATTGTGCCTTTACCCCTTACCATACTCGTGTAATGACCAACAGCAATACTTTTACCGTGATGGAAAATTGCTGTCTTAAGTTTATAATAGTGATCCCTCATTTGTATTTTAGTAGCAGGTATTGCTTTGATGCAGAAATTTTCCACTTTCGTTGTTGTTCCACTACTATCGTGATCGAACAAATGTAATTTTGCAATAAGAATTTGTTTGGAAGCAGTTATCTCGATTTTCTTCATTATGTTTGAATTTGAATTATCACAATTATTGCAAGGATCTTTCTGATTTTTCCATCCTGTGAAATTGTGTTTTATTATATCTTGAAATTCAAATGTTTTTTTTTTTAACATCTTGGGCAGTGCAAGATGTACCACACAATTTGTACTGATAGTAGTACTTGCGTAATTGCACGCTAAACATCTTAATACTGTTGTTATTTCGTGTTGTACTACATTCTTAATAAGAATCTCATCATCACAAAGAGAGGTAATAAACTCAACTGCATCATGAAGTAAGCTGTATGTCCTGTCTGAATTCAAAAACAATAAAATCTTCTTATAAAGTATGTTAATAGCTATCGCCCAACGGGCCAATCTTGAAAATTTTGAAAAATAAAGAAATGGTGGGAGATCAAAAGCAAAGTTACATTTTTCTAGGAGAAACGTCCACCTTTTTTTTTATAAATAATAAACGGGGAATCGGAATAAAGAAAGCCCTCGTAGGACGATGGGGAATCTTATTAAGATTCTGCATGCAAAATTCGAAGTGAGTTGGTTGAACATAGCCCGAGTTTTTAAGGCCACCGTTTAGCTGTCTAAAATCGGGAGACTTTCGGATATGTATCCATAACTTCCGAAAAACAATAGTTTTTTAACTGAAACATTTTTTTATGTCGTTCATAACACTATGTAAATATAGTAAAAAAGCGGGAAATCTTCATCAAGCCGTTGACTTGTAAAAAAAATCCACAATATGTATACATTTTCCGAGGCTGCAAACGGGTATACCCCCTTAAGGGGGGAGACCACTGTCTCAAATCTGAAAATTTTTTTTTTACATTTTTTGAAAGACGTGTGTTTCAAGTATGTTCTCTCCAAATTTTATGAAGAAATTCGCAAAATTGACGGAGATATGGTGTTTTTCATGAAGCGGTGTCAAACGCGAACATTGAACGCGTTTTCCACAGAATGACATTTTTCAACCGCGTTGACAGTCTACAGAAAAAAACTATACGTCCAATTGGCATGATCAAGGACATTTATTGTACGGAAAATCCGTCGCTATTACGTGACGATCAGACATTTTCAATTTTCGACCTGCTTCTATTTTTTTAACAACATTTCCCCAATTTTGTACCCCGAAAACATGACTTTTTTTCAGTGGTCCGCTATTTTGTTATTTTTTACAATTTTGACATTTTTCGATCGTCACGTAATAGAGGCAAGCTTCTAGTTTCTAAATATTATTTTTTTTTTAATTTCGATGAACCATATGGCCTGGGGACTGTCAACGCGACTAGCATGTTTTTGCCGGAGCGCAAATTTTGACGAAGAGTATACAGAAAACGGATTTATGAATTTGATTGAAAAAAAATTTTTCTTACCCTTCGATATGTACACTATTAACTATACTAAGCAATAAATTGATTTCCTTGCGTTGTTTGGTTGAAATAAATTCCCGAAAACACCCTTACATTTCGGACCGAGACAGTGGTCTCCCCCCTTAAGGGGATGTTCCGGTCTAGAGTCCATAAAAGTAGGGGACCTTTGAGAATTAATTAAAGGAAAACTGCTACATATAATTTAATAGAACTTTTTGCATTGTATTAAGGATGTCTTCGACTGTAGAAATACATTTTTTGTTTTATAATTAATAAATGCAGACGGCACTAGGAAGTGCTTAAATTCGAGGCGTAAAAAAATTCATCCAAAACGGTGGAATATGTAGCACCTAAACCATTGGTCTGAAATAAAAAACGACAAGAAAATAACGACACTTGAAGTGTAAAATCACTTTTTCCCTATATTTTTCGTCCTTTCAACGACTTTGAAAATTACGAATTTTCAGTATTTCTCCAATTTTACTGGTTTCTCCGAAAGCCAGAAGTATATTCTTCAAAATAAAAAAGTTTCAGTCGAATTGGATAATAACTTTTCGAGATACAGGTTCCACTGATTTTAAGAACACTGTTTCGAGAAAAACGCGTTTAAAGTTATACGTGAGTGCTGAGTGGCCGGGCGTTACCCATACATTTGACGCTACTCAAATGCCTATATCTTCGGAAATTTTACGAATTTCAAAAATTGAAATAAAAAAAATCGATTTTTAGACCGGTACCTCCGCTTAAATCTGTCCAGATTTAAATGGAATAAGGTGATTTAATAAAAATTGGAAAGAAGAGTTGAATAAAGTCCCTCAAGTGACATTTTCGGTAATTCCAGGGATTACGCTATAGTCTCAGGGATGAAACTAGATTGTATAGCGCCCGGGGCAATGATTCTGTTTAGCCCCCCGATCATCTTAACCTCTTACATTGCCACCTTAGAAAGTTGCTTCCACACTTTGAATAAAAAAGAGTTATAATAAACGCGTTTATTAACTGGTTTTAAACATATTGCAGTTAAACTAATTTGTTGGCTGTTTGGTAACAGATAAATAAATTTTCAATAGATCAATTTTAATTACATACTTTTCTATAAAATACGTATCTCCCTTGTTCCTAATGAAATAACGTAATATATAAATTTGAACAAAGCAATTGATGTAGCTTTTCCAACATTATGTCTCTTCTCTACAAAGATTTCTCTTTTAGCGTCCCCCGTAAATCGGTGCACGGGGTAGATGCACCCCCCCCCCTAGTTACGCCCCTGTATCGTATTGAGGAAGAATGGAAAGTAGGAAAAATCTTTTCTGAATTGATCTGGATATCTCCAGTGGACAGGGTTATTCTTCTGTCTATCCCTTCACATAGACGTAGAAACCTGTTGCATGCCGCGCATAAGCGGGAGACTTTATGCATCGATTTATAGCGCTCTAAATTAACCGCTTTACCACGGTCGCAGTCTGTAATTTTTGCACCATGACAAGAATCGATTGAAACCGGTAGAACGTTCTGCTTGTCACGCACGCTCGCAATATCAACTTAGCAACCGAGTTATGTCTGCCATCGAGATCGCTACTGAACGAAAGCACTTTATTCTTAGCAACTGCACTCGCAACGTAGACGTTTAATTACTCGATACTTGATGAGGCGTTTAAAAAAATTTCCTCGATTTTGGAGGTGGAAAGAAGCTGAAACAAAAATTCATCGGTGGATCGAGCACTCAGTAGAATTTAAATTGTAAATTCTAAAATTCTTAAAGGAATAAATGTAAGAGCGAAAGGTCCCGGGCAAGGAGCTCTATGAGAGTTTAACTATCCTGCACACGTTCGCATTCGCAACGGCCGTTTTCACGCACGGCAATACGCAGAGTGCGTTCCTTTCTCTGAATTACAATGGGCGCAGTTGAACGCACGATTCTTTCATGCTGCAAGCCTGCTCGTATATCGTAATTACATCAGGAAACGATACAATGAGGGCTCAACAGTTACGCAAATTATAAGAGAGAGATTGTAACACGTTCGTGAGCAGAAGCTTTTCAATGGTTTACCATTGTTTTTACGCAGTAACCCATAGAGGCGGAGCAACGGTACAAAGAACTTGCAAACAATAACCAGGACAGAGGTTCTGACACGGGCTTGTCATCTTTCTTCGTTCGGGGAAGATAACGCAAAATATTATTAAGAATCTGTGACAGATGTAAGTCGTGCAAGTGTCAACAGCATTGTAAAATCTCGAGAGGAGAGGGCAATGAAGTACTATCGGAAAAGGGATGCTTGATTTAACAGTGTCCATCTTTTTTATAATCCTCATTACGCTGAATTCTAATCAAGTATATTTGTGAGGTATACTAGGTTTAACTCTGTTATATTCCTCGGGTCCATTTTCACTCATGTGTATTCGCATTCCGCAACCTCTGCACCTACTATGTTCCTCGGATCCTTTCTGACCCACTCGCGTTTTCATTTCTCCTCTAACTTTACGAAAATCCAAAATATCTCAGTGATTAATGGACCGATTTGAAATAAAATTGAGCAGGAATATTCTTGAGACTATAATCTAGTAGGCGCCGATTTTGAAGATATGTATTTTTCGAAAAATGGCAGCTTCTCGAAGTCAAGCTTGCGATTTTCGACCTAACTTTTCATTTTTTTTTATTAATAAAAAACAAAACAAAACACTAATCGAAAAATCGTCTCGGCAGGTACTAGATTGTAGTCTTACGATTCTTCGTGCAAAATTTTATTCAAATCAGTCCACGAATCTCTGAAATACTTTCGGACCCGCGAATGATGTAACTATGGGAGTAGGAGAAGAGACCTTGGGAGAAGGGACTGCCATGGCTCCATTTTTCAAGATATCAAATTTCTTTTTGCAGAGAATACAGCTTAATTTATACACAACAAGGTGTATATCTTGATTTTTAAATATGACGTTGCTTTATATAAAAAAAATCATCCATATGGACCTAAAATAAACTTCTGGGTAAAATTTACCACACACTCACAAGTTGCGAAAATATCTTTTTTTCTCGTGCAATCCTGTGCCATGCCGTTATACATACCTTTCGGCGGGAGAATAACCGACCAAGTGCAATAAAAAACCAAAACCTTTCACTATATAACACTATGTAACCTGATGATTCAAAGTATGTACGTACTTGGGAAAATTCTAAGTATTGTTTTGAAAAAGTTGTTACAAATTGTTTTCTGTGCGTTCGTTGATAAGTTTTGATATCGATCTCAATTTGATATTGTTACTAAAGAAAGAAGACTAATATTTGTTATTCGATTTTATAACCAAGTAAAAAACCCGACTGCTTAAAAAACGAACTAAAATGACAAAAATAAGAATAAGATGACCATTTAAATTAACTCAATTGTCTGGAGTCGGAGGCCTTAAATTTTGTAATGCTCTTCTATCTCAAGCATGTACCACAATGATTAAAGAAAGTGCTTCAAGCTGGTAACAAAAAGAGGTGGACAACATCAGTGCAAATTCATGGTTATAATTTGATATTTCAACTTCAGCGTATTTTGTAACTTATGTTTATTTCTTTGTCCGTATGGAGAATACTGTTAGCGCTATTAATAGCCCATCAAATTTAATTAGGGCGAACAGCGATAAACAATATTTATTAAGACAATATGTAATTTTCTATTTCGAAATAAATGTTCGAATGTAATTACATCAAAACATTTGCATTAAAGGATTTAAGGCCTTCGACTGCAGACAATTGAGTTAATTTAAATTGTCATCTTATTATTATTTTTGTCATTTTAGTTCGCTTTTTAAGCAGTCGGTTTTTTAAATTTAATTTTTTATATTTTTTACTTTTTTGAAAATTATATATCTTATAACATTCGGAACGTCCAGACAATTCGAAAGACACTTCATTTGTCCAAATCGATGTATCCGTACAGGCTCTAGAGCGTAACATGGGACATACAAATATAGCCTGATAAATACAATACCCTCCTTTGCGTGCCGCAGTCGAGTAAAAATTAAGAAGACTGAATTTCGTTACAATTTTTTAAAGAACTCTAATAAAGATTTTGAGATATTTCTTAAATTTTAATTTGCCTCTTAAAACACTATACTTTAATATAAAAAGAACAAAGTTAAAATGAATATTCGAAACCGTGGTGTTCAATTTTGGGTAGTATTTTTGACCCGGTACCAACAACGTGTGTTGCATATTGGGGTGCGAGTCCCGTCGAGTTAATGTGCAGCTGAGCCCACATACATATTTATCTCTCCGTTTTATTGCAGAGGAGGACAACACCTCGAGCAACTACGGCGTGGATCTGGCGGACGAGGACGCAAGATTCGAGGACACCGAGACGGAGCCCTTATCGTACAACGGGCAGACGCATCGTTCCATGGCGTTGTCGTAGCCGCGCGATCGATCGATCGGTCGGTCGATCCTCCTCGCTGCGACGTAAGCCGTAGATCTCACTCCCCCTCGGAGCCCGGTCCGCGGGAGCCGGGCGAAAGTGTCGCGCCACGGTTGTCGATACGAGAATCCTCCCCGAGAGCGATGCAACTTAGACACTGGAGGATGCATTTTGAGCGTACGGCCATTAATTCTCGAAAGGAGAGCGGCGTGCGCGACAAGGTAGATTAAGGGCGGATCAGTATTCTTTCCTCTGTTTTCGGAGGGCCTTAAAGCGATGAGCTGGCGAACCGCCGCGTGCCGGTTTGCCCAGGGACAGGTAGCTAGCTATTCCTTGCAAGCCGTGTCCACTGTTTCAATTGCACGCAGCCGATTTCGAAGTAAATGGAGTTGGTGTCGTTTTAGGGACACACGCTTTTACGCAGCGGGCGATCGCTGGTCCCGCCACCTGGACCAGCTCGCCTGTGTTCTTTCCAGTTGTATTTATGTCAGGTTCGAATGAAAAGTGCGCGACAGTGATCCACAGTATTCATAGTGCTACGGACATTTGTATCTTCCGATGACTAGCATTGGAAACGAGAGTTGCAGCGACCGCTCCAGAGATTAACTGTCACTGTTTAAACCACTTGAACCACTGAACGACTTACACCGCTCTCATTTTCAGAGCCGATTCATTGAAACAATTACCGCTAAGGAATTATAATAGCTGTTCTGCACGCCCCGTTCCTTCGTTGTCGCGAAAGCAGCCACTGAAAGTCGATCTATTCTAGGAGGATAGATTGATAGACGAGTTCTGAAGAAGCATGGACCCGCGTGGTCCACGATTTATCTTGCGACACTGAAGTCGGTTGATCTATGGCGATTTCTGGAGTTTCCAGAGTCCAATGCAACGTTGAAAGCGCAGGCAACTGGATCGGTGTAGAGGCAGTTTAGGCGGTACTCAGCCGAGTTAATCATAATCACGTTACGTAGGCAGCAGAGCGCGCGAGTTCGACTCGGGTTTTGTACGATTTCGACGGGGGTTGCACGGCTGTTCGACGATCTGAGCGTCGCACGGGCCGCGAGCGTGTTCCCCGAAAGGGGCTATCCTTCCGTTCGAAATTCGATCTGTCATTCTGCGATCGTAGCCGGCGCAGGCACGGGGCCAGGAATTCGTTCGCGGAAGGACGAAGCTCTGGCACGATCCGCGGGAATAGGCGAGGTGACTCGCAGGGAGCGCCGAGAGGATGCGGTTTAATTAGGGATTCCCTAAGGGTTTATTTATTTATTTATTTTGAGTGTCTTCGAGACTGCTGGCAACCCGCGGATTTTCCTCCTCCTCAGCGTGCGCGCCTGCCCCGTTCGAACGTGCGAGCCAGTGCGAATTGCCCGGAGCGCGATCTTTGGAGACGAATCGACGTGGCGAGGGCTCGTTTCTAATTACTGGCGCTCCGAGCATTCAGCGATGCACACGCGGAACTGCTAATCTCGAGGATACATTTCGGCGGAAGGAAGGAAGGTACATCTTTCTATCGATATCTGTGTATCGTGTGTTAAAGCAACAGGTACAGATGCGGAGTTCGAGGTCTGAAATTAATTACGGACACTGGAAGCAGGAAGGACGTTCTAACGAATGTAAACTGCTTGAACTTCCGAAACCACCAATAGTTTACAGTATTTAATGCGGCATCTAACTGCAGTTCAACTTTGTCTGTTCTCACTAAAAATATCGAACGGAACTCGTGCTCTGAGTTACTTAATCGAACGACTTTCCTTGGAGCAGTGGCACACTCGGGATTTAATCTTGAGGGAGTCGAGTTGAAAGGATAACAATATTTTTAATGCAAATTCAATAGAATTCTTTGGGTGATTATCAAAAATGATTTAAAGAATAAAATCCAGTTTTCTTTTTACAAAACCCCTTTTTGTTCCCACACTCTGGATGCGCCACTGCCTTCGAGGAAACTGGCGCATTAAATGGCAGGACTAATTCTGACCAAGGGCGTTCACGGAATTTTTTCCAGGGTGGGGCAACTTTGAGAAACATTTTGTGGCGCCTATTTAATTAAAATTTTAAATTTTTCGCTTTTTAGTGTAAACTCAGTAAAGCTACGATGAAAGGCCAAAGAGGTAGGATAAATTTGGAGGTGATTTTAAAGAAATTTAGGAATTTTATTAAAAATGCAATATAAGGTTCCTATGATATGTATAAAAAAAAGAATTTTTTTCAGATGTTTTTAAATAAAATATAGCAGCACAATAGCCACACAGCGAATACATATTTTCTATTTAAGTCACTCCCCAGTGGAATTTTTTCACGTTCACACCGTTGGATATAGAACAAAAAACAAAAAAGGTTGGAAATCTACACACTAAATACTAGAGAAGTACCCAAGATTTCGAAAAAATATTGACTTTTGAAGGAATGGCGAACATTCGAATTTTCTAGCAAAAATGTATTGTTTTCAAATATTCGCTATTCCGTCAAAAGTTAATATTTTTTCTAAATCGAGCGTACTTCTCTAGTATTTAGTGTGTAGATTACAAAACTTTTTGTCTTCATCTTCTACGTCCAACGATGTGGATGTGAAAAATTCCGCCGCGAAATGACTCAAATGGAAAATACGTATCGGCTGTGCCGCATTCTTCTATTAAAAAAATCTGAAAAAAATATTTGTTTGCTCTTCTTTATACACACCACAAGAACCTTGCATTACATTTTTAATAAAGTTCATATATTTCTTTAAAATCACCTCCAAATTTATCCTACCATTCTTCACCTATCATCGTATCTCACCCCTTAACAACAATTACTTTTTAAAAATAAGCGATTTTCTCAAGCCAGCAACCACCCACCCCCTGCGGACGCCCATGATTCTGCCACAAGATGTTATTTAGTATTCAGCGTCGCGTGACGAAGGCACGTAGATTCGCAATCAATGAAGTCTCTGAAATTCGATTAACCCGCCGTTGCACTTTTCAACGTTAACTGGCTTCGCACAACGACGCGCCGTTATAAATCGCAGGAAATAATCGGAGTCCGTTGTTGCGCCGTACAAGTCTCCCAAACACAACGCAACGATTCATAAATTTGCTTCTTTTTCGTTCAGAGATGTAGAACGTTAGAACGAATTCACTTATCCAAGCATTAGTTAACGCATTACACTTTTTAAACGACGATTGAAAGTTCACGAAGGAACGTTCGATGTCGTTCGATTCGCGGCGCTCGCCTGGAAAATTCTGCCGGTTCGAAAGGGAATATTTTATGCTTAACGATTGCACACCGATTTATGCATTCTTAAGCGTGCATAGAATATTAGACAACCTGGCCTGCAATAGTCCCGATCGTTCCAGTGCCTCCGATCTCGCGCCAGCAGAATTTCCATATAATATTCGTACTTAATATATCTCAGCTTTACGATCGGCGTTAAAAGCGCTGTTTATTCGCGCGCATTTTATTAGCCACAGTCTCATGTCCGTCATTTTTCCCTTCGGCAAACCGTATATTGTCCACTTGGTCCTATTCGCGTCAATTCTCGCCGCTGCGGCGCGCTGTACCGCGCGGGTTTATTGAGAAGAGATCGTATCGCGAGAGGAGGGTCGTGAGATCGAGTAATTTTTCGGAAAATAATGGAGCAAGCACCGATAATCGCGCCGTAAAATTAATTACTTAAAAGAATCTAAATACCTTTACGCAGTGGTCCACTCAGGATTTAATCTTGGAGGGAGTTGAATGGATAAAAATATATTTAATGCAAATTCAATAAAATGCATTAGTTGAGTGTAATAATTTATTTGAGGTATAAAATCCAATTTTCTTTCCTTCTTACAAAGACCCTTCTTTGGGGGGTCAAGAGCACCCTCTCTGGGCGCGCCACTGCTTTTAAACAGTCATGGAAATAGAGTTTTTAAATTCTCTGAAAAGAGAATATAAATGTACCTACATTATTCTAAAAGATTTCCAAGTCACCGGAATAAAATAAAATTAGCTGGAATCTTCGGTGCAGAATTTATGCAGCTGTGGGTAAACTGGGCTTCGATGGGAAGTCGTGAATCATCCTCCGACGAAATACTCTAAGAATCCGACGACTTTCCGTCCGTTTCTTTAACCCCCTGTCCCAGGAGAGGCTGCGATTTTGCGGAATGCAAACTTCTCGTGGCTGCCGTCCGTCTCGCGAAACAATTAACGTTCCCGACAGGCGCAAAAGTGTTCCAAGAAACGCGAGGACGTTGCAACACCACTCGCCGGAGAGCCGCGGAATCGGAGAACGGGGCCTGATCGCGTCCATTCGTAACGAAAAAGAAGCAAAGGTGCCATAAAAATTGAACGTTCGACACGCGACTTAATCTGCGAATTATTTATGCGATCGGTGCGCAACGTACGAACCGTTTGAGCCTGAAACGCGCAACAGCGGCGGGCAGGAAGTTGTCGTTGCGTTAAGAAAATTAAAAGTCGGCGCCGTTTTTGCGCGTCGACGTGTGCAATGGCACGCAACATTGGGTAACAATAAATTCACGCCGGTTTCGACATCCACGCGGCAGAATACCGGTCCCGAGAGTGGCGGTGTTCGAACAAGGGCGTCCGCAGACATTTTTCCATGAGGGAGAAACTTTGAGAAACGATCAAGTTGACAGGTGACGATTGGTTGCTTGTTTGAACCCTTTTTATAGCGCCAATTTAATTCAAAATTTAAAAACATTCACTTCTTTACCCTAGTAACATTTCTGATTGGCCTACAATTTCCCCAAGTTGGGAATCAGTTGCCCATCAAAATGCCAACAATATATGATACCAGGGTAGTATAAACTTAATAAAGATTAGTTTCTAAATATTTTTATTAATGATTTTCTCTCAAGTCCCCCGCGGCGGATGGCCGTGTGTTCGAAACGATTTCCATGCAGCACTGTCTCGCACATTCTTACCGCCTATTCCGAGATTACGCGAACCGGCTTGACACAGAAATATAGATAGACGGTGGAGTTGGTCTTATCTGAAGGGATACGCTCGTGATCGAGAACGGGAAAAACGAAGGGACGAAGAAGAGTAGCAGGACTCGCAGGCAACAGCGTCTACGAGCAGAAAGGGCGGGCAACTATAAACGATCGAATCATTTATGTGGGAAGGCAATTGTATGCGATAATAATAGTTCCTGTATTATACATAACGTATATAAATTTAATATAAATTATTCTATTGTAGCTTCATATTATTAATACAGTAGTACGTTATTGCGAACCAAAAATTACACGTCGCGCATTGATATCTGTCGTAGTTAATCGTCGATGTGTCGATTCATGGTGTATTAACCGGAGCGTTTTAGAGGTTCACGGCGAGATTTCGGGGTGGCTCGATATTTAATTGAACGATAACGAAGAGGAACGTGTGACGGGGGAAGCGCGCGGTAATGTCAACCAAGGGACAATAAAGACAACTAGCGGGTAACTGTGTGCGTTCTCTTTTTCTCTTTTAGCAGTGTCGACGGTAGCGAAGGGAATGGAGAGGCGAGAGTGAAACAGGGATGAAGGGGGCTGATGGGAATCGAGCAGAAATACGATCTGACGAGCGATTCTTTTCGCCCCCTCGTTTTCATATTCGGAATTTTAATTAGAAAATCTGTCCAACGCCGGTTGATGGATATTAATCGGGCAATTTTTTATTCCACCAGTTTTTCTCGTGCGTCGATGATTTTCTTCTGAATTTAATCGACAGATCTTCCACTAATTGGAATATTATGGGGTCTTTCTACTGTGACGCCCTGATAAAGTACCGCTATTTAGAATTTTCTTTGTGAAAACAAGAATGGATTTACTAAATTGAAGTTTTTTCTATTTATTAATATGTGTTTTGGGAATATAACCATTTTTTTCATATTTTTTTAATGCTTGCTTGCCAAAAGAAGGGGGTGTGATATGTGCTGTGAAAATAAAGACGCCTCGACTGCGTGGTCGATTTTAGAGGAACTGTGTGAATGAAACAAAAAAACAAATAGATTTTTAATCCGTATGACTGTCGCCATGGCCGGAACTAGTATCAAGCATTTTCGTTGTATTTTCTCATCTTTTACGTCGCAGAATGATTAAAAAATTTAGTTAATTTCGATAGTTCAACTTTGAACGTCCACTATTTTGTTAATTCTTCACCAATCTAATTAATCTTAGTCCCTTTCATACCGATAGTCATACGGATTAGAAATCTATTTGGTTTTTTGTGTGAGACACACGGTTCCTCTCAAATCGATCACGCAGTCGAGGCCTTCTTTCATCTTACAGCGCATATTACATCCACTTATTTTGACGCAAGCAAGCATTAAAAAAATATGAAAAAAATAATTTTGTAATCTCAAAGCACATATTAATAAATAGGAAAAACTTCAATTTAGTAAACACATTCTTTTTGAGACAAAAACAATTCCAAACAGCGGTACTTTATCGGGGCGTTACAGTGGAAAGACCCCTTAAATAGCGAGTTTTTATTAAAAGGCAGAAAAACGTCCTGATAATCTTTTGGCTATCTCTATTTCCCCAGGAACGATAGTTGTGTATTGTACACAATTCGAACACCATTTTGTAATAATATGGATTATTACTGTATAATTAACTTGTCGAATATCATAAGGGAAACGATTATATGTCGAAGAAGAAAATGTCTGCAATAATTAAATGTGCATGCAGTGTGCAGCGTGTTTCGTGGCACGACAAAAACAGCAGATACTTCGTGAAGAAATAACTTGAAAGTGTGAGCCTTCAGCAACAAGTTCTCGTTTGAGTATAGTAAATATTTAATTACTAACATATAAGACCGGAGAACTAATGTACATTTGGTCATAATATGGTAGTTATCCAAGTGGACAACCAAATTCACTTGCAACTGTTTTCAAAGTTAGCTTTCTGAAAAAAGAAGTTTGAGCATAAAATATTCATTTCACTGTTTTGAATTATTTCACGTTTGTTTGGATCACGTTTTGTCTGCTTCGTGCCGCAAACTATGTCCTGTATTGTATAAACACGGTTTCATTGATAGTGCTGAAAGAAAAGGTAAGCCGAGTGTTACGTAACAATCGCGCGATTATTTTGCAAATTACTCGCGTCACATTCAATTATTATTCGAGCATTATGTTATATTTTCATCGTTGTCGTTAATCCATCACAATATCATAGAAACTCGAAGGTCTATCGTACACGTTATTTATTCTCGGTAAATATTATTAATAAGCTATGGAGCCTTGCGTTCGAAATTCATTTTAAGTTAGAATACTCGTAAGAAATTCTATGTAGTCGACTCGTTGCTTTCGTTTAACTTATTTAGCAAGTATCCTCGATTAAATTATGTCGTCGTTAGTATTTATCAAGACTGTATGTGTTTCGGTTAATTTATTTCTTAATACTCATCTCAAACTCTTTCTATCCCTCGAAATTCATGTACGCCGCTGTAAAAATTGAGCGTTGGCTGTTTCGCTCGACAAGCTTCGCGTCTTTGCAATGAATCAAGTGAAAGTTAATAACGCGTCTTGTTTAAAGTGCGATGTTGCTTCTTAAACGCTTCGTAATAACAAAGCGCACCGATTATTCGTTACGAGTCAATAAAAATTCTTGTACCTTCGCTTGAAAACAAACTTCTTGATAAATAAAATTTCGCTTTCGTTTCGGGGAGAAAAGAATTTACAAAAGATTATAGCGCTTCGAATCAAAATTCAATTAGGTATGACACCGTGCGTAAAAGCTATCGCTTGCTTCATTGAAGATGTACGAAAATGAGAACAGGATATGATTTAATTAAAAGATTAGTTGTTATTTGTCGATGTCCAGCTCTTCTTTGAAGGACTTTCGTCAGAAAGATGTTGTCACACGTTTCATCATTATGATTACTAACAGTTCACCATAGATCGTTACTACTCGCTCGTCTAGTACACTCAACTATACATAAAAGTCGACTTTCACGATAGGCAAGTATAGTGTTTGGAAATTCTGCGACTCGATATTAAACCGATACAGAGGAAGCTCAACGTATAATGTGAATTATGCGTCTCTGCACATTGCGCTATTTCATTAAACAGGCATTGCCGTTTTTACGATCAACGCAGCGACCGTAGGGAAATTTGGAAGTGTACATTCATAGCGTAGCGTTTGTAAATTTGTGTTTTCGTATGCAGGATTCCAAAGGAATTTGTTCGTAATCATGTCGATATAAAAGTAGTGTAAAACGTATTCACAATGCTGCAGTAAATGTAACACAAAGCGTTGAACTTGTGGTAAATTACAGGGGCAAGATTTATGCCCTCCTGTTAAAAGGGAAATGTGTCAGTTTTCCATAAACCTACTGTTACTCGTTGCCCGAAGAGTAATTCTCATGTTTCCTCTTCATCTCTCAAAAAGAAGGGAAGAAGAAAAAGAAGTCTGGATATCCTTTCCTAGCTGCTTAACTAGGAACGGCAATAATCGTAATAGAAACTGAAGTATTGGAATACTTTATGATTGTATATCACTTTGCCTCTGCAATTAGATATCAAGTTCAGTGACTGATGCGATTCGTCACGTGGCATATACGACTTGGTCGATTTTTCGGGCAACGTGTCGCACTGTTCGCGTAAACGTTTGTGTGTACATTGCTGGCGCTATTAGGACCTATGTGACGCGAGAGAGAGAAATGTCGTGTAAATTGAGTGTCTTTTTAACATCCAAGGAAATGTTGATCGGGGAACGTAAAAGAAACTGATCGGACGGTATGCAAGAGGCGGAGGAACCATGCACGCCGATGTACCTAAAGTAATTTGTAACGCGAATCATTGTAAAGGGTATACAGTTTGGACGCCGTTTTCTTTCTGCGAGAGACATTAATCGAATCGCAAATGCCAAGATAGCCTATAATCTTTGATTAATTTCTAAGTTACAAGAATGCTTTATCTAGGCGGTAACGAGAATGAATTTTAACTTATAAATAAATAAATGAATTTATATGTATACATATTATATATTGTATATGTATATATACATATGTGTCTGTATGTGTGTATGTGGATGTGTATATACATACATATACATATATATCGGTTAGCAACTACGCATTCAAGACTGTGGAACATCATAGGTGTATAAATGTTTAAATAAATTATTATAACGTGGCAGTCGAGGATCGATTTCATTATTCCGGACAGTTCCAGTCCCCTCTGTGAGATATCGCGCAACTTGGCCCGGAGGATATACAGCGGCAAAAAGAGTTTTACGATTGGATAGCAAAGAGCAATGATACTAGAGCTGGGACTATTTGTCGAATTTTTCAGTATTTGAATATTCGAATACTGTAGTTGCTCAATTATTTGTTGAATATAATTCGAATATACAAGTGTTCGAATACTATTCTGATATACAAGTATTCGAATACTATTCGAACATGTAAGTATTCGAATAGTATGGTGTGAATTATAAATCAAGTCCTTTAGGTTCATTTGCCACGAAGAAATCTTGTAAGCTAATTTTGATCCACTTCACGCCATACTATTCGAATACATCAGTATTCGAATATTATATTATTCGAATAGTCCTAGCCCTAAATGATACAAGCATTCTAGAGACTCCTGTCACACAGAAAAGCTCTGTAACAGATGGTATAAATTGCGAACATATTTTATTTGTAATCGCTTTCTCATACGACGTCATGTAACGAAGTTACGGACCTAAAGGTGCTAATACACGATGAGATTTTACATGCGACTTTTCTATCATCAGATAAGAATCTCAGTGACAACAAGATGTAAATAATGGAAACAAAAGAATTAATATAATGGAAATTAAAATCTCATGTGAGACACGATTTTTATTTCATCGTGGATTTGCACCTTAGAATGTTATTACTCACGAACGCCAATCAGCAGGCAACCTGCCAAGCTCGGCCCACTGGCAAATGCCTGGCAGCAGGTAACCCGCTGGACCTCGTTGGATTTCTATCGTCTGGCGCGAGTCTCTGCCGTACACTGCTCCGCCGGCAGGTTCAACGGGCGGTAATCAATAGGCATACCGCCGGAGGGGTTAAACTTTTAAAAACCCCCATGCTCTAAATTGACTGAAATTTTGGAAACAGTTTCATTTTGCAATTTCTCTTTTACCATTTTGATGCCATTCCCTACCTTACCGACAGAATGTAATATAATGTATAATGGGCAAAACCACAGACCAGGTATAGAATAGACCTTTCACTCTATTGTCTTCGGTGTCCCCGCTCTGAAGTACCGATATTCTGAAAACACCCCTGGTTTTCGAGCGCCCTCTCCGATTTTCGAGCGGTAGGTGCGGGAAACATAATGTGTTTCTAGCATTGACACAGGTAAAGCTGCCGGTATCACCGAGAAAAGTATAGAAGCTGTGTTATATAGGGTGTCCCCCTAACTCGGTTCACCTCAAATATCTATTATTTCAAGTAATAAGCGAAAATAGTATTTATAGAAGTTATCTAGTTGTAAGAAACACAAAACATGGTGAAACTAGTTTCTTTACAGTCAAAATTTTTATCGTCAAATTTAAACAGTAGTTTCTACACTACAAGTGCCTTTCTTTCACCTTAGTTCCGCTATATATATATATATATAATATATATATATATATATATTGTATACTGTATATACAGAAATCAAAGATTATTAAAAGAATAATATATATATATGGGCTATATGTATGTGTATATATATATGTATGCCTATATATATTTTAGTAGAGTGGCCTCCATCTCACGATGAAAATTTAATCAAGCATATCCGTATTTCGCTTATGTTTTACTTGATTATATACGGTAACACGTGTAAGTTTTAATACCTCAATATATCGAGAATTACGCACACGATCAGATTTAATTGTTTTGGTTTCGAGTTCCACGCATCTTATCCTTTTAAATCTGTATTGATACTGGCTCGCACTCATCTTTCCTTGTATTTAAAGCAGGGGTGGAACCAATTATTTTCGTAATTCACGTTAGAAAACAAGCAACTTTTGTTGGAAACAGTTTTCCTTAAAACCATTCCAAACTATTTCTCGATGTCTAGATGCTAGAAGGCAGGCAAAAGGTCGGAAGCTAAAATGGTTCCAAAATGAGAAGCGAAAATCACATTTAGTATCTTGACCTGCAGGAGTATCGTTTACACCACTGGGGTTTTCCCCAACCACTTACCCGGTGGCCGTCTACCCAGATTATTGTTGCCGCGACGCGACCCCCTCAACCATTCTTTGCGCGCTGCCTGACAACTGACTCCTGCCACAATCACATACCTCAAAAATAAGTCACACCGAAATCACGTTACACGTGATTTCAAACAGTACTCGCTCCTACAGAACACACCCCTCTGCTCATTCTCCACATTCATTATACAGTGTGTAGAAACATGATTGGTCGTTTCTCTTAGGGGGTGAATCTACACCTCTGGATCGGTGGAAATTTGTGAAAAAAGGGTCCGCGAAATTGTTTATAACATTGAAAATTAATGTTAAACATTTGGTAAACTTGTCAAAAAGCTACCTCCTCACCGATTGCAATGACCTTCACATATGTTATCAAAGTCATCATTCTGAACAACATTTCCCTTTAAACTTCTTGGCGGTCGGCGTTGGTTTACGAAATATTCGTAAAAAACTTTACTTAACACTAGAATAACCGAGTTTAACACATGTGTACGAGCTATTCCACGTCAAAACGCATAGAGGGACAATTTAGTTTCGCCAATTCTGTTCAAAATTGCAACATTTGTCGATAACCTTGCAAAACAAAGTATACTGAATTTTAAAGGCCTAGGTCAAATAGTTTTCGAAATATTTGTTGTTAAAGTCTCAAAAATTGCAACAAAATCGTTTGCCGCGTCATCACTTAAACTGTAATATCTCGGTCATTTTTAAAGATAATGTCTTCGCCTCGTGCTCATTTTAAAGCTGAAGGAATGCTTTCTCAACTTGTATATAGAATATTTTGTTAATTTTTAATAAACTTGACAGTAATCGATGTCAAAGTTTGAAATCGCAATTTGACATCGTTTCCACCCACGGTCCGGCTTGAAGAAAATACCATTCGATTCGTTGAGCCTTCAGCTAATAAATGCGTTTTTCAAAGAAGTGGAGAAATTTTGGGAACAGCTAACAAAAAAATAAAACTTACGATAGTGCACACCGCTTGAAACTGCACGGATCCCATGGTCAGCCCGCACGTACGCGTTTTCAAAACAATCGCCTAGCGGAGGAAAGTATTTATATACGATGCGACAAAACAAACTTTTCGTTCAACATTTTCGGTATTCTCGAGAAAAATAATAGGAATATCTACTCACTATATAAAAGATTAGCAATAGTAGGTAGTTTTTAGTGATTCTTCCTTATCTTTTTTAGCAAACGAAAAGTTTGGCCTGACCATGGGTTCCGTACAGTTTCAAGCGGTCACTATCGTAAGTTTTATTTTTTTGTTAGCGGTTCCCAAAATTTCTCCACTTCTTTGAAAAACGCATTTATTAGCTGAAGGCTCAACGAAACGAATGGCATTATCTTCAAGCCGGACCGTGGGTGGGAACGATGTCAAATCGCGATTTCAAACTTTGACATCGATTAATGTCAAGTTTATTAAAAATTAATAAAATATTCTATATACAAGTTGAGAAAGCATTCCTTTAGCTTTAAAATGAGCACGAGGCGAAGACATTATCTTTAAAAATGACCGAGATATTACAGTTTAAGTGATGACGCGGCAAACGATTTTGTTCCAATTTTTAAGACTTTAACAACAAATATTTCGAAAACTATTTGACCTAGGCCTTTAAAATTCAGTATACTTTGCTTTTGCAAGGTTATCGACAAATGCTGTAATTTTGAACAGAATCGGCGAAACTAAATTGTCCCTCTATGCGTTTTGACGTGGAATAGCTCATACGTCGGTTCGCTACCATACTTTACGCGCGCACACCCCCCCTGCCGCCCGCCCTAATGTAGCCTCAACCAATACTAATACCGTCGGCTATGAAAGAGATTTCAATATATTCTGCCGAAAGTTTTTTATTAATATCTCCGAAACTGAGGCCGACCGTTAAAAAGTTTAAAGAAAAATGTTGTTCAGAATGACGACACTGACAACATACACTAGAGCGTTAACTATCCGAACCTCGATTAACCGAACCGTCGATTATCCGAATCAGTGCTGCATCATCACTATCCCTACCACTGCTTCGAACCAGTGTAACGGTATTGCTTGATTGATTGATTGACTTTTGCGTAATAAAAATTAACGCAGTAGTACTCTTGTATTTAATAAGTAATTTTAGGTGTAATTCCTATAGTTATGAACTGTGTAAAGTACATTCATGTTTCATTCTCTGAACTGTTCGATTATCCAAACCAGGGTTGTCTAACTGACGACTCACGAGATGCCGGGGGCTCCGCCGCCTTGCTCCACACCTACTAAACATTGACGATCGCAGTCGATTTCGTCCGTCCCTACACAGACATAAATACATTCGATTGCTACGGCCGGCTACGGCCATACGTTTATATATAATTATAATTAATACGAACTGATATATACTTACTTTTACTCGTTTCTGTGAATGTGAACGTGCACATTGAGGACGCGTCATATTATTGACAAGGGATGGTATATCCACATCAATTTTTGTTATGGCCATCCTTAACAGCGAAGATAATGAATGGTCCGCTAATCTTGACCGATATTTACTTTTTATATTTTTCATAACGGAAAACGCACTTTCGCATCTGTAGGTAGAACCAAACATTGATGAAATTTTTAATCCCAAATCCACCAATTTCGGATACTTTTCTTCTGATAATAATTTAAAAAACTCCTGTCCATATTCATTTCTGGCAAGTACGAACGGATCTCCTTGTAAATTACACAATTCATCTCGATAATACATTTCTTTGTCTTCGATCTTACATCCTTTTGGATTATTAAAAATTATAAGCTCATTTTTTATTAATGTATCGAAATCTGTAAAGCGCTTTTTAAATTGTCGGTGTATTTTGATTAGTATTGGTACTAATTTCATAAAATTTGCATTTGGGCGTTCACTAGCATTGCAGGATGGAAAATGGTGGAATTCTGACGCTTTTAGTTCTAGTATGTAGAGTTGCAATTGGTTTTGAAATCCGTTTATATGCCCAATTAAATCAGAAATATTTTGGCCTTGTTTTTGCAATTTCAAATTTAACGTATTCAAATGAAATGTCGTATCTGTTAAACATGCACATTCACAGAAACGAGTAAAATTAAGTATATATCAGTTCGTATTGTCGTATTAATTATAATTATATGTAAGCGTATGGCCGTAGCCGGCCGTAGCAATCGAATGTATTTATGTCTGTGTACGGACGGACGAATTCCACTGCGATCGTCAGCGTGGTCGCAAGGCGGCGGAGCCCCCGGCATCTCGTGAGTCGTCAGTTAGACAACCCTGATCCAAACAATTCAAATTTCCAAACTACCTCGGTCGCAAGCAGTTCGGACAATTGACGCTCTACTGTATGTGAAGGTCATTGAAATCGGTGAAGAGGTAACTTTTCGACAAATTTACCATTTTTTTTACATCAACCTATTCTTCGTGTTGAAGGGGGAAAATGTTTGAAAGAAGCCATCTGCCGCGAAGAAACCCTTTGGTAACAAGAAAAATTGTTAAAGATTTCGGAACGACTTGATTGTGTAGAGTTATACGTATATGTAGGCATGAGGCCACCACTACACTGCTGCTTGATACGAGATACATCATAAGATTACCATAATTTATTAATCATTTTTTAATTAATTATTATAGGAAGTGTTCAAAATAATAAATTAAAGTGTATCTCTGTACACAGGGTATCCCGGGTATACAGTTGAAAAAAAAATTGAAAAAGTTGAAAAGATTAATATAAACCCATGTCCGCAAATAATTTATTAGTCAACTAGCTGTACCCGGCCAGGCGTTGTTGTGGCTCAGTCTGGTTAAAAGGAAAAGAAAGAAAAGAGAAAGCGCTTGGTTTATAAAAAATAAAAGTATTTAAAAAAGTATATAAAAACACGCGCGTATTCGAATGCAACGTTGTGTAAAAATTTCAAAGCATTTGGTGAAGAACTTTCCGAGATTTAAGATTTTGAACAAACGAACATTTACATTTTTATTTATGTAGATTATAAGATAGCAGAGATTTGTTACATCGTAAGCGAAGTTGTACAATGCTTCTCCGTTGTATGGGTTTGTAAAGACGCTGATTGATAAAGAAATCAAGAAATTTTTATTTGCCTTTTAAAAATGCTGTATTAATTTGACATCGCGACACCTTGTATATAAATTCTCACTGCTATTACAACTTTCATTCCTACCGCTTATAGCGCTGCAATCTTATTTCATGCTTAGCCGTTAACGTTGGATGCGACACGGAAATGGTAATGGGGCTCTAGAGCCCCAAAATCGAGGGACACCTAAGACAATAGAGTGAAAGGTCTATTCTATACCTGGTCTGTGGCAAAACCATCGACGAAGTATAGGATAGACCTATCACCTTATGGGATTACGTGTCATCACCGAAACTGTGTTGCCGACTAATGATTTCAGGACTGAATTTAGTGGCCTCTGCTCATGAACAGCGTCCAACTCAGGAACTACTCTGAAATGTGTTAAAATACTAAAAGACCTATACCTGATCCATAAAGTAAGAGTAAGGAGACTTATCCGTGTAGCGGAGTGTTCGCCAAATGGAATAACTTGGACTTTGTCGTCGCCATCTTGAAATTGTAAATGACAGATGATGAGACAAAAAGGTTAGAAATACATGGTTACATTACAGGAGATGTACAACATATACACATATCCGAAAAACATAAAATAATGTACGGATGGTGCAATAAATACTTCTATTACGTGGTTACAGTAGGACGTGTGAATATGAAAAATTGAAAGGAAAGTAATGTTATAATTTTTTAAAAGAAAAAAATTCATAACCTACAGTATGAGTAAAATAATCAGTATATAAGTAAAAGAAAACGTATATATATGAATTACATTTAAAAGAAATAAATTGTACAGCAACAACTATGTTTAGATTAATTAAAGTTAATATAATTAAATATATCACAGAGAGAAGAACATTGGACGAGAATACTTTTGAATACATATTTAATTATATAGGTATATAAACAATATTCACAAAATTAAAATTGAAATGAGTATATACATTGTGGCAGAGAAAAAGAAGTAACAATATTGTAATGTATAATAATATATGATTTATTTTTATGTGACACAGAGTTACAAAAGAAATAAGAAATCCAATAGCTTGTAGGAGCTCTGTACTTTTTCCAAAACTTAAATGTTGAGCAGAAAACTTGCTAATTTCCTTTTTTTCCTTATTAACCTAAAGCGACGTAGAAAGAATTGGTTCTTCCACCGAATGTGATGTTTCAGTGATTTCATATTCAGTTGAAAACTCAGAAGACATAATGTCATTATTATTTCTATGTTCCATCTGCTGATAGTATGGTATCTTTTCTGGTGGAAAAATTAATGGAATTGCTTCTTTTTTTAATTTTGATTTTCCTCTTTTCCCGTACATGACTGTTCCATCGTCTTGTAAAAAGGCGTCTTCTCTAATAACATCATCTGGTTTAAAGTGCAGTTCGCAAATCGTGCTTTTCTTGCTTAATTTTATATTTTTATTACACAAAACATTGGACCATCAGATGAACATGCAATTCTATAAAAAAAAATGATACATTTCTACTTTTAAATATAATACACGTAATATAACATATTTATAATTTATGAAGAAGAAAAAAGTAATTATTTTTTACCAATATAAATGCTTACTGTGTAAGCAGTAAAAAACCTATTCTTTGAATAATCCATTTTTCTTTCTTCTAGACCTGCATCCCTTGATGCAATAGGCAATTTTACTTAGGATGTTACTATAGAAATGAAAAATATTAAAAATTAAAATGCATCCTAATTATCTTATAAGAAAAATTGAAAATGTTAATACCATTAAAAATTATTCATATTAATATTTGAATATACTTAGAAATATACCCTTTCATTATTAATAATATAAAAGATATTGCTCATCACTAAATATTAATATTAATCCACTGGACATATAAATATTTTAAGGTTATAAAAACTACAGTTTATTTAAAATTTATGCTAAAGAAAATTCTACAATTTTCTTCTAAACCGTATAATATCATGTGATTAGAAATAATATTTTAACCAAACCATACTCACTTTAAAATTTATTATAAAAACTACAACCAAAACATTAAACACTTCTTGTACCTACAGAATTTGTATCAGAACTGAACAGAACGCACTGTGCGTAACATGTATATTATGAGACGAATATTCAAGATGGCGACGACAAAGCCCAAGTTATTCCATTTGGCGAACATCCCGCTATACGGAACATTTTTCGTGACCATCTTTTTTCTGTTTGGGATATAGAGATGAATCTCTTTACTCTTACTTCATGACCTGATCTGTGGTCTTATCACAGACGAGGTATAGGATAGACTTTTTTTTTTACCTGGCGAAAATTCCTAACGGATGCACCGTCCTCCGGGGAACAGACGGGGTTATGTGGGGTTTGCACCCACCAAAAACACCAGGGTGGCCTCCTGACTGGGAAGGACCGCACGACGGAGAGGAGGACTTGGGCGAGATCCAAACAGAACGATGCGTTCGCCACCTCCCCCCGGTGCACTCGAACCTCTCCTGCCGAGCCCCCCCCCCCTCCCCCGCAATAGGGGGCCCATCCTGGAGGGAGTGCAAACACCCCCTCCCGTTAAACTCTTTCCAAGTTATGATGGGGCAGGGGGTGGACAGTATTATAGGTTTCGTGCAGAAACATAGTTCATTTCATTTTGCGTCTACGCTAGATGGCGCAGCGTTTCGTCCCTCCCACGCCCCTCACTCCTCTGGAGGAAGGTTGCGTCTGCCTTCGTTCGTCTTCCGGTCATTCCGGTCTTGCCAGGTCTTCCTTGCACATCCTTGACTGACGCCACTGACGCTGTCCTTCACTGACGCCACTGACGCCACTGACGCTGCCTAACGCCGCCATTGGTCGCCATTGTATATTTTTGTTTGTAAATTGTATTAATTGTATTGTGTTTAAGTCTGATTTCAGGTAATTGTGCAGAGAAAATGGATACGAAACGGATTTCCAAGGACAAGGGAAAGTGTGCTGTGCAGAATTGTCCATCAACGCGACAGGAACCTTCTCATCGGTTCCCAAAATCTAGAATAATCGCTTCACGATGGATTGAAGCAACGCGTAGTCCGCGATTGATAGGTTTAACTCCCAAGCAGGTTCACGATAATCGGTATGTAATTTGTCATTTACATTTTCATCCACAGGATTACGAATGCAGTATACGGAGAAAACTGAAGGACGGAACTGTACCTTCCTTGTTGCTGCCTGAGGAAACGGATAGCAGTTCATCATCAGCGAAAATTGACGAGAAGATTGATGCGGACAGGAATGATGATTCAGCCCATGGGATTATTATTACTCCATCAAGTGCAGATTTTTCTCCAGTTACATTTCGGAATTCGTATCAAAAATCAACAGGGAGTAATTCTCCCTGATAACCAGATCTGGCAGCAGAATCTGACGTCAGATCCGTAGTCGTCTGTGTCCGCATTTGGCTGCGTTCTGAGGTACAGAATCTGATGTCAGATTCTGATGTCAGATCGGCAGCAGATGGACAGCAGATTCTGCCGTCTGCTAGGCACAGCCAACAGCGCCATCTGAGGTCCAGAATTAACATACAATTCCCTACGCGTGACGTCACATGGCCGCCCCTACGCGTGACGTCACACTAGGTGTATCCCCACCCTTTCTACTGCTCGTAGAGAAGTTTTGGAGCAGATTCTAAGATTCTGCTCGCAGGTTATATGAGCCGCAGTTTATTAAATAAGTTCTTTATTTTTTTTTATAAAGGTATGTGTTTATTCTTTAATATTACAAGTACAAAATATATATAAGTGGCACATATATTAACATTTAATATTTACATTTGGAAATGGTGATTCTAGATGCAAACATAAGCCAATTTTCCCGAGAACGAACTTTTATTCTACATTACATTTTTATTTATATAGATTTTCGACTTATTGTTTTTGCATAGAATCACCATATCCCTGCTTCTGTTAACTCTGAAAAGAAATACAACATTAGTATAAAATTGAAACGATACTGGGAATGTACCGATGAATATTTTATTAAACGTTAAGTACTTTATTTCAGTGATGCTAAAGTAAAGTGAGCACTGAAAAGTACTGTTTGGTTTAGTACGTTTTAAAAGACTGGCGCTGAAAAGTGCCGATTATTGTTCCTTGTGAACGTCGAGAGGTTGTTCCCGTTGGACTCGATTAAAATGGGCACTGAAAAGTACCGTTTGGTCTCTTCGCCACTGTAAAAGGAGACACATCTCAACTTTTAATGGGCATATTTCGTGAAATAAAACATCTGCCACAGTTCTTCAGACGTCATCAGCTTCTTCTTCGGGCTGCTGGTCGCTCCAAAACTCGCGGCGCCTTTGCAAGGCACTTGGGGGGGCTGCTGTCGCCCGTGGACCACACCTCCTGCTGCGTACTCTTTCTTTCGCGGTCCGCAGTGCCCGCTGCATATATAGTTGAAAGTCCGATCGGAGGGGCTTGTTGAAATGCGGGTTCCCAGACACCGCTTCTGAAAAAGTAATGCACGCAAAGTACATTAGTATAATTATTTATAAAAACATGAATATGCTTATTGCTTCGTACCGTAAATCGCCATAGTAATACGGGCATTGTACAACGGCCGTTGTCCCGTTCGGCCGAACCACGTGAAGGCCGTTGTTACGTCGTCGACAAGTGCCTCCTTCATACAAAAATCGACCGCGGCCTTCAGGCTGAACCCACCCACGTATTTTAAATATTGGACCTAAACAAAGTAAGTAAATATTGATGTAAGTATGTATTATATAAAAGTAAATAAAAGCATAATTTCGCTTTCACTTACAACATTGGAATATGTTTGGTCGTCGATGGTCTCGAAACAGTCCACCTCCTCCGGTGACGAGAGAGGAATGATCGCTGGTTTCCTTGGTGGACCGTTACGGGTGAGTTGCACACATTGGAGAACATTCTCCAATAAAGTATTCATTCTTCTGCAAGCAGAATGGATGGAGGCGTAACGTATTAATAAACACGATAACATGCAATACTTACCTTAGCTCCGTCTCGACGCTCGCCGTGCGGTCTTCCAGGCTCCTGCGAACATGAACATTTATAATAGAAAACGTCACACTATCAATATTTTTATAACAAAAAAAAGAAACATGTAAATTTACCTATTAGCAGGAGGTTGTATGTGCACTGTATGGTGCTGAAACGGCTCATTCTGAATGACCGTGGCGCGTGCAGAGGACGTCCCTGGATCGTGATGATCCCTTATTGTTGCGAGGACAGGAGCACTGGCAGCAGCAGGACTATTCTGCAACATAAGAACGTTACTCGGATTAGTCGTAGAAAAATCCTTTGACGTTGGTAGATAATTATTTGATTCCTGCAGGATTGTCCTCAAATCCTGGATATCCTGATCGATGCTTTGCTTCGGCATGGCTGACGTCTTCTTTCTTGGAGGTTCCTCCTCCGAAGAAGTCGTCTGATACCTCGCTGGTTTGGCGACCACACGCTTCTCTCGCTGCGACATGTTTGGTAAACCTGTGAGTAAAAGTACATATTACAATTCTTAGCAAAGGTGTGTTGGCTGTTTTTCCTATTTTACATGCATACATGCAATATTAACCGAACCCAGGTAATGTATTACTCAATAATTCGAGTGTAACTCGACAAAGGCTATAACAGTAGAAAATGTAAAAAAGTGACCCATGAAGAAATATTCGAACCAAACGATAAAATAACTCATCAACAGAGATTAACAAGGATACGTGTAAATATAATATTACTTATGAAGAGCAATACAAAAGGAAAGTATAATACAAAAGAAGAAAATGTAAATATTATAGAGCATGCCCCTCACCAGAAAATAGTCGTAACTTACCAAAAACAAGAGACGAGGCTAGAAATGGAAGATTTTTTTTTTTTTTTTTTTACATGGTGGAAATCCCTAACGGATACCTCACCCCCATGGCAGGGGTGAGATTATGTGGGGCTTGCACCCACTAAAACCACCATGGTGACCGCCTGACGCGAGAAGCTACACGAGGGAGTGGGACTGACAGCGAGATACATCCAGCGAAAATAAAAGTGGAAGAATTTAAATACTATGGATCCTACGGCTTCTCGCTGTGCGTAATAACAGCAACGATATACCTACGGGGTTCTAAGAGGTTTGTGTCAGTGGACATACTACAGCGAAAAGGCATTCTATAACATTTGCCACGAACCTGATCGGGGGAGATATATAAAATTTCATGGCTCAATGTGGCGCATTTATATATGCCAAGAGCCGAAGACTCTATGCCGACATCATAAAAATTATCGACTTCTAAAAATTTTTTGATACCCAAACGATACGAGTCATTGTCCATGCCAATAGTGAAAATTATGCAGATCGAGCCATCGTCTGAGATGCAACAATTATCGCGTACATTTGTGCCTAGAGATATGTTATTAAATTCTATCTTACGGTACTGAGAACAATTGGTGTCATTCGTAAGGGGTCTAGATACACGAATAGAAAAATCGACATTACGATGAATGTTTGTGCCATGTGATTGTATCTCCCTCATCCTGTTGGAAAATTGTTGGAGAGGAAGAGATGGCTTATTAAGAAATTTTTTAAAAATGGACATGTTGTTTTCATAGGGAAAAGCAGAACATGAATCTAAATTACCAAAACGTCTGACATCGTTGGTTAAGTGAAGAAGACCATGGACGTTATAACTATTAAAAGTTGGGCCATATAGGTTTTCGGTACGAAGAACAAATTTCTGTAAAGCTGACTCTGCGAATCTCAAGTGGGGGCTCGATGGAGATTCTGCAACCAAAATTCTTATGGCCGCATGTAAAATTAAGAAGTGCTTGTATATTTCATCGTTGAGTACACCATACAGTACAACCGGCCCTGTATATAGAAGGAACTGACGAAACTCGGTCGCCTTATATTTACAATATTCCTCAATAGCTCTGGGACGTCTGGCAAAGTCCAAGGGACAATATCTTGCGAGATTGTTGAGTCTCGTAGATATCACAGAAATATTCAGTGCGGGCAATTTTGACAAAAATGTAAAGCTTCCAGATACCCACGCGGACAAAAGTTTCTTCATTACGCCCAAGCATACAAGGTGCATATACTCGAACGGAACTTGGGAAACCATTCCTATCGGTAGCGATGCCAATGGGCTTGGACCTTCTTTGTGATGGTTCTCGTGTAACCGTTTAGGGTATTCCTCATCGGTACGAGGAGAATCATCTATACCATCGAAGGCATAATGCTTACCGTTCAGGGTACCAGAAACCATACATTTGGAACAGGGATATTGAGACATATGCCCAAAATGATTCAACACAAATGCTCGAGCTGGTGCGTCAGCTATGAAACATCTCAGACGTATGGGCAACTTACTGCCATGAAAATTTATACCTCCGTTGGACATGATGGCTTTGACGTTTGCAATAAATTTCTCAAAAAAAATATTGGGATCGTGTGGTTTATGGCGACCTTTATAGATTCCTACCACTATTGGCTTTATACGGGGAATATTTGAAATCCTACATTGGATGGGCCAGAACTGAATGGAACCTTTGTCCACACGACATCCGTCGGTATGAAAATCTAATTCTAACTCTCTAACAAAAGATACGGACAAAGGGAGACTTTTAACAATTTCTGTTTCCAGATCGAAATGAATGTATTCTCCTGGTTCCACGACGAATGTAACAGCAGGATTACGTGGCGTATCGAGAAGTGTTCTAACATCCTGAGGCAACTGGGAAAAACAGGAATGCGTTCGAAGGAGAGATAATATATTATTTCCTTGAACGTGTGTTAAATTGCTGTCTACGAAACAAGACGCTAAACGTTGGCGAAAAGATGGCTCGGAGAAAGTATCACAGGACAATGAAACTGTATCATGAATTGAAGAAACGCGTGACGTGGAAGTAGAAGGACCGGCGTCTTCTACATTGATATCGCGCCTAACACTGAATCTATCCGGGATAAAATTAATAGGAACGGACGAACTACAACCTGCAGATGTGCTAGCAGCATCTCGCACGTTAGAAGTATTATCCGCTACTCTACGAACGGTGTTAAATTCAGGACGGTATCGCGCGCGTAACTTTTCTCGCATCTCGCGTATAACCCTCCTTTTTTGCCTCGCCGACAATGCGTGTCCGGGTTTCCGCGACGTAGACAACTTGAAACGATTAAATTCCATAATTACTTACGTCTTGCGGATGTCTCGGGATGATATTCGTACTTTTTAATGCTCTGGAAATTCTTCGGATCTGCCGTCGATGACTGCCACCTCAGAATGAACGAGAATTCGAAACAAACGCGAACTGGGAAGTAGAGTCTCGACCAATCACGAATGACCGCAAGGCGGCGCAGCCAATCCGAGCGTAGTCCAGTGTACCGCCAAAATATTACCTCGTGGTACCCTTTATTCGACGTGGTACCCTTTGTGCTGAAAAAAAAGCGCTCGGATTGGCTGAGCCGCCTTGCGGTCATTCGTGATTGGTCGGGACTCTACTTCCCAGTTCGCGTTTGTTTCGAATTCTCGTTCATTCTGAGGTGGCAGTCATCGACGGCAGATCCGAAGAATTTCCAGAGCATTAAAAAGTACGAATATCATCCCGAGACATCCGCAAGACGTAAGTAATTATGGAATTTAATCGTTTCAAGTTGTCTACGTCGCGGAAACCCGGACACGCATTGTCGGCGAGGCAAAAAAGGAGGGTTATACGCGAGATGCGAGAAAAGTTACGCGCGCGATACCGTCCTGAATTTAACACCGTTCGTAGAGTAGCGGATAATACTTCTAACGTGCGAGATGCTGCTAGCACATCTGCAGGTTGTAGTTCGTCCGTTCCTATTAATTTTATCCCGGATAGATTCAGTGTTAGGCGCGATATCAATGTAGAAGACGCCGGTCCTTCTACTTCCACGTCACGCGTTTCTTCAATTCATGATACAGTTTCATTGTCCTGTGATACTTTCTCCGAGCCATCTTTTCGCCAACGTTTAGCGTCTTGTTTCGTAGACAGCAATTTAACACACGTTCAAGGAAATAATATATTATCTCTCCTTCGAACGCATTCCTGTTTTTCCCAGTTGCCTCAGGATGTTAGAACACTTCTCGATACGCCACGTAATCCTGCTGTTACATTCGTCGTGGAACCAGGAGAATACATTCATTTCGATCTGGAAACAGAAATTGTTAAAAGTCTCCCTTTGTCCGTATCTTTTGTTAGAGAGTTAGAATTAGATTTTCATACCGACGGATGTCGTGTGGACAAAGGTTCCATTCAGTTCTGGCCCATCCAATGTAGGATTTCAAATATTCCCCGTATAAAGCCAATAGTGGTAGGAATCTATAAAGGTCGCCATAAACCACACGATCCCAATATTTTTTTTGAGAAATTTATTGCAAACGTCAAAGCCATCATGTCCAACGGAGGTATAAATTTTCATGGCAGTAAGTTGCCCATACGTCTGAGATGTTTCATAGCTGACGCACCAGCTCGAGCATTTGTGTTGAATCATTTTGGGCATATGTCTCAATATCCCTGTTCCAAATGTATGGTTTCTGGTACCCTGAACGGTAAGCATTATGCCTTCGATGGTATAGATGATTCTCCTCGTACCGATGAGGAATACCCTAAACGGTTACACGAGAACCATCACAAAGAAGGTCCAAGCCCATTGGCATCGCTACCGATAGGAATGGTTTCCCAAGTTCCGTTCGAGTATATGCACCTTGTATGCTTGGGCGTAATGAAGAAACTTTTGTCCGCGTGGGTATCTGGAAGCTTTACATTTTTGTCAAAATTGCCCGCACTGAATATTTCTGTGATATCTACGAGACTCAACAATCTCGCAAGATATTGTCCCTTGGACTTTGCCAGACGTCCCAGAGCTATTGAGGAATATTGTAAATATAAGGCGACCGAGTTTCGTCAGTTCCTTCTATATACAGGGCCGGTTGTACTGTATGGTGTACTCAACGATGAAATATACAAGCACTTCTTAATTTTACATGCGGCCATAAGAATTTTGGTTGCAGAATCTCCATCGAGCCCCCACTTGAGATTCGCAGAGTCAGCTTTACAGAAATTTGTTCTTCGTACCGAAAACCTATATGGCCCAACTTTTAATAGTTATAACGTCCATGGTCTTCTTCACTTAACCAACGATGTCAGACGTTTTGGTAATTTAGATTCATGTTCTGCTTTTCCCTATGAAAACAACATGTCCATTTTTAAAAAATTTCTTAATAAGCCATCTCTTCCTCTCCAACAATTTTCCAACAGGATGAGGGAGATACAATCACATGGCACAAACATTCATCGTAATGTCGATTTTTCTATTCGTGTATCTAGACCCCTTACGAATGACACCAATTGTTCTCAGTACCGTAAGATAGAATTTAATAACATATCTCTAGGCACAAATGTACGCGATAATTGTTGCATCTCAGACGATGGCTCGATCTGCATAATTTTCACTATTGGCATGGACAATGACTCGTATCGTTTGGGTATCAAAAAATTTTTAGAAGTCGATAATTTTTATGATGTCGGCATAGAGTCTTCGGCTCTTGGCATATATAAATGCGCCACATTGAGCCATGAAATTTTATATATCTCCCCCGATCAGGTTCGTGGCAAATGTTATAGAATGCCTTTTCGCTGTAGTATGTCCACTGACACAAACCTCTTAGAACCCCGTAGGTATATCGTTGCTGTTATTACGCACAGCGAGAAGCCGTAGGATCCATAGTATTTAAATTCTTCCACTTTTATTTTCGCTGGATGTATCTCGCTGTCAGTCCCACTCCCTCGTGTAGCTTCTCGCGTCAGGCGGTCACCATGGTGGTTTTAGTGGGTGCAAGCCCCACATAATCTCACCCCTGCCATGGGGGTGAGGTATCCGTTAGGGATTTCCACCATGTAAAAAAAAAAAAAAAAAAAATCTTCCATTTCTAGCCTCGTCTCTTGTTTTTGGTAAGTTACGACTATTTTCTGGTGAGGGGCATGCTCTATAATATTTACATTTTCTTCTTTTGTATTATACTTTCCTTTTGTATTGCTCTTCATAAGTAATATTATATTTACACGTATCCTTGTTAATCTCTGTTGATGAGTTATTTTATCGTTTGGTTCGAATATTTCTTCATGGGTCACTTTTTTACATTTTCTACTGTTATAGCCTTTGTCGAGTTACACTCGAATTATTGAGTAATACATTACCTGGGTTCGGTTAATATTGCATGTATGCATGTAAAATAGGAAAAACAGCCAACACACCTTTGCTAAGAATTGTAATATGTACTTTTACTCACAGGTTTACCAAACATGTCGCAGCGAGAGAAGCGTGTGGTCGCCAAACCAGCGAGGTATCAGACGACTTCTTCGGAGGAGGAACCTCCAAGAAAGAAGACGTCAGCCATGCCGAAGCAAAGCATCGATCAGGATATCCAGGATTTGAGGACAATCCTGCAGGAATCAAATAATTATCTACCAACGTCAAAGGATTTTTCTACGACTAATCCGAGTAACGTTCTTATGTTGCAGAATAGTCCTGCTGCTGCCAGTGCTCCTGTCCTCGCAACAATAAGGGATCATCACGATCCAGGGACGTCCTCTGCACGCGCCACGGTCATTCAGAATGAGCCGTTTCAGCACCATACAGTGCACATACAACCTCCTGCTAATAGGTAAATTTACATGTTTCTTTTTTTTGTTATAAAAATATTGATAGTGTGACGTTTTCTATTATAAATGTTCATGTTCGCAGGAGCCTGGAAGACCGCACGGCGAGCGTCGAGACGGAGCTAAGGTAAGTATTGCATGTTATCGTGTTTATTAATACGTTACGCCTCCATCCATTCTGCTTGCAGAAGAATGAATACTTTATTGGAGAATGTTCTCCAATGTGTGCAACTCACCCGTAACGGTCCACCAAGGAAACCAGCGATCATTCCTCTCTCGTCACCGGAGGAGGTGGACTGTTTCGAGACCATCGACGACCAAACATATTCCAATGTTGTAAGTGAAAGCGAAATTATGCTTTTATTTACTTTTATATAATACATACTTACATCAATATTTACTTACTTTGTTTAGGTCCAATATTTAAAATACGTGGGTGGGTTCAGCCTGAAGGCCGCGGTCGATTTTTGTATGAAGGAGGCACTTGTCGACGACGTGACAACGGCCTTCACGTGGTTCGGCCGAACGGGACAACGGCCGTTGTACAATGCCCGTATTACTATGGCGATTTACGGTACGAAGCAATAAGCATATTCATGTTTTTATAAATAATTATACTAATGTACTTTGCGTGCATTACTTTTTCAGAAGCGGTGTCTGGGAACCCGCATTTCAACAAGCCCCTCCGATCGGACTTTCAACTATATATGCAGCGGGCACTGCGGACCGCGAAAGAAAGAGTACGCAGCAGGAGGTGTGGTCCACGGGCGACAGCAGCCCCCCCAAGTGCCTTGCAAAGGCGCCGCGAGTTTTGGAGCGACCAGCAGCCCGAAGAAGAAGCTGATGACGTCTGAAGAACTGTGGCAGATGTTTTATTTCACGAAATATGCCCATTAAAAGTTGAGATGTGTCTCCTTTTACAGTGGCGAAGAGACCAAACGGTACTTTTCAGTGCCCATTTTAATCGAGTCCAACGGGAACAACCTCTCGACGTTCACAAGGAACAATAATCGGCACTTTTCAGCGCCAGTCTTTTAAAACGTATTAAACCAAACAGTACTTTTCAGTGCTCACTTTACTTTAGCATCACTGAAATAAAGTACTTAACGTTTAATAAAATATTCATCGGTACATTCCCAGTATCGTTTCAATTTTATACTAATGTTGTATTTCTTTTCAGAGTTAACAGAAGCAGGGATATGGTGATTCTATGCAAAAACAATAAGTCGAAAATCTATATAAATAAAAATGTAATGTAGAATAAAAGTTCGTTCTCGGGAAAATTGGCTTATGTTTGCATCTAGAATCACCATTTCCAAATGTAAATATTAAATGTTAATATATGTGCCACTTATATATATTTTGTACTTGTAATATTAAAGAATAAACACATACCTTTATAAAAAAAAATAAAGAACTTATTTAATAAACTGCGGCTCATATAACCTGCGAGCAGAATCTTAGAATCTGCTCCAAAACTTCTCTACGAGCAGTAGAAAGGGTGGGGATACACCTAGTGTGACGTCACGCGTAGGGGCGGCCATGTGACGTCACGCGTAGGGAATTGTATGTTAATTCTGGACCTCAGATGGCGCTGTTGGCTGTGCCTAGCAGACGGCAGAATCTGCTGTCCATCTGCTGCCGATCTGACATCAGAATCTGACATCAGATTCTGTACCTCAGAACGCAGCCAAATGCGGACACAGACGACTACGGATCTGACGTCAGATTCTGCGCTCTCATGCCAGACTCTGCTACCAATCTGATGTCAGATTGGCGTCAGATGGTTATCAGGGCTGATAGGCAAACTTGTTCCCTAGCAGCCGTCGAATCTGGTAACTCTATTTTTGCAACAACGCCGAAATCTACCGTATGTAAATTTTCCAGGATAGAAAGCGGTAATGTACTTCCTGGACCCAGTTCGCAAGACGAAAATGTACATGAGGTCACAAAAGCTGGACCTTCCAAACGCTTGATATGGAAACGGGAATGTTTAGATGACAGCACACGAGAAATGTATGAGGCCGTGCTACAAGCGAGGAAAAAAATGGATAATTATAGGACTAAAAGCTTACGGTATTGTTCTGAACATTTGTTACAACATTTTCAATTTGAAACTAAACACGAAAGTTCGTAAAACATAAACAAATTAATATATTTTAGATGTGCAAATCGTTTGAAGGAAGTTGTGAATGCGCAGACCGAGGAATTCACAAAAAATATAGATGATCTTAGTTCACTGCAGTGTGACTTTGTCAATATGATCATCAGGAATGCAGGTAAATGTAAGCATGGGCGCCGTTACACTTCAGACGAAAGGCTCCTATGCCTTTCGATCTATAAGAGATCGGCGTCCGCATATAGATATTTGTGTAGTTTTCTTCCACTTCCAGCTCCAAGAAGAGTTCGCCAGCTGCTCATTCACATTCGCTTGGATTGCGGTGTGACAAAAACAATAAAGGATTGTTTAAAGGAAATGGCCAACCGCATGATGGACCCACTGGATAAGGTATGTATACTCATGTGGGATGAAGTATCGTTAAAACTAAACGTGCAATATTGTGCCGAAAAGGACAAACTTGTTGGTCTGGAGGATTGGGGCACAAATCGTACCGCAAAGTATGCAGACCACGCGCTGGTCTTCATGCTGCGAGGTATAAAAACCGGCTGGAAAGTCCCGGTCGCGTACAATTTTTGTACAGCTCAAACAACCCACGGACAACTGATTTACTGTATCAAGGAGGTTGTCCGAGCGGTTACTGAAGCCGGTTTTATAGTAGCAGCAACAGTATGCGACCAAGGCTCCTCCAATATGAAGGCTATTAAAACACTGCAACAAAATACGGACAAAATTCGAAACCAGAAAGAAATTAAAAAATGTAAGTATCTTTTTTGATTACGTACTTTATTTTCTTTCAAATACGTGTCTGTATTTGAATAATGACAATACTTCTTTCACAGATTGGACAATCCTCATCGACAACGTAGAATTTATTCCGTTGTACGATGTTCCGCACGTGCTGAAGTGCATGCGGAACAATTTTTTAAATAAAAATATAGAAATCGATTTTGATGCACATCTGGAGGATAGAAAAGTGGCATCTTGGAACCACATTATTACGGCCTATGAAATCGATGTGCATGGCGATTTAATTAAGCGGCACGTGCCAGACGTAACAGCATGTTTATCCCGGGAAAATAAATAAAATGAAGGTGAAACATATGATGCAGGTTTTCAGCGAGAAGATGTTTTGTTTCGTCGACCTCCTTGTAAAAACAAGTGGTAAGTTTTGTTATTTCTTTCATTAGGTATTACGATTTATCTCCCCCCATAAACGTTTGCGTACCTTGTACTAATGCCCTCACTAAATGTGACCTTTATTAATTTCCTCTTTCCAACTTAGGACCGATGAAGACGAGTATTGGAGACAGGAAGATGCCAGCTGAGGGAATCCATACAGCGTACTTCCTTCAGTTATTGAATGGGATTGCAGCCGGGACAAATGGTGTCCATTACGGAGACGATCACCCCAAAAGGATACCGTGTTCTGCGGAAAGCTACCACGCTGAATTTTTTGCGAACGCAAGACAACAATTGAGAAGCATACGATTTATTCATTCTAAAACTAAGAAACCCGTTAAAACAGATATTCCATGCCTACAGAATCTCATAAATACTTTGCAGGGTTTCGAATTATTATGGGCTGAATTAGAAGGAATGGGTTTTGACAAATTCGCAACGAGGACCATCAACCAGGATCCACTAGAAAATTTTTTTGGCAATGTCAGGAGCCATGATTTTCGATCAACTAAGCCAACCTGCTACCAATTTGAGGCCATTTATAAATCCTTACTAATAACCAATTTGACGTCAAAACACACGCCAGGATATAATTGTGAGGACGATAGCGGAGCCTTTCTTCTGCCGCAGTACAACGCGTTACTTAGTGGAACTGGATATTTACCAGACGAGGTGGACGATGAGGAAACCAATGAGGTTCAGGATAAGGAAGAAGTACCCCTTAAGAGTATCGAAGGAACTAAAATTAATAATTCTGCTGATATTATTAAAAGTATTAAGAAAAGCCTACCTGCATTAATAATATGTAGAGAATGTTTTCACTCTTTCCAGATACAGTCGTCTAAAAGGTAAGGAACTACATGTTTTACGGATCAGCACATACTTGCAAAACGCCATTTAGGAAAAATGATTAGCAATAATATCTCCCACCAAAGAATAGGCAAGAAGTTGCAACGGATGATCCAACGTATGTTACAATTTAATTTTTGGACATGCAACGAGCACAAACCACAAGTTCTCGAGACATTCGCCGAAATATGCGTGAAGAAATATATAGAAGATGTGGTCACCTATATAAACAAAGTTTTGAGAGGCCGAATTATACCACAAAACAAGCAACTTTGTACACCGATTAAGCTAGCACAGGAGTGCTATAAGAAAACCATACGCAAAGGAACGTAAAATGGGAAATGGATCCGTTTATTTTATTATCTTATATAAAGGTAAGTTGGTTTCATGGTGTAACCGACTTCAAATTATTCGTATTTATAATCTATATTTTTCTGATCTAGGGTCTCCTTGGGGTTTTAGTCGGTTAGAACCCGACACTACTCCGTCCCTTCTCATGGGGGCGGAGTGTCCGTTCTGGATTTCCCCAAGTAAAAAAAAAAAAAAAAAAGTTCGCTGTAATATTAATGATTAAGTAATGTTGATTTATATGGTCCAGCAGGATGTGTTAGAAAAAGGCCGGCCTGCAAACATACCGATTTGATTGGCTAAAGTATTCACATAAGTATACATATTTTGTAACTAAAGTGAAGAAATATTCGTTATATTTAAATAGATTAAAAACGATAACTGGTTCAAAATATACAACTGAACTTCTATAAGAATATTTGGGAATGTTTTGAGAGAAATTGAGGTTATGTGACGCGTGCAAAGAACAGATATGCTCTCCACCAATCAGAAATGTTCACGAAAAATCACGGATCACTGTGAACAATCACCGTGATTGGGAACGAACGTGATCGAATTTATCATTGCGCCCACCGTTTGTAGGAAATATGTTGCACTCGTGCAGTTTATTCAGAAAGGGAAAAGTGAATCTCGAGGCACTCAAGAAGATCGCGCACGGCCGCGTGTCGCTTTCACCCCACCATGGATCACAGCGTTTCAAGAGCGAGAGAGAAAGACGCACATTCGTTTTGTCTCTCGTCTTCACGACGTTGTCCGAAGCGCCGAGCTCACGGACACGCCGCTCCGGCGTAGTGTGCATGCGTGGTGGGGGAAATTCTTGAGAGGACCCGTCCTCTTTCTGGCATCACTGCTACATGCTTAAAGCATTGGACTGTCCACCCCCTGCTAGTCGCCTAACCTCTATCGATCTCTACAAGCATAGTCACTTTTGCCGTTATTCAGCATTACACCTCCGATACAGAGGGCACGCGTTGTGGGGCCCTGCGAATCTTTACCTCTGAACTGCTCCTATCTACACCCAAATATCTGCAGCTAAGTAACATTTATATTATTGCAGGAGTGTCGCCCGAGAAGGCATCATGGCGTCGCTCCCGACGCACTTCACAATCCTCTCGCAAAGGACAAAAACGCTTGGGTACTAAGGAGAGGAAATGGACGAGCTCACCGCCTCTACCGAGAAAGCGTTTCAAAAAGCTCTAAAAGAATTAGGGGCCCGATCGCAGGGCCCGAACACTCCTAACCTCAATGTTAAGAGGAAGAGGTTAGAGGCTGCGAACGGCCAAGTCGCTTGCACGCAAGGCCCCCCCTTCCTCACTTCAAGATCAGGATGAGGAAACATGGCTTCTGCCCAAAAGGCCTATCAGCCCACAGAGTATTGAAAAGCGAGGCGAGTCAGACGCACCGACCCCCACCCAAAATCAGTATGATCTATTATCCACGGAGGGTATAAATGACGGAGACAATTTATCATCGGATTTAGGATGTTTAATGGATACTGCCAGCCCTATTGCGGTCAGCTGCAACACGCCGAACGCAACAATAAAAGCAACAGAGATACAACCCCTAACTGTAAAGGGTAAGTCTATTCCTCCACCCATATATTGTGTTTGTGTGTCAATCAAAAATTTACTACAAGCGGTCAAGGATGAGATACCTCGGAATGACATCACGGTAAAGGATATTGGTAGCAACACCACAGCAATTAACGTTACAATGATGGAATTCTTCACCAAAATGAAGTTGATCCTTGAAAATCTTAACACTAAATTTTACTCTTATACCCCTAATCATTTAAAACATAAGATACTGGTGCTCAAAGGCATCCAGGGAGATTTCGATGAGCATGATATCACAGCAGAAATTTATGGTTTAGAACTACATGACACAAAAATGACCAAGATATCGAAAATTAAGCTAGGACGGCACGACAATGTTCTAACGCACTTTCTGGTGCAACTCTCCCCAGACAGCATACCAAGCGTCCTCACAAAACTGAACAGGCTAGCATGTCAAAGAATACATTGGGAACCCTACAGGAAGAGCAAAGTTTTTCAATGCAGAAATTGTCAGAGAGTCGGTCACTCCAGTGCAAACTGTAGACTTGGCTACAGATGTATGAAATGCTTGAACAGCCACGGACCCGAGCAATGTACGGTGAAAAAGAACGCAAGTACATCGCAAGCAGCGTGCGTCAACTGCGGAGAACCCGGACACCCTGCAAGCTATAGGGCTACAGATACCTTACAATCGCGCAGGATCTCGCAGCTTCGAAAAGATCACAGGTAAAAGCCAATATATCCCAAAAAGTTAATAGGGTAGACCAGGGCTAATCGGATCACAGGGCAAATCGGATCAAAATAAGAATTTAGTCCATATTTCTTACATCGCGATAAAAATGAGCATTCCGATCCTTCGGAGTACCTCGTGCCCCTCTCCCGCACCTACCGCAATAGCCCGTCAATTTTTTTAAGGTATTGTTTAGTGCTGGCACACGTTTTCAGTGAGGCGGACGCATGCGAATGTCACAATTTCGTATCGAATCTAACCTACGCAATCTGTAATTTCGTGTTTAAAATAGCAAGGTAAGCTTGAAAGTTTAAATGTGTTTATTATTATTAACCTGTGTGGTGTTCAAATTTAGTATTTGATATATTTTAAACTATTATATCATAATATGTTTCTGTAATCTACTCACTTTTAAATCCTTATACAGGGTTATCCGTTAAAACTGCAACCTACGCGCGCGCGAACAGACGAAAATGGCAACACCGCCTCCCGGACGCATTCCACTACAACCATGCACTGGCCCAGCGTTCGGAGGGTTACCAGCGACCGCTGGGTAACAGTGATGCCCGAGCTTCGAAAATTTTAGGATGGTCTCTTTCAAATTAACGCCGCAAAGAGCTGTGCGGAATTTCCCGGCCCAGGTAAGCGAGCCGCGCGCTCTGCTTTTATGATCGGTTTACCACTCGCACCCCGAATTACTGTAAGGCGGTTTGAAAACAATGTCAACTGGTCGCGTACCAGTCTTAATTTAAAAAATTTTAGCTACGACAGGGTTGACCGCGGCGCTATACCCTCGTACGGAGAGATTTTTCGCCACCTGCGTGTAAAAGCCACAATAATGACGCATCGTTCCAAAAAATGACATTAACGGAAGCTGGTATAGGCGTGGCGTTGAGTAGCTAATAGGTTAAACCAGGCCTGGGATTTAAGTGAACGCAGCGGCCGATTTTCGGAGGCAACGCCTCCTTTCTCCCGCCGCGCGTCTTGACCCCCGCGGCAGCCAAGGAGCTTGGAGCGCTTCAGGCCCGTACCATATGAACCACGCGTAGCGCATTGGGGCGCCCCCCGTATCAATAGGTTTCCACATCACCCATGGGGTACTATCATCGATGCGTTTTTTTTTATAGTGGGCACAGGGCTAAACGATTCCTCGCTTTCAACTTTAATACGTACATCGTCGTCTGTCATCCCCGTTAATATTTTAGATTTGCCTAGCACGTCTAAACGTGCGCGAAAATGTAGTTTTCCCAAAGATATTTGAAATTTTGATAATACAACGTGTTTTTGCAATACTTTTATCGCGCGACAGAGTGGAATAGGCCTATAGAGTATACCACTATAAAAAAAAAACGCATCGATGATAGTACCCCATGGGTGATGTGGAAACCTATTGATACGGGGGGCGCCCCAATGCGCTACGCGCGGTTCATATGGTATGAGCCTGAGGCGCTCCAAGCTCCTCGGCTGCCGAAAGGAGGCGTTGCCACCGATAAATGGCCGCTGCGTTCACTTAAGGGGGCCGTCTCAGCGGGCCTTGAATGTGTGCGTACGCTCACACCAGCTAAGTTAAGCGTGTACGTATACACGTGTAGCAAGCAATCCGTAAATTACAACTTACGTCCTGGAATCGGCACGAAGGAAGTTTTTGCGGGTACAGTTGCCTTCAGTAGACATCTGTGCAGGGTGGTCTGGTCCGTTTGAACGCTAATAAGCACCCAAGTTTGAAATAATAATGAATTTATGACTCGAAAACTGTCAGAATGAAGCTTCAAGGCTTCTCCGTTGGTGGCGCTAATGGTGCACTGCAGCCATGTAGCACCAGCGTGACGTGTAGGCAGGGCCGACGCGAGGTTAGCTGGCCCCCTTGTGCAAAAAAATTTTTGGTTTCCCCAAATTTTTGCACTTGTTTTCTATTTAATATGTTTAAAAGAATTACATTTATATTTAGTTTATGTGGGATGTTAGATTCCTTTATTATTAAGCGTACGATTTAGTTTTTTTAGCGTCCCATTCGACTGGCGCCCTTGTGCGGAGCACGGTTCCGCCGGGCCTGCGTATATGCGATGTAGTAAACAAACCGTAAATTACAACTTACGTCCTGGAATCGGCACGAAGGAAGTTTTTGCGGGTACAGTTGCCTTCAGTAGACATCTGTGCAGGGTGGTCTGGTGCGTTTGTACGCTAATAAGCACCGTACGTTGTAATAATAAGGATTTTTTCACTCGTGTACTCAGGACAGCCCGAAAAATGACAGAATGAAGCTTCAAGGCTTCTCCGTCACCGGCGCTGATGGTATATTCGTGCCTTGTACCATCAAAGCCGGTGGAAGTCCAATCTAGCCGATAAATGTAGGAAAGACGCAGTTACCGAGACGTATCGAGAGTCGAATTGCGCTGTTGCCCCATTTCCCCTATCACTATTTTGCCATTAAGGAGGCTTGAATGAATCACGGCGAAGCGGTTGGAGAACAGAGATGGGCAAAGATAATATCTGGATAAACTCAAATAAAAGATACTACAGTATTGCCTCATTACGGGCTCGGTTTGGTGTACACGATGTGGAATTTTCGCTATTCCACCACTTCTGTCTCACTCTTCTCCGGCGATGGCTAGAGGGAAATGGAACGAGAGCGAGCGAGAGGCACTGAAAGCGAGCGAGGGTGATACGAGACAGACGACGAGATGTTGTTTTGTCTCGCTCCGTCTTTCGGACGCCTGACACTCCGTCCTTTGCGTTCGCGGCCGTCGCGCAGGCAAAGCGTTCCATCTCGCTCCCCCCTTTGGCCAGAAAGAAACGAGAAACGAACACTGGGAATTAGGACTCTGTTCGCGATGCGGGCTCAACGCCGCACAGTGGGCCAAAGTGACGAAGTTTGTTTCAAAATCAAAGAACTTTTGATAGAAATGAGATAGAGCGATGATTTTTTTTTAAATTAAAGCTGAAAGATTGCAGAATAAGGGAAAATTAGAGAGATTATGGTACGAACGTGTTTTAACTTTGAAAATCTGTGTTCAATTTTTTTTAAACTTGAAATCGATTTTTTCCAAAATCCTGAGATAATAGACAAATTATGCGAACGGATTAGAAATCAGCGCGACAAAATCTATAGAAAATTAAGTCCAACGTGTTAAGAAAAAATTCTAACCGAACATGGTATTGGATAAAACATAATTTTGTTGTCAAATTTCAAGTTCAACACAGATTTTCAAAGGTAAAAAACGTTCGTACCATAATTTCATTAATTTCCCCTTATTCCGTAATCTTTCAGCTATAATGTAAAAAGAAATCATCGCTCTATCCCATTTCTATCAAAAGTTCTTTGATTTTGAAACAAACTTCGTCCCTTTGGCCCACTGTGCGCCGCACCGGTTCCGACCAGCGAGGACTTGGGCTGTTCGGCGGCGGCTTGTAATCTCGGTTGGAGAGGCATACAGTGTTGATAAAATGTAAAACGTCACGTTTTCAGTATTGAGTAACATACTGCTGAGGTTTTCCACATTAAAATGAATTCAAATACGGTATAAATCGGTTTATTGCTAGAACTATACTAGATAATTAAATATAAATGCGTAACATTTCTAATATAATAATGCTAAAAATAATCCTTTTTATACCGTGTTTATATTCATTTTCATCTGGAAAATCTCAGCAGTATATTACTGAAACGTTCATGCCGATATGATAGAAAATGTGAAAGTTTTACATTCCATAACAATCAAAACGAAAAATAATTAATCGATTATAATGAGGTAAATAAATTTATTTATAAAAAAAAAGAATAGAAATTTAATAATTATTTATAATTATTGGGTTGCCGCCGTGGCCTCCACGACGGCCTCCACCGTGGCCTCCACGACGGCCTCCACCGCGGCCTCCACCGCGGTCTCCACCGTGGCCTCCACCGCGGCCTCCACCACGGCGGCCTCCGCGGCGGCCCCCACGGCGGCCTCCTCGAGGCCCTCCACCACCCCCTCCATCATGCCCGTACTTCAGTCTTTTTATCTCTTTTTCCATCTGAAACATTAACATAAAAATTACATTTTCTAGTTTCTACGCCTACATATGAGCCGTTATTACATAAAGTGGTATAAGTCCATTTACTCATACATTGGGAGAGTATGCTTTTGAACCAATTTAAAAATATTCGCATCCGTAAATCAAATCGGGTAATGTTTTTAAAACTATAAACATGTGTAATTTTATTATGGAATAATAATCATTAAAAATGTTAAAGAAAATAAACGATTTTCTAGCTACAGATCGAGTTATACCACTTTCAATAATAATAGAGTATTGTCTCGTTAGCGGCACAGTTTGGTGTACCTACACGATGTGGACTTTTCGTTATCCCCACCACTTCCGTTTCACTCTTGTCCGGCGAAGGCGAGAGCGAGATGGAATGAGAGCGAGCGTGTCGTTTGTCGAGTCGTTTGTCTCGCTCCGTGTTTCGGGCGCCGTGACACTCCGTCCTTTGCGTTCGCGGCCGTCGCGCAGGCAAAGCATTCCATCTCGCTCCCCCCTTCAGCCAGAAAGAAGCGAGAAACGAACACGCGGAATTAGGGATCTATTCACGATAGAAACTCCACGCTGGTCCCGATCAGCGACCACATATACTTGAGGTCATTTTAGAAGGAACCTGCCGACCGACAAGTTCAGACCTGTTCTGCACATGTTGGCGCTCATTGGTGCCGAAACAAGCTACTATTGGTTATTCCCTAAACAAACGCTCTCTCAAAGCCAATGAGCTTATTCTACATGCGCGAAATGGGTTCCTTCTAAAATGACTTCAAGTATATACGGAGACAATACTGTACACAGACATTCAACACAACTTACTTTTACCATTTTTCGTTCTAATCTTTCCGCCTTCTCCTGTGGCGTCTCCTCCTTCTTCTCCTCCTCCCCCTCCCCACTCCCCGCCGAGCCAGTCGGTAACGTATCTTTCATCTGAAAATGAAATGATGATTGTATTATTTTATGGCAAATAGTAAGATTGTACAGCGTGATTTTCTCGCTACATTCCTCAAAGACAATAGTCTAAGAGCTGGATACATAGGGGTCAACGTAACTCGATGCAGTCACAGTTCTTATTGTTGGATTAGTGTTGCCGAATACGAAATCGCTGGTCTGCCGCGTCAGTCCGGGGAACTAACGCGGGGGTGGACGGTCAAACAGGTAAAATTTCTAGCGTAATAGCGTCATTCTTGCTGTTCTGAAATTTCTTATACTTATTGTTTACGCATTTAAATGAACGATATGCAAAATGGCAGACCACCAAGTGGGCCCTAATGGCGGCTGCCGTTCCAATATGCGGCCGACGGCGGTCCCACTAGGGCAAACGAGAAACAGATGTATATTTCTCCCTTGCACTATCGCAAGCCACGTATCTCGCTTTTCATCGACTTCTGCCAAGGTCTTATCCCCCACTTGGTGGTCTGCCATTTTGCATATCGTTCATTAAAAATGCGTAAACAATAAGTATATGAAATTTCAGAACAGCAAGAATGACGTTATTAAGCTGGAAATTTTACCTGTTTGACCGTCCACCCCCGCGTTAGTTCTCCGGACTCACTCGGCAGACCGGCGATTTGGCATTCGCAAACACTAATCCAACAATAAGAACTGTGACTGCATCGAGTCACGTTGACCCCTACATAGCCAGCTCTCGGTCTACAATGCCGCCAATAAACCGTGCCTCGCTCACAATCAGTTACGTGGAAGTGACGAATTCCACGTTCTGCATTTCTCAACAGATCTTTGCGAAAATGGCATCAATCGATGTCCTGCCGATGAAAATGGTACCACGCTAACTTCGTTAATAATTGTCCGGTTTACATGACATGATTTTAATCGGGAGAACACCATGAATTCATTGGTATCACTGCCATATCGATGCGATGAAGAATAAAGAATTTTTTAATACGCCGTAGTGAATCTCGGCACGAACGTCGTACGAGACAGACGACGCACAGTGGCGAATTTCGCCGAAAAGCTGGCCAAAAATCAGAATGTAAAAGTTTTAAATTTGCATAAATAGGCAGTGACTTCATGTAAATTTACATGTCACAACTTATATAAAATAAATATTTCCAAAAAGTGTCAAATGCGAACTTTTACCCGATATGTGGCGCATAAGTTCGCATGTTATGGGGCAAAAGAACGCAACGAGAAATATCCAAAGAAGTGTTTTATTTTCCTGCATAAGTACATAGTTCGGGCAATACAGTAAAACGCCTAATAGTTTATAATTAATTTTTTTCGGTGTTCCCAATTCTGCAGCGATTTTTTTTGTTGAAAGTCCTGCTTCTAATTTATCTCGAGCGATCTGAAGCATCTCCTCACTAATAGGTTTTCGGCCGGTTGTCCTCTTATAAGTTCTAACAATAAATGAATAAGACAATAAAATAAAGTTATATTTTTTAATCAAAAAGTTAATAAAAAACGTATGTGGAAAAATATTGTGGATTAAAAATTAATAACAAAAATCAAAAGCTGATATCAGCGTGGCTCAACTATCATAAACTCAAAATTTAGCAAACTCTAGAATTAAAATAAGTTTAATGAAGATATAACCAGGGAGTCGAGACCGAAGCAGAAACCGAAATTCAGACCGGTCACATATCGGTCATGTAACCAGTAACCGGAACGAAAGAGGAGAGAAACTCTGACCGTAATAGCGAAAGGTTGCAAAAGGGAACCGAAACTCCTGACCAATTGCACTTCGGTTGGGAATCGGGGACCGCGTGCTGAGACGAACGGGGACCGGTCGGTCGATCGGTCGCCACTTAATGTATGGAGCGATCCGCTGACTGGTTAGGGCTGCGGGTCGGTTTTGTTCGGGTGGGTTCGGTTCAGTTCGACCTAGCTGAATAGGCCGGGAAGGTATGTATGCTGTCCCTGTCGGTCTCATTGTTTGTCTCTCTCGTGACGGGATTTGTGAAAGCAGACTGTTGCAGTTATTTGTTAATACTTTGACACTGTCGGTCCCAAAGTACGCCGATGTAGCGAGGCATTGTTGTATTTGACACACTACATTAAGAAAATGCTCGCCATCTCCCATCGACTTTAATAGAAGTAGTTAATATGAAATAAATGATTGTTAAAATCGAAATAACAAGAAAATGATTGAAAACGCACCGCTGCCTTCGTACATACCATCCTACGAAAAACCTTATTTTGTAGACAGTACGCTAGAAAAATGGTCATACTTATTTAGAATTTAAAAACATATGATGTTGCAGGCAAAATTGGGAAAATAAGAATTTGCCTATATTTTTTGATGTTACAAAAATAAATTTCAAAAACTATTATGTGAATAGGCAAAATAATCTAATGTATAGCGTAGTTTCAAAAAGGAATGTGCAAAAAGTAATTAATTCCCAACTGTGGTTCTGTAACAAATTCGGAACCATCAAAATAATAACATCTTTCATTTTTATCAAAAATCCGACGTCAGAAAGTTATCGAGTGGGATGACTTTCCTGGTATGTTAGTCGAAAAATAAAAACACATAGTATTGTGTTTGTAATATTGAAAACATCATAAATGTTTGCAATTTCATTCATTATATCATTTGGTTAAAAAATTCCATTTCTTGTACAATATGCATAGGTGCATTATAAATGGTGAGAAATGTATTAACGCCAAGGCCAGGTTACTAACGTGATAAAAAAGAATTAAAAGAACCTACTAAATAATTTTAGTCACGATTTGCGATTCGCAACGGGGATAGTAACAATTTGTGTCACAAATTTTAATCGAACGTATTTCTATTTTCTTCCTATTTCTCATGAGGTGATGAATTCTAGTTGCCCGCATTTCTATCTCTCCCGACTTGGTGTCAACCGTATTGCAATCGGTCGAGACTCTCGGGTCACCGTTTTGCGAACCTCTCCATACATTAACTCGAACCTCTCCATAAATTAACGCGACCTTTTTCCTGACCGGTCTAGACTTTCGGTCGACCGTAAGTCGGAGAAAAATTCTCTCCCGGTTATCGGTTGAGAGAAAACTTTCGGTCGCTCGTCGCTCTCGGTTCGGTTGAGAGACCCGTAAAGCACCGCATGCAACTGGTCAGGGACCGCGACCGCGACCGTAACCGAAAGTCTATCGGTCTCGACTCCCTGGATATAACACCTATCAAATTATTTTGGGGCGAAAGTTCGCATGCGAACTCTTGCCCCACTGCATTGTGCGAACTTTTGCCCCTTTTTTGAAGTTTTATTTTTTTAACTTTACATATGTATTATATATCATTCTGTATTTTGTTACTCGGCATTATTCTTTAAATATCTCTTTTTCTGTATACATATTTTATGTTATTTTGCATATGAAAAGAAATTGAGCGAGTGCGGGAGAGAATAGAAAATTTTGTGTATATAGTGAAAAAGTAGGAATAGTTTTTTCCTATAACAGGTGACATTGACTGCGAAATCTCTGTATACGAGAGAAATAATTCTGTTTGAAATTATATTTTTTAATGTTATATTGTTATATTACCCTGTATAGTGTATATTATATATCGGAGTGAAGGCAAGTGATTGCATTGCAATAAATAATTGAATTACTGTGCAATTAGAAGTTCGGGAGTAAAGGTGTATTCGGGAAGATTTACAGAAGTGCCGAATGCTACAACGCGCAATGAAACTCATTTATACATAAAACATGCACTGTTCACCTACAGATAGCACTTTCAGCAGATATTTATGCGAGTCAAAATAAGACGGAAGTTAATAGTGACAAAATTGCGGTTGAGCTCTCACTTAGTAATTATACCTAACGTTTAAAATTCCGCAAGAAAAGCATCTCGTTGATCATCAGTGCTATGTACCAAATGTTTGTATAAATATAGATGTATAAGTATGCAATATAATAATGTTAAAATATATACAAATATTAATGTTTCAGTAATGACTGCGTAATTATTTGACTAAAACCTACAAACCACAATACTTTTAATATTTTTAATAATATAATTATAATTAAAACAACAAATTAAACATTAAACGTTAAAAAATTATACTTTTAGCTTCTTAGAGTTATATTACAATAAAATATTTTAATAATTTGCACGGGAATTGCAGATTCATTTTTGGCCAGCTTTTCGGCGAAATTCGCCACTGTGCGACGCGTGGATGTTTTGTCTCACTCCGTCTTTCGAGCGCCGTAACCACGGTGTAAGAAGGAAAGGTGGTCCGACTCCGCTACCCCCACTACTGAATTCTTGTGATCTAAAGTGTGTAGTTCCGCCAAAGCCCGCTATGTTCGCTAGTGAGTCCACGTACCCGTCGGTGAGAGGTGTTACTGTGTGCATAAACTCACGTATATACACATGTACATACTGTAGACAGCGTGGGGGCGCTGTTGCTCTACACACATCAGTAACAACTCTCACCGACGGGTACGCGTCTCACTAGCGAACATAGCGGGCTTTGGCGGAACTACACACTTTAGATCACAAGAGTGGGGATGGAGTCGGACCACCTTTCCTTCTTACACCGTGGCCGTAACACTCCGTCCTTTATGTGCGCGATGGTTGCAAGCACTTACGGAAGCACGGGAACCGCTTCGCAATATCTTGACGCAGGCCCGGTTCAAGTCTTTTTTGCGCCCTAGGCGAACTTGTCAAATTGCGCCCTTTATTATAAAACATTTATTTGAGATTATTTATGACTTTACTCTGCAAAATTAGGCAACTGCTAGGGCCTAAGGTTGACAACAAGTGCAAAACGGTCTTTTCATTGTTGGTATTGTTGAAAATAAATCTTTAAATGACATACTACAAATTGTACTGCAACTGTTTTAAACTACGAATACAAATTCAGAGTAAGGTCACCAATAATCTCAAATAAATGTATTATAATAAAGGGCTCAAGTGGACAATTTCGCCTGGGGCGCAAAAAAGACTCGTGCCGTGCCAAGCTATCTGACCGTCGCGCGCATGCGTCGAGTAGTCACGATTCTATCTGAGCACTCGGGCCGTCGCGCATACCCGCCGCGCATGCAAAGCGTTCTATCTCGCTCCCCCCTTCGGTCAGAAAGAAGCGAGAAACGAACACTCGAAATTAGGATTCTGAACGCGATACGGGCTCAACGTAGAGAGTCATTTGTTGCAGAACGCACCACAGACGAATCTTCGGATTCACGTTTCACGTTCACGGTTCGCGTTTACGTTTTTTGTAACGGGCAGTAGGATTTTGAGTTGTGTTGCGTTGTGTTTGTGTTGTGTTTGTTGGTTTAGTGTAGAATGAGTGGCACTCTAAATGTGAATATGCAGGATGTGGAAGAAGATATGGACAATAATTCTCCGTTTCGTCCGCGAAAATTACGTCCGTCCGCAAGGAGATTTTCGAAACGGAAAGTAAATCGCCAAAAGAGAAGGTCTTCAGCCCTTCAGAAGAAACAAGAAAACGAAAAAACGGCAGACGACACTGCCGTAGGATATTCAGAAGAAGTGGCCGAGGAACGTATGGTAGAGGAACCATCAACATCCGATGGACGAAATCATACGTACCAAGAGATAATGCACTCGCCATCCGATGAAGACACTGATACGGCCAGTTTGGGAGAAACTGAAGAGGCGCTTCAAGAATTTGATCTTGAAAGTAACGAAGAAGAAAACTTTGTTATAGAAAAAGTTGCGAAGAACGAGCCGCAAGAGCAATCGCGTCTCCTAAATACCAACGATGTAATGAATTTTCAAAATGTGCAAAACATGCAAAACATAGGGAAGACTGCGGCATTGAACACCTACGAATAACTGGTGTGAAACGGTGTGGCTTCAAGAGCATCTTCAGCGTAATGTGCACTTTATGCCATTACAAAGATGAAATCTGCAATCAATCAGACGAAGCCGAAGAAGTGGATTACAATCAGGGCGCCGTTAATGCAACAATTTTATGCGGAGGCAGTTATGCCCACTTGGAACACACTTTGGCGGGAGTGAACATACGTTGCATGTCGAAGAGAGACTTTGTGAAGAATCACGATGAATTCGTCAAGTCCGCAATTTCCGCTGCAGAAGAAGAGATGTTGGCAGCGGCTGAAGAAGAAAAACGTTTAGCGAAAGAGGCGACGTTCTTCCCGGATCAGGGACCCCTCACATCCCCGTTGTGGCCGACGGAAGCTGGATGAAGAGATCCTACCGCAGTGGATGTTACGATTCTGCGTCTGGAGTCGGCGTGATAGTTGGCTATCACACGAAAAAAGTTTTATTTTACGGCGTTCGAAACAAAGTTTGCAGAATTTGTCGGATTCCTGCGAAAAACGAGAAAGAACCCCGAAAGCACACATGTTTCAAAAACTGGAACACATCTCGAGCATCGACTGCTATGGAAAGCGATGCTATAGTAGAAGGATTCAACACTAGCGTAGAAAAACGTGGGCTCGTTTATTCTACACTGATTGCTGATGGGGACAGTAGCGTGTATAAGAAGATTATTGATGCGGACCCATACAAGAGACAGATTCGTGTAAAAAAGATTGAATGCACGAATCATTTGTTGCGAAACTTTTGCACAAGAATGAAAGCGATTGTAAAAAAGACCACATCTGGACCATTGAGACAAACTGTGGAAAGTAGCATTCGCCGGATGCGCACGGACATCGTGAAAGCCGCAAAGTTTAGATACAATCAGAATGTATCAATCGACGAGAAAACGAAGAATTTGTATGGCGACATACAGAATGTTCCAAGCCACGTGTTTGGTGAACACGCAGAGTGTGCAAGACTAGAATATTTCTGCGATGGAAACAATAAAGAGAATGAGAAAAACATCGTTCCAGACTTGATGAAAATTGGAGTGTACCAGGACGTAAAAGAAATACTTCGTTCACTATTAGCTCATGCGGAGAGCTTACTCTATAATACTACTAATAACGCTGTGGAAAGTTTGAACGGACTAATTGCCAAGTACACTGGCGGAAAAAGATTAAATTTCGCCGAAAGAGTACCCTATGCAGGGAGATGTGCTGCTGCTGTCGTGGAATATAACAGTAAGCAAGTGCACTCGCGATTGGATGCGGTTATGAAGAAAAAACGCCCGAGGTTTTGCGCCAAATGGAAGAAAAGAAAAAGAAAGAAAAGGAAAAGAGAGCTGCAAAACAGAAGGAAACGAAGGCTGCGCGATATGCACGCAAGCATTTGCCCTCGCAGAAAGATTCTGATTATGGACAAAATGCACAGAAGCCAGACATGCCATCCGAAATGTATGAACTGGAGCGGGAAAAGCATATGCAAATGCTCAGTGACTGACAAGAGAAAAGACATGCCATTGAAGATGAAACAATCGGACAAGCAAAGAACCGCAGATGGTTGCAGTACAGGTCCAAATTGTTGACAGCATCCAATTTTGGACAAGTGTGCCGTCGCCGACCTGACACGCTTTGCGCAAATGCAGTCAAATCATTTCTGTATCCGAAGATCATTCCTGCACCCGCGGTGGAATACGGGAAAGAATGCGAGAAAATTGCTCGCGAAGCATTGAAGAAGCAATACACAGATATTGCGGAATGTGGAATTTTCATCGACAGCTGCATCCCCTTCGTAGGAGCTTCACCGGAGGGAATCATCGGTGAAGAGGGTATTTTGGAAATTAAATGCCCCAAATCAGCGGAGAACTTTACGCCGGAAGAAGCTATGGAAAAAGTACCCGCTGTCCGGCGCATGTTCACACGTAAAACAGGTATCAATGAGCAAAACGCATCACTATTATTATCAAGTACAAGGTCAGTTACATAGTACTGACAGAAAGTACTGTATATTTTGCCTTTGGACCCCGAAGGGGCTGAAATCTATAAAAGTAGAGAGAGATGATGCGTTTTGGAAAAGAGAAATGGAGCCAAAACTGGTTCAATTTTATTTAGAATGCATGCTACCCGAATTAATAGATAGTCGGCACAACAGGTGCATGCCTATTCGGGAGCTACAATTTATATTAGCGGAGAGAGCGAAAGAAAACCCGAAAAGCTTGAAAAAGCGAAAAAGGTCTCCAGCTGAAAATAGTGAAACTGTTGTAACGGTCCGGCGTCGCACCGCGTTGTAAAGCGCGGGACCACTGACTCCGTCAGTGGTCATAAGTGCCAGCAATGGCACTTTTACTCGCTGATCATATGATCACGCGAGTCGATCGACGCCGCCGTCACATTCCTAAGAAAGTGACGAAGGAAATATTAAATTTAATTCACCTTTTAATTTTTTCAGACATATTTCTAAGTTTACAGGAGCAGATAGACAGAATTCAAGGGGACCGGAATGAGAAGGCAGCACCTAGAGGGGGTTTTTAGTGGGTATACCGGAGACCGGGGAGTCCCACATAACCCCGGCAATACTGTAGCCGGGGTATGCATAAAGCATTTTCCCCCTCAAAAAAAAAAAAAAAAAAATGCTGATGCATATGTACGGGCGTCGCAGGTATGCATAATGTTCGACGAATCGACCTGGGAAGGGGGGCGCGGTGTGCCGATTAGGCCAAACTATATCACCGCGCCCCAAGAATAGCCGCCACATAATTGTGGTCGTGGCGGCGACTGAGGGGTGGCTCAGGGGGGCCCATATGTCAAGGGCCCCCCCAGTGGAGCGGCTAAACCTGCCGCTCCGGGTTGCGCGATCGAGTTCGTGGGGCGAATGGGCGGCCGTGTCGGGCCGCTCCGATGGCAATGCCCGCCGCGCGCTTGGGACGTTAATTTATTCCCCAAGTTCGCGTGGCGATGGAGCGGCCCTGCGCATACACGGCCGGCTAGAACCTTCGCCCCCGCCCGGCCGCGACCTCACAACATCTTGGTCGCACCCGGGTAGTAACTCGATCGCGGGGTCGTGGGGTGGGGGTGCCGGGGGGCACCACCCGCCCTAGCAGCAGCGACCGGAGACGGCGCGGACGTGTGATCCGTCGCGCGCCGTCGGAGTTTCGGAAACCGGGGGGAGGATTCAACTCCCCCCAGGGAAGACCTCGAATCGGGGCTGGCGCGGAGCTATGCATTATGCGCAAGAGGGGGGGGCAAGCGGACGTATCGCTCGTTTGCTCCCGCATGAAGTCCCCCCCCTCGGGCGCGCGGCTTCGCGCCTGAGGCAGATCACCTCGGTGGTTTTAGTGGGTTCGAGTCCCACATAACCCCTGACCCTCCCCCGGGGGTCGGGGGTATCCGTGGGGATTTCCACGGAGTTAACAAAAAAAAAAAAAAAAAAAATGTTCGACGAATTATTGAAACAAATTTTTACTTTTATACCAAACTTAGCGAAATGTCTGCGATCATTTGTTACAGGCGGACCTCTTGCCAAATTACTGCAAACCTGGTGTATGGGGCAGTAATGCCAGGACAAATGGAATAAGTAACATATTTCAGGTAAAGTTTAACAGCTTATACATCTACATTAAAATTTTGTACGCTTATAAAACAACCCTATTTCTTAATGTATTTCATAATGTGTTACAGATCCACACTGCTTACGTCCTATTTCGTAATGAGCGACTTGGGAAAATTGTAGGAAGACCGTCAATGGACAAGATTCCCTAATTCCCAGTATTTGTTTCTCGCTTCTTTCTGGTCGAAGGGGGGAGCGAGATGGAATACTTTGCCTGCGCGACGGCCGCGAACGCCAAAGGACGGAGTGTCAGGCGTCAGAAAGACGGAGCGAGACAAAACATCATCCCGTCATCTCTCTCGTACCGTTCTCGCTCGCTTTCAGTGCCTCTCCCTCGCTCTCGCCTTCGCCGGACAAGAGTGAGACAGAAGTGGTGGGGATAACAAAAAGTCCACATCGTGTACACCTAACCGATCCGCTAACGAGACAATACTGTATTCTTCGAAAAATACAGTGACACGCAGCCATAATCGTACACTCTTGTCGCATAACTTTTTTAGAATTGGTTCAAACGACTTGAGTTTTTTTGTTAAAAGCTAGAATGATTAGTTTGTCAACTGACGTGTTTCGTCGTTTTCAACAACAATGCAATTGGTCGGAATAGCGAAAAAAATAGTAAAGGTCGTTTTTTCAATTTTTTTTGTGAGCCTGTAATGAAAATTCAAAAATCCCGTTTGTAGATTGAAGTATATGCAGCATGTATTACTTCAATCTACAAGCGGGTTTTTTTAATTTTCATTACAGGCTCACAAAAAAAATTGAAAAAACGACCTTTACTATTTTTTTCGCTATTCCGACCAGTTGCATTTTTGTTGAAAACGACGAAACACATCAGTTGGCAAACTAATCCTTCTAGCTTTTAAAAAAAAACTCAAGTCGTTTGAACCAATTCTAAAAGAGTTATACGATTTTAAAGAGTGTACGATTATGGCTGCGAGTCACTGTACACACTTTTTTATCTGTAATTGTCCATTTCAAGGGGGCGAAAGCTGGAATGTCAAAATTCAATTCTCCAATGAAGTTGGATTGATTTATTGTGATGACTGTAACTTGATTAGAGACAAAAAAATATATAAAAAAATGTTCTGTTAAACGATTTTGTCAAAAAGGCACTGACAACTAAAAAATACATCTACATATACTTGTACTACAATTTCGATGGTGTTTTTTAACTTTAAATAAAAACGTGGAGCAGAACATTTTGTAGCAGAATATGAATCAATTTAGTACAGCATCAAGTGTCGAAATGAATTTATTGCGAGATATCCTGCTCCATTTTCTTTAATATGAAAATACACCATCGAAATTGTAGTATAAGAAAAAAAAGTAAAAAAATTACGCCAAGTACATGAATTAGCTTTGTAAAAAGAAGTGAGATCCCCAAAAAAAAACTTTAAAAAAGTAAAAAATACGCCAAGTACATGAAAATGTCGAGGACAAAAAAAGTATTATCAAAAATCACAAAAAAAAGAAAATAGTATACATGAAAAAGTCGAGGAAAAAAAAGAGTATTATCAACAAATAAATATAAAAAAAAGACAAAGAAACATGAAAAAGTCAAGGACGAATAAAGTATAATTAACAAAAAAATATAATCACGTAAATAAAAAATAAAAAATATGATTACAATATAAAAAAAGATGTGAAATCAAAATGAGCTGCAAGTACATCACAAAAAAAAGAAAATAATATAATCACACAAAAACAAAAAATAATATATTCACATAAAAAAGAAAATAATATATTCACATAAAAAAGAAAATAATATATTCACATAAAAAAGAAAATAATATAATTACAATATAAAAAAGGATGTGAAATCAAAATGAGCTGCAAGTACATCACAAAAAAAAGAAAATAATATAATCACACAAAAACAGAAAATAATATAATCACACAAAAAAAGAAAATAATCTAATTACAATATAAAAAAAAGATGTGAAATCAAAATGAGCTGCAAGTACATAAAGGTACTTTCCAACTGCGCTTAAGATGACACAACTACATATACACAGCTAAAATGCTGTGTTATTCCATTACTCATATCGCGGACATTTTAATTAACCCATCAAAAAGTATCCCATTTAAAAACATTGTCGTAAATTATTATTAGCTTTACAAAATTAATGATATACAAAAATTGCGCCAATTATCACAATGGCTATTTATACAAAGAAAAAATCACAATGGTACAATGAAAAAATGTATTAAATAATATTAAGCAGATATATTTTTATACAAATAAATATTTTAATACGAATAAATATTTTATTCAAAATACTTGGCGCTGCTCTCCGAATTGGTGTTGCTAAACTGAATAAATATGTATAAATTGCAATAATCTTTTTCTTTCTTTCCTGTGCGTGCGTTCGTGGATGTGTGTATGTGCATATGCTACGTATGATGTATTTTAGATCGCAGCGCCAAGTATTTTGAATAAAATATTTATTCGTATTAAAATATTTATTTGTATAAAAATATATCTGCTTAATATTATTTAATACATTTTTTCATTGTACCATTGTGATTTTTTCTTTGTATAAATAGCCATTGTGATAATTGGCGCAATTTTTGTATATCATTAATTTTGTAAAGCTAATAATAATTTACGACAATGTTTTTAAATGGGATTCTTTTTGATGGGTTAATTAAAATGTCCGCGATATGAGTAATGGAATAACACAGCATTTTAGCTGTGTATATGTAGTTGTGTCATCTTAAGCGCAGTTGGAAAGTACCTTTATGTACTTGCAGCTCATTTTGATTTCACATCCTTTTTTATATTGTAATTATATTATTTTCTTTTTTATGTGAATATATTATTTTCTTTTTTATGTGAATATATTATTTTCTTTTTTTTGTGATGTACTTGCAGCTCATTTTGATTTCACATCTTTTTTTATATTGTAATCATATTTTTTATTTTTTATTTATGTGATTATATTTTTTTGTTAATTATACTTTATTCGTCCTTGACTTTTTCATGTTTCTTTGTCTTTTTTTATATTTATTTGTTGATAATACTCTTTTTTTTCCTCGACTTTTTCATGTATACTATTTTCTTTTTTTTTTTGTGATTTTTGATAATACTTTTTTTGTCCTCGACATTTTCATGTACTTGGCGTATTTTTTACTTTTTTAAAGTTTTTTTTTGGGGATCTCACTTCTTTTTACAAAGCTAATTCATGTACTTGGCGTAATTTTTTTACTTTTTTAAAGTTTTTTTTGGGGATCTCACTTCTTTTTACAAAGCTAATTCATGTACTTGGCGTAATTTTTTTACTTTTTTAAAGTTTTTTTGGGGGATCTCATTTCTTTTTACAAAGCTAATTCATGTACTTGGCGTAATTTTTTTTACTTTTTTAAAGTTTTTTATGGGGATCTCACTTCTTTTTACAAAGATAATTCATGTTCTTGGCGTCATATTTTTTTACTTTTTTGAAGTTTTTTTTTGGGATTCAGAATTTCAGCTTCTTCTTTTTTACAAATTTTTCCCTGTCACGGGTACTAAAAGTAAGGATAAAGTAAGGAAATCCCAATAAATTATAAATTCTGATCTATCTTCGTTACACGTCCACGCGTTTACGGCGCACTGCAGCCTATCGAGTGATGTTAGAAGATAAAGCTAGTTTGTAGCCAGTAAAGCTTACTCGGAATACTCGGAATAGCGCAAAGCAGTTCAGCGAGTGTACTTTTATTATTTTTTGATTAAGGATAAATTCTACGTAAGTTTAACACCTTGCCCCAAAAAACATGTGCACTGCATTGCCGATCTATATGTATTATATGAATGTATAGTACTTTGTGTGCAGTACATAGTGCGCGAAGCAGCTTGCGGCCGTGGCCGGGGCCGGGGACGTGGTCAGAGCCGGGGTCGTGGATGGGGGCGGGGCCGTGGACGTGGCGGCGGCCAATAACATATAAAAAAATAAATTCGTTATTTTCATACATAAAAATGTGGTTATTTCATTTGCTCATGCAGCAGAGTTACTTTCTCTTTCAGCTGTTAAAATAATTCTCTTCATCTGCATCGTTAACTGAAAAATAGGACAAATTTACTAATTATTTATATAAATTATCACACGTGCTCACATTGAATGAATAATTGCGTATGCAAAACCCTACGTGAAAATTTGTGCGTACATAGTCCAACATAGATCACACTGCATCATCTTCTGCTTTGATGATTATCTGTAAATATATAATATATTATCACACGTGCTCACATTGAATGAATAATTGCGTATGCAAAACCCTACGTGAAAATTTGTGCGTACATAGTCCAACGTAGATCACACTGCATCATCTTCTGCTTTGATGATTATCTGTAAATTATATATATATATAAAGCCTCATTTTAATAATTATATACAACTTAACGTAGAACTTATTAATTATTTATAGAAATAGAGTGGCCTTTTGCTATAGTGAGTGTAGAGACTACATAATGTATCCAAAGCAGGTGAGAGCATATGGCAGAAACTCTTGTTGCAGGAAATTTAAATGCTAATGGTAATAATTCAGCGAAAATGAATGAGGAGATCCAATATTTTTAACGCACAATTTATTGGTGTTGGAATAAAACTAATAATAATTTAATATGTTTATTGGTGAATTGAAATAATGGGAATCTAAAAAATTAATGAATAGCGTGACAACTACTGTGGATTTTATTAAAGTATTACGAATGTCTTTCACAAAAGATTGAAAAGCATCAAGGGAGATGTGTTTTCAGGGTACTTTCTTAACTAATGTGACTTGCTCTACATTGCAAGCAGTACACCATAATCTATTTTCTTAATAATTCTTAATGCTATGTCTTTTGATTGACAAATTTTGCCAATTTACCTTATTTGACAAATTCCCAGAAACTTGTGCGAAACAAGATGCTCTGTCTATCTATATATCTATTTAATCTTCTCCGGACAACCTCCAAGCCTGTGCATTCTCTTCATTTCTATCCATCCAAGCCTGTGCGTCCCCTTCAATTCTACTATCCAAGCCTGTGCGTCCCCTTCATTTTTATCCAAGTCCTGTGCGTCCCCTTCATTTCTATAATATATAATAAGCTTTACATAAAAACTCTAAATTGCTGGTATATACAAAAACAAGTATCTGGCAATTTAAATGCAATGTAATTTTTTACTACAATATATTATTTTGTACATGCATGATACAAATTTCCAGAAACTTGTGTGAAAGGAGATGCTTCGCAGTCGAACCATCTCCGAACAACTTCCAAGTCTGCGACTCTACATAAGAAATCTATTAAAAAAATTTTGGCGACTTACCTTATTAATTGAGACAATAATTCAGTCTCCTATGTAGTGTAAAAACTCGTGACATTCCAAATTCGGACAACTTACTTTATTTGACACTTAGCACTTGGTAGGTTATAAAATTCAAAATAGTATATATATATGTATGTACAATGACGGACGACGATCCCCGCCGAATAATCCCGAGAGTCGACGAACGAAGAACGAAACATGTGTTGGCTGAAGGTGTGTGTGTGTGTAACGCGTATATACGTATATTCTGTTTGACGACGAAAATATATATATGTACTATGGTTGACGAAAAATTCCTTGGAGAATCAGAAGAAGAACTTATTTTCGACAGATTCATGAGACGATATTACGATATCTCTGTCATGCGTGGACCGATTTTATTGAAATTGGTCTTATTCGAAAGCTTATATGCGGTTTACATAAGAAAAATGCCTTTAAATTTAGAAAATATTGCAGGCGTGATGAGATATTAATGAAATAATTTTCAGGTTAGGTTGGAATAGCTGTGCGTCGAGTAAAGATACACGGCAGCGACAGGCATATACAAGGTGTCTTTTCTTTCATGTACTTGGCGTCGAGACGCTACCGCGTCTCTAGATAATTATTTTTTAGTTCTTAATGCATTTTTAATAGAATCGTTTATTATAAATTTTTTTATTTTCTAGTTTTTAGTGTTCGTAGATTTACATTTCACAGCTCAAACTTCTTTACAAATATCTTTTATTGTTGTATGCAGTTTAACAGTTTGCTTGAACCCCACAGTGCTAAAAGTTCGTAAACAACGCGAGTGGTTGATTGTTGATTGGATTTGATGTTATGGGTTCTAATTTATCGGTGACTGGGTAATTTTTTCACCCCCTTGGAGTTTTTTTTCATAATTTTGTATTGTCATCCAAATTACGCACCCCTGCAAAGGTTTCAGACAATTGGATGGTTGGAAGTGGATTAAAATTGAGTTTCCAGATTTCAATCAAACATACGAACGAACAGGGGATCGTAGCTAAATAAAATCGTTTAGTGACACATTCCAAAATATACGTATTGTTAGTACTGATCTCTAGTTTATATTGATAAATTTTTACAATCATGGAATAACAATTACGAAGAAAAGCATGTAAGAAAGTATTAAATTGAAATATACTTGTGTCCAAATTTATGTTTTAAAAAAATGATTCAGACAATTCTTGTTGATAAACAAGATAATTTGATGTATAATTAGATAAAAAAGAAAGCGTCATATGTTTTTAAAAGAACTATAGCATTTATAGATTTTATTACGTTCGGCGTGTTACATTTCGGTGATGTACCTTATTAAAATTGTATGCTTTGAAAATGCACATTGATTATACAAAATATTACATCCTTTTACGTATAAATAAAAACTATTGATACGCAAATTAGTATTGTTTCATTGACATATTTCCTGAATTCACTAGCCAACCTCTCTATCTTTCATTGTTGCTATCTTCTTTTACGTTCAGCGAGGAAATAATTTAAATCGGACTACTTTGAACGAAACGGGCTTTCAATTCTGCAAATAAATTTTATCTGTAATATCGTTAATAATGACATTTCAATTTGTATCAGGTTTGGTATCTTTCCATCTTTCCTTCTTATACTCTCGGACCTCTCTATCTTTCATTATTGCTATCCTCTTTTACGTTCAGTGAGGCTCTAACACTAGACGCAGCTGTCGTTCCGTATTCCTTCAAGACTTCTTGAAAGAAAGAGCTGCGGCAACAGCGCGGCAGAGACGGAGTGAAAATGTGGTAACTATGCGTCAAAAATTTGTCTACATAGAGTACCTGGAGATGTCACCTCTGTAAATGTTCTTTTTATCGACCGCAGTAGTTTCATTAGCGTCCGTCTGTTTACTGGGGACGCTTCGATCGATTCGGACCATAACAAACTTAAGACGGCCCCCTTATCCCAGGCCTGGGTTAAACATTCAGGCACAAAAATTCTAGAAAAAAAATTCAAACACCGCTACAATCAAAGACACGTCCAATGGGACGTAACTAATGAGTTACTCCTTACGTCCGATCTATGCATGCACTGCATATAAGGATAAAATTATAAAATAGAAAACCAGAAAAATAAATTCTGAGTCTGCAGAACTAACACATAATTGAATAAAAATTTAATTTCTCAATTTATGAAAGTAATGACACAGAAACAACTAGCCTATTGTTTATCAACATCGTGAATTTTAAAAAGAGCATTAAATACAGTATTAAATAAACAGTGTGCAAAAGCTTTTCACAACAATTATGAATAAAAAATTGATAAAAGAAAAACTAAGTAAATCTAAAATATTTTAAATGATCCATCATCAAGAGGGAATAATTTTTCCTCATTTTTCGGCGCAATTTGCATTCGGATATCTTTCATAGTTCAAAAGTTATACGAAAAAGGCCCCCAATTCTTCCACACAGGCCGGGAAATTTCAAATAGCTCCGTGTGACGTTAATTTGAAACAGACCATCCTAAAATTTTCGAAGCTCGGGCATCACTGCTACCCAGCGGTCGCTGGTGACCCTCCGAACGCCGGGCCGGTGCATGGTTGTAGTGGAATCCGTCCGTGAGGCGTTGTTGCCAATTCGTCTGTTCGCGCGCGCGTAGGTTGCAGTTTTAACAGATGACCCTGTATATGGGGCTAATCGGATCACGTCATGTGGGGTGAATCGGATCAGCCTTTTTCTTCATTCGAGTATTTGTATGATTATAAATATTATATTTATTTATATAGAGATGGTTTGTACGTACTACGTACATAAAAAAGACCGATCAAGAATCATGGTGTGCAGAAAAAATGAGAGAAGAAGTAATAAAAGTAAAATCTAAAGAAATGACTACACGTCAAGCTGCAGAAATTTATGATGTACCTTACACAAGTCTACAAAGGAGAGTTACTTCTTCGCAATGTGTAACTAAGCGTCGTGGTGCACAGCCAACGATGGATCCAGAAACAGAGAAGATATTTGCTGATCGCTTAATTTTTTTAGCAAGTCGCGGATTCGGTATTACACCCAAGAATGTCCGAAAGTACGCTTTTGATTTTGTAAGACGTCATGGTTTAAAACATAATTTCAACACAGAGAAAGAGATGACAGGGGAAGACTGGTTCCACCAATTTATGAAAAGAACCGAGAATATAACGATTCGAAAACCAGAGGGTCTATCTCGAACTAGAATTAATGGTATGGAAAAAGATAAAGTAGCAAATTTCTACAAGACCTTAGAGAAGGTCATCGATGATAATAATCTACGGGGAAGGCCCGAATTTATCTATAACCAGGATGAAACTGGACTACTACTTAACAACCGACCTCCGAATGTGATCGCGGCAAAAATATGTAAAGATGTAGTGAGTATGACCAGTGTAGAGCGAGGTGAGAACGTGACAGTTTTGACCTGTATGAACGCTGCAGGACAATACATACCCCTATTTGTTCTTTTTAAGGGTGTGCGTAAACGAGACGATTTTATGATAGGAATGCCTTCTGGTACCCAGATTGCTATGACTGAAAAAGGTTGGGTGACTGAAGAAGCATTTAAATTGTGGTTGGAACATTTCAATCGCTACAAAAGGGAAAGTCATTTTAATTTTGGATGGTCACTTGTCGCACACAAACTTATCAGTGGTATCACTTGTGTGAATCTTTGGAATTTGAGATGGTTCTGATTCCCCCGCATACATCTCATGCTCTCCAGCCGCTTGATGTGTCATATTTTAAGCCATTAAAAACTTATTATCACCAGCAAGCGACGGTATGGCAACATTCAAATACGAATAAAGGAATCAGTAAAGTTGTCTTCGGAGGCTTATTAAAGCATGCTTGGAATTTAGCAGCTACAGTTGGGAATGCTACAAAAGGCTTTGAGAAGACAGGAATATATCCTTTGAATCCCTATGCAATACCAGATCACAAATTTATCGGGGATAACACCGCAAATGAAGGATCTCAAACTCAGTTCACTGGCATGTCATCAACATTTGCTAATGCACAGCCAGCAACTAGAGCAAGCAGTGAAGTCACTGAGACCATAAAAGACATTCTTTCATCGCCTCCAAGGAGAACAACTGTCAAGAGATCTCGGATAATCGCAAAACCAAACTTACATTTGACATCACCCGAAAATAAGAAAAGTCTTGAAGAAAAAATGCAGAAGAAAGTAAAGGCCGAAGAATATAAACTCTCAAAAAAGAAAGAAAATATAAAACCCATCCGCGATAAAAAAGGATAAAGCAACACCAGGGATGAAAAGTAAAGGTAAAAACAACCTATTAAGACGGTGGCATTGTATTTATTGTCGAGAAAAATTTATTCATCCACCTGCAGAAGATTGGATTTAGTGCAATATCTGCGAGGAGTGGTGCCATGAGAGTTGCGCTGATAGAAGCGGTAAAAAGGGACAATATGCTTGCGATCTATGTGCCAAGTAGTGTCAATTGCTCTCATTGTTATTGAACTATATTTTTTTAAGTTAATTCCAAAGATTTGTTATTAAAATTTGAGTTTTTTCAGAGATTTTTGGGTGATCCGATTCGCCCCAAGTTTCGGGGCGAATCGGATATTTCCCACTTTTTCCTTTTTTGATTATAAAAGTAACATTTTTATGTTTAGTTTTAATTTTTATATATTCATGTTAAAGCCAAAGGTGTACCGGTCACGAATATATAATAAAAAATTAATTTTTGAATGTTTGACTATTTTCTTTTTACCATCAAACACAAAGTGATCCGATTAGCCCTGGTCTACCCTATGATTACCAGACGGGTAACCCCTAGACTATCCTTCTCGCAAGCTGCACAAAATATTGCACTTAGGCCACTCATGGAGCAAACATCTACCCAGCTCGCAGATCCGGTAGTATTGAGTGAACGTAATTCCCCCCCCCCCCTCCCAACCGCCGTCGCACTCCAGTGATGCGAAATAAAAGGAATCGTTTGGCGTCGTTTTCGCAAAGATCTGATGAGAAATTCGGAAATCCTTAATGGTATTCAAACCCCTTCGAGGGTCGAAAGCCATAAAATTTGGCGAGGCACTGGGGAGTGTTGTCCTCGCCACGGGGTGCCAGGCGGCATTCTGTAAATACGGGTCCGGAAGAGATTCGAGACTTCGGAACCGATCAAGACTTCGAAGCCGACCAAGACTTCGAAGCTGACCAAGGCTTCGAAGCCGACCAAGGCTTTCAAGAGCTTCGAATCACGTTCGAAGCGCTTCGAAGTTTTCATCATATATATAGATTCGAAGCGCTTCGAAGCGCTTCAAATCCCATCACTAGCGCCGAGCTTACGGACACGCAGCTCTGGCCTAGTTTGCGTGCGAGGTGGGGGAAATTCTCGAGCGCTCCCGTCCCGAATCTGGCATCACTGTCGCACTCGACTGCAAGACAACAAGATAATTATTGTCATCAGCCCTCAAATGCACACAACCCAAATGCAGACTTACAACGCATCCTAACTACCTTAAAAAATTACATTGTTAGCGCAATCTCCTCTCAATTAACTGACGTTAAAAAGCAGATAAATAACAACATCTCCAAAATCGAAATCTATATATGTTTCTGAATGTGCAATGGCCTTAACTATTGTGAATCTAAAAATGATTGCCTTAAACGTTAATTCCATCATCAGGCACTCATATAGAGCCAACCTGAAAGAGTTTATTGGGAAAAATAACCCAGATATATTGCTACTCAGCGAGACAAAGCTAAGTAAGAAATACAGAATGACTCTTGACGGATACAATATTGTTCGTAACGATCGCCCCGCTGACAAGAGGGGAGGGGGTACTGCGGTGTTAATCAAGAATGTCTTTAAATATGAAGAAATTCTGTACAGAAACACTGCTGCCAACCCAATTTTAGAAGCAACCATTATCAAAATTAAATGCAGTCATAAAAACCTGTATGTCATCAGCATATATGCCACCCCAATTCAGATTCATCAATTATAAGAGAGTTGAACGAGCTTATGGACCGAATCAACGTAAGCGAACACAGTAACTACTTTATCATGGCGGGGCACCTGAACGCCCGTAGAAGAGAGTGAGGGGATACTGCAACCAACACTAGAGGGGGGTACATAATGAACTGGGAAGCCTCGTATTCAATCAGGTACAAATTCAAAATAATAACGCCCGCAGAACCCACTTTCCCCTCAGTAAACTCGTTTCTTGACATCTGCATAGCCGACGCACGACTCAACTTTACAAACACGTCGAACGACAAATTAAAAACATACCACTACTACAGTGATCACAGGGCTATAATTGCTGAGATATCGTTAGATAAGGATTTAGATATCCCCCTCAACAACACCGCCCCTACAGCACATTTTTATTTAAAAAATGTAACTAAGGTCGGTATCAAATATATTGGCCGGTGAGTTTCGTGAGGGGTATTCTCCCACCACACCGTTTGTTGGCCTCGGTGCTCCTTTTCTCAACGTTTTCTGACTCGCTCTCGTTCCATCTCGCTTTCGCCTTCACAGAACAAGAGTGAGCGAGAAATGGTGGGGATACTGCCAAGCTTCTGGGGTGTAGGCCAACCGAGCTGCCAGCGTAGAAATTCGCACATCAGAATAGGTGTGCGTTAGCAACGAAAAAATTCAGGAGCTTTATTGGTTAGCAGATTGATTTTCTTTCTCGATAGCTTCATCTCGTATTGGTCTACGCATAGCTTCGTAACGCACACAACTGTAACGATAAGGATATAGGGGAAGGTGGGGTAAAACGGAACGCTTAACTTTGGAGGGTGATAACTTAAAATGGGGAGGAGAAAAAGACACGAGACCTCGACAGGAGTCTTCAGTGGACCTTAGACTATAAGAAAATCAAGGTCATTGTTAAGAAAAATCTTTGGGAACGACGGAAAATTAAATTTGCTGGAGTTATTGAAATCTTCGTCTCGCTCAAATGGTGGGGTAAAACGGAACACCCACTCGAAGACCGCGTAAAGGTACAAAATCTTTATTTCTATGATTTAAAATGTATTAATTTATGTTAAAATCTATAAGTATATGTTTTAGGTATAACTATTGTAAATAAAATATAACAAAAATATATATTATACATATAAGAGAAAATATTTTATTAGATAACATGAAAATTACGGAAAATAATCAAATATAAATATAATATCGTAAAAGATGAATAGATTAATACAGTTTGTTTATTATTGTATGAACAATAAGCGGGCCGGAATCACCCGCTGGTTGGAATTACCCCGCTTTCCCCTACACGTGGATTTTTACATGAATATCAATATTTGCATGGAGAACACATCTGCGTTAAATGATTATGTTATTTATTACAATTTAAACTAACAGTTTGATCGAATGAAAGATGTATCTCATACATCATAATTTTCTATACAAAATCCATTTTCTTGGAAACAAGGATAGTAATTAAAAGTTTAATCTACAATCTAATAATTAAAAGAGATAATAAACACATACTAAGGGACGTTTCCATTCTTCCCCATGTATAATAGGCGTTCCGTTTTACCCCGCGAAAAGTGTTCCATTTTGCCCCATGTGCAGTCATTTAGTAAACATTTAATATTTTCACTTCAGCGTGAGGTAAAGAACTTTTTATATATATAAAAATGTAGCGTAAGGACTATAGAATCCAACGATGTACTTGCCGTTATTAATTTTCGAAATCCAAGTACCGGAAAGTGGTCGAAAGTCCAACGCAATATTGAAACGTCGATACCGAAAATTTTCAAACTCTCTTAATGAAAAAATAACTTGTGCAGAGGTCTATGGTCTATCACAAAATGCTATGAGGACCCTGTGGTTCCATGTCACGCGATATTAACTCATTCGCAGCTCTTATCTAACAAAAACATTGGTGTTCCGTTTTACCCATCCGTTCCGTTTTACCCCACTTTCCCCTATAACAGCCAAACGGCTAGGTTCAGGCGGAGCCGTGCAACGCTCCCGTTACCCCACCATACCCTGCGAGGACCACGCAACTCCAACTGACAAATCCGCGATCGTCAGATGGTGGTGGTTGATTTCTCCTCGATCGCTGCTCGCGAAACCGAATTCACCGCCCAATATATTTGATACCGACCTTAGAAGAAGTTCAGACACAGGATCAAGAACAGCTATTCTATACAGGAGGACAGGAATCTTACAAACAGCGAAATTGATGAGAATCTACTTGCACTAGAATGCTGCATCCGATCAGCGCTAGCCAAGTCTACCCCAAAATATAAGAGTAGAGACTACACCGATATATACACCAGCAATAAAATAAAGAAACTCATTAAATGTAAGTCATATATAGTCTCACAGATTCATAGGTCTTACAAACTCAGATACACTACCTCACAAACCACCTTTCTAAAAGATCTTCTATAAACCATTAGAAGCACTATAGATGCAGAAATGAAACAGAATATGAGCAAATACTGGGAGAGCAAAGAAAAAGAAGTTAATCACCAGGGAACAGACAATTTCTTCCCCAAAATTTATAAGCTTTTCCGTAGTAAACTGATCAAAATAATAGACACTATACAAATAGATATTCAGAACCACAACTGTATCGGTGAGCTTAAAATACCCGCCGATCACATCATAAAGAAAGGTGACCACATCACGGTGGCTGGGCCGGTAAATTTTGCGAATGTTATCGGTAAACATTACCAAGCAATCAACACTCCCTCACCTAGCGACGTTAACAATGGGCTACATAACCTAATTGAGGCAAATAGCTCAAAGTTTAAAGAAGAACTGTCTGACTTCAGAACCCACCAAAGACACCTCACAGATTTCTCGGCAGATAACAAAGCGACATCTCCATTATGTCTTGAAGAAGGCTTCAACATATTTACCAATGTAGCAGAGGTAGTGAAGACGATCAAGAAAATCAAGGGGAAAACCTCGACCGGAATCGACGGGATCCCCAACATTGCGTTAAAAAACCTTCCTGACCAAATCATAGTTCACTACACAATTCTTTTTAACAACATCATCAACAACATACACTATCCCGGAAAATGGACTACCGCAATTGTCATACCCATCCTAAAGAAGGACAAGGACCCTGAGAAACGAGCAAGCTATAGACCTATAAGCTTACTCCCCAATATTAGCAAGATATTCGGTATAGTAATTTATTCAGCACTATACCATCATTGCCAGCGTAATGATATTATCCCTCTACAACAATTTGGCTTTAGACGCAGGCATTCGACCACTCACGCGATTCGTAAACTGCTAAACGACATCAATATTAGTATCAACGATAAAAAATTGTGGGAGCTTGTCTGATCGACATTGAGAATGCCTTCGATTCGGTGTGGATCGACGGATTATTGTTCAAATTGCGAGGGAAGAAATTCCCGAAGGTGTTATGTCTGCTCATGCAAGTGATGTTGTCCAATAGGAAACTTATAACCCAAATTGGATCCAGCACATCATCATTGGAGGTTGACATAACTGATGGTCTGCAACAGGGCACGGTAAACGCGCCGATACTATTCAATATCTACACCACCGACGCCCTGAGTTTGTATAATATAAACCACCACAATAACGTTATCAGAGCGTGTGCCTATGCGGACGACCTGATCGTGTACGTGGAAGGGAAAAAAGCAATGCAAATACAAACGGATCTTTAATCTTCAGTAAACCACATAAATAGTCACTATCATACATGGAAATTAAAAATCAATCCACTCAAATGCGAGACCATTCTGATTAGGAAACCGACTAGATTTTTGAGTAGGTATCAGAAGAATAAATTGAGAACGTTCGGCATAGATATTTCAAGTAACATTCCCAACGAAAAAGTATTGATTCCGCACACTCGATCAGTTAAGTATTTAGGTGTGCATATAGACAATTTAATGAGGATGTCCAAGCATGTGCACATTCAATTGGTCAAGGCTCGTAACGCATACTACAGCTATGGCAGGCTGTTCTACTCAAGAAATCTGAGCAACAGGGCGAAAATAATATGTTATATGCTGCTGATAAGGCCCATCATCACGTTCGCATCCCCCACGTGGTTTAACGTCAACGCGGTTTCCATGGAGAAACTCAGAAGATTCGAACGTCAGATACTCAGGCATTGCATTTTTAAACCCAGGTCGGCCTCTTACCAAATATATCAGCAACATTACATTATACAAGTAATCCGACATCACCAGGATAGATAACTTCATTCTCCAACTTACCAGGGACTATTATGCCACATCCATTTCCATTGAAGATAACGTCATTATCAACAATATTTTAAGCATAGATGACGACTACGCCATAAATTCCCTAACTACCGGATATATTCCTCCACAGGCGTTCACCTTTTTGGATAATATGGGATATATCCAAAACGAATACAACATACCTACAATATATCACTGGCCCAGGCACAAAACAAACTGGAAAATCATATATGATCCGTTGACGAACCCCACAAACACTCCAGAGGCCTTTAAATACTCTACTAGTCTACCCCCAATAGATTTCTACAACCCAGCGCGACTCAGAGATAAATACTGGTGGCTGAATGTAAACTGCGCTTATCTTAGTGCGTTAAAAAACAGAATTATTAGACAGCGGAATAGACAGGTCACTAACAGATAACCGCGGGGTTTATAAAATAGCGATAGGCCTACAGCCTCTGTATATACTCATGTACATATTTTTAGGTTAATTTAGGCTAGATTAGATTTAAGTAGGTTTAGAATTATATTTAAGACGCTCACACCAAAGTGACCTCCCTGGTTTAGAGCCGATTTTTCCAGGGAAACCATAGTACAATTGCTCTATCACTGAAAGGATAGGGTAAGCAAACAAAGTGCAATCTAACATTTATATAAAAAAAAAGTTCCATTATTTTGTTTAAGTACGAGCACTCGTGAGAGCCTGATACTTAGAATATGTCGTTATTGAAACGAGGTGCCAATTCGGCTGTGTTTATACCTTGTTATCATTTATGAAACCGTTATGTATTCTTTATGGCAAAATAAACACATTTAAAAAAAAATAGCCTGTGAACTGTAGTAAAACAGAAGGTCAGCCATTCGGATGCTGGACCGCCATCCCCCAAAAAAATTTGCCAACGACACGCGGTATTCCCAAGCGGTCACCCATCCAAGTACTAACCACGCTCAATGCCGCTTAACTTCAGTGATCAGACGAGAACTTTTTTTTTTTCGTAACAATTTATTAACAGTTTCTATATATTTTACACGCATAACCACATATTGTACATTATACATGCTTTTTTCATGTCCGTTTAATGTATGAAGGTCCCTGCCTCCTATGTGGCTCTACCCTTCATTTTCCCTTAACATAGATTATATTTCGTCCCTTTGTTATTATATTTATCACAAAGTGATGTCCAAGTTGTGTGAATTATAACATATCCTTATCTCTACAGGAAAACATATCATAAAAGAAAAAACCTGTTTTTGGTAATTGCGGAAGACAATACACAGTCTGTATTGCACGTTTACATTTTGTATTATTAACTTACATTAACTTATTTACGACTTTGTACTAACAATAGTAAGTCACATATACTTGTGTTCTCATCTACCCATACTCACATACATACGCACACACTCATCCACACTTTTAATCTCACCACTCTCCTCATTCATATCCTCAGTCTATATAATTATTTCAGCCTTATAATTGTTATCAGTTTCTTTTTTTTTTGTATACATATACTTTATTTGCTTATAAATATTTTTCTTATGTATTACTTTGGTAGAAAATAGGCAGTCTTTGGTACGGTAACCTATGTTTTATTCTAAATGGCTTATCATTATGTCTTATACTAACTACATTATCAAGTGTTTTGTTGTCATTTTTTATTTTATTTGTGTAGAACTCTTGTGATATTTCCTCAATATACTTAGAAATTAGCGGCAACTGTGCGTCATTGTGAAGGTCACTTATTCTTTCATATCTATCTCTGTTATATACTAATCTGAGGCACTTATTTTGGAATACCTGAAGAGGTTTTATATTTGTGGGTGCCGTTGCGCATCATACTGGTGCTGCATACATTACTACAGGTCTCAGTATGGATGTGTATATTAATCTTTTATTTTTTGTTTGTACTGTTGAATTTTTTGCCATCAGAGAGTATGTTTTCTTTAATACTGTATACGCTTTCCTGAGTGCTTGTTTGATATGTTGTCTATAAGTCAGCCTAGAATCTAAATGGACCCCAAGATATTTTACACTATTTGTTGGCACTATTTTTTTGTTGTATACTGTTACTGGTGTAAGTATTTTACTATCCTTTCTCTTTTTACTGAATACTATAATTTCTGTTTTATCCGGGTTAATATTTATTTTCCATTTATCATAATATTTTTCTAAGATATATATATGTATTTGAATTTGTTTTGCTGCTACTATTGCATTAAATGAATGAGCATATATAGCTGTGTCATCAGCAAAAAGTGCTAGTTTAGTTTTGTCAAATTCTGGAATATCATTTAGGTATATTTTAAATAGTTGTGGCCCCAGTACCGATCCTTGAGGCACTCCTGCTTTAATTTGTTTTAAACCTGAGCTAGTACTGTTATAAACCACTTTGAAGTTTCTTTCCACCATATATGAGTGTATTAGTTTTATTATATTTTTAGGGTATTCCTGCTTAATCATTTTATATATAAGTCCATCAATCCAGACTTTGTCGAAAGCTTTTTGTATGTCCAATAATGCTAGTACCGTTACTTTGTCTTTATTAAAATGTATACTTACGTCATTAACTATGCGTACTACTTGTTGTACAGTGTTATGTCGCTTCCTAAATCCAAACTGTATATCTATTGTTAAATTATGTTCGTCTTCATGATCTTTGAGTTTTCTTAAGATTATTTTTTCTGTTATTTTGCTTAGTGTTGGTAGTAGACTTATTGGCCTATAATTTCCTGGATCTTTTTTGTCTTTACCTGGCTTTGGAATTGGGATTATATTTGCCCTTTTCCAATACTTTGGGAAGTATTCGTGTTTAAATATGGCATTTATTATATATGTCAGCTGTGCTATTGACTTTTTAGATAAATTTTTTAATCAAATATTTTGTATCCCATCATAACCTGGAGCTTTGCGTGCACTTACTGTTTTAATTGCATTCCTTATTTCCTCAGGTGAGGTATGTGTTTTATTTACTTCCTCTATTTGATCTCCCGGCTCTTTTAAAAAATTCTCTACACACTGGATTATATTGTTCTGCTCAGCAGTATTATTAAATAAATCTATATTATGAATTTTTTCCAACTCTGTTGCTAACATGTTTACTTTTTCGTCATCAGTCAGTGCAGTTATATTGTCTTTTTTTAAAGCAGGTATTGTCTCAAATTGTGTTTTCAAAGCCTTAGTCATTTTCCATAAACTACTATCTTGCACGTTAATGTTTTTTAATTTTTCATTCCACTTTTCATTTCTATATATTCTAATTTCATTCCTCACTTTTTTCACTATCTTTTTAAATATCTCTTTGTACATTGGCATGCCTGTCCTTTGCCACTGTTTTCTGATAGAGTTTCTATTTTTGATTAGATTTATTATTACGTCTGATAGCTGTGTACCCTGAGCTAATATCGTTTTAGTTTTAACTGTCTTGTCTCGTGCGTTTTGTATTGATTTTGTCAGTTTGATTGTCTCAGTTTCTATTGCTTCCTTATTGTTTATTTTGTTATTTATGATAATATTTCTGTCTAAAATTTTCCGAAATTCCTTCCAATCTGTTGTTTTGTAATTAAAAATGCGTCTTTCTATTTTATTCTTATATTCGTTCTGTAACTCAAAGTATATTGGATCATGATCTGAATCTAAATCGCTTAGTGTATTTGGGTGTGTTATATTTGCGACTTGCTTATTTATTATTATGTCTATTGTTGTTGGTGTTCCACTATTAAATGGTATATGTGTAGGAGTGTCTGTGTATAACACTGCTATATTATTATTTTGTACATAATTATTGAGTGTTATACCATTTGTATTATTTCTATGACAGTTCCAGTTTGAATGCCTAGCATTCATGTCCCCCACGACTAATACCTTTTGCGAGACCTGCAGTAATGAATCCAAGTCACCATCAGTGAAGTGGTTTAGTGGCCTGTTATAGACCCCCACAATGTGCAAGTTACTTCTTAATCTAACACAAATATATTCTAATGAGATCTGTCTTTTAATATCTATTCTTTCATATGGAATTCCTTCTTTTATTATTATGGCTACTCCCCCAGCTCCATTATCTCTATTTTTAGTCATGCTATTATACCCCCTTATTTTAATTGTCTCTTCACCCTTCAGTTTGGTTTCGTTTACCAAAAATATATCTATCTTATTTCTAAATAGAAAATCTGTTACTTGTGTTATTTTACCTCTAACACTGTTCGCATTCCAGCTACAAATTACTAAATTATTCGCAACCATTGTTTAACATTATGCTGAAATTATAAAATACTTGAAATTTCTCCATAGGTGTCCTACTTTCTACCAATTTTTTATTTAGTTCGCTAACTAGTCTTATCATTTGCGGAACATTTACCATTTGATGTAATGTTTTCATCTCGTTAAATAATGTATTTAGGTCTTGTACATCGTTTTCTATCCTATTTGTATGTTTGCTATTTATTAAAGTTTCTTTGTAACTAATACTAGGACTTACTTCTCTTATTGATGTTGCCATTTCTTCTTTTGATATTGTTGTTCCATTCCCTCTTATCCTTATGTTAGGAAATTCTTTGTTGTTGTGTATATTAATTTGTTGCTGTTGAAGTTGCGATTTCTTGGCCATGTCGATCGGTTTCCTACTCTTGTTTGAGTTTATCCATTTCACTCTCTTTTGGTAGACTTCGCATTTAATTGAATTTGCAGGATGATTTCCCCCGCAGTTTGCGCATTTTGCAGGTTCTTCCCTGCTTTTCATGCATTCCCTTGTTATGTGGCTGCTTGCACATTTAAGGCACTTTGGATTTGCATGACAATTTGTTGTAGCATGACCCCACTCCTGGCATCTATGACATTGTGTAATTAGCCTTTTGTTATAATATTTTTTCCACCATATTTTGGTATATGCTAAGTATTTAACTTTTTGGTTTAGCATTTGTACGTTTGCGTTTCCTTTTATTGTAATCATGTACAGTGGATTATTTGTACCATACATTATAGTACATTTTTCTGCTTTGACTCCCAGCTCTTGGAGCTCTGTTTGTAAGTCTGTAATACTTAGATTGTTTGATAATCCGTGTATTACGAAGGCCTTTGTTTTGTCTTGCTTCATTGTGTACGTATGAAATTCCGTACCTTCATCAATATTATTTAAAAGTTCCTTATAATCTTCTATTGTTGTTGTGTGTATGTTAATTTTGTCCTTACTATATTTTATGTGAAATTTGCCTTTAACATGCGTTTTGATTTTGTTGATTAGCCCTTCATGCGTTTTTATGCTACCATGAACAACTATTGGTGCTGGCTTTGGTATTTTCCTTTGGTCTAAGTTATCCTCGTTGGTTATGTTATCGGTTTCCATTAATCCTTCATTCTGCAGCAATTCAAACCTGTTGCTTGTAGATATGGGTGAAGAATTATTTTTAATTTTTCTGTCTGCTTTCTTCATTTTTGTTTCTTGTGCCCTTATCGGGCTGCCTTTTCGTTTTTTCTCTTTGCTTAATAGTTCGCTAAAGTTTATTTCGTCTGCGTTTCCTTGCCCACGTGCTGGACATTTTTGGGTTACCTTATTTTCGTCGCCCAACTTATTACTGCTAGCTTGCTTTTCTTTGTACTTTCATTTCGTATTTAATATGCTTTTAGTTACTTGCTAGTAAGCTAAACTAATTTTATTTATGGAATAATTTCCACAATTATCTGTATGTACTTCTTTCTTTATTGGTTATGCGTCCGTGTCCGGCAAGCTCTCGGACGCAGTGATGCCAGAAAGAGGACGGGTCCTCTCGAGAATTTCCCCCACCACGCATGCACACTACGCCGGAGCGGCGTGTCCGTGAGCTCGGCGCTTCGGACAACGTCGGGAAGACGAGAGAGAAAACGAATGTGCGTCTTTCTCTCTCGTTCTTGAAACGCTGTGATTCATGGTGGGGTGCAAGCGACACGCGGCCATGCGCGATGTTCTTGGGTGCCTCGAGATTCACTTTTCCCTTTCTGACATATGTATAATACTCTTGTAATGAAAAAAAATTTGGAAAAAATTTTATTACGGAAATCACGTTTTAAGACCTCCTGATTACGTTTTGGCTATTTAGAAAAGAGCTTTTTTTAAATATCTCATATATTTGTTAACACGATTACGTTTAAACGGCAAAATGGATTTCAATGAAACTTTATATTTAAATTTTATATTGTCTTAAGATCCGATTAGATCACGAAAAACCATAATTACCCGTTGTGGTTCTTCGATTTTTCAGATGTACGAACTAAATTCTACATAAAAAAAAGGTTAGATAAAGTTCTTCTGTAACTTCTTTAACAAAGAAAAATGTACATTCATAATTTCTTGTTTTCATTTTAAATTTCCGTACTTTTTATTCGAGCTATTTCTATTTTTCAAACCTTAAAATGAATTTTTTTATTAAAAGATGAATATTTTGATACTATAAATTGATGAACTTTGTTAAAATTAGAATCTACTCTTGGCCAGTAGCATGGACGCTGTAGCGCCTTCGATAAAAAATATTTTTTCAGAGTATGATCTAAAATCTAAACGTAATCACATTTCTCGCTAGATTTTTCGATAATTATATCAAGTTGCGACAATGAATCACGCACTATTTACAAATTTATTACGCGCAGCGTCCACGCTACCGCTCGATGGAAACTACGGGAAAGTGGTGGTCTCTTCCATCGGGAGGGAAATATAAACGATTCGTTATGCAAAGCTAACATCGCGATATACGGTACATTAAAATGTGTAAATCGGTATGAAGGAATATTCCTTATGTCAGAAAGGGAAAAGTGAATCTCGAGGCACTCAAGAAGATCGCGCACGGCCGCGTGTCGCTTGCACCCCACCATGGATCACAGCGTTTCAAGAGCGAGAGAGAAAGACGCACATTCGTTTTCTCTCTCGTCTTCACGACGTTGTCCGAAGCGCCGAGCTCACGGACACGCCGCTCCGGCGTAGTGTGCATGCGTGGTGGGGGAAATTCTCGAGAGGACCCGTCCTCTTTCTGGCATCACTGGCTCAGACGAGAACTGGTGTTTTTCCAGCGTGGTATGGTCGTTGACAGTATATGATAGACCTATCAACCAATGCACTTTTCTGTCACCGGTTTGTGGGGTCCTAGGACCTCCTTGCCATTTTAGTGTCGCATGCAACGTTACCGATGAAGTCGCGAAACAGATTGTAACGCTACGCGTGGTAGGAATTAGAATTCAACACGTGGAAGAAACATTTGGTAATATTGGGATAATCTACGCCATACTGGGTATTGGATTTCTTGGATTTATTGTATGGGCACATCATATATTTACAGTAGGTCATTCGTTACCCGCGATGTACAAATGATTCTGTTACAGTAACAATTTAAATATCGTTTTATAAACGTATTCCGTGCAACAACAGAGGGAGAAGGATCACAACAAAACAAGAATACATACGCCTTTTATTCGAGTTTATTTAACGCAAAACAAATTATTTTAACATAAAAATTTATATAAACAACAACATTATTTGTGGAGGACATGCTTTCACGATGTAACGTGAAATACCTGAATGCCAAGGAATTGTAACTTGGTATATTTCAATAAGGTGTTGAAGCAGAGAGGACTTTCAAAATTGTCAAAAATCCATCAGTTCCAGTATATTGCTGAAATATTCCAACTCGCACTTATCCTTCTATCTAAAAAGGCGATTCCCCTTCCGTCTTTTGCTTCAATCCCTCGCAACTATGCACCGTCCTTTACGTCCATGTGGGACCGGGTTAGGCCTCACTGTCCTTTAAGGGGTTGATCCGGTTTAGACCCCAGCAAAATAGGTGATCTTTAGGAATTAAAAGAAAACTACTAGAGACAATTCAATAGTACTTTTTGCATTGTATTAAGGATGTCTTAAACAATAGAAATATATTTTTTGTTTTATAATTAATCATTGCAGACGGCACTGAGGAGTCGTTAAATTCGTGGCGTCAAAAAATTCATCCAAATCGGTGGAACCTGTGGCACCTAAACCATTGGTCTGAACTAAAAAACAATGCCAGATTATTAAAGGGCTTGAAACTCGCTTGGGGACCGACCAGAAAAAATTACAGAAATTACATTTTTTGAGAAAATAACGACAGTTGAAGTTTGAAATCACTATTTTCCTATATTTTTCGTCCTTTCAACGCCTTAAAAAATTATAAATTTTCATTTTTGTTTAAATTTTACTGGTCTATCCACGAGCCAGAAGTATATTCTTCAAAATAAAAAAAGTTTCAGTCGAATCGGACGATAACTTTTAGAGATACACGTTCCACCTATTTTGTGAATATGTTTCGAGGAAAACGCGTTTAAACTTTGACGCGAGCGCCAAGTGGCCGGGTGTTACCAGGATCGTGACACTCTTATGGGCGAACTGTTAGCACTAGATTAGTTTCACCCCAATTCACCTAGCGGCGCTGTACTCAATTTAGTGACAGAATTGTACGCTAGATGGTATTGGCAGCGTCATGTTGGACGCGTCCTCCGACGACATTTTGGCAATTTCATTCCATTTCATTTGGAGCTGTGGTGTTAATAGTGTTGAATTGTGTCCAGTTGCGTGAATTTTATTTAAAAGAAGGTATTTTATTCATTGCGTATGCATTTCCAAAACCACTGCGAAGAACATCTTTAAAATATTTATGCAAATATGTATACAATGCAGTATTGCGCGGCATAACCTGCAATTTGTGCAGAGACTATATTTTTAAAGATTGCAAAGCACGAAGTATAAAAGACAAATATAATCGATCATTTCTTAAATGTATTGAACAAATATGCCTCATTTCAATTTGTATTTTAAATAATCACGAGATTAATGAGCAGACGATTGTACATATTATAGGTTACATAAATAATGTTAAACTTTAAACTATAATACTCAGTCTTTTGTTTTAATACTGCTTTATTGTACATATAAAGTAATTGCATTAACTAGCTCTTTCTACCTCTTTCTATACAGTATGAGTTACGTGTGTGGTGTCGTGCCGCGACCCCCCTTATATGACACGCTTGTCCCTCTGGCGGTGTCGCAAGCAACCGAGCGGATAGCAATTGAAAAGTCACATTTCCAACACGCCTTCTTGACTTTTCAGTTTCCTTTTAGCTAGTATCTACCTCCACGTATTTAAGACCCATCTGTTCCCTAAACTTTAGAAATTTTTCCCTACCTAATGATTTCGTTAATGCGTCGGCTATCTGTTCTTCCGTAGAAATTTTTGTTACATTAATTTGTCCTAATTTTTCATAGTCATACACAAATTGGTAACTAATATCAATATGTTTTGAGTTTTTCGAGAATTTTCCTTTCTGGGCTAGCGCTATCGCCCCGGTGTTGTCTTCGTAAATCTTCACCGCGTTTTTCATCGTTACGTTTAGTTCTGACAGAATACCCTTTATTGGTAGGACCTCCTCTACGCAATCAGCCAAGGCGTAATATTCGGCATGGGTTGAAGCTCTGGACACGATTTTCTGTTTTTGGGTTTTCCAGAGTATTAAATTTCCAAACACCCTTATTAGTATTCCAGTTGTTGACTTTCTGTCTACTACGTCCGCAGCCCAATCTGCGTCTACAAATGCATCTAGCTTTTCACTAAAAATAGATGAAAACAACAATTTGACAAAACGACTGTGGTACAAATATTTTAACACCCGCAACGCATACTTAAAGTGAGTTGCGTTATAACTGTTTTGGAAACGACTCAAATAGTTTACAGCAAAGGATACGTCCGGTCTTGTGCCGTTTGCTATGTACAGCAAAGCTCCGATTAGATTTCTATACTTCAGATTTGGCACAATAGTCTCGGCCGGTACGAGTTTTAAATTCATTTCCATTGGTGTATGGACCTTGTTGGTTTCTGTTATTGCATATTTATCAGCCAAACTTTCAATATATTTGCTTTGGCTCAATAACATTTTCTTTTCTTCTTGGAGGTATTCTATTTCAATTCCCAAGTATTGTTTTACCTCCCCTAGATCCGTCATTCGAAACCGTCTGTTTAGGGCTGACTTTATTTGATTTATTGCTTCTATATCAGCACCGCAAATTAACAGATCATCGACGTACAGGATAATATACAGTTTCGTCCCGTCTACTTCTCCGATATACAGGCAATAGTCATAGCGTGACCTTTTAAACTTTGTATTTTTCATGAATTCATGAAAGCATTCATACCAATCTCTTGGACTTTCCTTCAGACCATATAATGCCTTCTTAAGTAAGCAAACTTTGGTTGAGTCCACGTTACTCCCGTCTGGTGGATAAATATAAACCTCTGATTTAATTTGTCCATTTAGAAATGCGGTCTGAACATCCATTTGTTCAATTTTCCATTTCTTTACACAAGCAACTGATAGCAGCACCTTCAAAGTGCTCATTCTCGCCACAGGCGAATAAATTTCTTCATTTTCTTGATACTGTTGTTGGAATCCTCTGGCTACAACTCGAGCTTTGAACTCGCCGTTCGTTTTTATTTTGAAGATCCATTTTACATCTACAATTTTCTTGTTCTCCGGAATATTCACCAGTGTCCAAGTTTTGTTTTCTTCCAAGCTTTTAAGCTCCTTTTTCATAGCTTCTTGCCATTTTCTTGAATCTTCACTCCTTATTGCTTCTTCGTATGTTTCAGGAGTTAAGGCATTGCAGCAGTTTACATATACTACGTAGTCATCAAATTTCTTGGGTACTGTCTTCTGTCGTCTTGGTCTTGTGACCCTTGTTTCTTCCTCAATTTCTTCCTGGTCTTCATTTCTTTCCTCTATTTCTTGTTGTGCTTCTTCTTCAGTGTTTCCCTGGTTTGTGCTTTCTTCTTCATTATTTTTCTCCGGGTCAGAGGCATTTTCATCTGTACTGTGTTCAAATCTAACATATGTGTCATTATTATTAATGAATTTAACATTTCGACTTATGACAACTTTGTGATTCACCAATACTTTATATCCAGTGTCAGTGTATCCTATTAAGATGCCCTTTACAGCCTTTGGATGCAGCTTTGAGAGTCTACATTCTTCTGGAACTCTCACGAAAGCAGCAGTTCCGTATAACCTCAAATTTGACACATTTGGTTTTCTATTGAAGAAGATCTCGTACGGGGTTTTTCTGACTTTAGTGTTTGTCAGTAATCTATTTCCAAGGTATGCCGCTGTATATATGCACTCTGGCCAGTATGATTTTTCAATCTTCGCTTCTGCCAGCAGGCAGCGAGTACGGTCCATGATGGTTCTATTATATCTCTCTGCCACTCCATTTAACTCATGTGTATGAGGTGGTCCTGGTTTCAAATAGATACCTTTTTGTCTTGCCAACTCATAGAAATCCTTGTTAATATACTCCCTTCCATTATCACAGCGAATTTCTTTAATGCTCTTACCCGATTGATTTTCCATTACTTTTATGTACTCAATAAAACGGCTGTAGACTTCGCTTTTCTTTTTAATACAATATACAACTGCAATTTTGCTGAAGTCATCGATAAATGTCACAAAGTATCTCTCACCTTTGTATCCAGTTTGTGTGAGTGGTCCATGAACATCGGTATGGACTATCTCCAGCACATCATTCGCTCTGGTGCGTCTGTTCTTGAACTTGAGATTTGCCATCTTATTCTCCAGACAAGTTTCGCACCTGACAAATTCATTTCCAAATCTTTTGGGCAATCCATCTAATAGTTGAGCTTGACACATCTGTTTCAAGGTTTTGAAATTTATGTGTCCAAGCGTACGATGCCATTTTTGTAGAGTAGACATCTCCGCTGAACTAATGTACGAACAGGGTTCGCTTGGTTTGTGCTGTTCGACCATTCCAATTAACTCAAATAGTTTATTTCTTTTGGTAGCTACTGCAACCTTTTTTCCTTCGCAATTATAAACACTTGCAAAGTCTCTCTCAAACAGAACAGAATTATTATTGCTAGTCATACATGATACACTTAACAAGTTCTGAGCCATTTTCGGTACAAAGTATACGTTATTTACTTTCAGTCTTTCTCGTTTCCCATTTATGTTAAAATGAACGAGCATATTTCCAATCTTTTTAGAAGTTAGTGTAAAGCCGTCACCTACCTTTATATTTACAGGATTGAGAAGTTCTCTGGATGTATAAAAATATTTATCCGTGTTTACTATATGATCTGAGCATCCACTGTCTAGTAACCATTTTATGCTTTGGTTTTGCTCATCATCTTCAGTTTGTTCCACCACATTTATTTTGGACGCCATAACCTCAACTGTGAACGTGTTTCTTTGATCGTCGTCATCTTCTTTCTGATTTCCAGCCAATCTTGCTGTGTTGGCTTTGTTTTGATACCTTGACGTATTTCCACTCCAGTTTACATTTTCTTTACAATTTCTTTGGAAATGTCCCGGTTTATTGCATTTATAGCACCTTCTATCTTGGTATCTTGGAGGTTGGTTATTTCTTGTATTTGAATACTTGTTTCGTGATCCTTGAAACTGTGCGTTCTTACCGACCTTCGGTGTGTTCGAATTGAACGCTTGCACGTTGTTTCTTGGTTCGTCACTATCGGCTTTACCTTCTCGCTTTTGAAACTCTAATAATAGCTTTGATTTCACGTACTCGACTGTCTTGTCCTTTTCTGGCAATGCATCGACTATGTCCACTATGTGTGACAAGTTTTCCGGTAGTGTCAACAGTAAATAATTTAGCTTGTCTTCTTTACTTACTTTTTCTCCTGCATTGCTTAGTTTATTTATATGTTTCTCAAACTCATTAAAGAACTCCGTTGGATCATCGCCTTCTTTCATTTTTAATTCTAGAAGTCTCCTTTTGTACAGGAGTTTCATGGCACTACTTTTAACCAGATAAATTTCATCAAGTTTATCTACCATTCTTTTGGCAGTCTCTTCTGTTATAATTAATTCAAGCTGAGTATTCGTGATACTATTCACTATGAAATTTTTTGCTTTAATTTCCTTTTTTATCCAGGCGGCCTCAGTTATAGCAGCTGGCCTTTGTTCATGCGCAATTACTTCGTTGCACTCCTTCATTTGGAGATAGAGATTTAGTCTGAATTTCCATTTCTCGTAATGTGTGCCGTCGAAAACTTGTAGCTTAAAATCTTTTTCGTCGCACGCCATTTTTCTACCTGCTTGGTCAACCACGTGTTGCGCTTTTACCTTTATCACGTTTTTCCGAATTTTTCGTTAAACTAACGAAAATATTGCCACAGAACCACGGACCTCTGCTACCATGTTAAACTTTAAACTATAATACTCAGTCTTTTGTTTTAATACTGCTTTATTGTACATATAAAGTAATTGCATTAACTAGCTCTTTCTACCTCTTTCTATACAGTATGAGTTACGTGTGTGGTGTCGTGCCGCGACCCCCCTTATATGACAGGCTTGTCCCTCTGGCGGTGTCGCAAGCAACCGAGCGGATAGCAATTGAAAAGTCACATTTCCAACAAATTATGTTAAATTTAGTTTTAATTGCGAACATGCAGAAAAATTGGAAGAGAAATTACTTAAATGTATAACTATATTCTGTACAACACAATTTTGAAAAAAAAAATGAATAATATAATTAATGGAAAAGAAATGCCACAGCATGGAGTCCTTAATGGACTCGTTTGTAAAGCGACCAAAATATCGAATAAAAGAGTTCATTAAGCAAATAAATAATGTGTACGGTTTAATTTCTGTTCCCTGAAAAAACTAACGTCTGAGATACAATTTCTGCATGACTACACATACTTCTAAAATTGTAAATAGGAGGCATACAATATGATTATGTGTAGTCCAGTAGTCATACAGAAATTGTACTAGTCGTTTCTGAAGCAGAGATGGGCAAAAAAATTATTTGAAATAAAAATATCGTACACAAATTTTTATTTCAAATAATTTTTTGCCCATCTCTGTTCTGAAGTTCGATGAATTTAACTGAATCTAGAGACGCGGTAGCGTCTCGACGCCAAGTACATGAAAGAAAAGACACCTTGTATATGCCTGTCGCTGCCGTGTATCTTTACTCGACGCACAGCTATTCCAACCTAACCTGAAACTTATTTCATTAATATCTCATCACGCCTGCAATATTTTCTAAATTTAAAGGCATTTTTCTTATGTAAACCGCATATAAGCTTTCGAATAAGACCAATTTCAATAAAATCGGTCCACGCATGACAGAGATATCGTAATATCGTCTCATGAATCTGTCGAAAATAAGTTCTTCTTCTGATTCTCCAAGGAATTTTTCGTCAACCATAGTACATATATATATTTTCGTCGTCAAACAGAATATACGTATATACACGTTACACACACACACACACCTTCAGCCAACACATGTTTCGTTCTTCGTTCGTCGACTCTCGGGATTATTCGGCGGGGATCGTCGTCCGTCATTGTACATACATATATATATACTATTTTGAATTTGATAACCTACCAAGTGCTAAGTGTCAAATAAAGTAAGTTGTCCGAATTTGGAATGTCACGAGTTTTTACACTACATAGGAGACTGAATTATTGTCTCAATTAATAAGGTATGTCGCCAAAATTTTTTTAATAGATTTCTTATGTAGAGTCGCAGACTTGGAAGTTGTTCGGAGATGGTTCGACTGCGAAGCATCTCCTTTCACACAAGTTTCTGGAAATTTGTATCATGCATGTACAAAATAATATATTGTAGTAAAAAATTACATTGCATTTAAATTGCCAGATACTTGTTTTTGTATATACCAGCAATTTAGAGTTTTTATGTAAAGCTTATTATATATTATAGAAATGAAGGGGGACGCACAGGACTTGGATAAAAATGAAGGGGACGCACAGGCTTGGATAGTAGAATTGAAGGGGACGCACAGGCTTGGATGGATAGAAATGAAGAGAATGCACAGGCTTGGAGGTTGTCCGGAGAAGATTAAATAGATATATAGATAGACAGAGCATCTTGTTTCGCACAAGTTTCTGGGAATTTGTCAAATAAGGTAAATCGGCAAAATTTGTCAATCAAAAGACATAGCATTAACAATTATTAAGAAAATAGATTATGGTGTACTGCTTGCAATGTAGAGCAAGTCACATTAGTTAAGAAAGTACCCTGAAAACACATCTCCCTTGATGCTTTTCAATCTTTTGTGAAAGACATTCGTAATACTTTAATAAAATCCACTGTAGTTGTCACGCTATTCATTAATTTTTTAGATTCCCATTATTTCAATTCACCAATAAACATATTAAATTATTATTAGTTTTATTCCAACACCAATAAATTGTGCGTTAAAAATATTGGATCTCCTCATTCATTTTCGCTGAATTATTACCATTAGCATTTAAATTTCCTGCAACAAGACTTTCTGCCATATGCTCTCACCTGCTTTGGATACATTATGTAGTCTCTACACTCACTATAGCAAAAGGCCACTCTATTTCTATAAATAATTAATAAGTTCTACGTTAAGTTGTATATAATTATTAAAATGAGGCTTTATATATATATATAATTTACAGATAATCATCAAAGCAGAAGATGATGCAGTGTGATCTACGTTGGACTATGTACGCACAAATTTTCACGTAGGGTTTTGCATACGCAATTATTCATTCAATGTGAGCACGTGTGATAATATATTATATATTTACAGATAATCATCAAAGCAGAAGATGATGCAGTGTGATCTACGTTGGACTATGTACGCACAAATTTTCACGTAGGGTTTTGCATACGCAATTATTCATTCAATGTGAGCACGTGTGATAATTTATATAAATAATTAGTAAATTTGTCCTATTTTTCAGTTAACGATGCAGATGAAGAGAATTATTTTAACAGCTGAAAGAGAAAGTAACTCTGCTGCATGAGCAAATGAAATAACCACATTTTTATGTATGAAAATAACGAATTTATTTTTTTATATGTTATTGGCCGCCGCCACGTCCACGGCCCCGCCCCCATCCACGACCCCGGCTCTGGCCACGTCCCCGGCCCCGGTCACGGCCGCAAGCTGCTTCGCGCACTATGTACTGCACACAAAGTACTATACATTCATATAATACATATAGATCGGCAATGCAGTGCACATGTTTTTTGGGGGAAGGTGTTAAACTTACGTAGAATTTATCCTTAATCAAAAAATAATAAAAGTACACTCGCTGAACTGCTTTGCGCTATTCCGAGTATTCCGAGTAAGCTTTACTGGCTACAAACTAGCTTTATCTTCTAACATCACTCGATAGGCTGCAGTGCGCCGTAAACGCGTGGACGTGTAACGAAGATAGATCAGAATTTATAATTTATTGGGATTTCCTTACTTTATCCTTACTTTTAGTACCCGTGACAGGGAAAAATTTGTAAAAAAGAAGAAGCTGAAATTCTGAATCCCAAAAAAAACTTCAAAAAAGTACAAAAATATGACGCCAAGAACATGAATTATCTTTGTAAAAAGAAGTGAGATCCCCATAAAAAACTTTAAAAAAGTAAAAAAATTACGCGAAGTACATGAATTAGCTTTGTAAAAAGAAGTGAGATCCCCAAAAAAACTTTAAAAAAGTAAAAAATACGCCAAGTACATGAATTAGCTTTGTAAAAAGAAATGAGATCCACAAAAAAAAACATTAAAAAAGTAAAAAATTTACGCCAAGTACATGAATTAGCTATGTAAAAAGAAGTGAGATCCCCCAAAAAAACTTTAAAAAAGTAAAAAAATTACGCCAAGTACATGAATTAGCTTTGTAAAAAGAAGTGAGATCCCCAAAAAAAAACTTTAAAAAAGTAAAAAATACGCCAAGTACATGAAAATGTCGAGGACAAAAAAAGTATTATCAAAAATCACAAAAAAAAAGAAAATAGTATACATGAAAAAGTCGAGGAAAAAAAGAGTATTATCAACAAATAAATATAAAAAAAGACAAAGAAACATGAAAAGTCAAGGACGAATAAAGTATAATTAACAAAAAAATATAATCACATAAATAAAAAATAAAAAATATGATTACAATATAAAAAAAGATGTGAAATCAAAATGAGCTGCAAGTACATCACAAAAAAAAAGAAAATAATATAATCACACAAAAACAGAAAATAATATATTCACATAAAAAAGAAAATAATATATTCACATAAAAAAGAAAATAATATAATTACAATATAAAAAAGGATGTGAAATCAAAATGAGCTGCAAGTACATCACAAAAAAAAGAAAATAATATAATCACGCAAAAACAGAAAATAATCTAATTACAATATAAAAAAAGATGTGAAATCAAAATGAGCTGCAAGTACATAAAGGTACTTTCCAACTGCGCTTAAGATGACACAACTACATATACACAGCTAAAATGCTGTGTTATTCCATTACTCATATCGCGGACATTTTAATTAACCCATCAAAAAGAATCCCATTTAAAAACATTGTCGTAAATTATTATTAGCTTTACAAAATTAATGATATATAAAAATTGCGCCAATTATCACAATGGCTATTTATACAAAGAAAAAATCACAATGGTACAATGAAAAAATGTATTAAATAATATTAAGCAGATATATTTTTATACAAATAAATATTTTAATACGAATAAATATTTTATTCAAAATACTTGGCGCTGCGATCTAAAATACATCATACGTAGCATATGCACATACACACATCCACGAACGCACGCACAGGAAAGAAAGAAAAAGATTATTGCAATTTATACATATTTATTCAGTTTAGCAACACCAATTCGGAGAGCAGCGCCAAGTATTTTGAATAAAATATTTATTCGTATTAAAATATTTATTTGTATAAAAATATATCTGCTTAATATTATTTAATACATTTTTTCATTGTACCATTGTGATTTTTTCTTTGTATAAATAGTCATTGTGATAATTGGCGCAATTTTTGTATATCATTAATTTTGTAAAGCTAATAATAATTTACGACAATGTTTTTAAATGGGATTCTTTTTGATGGGTTAATTAAAATGTCCGCGATATGAGTAATGGAATAACACAGCATTTTAGCTGTGTATATGTAGTTGTGTCATCTTAAGCGCAGTTGGAAAGTACCTTTATGTACTTGCAGCTCATTTTGATTTCACATCCTTTTTTATATTGTAATTATATTATTTTCTTTTTTATGTGAATATATTATTTTCTTTTTTATGTGAATATATTATTTTCTTTTTTATGTGAATATATTATTTTCTGTTTTTGTGTGATTATATTATTTTCTTTTTTTTGTGATGTACTTGCAGCTCATTTTGATTTCACATCTTTTTTTATATTGTAATCATATTTTTTATTTTTTATTTATGTGATTATATTTTTTTGTTAATTATACTTTATTCGTCCTTCACTTTTCATGTTTCTTTGTCTTTTTTTATATTTATTTGTTGATAATACTCTTTTTTTCCTCGACTTTTTCATGTATACTATTTTCTTTTTTTTGTGATTTAGTACCTACTCCAAGTTTCAAATTTCCCGGTTACAGAAATTTGTTTCCACCCCAATTCGCTAGAGGGTGCTGTCCGCATTAACAGTAGAATACATGGAAGTGTCACGACCCTGGGTGTTACCCATACATTTGCCGCTACTCAAATGCCTATAACTTCGGAAATTTTACGTATTTCAAAAAATGTTTCTAAACACGTATTCTTAAAAGGTTGAACATTCAAAAAATGAAATAAAAAAATTCAATATTTAGACCGGTACCTCTCCTTAAGTCCATGTAGAACCTCACAAACCGGTGACAGAAAAATGCATTGAGTGGTAGGTCTATCCTATATGTACTTCGTCTGTGGTGTCACACGGTCTGAAATACCGACTTCGTGAAAAACGTCAGGTTTATTGCGCCCTCTGCGTTTAGGAGCGGTGGTTTTGGGAATCACATACAATCCAACCACTAAAGTCGGTAACACCACTGAATTCGGACTCATCCATTATTTACTAATGAAAATTTTTATTTTTATATTCTGCATCAGATCTCCATGAAATTGTTATCATTTATTCTGATGAAAATCAGCCTAAGGTGGAATTTCCCTTCAACTATTTTTAATCATCCGTGACGTACAATTGGTTTACAAAATACAGAAATAATTAAAAATAGCTCGAGACAAATGTTCACGGAGGAAAGCACAGCAATTTAAATTTTAATTAATGGATGCATATATTCAAACTGCTGGACAAACTGAATAAACTTCCACGACCTAAACAAAGGCCTGACCAACCGTGTCACTTAAAGTATCCATAAATAAATATCGTAGTTCACGCGATCGAGTTCAAACTTTAAACTTTGATAAAACTGCGTGCCACAGAATTCGATAAAAGGTGGTATAAAAGCTATATTTAGACACTTTTTAGCCGGGGTCATTTAACTTATGTCAACAACTCTGTGCACGCGTCTGCGCGATTCGCGCTAATAACATTGTAGGAGCTTATTCAAATAGGATCTGTTCAAACACTCCTATCTAATTCTAAGTAGGTAAATATACTAGCGTTATCATTAGTACTGGCTGTGACGAGGACAGAACATAGTTTATATTAAATGTCCATATTCAGTTACGTGTGAAATTGTCAAGTCATTTTCAGAAAAATTAAATTTTGATTTTCATGTGCCCACGCCCCACACCAGAGAAAACAAAGAATTACAGGAAACACGTGGGTATCCCAATCGACTTTCGAATGTATTGCAACTAGATGTTCAAATTCATTTATTTATTAACGGACAAATGTGGTAAAATTAAAATAAAGATTAAAATAACGAAGGAGACCAAAAGAAAGAATATACAGGAATCAATGCCATAGGCGTCCGGAGGGGGGTGCAACATTTTACCCATTGGCAGTTGCTCCCCTCCCCTAGCTTTTGAGAAGAATTCGCTTATTTTTAAAAACTGATCTTTATTACGCATATATTAAAAAAGTGAATATTTCTGAATTTCGAATTTAAATTTTTAATTACTCATTTTTTTATTATAAATTTATATACTATATTTTTCTTCGCCGTTACCTTAAAGTTGCCCCCTCTTGGAAAAAGTCTACGAACGCCCTTTATCAATACTGCAAATGAATTTCTGAATATAGATAAGGAAATAGCGGAAAAATCAATATCATCAAATGATGATTGAAAAGTTGTGTAATCGGGTCGAAGCTAATTCCTTTATCGTTGACCATGGCAACAAGGTGTAATAGTAAATGTAATAATACATTGCCCAACTGTCAGCCGCGAGTGAATTCGAAACTTTGGAACTTTGACGATATCGATAACCTTATAGTGCCAATCGATCATTGAAGCAAAATATCGTTGGAGTAGTGTCGACACTTATCAACAACTCGTGTAGCTAAAACATGTAAGTCAATAAACTTTCAAACAGAATAGCGCCATGAGTAACAGTAGTAGGTACGATTTCGATACCCCACAATGAAACATAAAATCACAGGAGAAATTAAAAATTTAATAATCATTAAGTTAAAAATTTAACATTCACAGATTTTTCTGCTATTAAGCCTAATCTTGATAATAACAAACTATCAACGCTTCTGCTTTAGAAATTAATCTTCTAAATTTTTAACTTTTTCTATAAAATATTTATATTCAAATAAAATATTCGCGTAGGTAATCTTCATTCCTAAAAATTCGAAGATGCGACGTACTCTGGAGTATAGCTGGGTAATGGCGAATCTGAAAAAGCATCAAATGGTTTCGCACATGGATCGCGAATTTCGAGGGGCTAGTACATTTTCGGAAATATCGCTTTCACTGCGCAGATAAGGTAGTATCGGCATACCATTTGACCTTATATAACGGACAACGCATGCACGTATTCGACTTAGTCTTCGTTGATCCCTCGCCGTGTAGAGGAAAGCAGAAGCTCGGTTGCAGTGAAAATGTCTTCGCAAAACCCTTCCTTTGACTCGAACTGCATGACTCTGACGAGGTTTGTGCTCGCCGAGCAACGAAAAATACCAACCGCCACCGGCGATCTGACACAGTTGTTGAACAGCATACAAACCGCCGTGAAGGCGGTCAGCTCGGCGGTTAGAAAAGCCGGTATCGCGAATATGTGAGTACTCAATCGCGCCTTTTATCGTGGACGGTGTGGAATACAGTGCGTCGAGAGAGCATGAGTGTATGTTATTAAACCTCGACCATTGTGGTCTGTAATTTTGAATTTAAAGTGGAATAGGTGCAACTATTGAGGATACAGGGTGGTTCGTTAAGGGTAGTTGCAACCCTAAACTGGATAATTCTGCAATATGTGAATAAGCAAGTTGAAAGAAATAATTTAAATTGATACTCTTCGAAATAAAACCTCGTTAGAAAAAAACTTATTCTACAAATTCAATTAATTTTTGCCCAAGGATTCGTTTCATTCATAGTTGTGTTATATCCATTCTTGCATTTTAACAATCCCTTATTAGTGAGCTGCATGCATATTTATCTACTATTACGCATATTTAATATATGTGGATTTAAAATCATTTACTTTGATTACAAGGCTCCAAATCGGGAACTGTTATTCTACAATTTCGATGTATTCTTCTGTAAAGAATTACCCCTCTTGTAGTTATACCACTAACAATGTATATTGTATCAGACAAGTAGAGTAGGTAGGAAGAAATAGTTGTCGTTTATTAATGAATAAACTGAATATCAATATAAAGTAACGTAAGAAACAATAGGTCAGGTGAATATTCGTGCAGGTCAATTTTGCTATAATAAGTCAGTAATATTTATAAGCATTGTTACTGGTAACGAACCTCCGGTAAGTGGACCTCCGAGTCACTCTATTTTTAGAAGACAAAGCGGAAAAAATAAGTCTTGCCTTTCACACACATGTCAGTAGTAACTAAATAGCAACACACATACTATGCTAATTACTCACAGGAATATTCATTTCTAGCGTATGAAAGAATACTAACACATACAAGTCAATGTTGACGTGGGGGAGAACGTTAGTCAAAACAGTGAATCGCAGTTAATAATTTATTCAATAATATACGCATACAGGGTAGAGATAACGCTTATAACACAATTGATAATAGATATGTGGCATAAAATGATACTTATAGTGGTTTTGAGTAATTATGTACGTTAAATTAGTGACAATTCTTGTAGGATAACACAATTTCATACCAACATCGCAGTCATGTAAATATATATTTAATTGTAATGTAATTTAATTTAAATGTAAATATGTATTTCACCGCGTCTCTTTATCGCGAACACTTCGAGATTTGGAAAATTCCGTTTTCATCGACTTACATGAATATTCCTTAAAATGATTGGAGCTATAAAGAAATATTTTCGATAAAAATTGCAGGTTTTTGAGGTGGATATTATTAATAATAGTATAAATTATTATTATGCGTAATGTAAGTCTGTTTGAGTCTTCGAATATTCGAGCAGCTCGAAATTCGAAGCGACTCGAAACTCGGTTTCCGAACCAAGTACTTGTAAAAACCGAGCGACTCGAATTGAACCGAGTACTCGAATTTTATCGAGCGGCTGGAAGAGAACCGCGTACTCGAATATTTGACATGAGTCCGAAAAACCCTTCACGTAAAACTTTAAACGCATTTTACTCTAAACACTGTTCATCAAACTGGTGGGACGAATATCTCGAAAAGTTATTAACCGATTGGATTGAACCAGTTTTTATTTTGAAGAGTATACTTTTTTGCAGAGGGTAAATCTCTAATTTGTTAAAACGTCTAAAATTTTTTATTTTTTAAAGGCGCTGAAAGGACGAAAACATAAGGAAAAAGTGACTTTACTCTTCAAGTGTCGTTATTTTGTCAAAACATGTAATTTCTTGTAATTTTTATAAGTTTGCCTGTATAGAATTTCACGCCCCTTAATAATTTAGCATTTTTTTTTATTTCGCAGCAGTGCTTTAGGTCAGTGATGAGCAACTGGCGGCCCGCGGGCCACATTTGGCCCGCCAGCCACTGACCTGCGGCCCACCTGAACATCGCTATATATGTTTTGAACTATAAAAGATATCAGAATGTATTTAATATTGCGGCCCGCGTAGAATAGTAGGTTTCCACTTGTGGCCCACGTCTGACAAAAGGTTGCTCGCCACTGGTTTAGGTGATACACGTCCCACTGTTTTAGATGAATTTGTTGACGCCTCAAATCCAACGACTCCCCAGTGTCATTTGCAATGATTAACTAAAAAAATATATATATTTCGTAGTTTAATATGTAGCGGCCGCGCGTTAGCACGAAGCTATGTTTAAACCGCCGCGAATAGCAAGAAATGTAAGAAAAACTTAATTGGCCGATTTCCGTACACACGTCGCGACAGTTGAAGTCGCTCGACCTAGGAGCGACGCAAACAATTTCAAATTAACGTTCGGTTACGGCCCACGACCAAAACCGAACAGCCGATGCGGGTCCCCTACCACGGGCCGCGATACCGTAGGATAAAACACAAAAAAAGAAAATAATCTAATTACAATATAAAAAAAGATGTGAAATCAAAATGAGCTGCAAGTACATAAAGGTACTTTCCAACTGCGCTTAAGATGACACAACTACATATACACAGCTAAAATGCTGTGTTATTCCATTACTCATATCGCGGACATTTTAATTAACCCATCAAAAAGAATCCCATTTAAAAACATTGTCGTAAATTATTATTAGCATTACAAAATTAATGATATACAAAAATTGCGCCAATTATCACAATGGCTATTTATACAAAGAAAAAATCACAATGGTAAAATGAAAAAATGTATTAAATAATATTAAGCAGATATATTTTTATACAAATAAATATTTTAATACGAATAAATATTTTATTCAAAATACTTGGCGCTGCTCTCCGAATTGGTGTTGCTAAACTGAATAAATATGTATAAATTGCAATAATCTTTTTCTTTCTTTCCTGTGCGTGCGTTCGTGGATGTGTGTATGTGCGTATGATGTATTTTAGATCGCAGCGCCAAGTATTTTGAATAAAATATTTATTCGTATTAAAATATTTATTTGTATAAAAATATATCTGCTTAATATTATTTAATACATTTTTTCATTGTACCATTGTGATTTTTTCTTTGTATAAATAGCCATTGTGATAATTGGCGCAATTTTTGTATATCATTAATTTTGTACAGCTAATAATAATTTACGACAATGTTTTTAAATGGGATTCTTTTTGATGGGTTAATTAAAATGTCCGCGATATGAGTAATGGAATAACACAGCATTTTAGCTGTGTATATGTAGTTGTGTCATCTTAAGCGCAGTTGGAAAGTACCTTTATGTACTTGCAGCTCATTTTGATTTCACATCTTTTTTTATATTGTAATTAGATTATTTTCTTTTTTTGTGTGATTATATTATTTTCTTTTTTTTGTGATGTACTTGCAGCTCATTTTGATTTCACATCCTTTTTTATATTGTAATTATATTATTTTCTTTTTTATGTGAATATATTATTTTCTTTTTTATGTGAATATATTATTTTCTGTTTTTGTGTGATTATATTATTTTCTTTTTTTTTTGTGACGTACTTGCAGCTCATTTTGATTTCACATCTTTTTTTATATTGTAATCATATTTTTTATTTTTTATTTATGTGATTATATTTTTTTGTTAATTATACTTTATTCGTCCTTGACTTTTCATGTTTCTTTGTCTTTTTTTATATTTATTTGTTGATAATACTTTTTTTGTCCTCGACATTTTCATGTACTTGGCGTATTTTTTACTTTTTTAAAGTTTTTTTTGGGGATCTCACTTCTTTTTACAAAGCTAATTCATGTACTTGGCGTAATTTTTTTACTTTTTTAAAGTTTTTTGGGGATCTCATTTCTTTTTACAAAGCTAATTCATGTATTTGGCGTAATTTTTTTACTTTTTTAAAGTTTTTTATGGGGATCACACTTCTTTTTACAAAGATAATTCATGTTCTTGGCGTCATATTTTTTTACTTTTTTAAAGTTTTTTTTGGGATTCAGAATTTCAGCTTCTTCTTTTTTACAAATTTTTCCCTGTCACGGGTACTAAAAGTAAGGATAAAGTAAGGAAATCCCAATAAATTATAAATTCTGATCTATCTTCGTTACACGTCCACGCGTTTACGGCGCACTGCAGCCTATCGAGTGATGTTAGAAGATAAAGCTAGTTTGTAGCCAGTAAAGCTTACTCGGAATACTCGGAATAGCGCAAAACAGTTCAGCGAGTGTACTTTTATTATTTTTTGATTAAGGATAAATTCTACGTAAGTTTAACACCTTCCCCCAAAAAACATGTGCACTGCATTGCCGATCTATATGTATTATATGAATGTATAGTACTTTGTGTGCAGTACATAGTGCGCGAAGCAGCTTGCGGCCGTGGCCGGGGCCGGGGACGTGGCCAGAGCCGGGGTCGTGGATGGGGGCGGGGCCGTGGACGTGGCGGCGGCCAATAACATATAAAAAAATAAATTTGTTATTTTCATACATAAAAATGTGGTTATTTCATTTGCTCATGCAGCAGAGTTACTTTCTCTTTCAGCTGTTAAAAAATTCTCTTCATCTGCATCGTTAACTGAAAAATAGGACAAATTTACTAATTATTTATATAAATTATCACACGTGCTCACATTGAATGAATAATTGCGTATGCAAAACCCTACGTGAAAATTTGTGCGTACATAGTCCAACGTAGATCACACTGCATCATCTTCTGCTTTGATGATTATCTGTAAATTATATATATATATAAAGCCTCATTTTAATAATTATATACAACTTAACGTAGAACTTATTAATTATTTATAGAAATAGAGTGGCCTTTTGCTATAGTGAGTGTAGAGACTACATAATGTATCCAAAGCAGGTGAGAGCATATGGCAGAAACTCTTGTTGCAGGAAATTTAAATGCTAATGGTAATAATTCAGCGAAAATGAATGAGGAGATCCAATATTTTTAACGCACAATTTATTGGTGTTGGAATAAAACTAATAATAATTTAATATGTTTATTGGTGAATTGAAATAATGGGAATCTAAAAAATTAATGAATAGCGTGACAACTACTGTGGATTTTATTAAAGTATTACGAATGTCTTTCACAAAAGATTGAAAAGCATCAAGGGAGATGTGTTTTCAGGGTACTTTCTTAACTAATGTGACTTGCTCTACATTGCAAGCAGTACACCATAATCTATTTTCTTAATAATTCTTAATGCTATGTCTTTTGATTGACAAATTTTGCCAATTTACCTTATTTGACAAATTCCCAGAAACTTGTGCGAAACAAGATGCTCTGTCTATCTATATATCTATTTAATCTTCTCCGGACAACCTCCAAGCCTGTGCATTCTCTTCATTTCTATCCATCCAAGCCTGTGCGTCCCCTTCAATTCTACTATCCAAGCCTGTGCGTCCCCTTCATTTTTATCCAAGTCCTGTGCGTCCCCTTCATTTCTATAATATATAATAAGCTTTACATAAAAACTCTAAATTGCTGGTATATACAAAAACAAGTATCTGGCAATTTAAATGCAATGTAATTTTTTACTACAATATATTATTTTGTACATGCATGATACAAATTTCCAGAAACTTGTGTGAAAGGAGATGCTTCGCAGTCGAACCATCTCCGAACAACTTCCAAGTCTGCGACTCTACATAAGAAATCTATTAAAAAAATTTTGGCGACTTACCTTATTAATTGAGACAATAATTCAGTCTCCTATGTAGTGTAAAAACTCGTGACATTCCAAATTCGGACAACTTACTTTATTTGACACTTAGCACTTGGTAGGTTATAAAATTCAAAATAGTATATATATATGTATGTACAATGACGGACGACGATCCCCGCCGAATAATCCCGAGAGTCGACGAACGAAGAACGAAACATGTGTTGGCTGAAGGTGTGTGTGTGTGTAACGCGTATATACGTATATTCTGTTTGACGACGAAAATATATATATGTACTATGGTTGACGAAAAATTCCTTGGAGAATCAGAAGAAGAACTTATTTTCGACAGATTCATGAGACGATATTACGATATCTCTGTCATGCGTGGACCGATTTTATTGAAATTGGTCTTATTCGAAAGCTTATATGCGGTTTACATAAGAAAAATGCCTTTAAATTTAGAAAATATTGCAGGCGTGATGAGATATTAATGAAATAATTTTCAGGTTAGGTTGGAATAGCTGTGCGTCGAGTAAAGATACACAGCAGTGACAGGCATATACAAGGTGTCTTTTCTTTCATGTACTTGGCGCCGATACGCTACCGCGTCTCTAGATAGCGAGGTTCACCTCGAAAAGTTAGTTAGCCGTTAACGCGCCGCTCGGTATACTCTCGGAGAATACTCATTTGTCTCGGAGTCACCAAAATAAAAGGGTTACGGGAAATAAGTATTCCTTCCACTTATCCCTTTAAATACATCCTTCATACAATGCAAAAAGTCCCATTAAATTATCTGTAGTAGTTTTCCTTCAATTAAGGGGGGGTCACTGTCTCAAATCTGAAATTTTTTTTACATTTTCTGAAAGACATATGTTTCAAGAATGTCCTCTCCAAATTTTATGAAGAAATTCGCAAAATTGACGGAGATATGGTGTTTTTCATGAAGCGGTGTCAAACGCGCCACTGACAATGAGCCACGCGGAACATTGAACGCGATTTCCTCAGAATGACATTTTTCAACCGCGTTGACAGTCTACAGAGAAAACTATACGTCCAATTGGCATGATCAAGGACATTTATTGTATGGAAAACCCGTCGCTATTACGTGACGATCAGACATTTTCAATTTTCGACCTGCTTCTATTTTTTAGCAACATTTCCCCAATTTTGTACCCCGAAAATACGACTTTTTTTTCAGGGGTCCGCCATTTTGTTATTTTTTACAAATTCGACATTTTGCGATCGTCACGTAATAGAGGCAGGCTTCTAGTTCCTAAATATTATTGTTTTTTTTTTAATTTCGATGAACCATATGGTCTGGGGACTGTCATGTTTTTTCCAGAGCGCAAATTTTGACGGAGTGTATACAGAAAACGGATTTATGAATTTGATTAAAAAAAAATTGTTCTTACCCTTCGATATATACACTATTGACTATAATAAGCAATAAATTGATTTACTTGCGTTGTTTGGTTGAAATAAATTCCCGAAAATACCCTTACATTGCGGGCCGAGACAGTGGTCTCCCCCCTTAATTGAGGCATTTGATCATTGACGGATCCAGAGGGGGGCGATCGCCCCCCGCCCAAGAATAATAAAATATATATAAAGATATACATGTACGTGTGTGTGTGTGCGTGTGTGCGTGCGTGCGTGTGTGTGTGTGCTTTTACACGTTTCGCCCCCCCCCCAAAAAAAGGCTCCTGGATCCGCCACTGCATTTGATGGAAAAAGGGCACATACGCCAAAATGCTATTTCGAGTAAATTGTTTTCAAAGTTTTCATTATTGTGTAACTTAATGAAAAGTAATGCAATTAAATCCAATTTTTTTAAGGATGTAGTACCATATCCTTGAAACGTTTCGTAAACAGAAGTCATGATTTGAAAATGATATGTGTCTTTATTTAATAGTTTTATGCAAGTGGTTTATGTGTTTTTTTCCGTAAAAGTGGTAAATTCGTAAAAAACGGTTTCTTTGTTTATTTATCTAAATATAATTTTGTTTACTTAGTTACACATGTTTTACACTTTATTTAAATAAAAAATACGAAATGAATCACAAAAATAAATAAAAAATGTAATGTTTTAAGTAAGTATTTTTATAGAAGTTAAATATGTAATTTTTGTTAAATTTTTTCGAAACTATTACACCTCTTCTTCGTCAGTCGACATGAATTCATCCTTATCAGATTCGCTCGGTATAGTCTTTACTGCTTGAAGAACGTTTTCAATCCATATTCTGCTGTCCTCGTCCAAGTATTGCAACAGATCTCTTACGTCCTTTTCTTTATTAACTTTCAGGCCAGGTGATTCAACTTGTTTCAATTGAATGCTCTTTAATTGATTTTTATTATACGATTTTTTCCAGAACTTGAAAGGTACAAAGCTCAAATTGTACTTTTCGTAAGTATGAAGCAAACCATTTGGTTTGAAAGATATTTTCACATATTTGCGGATAGTGAACTTTTTACCCTTACTCATTGGATGCTTCATGAAGAAAACTGGCAAAGCTGCTGTCCAGTTTTCGATAATCGTGTGGTCCATAATAACATTGAAAGGGGAAGGGTTTTCTCTGCAAAGAACCATTGCTTCTAGGTACTTTTTTGCCGTGGAAATGGTCTTTTCTTTCTTGAGGTAGGATCTAATTATCCCGAAATTTCTGTCGCATTGCCCAAATGAGTGTCCTCGTACAGGGAATAGATAGATTATTTCAACATTAAATATTCTTGAGAACCATAAACAGAAAGACGCCATTGCTGAATTTTTATTCTGTCCTACAGCTGAATCAGACAAGAGCACTATCTTCTTAATGCGAGGATTTTCCTTCAATTTTTTTGTGAGGCATTTGTTGAGGAAGGAAATTACTGAATCCGCATTCTTTTTTGCTTCATGTTCCATTAAGTTGTATAAGAAAGATGTCCCATCGTTATAGATGTGTATGTTGAATGTATGTATATAACCACAGGAGTCGTTTGTAGAACTGGGCTGTCACATTCAGCTTTGGTACAGCGAAATTCTGTGCGTAATCGAACTCAAACACAAGAACAGTAACACTTTTACTCGTTTCATTAATATATTTGTTTTTCATTTTGAAGTAGAGTTTGTAGTTTGTTTTGTGCGTTTCGAATTCAGAACTGCAGGGATCATGAGGGTCTACTTTAAGTTTATTTGTACATTTTGTGCAAAAGTCACACACATCTGTAGGTTGACGAAAAGTAAAGTTACATTTTTCGCGAGAAGCTTTGAAATACCAGTTGTATCCTATAATAAGGGGTTTTCCAGTTTCTTGTTCATAATACATCTTGAAACTGTTATAAAGTTTTTTCACATTTAAGTTAGGATTATTGAAATAGTTTAAAGAAGATTTATGCTGACAAAAATGTGATTTTTTATGTGGAAAAGAATTTACGTGTGATTTCATTAATTCCCAAACATCATCGTTCACTTTGTGAGGCCTATTTTCGTGCTTTCCTCTTCTTTCTTCAAAAGTATCGTCATTTTGAACTTTTCCTTGGATTATTCTCATTCTTTTCATTGATAGTTGTAACAAATGTAGTAATAAATTAAGACATATCGGATAACTTATTCCATCATTTTTAAGAGAGTACTGCCAAATATTTTTTCTATTTTTTTTCGGATTGATTTTATAACGAGAACGATCTGTTTTAGGTTTTTTCGATATACAGCTAGCAAGATATGTGTCTTGAATTGTTTTTGTATCGAATTTCCAGAAGGAGTTAAAAATAGATTCTTGGTGATCTCTATCAAATTTCTTGTGACAATCATTTGTACAGTACTTTGTAATAAAATGAAATGTTTTTCCTTTCACCTCTTTTCCCGAATGAGATATATAACTGTGTGCCCCAAGACGTTTTAATTTCTTCGATTCTTTACACCACGTTGTCTTATAAATCAATTTCTTCTTTCCTAAATTCGCATCTTTCCTTGCGGATTCGATACTCGCCTCAGTTTTCATAGTTCCTCGCTTCCACAAAATAAAACGTATTGCACGACTAGACAGTAGACAGCGCGGCAGCGCGACCGCTCAGCGACTATGTAGCTGCATGTCGATCTCGCTACATAACAAAACAGCATCTAGCTAATTTAAACGTGGGAGAAGAAATGTCCTTGATATATTATATATATATAACATATACCTGAGTCGATTTAAACGATTTTCGGAAAAAGGGCACATAAGCCTATGTGCCCTTTTTTCCATCAAATGCCTCAATTCCTAAATATCACCTATTTTGTAGAATGTAGATCGGAACATCCCCTTATTCTAGAACACCCCCGACTTATTTTTGCATACAAAATTCAAAACTAAATTAAAAGTAAATTTAAGTAGATTAAACGAACATATAATACAGTTTAACTTTTCCAAAGGCTTTGATTCAATAAAGCAAACGAACTTTTAGACTGATCTAATGCAATGAGGTGGCCCGATTTGAATAGAACAACCTGTATAAACTGAAGATGATTTGTCGTTATTCGCAGGTACGGAATAGCCGGTACACAGAACATCCAAGGGGAGGATGTGAAGAAGTTAGACGTGCTGAGCAATGAGCTGTTCATGAACATGATAACGTCCTCCTACACGAGTTGCCTTCTCGTCAGCGAAGAGAACACGAGCGCGATCGAAGTGGAGGTGGAGAAACGCGGCAAGTACATCATATGCTTCGATCCGCTGGATGGATCCTCTAACATCGATTGCCTGGTATCGGTTGGTTCGATTTTCGGCATTTACAAGAAGCCTGACGAGGTGAAGGAGCCAATGGTAGCGAACGTCCTACAACCTGGCAAGAATCTGGTCGCCGCTGGATACGCGCTATATGGCTCCGCAACTATGATAGTGCTGTCGATTGGTCACGGTGTCAACGGCTTCACATACGACCCGGCGATCGGGGAATTTATTTTAACCGAAAGGAATTTAAGAGTGCCTACCAGAGGAGACATATACAGGTACCGAATGGCAAAAGTATGTTAAATTAAATGGGTACAGTGGGGGACAAAAGTATGCGAACACTTTTAAAATCGTATAACTTGTTGAAAATTGGTTAAAACAACTTGAGTTTTTTTGAGAAGCTAGAAGGATTAGTTTACTAAGTGATGTATTTCGTCGTTTTGAAAAAACCTGCAATTGGTCGGAATAGCAAAAAAAATAGGAAAGATCATTTTTTCAACTTTTTTGCCTGTGCTCATAATGAAAATTTAAAAAATGCTTTTTGTAGATTGAAGTAAGTTGTATACCAGCGCTGTCCAGCGTAGGGGCCCCTCACGCGCCAGCTTCCCCTTCCAATCTTTCTCTCGCACAACGTGCCTTCCATCGTCAAGGAGACCGCGCGACGCTAAGAAGGCCATGACGGGCTAGCGTCTTCGCCCATGTTGACCTCCTCAGACGTTAAACAAAAGACGAATAATCCGAAATTCGCGGGAAGTAGTAGCATTGGCTGGCTGTGACGCTGCGTGTCACTAATACACATGTCGTATCGGGCGTCCGAGCTCGCTCGACGACGGACGCGCTGGTCTGTCATGGCGCCTCTTTAGCGTCGCGCGGTATCCCTGACAACGCGGACGAGAGTGGGAGAACCCCGGCCTTACGCGTAAGCGACCTTGGACAGCGCTGTTGTATACACTACTAAAATTTCATCAAAATCGGTTAACGTTGCTCTGAGCTATAAACGCTTGAAGATTGCAGAATAAGGTCGAAAATCGCGAAATTCCCGGAAATCAGCGATTTTCGACCTTATTCTGCGATCTTCAAGCGTTTATAGCTCAGAGCAACGTTAACCGATTTTGATGAAATTTTAGTAGTGCATACAACTTACTTCAATCTACAAAAGGCATTTTTTAAATTTTCATTATGAGCACAGACAAAAAAGTTGAAAAAATGATCTTTCCTATTTTTTTTTGCTATTCCGACCAATTGCAACTTTTTTCAAAACGACTAAACACGTCACTTAGCAAACTAATCCTTCTAGCTTCTCAAAAAAACTTAAATTGTTTGGACCAATTTTGAACAAGTTATACGATTTTAAAAGTATCCTCATACTTTTGTCCCCCACTGTATATCAGTTGATAATGACATTTATGAGTTAACAGTAAAGGGCGAGAAAGAAAGAAAATATTAGAAAATAGAAATCACATCTAATTCGATGCTATCTCCACAGAATACATCATTAGCGCTACGCGATGGAAGAGACTAATGGCGCGATCTATCTTTCCATCTCCTACTTGCGCGTACACAGCGGAGACCCCGCTATTGGTTGATATGTCTAAGTGTACATATTCTTTCGTATAATTTCTATAACAGATATTTGTGGCGGATGATTGCAGTATCAACGAAGGCTACGAGGGTGCCTGGGCTCCAGCCATCAAAGAATACGTTCATTCGAAAAAGTACCCCACCACTGGGAAACCCTATAGCGCGAGGTATGTGGGTTCTATGGTCGCTGATGTCCACAGGACGATAAAGTATGGCGGAATCTTTCTTTACCCCGCGACAACAAGCCATCCCACTGGCAAGGTACATCAAGGTGCTCTAACGAGCTCCGTATCTTCTCTATGACCAATTGGAACACGTCGAGGCGTTTGTATTATGTTTAAACCGTTTATTTGCAGCTTCGACTTTTGTACGAGTGCATACCAATGGCTTATATACTGAAGGAGGCTGGAGGCTTGGCTTCGAATGGGGAGATAAATATTTTAGAAGTGGTGCCGGAGAAAATTCACCAAAGATCGCCGATATTCTTAGGATCGCAGGAGGATGTTGAGGAGCTATTGCGGTATATTAAGAAGCACGAAACGTAGTGAAAGTTTGAGGAGTCGAGGAATGTAAAAGAGCATTTTCGAAAGCTTTTATTGAAGCGCACAGTTTGTTGATGCTAGTATAAAGATGCCTTGTGAGTCGCAGTTGGAAGCTGTGTTGTTCCATTTAAGCGAAGAGACGTTCCACTTTTAACACTTCCAATGGCTTCACCATGGAATAGATCCTCGCGGTCATCTTCATTGTAGGTACAGTTTTGGTAGGGGGAATTAGTATCTGTATCCCTCGTTATTGGACGCTGGAGGGGATCCTGGAGCGGGGTATGTCGCTGTACCTTCGTATCGTACCATTGGACGATAACCACCGTCGTCGGCGACATAATCGACGATCTGCGTTCTACCGTCTGGTAGCAGCACGTGATAGGTCCCAGTTGCCTCATTTTCTTTCCGCGTCTCATGATGACCGAAGTCTAAGCCAGCCACTGCGTCTTGAACTTCGTACGAGAACTCGTAGTTTGCTGGATCCTATGAAAGGGAGATCAGTCTATAAAGCTATGTACAGGGTGTCCCAAAATTGAGGAACCATCTTGAACATACAACATCCTGAGGCAAAGTGGCACCGAAAAGTCCTTTACCGTTTTGGGATCCGAGGCACCGTTCTCGAGATATTAACAGTTGAATATTAGCGGTCCAAGTTCCTGGATGCACAGTTTACACCAGAAACAGCTGAGCGCGCAGTAACGTACGCTTACACACTCACGCAGAAGGCATGCGTCAAACTGTGAAAATGAACCAGCGCGGTCAGCTCTACTGTGTGTGCGTGGGTCTACATCTACGCGCGCTTCCTGTGCGTGCGTGCGAGCTGTCAGTACTCCGCGCTCAGCTGTTTTGGCTTTAAACTGCGCGCTCCGGAACTTGTACCGCTAATATTCAACTGTTAATATCTGGACAATGAAGCCTCGAATCCTAAAACGGTAAAGAAATTTTCGGTGTCATTTTGCATCAGGATATTGCATGTTCAGGATTGTCCCTCAATTTCGGGACATTCTGTATATCTACACAGTGAAACACCTATTATCCGAACGCCCGTCGTTCGAATCCTCAATTACTCGAAACTTCGAAAATCATTTTATTATACATAACACTCATGGCTCTGGTCATATACCGTCGATCACTCAATGAAGAACGGAGGGAGAAAAAAGGAAATGTACTTACACCAGCCCACTCGTCAGGGTGGCCACCTCCTCCTCCCGTGGCTGGACGTGTTCCTGTTCCTGTAGGTGGCAAATAGGCCGGTCCTTGAGGTTCGCCCAAAATTCCTACCAGCATCGTCGTTAACAGGAGTGCCTATACGTAAACAGGGCACCATGAGTTTCTTTAATTTTCTGAATTAATCGGTAGGATCTCTATGTATCAACTTGGTCACACGATTAAACAGTCACATGTTTTGAGAATCTTCGCACCTTGAAGTTACAATTTTTAGAATTCTCGAGATTTGAAATCATATTATTGAGAATGCTCGTGATTGGAGACACAATTTTGAGAATGCTCTCGAACTGAAGTTATGTTCTTGAGGATGCTCGAGATTTGGAGTCACAATTTTGAGAATTCTCGAGATTTGAAATCACGTTACTGAGACTGCTCGTGATTGAAGTCACAATTTTAAAAATTCTCCCAATTTGAGATCACATAATTCCGGATGCTCGCAATTTGAAGTCACATTATTCAAAATTATGGTAAATTGAAGTCACATTTTTGAGAATGCTGGCGAATTGAAATCTTGGTTCTGATAATTCTTATGATCCGAACTTATGTTTTCGAGAATGATGCGATTTTTAATAACTGACACGTTCACAAGGAGAAGAAAAAATGGGTCAAAAAACACGAAAATAAACAAATGTACCAACCTTTCGAATCATTAGCAACTTGGCACGATCACGCCTGACTTCACCGAAAGTAAATAACTTAATCTTACAAAGACGCCGGATTTTATACTGGGTTCCTGGCCGCGGGTGCGACGAAATGGAGATGGAATGACAGTTATTTAGGGGGAACTTTAATACGAATCCATACCTATAATTGTAGTTAATAATGCAACCGCATTGTCTCTCTGGCTATACTTGGTAATCGTTTGTTCAGTGTGCTCATAACAGTTCCTGATTCGTTGAACGTTGTCAAATTTTTACGCGGAATCATTAAAATCGCGATTTGCGAACTAAGAATTTCTTAAACCCAAAGTACTTTATACCGCATGAGAAATATTTTGTAATTCAGTTGGAAAAAGAAAAAATTCTTCGCATAAAAACGAAGAGAAAGTATAGGTCAAATTTTTTTGTACGGCGCTTATTTTTTAGAAATTCAATTCTAATGATTTATCAAATACAACTTCGGGAACGTGTCTGTCTATTACTCGTTACTTCTACTTGCACGCTTTTCAAACCATTATCGGTGAAATGGTTGAAATAAGACTGCATTGCATTTATACAGATTTGGTTTTTATTAAGATAAAAATTGTTAAAAATGTCAGATATATATTTCTCATTTCCGAATTGAAGAGATATGAAGTTAATTTTTTCTTGCCCTTTGAAAGCTTGTATAACTTTGTCTTTTAATTTAAAGAAAGTCTCCACCTTCGTGTTTACAGATTTTTATCAAATCATCTGTTATATTATTTAAATCACGTCACTATTAACTCTCTGTTGGAGCCAATTTTCAATCAAGTCTGTTAAATTATGTCGCCAAAATTCTAAGATAAAGTTTGAACATTGTAGAATATATGTTCATCGTTGAAAATTAACATTTTTAACTTATCATCATGTTTAAATAGTGGGACCATTTTCAATGATGCCTCACATATATTTTATCTGAAAGTCAAATTGTTGGTCATTCTAACACAGTGTGACAACCGAGGGTTGATATCTTATAATAAACAGCCACGTTAGTCAACCCCTATTCGATTGCTTGTATACACACTAACCAACGAAATTTCAAAAATCGATATTCTCGAAAACGGAGCCTCGTATTAAAAATTTTACTATAAATTTTCCGCTTATTTTTACATAAAGACTCGCCCTTAGTGGCAGATTTAAGGGAAAATGCCAAGATTGCAAACGTTCTGGGACACCCTGTATACATAACAGAACACAAATAAATTTACGCGCGTATGGTATGAAAATTATAGGAAACGAAAAGAAATATAGTGCTTGGATAAAATCATAATTCCTTTTTGGAAGCTGGAGCCTTCTGCACCCTGACCGCCCATTAAATCCGCCACTAGTCACCCTCTACTCGATTGTTCCACGTATTACTCCACCCCCTATAGGCGCGTTTACTACATTAGAAATTGCAGTACTTCTCTCTTTGCCTCTCTCTCTCTCTCTCTCTACCAAATACAGTTAATAACGTTTCAAGGTTTGAGGTTAATGCCCTTCACACGAGACATTTTTGTACTTTATTAGCTTTTTAATTTTATTAAATCAGCGCTATCTCTTCAAAGAGAACCTATCTAAGGCGCCCCCGTAAAATGAAAGAGATCTAAATTAAAAAAAAAATCATTTCGAGATACTCCGATGTTCAGGTTTGTGTCGATTAAATAATACAAGAGAAGTGAGAGAAATTTAATATTTCCAATTCTTTTAATTATTTCGTTCGCATTTATAATCACTGGCACAAATACCAGCCGTCAGCCGCAGAAGTGTCTCGTGCGAGGAGGGCCTAACGAGAAGAAGAAAAAATTGCACAAGTCGTCTCCCCAGTCGGTAATCTTCCATTTATTCCCGCTGCTCCTTTTTTCGCGTACCTTATATTTACAATACAACCTTTCGTTCGCGTGTAAGTGCGTGTAGCAATATATCAAATACTGTTCAAGGGGCACGACAGTCTCTCCAGCAATGTACATACATATAAAAGTGGAAACCTCGCGTAAGAGAACTGCCCCGCGATCAATCCCCCTAATGAATTACCTCGACTAATGCTAAAGATCACTTATATACGTACAGGGCGTGTATAAAATTCGTTTGGTATCAGTTTCGCTTTAAATATGCCACTTGTCAACCTTGTGCGTATTCATTTTGGAACCAAGTGGAATCGCTTGTGCAGACGTTGCACGGTGACAACCGTTGTATAATTCTAATCTATGACGATGCTCGATCATTCAGACGTCTATAATACTGTTGCGTTTCTTTTCGACGTCGGTGGCGTCCAAGTCGTTACCCAAGCTACCGACCCTTCCTCTGAGACCGATACCAGAGCCGACCTGCCCCGTGGCTTTTAGCTTCTCCTGCATCTGAGCCAGGATGTCCTGCATCCTTCGAATCTGTAACGGTTTGAAAAACACAATTCTAAGATGAGGATTGAGATCGTTAGGACACATCAAAATATTGATCCCTAGATAATCGGTGCTGGTCCATTTCGACCAATGATAGCAAATTTTCTTTTATTGAATTGTGATCCCGCTATGACGTAAAATCGTTACATTTTTTAAAGAAGTGGTAATAATCTACTCTATATCTATAAAATCATAAGTGACGATTTCATTGTTTTTATCGGTTGTGTCACGTTTTCTGTAACGCTATAAAATGGGGATAGGTATTATAAATAATACAGATATGTGTTTGGTGCCCTTCTTTTCGTCATTTATACAGGTTTAATTGAATACTGTTCGAATTTTAAATTCATGTTGTGTTTTAATATAATAAGCAAGAAATCATGGAAGTCATTGTTTTTAATCGACACGTTCTTTGTAACACTTTAAAATGGAGATATTGTAAATCATAAACATGAGGTAAAGATCGGTTAAGTACGGCTAAGTACTAATAGGTTATACAAGATTCAACGGTTTAATATTGGGAGAATTAATTACGCGATCAGTTTTAGTAATTCGAGACTTGAATTTAGAAGATTTCGGGGGCCCTTAAATCAGCGTTAAGATTGACAACTCTTCATCTCTTTGGAAGAGGGAGTAACTTTAAAATTTCGAATGGAAACCTGTAATACACAGATGAGATGAAGCAACTTTTGTGTGAAAGATTTGTTCATGAAACCATTCCTTGAAAAGTTACAAGCGTAATGGGATGGGTCAAAATGCGCCCTGTGATTTCTAGGCGAGGATTAATAGATGTAGGGTGTCTCCTAATTTCTTGAAAGATAATAACAGATATTTCTATTACCTATTTAGAAATTTCGGGCAAGTAAAGTGTCATTTTTTTTATTCTAGCGAATTAGAATTGAAACTGAAAAACGTATTTTCAATTTACTATGTAAAACACATAGTTTACCCAAGCTTGGTGTAGTTTGAGAAGGAGTACGATCGTTAAATAACTTCGATTTGCCTCGTTCGTTTCCCTTACCTCTTCGTCCTTCTGCAAGAGCAATCGGTCCGTGTCAGATATGCTATTTTCAAAGTGCGGACCCGAGTCTCTCTTCAGTTTGCTGCGAATAGAAGGAAATACAGTTATATTTACAGCGATCGGTCAATTTATAGAACATGTCCACATAATAAAATTCTATTAATAAGATAAAGGGAGAGATTATAGGGCAGAGAATCGAAGAAGTAACTAACATAAATTGGTACTGTGTTTTACAGAGGTATAGTGAATAATCTAAGACCCATTGAAGTGCCAGTAAAATAATATTCTTGAGAACACAAGTCACCAAATGTGAAGATAAAATTAATTACTGCTTCGAATCGAAAAGTAAGGTCAAATTTACAGATTATTTTTCCGTAATACTTTCTGTTATTACAACTTATTATTGTATAAAATATGCATTCTTTGGAGAGTAAAATCGATTAAAGATCATTGTAAAATAATGATTTTACGTCAAGTTACCTGCCATCGAAGTTGTCTTATGTTTGGCAAGACTTTTCAAAATCTAACGAACGAATATTCCAAGATGTACTATCTAACAATTTGAGAATTTTGCGAAACAATCTATGACAAAATGACTGCTATACAAAATTGAAAATTCTATTTTTTCACATTAAGTTTCTCAGCTTTTTTAGCAAACCGAAGCCGAACAAGAAAATGAGACAAAGCCACGGATGTACAATATTTATATAGACAGTATGTACATCCCATCAAAATCTGAAGTCAATTTGTTAATTATCTTCCAAGAAATTTTTCGTCACGAGTCAACTCCAATAAAAAATACCTAACATAAAATTAATATTTTGTAAAGATTCCTAGTATAAAATAACTTGCTCTCTGAAAAATGCAAAGTAAATCGTAATAGTGACCTTACTTCAAATACTATGCGCAACTTTCCACTTTATTTCTGTACCTACTTGTCTTAAACCAAATTGTTCAACAAGTAGAGTGATAAACCCCCCGATCGCCCAATTTATTTGCGAGAAACTCATCTTTACTTCTGTTACTTTAACATTACTATATCGGAAAATGTGGATATTTTGTGGATTTTTTTACAAGTCAACTGTTTGATGCAGATTTCCCGTTTTTTACTATCTTTACATAGTATTATGAACTACTAAAAAAAAAGTTTCAGTTAAGAAACTATTGTTTTTCGAAAGTGTCCAGATTTTAGACACCTAAACGGTGGGCCTAAAAACTCGGGTACGTTCAACCAATTCATTTCCAATTTTGCATGCAGAATCGTAATAAGATTCCACATCATTCTACGAGGGGTTGTTTTATTCCGATTCCCCGTTTATTATTTATAAAGAAAAAAGGTGGACTTTTCTCTTAAAAAATTCTAACTTTATCTTTGATCTCCCACCATTTCTATATTTTTCAAAAGTTTCAAAATCGGCCCGTTGGACGATAGCTATTAACATACTTTATAAGAAAATTTGATTATTTTTTATTTCAGACACGATACACAGCTTATTTCAGGCCCACCGTCTAGCCGTCAAAAATCGGGAGACTTTCGGATATGTATCCATAACTTCCGAAAAACAATAGTTTTTTTAACTGAAACTTGTTTTTTATATAGTTCATAATACTATGTAAAGATAGTCAAAAAACGGGAAATCTGCATCATGCCGTTGACTTGTAAAAAAAACCACAAAATGTACACATTTTCCGAGGGTTCAAACGGGTATACCCCCTTAACTGTATGATCCTTATATCCATATGGCGCAATAAAGGGGAAAGTGGCAGAAAATGGGGGTTGCAAAATACTCAGAATGATACGTCTAAATAGAGAGAGATATACCTACTGAAAATGCAATACTTATTTACATGCGTAAATACCTCCGTTCCCGGATCGCTTGCTGGGAGATTTGTGAAATGCATTGTGCCCTGAAGTTCTCGTAATGCACGTCCTGCGTGACGTCTTTGAGATCCTGCATGTGCGTGGATATCAGCATCGTCCTTAGCTTAACGAAGTCGCTGTGCTTTGGGTTCTCCACTGCGCTCGATCGAAAGTGAACGGTGAGATCGCGGCCCGACAGCTATCATTCCACGGCTGAGAATCGCCTGCCCCGAGGATCCTCGAGAAATACGAAATCTAGTTACCTTCCACCACTCCCCAGGGATACTGTCGGCCGCGGACCTTCTTCCCCGCGACCTCGAGGACCGTCGAGCTCCCGACCACCGCGAACGGGATGCAAGCCTTCAGCTCCTTGTCCTGTTGCTTGAACTCCTCGTCCTCGTCGCTGTCGCAGTCCGGGAACTGGTATATCTACGCGGAAAGCATCGTGTGTCCTTTCGCGTTCCTTCTCTCTAGCGGCGTTTCGTCATCGGATGGCGTAACGATCGAAAGGAAATGGTTTGTCTGACGCTACCTGGATCTCGTGCTCCTCGATGTCCGCGAGGATTCGCTCTTTCAGCTTCTTCACCTCGTACGTGGTCAGCGTGTCCGCTTTGGCGATCACGGGGACGACGTTCACCTTGCGATGCAACCGTTTCAGCACCTCCAGGTCGAGCTGCCTGAGTCTACGGGGCAGAAGAGAGACAGAGAACAGAGAAAGGAGCATACGTGGGTGAACGGTGGTAAATGGTAGTCGAAGACTTTGCTGTACCCGTGACCGTACGGAGGGATGAAGTACAGGCAACAGTGTACTCGGTTGTCTTGGATGTTCTTCCTGTTCAGGCCGCTCTCGTCCGTGAAATACTGCCGGAATTGCTCGTCGATGTAAGCCGAGCATGCTTTCCAAGTGTCCTCACAATTCACCGCGTCGCCGAATCCTGGACAGAGATGAGCAAAAGTTTTATTTAAATTGAAATTTCGAATAACGAATAAAAGTTAAAGAATTCCTCATATATCGAATAAAGTTATTTATTTTATACGTCGAGCGTTTCAACTTCAACGTTGAATTTTCAACTACAACTTTAACTTCAACATCCACTTCAACTTTAATTTTTACTTTATTCGACGTCGAATACAGTTGAAGTTTAAGTTGAAAACTTTATTCGACGTTGAAATTGAAACGTTTAACGAATAAAAAATTAACTTTATTCGTCGCATAATCTTAAAATCTATAAGTTAAAAATCTATAAGTTAAAGAAACTTTTATTCGATCCGTTATTTAAATAATTTTTATTTAGTTTATGACCAACTCTCAGACAGAGAACTCGTGTTCTGGCTACAGGTGTGTATAATGCAACGTGTAATTAGCGGTGGCTCCTCAAGCAGTTGTTTTTCTAATGTTTTCAATATATGAAGAATGCAGGCTCAATAGATTTGAAAGTCTTCGTTTTGGAAATATTCAGACTTGGAAACTTTAATTGTGCTTGTCGATGTCGTCGTGATACTGAGGAGTTAGCTATTTTTATTTACAGATCAGTGTTATCAACACAAAATAAAATAAGGGCAGAACCACAAATAATCCAAACTCAAAAATCTGAAGACTACGTAATCCAAATTTTTTACATTTCCAGGACTTGCAAGACTTCCAGGATATTTGAGACTTCATCAGATTTAAAGATTACAGAGGACTGAACAACACATGACTCTTGCATAAAGTATCGGTATTTCATATCTTTCTGACTTTAACTTAAAAATTTTGTTCTTTCACTACGAATAATGTAATATATACTGCGATGTGAACTCTGTAAACGTGCCACGAAAAATTCTGTGCTGTCAGTTGCAACGAATGAATCATCGCTGCAAGTGTTTCCTTTAAAATCACATATTTATGTATTACTTGAAAAGTGAAACAAAAACATACGCTATTGCAGATGGTCACGAATTCAGTTGCACACACAAAAACAGTCAGTAGGGTAAACCAACCAGTGAATGACCGAATTGTTGAATTTATGGACCTTAGAGATTAATACTTGAATACATTTAGGTATGTATAACAACAAAACAACTGTTGAAATTGCATTTAAATTTATTTTTCTTGAAATTTCTATAAAAATAATTATTCATTCTTATCGGAATTTAAAAAAAAACGATTATAAAATGCAAAACGTGTAGAAGCCCAGTAAATGGCCGCATACTTTTAATACGAATTGTACTTATTAATGTTTGCATAATACGCGTAACTAAAATGTGAGATATTAAAAGTGCAACTACACTCCATTTATAAACATATACTATTTTTAAATTTATAGTTGGCATTTCTTTGCCTAATGATCATTCGCTGGTATGCGGTCAATTACTGGTTGGTTTACCCTATAATCAATACATCATTGGTTAATAAAAAAATTCAGCCTAAGTCCCTGTCATAAGTCCTTTAAAAGAGAAATTTCGATAGGCCTTCTGTTTTCAAATTGTTTAAAGACACCACATTAACAAGACTCTCTGCTTAGAAATGAATCAATTCTATCTCACTTTTTCTGTTTACCTACTCAGACTTCCACACGAGGTGACCTCCTCAAGCCCATTCAACTGTTAACTGTAAACATTTTTGTATTGACAGTAAAGATTGTTCGGCGAAATTGCCGCGAGTCCAAGCTTTACATGCAACACGTTCGATGGTGTAAATCGCTTAATTTACATGTTGCATTGCACCAGTATGTACCCAGCCTTATCCACTTAAAGTAGGAGACCGAGAAACATCCTACCTGGAGTATCAACAATCGTTAGACGCAACCTGACACCACGTTCCTCGATGTCCATCGTCTTCTTCTCTATCGCTGTCGTCTTTTCGACTCGTTCTAAAAAGAAACGATTCAGGGGATGGCCATTGTTACCCGACAAACACCCACGCCTCTGTTACAAACCTGCCGCGTCAGGGATACGCCGATCTTTGTACAGATCGCCGAGGAAAAGACTGTTTATCAAGGTGGACTTCCCAAGGCCCGTCTCTCCCAGTACCATCAGAGTGAACTCGAAGCCCCTTTTAACCGATTTTCTGTGCACTTGCTCGGGCAGCGTTGCGAATCCGATATAGTCCCTGTCTTGGTGAATAAGACAAAACCCATTAAAAGTTAAAGTCCCCTCCGTTTTATCGGCTCGGTCCCATTTCTTCTCTCTCTTTCTCTTATCGCACCCCGTATTCGCATCGTTCCCTCTTTCTCCATGGCCCCTGCCGAGAGAAGAGAGGAAGACGAGGCCTAAAATGAAAGACATGCACACGTACCACCGGACATACTGGCCACGCGCGACGACACTTTGACAGTGTCGAAATAGCAACGCCGAGAGGACGATGGGAACGGCACTGGAACACCGCACGAACCGTGAACGAGGGTAGATTGCCACTGTTTTGTCGCCCTCGGGATCGCCCTGCGCTGGCGCACTGCTGGCCACCGATCAATAATGTGCCCGAGAGTTCAGTCTGCACTTCATTTCCTCGCTTATGAGGTATACAGGTTTTAAAATTGCCTCACGTCCCTCGGACTGCAGCTAGACCGGAGGAGGAATCTCCCTGCGAGACCCTTCACCGTTGGGGTAACTCTTTCCCACAGACATCTTCGCTGACACGTTGCGTAGCTGGAGTTGGACAGTATTTGGCAAAAGAAGTGATGGGGTCGAGCGCATCGCGAGTATTTTTGTTTGAGTGATACTCGATTTTCATGAAATGAGTATTGGGTATTGAAATGATTGATCATGGGTAGTGTTCCTGATTTCTTGATATTTTTCGCATCTCAAAAAATGAGAAATCACATTATATTTCTCGCGAATTCTCAAGAAATTAAAAAAAATATTGCAAAATTTATATTTTTGGAATAATGTTTATAATATTTATCTAAATTTTTATTCGTGTCCAACTTAGACAAAACTTGTGTAAATGAAAAAAACAGTTATTAAATATAATTGATAAATTGACTTTTAATTTAAAATAGAAACATTAATTTTTTAATTTAAAATAGTTTTTTCAAAAACACAATGCATCTAATGTCACATCAGCCAATCTAGGTACTTCTTTTTCGTGACAAAATCTGCGGCTGTAGAAAAATTTCTTTCATTTTGAGTGGCTGTTGGTTTAATTGTATATAGAGCATTGGCGATACGAAGAGAAATATTTATAAACAATCGCGCAATTCTTCGTATATATTGCTAACATTTATTACTGATTGTAGATGTGTTTATATGTTCATGATTAACACAAAATTTGAATTAACTAAAAATTCATTTCTGAAAACAAATGGGATTTATAATAATTTTCCTACGCTGAAGATTCTCGAGAAACACTGTAATTTCTCGAGAAATGAGAAATAAGAAATTATAAAATTCCTCGAGAAGGAACACTGATCATGCGTACACATGGAACTTCATTTTTTGCGCTAATAAAGGAAAACTGGTAATTAAAGCATTTTGGATTTAACACTTTAAATCTGGGCGACGTACATATACGTTTAATATATTTTGATTGAATCCGGACCACGCCCATATACGTCATATCAAATTAATAAATAGTGATGCGAAAAAACTGTTTTTTAAAATTCCTGTTTTGAAATTCGCGGATTCGAAGAGTTCATGATCTTTTGATAGTTTGTGTAGAAATTCGGTGCACAAGCACCCACTCTAATTTTGAATACCATTGTCATTTGGAATGTGTTGGTTTGCGTAATAGAGAAGTACTGGCTTATTCAATTGCGTATACTGTGGAGAGATGAGCTGCTTGTTCTGATTTGTCAAACGGTAAATGCTAGTTTTGAAATTGTAATACCTACTGGGTTTTATGGTAGGTGTTAAACAAGATGACAAGAAATTATTTCATGATAAAGATATTCACGTAGGTACGTAGTGTAAAGCTTTTTATACAGGGCTCTACTAAACTGATGGTCCAACCAGAAATCAAATGATTCTTCATGTAGGAAGGGATGAAAACTATGAAATATCATTTTTTCATACAAAATTCGTTTATAAATGACACCTACGAAAGTATTCATTTTTGTAACTCAATAGTTTCATATCGTTATTGCAAAATTCCATTACACAATTCCATTGCCAAAAAAAGTTATTTACGTCATTGTAAACGAAATAGGTTCTCTTATAATACAACATACATGAAATATTTTATATTTATAACAATAATAAATTCATTATTTTCAATAAATGTTATTGGTTGAAAGTTAATTAATAAAAAAGATCATCATTTAAGTAGCATGATAAATTTGTATAAATGATATTCCACCAAAATTCTAGCATCTTTTTAATACAAACAACTACATACACGGCCAAACAAGCGCAAAAACAGTCTTCTTCAAAACCATCTTCCTCCAAAACTAAGGGACCAATCCAAAAATGTATTCCCCTTGCTTTCATAAAAAATCACCTGATACTAAAATTGAACCACGAGTTACCAAACGCCCTGCATAAAATAAACTATATTCGAAGAATAAAATAAATACAAGACGTCCATAGGAATTAGAAGGCGGGAAATTGAATTTCGTGATGGATCGTGACGGATCGCCGATAGTACGCGTGGGAGGGGGGTCGAGGATCAAGGTAGTAAGATCAATAGCAAGGGCGGTCGTCGATGGAACGCGGTCGACTCACGTAATTTCCGAGGAGGTCGCCGGGCTAGGACGTTCTTCGAGTTCCGGCGCCACGCCTCGAAGTCAACGTTCCCATGGAAAAGAGGTGAAGACGGAAGAAGGGGGCAGAAACCGATGGAGGCCCACGAAGGTGGACGAACGTGTGGACGAGGATGCTCGTCGCGCGCAACTATCCGAATCGGCAGTCCCGACACGTGGGCATCACTGTTGTAATACTTAGAACACGAGACGAACCCATCCGGCTTATGTACTATGTTGTACCGAGACCGTACTCGCTTTGCATTCTTACCTCGCTGGGCCCTGTTACCCCCGATCGGCCGCTTTAAGACCGATCCCACTTTGTATCGCGTGCCAAAGAAATTACGCTCCGAGGCGTATATGAACTGCTCAACGGACGGGAGCTGACTCACCTGATTCCTCAGGAACGAACAATTTTCTGTGAACCTCTTTGCACGGGCTGAAAATATGCATTGGGTAATCCGATGAGTAAAGACTGGGTGTGACTATCGATAATGGTATCGATAAATGGCGACAATATCGAAATGTTATCGATATCATGCATTATCGATGCATCGATAATGCCGTTAAGATATCGTTAGGGTGAATAGAAGCGACTGAGGTAGAATGCAACGCATTAATCGTAATAAAGTCATTTAAAATAAGGACGTTCTTAGATGTTTTTCCAGGCGGAGGGGACAACTTTGCGAAACAGTGAAGTTGGTACTACTCAATTGGTATTTTATTGATGCAAAATTGTAATCAGTACTTGATTTTGTACTTTCTTCTATCAAAATTTGCCCATACAGTGTCTTTTATATCTACATGTGCATCCATCGTTAAAATATTGTTACTGTTGCTTCGCTGTAGTTGTTAACATAATATTCTTTTGAATCTAAGGCGATATCTGTATATGTACTGAGGATCCAAAACTATAGAAATTGCATACGTAAGTACTTACGAGTTACGATGTGCTTCAACATCTTTAAAATGGATATTTAAATAATTTAATATTATTTGTACGCAATATGATAATATATGCTGATATAATTATGGAATTATAAAATTTTCTTTGAATGCAATCCAGAGTGTTTGATTAAATAACTACAGCATTTAGGGAGACTTTGACAAAAAAATTAAAAATATAGAATCTAATATTGGTTACGATTTTACACCAGTGAAATATGAGTTTAAACAGATAAATATTTTTAAACGATATAATTTCGAGGACCATTTGTGCGCGTGCATATGTATTCCTACGAATGGATTTACACACAGACAAAATATATTTTCAATATATGTACAAAGTGTATAAATACATTGTTTTCACTTTTACAGATATTTGAAATGCAACATATAAATAGAAAGCGTGACCCAGTCACGTGGTGGAATGTAGAAGGTGCAATAAATTTCACTATGGCTATCAAACATTTATCAATACCGGCGCCTTCTGTGCCAAGTGAAAGATTATTTTCTAAAATAGAACAAATTCTTTCCGACAGAAGAACGTGATTACAAACAATGTACACTGAAATGCCTGTAATAAGTTTCAGTAAAAATAAATAGATTTTGAATGATTTTATTACAATTAATGCATTGCATCTGACCTCAGTCACAATTCGCCTTAACGATATCTTAACGATATTGTCGATATATAAATAAATATCGATTATGATTAGATAAAAAAATTCTTTAGCGAAGAATCCTCCTTCCGGCCTTGACATTTTAGTAGAGCCCGGAGTAATTAGCCTACTGTAATCTACTACCTTAAAGCAATACTATTGTATACTCAAGCTCATTTTAGAAGGAACTTATTCGCGCATGTAGAATGAGCTCATTGGCTCCGAGGAAGCGTTTGTTTGGGGTATAGCCAATAGTAATTTGTTTCGGCACCAATGAACGCCAACGATTCGTCGGTCGGCAAGTTCCTTCTAAAATGAGCTCGAGAATAGATATAGTGCAGAGTTATACGTAGTGGAGTAAAGGCAGCAAGGGGCAAGGGCGTTCGGAGGCTTTTTTCCAAGAGGTGGCAACTTTAGGATGATGGTAAAGAAAAATATACCCCTCTTGCTTTTTTAACTCATTTTACAGTGCTCATTTTATTAAAAATTTAAAACCGAAATTTATATTTCCCTGTTTTAATATAAACTTAATAAACATCGATGTTGAAAAATAAGTGATTTTTTCTCAAAAGCCAGGGGGTAACTGTCCCTTTTGCACCCCCCTCCGGACGCCCATGGCAAGGAATGAAGTCGGTAGCACCCTTTAGCATCTTAAAAATTTGGCGTCATGGGACGTGTTTAGCATATCTTTGGAACATTAGTACTTTAACAAGGCCGGAGCACTTTTTAAAATTTTGCAATGCAGAGATGAATGATGTCTGTATTCTCCCCACGATTCGAGCCTCGGCTTGTAAGACCAACAACGTGTCTGGTGGCATTGTACCGTTTCAGCCACGTTTTCAATGTAATTTACCTAATTTAAATTTTGTTCATATATGAAGAGCTATAAAAAGTGAAGAAATTAAGTAATTATTTAGAAGGTATCTCACATTTACGAATGAAAAACTATTGTGCTAATAATCAGTTAGAAAATGGTTAATGTGGTACCTGCACATATACATACGTAATATCACTTCTTTATTACTCAATTTTCTCAAAACTCCGACATTGATATATCTATTGAATAACTAGGACCGCTTATTTGGAAACATAATTACAATTTCATGCGTCTATACAAATATAGGGCTGCCATTTGTAAAATTACAAACCCCAGACAGAGAGCATTAAAACCCCGGACATTTCCACTTGAAACCCGGACACTTTTAACTATTTTTTATATGTATGTATTAGGTACGATATCCCAAGACAACAATTTCTGTAAAATATAGACTGTGACGGTAATCAAGAAAGATAGATAAAATATAGTTGTACAAAGTAGGAATTTATTTATGATTTTTTTATACACTTAACTTATAACTAGAAGAATACATATAATATAATAATATAAGAAGAAAAATACACAAATTTAATTTACAAGCAAAAATAAAATAAAAGAATTGAAGCCAATCGATTATGCTAAACGTAGAAAAACATAAATTCTTTTTTTTTCAAAAGTCAACACGAAAATAATCTTACACACTACGAGCGAGAAGTAGCGGAAAACCCGGATCATTACAGAAAACCCCCCCGGACGTCCCCGGACGCCCTAAAAAAGAGGACAAATCCGGGGAAACCCGGACGGATAGCAGCCCTATACAAATTGGAGATATCTTTGAATTATCTCTATGATTTGAATTTCCGTATTTGACATTCTTCTTATAACAAGCAAATCTATACATTTTGCAATTCGAAATAACAATGTGTATAATAGATTGTCAAGCATGACGCGTTTTCATTTAATACTTCAAATTGTGCCTTTTATAAAACTTTTATCAACAAATTCATTTCTGGCATTACACTAGGGTAAACGTGCCTAAATCGTACTCTTTAAGAACAAATGCTTATTACATGAAAAATCACAGGGAAAATGAAACAAAATTAGTGGGAGGGTAGATGTACCATTTGTGGCCATTGCACTGTTTTTGGCCATGTGCATAATTATCTTAATTTTAAATTGCTTGCAGATCGTTATTATGTGGAGAATTTCACATCATAAATATTTTGTTTAGTATACCGCTAGAAATATAAGGTTACATTTATTGCTTACACGAAAAATATTATATTTGTTAAGAAGTGACCAGAACTGGTACAATACCTTAAAGTGGCCACAAATGGTGCATCTACCCTACTTAATCAACTCTATATTAACAGAATAAAGAGTTTTATAAACTCAAACAACAAAAAATAATCAACTTCTATTCATAAAAACGATTTATTTTTCATATGGAAAAAGTACGATTTAGGATTAATGTTCCTAAATCCTACCATACAAATTTAATTACTACAATCATCACATACATATTCAAAGATAACTCTATATATTCTCGCACAAAGCTCGTGTACCCACATTTTGCACTGTGTGCATTGTATAATATTTTCCTGTCTATTTTCTTGACACAATTTACAAAACCAGCTTTCATTTTCATCGTTTTTCTACTTCTTCTTTTCTTTCTTTTGCGTATTGGTTTCGCCGATATTCTTCCTCTTACGATTTTAATTTGCTCTTCTGTTTTTTCTGGTTATGATTTTTAGCTTCATCCATTTTTTCCTAGATTGTTTTTGTGTTCGTACCAGTACGATTTAAGCTTACACACGGTGGTACGAAATAGGCACATAGATCAATTTGAATTCAAATCTATGACGTTAAAATATAGGGCACTGTTCGTTGATGTTAAAACAAAAAATAAACTTGAAAATAAGACCCTAGTTTCACATAAAAATTTGTTTCACTGATGCTCACTAATAGTAAATGTAAAAAATCATTAAGAATCATGGCAAAATTTTAGTGAATAGGGTAAGTGTGGGTATTACTGCGGATTTTTAAGGTAGATTAACTTTAGAACCCTCGATACGGCGTTCAAATGAATGAAAGTTCCTCCTTCTTTTTTTAAAAGAAAGGTGGGACCTTAATAATTCCATAAAAAAATATGAGGGCGGGGTAATATGTACAGTTAATTAAAAACACGGAGATTTGTCGATCAATGTCATTGCATGAGTTACTGTGGACATGCATGTATTACTGCGTGCCAGTTACTAACGAAACACCAGTTACTGCGCATGTATTACTGCGGTCTGATGTCAGGCGAAACATAACCTTAATACCTTTGCAGGTTACGTAGACAGAAGTGAATACGGTCGGAAGAAAGGTTAGGTGGCGCAATGGTCGGTCCGCAGTAATACATGCACATGGTGTAAAGTACTGCACCTAATACTGCGGTGACAAATAAAAATTAAAACTAAAATGTAGACGACTGATTGATTGTTTTTCTGGAAAAATAACTCTTATTCTACCGAGCAATAATGCTACATTACATGTATTACTATTAATAACAAAAATATAAATATTTTCTAGTCGGTGTTCATGACCGCCATATCGGGAATCGACCGAAGTTTCGCCTTGACGAATTTCAAACTACGCTAAAAGAATTAATAATAACTTTGCTATACATATTTATTAATAATTACCTGTAATAGAGTTTAAAATAATTTTATTAAAAATTTTCAAGAGATTATGTACTTTCTAACATTAAATATGATCTGTTTTAGAATATCCGCAGTAATCGGGGCATCCGCAGTAATACCCACACTTACCCTAGTACCCGAAAAACTTACCTGCTTTATATTTTTCTGTGGAATGTGTGAATTGTTAAGGGGGGAGACCACTGTCTCGGTCTGAAATGTAAGGGTGTTTTTGGGAATTTATTTCAACCAAACAGCGCAAGTAAATCAATTTATTGTTTAGTATAGTTAATAGTGTACATATCGAAGGGTAAGAAAAATTTTTTTTCAATCAAATTCATAAATCCGTTTCCTGTATACTCTTCGTCAAAATTTGCGCTCCGGCAAAAACATGCTAGTCGCGTAGACAGTCCCCAGACCATATGGTTCATCGAAATTCATATAAACAATAATATTTAGAAACTAGAAGCCTGCCTCTATTACGTGACGATCGAAAAATGTCAAAATTGTAAAAAATAACAAAATGGCGGGCCACTGAAAAAAAGTCATGTTTTCGGGGTACAAAATTTGGGAAATGTTGCTCAAAAAATAGAAGCAGATCGAAAATTGAAAATGTCTGATCGTCACGTAATAGCGACGGGTTTTCCGTACAATAAATGTCCTTGATCATGCCAATGGGGAAGATGACGCAAAGCTCGGCGCAGATGGCGCCACTAGCGCAAGTTTTGTGGTTGTGCTCGAGTGCGTATGTGTGAATTGTTTGCGCGCGAATTTTTCATTTATGTATCGTATAAATGGGAATGCGTGCTGGTGGCGTCACGGGTGGAAAAAAGTTGCAGTCATCTTCCTCATTGGACGTATAGTTTTGTCTGTAGACTGTCAACGCGGTTGAAAAATGTCATTCTGTGGAAAACGCGTTCAATGTTCCGCGTGGCTCAGTCGCGCGTTTGACACCGCTTCACGAAAAACACCATATCTCCGTCAATTTTGCGAATTTCTTCATAAAATTTTGAGAACATTCTTGAAACACACGTCTTTCAGAAAATATATATAACAAAAAATTTCAGATTTGAGACAGTGGTCTCCCCCCTTAATGGCGTATAGCTACCTGTTGTATACCGTTTCTACCTATAGGGGTGATTCTAACTGTCTTAGGTTCAAAGAAACAGCGGGGGTACGATTTAGTTGTAAGTACGAATTAGGCAAGTTTCCCCTATATTTTTTCTGTATCTGTCTCAATTAACACTCATCCGTCCCTTGTGTCAATTTGACACAGTTATCCTGTAGCAACTTATACTGTTCTATTATTTGCGAGTCTTGTAAACAAGCTGTATGCTCTGCACATCGTTTTATTTTATGAGAAAGTTGTGAAAAATCTAAGATGTACATGTTAACTCATCAATGTGAATCAACAGACGCGGTCGCGTCTGGAAGCTAATTCCCCCTTCCCCTCTACCACACTGAGCGACCATGTCTCTATACACGAAAGATAGCGAAATTGACAGGTCGTCGGAGCTATTTTAGCCTTATTATCTTATTTTATGACATAGTGCCGGTGTTTTTACATGATTAAGCGAATCATTTTTTTTTTCGAACCTATATGTCGTTTTACTTCATGTATCAAGCTATTTGTCTAAAAGATATAAGATTTATTCTGAATTAATATGTAGTTATAAAAATGATACTTTTAGGATTACGAGGTATGACGTCACGTTTTCCTCCTGCACTTGACGCCAGTAGGTGTCGCCTCGAAAGCATAATTTATATAAATGTCATTTGGCTGTCATTCAATTATAACCTGCTAGTTGTTAACATTTGTGAAATGTCACGATGGTAAAGAAGATTTCGCGCGATTATAAATTGGGTATTTATGGAACTCGTGATGCGACTAGCGGCTTTTTGTCTTTTTCGTAAAACCGCGAGTGACTGATTACAAGACGTTTGGATTTGTGGTTATGGGTAATATTTTTATAGATTATTGCTGACAGGGTACAATTTTCACCCCCTCGGGGTTATTTGGTTTTTAAAATATCGTATTGTCATCAGAAGTATGCACGTCTTCAAAGTTTCAAGAGAATTGGATTGTAATGTAATCACTTTATTGATCCCCAATGGGGTTACAATCTCCTCGCACTCTTCTCCTTAACATTTATCCTATATCTACCTTAACCTAACTTATCTTAACTTATCCTATGTCCTTAAATCTACCATCGCCCGCTCGCTCGCTCGCCTCCGCATCGACCTCCCCCCTCTCACGCACGCCCACGCCCCCTCCTCCGCCTCTTGGACCTCCGCTTCCGCACGCTTCCCCTTCCACTCTCAATCCTCTTCTCACCCATTCATCATCCATTTCTCCACTTTCCTCTCCTAAGCCTTCTCTCCTTCTCTCCAATCTCCTCATCCACTCCTCCCCCTCCCCCTCATCCCCCAATACCTCTATCACCACCTCCTGCCACCCCCTCTCCATTCCCCATCCAGAGCATACTTCCCAGACGTGCTCCCACGTCTCCTCCCCTTGTCCACATATTCTACATCTCCTCTCCTCCTCTCCCTCCCAGTATCTCCCCACCTTCATCTCATTACCTAATCTAAACCTAGCTACCCTATTCCACCTTTCCTCCCCCCACCCTTTCTTCAAGTACTCTGGTACCCCCACCCCTTTCACTCTCCCATACCAAACATTGTATTTTGCACTTCTTATCTTCCCCCACCTCTCCTCTTCCTGCAGCCTCCTCTCCCTCCTCACCAGCTCCTCTCCCCTCATCTCTCCCCTATCCCTCCCCCTTTCTACCTCCTCAACCGTCCATCCCCTGTCCTTAAAGTACTTCTCCCTCTCCTCTTCCCATCCCTGCAACACCTTCCCCCTCTTAAGCCTTCTCTTCATTTCCTCCCAACACTCCCTCGCCAACTCTCCCCCCTTCCCCTCCTCCAAACTCCTCTCATACCCCCATGCCCTTAGCCCCGCCCCTCCCTTCAACATCCCCCTCTGCAGTTCCTCCCTGACCATATACCCTGGGGTACTCCTATCTACTCCCAACACCCACTTCAAGTACCTTTCATGTACTGCTTCTATTTTTTCCCTCTCTCTCCACCCCCACACCTCCACCCCATAATTCATTACTGCCCAGACCAGTTTATCAAATAACCACAGCCTTCTCCCCCAGTCCTTTCCAAAAATCCTTTTCCCCAACCCCCACACCTGCCCCATCACCGCCGCCCCCTTTCTAACCCTCTCCTCTACGTGTTTCTCCTGCCCCCCATTCCCCATCACTGTATATCCCAAGTATTTAAAACTCCTTACCTCCTCCAACTCCTTTCCTTTCCATCTCCAACTCACCTTACTCCACCTCCCACCCGCCCTTCTACACCTCATCACCTTAGTCTTCTCTATATTTACCTGCAGGCCCTTCCCCTCGAAATACTTTTCTAGCTTCCCCATCATCGCCTTCATCCCTTCCACGTCCTCTGCCAACACCGCCACATCGTCCGCGTACGCTAACGTGTGGATCTTCCTTTCCCCCAGCCTCACTCCCCCCCAGCCACCTCTTCCTAACTCCTCGTCCATGTCCGCTATTAGGAGCGTAAACATAATCGGACTCATCGGGCACCCCTGCCTTACACCCCTTGCCGTCCAGAAACACTCCCCCTCCACCCCCACCCCCCCACCCTCACCCTTCCTATCGTCTCCCTCAATATCTCCTCACATCTCACCACCAACTCTTCCCTCACCCCCCTTCCCCTCATAGCCCTTATCAAGACCCCCCTGTCCACCGAGTCAAACGCGGCCTTTAAATCTACAAATAACACCACCATTTTTCTCTCCTTCCTCCCTATTTGTCTGTTAATCAGATAATTTAGTGTATAAATGTGGTCAATACACCCTACCCCTCTCCTGAACCCCGTTTGACTCGGTGGTAGCAGTTTTTTCTCCTCCACCTCTACCCTCAACCTCTCCGCCAGTACCGACGCGTATATCTTATACGCCGTCTGCGTCAGTGTGATCCCCCTGTAGTCCTCTACTCTTCCCCCTGCCCCTTTCTTCACCACCGGCACCACCACGCCTTCCTTCCACCCCTCTGGCCACCCTTCCCCCCTCCGGACCCTGTTACATACCTCCCACAACCCCTTCTCAACCTCCTCGCCACCGTACTTCCACACCTCATTTGGGATCCCATCCCCTCCCCCGGCCTTCCCGTCCTTTAAATTCTTTACCACCCTTCTGAATTCCTCCCATCCTATCTCCATCTCCCCGTCCTTTCCCCTTTCCTTTGCCCCCCCTTTCACAACCCTCCACTCCACCCCTCCCAATAAACCCTTAAAATACTCTTCCCATTCCTCCATTTTTATTTTCTCATTCACCCTCCTTCTCTTTCCCCTCTCTCTGTTCACCACCTTCCATACCTGTCCTTCTGTCCTCACCCCCTCTAGCTCATTTTCCCACCGCTCCATCTCCTTCTTCTTCTTTTCCTCACATAATTTCCTATAAGCCCTTTTCCTTTCTCTATACACCTTACCGTCCCCTCCCTCCTTTCTCCACTTTCTCAATTCCTTCCTTACCTTGCTCTTCTCCTCTCTGCACCACTCATCCCACCATCCTCCCTTCCTTTTCCTCTCTTCCCCCGCCTCTGACTTCTCCACCGCATCCTTTATCCTTTCTCTCAACTCCCTCCACTCCTCCTCCACCCCCCTTATCCCCTCTTCCTTTTCCGCAAAGCTTTCCCTAAACTTCTTTCTCCCTTCCTCAGTCCAATTCCCTCTTCCTCCTCCCCTCCTCCCACCACCTTTTCTCCTCTCTACTCCACCCCCTCCCTCTCCCCTTAACCATACCACCACCGGATGGTGGTCCGAATCTATCCTCTCCCCCACTTCTAACCTCTCCACCTTTTCCCAGGTATCCTCATTCCCCAACGCATAATCGATTACCGTATTTGCCCTCCCTCCGGTAAAAGTCCATTCCCCCTGCTCATCCCCCTCCACCCCCCCGTTTATAATACTCCAACCTCTTTCTTCCAAGTAGGCACATAGCCTCCTCCCATCACTATTCCCCTCTTTATCCCTTGACCTCCTACCCCCCTGTCTCCTCCCTCCTCATCTTCCCCTCCCCAGACCCGTCCCCCTTCTTCCCCTGTCCTAGCGTTAAAATCCCCCCCTATTAGCCCCCTCACTCCCCACTCCCTCTCTTCCATCCACACCCCCAGGTCCTCGAACTTCCTTGTCAAATCTCCATTTACATATACCCCCACTATCCTCCACCACTCTCCCCCCAACTTTACCTTCTTCGCCATTATCCCCTCTCTCCCTCCTTCCTCCTCCATTCCCACTTCCAACCCCTTTCTCACCCCCAGTAACATCCCCCCTATTGCCCTACCCATCTTCTTCTCCCTCCGCGCCCACTGTTTATCCCATACATACCCCCTTGGCAACCTCCTCTCTACATTTTCCCATCCTCTTTCCTCCATCCACGTCTCACTCAGCACTAACACGTCCCACTCCTCCAATCCTTTCCAAAAATCCCCGTCTTTATTCCTTAAACCTGCTACGTTCCAGAATACAATCTTGTACCTACTCCCCCCTCCCCCCTTTTCTTCTACCTCTACCTCATCTCCACCCCCCCTTTCCTTAACCCTTCGTTTCCCTGCTCCTCCACCCATCTCTCCCTCAACTCATCCCACCTCCTCACCTTCCCGTTCACTCAGATCTTCTTATATCCGACCTGCACCTTCTTTCCTCCCTCCCTTTCCCTTGCCGCCTCACTTTCCACCTTCCACTTCGTCCTTCTTTCTTCTTCCGTTAAATCATCCTCTATCCTTTCCCTCCTGCCCCTCAGCTTTTTCTTCGCCTCCATCACCTTTATCTTATCCTCCCTCCCCGCCAACTTCACCAAAATCAGCCCGCTCCCTTTCTCTCCCCTTTTCCCTATCCTTTTCACCTCCTTTATGCCCCCCTCCTCCATACCCATCTCTGCCCATAACTTCCTCACCTCCTTCTCCTCCTCCATTTCCTTCGCCCCCACCCCCCTTACTATCACATTATTTCTTCTTTCCTCCCTCTCCTGCTTGTCCTGTTTTAGCTCCATCCTTCTCACCCTAAGCCAACAGTCTTCCAATTCTCCCCCCTCCCACCTCTCACTACTACCCCTCCCTTCCTTTTCCTTTTCCAATCTCTCCATCCTCCCTATTATCTCCTCCACCCTTCCTTCCCTTTCTTCCATCCTTACTAACCTCCTTTCCATCCCCTCCCTCCTCCTATCATCTTCCCTCCTTTCCTCCTGAAAGAGAAGAGAATTGGATTCGTGGAATAGGATAAAATTAGAGTTTTCAGATATATAGCAGACGTTCGAGAAACAAACAGAGGAATCCAAGCTGAAGAAATTCGTTTAAAAAACACGATTTATTTTCAAATTTGACGATACAAAAAAAGAATATACACATTTTCAGCGTTTGGGGACCTTTCGTTTGATTAATTTTGTCGTTGACAATACATTTCTATGCTGATGTACCATCATCACGTATCTTGCATGAATATGAACTGCTCTGAGGATGAAGACCGTTATCAAATAGAGCACTTAGTAATTGATAACAAATTATGAAAAAAGTGATGAAATCCCCCCCCAAAAAAAAACATGACTCATGTATGAAAGAAGCTAATTCCCTTTAATTCACTAAAAAAGTTCACCAGCAAAGATTGTGAAATCATCTTTGCTAATTCCAATTGTACCTTTAATTCACGAAAAGCATTAAAAAAGTTCACACGCAAAGATTGTGAGATCAACTTTGCTAATTCCAATTGAATTCTCGTTCTCCGTTCGAACACTGATTCCTCTGTCACTTTTTAAATTAAAAAAGTTCACATGCAAAGATTGTGAAATCAACTTTGCTAATTCCAACACGAAAAAAGTTCTCACGCAAAGATTGTGATCATCTTTGCTAATTCCAATTGTACCTTTAATTCACGAAAAACATTAAAAAAGTTCTCACGCAAAGATTGTGAAATCAACTTTGCTAATTCCAATTGTATTCTCGTTCTCCGTTCGAACACTGATTCCTCTGTCACTTTTTAAATTAAATTCTCGTTCTCCTCTCGAACACTGATTCCTCTGTCACTTTTTAAATTAAATTCTCGTTCTCCGCTCGAACACTGATTTCCCTGTCACTTTTTATACTTGATATTCCTTATTGGCCACAAATCAATTCAGTGGTCAGATTTTCAGCTTCGGTTTTAAGGAATTAGCGGGCCGTTGTGTTTTTATTATCCCCCCCCCCCTCCCCCCCCCCCTATAAACATGACTGATGTATGAAAGAAGCTAATTCCCTTTAATTCACGAAAAAAATTAAAAAAGTTCACGTGCAAAGATTGTGAAAGCAACTTGGCTAATTCTAATTGTATTCTCATTCTCCGCTCGAACACTAATTCCTCTGTGACTGTTTATATTTGACAATCCTTTATTGGCCACAAATCAATTCATAAAAACACAACGGCCCGCTAATTCCTTAAAACCGAAGCTGAAAATCTGACCACTGAATTGATTTGTAGCGAATAAGGAATATCAAGTATAAAAAGTGACAGGGAAATCAGTGTTCGAGCGGAGAACGAGAATTTAATTTAAAAAGTGACAGAGGAATCAGTGTTCGAGAGGAGAACGAGAATTTAATTTAAAAAGTGACAGAGCAATCAGTGTTCGAACGGAGAACGAGAATACAATTGGAATTAGCAAAGTTAATTTCACAATCTTTGCGTGAGAACTTTTTTAATGTTTTTCGTGAATTAAAGGTACAATTGGAATTAGCAAAGATGATCACAATCTTTGCGTGAGAACTTTTTTCGTGTTGGAATTAGCAAAGTTGATTTCACAATCTTTGCATGTGAACTTTTTTAATTTAAAAAGTGACAGAGGAATCAGTGTTCGAACGGAGAACGAGAATTCAATTGGAATTAGCAAAGTTGATTTCACAATCTTTGCGTGTGAACTTTTTTAATGCTTTTCGTGAATTAAAGGTACAATTGGAATTAGCAAAGATGATTTCACAATCTTTGCTGGTGAACTTTTTAGTGAATTAAAGGGAATTAGCTTCTTTCATAAAAAAATATCGCAAAATAACTGTGTACCTTGTCATTTAATCGATTTTATACCATTTGACATCGAGGGACAGATTCAGTTCGTGAAATGAGGAACGAATGAGGGTTAACTGATTTTATCTCTCACGCCATACGAATCTGGCCCGTATTTTTCATTCTTTCGTTACAAACCTATTGTTCATTAATAAATTATTTTTTGGTTGAAAGAAATATTCTTTCAAATCTTTCTTCCCCAGTTTGGCTTTGAATGAAACATTTCCAGTTCTGACAAGGGTACGTAGTACACGAGATTCAAATTCCGCATTATGCAATAATGTGACAATCGCATAGAGCTCCTGAAAATTTTGCGAATGAATGTGGACCAAAATGTTTACACAGCCGTACTTTACACATTTGCAATGCAAATTCGACTGTAATCCTTACCGGCCCTTTCGTTATTCCTCCGATTAATTATTTAAATTGTTTTCTTTCTAACAAATAGAGCGTCTCATTATTTAACGTGTTACTATACGTGGCATGGGCTAACCACGCAAAATTTTAGCCAGAAACCCATGCGCCGAAGCTCGCGCAACCACCTCGTGAGAAAAAGAATTTACTGCGAAGCTGAGAGCGCGCCCCTAATTAATTCATATTTGCATGATTGTTAACGCAGATGACACCGTGCACTAATAGCTAACGGCGGATGTTACATCGATGTCTGTCGAAAGATGCGACCAGCGTTAGAAAGACGAGAGAAAGCGAATCCTACCGTCTCTAGCTGTTGCGTCAAGATAATTGCAGGAGCGGTTGAGAGAGCCTCTCGCGAAGTCGTTCGCGCGTGTTGCATCACCGCGATAGATGCTGTAAATCGGAAATTATGTAGCGTACGCTTCGCTGAAAGTTGTAAAGTGAAACCCCTTTTCAATATGCTTTTAAACGTACAAAAATAACGATATTCGATCGCAGCAGCTCAAACTGTCACATCGCTAGAACGTAGGAGGTTGTCGAATCAGTCGACGTATTTAAAGTAATGGTTGTTTTAAAATGTTAATAAATAAGGGTAGGCAAGAAGTGACATTTTTGACAGATTGACGTGAGTAAAAGCTTGTATGTGCTTTGCTTCGAATGACTCCACGATATTCACGTAAAGGGTGTTTTAGAATTAGAAAATCCGCCGTACCATAAAGAAAATATATTTTTGCTTAGAAATAATGCTCATTGCTCTGGCAATACGCAGATACTAAGTGGATAAAATACTTTGACCATACATCAAAAAGTATTTTATTATCACTATTTTTAATAGTTTTCCAAGAATTAATACATGTGGAGCTGTCCCCTTCCCGCAGCAAAGTTTTCAATTTCTTTCGTACAAGGAAAGAAAACAAATACAGCTTCCAATATAAAAAACTAAAGATCAGCTTCGTTCTCTCGACAGTTATTGCAAATCCGAGAAATGTCTACAACAAATCATATCACTTCCAAAAAGTAGCGAAACTTTCTCCTCTTCCACTATACTCTCCCCCTATCATCTACCTACCATAACACGAGCATCCCGTAGATCCCAAAACCTCCCCCTTTATCGATATATAACTACTCCCATGATCAGTGGATCGTGCCAAAAAAAACTCGTCCGCGTAGAAATCTGCATAATTCTCCGCTGGCTTTCGAGGCCTGGCGAGCAACGTCTGCCGAGGAAACGGCGCGGCGGGCGAGGTAAAAGGGAAGAAGACGTAGCGGGCGGTTACGTAAAGGTCCGCGCACACATATCCGTACCGTATCCGTACGGTACCGTCACCGTGATCGTAAAAGATATCGGTTGCTTGTTTTCGAATGGAGCAGCGCACACTTGTCAGTTCCGTATCCGACCAGTGAAATTCGATTGCCTCTCCGTACACGTCTGTTCCGTGTCATCAATGTCAGTGTTAAAAAAAATCGTTTGCGTGCTTTTCAATGGAGCAGCGCACACTTGCCGTGTCAGGGATGTCAGTGTGGAACCCGTATCCGTACGGTGAAACTAAGATTTGGGTACCAACGATATTTTGGCATTTGTACGGACGGTGTACTGAAATCGTTTGAAAGGGACGACCTTTTTTATGACCATGAAAGGTTCTCGGGTCGGAGCTCTCGAACCACGAGCTTCGGGGGTCCTAGACCCTAGAGTCATAAAGACAAGGACAGCAATAGGCCATTCAGTAATGAAAATAAGAATTTCTATAATTAATATTAGATTTCCATACAAGTACCACCAATGGATTGCTGGAATTTTTGCAATGAAAATGATACCAAACGTGATATAATTCTAATGATTTTTAATGGTTGCAATGAAAAGAGTTTTGTACTTGAATTTTGGGTGGTATAGGTATAGAGTATAATCGGATGGATGAATGCTGTGTGTTAGGGAATTGAAGCTGGGTGTGCGTTTCAACAGGGCGTGCAAACTTGACGTTTCAACGTATTTGAACACGCAGGTGGCGAAAAATCTCTCCGTAAAAGGGTATAGCGCCGCGGTCAATTCTGTCGTAGCTAAAATTTTTTAAATTGAAACGGGTACGAGATCAGTCGACATTATTTTCAAACCCTCATTATAGTAATCTGGGGTGCGAGTGGTGAACCGATCATAAAAGCGGTCGCTGGCAGCTCTCCGCTGGGCCGGTGCATAGTTGCAATGGAATGCGTTCGTGAGGCGCTAGTGCCATTTTACAAATTCGCGCGAACGCGGGTTGCAGGATTAAACGTTGACCCTTTATATTCAAGCGATAAGGGATCCGTCCCCAATTTGAAGGGAAGCCGACGCAGGCGGAACCACGCGCAGTCAGAGGACTACCCCTTTTGTCCTGTATTCCTCTGCAAGGCATGTTGCCACCGTTGCACACAGGATGGTCATAAAGTCAGTATCAACACAAATATGACGAGCTAAGGACTTCGGCCTCTTTTAGGATGAAACAATCGTCATCGCTTTACATCAATTATTGGTGTCGCAGCTCGACACTCCACTGTGCGATCTCGCAAATGTTCTCTTTACATATGCATGGCGAAAACGACGCCAATTGATTCCTTATTTTTCGCCGATGAAAATGACACCAAGAACGACGTGATTCGGAAAATGACAAAGGAAATTCCATGAAAAATTCATTTCCATAACCTCAAGCTAATTTCGTTAATAATAGTCCGATTTACATGAAATTTGGTATGATTTTCATCGGAAACACGTAAGGAATTCATCGGCATCACTTCCATATCGATACGATAAAGAATAAAGAATTATTTTTTTCTGAAACAGGTATGAATCCTCGGCCGACCGTAGCAAACTGAGGTCGACCCCCCGCAGTTGGGAGTGAAAATGTGAAATATTCATTTCAGCGTAGTAAGAAATTCTTTATTCCTTATCGTATTGATATGGAAGTGACACCAATGGATTTGCTCCATCGAATCATGCAATTCTATATAAATACTTTTTTTAACATAAAATATTCAGTTGTAATTACTCCGAATTACAATTGTTAAAAAATTATTGATTTAAAAATATAACATTCAAATTATCTGTACAGATTATTTAAAACATAAATTTTGTAAATTTAAAGTAAATTTTTAATTTTATAGCTAATATTAATTTACAACAAAATTAATTTTTATTATCTTTAATCTGCAAAATTTATTTATTTATGTTTTTATGTTATGCTAAATAGTGTTTTCTACAGATTAGATCAACAGATACTGGCTTTATTGCAGTGCTTCGTCAATGCTGAGTCCTTTAGGATTATGTTAAAGAAAAATTATTGGAATCGGTCAAGATTTGTGCTGTCGGGCGATTTTTGTCGCGAATCTCACACCGTTGCGACGGTGTGGGTTTGCGACCCTGTCGTTCAGTGCTCCGGTAATAGAGGAGACCGGGGCTAGTTGTGACATTTTCAGTTTTGTATTTTTAATTTTTGTTGCATTCCATATTCAATACTATTAATGACTCTCACTTAAAGTACGTACTTTCCACTACAGATGACCGCTATTGCCTGTAATTAAACGAAAATCATAAACGATATATGAATTTTCGCATCGCTCTCAATTGTCACCTTCCAGTTCGGCAGGTATCACCCGACTGACGAAAAGAACTGTACAGCAGGCACTGCAGGCCTGCGTAAACGGCTGAATTGGGACTGCAGGCTGGGCTTGAGCAGGCCCCTTAGTTGTCAGTGAAATCAGTAATACTGAGCGGACACCGTACGAACACGGAACGGATACCGTACGGATACGGTACGGATATATGTGCGCGGACCTTAAGAGAGCGCATCTCGCGGTTTCTCGCCGACCTTTAGGGCCGAATCGCGGGATCACGAGGCCTCGCGGGGAATCGCGGGTACTCACGAAGGAGTCATGTTAGCGATGCAACCGGCACGACGTTCTCCAACTTTCCTCGCCGCTCGTCCACGGGGGCGCGCGAGCGTGCGCGCAAGCCTTTCTGGAATACCAATGACTACATAGGAGGATTTAAACGTCGCACTCTGCATAGCATTATCTCCCGTTTCGACGCTCTTTTGTCGCGCAACAGTCGCCACGATTCGGCCAACGGAAGCCCGGCCGTTCGAAAACGTCGATTGCCGCCCCTCTCCCGCTTTCCACGAACAGAACTTTCTGTCCTGGAGGCGCTCGCTGGCGGTTTTATATAATGAAAGAACCAGCCCCGGCGCTCGCAGCCGTGTCGCGAATCGCAGGCACGCGAATTCTATCGTTACGCAAGCTACGTACACGGCATTATTCTGGGTTAAATAATATTATGTCACGAGGAAAGCGCGACTCGTGCAATGCGCACGCGGGTCTAAGCCGGTTCTCGTCGCTTGGGTCAAAGAAATTTTCTCCGCCCCCCTCAATTATTTCTCCCTTTCGCGATGAGCGTTGGAGAAATACTGAGACTGAAGGAAACTGCGAACGGAAAGCGAACATGAAGATTTGCGAGGGTGTATATAGGGTGTCTCGCTACGAGGGGTTTGAGTGAGAAGGTGATTCGATGTATAAAAACGAATCGAAAGTGTGGAATTAAATTTTTGTATTATAGTCTTTGGTTCCGGAAGATTTGAATTTGGAAATTTCTCGGACCCGCATAAATCGAACGAAATGCTAGAATAACTTTTTTCGGAAAATGTTTGGTGGGTTTGTAGATTTTAAAAATGTAATACCTACATGAACTTTTAGCAGGTGGAAGATATTCTGAAAGGAATCACTAGGTTTAATCAAGTATCGCGCGCTGCATGCGCTTCTATCACTCCTGCACCTGTTGCAATCGAGAATGCTCCTCTCGAGTATTTAGTAACGTCTGATGCAATTATGAGTATGAACCCGGAACCGGTTATTCCAAACTTTGATGAATCCATAAAATATTCCAAGTTTTGATGAGATCCTGTTTCCTTGAAACTTAGATAACAATAGGGCTTCGATCAAGTGAGCTTCGATTTTATGGTTCACAGACTATCTGAAGTTCTAGTTGTTTCATATTCTAAATATTCATTATGTTATCAATGAAAAAGGAAAATATATACACAGTGCAACGATGCAACACCAATATGCCATTACATCTTCTTTCTTTATAAAACAATATGTTTTCTTTGACAATATTAAATTCCGCCGGAAATTCTGCGGATAAAAGTAATAGAGGAACTTATTCCACTAATACTTTGCGAGATATTTTCAATATTTTATTTAAGAAAACATTTCAATGTCCGTACCGCTATGTGTATATGAACTTAAGGGCTCTCCCTACCTTGACGGACGAAAAATGGTGCGAACTTTGGGAATTTTTTAAAACAAAATCATTAAATATATTTACTTCCAGCTTTGTGGCTTTATTTGTCAATCTTTAGAGAATATGAAAATAAAATTGTATGCAAAAATAGTGGTTATATCTGAAGTTATAGTGCTCCAAATAGAGCGCCTTACAAAAATCATATGCGCATGATTAGCATAAAACCAACCGTTGTAGTTGTCTCCAACAGAAAATTTAATAATTTGTGTAATCGAGTATGGCTATCGTCTGAACTAGATTAAATGAAAAATACTGAAAACGTAAAAAAAAATGGCAGCGTCTAAAACAGACATCGATTTCTGCAAAAAAAAATCGCTGGCTTTTTAAGTCGAGAAATTCTAATTTTACAAAAAACGACTTAGTTTTAGTAACAATGAGAATAGGACATCTACTGCAGATATATACCAACTTTGAAGTAAATCGGGTGATTGGTTCTTGAAATATCATACTAACCAATTCGGAAAACATCGTTTTGAGAAAAACGTGTTCAAAGTTTTAGGTACCGTTTTTTTAAATAATTTTTTTTGTAAAATGTTTCCTAAATGTATACAAATATAAGCATACATTTTTCAATTAATATAATTTGAGGGTTTCTTTTAAAGAAAATCCCAAATGTAGCGCTCCTTCTCAGGCCGTCAAAGCAGAAAGACCCCTTAACCTCTAGAGGGCCGGGATTTTTTCATTAAAATTGTAAATTTTATTTTCTTAAAATTTATGCATATATACCACCAAAATGACCGGCAAAGTATTCAAATTCTTAGGTGGCCACTATAGTGGCCAGCCCGGCCCTCTAAAGGTTAAGGGAGGAGACCACTGTCTCGGTCCGAAATGTAAGGGTGTTTTCGGGAATTTATTTCAACCAAACAACGCAAGTAAATCAATTTGTTGCTTAGTATAGTCAATAGTGTATATATCGAAGGGTAAGAAAAATTTTTTTTTAATCAAATTCATAAATCCGTATTCTGTATACACTTCGTCAAAATTTGCGCTCCGGAAAAAACATGCTAGTCGCGTTGACAGTCCCCAGACCATATGGTTCATCGAAATTAAAAAAAGCAATAATATTTAGAAACTAGAAGCCTGCCTCTATTACGTGACGATCGAAAAATGTCAAAATTGTAAAAAATAACAAAATGGCGGGCCACTGAAAAAAAGAGTCACGTTTTCGGGGTACAATATTGGGGAAATGTTGCTAAAAAAAATGGAAGCAGATCGAAAATTGAAAATGTCTGATCGTCAGGTAATAGCGACGGGTTTTCCATACAATAAATGTCCTTGATCATGCCAATTGGACGTATAGTTTTCTCTGTAGACTGTCAACGCGGTTGAAAAATGTCATTCTGTGGAAAACGCGTTCAATGTTCGCGTGGCTCAGTCGCGCGTCTGACACCGCTTCACGAAAAACACCATATCTCCGCCAATTTTGCGAATTTTTTCATAAAATTTGGAGAGAACATTCTTGAAACATACGTCTTTCAGAAAATGTAAAAAAAAAGGTCTCCTCCCTTAAAAGAACGCGTTACAAAGAGTGGTTACAGAATAATTAGCCAACAAATTTCCTTACAAACACGATAAAAAAACAATGTTTCTTACTGTTAGATAAATCTTATTTTTTTAAAAAACTATAAATCAAATATTAAAAAAACAAATGATTTGAAACTAGTTGCAGTTGCAGGTTGATACATAGGGTAAAGACGTATCAGATGTATCAGTAGTCGACCACTTTCAGAAAAACATGAAAAATAAGGTTTTTAGAAGTGACGATCTTTTGAACAAAGTGCAGTTCTGTAACTGCACTCTGTTCAAAAGATCGAGTGCAGTTAGAGAACTGCACTTTGTTCAAAAGATTGTCACTTCTAAAAACCTTATTTTTCGTTTTTTTCTGAGAGTGATCGACTACTGATACATGGTCGACTACCGGTGTCTTCACCCTAACACTAAATGTGTCGAAACAAGAAAAGGTAGATTTAGACCACTTTCAAAAAGGAAAAACGACTAATATAGTAATAGAATGTTTGAATATTTTCTGAGTAAGGCATAAAAGAATCCAAAATAATTTGCAGAATCTTCATTTCTTGAGCAACTAACCCTAGTGCACCCCCAGGCTTGGAGCCTGCCTCCATTGGTGCTTTAAACCCCTGAGAGCATGTTCTCAGGATGTGAACTGGCGATACCAGTGTCTCGACGTGGCTCACCAGTGTTGAGACCGTACAAACGGCTTAACTGGGAGCATTCTGCGAGCACAACAGCTCTGCCTACGCTGGACGTCAACGACTGCGGTTAGATAAAGGGTTTGCCCCATCTTCTTATTGTCGTAAGCAAGGTTGAGCCCATTGATCGAAGATGGTATTTATCAGCTGTGAATCGATCGCATTGTTTATACCTCAAAGATATGGGAGCACAGCTCTTTGAGTCTGTCACAAAACTTGTTGAGTTGGTACATATGTACAGGGTGTTTCTAGAAAGGGTTCGGGATTTACAGGATAGATAGCACCACTACGCTGAGTAAAAATTCTTAATTAGCTTGAGCCGGAAAATCAATCCTGTTAGACAGGCAAATCATTTGCATTAGTAACACAGAAAATTGCTATTAACCCTGACAGGATTGATTGTTTGATCTATGTTCATTTAAAAGTTGAGTGTTTTTTCAATCGCGCTCGCCACTTTATTTTAAGCTATAACAACTTTCCTCAACAGCGATATCTGCAGCCGATATTTTAATAAAAGATATTTTTGTAACTTTGAAAGATAAATATAAAGTAATGAAAGTTTCATAATGATTTATTTTATAGTTTCGTTGCAATAAATTCGCGAAAATCAGTTTATTCTCAGCGTTCTATATGTAATTCCCCTTAATAGGTTTTTTTAATGGAATCCAATATTTTATTCGGCAGCTTACATACTAAAGATCCTCGAAAAAAAAAGCGGAGTTCCATCTCATTAACCTCTCCCAACAGAATACATCTATTGTTACTATACGCCAGGATCCACAAAACTATGCAACTTTTGTCGGCAACATTCTTATGAAATTTTAAATACAATCGAAATATTTTTTTAGAGGATCTTTAGTAGGAAAGCTGACGAATAAAATATTGTATTCCATTAAGAAAAACCTCTTAAGGGGAATGACAGATAGAACACTGAGAATAATCCGATTTTTGCGAATTTATTGCAACGAAACTATATAATAAATCATTATGAAACTCTCAGTTCTTTATATTTATTTTTCAAAGGTGATAAAGTTAGGTGAAGTACTCTGTATAGACTTAAGCCACTACCCGTCGTGAATTTGCAGTAGTTGAGGCGATGTTTCTTAGCCGAATTTACCAGAAATGACGCACATGACAAGGTGTCGGTCGATGTCCTACCTTATGTCGCGTCCTAGGAATTGGTCGCCGGAGGAATGCTCGTAACGGCCGCGTGGCCGCGTGGACGCGCACGCCTTTTCCGGGATAACGCGAAGCGGTGAGCCCTTTGGGAATAATTCTTCCGCGTACGCGAGGCCGCGGAAAACGAAACCCGATCACGTAGGTGCGCGCATGGGCGTGAGTATGCCCGCGACAACGTGTCCCGTTTTTGAAATCGCCTCTACGTGATCGAGGTAGATCCGCTTGAATTTCTCAGGAGGCGCGATTAGCAATCGGCCGTACGGGGGCCTTCTGCCAAAGATTACCAACGAGTTACGGGGCCCGATACACCCGTCGGTTTTTAACATTTTACCGCCGATTCGGTCACCGAGCGAATGCTAATCGACCCGAGTTTACATAACGGGCATGTAACCGCGAAAGCTAATCAAAATTTCCTCGATTTGTTGCCGCGGTTGGGACACGCGCCTCTGTTAGGAAACTTGCAAGCTTGAGATGTGTAGCTCGAGGCTGCCGCTGATAGAAAATAATGGTTTATACCGTAAACTGGGAGAACATTGGTAGGTTTTTGAAACATTTTGTTATATAATGTAAAAATTAACATGTTTACATTTGCTTTAAGTATCCTATCATAACATTGCATCTTTTGCGATTGTACTACATTGCCCTCCTTAGTTAAACTGTCCTATCTAGTATTTTTTCATTTTCTGAAATATGTTGAGTTATTTGAAGTTCCATACGTCTTTTACTTTTTAAGTAAAGATAGAAAACTCTACGTGCTTCGTAAAGATTTATAGACAGTCTAATGTATTTAACATAACTTCTTTCCAAATGGTTAAACTATGCTATCTAAAACAATTAATTAATTGGTACCTACTTTAATAATACGTTACCTACCGGTACACCTATTAAAATTATATTAGGCTGTTACGAGATATGTAATGACAACATGTTTTAATTTGAATGATGGAAAATAAGGACGGTACAAAGTAAATGATAAAACTTCAATGTTCTCGGTTGTTTCAAAATGCTAGATAGGACATTTTAACCAAAGAAGGCAGTACAAGTATCAAAATGCATAAAATTTTTGTCCTTTCCTTCTTTAATACATGTTAAAAACGTTACTGTACCGGGGTAACATTGGCACATCATGTAGATAACATTAACGGGTTAAGTTTTACTAATCTGAGGTCAGTAAACTTAAATTTGTTTATTTTATTTTATTTCTTACATCTTAACTAAAATCAACTCGTAACAATGACACATCATATAAATAGCATTAACAGGTTAAGTTTTACTAATCTGACGTAAAACAACATAACTCCGGCGTATGCCAATGTTATCCCGTGCTGCCAATGTTCCCCCAGTTTACGGTAAGTCTGTTTGGAGGAAAGTTTCAAAGACGAATGGTGACAGAAATGACGAGATTTGAATGGTATGTGTAGTGCGTCAAATTTATTCTTGTAGTTAAGTGATATCACTCGATAGAAATTTCTTTTTTTTGGGGCCCTTCATGTGACATTCGACCCCTGCGCAATTCTCGCTTCAGACTCAAAGGTCCTTTGAAAATAAATTCTTAAATGTTGTAAATGTTTTATGCTTATTTCTGTTTGTCCTGTAATGTCCTATTCGAGCTGAGTTCTATTTTAGCAGCAGTTTTAGTTAGAATTCCTACTATATAGTTGCTCATAATATGTAGGTACTTATTAGTAGTTTCTAAGTAGTTCAGAATAGAATCAGGACTATTCGGTATTTAACCCCTCAAGCTGGAAGATTTTCTGTCCAGAACAGTTCCTAACTGCGGGATGAATGTCATTAGTTAAAACCTTGACCCCTGCTGTTAAGGTGTTACTACATAGCGGATCTGAAGAAGTATTGTCAAACTTGAGTGCTATTGGTCGACTCTGCTGGAAAAGTAAATACTTGGGCGGGCACAAAATACATACCTCGTATCTGTCTATTCTTATGTAAAAGTAGTCCGATTTACATGACATTTGGTACGATTTTCATCAGAAAAACATAAGGAATCCATTAGTGTTATTTTCATATCGATACGCTGAAGAATAAAGAATTTCTTAATACGCTGTAATGAATATTTCACCCTCGACTGCGGGGTGTCGACCTGGAATCGCCGCGGTCGGCCGAGGATTCCTACCTGTTTTAGAAATAAAATAATTCTTTATTCTTTATCGTATCGATATGGAAGTGACACCGATGGATTCCTTATGTTTTTCCGATGAAGATTGTACTAAATTTCATGTTAATCGCACTATTTTTAACGAAGCTACAAAGAAATTATACAAATGAATGTTAAACGGAATTTCCTTCATTATGATCCGAATCACGTCGTTCGTGGTGTTAATTTCATCGGCGAAATATAAGGAATCGATTGGCGCCGTTTTCGCAAAGATCTGATGATACCTGCGGAAATCCGGGACATTTTTCATTTCTTAATGTATTCCAACCACTTCGAGGGTCGAAAGCCATAAAATTCGGTGAGGCACTGCGGTGGGTTGCCTTCGCCACGGGATGCCAGACAGCACCTCTTTGAGTCCAGTGGCTCTAAGATCACTCTGTACATATCTCCTCCCCAAGGCCTACAGAAAGTATTTGGGAAGTGCACAACACGCCTCTAATTCGAGTGTCCAATAGACCGTGGTCCCAAGGCCTAATGCTGACGCCTCCGCTTCACGTCCCATGACGAGCAGTGCTCGTCATACCGTCGTTGAGGACCTTTTTCTCATGACGAGTCCTGCTCGTCATACCACACTGAGGGGTTAAAATAGCAAAAAATGGGCGCCCATTCTCGGATGGGGATTTCATTAAAGAATGTTGCGCGACAACGGCAGAGCTTCTAGTCCCCAACCAAGCCGAACAATTTCGACAAGTGAGCTTATCGCGCAACACGGTCACAAGACGAATTCAGGAGATGGCAGCGGACGTCCAGCGACAACTAGCTGCTGCCACCCGCGAATTTATCGCATATAGTTTGGCATTGGACGAGTCAACGGACGTGACAGGCACACCACAGATCGCAATATTTGTTCGTGGTGTCAATGAGAAGTTGTCAATAATAGAGGAACTGTTAGATTTCAGTCCCTTAACAGAGACCACGACAGGAGCGGATATCTTGTCGTGCGTAGACAAAGCAGTCGACGGTATGGGGTTAGACTGGACCAAGCTGGTCTCTGTCACAACCGATGGTGCTCCAGCAATGGTTGGAGAGCACACCGGATTCGTCGGCCGCCTCCGAGATGATTTAAGAAATCTTCCAGTCCCTCATAAAATTGATAACTTCCATTGTATCATCCACCAGCAAAATTTATGTGCTAAACGTATACAATTTGAAGACGTTATGTCAGTCGTTATTCAAACGACTAACTATATTCGAATGAACGGACTGAAACGGAGACAGTTCCGCACGTTCCTTGAAGATTTGGAATGCGATTATTGTGACTTGCCGTTACATACCGACGTGCGTTGGCTTAGCCGTGGTAAAGTGTTAGACAGATTTTTCTATCTTAGAGACGAACTTCTTGTATTTCTGGACATGATGAACCACGACGTTCCACAATTGCAAGACAAGAAGTGGTTATGTAATTTAGCATTTCTATCAGACCCATCAGATCATTTGAATACATTAAATGTAGATTTACAAGGGAAGGGTAAAACTGTAATAGATTTCTATGATTCTATTCGCGGATTTCGAATGAAAATGGATATGTGGATCTCACAATTGCACGAAAACAATTTCTCTCACTTTCAAAAACTAACATCTGTACTCACAGATGAAATAAATATAGATGTAGCTAGGTATAGAAAAGCAGTGGAAACTTTAAAACAAGATTTTACAAACAGATTCCAAGATTTAGATAAACTAGAACAGTCTCTGGATATAGTATCATCACCGTTTTCAGTAAACGTCGAGACAGTTCCACCTAATTTACGATTAGAATTAACAGATTTAAAGCAAGACCAGGCACTCAAGAAAAAATTTCGCAAAGCAAGTCATATCACCGAATTTTACAAAAACTTTCCGGTATGTAGATTTTCTCATTTCCATAAGTGTATCGCGAATACATTGGCCATGTTTGGTTCTACCTATATTTGCGAACAATTCTTTTCTATCATGAAAAGAGTAAAATCAACGACGCGAACGAGAATAACCGATTCTAATTTGAAAAGTTCATTAATTTTAACTGCATGCCAGGCATTTTCTCCTGACATAGAACATTTAGCACAGCAAAAGCACCACTAGGTATGAAGGCAAATCACATAATCGACATAACACATTCGACTGACATAACGTTATCTGCAAGTAGAGTTGGACATTAATTGATTATTTGATAATTATGATTAATCAAAAACGTAATCAATTTGTGCTTAATTGACAATTATTTAGTTAATCCATCAGATTACTTTTCGTCCACCTCTACCAATATGTATAAATGTATAGTAAAGCACATAAAGCGTGACAATTGAATATTATCAAAAATATTGGTGATATAAAAAACTGTTATTAGGAAAAATTGAAGTGTGTAAGAGGCAGACTTCTCGGCGTGATTTAATTTTTTGTGCGTAAAAATGTCAATGACATCATAAGGTCATCATACGCATACTTTTCAAATTAGAGTCGGTTATTCTCGTTCGCGTTGTTGATTTTACTCTTTTCATGACAGAAAAGAATTGTTCGCAAATATATGTAGAACCAAACATGGCCAATGTATTCGCGATACACTTATGGAGATGAGGAAATTTTTTTGTAAAATTCGGTGATATGACTTGTTTCGTGAAATTTTTTCTTTAACGCCCGATCAATCTTTAAATCTATTAATTCTAATTGTAAATCAGGTGGAACTGTTTCGACGTTTACTGAAAACGGTGATGATACTATATCCAGAGACTGTTCTAATTTATCTAAATCTTTGAATCTGTTTGTAAAATCTTGTTTCATACTTTCCATTGCTTTTCTATATCTAGCTACATATGTACATCTATATTTATTTCATCTGTGAGTACAGACAATTGTTAGTTTTTTAAAGTGACAGAAATTGTTTTCGTGCAATTGTGAGATCCATAAATCGATTTTCATTCGAAATCCGCGAAAAGAATTGTAGAAATTTATTACAGTTTTACCCTTCCCTTGTAAACTTACATTTAATATATTCAAATGATCTGACAGGTCCCACAGAAAAGCTAAATTGCATAACCACTTTGTGTCCTGCAATTGCGGAACGTCGTGGTTCATCATGCCCAAAAATACAAAAAGTTCGTCTCTAAAATTAAAAAATATATCTTTCTACCTAGATCTACATTTATTGCATCTGTAACAGCAGATTTTTCTTTGGGGAAATTACGCCTAAAAGTCTACCCCTCAAATACTTACATTTTTCGTAACAACATTTTTCATATCACTAATATTTTCGATAATATTCAATTATCATGCAATACATTTGTGCAATGTGTGGTTGCCTGCACATTCGTCGTCCAGTGACCTTCGTATATCGCGGATATGTATGTATGAATGTGTGGATGTATGAATTTATGAATGTATAAATGTATAGATGTATAATGTATGTACATCGTACATTGCGATTTCAATCAAAGACCAAAGTTCTTATATTGTATTTTATATTATATGTATTATATTGAATCTTATATTGTATATAAACGTATACTTGATGTGAATATTGTACAAATGTATATATGTATAGTGTTAAATTTCAACTCGTGTACATAACTGTAAATAAATCACGATAGCTAACGAGGCGTCGCCTCTACGCCGCAACAATATTTATTAAGTATGTAATCTTACTTATTAGTATCGATCTGTGCAAAATGCTTTGTGGAAAACCAAATGTTTTAAATGCATTTGATTCTAATTTAAATTGAATGTTTTATATGTTATTTGATTCGATTGATTTGTACAAAATGAAAAAATATAAAACAAATTTTAAGTTAAACTGTTAAATGATTTTATTTAAAATGCACTAAAAACTAAAAAATATTTTTTTTCTTTATTTACTTTTTATTGTCTAGTTTAAATTTGTGGTTACATGCTGATTTCATTGCGATTAAATTGATATGATTTGTGGTTATAGGCTGATTTCAAGTCGTTTGGATTTGTGGTTATGGGTTATATTTATTGATGACTTGGTCATTTTTTAAACCCCTGGGACGGTTTCGTTTTCTTCATAATTTTGTATTGTCATCTAAATTACGTATGCCTGCAAAGTTTCAAGTCTATTGGATAGTTGGAAGGGGGTTAAAATTGAGTTTCTAGATTTTAACTAAACTTGATTGAAGCTGAATAAAAATCGTTTAATAAGAAACTTTTTGTTAATCAGAGGTGTACGTGGGACTGTTCAAGTCTATTCCGCCCAATTATATAATATTATTGTTTAATCATTAGTCAATTCCTGTTTATTTTGCCAATTTCTAAAATGTAGAACACTGGGGCTCCAAGAGCCCCAGTCATATAAGCCTACGGGTACGAGCCTACACGCACACTACTAGAGTTTGCCCCATCCGTGATATGCTCGCAACGTCATTGGTTTCGAGCACCCCCTTCCACGCGAGCTTTGGAAAACGCGATGAATGCTCGCCATACCGGACAGCCCATCTGGGCATCGCTGCAGTGTAGGGGTATACATATGGGACTTGTACAAAACATTCCTTTAACATTTAAGAATTTTGAACACATTTTTTTAATACTGCATATTTTACTGTATATTCAGCATACATCAATACTACATCCTTACTAATATATAAAAGTGTAACGTCTGTTTGTTTGTCCTTCTTTCACCCCTAAACTGCTGAACGGATTCCAATGAAATTTTGAATATATATTACATACGTCCTAGATTAGATTATAGGCTATTTATAAAGACCGTGGGAAACATCATAAATAATTGCCGAGTGAAACCGGTTAACGGGTCAGCTAGTCCTAGATAAACACTGCATATTCTGTATATTCTGCATATGTACTTCATATTCTGTATATTCTTCATAATTTCTGCATATTTTGCAATCTGCACAAATAGTATAAACATACATAGTGCATATTCTGCACAAATGCTGTATACCTAATATATTCTGCATACCTACAGACAGTATATTCTGCATATTTTACATATATTCTGCATATTTCCTACATATTTAGCATAGATACAATATGTATATGATCCAGACATCAGTGACATATACATGCATATCTTGCATATTTCCTACATACCTAACATATTAATGTTGGAAAATGTCTAAAAATATAAAAATCAATAAAACCTGCTTAAAATATATCAAGATTGGCCAAAAATATCATTTCAGGCACTAGGGATTGCTACTTCCGAATGATCTGTAGTTTTACTCGACTACAATCAAACAGCATATCGATACTGACAAAATATAAATATATTAAACGATTTTTTTTTCACTCAAGAAAAAAATCAATACCAATTTTATAAAATTTGTATACTTCACAACAGTTCTGCTTTAAACTATTTAAATTTTAATGACTCTAGTAGAACCATACAATTAAATTAATGAAAGAACACGGTACAAATATTGTCGGGTTTTTTTCTCGCCCGCGCAGAGCTTGTTAGATAAGCTGAAGTACGCGAGAGGGCAGCACGCACCTAGTAGCGGCGGTGCACTTGTCCACATTTCGGTAACACGGGCGTCTTCCGAATTGCAGGGCGCACGAATTGCGAAAAGGAGTCCGTCCTAGTAGACTTCCGAAGGAACGTACGTATTTACTTATGCATCGGTGCCGAAGAATCTAAACACGGCCGAGTGTGAGGTAAGCGAAGAAGCGGATGACCGCGCGAAGGAGCGAGCTGGCGAAGCTAGCCAGCGAAGGAGCGAGCAATCCTCCGCTTGGGATCGCTTGCGCAATAACTCGAACTCGTTGCACTCGGTAAGAGCGGATGAACTTTTCCGTATCGGGAACGCTTATGAAATAATCTGCGAGGAGGATCGGCCGCCTAAAGGTTCGCTCGCGTCTTTCACCAGCTTCTTCGAGCTCGAAGAGAAAGGATGTTGCTAGACACCGCGTTCTTCTCGACGTCTTATCTATCTCCTTCCTTTCGCAATCGAAAACTTAAAAACTCTACCCCATCCTGCATCAGCGATCCAGCACTTTTCGATCAACGAAAACCATCGATTCGAACTAAAACGAGTCGACCGCGTCTTGCCGAGTGGCGACAATTGCGGAATAGGTTATGTTCGTCGCGCGAACTAACGCCGTAACAAGTTGCGCAAAAGTTATCGTATACAAATGGGCGGAGAGAGAGAGATGGAGAGGAAGGAGACGGTACACGAAGACCAAGAGGATCGCCAGAAGAAATTCTCTAGCGTAACGTCGACCTGCCCGTTCTGTTCCCTCCGGTTCCACGCCGTTTTCCCTCTTGTGCTCCCGATGAGGAGAGAAGGCTCGATCGCTTCTCCATCGCATCGCGATCATACACCGCCGCCGCGAGAAAACGAGGGACGAACGACTCGCGGCGGCGGGGAGCGGAGGGGAGGGCGACAGCGGCGTTTGGTCGCCGGGAAGGGGGAAGGAGGGAAGGGCGAGGAGAAGAGTTAGCCGAGAGTTCATCGCTTATTATGTAAGCAACGTAAGTAACGTAAGCGACGCAGGCGGGAGTCGAGAAGGTGCGGTAGAAGCGCGAACCTTGCGAATCGCTTATCGGCCTGACATTTTCTTCGTAAATACTAATAGGACGACACCAGTCCCGCGGCTCTGGTAATTTGATTTTCGTGCCTCTCGCCTCTTCCTCTCCCTACCTCCCCACCATTTCCCTCTTTCTCTGCCCCGCTACTCCCCACCTCGCCCCCCTCGGTTCCCGAGCGCGCGTATCCGTGTCCTGTTTCTTCGGAGGCGCGCACCATCTTTTCTGACTCCTTCGAGAAATAGGAGAAGTGGACAAAAAAGACCGCGGGGCCCCACGGAAGGGATCGTTTTTCGTTTCTCTTCGACAAAGTCGACCACCACGCTCCTCCTCTTTCGTGAGAAAATTTTCATCCACGCTCACGAGGGGGATGATGCTGTGACGCGAGCGCAACCGGTATACGTACACGTACGTGTAGGAGTATATAGGTACATGTTGACGTAGGTGCTCGCTATCCCCCCCCCCCCGTTCAGGCACGTTTCGTTCTCGTGCCTTCCTTTTTATTCGGGAATCCCTACTTAACCGCTCGCTCCCTCTCACCGTTCCTAGCTGGCCGACGTTCCACGACTCCTTTTTCCTGGGTCGTCATTTTCCTCCATCCGGCTACATAGCGGCAGGTAGTTCGTCTCTTGCGGTCCTTATTTCCTGAACATCCCCGAGGCCCCACGAGTCCGAGCGCCTTTGTAAAGCACGTATCTTAACCTTCGCATGGTCATTGTTCGGCCGAAAGCCGTCATTGTGCGACCGAATCAAAGGGAATTCGAGTGCGTTTTCCTTGCGTCCCGTTACATGACCGAGTGAGCTCCGCGCGTCCCGTGAAGAGGAGAGTCGGTCAATACGACTCGCACGGGCAAGAAAGAGAGGCGCAGAGGGAGCAGGCTGATGGGGGCTAAAAGGCACGGAAGGGCCACGAAAAGAATCTGTACGGGTCGTGGGAGGAGTCGTGGGAAAATCGTCGGTAGCTTCGTAAGATGTTTTCGAAGGCGCTCAGGTCGCCTTACCGTTTTGACACGTAAGAACTACTCACCCGGACGGCAACCGCCCCTGCTGTACGCCTTGTCCTTATCGCTGATCCTTGGCTACTGGGTCGATGGAAGATGTTACGTGTATCGTTTGGTAGTATATCATTTGCTTCTACGAGAGAAGAAGGGTTGCTTGGAACATTGAGCTCCGCCCAAAAATGGTTTATACACGTATACATATGTCTGGAGACGTTCGCTTCTCGAGTTCAGTCTAAGGGTCGAATTCACATCGAGTACTCAGAATGTACTCTGCAAGCAAAAATCCAAGAGATTCGAGCGAAGCGAGTGGAAAGCCACGCACCGAGTGCTCTTCTAGCTGCCCAGTGGTGTTGACGAATATCATTCAGCATATCCCACACAGTACGAATGAAATGTACTGTCAGTCGGTTCTCTTGTTTCCACGATCTGCAGAAATGCACGCAGGCGGTCCAGTTTCTCTGACAAAGAGAGTGTCCAAAGTGTTTTATACCAACTTTAACTCGTTTTTACTGGTTGCTGGCAGGCAAGTCACTGTGTTAGGCATGGAGACTTATAAAGGAATATCTCGAACCTGGAAATTCAAAAAATTCTGGAACTTTGGAAATATGTAGGGGATTTTGCTCCTGATTATAACGGTATTTTTGTTTGCTGCCCAAATTCACCCTAAGGGGGTGTAATTTTCAAAGGAAAACTCGGTTATTTTCCGATTTTGTGTTATAATTCGTAAATTGTAAAATAATCTTCTTACCAAATGATAGATCTAATTAAAAGAAGTAACTTTTGTCTTGAAACTTTTTTCTATCTCTTACAGTTCGCGAGTTAGGTATAACACAAAATCGGAAAATATGCGAATTTTCAGGCGTTAATTTCACCCCTTTCCAATGAATTTGGGCAGCAAACAAAAATTGCGTTGTAATGAGAAGGAAATCCCCTACATATTCACAAAGTTTCAGAATTTTTTTAATTTTCGCGTTCGGGATCTTCCCTTGTTAGTAATTTAAAAGATATAAATGGTTGAAACAATATTGTTAATATTGATTATTACTTGTCAAGATTGTCGCAAGACTTTCACTATGATAGGTGACTTTTATCACCTGACAGACTATAATGGCACTATAACTTGGTTCTATAACCTATAATTTATAACTTGGTGAAACTTTTGTTTAGGACCTGTTATTGCTCACGGAATCTCAATTATTCTTTGTGTTGGATTATTATTATTATTATAAAAAGGCAAAAGTGATTCATCATTCAGGGAAATCTGAATGTAGTAAATGATAAACATATGTCTGTAGAACGTCTTTTCTTATTAGACGGGGCAACGGAAAAACACAATCCGTTGTCAATGAAGAGCTCACTTCTGTTTAGTATATCATGATAAAAGGACATTCTTTCCTGGTCATAATAAAACTAAATATTAAATATAAAAAGTATTATTTATTTAAATAACCCATTTCCAATAGGTTATGGGCCCAGTTAGCGTTGCATAAAACTGTGTATTGTGATAACTAAACAATATTTAAACTTTTGTTATTGTATAAAGATTATATAATTAGTTATACTTGAAGTCATTTTAGAAGGAACCCATTTCGCGCATGTAGAATGAGCTCATTGGCTTTGAGAGAGCGTTTGTTTGGGATATAACCAATAGTAGTTTGTTTCGGCACCAATGAGCGCCAACATGTGCAGAACAGGTCTGAACTTGTCGGTCGGCAGGTTCCTTCTAAAATGACCTCAAGATAGTTTCAGTTTGGTGATTTTTGAGTTTTAGTGTTCTAAATAAAGAGAATTAAATAATGGAAAACTTAAAGGCAAAAAGAAACATTAAACCTTTCGATGGTGAAAGATATAGTGTCTGGAAATTAAGAATACGGGCATTAATAAATGAACTGGACGCCATTAAAGTAATAGATAATGAAATCCCTGAAGTATTAAGTGTTGAGTGGAAAAAGGCTGAAAGAATTGCCAAGAGTGTAATTGTGGAATATCTATCGGACTCATTCTTGGGTTTTGTTGAAACAGGAAGCACAGCGAGGGAAATTTTAAAGAGACTGGATGCCATTTATGAAAGGAAAAGCTTAGCCACTCAACTGGCCTTAAGAAAAAAATTATTAAGTCTCAAATTACAAGGTGATACGCCATTGGTGAGACATTTCACTACTTTTGATGACTTCATCACAGAATTATCAGCAGCAGGAGCAAAACTGGACGAAACTGACAAAGTTTCACACTTACTGTTAACTCTCCCTGCATCGTATGATGGAGTGATTACTGCAATCGAAACATTGTCGGAAGACAATCTTACAGTAGCGTTTGTGAAGACAAGATTATTAGATCACGAAGTGAAATTGAAAATTGAAAGTAATTGCACGAGTACAAAAGTAGGGGAGAGTGGGGTAATGGCGAACGCGGGGTAATCGCGAACGCCATGAGTACGGTATTTTAATAAATGAAAACCAATGTTCCCTCTCCACCAGGTAATAGTTTAGGTCGTATCCAACGCCAGGCAGAAAATAATAAATATAGGACGCTCACGTTATTCACGGTAAATACAATTTATTATTTTCATCATGTTTCAAGTAATATTTTGTCCATTTTCAATTGCATGTAATTACTGTTGAGTTAATGATACAATTGTGATTTTTTCAAGTGGAAATAAAGTACTTTTTAAGCAACATTTTGTGACCAAGGCGATGCCTGAATCATGATTCTAAGCTCTGAAATAATTTTTTTTCTGTCTTTTGAACTCGTGGGGTAATGTCGAACAAATCGGATGGGGTAATCTCGAACGTTCGAGATTACCCCATCGTCAATATCAATACCTTTTTTCTTGGAAAAAGGAGGGGAATGCAGATAAAGAACTAAAGAAGAAGAAAAAGGAGGATAAAAAGGAGGATACAGAAGTGTCAAAGAATGAGACGAAAAAAAAAGATAAAGTAAAGAAGAAATGTGTTAGGAATTTGAAAACTTTTGATGAGGAAAACCTGGAGGGGAATGCAGATGAAGAACCAAAGAAGAAGAAAAAAAGGGCGAAAAATGTTGATAAAGAAATTATATATATCTGTATTTATTGTGATGAATTGTATACACACCCACCCACTGAAGACTGGATAATGTGTTACAAATGTAACTTATGGGCACACGAAAGATGCAGCGGCAGCAGTGAAAGCACATCTAGAGGCTTTCTCTGCGGCTTCTGCGATATGTAGCTTCGTTCGAGATTACCCCATGCAGTGTTCGGAATTACCCCACCAGCAGTCGGGTAATTCCGAACAGCAGGGGTTTGGTTTTTTCATTATAAAGTTAATTTTTATTAAAATATTTGCAAAATTCGTTAAAGTAGTTTATAGAGGACTCGTTTAAGCATGTTTATAAATAAAAAACAAATTCGTATCTCACATAGTTTACGTTCTGTTTGCTTTCTCGCTTAGGTGTTCGCCATTACCCCACTCTCCCCTACTTCACGCACAGGCTTTCAGAAGAAATCATGCCGAAATTCCAAAAACATTCAAGAAAAATAGCACCAAAAGAAAATTTAAAAATTATAATGGAAAGGGGACGATGAAATGCCACCATTGTGGGAGAAAAGGACACAAAATTAAGGACTGTTATTATTATAAAAGGAGTCAGCAAAAGAACGAAGAACGGACAAGAACTATACAGACGATTCAAATTGCGGAACCTTGTGAAACACAAAATAATACTTCAGGTTTTGTTTTTATGGCTGGAAATCATCTACCTCGAACTACAGATAAATTATCCTTTCTACTGGATTCTGGTGCCTCGGATCACATCATTAATGAAGACAATTTATTTTCTAATTATACTGTGTTACAACCGCCGATAAAGATCTCAGTTGCCAAAATTGGGACATATATAAAAGCGACGAAGAAAGGACGAATCAATGTCACCAGTAATGTTGGAATTGAAGGTGTCCTGGAAGACGTTCTTTATTGTCCAGATGTTCCGTATAATCTATTGTCTGTACGAAGGATGCAGCAGGCAGGATTGTCCATCACTTTCAATCAGGAAGGAGTCAATATAAGTAAGAACGGTAAAATGCTGATGACTGGTAAGCCCTTTGATGATTTAACTACAATTGTTTTTAAAATTAATTTAAAAGGGATGTGCAACAAAAATTCTCAGGTTCACAATGTCCAAAGTAGTAATTATGATTATGAACTGTGGCATAAACGTTTAGGTCATATTGGTAAAGCTAAATTCTTAGAATTGAAAAATAAACAAATGGTCGATGATATAGAGTTAATTAATAAAATTATACCTACAGACAATTTATGCGAAGCTTGTATAAGTGGCAAACAAGCCGTTCGAAAAAGTAAAAGATAAAAGTCATATAAAGCGGCCATTGTTTATTGTTCATTCTGATGTTTGTGGTCCTATCACTCCATCTACAATTAATAATGAAAATTATTATGTAATATTCATAGATGAGTTCACTCACTATTGCATAACATATTTAATCACCTATAAGTCGAATGTTTTCTCTGTTTTCCAAGATTTTGTTGCAAAAAGTGAGGCTCATTTTAATTTAAAAATTGTGAATTTATATTGTGACAATGGTGGAGAATATTTATCAAAAGAAATGAAAGAATATTGTGTACAGAGAGGTATTAGTTTCCACCTAACAGTTCCACGAACTCCTCAATTGAATGGTGTTTCAGAACGGATGGTTAGAACAATAACAGAAAAAGCCCGCACAATGATAAATGGTGCTAGTTTAGATAAAGTGTTTTGGGGAGAGGCAGTGCTTACTGCTACATATTTAATCAATTTAACCCCATCCAAAGCTTTAAAGATAAATAAAACACCGTTCGAATTGTGGCACGACAAGAAGCCTAAATTAAAATATTTGAAGATTTTTGGTTCGACTGTTTATGTGCATAATAAAGTTAGAAAGACTAAATTTGATGAAAAGTCTTGGAAAGGTATATTAATAGGCTATAAACCGAATGGTTACAAAGTGTGGGATGTGAAAAACAACAAATTTATTGTAGTAAGAGATGTAATTGTTGATGAAATAAATTACTTAGAAACTCGACCAGTAATGAGACTAGAAAATGAAAAGGTAATTGAAAACACTTATAATAAAACTGATGCATCTGACACACAGTCAAAATCAGTAGAAATAAGTGAAAAATTGAGTAAGTCTGAAAATAGTAAATCAGATGTATTGAAGTCGAGTGCAAAAGTAAGTTCTGAAGTAAAATTAGATAATGAATCTAATAGATCTGTGACAGAAATGGATAATCTAAAAAACTTTCATCTCAAAATCAGAATCATAATATACTAAAGAACTCTGAGCCTAGAAGGAGTGATAGGATTAAGCAACTTCCTCCTACATCATATAATGAGAATGATATACAATATGACATTCTTATGTGTGCACAATCATGTCTTAGCAAGATTCCAAATTCATATGAAGAAATTAAAACTAGGGAAGATAAAATTCAATGGGAACAAGCCATTAACAATGAAATAAACTCATTATTATTAAATAAAACTTGGAGTTTGGTAGAGAGGCCTAAAGATATAAATATAGTTGACTGTAAATGGATATTTACCATTAAAACTGATCAACACGGAAACCCAACAAAATACAAAGCGCGTCTTGTTGCTCGCGGTTTTAGTCAGGAATATTTGACTGACTATAATGAAACATTTGCTCCAGTGGCAAGAATAACAAGTTTTAGATTTATAGTTGCTTTTGCTAATCAATTTAATTTATTAATGCATCATATGGATGTGACGACTGCATTCTTGAATGGTGAATTAAAGGAGGACATTTATATGAAAGTTCCTCAAGGCATTATCTGCAAAAGCAACCAAGTCTGTAAATTAAATAAAGCATTATATGGTTTAAAACAGGCGGTAAGATGCTGGTTCAAGATATTTGAGAAAAGTCTCGTAGAAAAGGGTTTCCGAAGTTCATCGGTTGATCGGTGTATTTATATCTTAGAAAGAGGAAATATATTTAAAAATATATATGTTGTACTATATGTGGATGATCTTGTGATTGCTGCGGCAGAAATGGAAACAATGGTAAACTTTAAAATGTATTTAATGAAAACATTTAAAATGGTTGATTTGAAAGATATCAGTTTCTTTTTAGGAATAAGAGTTGAACGTAAAAGTGAAACAATAACTTTAGATCAGACTGCTTATATAAATAGAGTATTAGAAAAATTCAATATGAACGAATGTAAGCCCGTTAATACACCTCTGCCAAGTAAATTAGATTATTCAGGTTTAAATTCTGATGATAAGTGTGAAGCGCCGTGCAGAAACCTAATTGGGTGTTTAATGTACATAATGATATGTACAAGGCCCGATTTAAGTACTGCAGTCAATATTTTAAGTCGGTATACAATTAAGAACAACAAAGAACTTTGGCAGAATTTAAAACGAGTGTTGAGATATCTCAAAGGTTCAAGTAATATAAAATTGAACTATGTAAGAGGAGATTATAATGAAATAATAAGTGGATATGTTGATTCTGATTGGGGAGGTCATGATGAAAAGGATAGAAGAAGTACAACAGGATATGTGTTTCAATTATTTGAACGATGCACAATTTGTTGGTCAACAAAAAGACAAGCATCGGTAGCAGCTTCATCTACTGAAGCAGAGTATATGGCACTTTTTGAAGCTGTAAGAGAAGCCTTGTGGCTAAAATCCTTAGCAGTTAGTATTAATATAGATATTTCAAAACCGATTATAATATATGAGGATAATAACGACTGTATAAGTATTGCTAACAATCCAAGTAATCACAAGAAATCTAAACATATAGATATCAAATATCATTTTTCAAGAGAGCAAGTAGAGAAAAATGTTATTACCCCTACAGCACATTTTGTTGCAGAAATGTTGCACAAAAGTTGCAGTATATTGCAATGTTGCCGTTTGGTTACGAGTTGCATAGCAATATTACTGCAAAATTGTGGTAACATTGCCGTGCAATATTTCAACTGCCAGATTTGTTTAATGTTGCAGGAATATTGCGCACACATTGCCGTGTAATATTACAATGGCCAGGTTTGTGCAATATTTAGGAAATATTGCGCACATATTGCCGTGAAATATTACAATGGCCAAGTTTGTGCAATATTTAGGAAATATTGCGCACATATTGCCGTGAAATATTACAATGGCCAAGTTTGTGCAATATTTCGGAAATATTGCGCACACATAGCCATGAAATATTGCGCATATATTGAGGTACAATCCACGTGAAATATTTCAGCAACGAATCCGCAATAAATCCGGAATTTCGTGGAGCGATCCCGAATTGTCGACACGCAGAATACAGTCTAAGATTTCACAGGCTACCACCAAGGGAATGTATGCGAACGTGGACAATATCTGACAAAAATTATTAATACGATTATTTAATTAACACTATAGAGTTTAAACAATCTCATAAACAATATTCAGCAACAAAAGAGATTTGTAAAAAGTGTTACACGTACCAATTACAACCAGTGTCCCTACCATTACCGTTTAATTGATTATATTTAATTTGAACGTTCCGAATTGTCGAGAGAAAATAGCTAAGTTCCGATTTATTGCGGATTTATTGCTGATATCTTTCTCACATCTTGCGGCGCTCGCAAGATATGAGCAAGATTTCAGCAATAAATCCGCAATAAATCCGGAATTTCGTGGAGCGATCCCGAATTGTCGACACGCAGAATACAGTCTAAGATTCCACAGGCTTCCACCAAGGGAATGTATGCGAACGTAGACAATATTTGACAAAAAAAATTAATACGATTATTAAATTAACATTATCGAATTTAAACAAACAATTAAATATTATTCAGCAAAAAAAAATTGTAAAATGTGTTACACGTGCCAATTACAGCCAGTGTCCCTACCATTCACATTTAATTTATTATGCGTAATGAAAAAGTTCCGTATTGTCGAGAGAAAATTTCTAAGTCCGGATATGTTGCGGATTTATTGCCGAAATCTTGTCGTTTAGTTGCGAAACCTAGCAACTAAACGGCAAGATTTCGGCAATAAATCCGCAACATATCCGGACTTAGAAATTTTCTCTCAACAATACGGAACTTTTTCATTACGCATAATAAATTAAATGTGAATGGTAAGGACACTGTCAGTAATTGGCACGTGTAACTCTTATTTGCAAATCTCTTTTCTTGCTATACCTATATAGTTTATGAGTTTGTTTATTGAGTGTTATATAGTGTTAATGAGTGTTATATAGTGTTATTGAGTGTATATATAGTGTTAATTGAATAATTGTATTAATTATTTATATCAGATATGTCAACAAATAGAATACAATCTTACACTGTACTTGCAATTGTAAGCCGCGAGCCTGGAAAGCTAACACGGGGCCTGGGGTTTTTCCCTACGCCTGGTGACCGTGTGGTCGGTTTGGCGAGCCACCCTTGACTCGCCGAATACGCGGCTGAAGACGACGCGACCGTTTTATGATAGGATAGATAGAAGCGAGGACTATAAGGTTTAAGCAAACTGTTAAACTGCATACAACAATAAAATATATTTGTAAAGAACTCTGATCTGTGAAATGTAAATCCACAAACACTAAAAACTAGAAAATAAAAAAAAATATAAACAAAATTTATGTTAAACGATTGTATTAAAAATGCGTTTCAAACTAAAAAAACATTATTTTTTTGTACAACGCAGGATATTTCATAACAGAATATGAATCAACTTAATACAACATCAAGTGTCGAAATGAATTTGTTGTGAAATATCCGCTCCACAATTAGGGAGATGTAATGGGGTTTGTCAAAACAAATCTTCGTTTTTGAATAATTTGGGTTTAATGTGTTGCACGGTAGAAATATAAGTTTGAATACGGATGCAATTTTCCTAATCAAGGATTATAGCTGCAGCGGTAAAGTGTTCGTCTACGATGCTACAGGTCGCGGGTTCGAATCTCCCTGGGGTAAAGTATTTTCTATTTATAAAAGACACACTGACGTTATGCTACTACGATTCCTGCACACATATCATGTCATCGGGTCCCCCTCACTGACACATCCGGAATATATGTATATAAAATACCGTTATTTTTTTTTTGGCCCTACTGCCCGAAACCTTGCGGGACCATTGCTGTAAAATCTCAGAAATGTTGCGCGACCATTGCTGTAAAATCTCAGAAATGTTGCCTGCCCATTACTGTAAAATCTCAGAAATGTTGCGTTACCATTGCTGTAAAATCTCAGAAATGTTGCGTTACCATTGCTGTAAAATCTCAGAAATGTTGCGCTACCATTGCTGTGAAATCTCAGAAATGTTGCGCTATCACTCCTGTAAAATCTCAGAAATGTTGCAGAAATATATCCTGTAATGTTGCACAGGGCGGACATAGCAATTTACTTGTAACTTTACAGCAACATTCCGTGCAATGTTCCAAGTATTAAACCGCAACACAACTGAGACATTTCTGCAACAAATGTGCTGTAGGGGTAAACTTAAATTTATCTCTACAGAAAGTCGGGTAGCTGATGTACTGACGAAGCCATTACCGGCACCTAAATTTATGGAGTTCAGAACAAGGATAGGTCTGGAGTAATGATTCCATGATCTACATTGATGCATATATATATATAAATAAATAATAATTGTAAATAATAAGAAGTTAATATGGTCTGATTAGGTTTTTCTGGGTTTCCCTAATCCTGTGCAACAAATGTTGGACCATGTGTATTTTCCCAGGGGACGGAAAGGAAAGAAATGTTCTTTTGTATTAAATATCGTTTTATGATTGATTCATTTTTGAGGGGGCGTGTTGGATTATTATTATTATTATAAAAAATTATTATATCATTCAGGGAAATCTGAATGTAGTAAATGATAAACATATGTCTGTAGAACGTCTTTTCTTATTAGACGGGGCAACGGAAAAACACAATCCGTTGTCAATGAAGAGCTCACTTCTGTTTAGTATATCGTGATAAAAGGACATTCTTTCCTGGTCATAATAAAACTACATATTAAATATAAAAAGTATTATTTATTTAAATAACCCATTTCCAATACTTTGCGTTCAACATTCTTTTCTATGTTCATTAGTTTTTGAACTAAATAAGTATTGTACGTCACTGGCCTGTTCTGGCAACCCCCCATTCAATGGGATTATTTTTGTTGCCGTTTACAGTTGAAACTTTCTTTCCACCACTAGGGGAAGGTGGGGTAAAACGGAACGCTTAACTTTGGAGGGTGATAACTTAAAATCGGGAGGAGAAAAAGACACGAGACCTCGACAGGAGTCTTCAGTGGACCTTAGACTATAAGAAAATCAAGGTCATTGTTAAGAAAAATCTTTGGGAACGACGGAAAATTAAATTTGCCGGAGTTATTGAAATCTTCGCCTCGCTCAAATGGTGGGGTAAAACGGAACACCCACTCGAAGACCGTGTAAACGTACAAAATCTTTATTTCTATGATTTAAAATGTATTAATTTATGTTAAAATCTATAAGTATATGTTTTAGGTATAACTATTGTAAATAAAATATAACAAAAATATATATTATACATATAAGAGAAAATATTTTATTAGATAACATGAAAATTACGGAAAATAATCAAATATAAATATAATATCGTAAAAGATGAATAGATTAATACAGTTTGTTTATTATTGTATGAACAATAAGCGGGCCGGAATCACCCGCTGGTTGGAATTACCCCGCATTCCCCTACACGTGGATTTTTACATGAATATCAATATTTGCATGGAGAACACATCTGCGTTAAATGATTATGTTATTTATTACAATTTAAACTAACAGTTTGATCGAATGAAAGATGTATCTCATACATCATAATTTTCTATACAAAATCCATTTTCTTGGAAACAAGGATAGTAATTAAAAGTTTAATCTACAATCTAATAATTAAAAGAGATAATAAACACATACTAAGGGACGTTTCCATTCTTCCCCATGTATAATAGGCGTTCCGTTTTACCCCGCGAAAAGTGTTCCATTTTGCCCCATGTGCAGTCATTTAGTAAACATTTAATATTTACACTTCAGCATGAGGTAAAGAATTTTTTATATATATCAAAATGTAGCGTAAGTACTATAGAATCCAACGATTTACTTGCCGTTATTAATTTTCGAAATCCAAGTACCGAAAAGTGGTCGAAAGTCCAACGCAATATTGAAACGTCGATACCGAAAATTTTTCAAACTCTCTTAATGAAAAAATAACTTGTGCAGAGGTCTATGGTCTATCACAAAATGCTATGAGGACCCTTTGGTTCCATGTCACGCGATACTAACTCATTCGCAGCTCTTATCTAACAGAAACATTGGTGTTCCGTTTTACCCACCCGTTCCGTTTTACCCCACTTTCCCCTACTGTACTACTTTGAACGAAATTATGCATCATGGTTGCATCGAAGGAAACATTTAATAGAGGTCTAACTAAAAGTGCCAGAATGTGACCTTCTACAAATGTTTCGTCTCTATTCCCACAGTAGAAGAAGCCACAACGACAGACCGTTCGATCAAAGTGTTGAAGCATTCTTTCAAAGCGAACTTGTGCGTAATTTGAACGAAACGGAATTGTCAACCGTAGCTCCATCGTTGCAGTTAAGGATCGGTTCTAGCAGGACATTCTGAACAGGTTTCGCGCGTCCTACAGCCTAATTTCCATACGAAACCATATGTAAATGGCCGTTCATTCACAGAACGCGTGAGACACGATTCGGTTCTTTTGCAAAAAAGGCCCGGGATTCCGTGATTTTCCAAAGAACAGAAGCGTCAGAGATAAAGCGTACAGGCCCCGGCTCTGAAAAGACGCGCATTCAATCGCCGCGCCTCTATGCTGTAATCACGGATGAAAGGAACTCGAATTTCGCGATTCCTTTTTCTTCCAGCAGCAGCAGAAGTAACGTCGAAATCGCTTCCGAGCCGTTTGTCCGTTTAATGGGCATCTAACCGAGCCGGCTCTAGCTTTAATCTCAATTCGTTGGATAATTTGCCAATTTAACGCCGCCGTCGGCGCCAATTGTTTTCTCAAAATGTCGAACGGTCAAGAGCATGGACGGGGCTGATCCAGGGGACATTCCTTTTAGCACGACGTTATTCAACGAAACCTGTTTAACTATGCCACAGTTGAATTAATATTGAAAATGGAGAGATAGAATTTTTATTAATATGTATGTATTATATTAATATGGATTTTAAACGAGACGGAATTAGAAAAGAAGAAGAGTAGCTTGTGTATGCTGTTGCAACGGAGAAAATCAATTATAAGTCGGTTTGAACTGCTAAATGAAGATTGCGTGCTTATAAGCTACGTTTATAATATTGAGCTCGTTTTTCGACGTGAATCACAGAGACACCGTCTACAAAATTTCAGATTATCTACAATTTTACTTAAATTCTCATCTATCTATAGGTACTTATATAATCGTTGTGTCACTGATTCATCACCGTTCAGCCCAAACTGCTAACCCTAGAAACATGAAATTCGGAGAGTATATTCATTTTGTGACGTAGGTGCCCGGTAAGAAGGGATTTTTTGAAATTCCAACCTGAAGGGGGTAAAAAGGGGTGAAATATGTTTTCGCGGACTCATTATTATTTCTTAGGCCCGATTGGATATCAACTTGGTTTTTACTAACAAAGGTTACCCACATAAATGTCTAAAAACCTATTTCAGGATTTTGCCCTAATCAACCCTTAAGGTGGTGAAAAGGGGTGAAATGCTTTTTCATGAATTCCTCAAAATCTCTTAGGCTCGATTAGATATCAACTTGGTTTTTACTTCGAAAGGTTACTCACACAATTGTCTAAAAACCAATTTAAGGATTTTGCCCTAATCAACCCCTAAGGGGGTAGTGAAATGTGTTTTCATGGAGTCCTTAATACATATCTCTTAGGCCTGAAGCAAAGCGCGGGGATATTTTGTTAGCTATTAATATTTTTGGTGAAACAAATTATTTATCTCCTGTGTCTACTTAAAAAAATACCAAGTAGAATTCACAGAAAAAACATATATAGATATTAGGGATGTAATACAGCTTAAAATAAATGCATACTGCGCTTAGTATAGCTAGCATGCAATTTCCTTTTATTATAAACAAATACTTTGCATTTTGTAGATTCTTTTTGACAACCACATTTTATCATGCTATCGGAGTTCCTTAGAGTTGAAAAATGATTCGGTCCTTTTACAGTAAAATTTTAAAATCCTGCCCCTTGATGCACTGCAACTAATTACTACAACTTAATTATAATTTCGCCTGTACGTACGAGTGCATATATATAGGGAATTTTAAGCAACACCCACCATATGTTTAATCCTCTATTTTATACGCTGCGCGATACATGCCAACTGTTACTCCCCTTTATTTCTTCGATTAATTTCTCTCATTCCTTGCAAACGCGCACCGATCCCAATTAGCGGCCTATCATCCTCTAAAGGGTGACATCCCGCCAAACTGGTTACCAGTTGTCGGATGCCCTGTTTCTTTCTCGAGACGATAGGACGCTGCTTCTCCGTAACCCCCGGACCACCGAAACCATATCCCTTGTATTTATCGGTCTGTCCATGCCTGACGCGTTATCCCTGACCCTCGGCTACTTCCCCGGCCGCCGAGTAAATTCGCCGGGTTTCGCGAACGGGGAGATCACGGCGTGTACGCGCACTTAGGTGCGCCTTGACCGTTTATTTTGAATTTGTCGCGGGTTCGATGACCGACGGCGACGAACGACAGCCACGAAGAAAGGCCGTGCCCGCATAAGCATTCCTACATATACGTGTATCACAACGCATAAATGCATGACGCGCATCCGCAATTTTTTACCTGTCGAACCCTCGTATTTCGACATTTCTTCCTATCCCGCCAGCTTTCGGTCGCGCGCAGTTTCCCATAAACGGCTTTTCACAGGAGACACTTTTGTGCCTGGCGACTGGTATTTCAGATGTATCCTCACATTTTTTAAATCTTTCTCTAAATCAGCACCGTGCTTCACAAGTGGTATTATTACATTATAAGAAGTAAACTTGTCTAATCAAACTTGTTCAATACAAAGAAGGTTTTTATTAAAAAATAACTCGAATCAGCCATAATTCTTGGTTTTATTCTCCTTATTGTGGCCTTTTTTCAAACTTTTGGAGGCAAGGGCAAATTTGGACGTGTCCCTTACTTTTGGAGTCCACAGAAACACAGTTCGTGGACGTTCGTCGCGAGTCACGATTTTTGAGGGAGGAGACAATTGAGATGGAAGCAGCAGCCTTGCGCCCCGTCGAATTTATTCCCAGTGATCGACAGGGTTAGTGGAGGAAAAGGAGAGGGAGAAGATGCAAAAGGGAAGAGGCAGCTCGGGGGACAGGATTCAAAGCAAAGGCACCGCTGCCCGTTCAGTAGGTACACCTGCGTCGGAGACGGAGCGGTGTTGATAATCCGCCTTATCCTAAAACAGGATCGACCGTGAGATTCCGTGGGCGTGTCGGGACATCTTAGACCTGGTCCACGACCGCGTCTTCTTTACGTATAACCGCACTCAGCCTCCCACCCTTCGATTCTTTCAAAGCCCCACCTTTTCTCCCTTAGCCTCTGGTCACCCTCTCTAAGAAGTTATAAGTTTCGTCTCCCACATCCTATCTCAAAAAGGGAAATTGATTGCTGCACGTATTGTGCCTCGCAGAGTTACTACCCGAGACCCACTCAAGTGGCGTGTAAACTGTAAAGCATTATTCTTGAGAGTGCAAGCCACCAAATGTGATCTTCAACACTCATTGTTGTACAGTAGGAGACACTTAATGGTATTATCAACTTTGCCCCTATTTGTCTTATGACATCACTGCATCTTGTTTTACTCATTTTAGGTACCTTCAATGTTTTATTTCACTTCATTGTCCACAGATTTTTGTATCTTAACCCTTAACCCCTCAGTGTGGTATGACGAGCAGGACTCGTCATGAGAAAAAGGTCCTCAACGACGGTATGACGAGCACTGCTCGTCATGGGACGTGAAGCGGAGGCGTCAGCATTAGGCCTTGGGACCACGGTCTATTGGACACTCGAATTAGAGGCGTGTTGTGCACTTCCCAAATACTTTCTGTAGGCCTTGGGGAGGAGATATGTACAGAGTGATCTTAGAGCCACTGGACTCAAAGAGGTGCTGTCTGGCATCCCGTGGCGAAGGCAACCCACCGCAGTGCCTCACCGAATTTTATGGCTTTCGACCCTCGAAGTGGTTGGAATACATTAAGAAATGAAAAATGTCCCGGATTTCCGCAGGTATCATCAGATCTTTGCGAAAACGGCGCCAATCGATTCCTTATATTTCGCCGATGAAATTAACACCACGAACGACGTGATTCGGAGCATAATGAAGGAAATTCCGTTTAACATTCATTTGTATAATTTCTTTGTAGCTTCGTTAAAAATAGTGCGATTAACATGAAATTTAGTACAATCTTCATCGGAAAAACATAAGGAATCCATCGGTGTCACTTCCATATCGATACGATAAAGAATAAAGAATTATTTTATTTCTGAAACAGGTAGGAATCCTCGGCCGACCGCGGCGATTCCAGGTCGACACCCCGCAGTCGAGGGTGAAATATTCATTACAGCGTATTAAGAAATTCTTTATTCTTCAGCGTATCGATATGAAAATAACACTAATGGATTCCTTATGTTTTTCTGATGAAAATCGTACCAAATGTCATGTAAATCGGACTACTTTTACATAAGAATAGACAGATACGAGGTATGTATTTTGTGCCCGCCCAAGTATTTACTTTTCCAGCAGAGTCGACCAATAGCACTCAAGTTTGACAATACTTCTTCAGATCCGCTATGTAGTAACACCTTAACAGCAGGGGTCAAGATTTTAACTAATGACATTCATCCCGCAGTTAGGAACTGTTCTGGACAGAAAATCTTCCAGCTTGAGGGGTTAACTGGTATCCCAGGTCAGTCATGACCCCAAGCACGCATGGTTCGCTGCAAAATTTTTGCTTGTCTAAGTTTTTAAACTGAATTCCTAATTAATTTTATAATAATAGTTTAACTTTCTACGTTTCTATTATTGCAAAGATTACCTAAGAACAAAATATTCAGAGGTTGATCTAATGTCGACTTTACAAATTTCTGTCTCCTTTTTTATTTGGGGTCTGCCACGACCCGAAGATACCAGTTACGTTTGAAAAAAACTGTATACCAGTTAAGGGTTAAGTCCAACCTGAGGGAAGTGTAATTCTTTGTAGCAAAACTGAAGGGTGTTCCCACTTTTCCAATATTCAACGTCGTTTGATTAGCCTGTGAGAGCTGTATGCCCCATGCCTTACAGGAATAGAGTGACTAACCTGATATTTTTAAGGGTACACACCACGAAATGTGTTCTCCGTCACCTGTTAGGTAGCTGCACTTATTAGGCCACATTCCTACGCAACTGAGTTCCTTACAGTACTGATATTCAAAAAATATGCTGAGCACGTCCCTGACCTCTTGACTGGTCCGCAACTTAAGGGGGTATACCCGTTTGAACCCTCGGAAAATGTATACATTTTGTGGATTTTTTTACAAGTCAACGGTTTGATGCAGATTTCCCGTTTTTTAACTATGTTTACATAGTATTATGAACTACTTATAAAAAAAGTTTCAGTTAAAAAACTATTGTTTTTCGGAAGTTACGGATACATGTCCGAAAGTCTCTCGATTTTAGACGGCTAAACGGTGGCCCTAAAAACTCGTGCTACGTTCAACCAATTTACTTCAAATTTTGCATGCACAATCATAATAAGATTCCACATCGCGCAACGAAGGCGATTTTGAAAATTTTGAAAAATAAAGAAATGGTGAGAGATCAAAGGTAAAGTTAAATTTTTCTAAGAGAAAAATCCACTTTTTTCCTTTATAAATAATAAACGGGGAATCGAAATAAAAAAAGCCTTCGTTGGGCGATGCGGAATCTTATTATGATTCTGCATGCAAAATTGGAAGTGAATTGGTTGAACGTAGCGCGAGTTTTTAGGGCCATAGTAATGAAAAATATAGTTTCGAGAAAAACGCGTTTGAAGTTTTGACTCTGATGCTTTGCTGATAAACTGTATTTTTCGTATCTCACACTTAATCAGCGATTCCAGGGGCATAAAGTAAGCCTTCAGCAGACGAAACAGCTTCTTCAGCAGCTATTCTTGACAATCGTTTAGCAGTTCTGGCTTCTTTAGTGGCTTCATGCGCTCGAATCGTACTCAAAGTAATGCGGCGATGATCCTCCGCCCAACACCCTTCGTAGGCTCCAGGGCCGATTTTAATGTTCATACTGTCCAATATATGTAAAAGACTTTTATGTCCATCATTAAAGATTGCAGCGCCGATAAAGGCCGCTATTTCAATTATTGTTGCACCACTGAAGATGGTTTTAGGAGCAATTTTCCAGAAGAGCGCGTTCAAGCTTTCATTACTATTCTGAGTAAAGCCGCCGAGACATCGTTCCAATAAATTATCACTGCTCAGTTCTTCATAAATAGGACGTATTGCTTCGGCAACTTCGCTCGTTAAAGCAGGCTTATGCCTGTATTCGTGCAATTTGTTTTCAGCTTTCGCCTTTTGCCATGAACACCAGGAACCGTTTCCTGCAGGACAATTTTGATGTTGCGGCTTATTGTCCGTAGAAATTTTGTGGTAGAAAGTTGCCCAAATTCCTCTTTTCATGTGTGTAATGGAATGACAGCTATTCCTAATTGCCTTCCCATAATAAACTGTGAGTTCGTCTATTAACCTTGCTGTTAATTTTCCGTGTCCTTTTCCGCCAAGCCCTTTGGTTTTCTTTTTCAAATTGCGCAGCCTTGTTCCCATACGCTTCTGCACATGTCCAACGCATTCTTTCTTTTTTACAGGTTCACCATATGGGGAAGATGCTAATAGTCCTGCAAATGTTTTGCTATCCCCATCTCCGATGTAATTTAAATATTTTGTTTCGTGTAGTCCTTCGGATCTGTGAAACATCTCACTAATTCCGTCCATTTCCATTTTGCTCGCACTTCCTTCGTGATTTACAGAGCAGTTATGGGTTTCTTTCCACTCTTCATATTCCGCAGTATTAATCTTCTCTGTCATGGTTTCGCAGCCTTTGCAAAAACTTGATTTAATTACGACATCCAGAACTTTTCCTGAAAAATGTCCAATCAAAGCTGTAATGCCGTATAACGAGGAGAAACCTCTTTTTTGCCAGGTTCCATCCCCAGAAACAGTTAGGCCTGCAGGTTCTTCAACTTGGTTATATTTCGCAGTAAGACATTTTTCTTCCGTCGCCGCACAGAGGATTGAATTTCTACACACAGCTTCCGCGGCGCAATGAATGTTCTTTACTATGGCGTCGTATGTTGATTGAATGACAGGTTTAGGGAGATCCATTAGTCCACAAAACTTTCTAATCCCTGATGCTCCAATTCCTAAGATCCGCATTACAAAAACTAATCTTTTATTTATTTCGTACGCCTGATTATCGGTAATCGGACAGGAATTTATAAATTTAGAAGGACACGAACTACACTTTATTTCCACTTTGAAACCAAGTCCACGGATATTTGATTCTGAAAATTCTACATTGCTGTCACAATGTTTGCACTTCACGTAATCACTAATTGCAGAAAACACAGGAATAAAATTCAACATTCTGTACCCAAATGAAGATTCCACGGTCACGTCTTGATATTCATCCATTTTTAATTTCTTAGCTGACGCACTTGTGTTCGTTTCCCCTTTCTCACAATCAGGATAACGTGATGGGTGCCTTTTTATAGGCTTACTGGCCCGTCGATGAGATTTTCGGCTACCTTTTCTGTTACAGTTTGGAGCCGAATTCATGACTTCGTGTAGGTATATTTTTCGATTTGGAAACACTGAGAACCGATGCACACTGTTGCTTGCTATGCAAAGCATTGACTGATATGCTCATATTTTTGAGGTCTAAAGGTTCATGGCTAATACTCTTTTATACCCACTGATTGTATAAATTTATTACTAACTCCACCCCTTCCCCTTGGGGGATTCCCGGACCATTTAGACCCAAAAATCACCCTGCACGGCATCCGCTGAAGGTGTGCTATAAATGTAGAAAAACGGGCTGGTTTCTTAATCAGGGGTAATTAATAGTAGGTGTAAGTATCCGCGACGCGAACGACCGAACCGCTGCGATCGGTCGAGCCGACGTGCCGCCCCATGCTACCTGGGTTGTTTCATTCAAATGCCTATAACTTCGTCAATTTTTCGAATTTTTACATCGGACTTGTTTTATAATATTTCTAAAACATCAATCTATGAAAATATGTAAACAAAAAATAATCTGATTTTTGACACTTTCAAACGGTTATACCCCCTTAAGGACACTTAAGAAAGCTACCAACTTCACCCCCGCGTTCCACTTGCTACATCACTACATCCCTGCAAGGCACAATACACACGCTGCGCCCTTTTCAGACACCCCCGACTTCATTACCCATAAATTTCTGTATCCTGAGTTGATCCCGCAGGAAGTATACTCCTCGCGAGTACACTCCACTTATCGATTGCCCGACCCCCATCAGCTCCGCTCGCGAGAGCTGTACGTACATACGTAATCTCCATCTTCTTCCTGCGTATTTTTCGCGCTCATCTCCTTCGAATTGTGAGGTCGTCTTCCCCCTTTTCTCTCCTTGCTTCTTTCTTCTTTTTCTCGTCTCACTCCCGACATCCGGAGAATCGACGAGCTCGAGGTTAAGGTGGGACGATAAGCCGGTGAAAAATGGAAAACCTGTTCCTCTTCCTGTCTTGGGATGAGACGGTGGTCATTACATGCTCGAGCGCACACGGAGGTCTCGAATATAGGTACCTGCCACTGGCCGTGAGTATCGCGAGAGGCTGTTGGAGGGATACGAGAAAAAGCTCGAGTCGACCGGAAGCTGGCATCCCGATAGGCCGCCGCGCGCAGGGGAACGATGGGCGCGCGCGTGCACTTCTTTTTTAAAGCGAAGCAGCAAAAAATCCTGCATGATATTGCAAAGACTTTCTTCCCCGAGTGAAGAAGCAACTCCGCTTTGGCCGTTTTACGTTAACTTCTTCATCTTCAGCATCCTATCCTGGAACCCTATTAGGTCATCCCATAAATCCGATCCGCCGATATGCGGTACAATCTTTCGAATACAGTATACACCTTTCAGTTATACGAAGCGAAGTAATCACCCTCTCGGTCCACAATTTTCTTTTGTTTTTCATTTTTTTTTACAGCCATTTTGCCGTCACTGGAAAGATTCTCAGATTTTTATTAAAATCTTCTGGATCAGTGGTCCTTGGGACGTCGACGTTTTCAAATTTTTTACGCATTAGAAAAATGTTGCAAGATACAAAGTAAGTGGTAATCAGAGGGTGTAATTCACTTTTCGTGTACAGTTACCAAAGGATTTAGCAGTAACTCATTTCAATTGCCAATTTTGTCTTCGTTTATTAGAGCAGCAGCACGTTCACAAAGTTTTTGAGGCTCTGCATCAAAATTTTATTTTCGAAAACTTTCATACCTTGTTGTATAACTATTTTGCAGTGGCGTAGTTAGGATTTAATCTTGCGGGGAGCCGAGTTGAACGGATAAAAATATTTTTAACCAAAAATTCAATAAAATTCATTGCGAGATTAAAAAAATTTATTTAAAGAATAAAATCCACGTTTCTTTCCAATTTATAAAGCCCCTTTTTGGGGGGGGGGGGGTGACGGGACCCCTTGACCCTCCTCTAGGTGCGCCACTGTCTTTTCGAAACTTATGCAACCTGAGATGCCGAATTAAGGGGGGAGACCACTGTCTCAAATCTGATTTTTTTTGTTATATATATTTTCTGAAAGACGTGTGTTTCAAGAATGTTCTCAAAATTTTATGAAGAAATTCGCAAAATTGACGGAGATATGGTGTTTTTCGTGAAGCAGTGTCAAACGCGCAACTGAGCTACGCGGAACATTGAACACGTTTTCCACAGAATGACATTTTTCAACCGCGTTGACAGTCTACAGAGAAAAGTATACGTCCAATTGGCATGATCAAGGACATTTATTGTACGGCAAATCCGTCGCTATTACGTGACGATCAGACATTTCCAATTTTCGACCTGCTTCTATTTTTTTAACAACATTTCCCCAATTTTGTACCCCGAAAACATGACTTTTTTTCAGTGGTCCGCTATTTTGTTATTTTTTACAATTTTGACATTTTTCGATCGTCACGTAATAGAGGCAGGCTTCTAGTTTCTAAATATTATTGTTTTTTTTAAGTTCGATGAACCATATGGCCTGGGGACTGTCAACGCGACTAGCATGTTTTTGCCGGAGCGCAAATTTTGACGAAGAGTATACAGGAAACGGATTTATGAATTTGATTGAAAAAATTTTTTTCATACCCTTCGATATGTACACTATTAACTATACTAAGCAATAAATTGATTTACTTGCGTTGTTTGGTTAAAATAAATTCCTGAAAACACCCTTACATTTCGGACCGAGACAGTGGTCTCCCCCCTTAAGTCGCATTTTTCTCATGATGCCACACTACACAAAGACACTGCGCTTATTTTTCTAAAACCTTGTGCTTTCTAGTGTATTCGTTAACCCCTGCTAGGCGGATACCCGGTTAAGTTTGAACCATTCTAAATATTAACTCTGTGTGTTGCTTATTATTAGTAGTACATACTTATTGACGGGAATAAGGGTTTTAAAACAGACAATGAATGTACAGTCAAGCTATTCGCGGTTTAAGGGTTAAACTACCCTCTATATTCATCGAACTTGTGACATACAATATCTAAATTGATATAACGTAGTAGTAGTGTAGTACTGATCCATATATTTTTGTGTTCATTACTCTATTGACAAGAATAAACTTCCATCGAATACCTAGATTGAACAAATTAAACCGAAAAGAAACCACATATGTGTATTACCCAATGCTACTAATGTTTCCACTATGGGAAAGTAGAAAAAGCCAGACTTGTTTATTTGAGTCTGTTGATCATAGCTACCTGGTAATTTTCCTGCGATGGAGTTCAATTAATTTCAGTTTCTTCATCGAGATAAAAACAGAGTGAACATCGTTTTTCCTCCTTGTAATTGATTTATCGTGTATGTTGGTAAGGCGTTAATTGATAATCACAAGTGATTAATCATTATGGGTGGCTGCGTTAAATGTTTAACCTCACGTCTGGGTTTACTGCGTCGGTCTATGTTGCCAAGGTAAATTCATAAAATTGATGGATTGATGGTAAAAAGTAAATAATTCAATAAACAACGTTATACAACGTCAATATGATTTGTTACAGTTACCTTTATTATGGCGCGAATGTACAATGAGATTTTACATGAGACTTTTATATCACCAGACAAAAATCTCAGTGACAACTAAATATAGATAATGGAAATAGTCGCGAGATCAGATTTTTGAAAATATATCATGGAACTTGTCTCGTCAGGGTCAAATTTCATGAAACTAATAACAAAATAATTAAAAAATAATAAAATAATTGGCTCGTGATGGGATTAAAGTCTCATGCGAGACACGATACTTTTGTCTCATCCTGGATTTGCAACCTTTAGAGCGGTTTCTCCGTCAGTATCAAATATTTATAGTCATACCTACATATATGTAGGCTGTGGAATAAGGGGATTTCACCTGTCTGTGTATTTCAAAAATTATAAGCAGCAAATATTCTCCTATTGCACTATCTTTTCCAACAAATGATTATGAATCTTTATTCACGTAGTTGCAAAGATTCGTTTAAGCTTTTAATCTCCATTCGTTTCCTGCAATGATTGATCAAATCTTTGTCCAGAATTGATTATGTTAGATAACCAGTCTTTTCTTGGCCCTGCGTCTCCGAAGGGCATGACTGATAACTACTAACTGCTAATTCTAAAACACATTAATCATCGTGCATGCTTTCCATTTCAAATTGCCAAATTCTTAAGTACGGGTCTGACTTAATATCCCAGGAAATAACTAAGGGCTAAGGTCATCGCCTCCGTGCTAAACACTTCCGCATATACAGGGTGACTCTGAATGATCTATTGGGTGGTCTATTTAAAAGTCATACCTTTACTCGAGAAACGAACATGTATTTAGAAGTTATTTAAGCTACTTCAGTTAACATTATTTAATACTTATGTATTTGTATAATGAACACTGGTCCTAAAATTACTTTCTGGTTTACATACTGTCACTTTTGGCTTGAAGTATATTACTCGACAGTAAATGTTGAAAATGTCCTTCATTACTAGCCACACGCGCGTGGGCCGTTATCAGTGATTGGCAGACGTATTTGAACACTCTTTAACTAATTTCTTACAATATCGCAGACATTTCGTGCGCGTTGTCGGGAATCTTAAGCATTCTGCACTGGTGCACGTTACGCGAGGGAACGTTCATTCTATTTCCTGTGTCAACTTTGAAGTACCACGTACAAGTCGTGTTGGAAGTTACGGATATTGTTCCGAAAGGCACCAGTGGCCGATTGCCACGAAATTTGAGTGGACCCCAAATATAATATCTCAGCTTCGGCAATTCATAAGTTCGGAAAATAAATATACCAATGCCGCTGGAACCTACATTAGAAGTGGTGTAAAGTTCACAGCAATGATTGAGAATAATTTATATTTTTACTCTTAAAAAAAAAACTGATTGGTGACTACTAAGTAAGTGGTAGGGTCTCCCGCTAGGTTATCCCTATCCCTAGTAAATTAGAGGTGGAGAATTATCGATATTATCGAATGTGATGAAAATTTAATAAAATATATATGCTTTAAAATATTATGTTTGATTTTTGTATTTCATTTTATTTTATATATATTTCATATATATTTTATTCAATTTTCATCACATTCAATAATATCGATAGTCAACACTTTCGATAGTTCTCCACCTCTACAGTACATTAGTACATAAAAGTGAAAAGTTGTCCTTGTTTGCTCTTCTTTCACGCCTAAACGGTTAAACGAATTTCAATGAAATTTTGAATATACATTACATACGTCCTAGATTAGATAATAGGCTATTTTTCGGGTAACGGGTTAGCTAGTATAAAATATAACCCAAACTCACTAAGAGTCGCCATTCTTTCCCGTCACACTACACGTCACTTTTGAGCTATTACGTTATCGGCTACTCGTCAGTCGACGACGACAACTACTACAGCGAAGACGGTTGTATGGATTAGTAATATCTGTACTGGCAGACTTCAAGTAATACATATGTACTGAAAGTTTTTCAATAATATCTTGGAAACTAATAAAATTTTATATTTAGAGCCCATGCCCTTCTCTCCCCACCACCGTCCTCAAAATTCATGTCGCTCGACCAGTGGTGACTTTCGGAACTACAGCCGAAGTTCCGATGGCTGTATCTCAGAAATAAATAGTTTAATTGAGTTGTTGGAACTGTTTTGTCTGAGCTGTAAAATACGTCTGCAGGATTTTTGCTTCGCCCTGTATAATATTGAAAATTGCGGGCCCACTATCAGAGTACTTGCAAGAAAAGTAGGCATACAGAAAAACATAGAGTAATGAAAAGCTCGATTCAGTAGACTCAATCCAAGCTCCCAAGGGCAGTGCACAGAGTTTGTCACTTATTTCGTTCAAATTTTATATGTAACTAAGGACGCATTCCACTTACGCCCAAATCGCCCGTGGTTTTCTTTTCAAAATGTATGAAAATCTCCTGAAATATGGAAGAGATATTTGTGAAAAGGCCATTATCGGAAAATGCAGGTTTTTAAATATAAATTACGACTCGAAAACAGGAACATGTAATTTATGATATCCATTTTATTACAAAAACAGAAAATTCTTATATATAAGATGTGGGCGCGGGCGATTTAGGCGTAAGTGGAATTAGCCTTAATACGCACCGTGTGTAATAATGTGTCAGACGCGTAAGATCCATCGGTTGCTTATTTGAACCCATTTTGTAGCGTCAATTTAAATAAAAATTGAAAAATTCACTTCTTTACTATAGACTTAATAAAGACTAGTTTTTAAAAATAAAATAAAATCTTGCAGACGCCCATGTGTACGATATGCACTACCAATATCCAAAATTTCAGCCAAAGCGATGACCCGAATCTCATGCACTTCCATTGCCCGATCACCGCAGTTCAGTACTTCTCGGTACCCAGATATGTAGTTCGCGTTACGTCAGCTCGCTTTACCTTCATAACTTCAACCGCAGTCCACGCCTGCTTTTAAGAACTAACTCTACAGCGTAGCACACTTCAAAATGTAGTCGATCCAAACGTTGTTTTGCTGGGAACCCAAACAATCTAAAAATGTCACACGAAAACAAAGTCGTATGGCGACGGGGTTAGAGGTCGCTATTGACGTCGACAGATTCTCGCAGCTTCGCTCGATTCACGATTCGTAATTGAGAGGACGCAGATTCGTGGTGGAGGAGAGGTTAAGATTAGGATCAGGATTCGTGGCACAACGGAAGGAAAGAAAATAACGAGGAAAGAGGAAAGGAGGCATGGTGGGGATGTTTACCAGAATATTTACGAGGAGTTGACTCCCTGGATGCTTCTCCACCCTCTCCCCACAATCCCGTCCCGTCCGAAAGAGATCCTCCTCGGCGCACGTGTCTGTACGCACTGGTGGGCGTGCGTGTGCGTGCTCGTTTCGTGCGTGTGTTCCGCGTGCTTACGACGAGACGTGGCAACGCAGGTTGGAATGCAGTTTAGGAACGCGAGAGTCGCCCACGAGGCCAGCTCCCCTTCCCCTTCTGAAGGCCTCCTTACAGGAAGAAACCGAGGCCGAGGGGAAGCTCGCGGATACCAGGAAGGAACTCGTTGGAATTCCCTTGACTCGCCTTCTTTATTTTCGTCTACGACTATGCACCTTCTTCCCCTCGCCCGCCCCTTCACCTTTGTCTTCTTCTCCTCCTCCTTATTCCTCTTCTTCCCGTTCGCCTTTCTCCCCCCTCTCCTGTGCCCCTTTCTTGGAAGAAAAATTCGTGATACGCGTACGTAGAGGCGTTCGCGTCGCGACCGTCCGCTCCTGGCGATCGTTCACATATTTTTCGAACGAGCTTCCTTTTCCATTGCCCCCGTCGCCGAGACGTTCCGCGGTGCGACGGAATGAGAAGCGTCCGACCCGCAGCGGAGTTACGCAATAGCGCGGGATACGGATATGCGATAGAGTCGTCTTTCCGCGGGAGTCTGTTTTCCAGGACGTCTCGATCGTTCGCCGCGATGTATTTCCCTCGACGTTCGCCGGGCAGGGAGGAGAGGCGTAGGACGAGTTCAGGGGGACAACCGCGTCTCTTTCTCCGCTCGGGAGACTCGCCTCGTCGTGTCGACGGAGTCAACAGCGAAAATAACGGAGCCTGGTACCGACGATAAGAAAGGAGAAGGAGGAGGTCACGGCTACCTGGAAGGAATGTCGATGGAATGTCTCCCTTTCTTTATTTTCGTTCGTGCGTCGTTTCGATGGAGGATCGACCTGTCTCCTATGGAAACACGCGGCCACTTAAAAAACCGACCAGTTCTCATTCTGAAAAGAAAAGGAGAAGAGGCAATCCACGAACTTATCGCCTTGCCAGCTAGATATTGCAAACAGTGGGACGTGCTCGGTCACTAATATCATGCAGGAAACAATTTCTTCGTTGCATCGTCTAGATGGAAATCACGTTTCAATCCCATCGTTAAGGAAACTTTCAGCGTGATTCGAATGAAAGCGCTGGAAAAATGGTTGTGTCTGCGCTTTATCCAGCGTAGTAATCAGAGACCGTAGGTGAGTTTCGGCGCGAGTCGAGGAGGAAATGTTGCTCGGGCCGCAGTAGAAAGCGCGAGGACGGCGGGTATCGCTGGTCGGATGACGTAATCGGACAAGAGGTCTCTTAATTGGCTCGGCGTCTAGCGCGTTAGGATCAATTGTCGACGTAATGCAAGGCAGAACGGTGCAGAGTAACGCAGCGTGACGAGGCGCGAGGCGAGGCGAGCCAACGCCGACGCAGCTTCCCACACTGGCGTGTCTCGAGCGGCGCCTTCGAGCAGCTTCCGATGTAACAGGTACTTTGGATCAGTGATGAGCAACCCGCGGCCCGCGGGCCACATTTGGCCCACCTGAACATCGTCATGTGGCCCACCTGAACATCGTCATATCTGTTTTTCATGAACGATGTTATATTTATATATTTAATATTGCGGCCCGCGTAGAGAAGTAGGTCTCCACTTGTGGCCCACTTCTGACAAAAGGTTGCTCGCCACTGCTTTGGATCACCCTTGTTTCTGCGCACGCATCTGTACATGCCTGTACAAGCTTCGCGAATTGCTTTGCAATGAGACCTGGCCACCATCCGCGTTCTTCTGTAGAGATAAATCATAGTGACTCAACCTTATTGTTAGACCACTGGACAAACACGCTTAGGTCATTGGTTTGGGTGCTGAACTTTCCACTCTATCGGCCACTGGATATATTTACTATTTCGGTGCTGAAATTGAAACGATGCACATCCACCGTGTGCGGAAATTCATTGAGCGTATTTGTTAACCGTACTGGATGAACGCCTATGGGCGTTCCCCGTACAGACTGAATCTATAAGGATTCAAAATTTCTTAAATTCAGATGGGGGACTCTTCGAGGTCCCTTTCGCGTGTTGAGGCCGTCTCCCGTTTGTTGGGAGCGTCACATCATGTTTTTTTTCTCGTAGGTTCTTGGTATGTTTGACAAAACAGTTATCATTCGCTCTCCGTATCTGTCAACAGTCGTGAGTGCAATCCCTCGCGGTGCATGTTCTGCTATACAGGGCCGGCAAAAATTTGTGATACCACTGGAGAAAAGACGATTGGAGGGAGGTTCCGGTCTAAAGCCCAAAAAAATAGGTGATATTTAGGAATTAATTAAAGGAAAACTACTATATATAATTTAATGGGACTTTTTGCATGTATTAAGGATGTCTTGAATTATAGAAATATATTTTTTGTTTTATAATTAATCATTGCAGACGGCACTGGGGAGTCGTTAAAGTTAAGGCGTCAAGAAATTGATCCAAATCGGTGGGATCTGTATCTCCAAAAGTTGTTATCCGATTGGACTGAAACCTTTTTCATTTTGAAGATTATTCTTCTGGCTAGGGGGGGAACTAGAAACAATTACAAAAATGACATTTTTTTTAGAAAATAACGACACTTCAAGTTTGAAATCACTTTTCCCTGTATTTTTCGTCTTTTCAACGCCTTTGAAAATGATAAATTTTCAATTTTTTTGTCATTTTTTCTAGCCCCCCCCCCCCCCTAGCCAGAAGTATATTCTTCAAAATATAAAAGTTTCAGTCGAATCGGATAATAACTTTTGGAGATACAGGTCCCACCGTTTTGAGAACACTGTTTCGAGAAAAACGCGTTTAAAGCGCCGAGTGGCCGGTTGTGACCCACACATTTGCCGCTACTCAAATGCCTATAACTCCAGGAATTTTATGAATTTCAACAAATCCTTTTAAACACGTTTTTCTAAAAAGTTGAACATTCGAAAAATGATATAAAAAAATCGACATTTAGACCAGAAACCTCCCCTTAAACCAGGGGGCTGCCACTTTCATTTGCGATTTTGTGACAGTGTTTGAACTACCACCTAGGCAGTTCCAATTTTTTCGAACCAAAATTCAATATGGCCGTCCAACATAGTCTGTGAATCCAGTAATAATCTATTAATTGCTGCAACATTTGTTGTATTTTAATCGCAAATCATACTGAGGATGATAAGTCCCGTTTCTTTCGACAGCTTTTACAACATTTTTTTGATGCAGTGCATCAACTGAATTGAGGACGTCTTGCATTTTGTGAAATAAAGCAGTTAGAGCAAAAACGGACTAATCTACATTTTTTTCGAAATTGAATTAGTAGCAATAACGTATTCCAATAGGTTATACTGACCATATAAAATAGGAAAAAAAAACATTTTTTTAATGTAGGTTGGTCCGTTATTGCTCTGACTGCCTCAAATAATAAGCAAATGGAAGTTTCCAGTTCGATACGATACCTTTTAGCATAAACACTAGTGCATGGCCATATTGAATTTTAGTTCGAAAAAATTGGAACTGTCTAGGTGGCAGTCGAAACACTGTCCCAAAATCGCAAATGAGAGTGGCAGCCCCCTGCCTTAAACTAAGTCCACGTATAAGAGTAAGCTCCAGTTACAACAGTAAATATGGTACAACTGCGGATGAAATGAATCTTGCGCAAAAATATGTCGAAGAATACGTTCGAAAAAAACGATTTTGAATGTCAAACCGATTCTAAGTTCAGTACACACCCAGTGCATGGATTTTCGAAATCAATTTAGAGTACACAAAAGGTAGAATTTCCACTGATTTTTGCAGGATGACATATCCAGAGTCAGTTTTTCAGTCTTCCAGTTTGTCATCATCGCCTGATATGTTTGTATTTACACTCGAGCGCTTTAATGTTAGTATTAAAAGGCCTATATAGGTTAAGTCTTACTTTTAAGTATGTGAGGTTAGGTTGTCAAATAGTTTTACGACTGAACCTCGCCTTGCGATAGTTTCCTCCTTTCCCTTTCTTTTCTTTTCATTATTTTTGTTTCGTTGTGAAATAAAAACGCTTAATAATAATAACTTATTTTTAAAAAATTGAAGCCGATATCCAAAAAAGTTATTATAAAATTCTGACATATTTTTGGCCAAGGATTCATTTGATGCACAGTTGTACCATACTCAGTGCTGCGTTCTGCAAATTTTTTAGTCAGATGCAAACATACCCAAGTAACTTCCAAAAGCCGTACTCTGGAAAACGAAATAATCCCTGTGAAAAATTTAATTTTATAATTTCGACTTATTTTAACCCTTGTAGTGAAATTTTTTACCCCAAAATTGAGTCAAATTCTTCATATGAAAATCCTTCATATTTTTAAATAACTAATAACCGTCAATAATAAATAATAATAATACTAATAACTTTTCATTTTTTATTTTTTTATTCTAGAAATTTAAGTTCTTAAAATATTAAACTGCTATAGCTAAATGAACTGAGTTTTATTTTTGTGTGCTGTTTTCTTCTAAATATATGCAGTTGGATTCATTTCACTCAAGTTTACTTATCCGTGTAACTTTACGAATTCCGTCTAAGGGTTCAGGTATAGAATCACCCCTTTCAGTCCTGTCTTGTACAACGCTGCGTGTGCACAAGTCGTACTTTGCGTCGTTTTTCATTCTTTCCTTGCATCGAATTTCGCGGACAGGAAGCAGAGACCAATGACGCGGTCGCTGGCGACTACCGAGGTGGACGTCACGTTATCTCCGACGTCTGAAGGTGTTCGAGTTTCCTCCGCTGCGGGACAAACACGGCGAAGAGGTGTTTATGCCATTCGAGCGGATAGACAGGCGAGGGGGAGTGATGGCGCGCCGTCTTCGAATATCTCTTAAGAGGCAGGGAGCGAGTGGGAGGCCGCGCGGAAAAAGGAAATGGGAGAAGCTAATGAGATATCCATCAGATGCTTGGATCATCGATTAATCTTGCTGGGGATACGGCTCTTTTCCTGCTTTAAAGGGAGGTGACTTTGAAACGCGAGACAACTTGTCAGGAACTCGATTCGCCACAAATCCGGATCTCCAGTCTCGATGCTCGCTTCTCCGCGTCCTTCGTGACGATCGATGGTTCTCCGATCACTTCCTGCTGCACAGTTGTCGCTACGTTTACGACCTTCAGGAATTTCTTTCAAATTCGTTGCTGTAACGGGGCAAGGAGCATATAGAGCAGCAAGAACATTTAATAAGAAACGGTAGGCTTTGAGGGGTGAAAAGGAATAACTAAATAGTTACTAACTCACCACACTCCTTTTTATTTTCGAGAAGGTGAAACTTGGTATACTCGAACAACGTACAAATATTTTACACTAAAGCGCGTCTAAAGGATTTCGGCGGTAATGTACACGGCGCGTGATGTAGCCTCTACAGGCGGTACTAAGTGAGTGAGGGCGAGCGGCACCTCAGGAGGGCTATTTAAACAACCCTCTCAGAGGGACGCGTCACCCAAGCGACGCCGAAAACGCGCGCCAAATTTTGGTGGGAACAGCGCGTCGTCAAGCCGAAAATCCGGTAACTGGGCGAGTTCGGCTGCCCGACACGCAGCGTCAGCCACCGCCTGACTCACCCAGCGACACGGGGGAAAACCCGAGCCTCCGAGCCTCCGACGCATAACGGTAAAATCGGCCGTTCGTACAACAAACGAACGAGCCAGCATCGAAGCCGCCACAGCTTTATTGTGATACTTAGGAACAGGGATGGACGAAGTACGAGGTGATAATAGAAAGGGAGGTGCAGGTTTTGGTCCGCAGTTCGACTATAGCGAATAGTACAAGCAGAATTGGTCAGAGTTTAGATAGAAAGTTATGTAAATAAGAAATCGAATAAAAGATATTTCAGCTTTATTCGTTCTTTAAAAGTTCGAATGATCCGAGTTACTTTTATCTTCTATTCGTTATTAAAAATTTGGATTTGGATACAAAATTTCGCCCATCTCTGGATACAGATCACCAAATACATTCTTGGCCACTCATTATTTACAGGGTTACATTAATTTGCAGCACTAGTGTTAACCCGTAACTGGTATCCTGGGGTCAGTCGTAACCCCAAGCACGCAAAGTTCGCTGTAAAAGTTTTGGTTATCTAACTTTGTAAACTGAATTTCTAATTAATTTTATAATAATAATTTAAGTTTCTACGTTTCTATTATTTTATACATTACCTGAGAACAAAATATTTATAGAGGTTGATCTAGTGTCGACGTTACAAATTTCTGTGTCCTTTTTTATTTGGAGTCTGCCACGACCCCAGTATACCAGTTACGTTTGAAAAAAACAGTATACCAGTTAAGGGTTAAGAAAAAACACGCTGAATACGTTTCTAGGCTCTTTACTCGCCTGCAAGACACTTAAGGGCGCTACCAACTTCACCCCGTTTTGCTTTTATGGCAACGTCTCAACAATCTCCGCTGGCGCAATACACGTATTTCGTCCATTTTTGTCAACTTCGTTATCCATAGACTCCTGTACTTTGAATTAATAGTGGAGGAAATGTAACTCTCACAAAGAGGTTCCCAGGTGTCCGCCTCCGATTGCTTTGAATTTTGGATATGTTTTAGAGGACCGAAAAATAAGATATACGTGTTTTTTTATAGCGGCCCGTTTTCATATTTAGGGGGTGAAACCACCCCCCAAAGTTATAAGATTTTCAGGTGTTCATCTCCGATTGCTTTGGTTTTTGGATATGTTTTAGAGGACCGAAAAATGAGATATACGTGTCTTTTTATTTTGGCCTGCTTCAATATTTAGGGGGTGAAACCACCCCTCTAATTTTCATACGGGGTACAAAATTGTGTCGAGTAAAACTTCAAATAAATTTCATTTGCGTCATAATTTACTGTATGGATTAAATTAAATTACAATCACTTGTACACAACCAATTGTCTTCACCCAGATATATAAATCTATTCCAGTATCCTTGGTATAAAAGTGGATACACAGAACAAAAGTTAGGAGATTTTGTGAATCCTGTAGACTTTGCTTTTGAACAGAATACGGAAATGAAATGTACACTCTGCGATGAAACACCGATAGTTAGATGCTCCTGGTGTAAAAAAGCATATTGTTTAAAGCATTTTTTTCATGAATACCACTTTTGTGACAAATATGAACCGTAAGGTCTCCGATAGTATATATACAAATACTTTAATCGTTTGTGATCGTTTCGTAAACTGTATATATCTTGTAAGAAATTCAGATTAAAAATTTAAGTTAAAAAGAATTAATGCAGTAAGTGAATTTCTTCATTGTTTACAATAATGTAACTGTGCATTTGGGGGCTATTTTCTCATTAAGCAAGATTGAAATTACCTTCATCATTTTGCAGTTAATTTTCGCAAAATAGTCTGCTTGAATTCTGTAAGCCCGACGTAGCTGACTAACTAGGGGTTGTTCACAGGGGGTTGTCGGTAGCAATGGGAGGGCATAAAACCACTGATGTGTCACCATAAAATAATTTGTATTTATGGTTTTTAAGTTTTTGATGACATTTTTGACACTTTTCAAGCCTCTTAAATACGTATTGAAACGATTGCGGGTAGTTTACCCTCTGATGAGGGTGACTGACGACAAGAACATCATCCATACAGTAAATTATGACGCAAATGAAATTTATTTGAAGTTTTACTCGACACAATTTTGTACCCCGTATGAAAATTAGAGGGGTGGTTTCACCCCCTAAATATGAAAACGGGCCGCTATAAAAAAACACGTATATCTTATTTTTCGGTCCTCTAAAACATATCCAAAAACCAAAGCAATCGGAAGCGGGCACCCACTATTCTTATAAACTTCAGGGGTGGGTTTCACCCCCTAAACATTCAAGCAGGCTAAAATGAAAAGACACGTATTTCTTATTTTTCGGTCCTCTAAAACATATCCAAAAACCAAAGCAATCGGAGATGAACACCTGAAAATCTTATAACTTTGGGGGGTGGTTTCACCCCCTAAATATGAAAACGGGCCGCTATAAAAAAACACGTATATCTTATTTTTCGGTCCTCTAAAACATATCCAAAATTCAAAGCAATCGGAGGCGGACACCTGGGAACCTCTCCTTGTCAGTAGCAAACCTAAGGCGTCCCCTTTTTCCCACTTTTCAATTTATGCTGCACCGTTTGCAAGAAGTATGCTTTACAGAGATATACCTACATACAGTGGGTGATTAAATTATTAAAGACACCTTTATATTAAAGCCTAAGTAGTTACACTGAATTCTTATTATTTCTTTATAAAGTATTCGTGTTTGCAAATTGCAAATGTACATATACTTGACAACATTTTATTTCTACAGAAACATGAAAAACACATTGTTGCTACTGTGGCGCTAATAATTTAGTCACCTACTGTATATAGTGACTAGCCTGGGAATGTTGGGACCCATTCAAGTTGTGTGTAATGCAATATTTTTTGACACAGACGTGTTCTTTTTTGTAAAAAACGGAAGGAGACATCAATGTGGGGACTTTTGTATCATATTCATTAACATTTGTAATTGCAAAATAGATTTTCATTGATAGATTTTCTAAAACTAGACAGTTTTTATTAGAGGATGAACCGAAGACCCTCAAGTAGTTTAAAAAATTCATGTTTTTCTTAACGCCAGGATGTAAAGAAAAGACTTAACTTTTGTCAATTTTCAATTTTTTGAACTGGAGTTAGATTCGTCCTAGAACCATTTACTTTTTAGAAATAAAGGGCTCAAGTCGACGGGTCTACTCGTTGGAGAGATATTTTCCCCGCCGACAAAAATATAATTTGGAATTACAAGTTTTAATAAATTACAATATAAAAATCCCCATATTGATATCTCCTTTCGTTTCTTAAAAGAAAATTCATAAGACACTTTTCGGCGGCCCGAACCGCAACCGCACCTCAAGTTCATCGTGGGGGATCTATGTATACTGGTCCCGGGCAAAAGGGGCTCCCCCGGTTTACACTTTAACACTCGTCCGAGCACGACGAGGCACGCGCGGAACTGATGAAATCCTTTCGATGAACGCGTCTCGCAGATTTGCGTCAACAGCATGTAGGAGTCTAATATTATCCGACTGAATCGTTCTCTCGCGTAGTTCCGGGTAGCAGAGGCCGGTGAGTTTCTGAGGACCTAAAAGGCTGGTAATACGATGGCAGACGAGGAGCTAATGCGCCGAGTCAAACGAACTTCCGGGTCTTCGGCGACCCTCGTTTGTCTCGGAAGCCAAAGAAGTCACAAGGAGCCGTTACGTACTGGCATCGAGGCATTAAGGTATCAAGGCATCCGAGCCTCTCGATTGCCGTGCCCGCGCCATCGTCGGAAAAATAACTTGATCCTCCTCGCCCCTGTTGACCCTTTGCTCCCTTTCTTTAGTGCGTTCCGAGGAAAAAAAACTGTGCAACGGGGCCCATGGAAACGATTTAACGGTGCGATAAAGTACCTAACAGAAATGTGACGCTGCGCAGGAAATGAGGGAAAAGGAACAGTGGCGACATCTTTCTCATGGTCGCAATTAGAGTTCAATCGTATCAAGGTGTGAGGAAGAGGATAGGGGTTGGTTATATAGGAAGTTAGGATACCTTTATTATTATTATTAAACGGGTGTAGTGTCCTTTAGTTAACATTAATTTTACCTTATTTATCCGTCCTCTATATTATCCCTTTTCACGTTATTATAACGTGTCAAAGGGTTGTTATCCAGTAATAATAAATAAATTAAATTAGTGAGAATAACAGTCAAGATTGTGAAGATCTTTGCTGAGGTGTTAAGTAACACAGTTTAAATTCTCCTATATTGATCCAAATATGTATCGTCAGGAAGAAGAATGTTTCATAGTTCGACGATGCACTTAATTCCTAGTACCTGATAATTATTACATCGTACACCAATTGGAAAGTGCGGCGCAAAATAGAAAGTCAAATGGAAAATAAATAGAGAACACGGAAGACTTTAACATTCTGAGGATTCTGAGGATTTCGATCCTAAGAAGCTCGCGGATCTATTGGATCTCTTTGCCGTAAGCATTTTAAGGTAGAATCGCAAGATCCAAGTGACCCGCATGACAGTGAACGCGTCAATCGAAGCTCTGCCGTGCTTCGGAGAATCGTAGCAAACACAGTGGTGAGAGAGAACTTTCCTGTACAGCGCCCTACGTATTTGGAATCGCTTTACGTCCCAGACCAGGGGCGAAGAGGTGGGAAGAGGATACTGGTAGGTGATCTGACCTTCCTTGGGACGAGAGGTGATCTGAGATCGCGCCCTGTGTCGGAGGTACGGTTATGCGGAGGAGAACGATAACGGAACGTCCTCCTCTTCCTCCGCCGTTTTCTGCTTCTTCCTCGTCTTCGTCTTCTTCTTTCTTGACCGTCTTGCCGAGCGGCACACGGTGCCGTTGTCGGCCAGGCCGCTTTCGGTGATATGGAGCGACGAGATTCTCGAAAGAAGCACGCGTCTGCTGGAATCTCGAGCAAGAAGCGTTGCGGGCAGATTATACTGCAACAATATAATATAGGTACTTCGGCAACAGTATCGGTTGCAACTTATCATCAGGCTAAATTTATTTGACGTGGCGTGAATCACGTACTCGAAGAAAATCAAGTGTGCGAAATTGGAGTAGAGGAGACCGGGGCTGATTGTAACAGAAAAAGTTTTCAGAGCTTCTTCTCGAAAGTATTTTCCTCAATCAGGAAATAATTTGTGTGACTTACTACTTACATATGTGGTGAACTCATTAAGTGTAAGTAGTGCAAATAAGTAGGTTAAGGCAGGTGATATGGAACTTCGTAAAATTTCGATAAAGAAATAACGAACTCTTCAGGCAATCGTGTACATACTAGATCCCTAGACACAATAGACGATGATACTGATAATTGAGCTTCAGTCGGGCATCCATCATTGGAAAAGAAACGTTTATATTTTTCGTGGGGTGTAAAAGTTTCTGAAAAGTGCATCAAATAGTTAAATATTGTATTGAAGGTAAGTTATAAAATATTACTTTGGTATAATTTATCATTCAATATGTGTGTTCTTGATTATTCAACAAAAGTTAACGATTAAAATGACTTTCTTTTTAATATAATTCCTAATTTCTTGTCGGAACATGTGTGTACGTAATATGGATCACACCGAGTAACACAGATGAATATATGATAATGACGATGTCGACGATAACGCGGAATGCTTATTTTGCGATGATAATTATAAAAATATTGACAATGAAAAGTACTTAGATCCAATGTATTCGCTGCATTCAGTGGGCACACGAAGAATGTGGGGGTTCCGACGTATTTATTCACGTGCCCAACGTGTAAGAGATGCAGAAAACAGGAATAAATTCAAAAAATGATGTATATTTATTTATATCTTTTATTTAATAAATCTTCATTTTTAGTAAAAAAAAAATGTAAAGATGTTTGAGTTCTTTTTACAAATTTCCTAGGTGTTCCATATTAGGACCCATTTTTTCGAACGGCCGATTTTCACTCTTTTTAGTTTTTTTGTTATAATTACAAAAACATTGGATTTTTTTAGATTTGACTAGGTATGTAAATATGATTATGCATTAGTTCCTTCGTCCCCTCATGCCAATTAACAAACACAAATTCCCCTACTTTTGACAAGCTTTTGAAATCAGGTGTTCTATATTACCTGCCTTTACCCTACGTGACAAAATCTTGGACACTTAGACATCTATTTAGCTTCATCTTAAACAATTCTGAATCTTTGTTACAATGTGCCCCAGTCCGGGGTAAATTGTAACACATCTGTTTTACTTATTTAAATATAAATATGAACCCAAATAAACATTTCTAAAAAATATAAATGAAAACACGGATCATTATTAAACATTTCATATTCGTGAGTGAAGCAATCATTGCTTCTTTAGCTGATTCTATCAAAATCTTCTCCTGCGCTTTCTTTACTTTTGCCTTCATACTTTGTTTCTACCTTTTGGATTCTCGATTGTTCTGTTGTTCGTTTAGAACATCTTTTTCCGTCGTGTCAGCAAATAGCATGTTTGCTTTATCACCATTTAGAGTGGAGTAAGTAGTAACATGTTACAATGTACCTCGAGCTTGAATTTTTGCGTTTTATCCCAGCAAACGAGAAACTAAACATCAAATTACTAAAATGCGTACACATTATAATAAACCAATGTGTACTGATTCGTTTGCGATAAAGAAGCAAAAATTGACACGGTTTCTAACGACGGTTAATTGAAATAAAATTGCTAAGACAAAATTTACTTACGTGCTCTACATACTAAAATTCTGAGCTATAACCACAAAATGAATACATAATGCTCATTTGTGTCACTAAAACCGACGGTGTTAATATCGTTAAGACAACTCTCGCATGCTGTGGATTGTCAGTTTTATCGTTCAAAAGATTTTACATATGTTACAATTTACCCCATGTTATAACCTACACCGGTGTCCCCTACAAGATGGACAAGGGAACTCGAAAACTAAAAGACATTTGAAACTCTGCAGAAATATTGTTCAAGTTAAACCACGTGGACTGGTTCCCACCGTGGATACCACCACAAAGCAAGTAAAAACACCCCCTCGAAAAAATTGTGAGTTTTCATGTTATCGTGAATATCTGTGAAACCATAAAAGATCCCGGAAAAAATTTAATTCAAAGTTTTGTGGTTTTTGATAGGTATCCTACAATATAGCGATAAAGAATTTTCGGAAAGAATTATTTCCAAAATCCTCACCACACTTCTTTCGAAAATTCTTTGGTACTAATTGCAGCACTGCATTTATTTGTCACATTTCGATACACCTTACAGCATCAATTTCCGAAAACAATGTTGTACACTTTAAGGATATTTATTTCTAGAAAGCACAGTGCACGTGTTTTCCTAATTTTAAAAACCTTCGACATCTTAGTGGACTTCGTTATCTGTAGAATTCTTTGTCTTGACTCCATCGTGAAGGAAAAGTAGTTTTTTTTATTAAAAACGAGGGGATTCCCCTTTTCCACTTTTCTATCGTCTAACCCAGGCATGGAACTAAAGTGAACGCAGCGGCCGATTTTCAGAGGCAACGCCTCCTTTCTCCCGCCGCACGTCTTGGCCCCCGCGGCGGCCGTGGAGCTTGGAGCGCCTCAGGCCCGTACCATATGAACCGCGTGTGGCGCGTTGACAAAAAAAAAACGCATCGACAATCGTGCTCTCTGGGACGATGTGGAAACCTATTGATACAATGTCACCTTAATACGCCACGCGCGGTTCATATGGTACGGGTCTGAGGCGCTCGAAGCTCCTAGGCCCGCTGCGGGGGCCAAGACGCGCGGCGGGAGAAAGGAGGCGTTGCTTCCGAAAAACGGCCGCTGTGTTCACTTTAGTTCCATGCCTGGTCTAACCTGTCAGTTTTGCGCGCGAGAAGGATATGTCCTGTACCTCGTAAAGATGTATGTAGTGACTAAAGTGGAAACCACTCAACTTGTGTGCAAAGTAATATTCTTGAAGATGCAAGCCATGAAATATGTGTATGTTCTACGTCATCTATCATACGGCTGCACTTATTTGGCCATATTCCTACATATCTCAAAACCTTACAGTTCTGCTATCCAAAAAGTATGCTGAGCACTTGTCTCCAACTTAAGGACGCTTTTATACTCAGTAAACCTGTGCTGTACTATATAAGTACTATATAATTGCATCTGTGCAAGGCACAACACACGTATGGCGCTCGCGAAAGACACTCTCAGTTTCATTACCCATAGATTTCTTTATCTTTAGTCACTAAAATATTTTGAATAATTTTATTGGTTTTATAGGTTGAACGTGCCTGCTATAATGTTTTTGTTTTGTAATTTATTTTTTAATTATTGGTATTTATATTCCTTTTCTATTAATATTAGAATTATGTTATTATCCTTGGGGTTAGACTTAAAGGGAAATTTATGATTTTTTTTTAAAAACTATTGTTAAAACTATTGCATTAAATTCCTTTGAGATATAAGGAGGCATCTTTAGACTTGCAGGAAATATTTTTTTTATGTCGATCCTTCTTATTATTTATTAATTATTGTGGAATCTCTTCGGCAATATTGATGTCAGTTGTAGCACCTGTCACAGTTATCTGATTGCAAAACGAAGAAAATTTTCTTAAAGTTAAATAATTTACACTGGTGCTGAACCTAAAATTTTAATTATAGTTTTTATTTATAATACTTTTTTCGTCTATATAAATAATAATATGAAAAACTTGTCTAAGGAAAAAACTTACTTTTTCTTTCAAACGCTATAACTCTTTCAATTTTTCATTTTTTTTTTCAAAGGAGACCAATCCCTGCGTATATTATTTAACATTAAGAAACTTCTATTTGTTTTGTAATAAGATGACTGTGATAGGTGCTACACATCCCGCCCACAGGAGTTACATCGTCGAAGAGGAGGACAAAATTCCAGCATAATTAATAAATAATAAGAAAGAATCTGCATAAAAAAAATATTTTCTGCAAGTTTAAAGATGCTTCCTTATATTCCAAAAGAGTTTAATCCAATATGAATAACAGTTTTTTAAAAGAAATCTTAAATAGCAGTTACTTTTGGGGCTGGTAGACTAGAATCCTCTTTAAAAGCAGCATATTGCTGAATCTCGTCGATTACATTTCTTAGTTTTTTGTCAATTGTATGCAGATAGGAATGTAATAAACGCGTATTATTATTATTTATTATGTACTGTATGGAACCTTCTCAGGAACTGTGTAAAGGAATACTTTTAAGGGTTCAGTTCGCCAAATACTTATGTTCTTTGTCATCTATTAAACACCCTAATTTTTTCAAGTAGCAATGTCCAAAAAGTGTACTGAATAGAACTCTGGATTCTTCACTTCAGGGAAGACACTCAAGGGCACCACTAACTTTGCCTCCTGTTTCTTCTGCGATATCACTATATCTCAACAAGGCACTATGCTGAGCCGGAATTATACACATTTATGGATTTGGACTGAACTGGAAATGCTTGCGAGATATGCAACTGTCTGGCTGCTTTGTGGAGGAAGGATGACTGCAGCCGTTGTTAGTCAGCGGATGAATAAGTATCAGTAGGAGTAGGTGCCAGTCAACATACGCATACACGCTTAACGAAAGCATAGTCTTCCCGATGTTATCAACGCGCATAAACATTCGTGTCTGCGACTTGACAGTTTGTCAGTTCCTTCGCTGCGCGACCCCCACTAAAAACGACCCTACCCGATCGCTTTAAGGGTGTTCTGTAACGCGCAGATGTCTAGACGCGACTTCAAAAATATTCTATACAAATCTGTATTTATATACGTCAGAGTGGAAAGTGTGGCGATGAGTAACCTCATTTTGTAACCCGCACTTACCGATTGGAATGCAACTTTTTGGGATTATACAGTGACTCAAGACACTTTTTCGCGTATAACTCCTAAAGTACAGGAGACAGAAAAACAATTTTCAAACAAAAGTTCAATAGTACAATAAGCGCTGCAAGCTTGCGTTAACAAAATATTAAAAAGTGTCTTAAAAAAGTACCTGACGAAAGAAACTATTATCAAAAAATTCGTCACCCAGCAACAACCAAGTGATTCAACAAGTGAGCCAACAAGATTCGGGACACCCTGTATTCGATTCGGCCGCACGAAAAATGAAGAAAGCGCGGATCGCGAGGCGGGATGGGGGGGAAGGTGCACGCGTTCCAAGTGGTGCATACACGTCTAAATTCTCGTAAGTACAGGCTTCGCCGACGTTCCCCGAAGTTTAAAGCGGTTAAAGCTGTGTGTCCGGTGGCTCGGCGGAGACCAATCCTCGCGGGACTCTGGGCATCGCAATCGCGATCGCGTGTCGACCGCTCGTTACCACCGCCGGAAGTTGTCATCGACTCGATCGAATGCCTCGCTCGTGAGCAACCGGCCAACCGAGCAGGGCAAACCTGCCCATTAACTTATTATCGATTACTCGACGCTTTCAGTGCCGTAGTCGGTCCGTGGCATCGTTCTGGGGAACGCAGAACGCCCGTCTTCATCCTCTTCGTCCACCCAGCTCCTCATTATTCCCCGAGTTCTCCTCCGTGGGGTGGGGGCACGTCGAACGGGACGATCGCCGCCCGGAAGCAGAAAAAATTGCAAGACAAAAGCTGGATCGATCTTCTTGAATTTTTATAGCCCCGTCGAAGAGTCTCGTGAGAATCTCGCCGGAGGTCGAAACGACGAGAACGGAATTTGATCTTCCAGCGTGGACCAGGGATACACGCGGGAACCCGAAACATTGGAGATTCTGCTCGATTTCCAAACTTATCCTGCTCTTTCTGCCCTTTTCGTGGCTTGCCGACGGGAATGGTAGAAATTGGGAATTTTCGAAAGACTTTGGGAAAGAAACATTTATTCGTGGCTTGATTTTGTGTGTTCTATGGGAGCGGGAATTTAATACTATTCCTACCACGAACCGGTCAAAAAGACCGTTTTTAAAATATCGATTAGAATTTCCTATATACAACGTAATTGAATCGCCTTTAAACTTCACGACTTTGCCTCAAATATACGTATAATACATTTTTGAATATTCACTTCTTGTTTTATTGTTTATTTTCTGAGAAAAATTTGTAGTCTGTCTTACCTAACGCGACCGGTCAAATGACGTGAAATGTGTCGGTAGGAATAGTGTTAATTGTAATAAAGACAGGTTAAAGCAGGATCATGACTCGCCTGGGTGATGTTTGTTATTAATAAAACAAGCATTTAAGAAGCTATTCTTAAATAATTATTTCAACCAGAATAATGTATAAAAAAATATAATAATAATGTATTTATTATACTTGGCAATTGGAATAACACAAATAAGTACATAGTCGTTTTTATATATTTTGTGTCGCTATGTACTACTTAAGGGGGAGATTCTCGTGTAACAACCTTCCAAAAGTAACTAATATTTATGAATTTTTTGAAGAAACTATTTCCAATATTTAATTAAATTCGTTTCGGATATAAGGAGGTATCGTTGAACTTGTAGAATTTTGTTATGCCGATTCTACTTATTATTTAGTAATTATTGTGGAATCTTGTCAACCTCTGTGGCAACAATTTTGTGCTTTTTTGGTTTTGCTCGACAAAAGAATTAATTCACAAATGCATCAGTGTTTGAAGAAAGTGGCGACGAATCACAGCAAACCATAATGTAGATTCTTATTCTCTAATTCCATAATATTTATTTCCCAGAAAATTTAATCATTTTTTACCACTGTCCTTTTCACTCCGATCCTTCTGACAACCGTCCCCGTTTTTTTTAATATTTCATATTTACAGTGTAACTATAGATACCTATGCGTGGGAGCTTCTTAACCGTGCTCAATTTCCATCTGCTCGTTAGCCTTTCATCTCCATCAAGAACGGAGGTTTATCCGTTTATCTATCAATCAGCGTGCTTTCGTGTCTCGAAAGAGGAAGGGCGAAGGGGAAGAAAGGAGCGAGAGAAGGTTGATCACAGGCACGCCCTCCTCGTTTCTCACGAAGGAAAAGGGCGAGGCTCTTCCTCGATCGAGCCCACCTCGTTTTCGATAATCACTGCGATCCTTGGGAGAACGACCTCTTCCTTTATTAGTTTATCCGTTTCTGAGGTGGCAGAGGGGGAACGTGGAAGAAGACGGGTACCGCCGCGTCGTTTAGTAAACAAGCGTTCCCAATTTATTTTTGGCTTTTACTGCGATCGAAATCGCGAGACGTCTGACTTGGAAAGTAGGTTAATGCCTAATTGCGTTTAATTGTCCGTTTCTCGGCACTTGTTCGCTCGCAATTACTAGGGGTTACCTTTGAGGCTCCCTTTGACCCTTTCCAAACAGACCCAGCCTCCTTGTCTGGAAGAAGGCAAACATTTCAGTACGTGATTGGAATCTGCTAGTTCGTCGCGAATTTCGGGACGCTTCCCCCAAAGTTTCGTTGAACTTCATTTAGCCAGTGCCATCCGCGAACTCATATCCTTTATCTCTCATAAAATTGTGGGGAGGATATGGTAATCCATTCCACCAAATCATTTTCAAGTTTTTAGCCGAGTCCATTCTGCGAAATTAAATTTTAATCCATTTGAAATCTCTGGGAACATTTCTGCACCGAGGGAAATGCTATTAAAATTGGAAGAGAATCCCTGAAAAAAATTCGTTGTCGACTAGTACCTACGTGTTGGATGAGCAGTTTCCAGGTAATATTTTTAAACACTGAAGGGAAGACTTAAGTTTTAATGGCGATATAATACTATATTACGAATAACTTAAAGTATAAAACCAAATATGGCAACATGACCCAATCAATTCCATCCTACTCACACGTAGACTTACTTGAATTACTTATCAATAAAATAATATCTCGACATAGAAACACCAAATTGTAATTCCTAGGTAACTATATACCTTCTTCATATCCCCACTTTCTATTATTCTCCTTCATCTATTAAATTCCGTCCCGTCAACAATAATAGTGCTTCCAATACCAACGCGCACCGTTTACAATACCTACTGCACTCCTAAAAAAAAGAATGCATATTGATTAAGCGAAAACTATTTAGAGCTGAGTGTGAAAATTAAGAAATTATTTATAAACACGGTCGAAATTAATTTAACCCCAATAACAGTGCTAGTAATTGCCATTAAATTACTGAACAACCGTCACAGATGAAGGAGCCGCGAGGCGACGCGACAATAATAACAACAACAACAATAAAACGATTCGAAAGCAAGCTCCTCGACGGTTTAGGGACGAAACTGTTCGAAGACGTCGAAGCGGCAGGCTGGAAGAACAGCTCTCCGGACTCGGTCTAACGCCGAACCTCTAATTGAGATCATTTCAACTCGGTTTGCGTCAATCTACGCGAACGGAGGAAGTTTTGTCCACCGTCGAGCGTCGCCGAGCGGCTTGGAGGTTATTGGGGGCCGCGGAAAAATCGGCGATTCGCAAGGATCGGGCCCCGCGTGACGGGCCTCAAGGACGGCTCGCATTTAAGCGCCGCGCGGCGGCCGCGACCGAGGGACACGGTCAGAAATCATTCCTTACAGGACGAGTTTTATCTCGACACGTTAAAACGACCCTACTGGAGCATTAATTCAGGCAATTTGCGACGTGGTCCTCGCTCGGTCACTCTCGTTACATTCTTTTCGTGTCTTCCCATCGTCCTACCGCCTCGCCCCCTCCCCCTCTCTCCCTCAACACGCGTGCACGTAGCCTTTCCTCATCTCCTCTGCGCGCCTGCTTCCGTTAAAGCCCGTCTTTTTCGCCACCTCGCAGATAAAACTGCTAACCGGATCGTGTCTGGACCAGAAACGTTACCCGCGCGTTTTCCAATGTGCATTTCATGATTAAAACCGAATTGACTTGTTTCTAGGACAGGTTGGTTACGAGTTAGTAATATTTGTTTTGTAAAATGAGCTTTATGTAAAACTAGCTTTACTACTCGGTTGCGCCCGAAATTTAGATTCTGTTTTTATAAAAAAGAAAATTTATTTATTCTTTTTTTGTGAAAATAGTCACAATCATCTGCATTAGCTACGCATAATGAGTTGAGCCACATTTCGTGACCTCAGAATTTAGCGTTCGAAAGTTTTTAGGCGACAGACAAACACACAAACACTTTCTGCTTTATATATTAAGACGAGTGACGAAGCGACGAGTTCACTCGTCTCCTGTAGATGCAGGAACTCGAGGGTGATAAAGGGTCGAGGCCGCATTTATACTGTTGGAGGCCCTAGGCGCAAAATGATTGGGCCTCAGAATTTTTTCAGCTGCCTCTAGTTTTTATATTATGAATTTAATATTTCATGTTTAAAAAGAAGTATTTTATTTTGAAACTAAAACTAGGCTATTTTTTATATTTTTGTTTGCGAAGTGTAAGGTTTTAAAATTGGGCCCCATAGAGGGTGATGCCCCTGCTTGCGCCTAAGTAGTGCGCTTTATGGTAAATGCAACCGAAGTTGGAACAGGGAAGTTAAAAGGTCTAGATGATCTCGAAATTGAATTCGAAGGTCTTTTTGCATTGAGATTCTACAAGTAGAATGATTAAGTCTTACACAGACAGTGGGCATTATTTGAGCGAGGTGTAAATTTGCGTGAAGGTTGATTTACCTAGTTTGCTCGTTGTTGTGGTTTGTTTGGTCAAAAAGTACATTTAGACATGTGTAACGCAAAACTATAGCATTGATTGGGAAACTGCATGTTTAAGGAATAGAAAGAAATTTGTTGAAGAACGCCACATTGGGAGTGTTGTATTCAGGAAAGGGTGGTTAAATATTGTTGCGAGCACCCTATGTAGAAGATTCATGGCCGCTGGTGCTCGCGACGAAGACAAGAGACAGCGAGAAGAAGGCGATCGGGACGATCGCCTGTCAAGCTGTCATTCGATAGTCAACCGCCATTGCCAGCAGACGTCTCGATATCCTATTACGCTAATTACTGATTGTATTCGTTACCGTTCTTACTTTCCTTGTTATCCCCCCCTTGTTCATGTTCTGCTATCATTGCTGTTCAGTAAACTTATACTATGCCTTGCCCAAAACGTAACATTGGTGTCAGAAGTGGGATGCCCGCCCGGAGCGGCATGCCCACTCGCGCTTCCGCGGTTTCCGCGATCCCTGCGGAACTTCCCTCCGGAGCGATGGGCGACCCCTCCCTGCAGGAGCTGTTTACCAGCCTCCAACTAGGCATCGCGGGACAGTTACGGGAACTGCGGAGGGACAACGAGGCCCGGTGGCAGAGGGAGGACCGTCGCAGGGAGGAAAAGGAAGCCGCCGACCGACGGACGCAAGCGGCTCTTGAGGCGCGCTTGTCGAACATGGAGGAGCGAATACAGGTCGTAACCGCTTTGTTACAGTACGGCCATAGTTCGGTTGGGGGCGGCACGGTCCCTCCGGGTGGGGAGTATGTGCCTGTTGAAAATAGTGTTGTTAATAGCGTCGTGAATAGTGTTTCCCCGGCACATGTCCCCGTACCCGTCGGTGCGCCCGCCGCTGCCCCAGCGTCGGAATCGCGCGTTCTCAGTTTGGGATACGCTGTGAAACCGGCGATGTTTGACGGGAAAAGCTCGTGGGAGGAGTACAGGGTGCAGTTTGACACGATCGCGCATGCAAATGGTTGGGACGACCAAAAGAAGGCGACTGCCTTGATCGCTTCCCTTGGGGGCGCAGCGAGAAGCGTCCTTACGACGCTCTCCTCAGCCCAATGCGAAAGTTTTGCGGAATTGGTTTCCGCGGTCGAGTTCCGTTATGGGGCGAAGAATTTGTCAAACCTGAACTATGTACTCTTCCAGAACTATAGGCAGCGGAGAGATGAGAGTATCTCCTCGTTTGCCAGTAAAATCGAGCGATTAGCGCAGTCCGCTTTCGCGGACTGCCCGTTGGAGACCCGCGACAAGCTTGCCGCGTCTCAGTTTGTAACGGCATTGTCGAGCTCTGACATGCAGCGGGAACTGCGTCTCGGCGGGTTCACGACCCTAAGAGCTGCAGTGACTAGAGCTTTAGAAATCGAGGCCGTCGAGGCAATGTCTCGCAGCTCCGCAGCTGAATCGCGAGAACGATACTCGGAAAAACGCAAGGCTATACTCTCCGACACATCTGAAAGGTACCCGGCCAAGAAGCGAAGGTTCCACAAACCCGAGGATCGAACGGACTATACGGAGAAAAACTGCTGGCAGTGTGGAAAGGCCGGACATCTCCAGAGGAACTGCTTCGAATCGAGAAATTGAGAGGAACGGCGTCAAGAAAAGGAGTGAAGGGAGGCCGTCGGAGACGATGGTACCTGGGCTCGACCGATTTGGGGGAACACCGGTCTACAACACTCGGAGCCAGGGTAGTGCTGCCGTGAGGGCGTGCGGATCTGTTGCAACGTGGAGGCGCCTGGAGTGCGCGGAGTTGCCGAGCTGTGACGAAGGGAGTTCGAGGGCGAATATCGTCACAGTATAGCTGAGTACAAAGACCGGACGAAGGGAGTTCGAGGGCGAATACCGTCGCGGGAAAGCTGTGTACGAAGTTGCGACGGAGGGAGTTCGAGGGCGAATACCGTCGAGAGATCCGCGACGCGTCGTGACGGAGGGAGTTCGAGGGCGAATACCGTCACGGAGTCGGCGACCCATAAGTGAAGGCCCAGGATGAAGAGTCTGAGTACAGCAGTGGCGCTCGTTCGGAAAAAGAAATCGGGACAACTGCGAGAGGAGTGAAGACGTCGCGGGACTTACGCTGGACTCAGGAAAGAAGATTAGTTTAAGCTAATTTGGTGGACTGGGCTGCCTGCGTAGCCCAGCCCCCGCTCTTGAGTCTGTTTCAGGTTCACGAGACCCCACCACGAGGGACAAGGTGTCAGGGGACCGCCACCGCAGCCTGGATGCGCGCTCCCGGGTTCCCCAACTGTGCCATAATAGCGTGGCAGTCCGCAGCGGGGTGCGGACATACGTGAAAGCGCCCCGCTAGCCCCTGGAGGTTCCCCTACGTGCCCCCGGCACGGCCGGGATGGAGGTTCTCGCGGGGGACCCAGGAAGGAATAGGAGGATGGGTGGACAGCAGAAGGGAAATGGCATTCCCAACCACCAGGCGGACAAGCGGTGCTTGGATCGGCTGGAGGGAATGTCGCGAAGGCGGGAGCGCTGCCGGGACGCACAGGACGGTCCCCTGGTTCAGCACCAGATGCCACGAAGAGGATTGGGGTCATCTAGAAGACAAGGATTGGAAAACTGGAGCAGTTAGAAGAGAGAAGACGGGCGGACGGATCGGGGTGGATTGTTCGGGGAGCGGGCCGATAGCAATGCTCATATGTGTGACCCCCCTGCTTTCGTGCTTGCCTCGCCTTTCCGTCCCCCGTTCCGGCCGCTCCACCGGATGCCGGCAAATAGGAAGGAAATAAAATGTTTCTCTGTCCTTTTGCAAAGGGGACTGGTGACAAGACGGAACTGGAGTTCTGAGCGGAGTCAGAGGGCATTCCAGACGTTTCCCTGAAGGAGGGGCTGGATCAAGGAAGGGAGCAGCCTTGGAGCAACGCAGTCGCCGAGGGACGTTCCGGAGGCATCGAGGGATACACGCCGGAACTCCGCCGTAGGACAGCGAGGGACTGGAACAGGGGTACCGAAGGCGCAAAGAGTCCCGACCAAGAAAGACTAGGTCCCTCCGCCCGTCTCTGCCCAAGAAGAAGATGCGTCGTCGCAGAAGATAAAATCCCCTCAAGTAAGAAGTGCACAAGTCCGAAGACGCAAGTGGAGGGTAGAGACGCGAAGGACCACGTACCCACGCCTTGCCCAGGGTTTTTGGGGTGGTTTTTCCCCTGGGCGTGAAGGTGAATGCCGAGGCGACGGACGGAAGAGGCCACGTAGAGTCCTTCCCACTCTTCCGGGCCAGGGTGCAGCTGCAGTCGACGGGGAACCTGCAGCGGTCGGGACGACCGCTTCCCGAGGGGGGGAGCAGTGTTGCGAGCACCCTATGTAGAAGATTCATGGCCGCTGGTGCTCGCGACGAAGACAAGAGACAGCGAGAAGAAGGCGATCGGGACGATCGCCTGTCAAGCTGTCATTCGATAGTCAACCGCCATTGCTAGCAGACGTCTCGATATCCTATTACGCTAATTACTGATTGTATTCGTTACCGTTCTTACTTTCCTTGTTATCCCCCCCTTGTTCATGTTCTGCTATCATTGCTGTTCAGTAAACTTATACTATGCCTTGCCCAAAACGTAACAATATGAATAGAGAGACGAATAAGTGACCGTTACTGTTAGCGAGTTTCAAAATGATACAAAAACGGTCACTCGGAATCAAAGCAACATAAAGTTGTAGTCAACTTTGGGTCTCATATTAGTATATGAGACCCATTTATTAAAAAAATTATAACTCTTCACTAAGAATACTTTTATTAAAATTCGATACACGTTTTAAAAGTAACTGGAAAGTACAATAAAAAATATTTGGTTCCTTCATAATAAGATACAAATTAAAATTATACAAATACACACATAAAAAAAATGCGTTTTTCTCGAATATTTTTTTCTCTTCATTTTTTCCTGATTGCGAACGAATGGACGTTCAGATTGCTTGGAAAAAATTGCAGAATGTGTAAAACATATGTCATTTTCGGGCAAACCATTTTCATCAAAAAATTAAAAAGTCACAGGATTTTAGTAGCGCACAAACAAGAACGATTTTTCTCGGGAAAATCGTCGTTTTTCAGCCACCAATCGTATAATTTTGATTTAATTTTTTTATAGGTTTACCCGAAACTATGAGTCCAAAAAACAAGAATCATACCTTTGAAATCGAATTACGTCACATTTTAAGACTGATATTAAGGCAAACGACATTAAAATGTTTACCCATCTGCAACGCCATTTTTAAGTGCATATATATTTCTTAGCAATTTTTTTCAATCTGTATGGTAGTAATAGACTTTGGGTGAAAGGATACATCTGGATTTGCTTTCATTTTTTTACAAATAAATAAAGAACAGAGTCTCTTTCTCACTAAAAACGACTGTCTAGTCCCCTTAAGTAGTTAAAGTTAAGTCTACATTATTTAATGATATACAACTACTTAGTAAGCCTTAAGCTCCATTGCATGCACTATACAACAGTATTTATGAAAATCATTTAACAGTTACTACTTTGGAGGCATTTATAATTTAATCGAACCACTTGAAAACTGTCTGTAACGTATTTAAAAAATCTGTGCTTCTTCAAAACGCTTAATTTATTTCAAAGACACGGTTACTTAGCAAGTAAATAGCATCGCTAGGACATTCAAGAGTGCTATAAATAGAGTTGCCACCTTTTTTACAGAAAAATAACGTACATTTGCTTTCGTGGGGTATAAAAAAAGTACGCTCAACAAATTAAAAGTACATTTTAATCTTATTAGTTTTTATTTCTATCAAACATATTTTCTATTGATTTTAGCATTACAGAGTAAATTTTTATTATTTTGAAATATCTCAATAACGTAAGATACTTTATTATAAAGTACGAGTGGCAACCCTAGCTGTAACGCAGATAAGCTGGGGTCTCATATTAGGCAACTTTACCCTAACCTTCGATCAAAGTTGAAGCAACAGCTACCAATAAAACTAGAGTAGGGTACTATCAATACTGAGAAAATGTATTTCGCAATACAATTTATATTAGCGATTGCATGTGACTGTACCCATTATTCAGATATCCCTTGCAATCAATCCAGTTCGACCGAGCAACGACAAATCTACCGTTCCAAGCGACGAGTAATTGCGAAACTGTGCAGACCAAGAGCAATCGTATCCACTACAGTTAAGAGGAAGAGAATAATCTCCCTCTCGTGTCTTTTTCGCCCTGCCTTACTCCTCATCTTATTCTCCGTTCGCGCGAACGACAGCGTTGACACCGAGTCGCAGGCATGAAGGCGACTTTAGCAGCAAGTTCGAGCTTGTTCGGCGTTGGTGCCCGATGCGTGCAGAGTGGATCGAGAAAAGAGCCGCGCGTAAAAAGCCGGATAACCAGAGATTTGCTCGGAATATGAGCCCCGTGAAAAGAAACAACGAGGATCTCGTTGGAAGCGGCGACAAAGAGGCGGCGGGAGAGAGAGGAGGGTTTGGGTTGCGTGTCGCGCGCAGCCCTCTCGTAATTTCGCCCCTTGCGAAACAGGAAACGCGGCACAAAGCGAGACGAAGGCGCCGTGTTTTTCTCGCGATACTAACCAAATTAAAGGTTTCTTTGTCGCCGCTTCACGGAGGGGAGACGCGCGCGTTTCGTAAACGGGGAAGAGCGAGCCGATCGAAACGGAACACCCCGACGCGGTGCGCGGCGAGACGGACGGTGACGAGCGATAGCGGGGCCTAGAGAGTGGTATCGTCGAAAGGGGTTCGAAAAAAACCGACCGCCGTCTAGATGTGACCGATCACGCCTCCGTGATTCGTCGGGCGGCCGCGAGATGCGCGCGCAGCAAGGCGCGTACGTACGTGTGCGCGTCGTCTGCCGATAATTGCACGGGAACGTAACGGGCAAACCGCACGAGAAGGATGAGGCAATGCTAGGGAGTATCTATGTTTCGACGTATCGATGTCTCCGAAGGGCTCGCGTGTCTGGCCTCCTGTAAAAGCGCGTTTCGCCGACCGACGCCCCCTCCCCTCCGGCCGATCGGGTCTCGTTCCCTTTTCAGGTGGCGCGATGAAAGGCCTCCGTCGTGGTTCTCGGGTTCTCCTCGTCTCCCTGGGCCGTAGGACCCCTCGATCGGGCCCCAGACAACGGGGAAACGGCCAAAGCGTGGCCGGGGCCTGATTTTGGGTCGCGACAGCGACCTTACAGTCCCGGAGCAAGGTGGTATCGGTATTTCTTGCGGTTCTTTGTCCCGCAGGCCGTGCACCAACCTCACCTGCACCACGCCAGTTCGTCCAGGTAACTCGATCACGCGTGGCGTTCCCGCGACAGCACAGCCCTTCTCTCTCTTCTCCCTTGTTCCCTCTTCCTCCGCCTCGGGACCCTCTCCTCACCTTCTCCACCTGCCTTCCTTCTCTTCGCCCTCTCTGTTCCTCTCCCTCGCCCCATGAGTCGGTGAGCCTCATTGTAACGATCCGAGGGTGATCGAGTCTCAGCCACTTCCGGTAAGGTCCATCTCCCTTTTTTTTTCTCTTCTTGCTTTCTTTTTTTGCTGCGACTCGAATTCCTCGCGCTGAGATTCCTTCGTCGTGTACGAGTCGCGTTGGGCTTTCGATAGTAAGGGGGGCGCTCCTTGTCGAGGTGGTACTGTATTTCGATAGGTGAGGATACTTTAAACGATCGGATGCGGAGGGAACTATCTGTGTGCGAAAGGAAATCTGAGTTACTTGCTCTGGAGGCTTGCCGTGTCATTATATTTTGTAGGCACCAGGTGAAAAGGGGAACTGACATCCTTTCTTTAATTTATTATGGAATTGTGGAACTTATGTTTATAGAAACATCGCCGCCTCAGGTACCGTGGTGATATAATTCGTAATAGAAATTCATTGGGCTGCCAGCTGGTTTGATGATTCAGTGGACAATGTACCCCAAGTTCTGATACCTCGGCAACTTTTCCCTGCCGCATTTGTTTTCTACTGGTGCTCCTTCCTGATACCTTTTCGGACGCATATGAAGCATCTTCTTATCAACCTTCCAATTTGTCTGTACGAGTTGCTATTCTTTCAATGAAAAATCAGAATATTTGTGACTTGCATACTTATTTCTGATACTTTATTGAGAGAAATCCACGCCCAAATCGCCCACAATCCCTGTGGTTTTCATTAAGATAGGTTTTCCTATTCGCGACTGGACGTAACGTCAAGAATTTCAAAGTCAATTTTGTCGAAAATGAAGCGCAATATCAAACAATTTTATTCCTTTTTCTAGACTTATTTAATTGTTATAAGTGGAAAAGAAACAGTAACATTTTTTGATATCGCGCTTCATTTTCGAGAGAATCGACTTTGAAATTTTTGACGTTACCTTCAGTCGCGTATAGGAAAACCTACCTTAATGAAAATCACGGGCGTAAGTCGAATCCGCCCATTATCGATGGTATAATGTAGTACAGTTTATATTTGTTTTAATACAAATTTTTGCAATAGAACAGCGTCTTAAGCAACACTAAGGTCCTTTAACAATGAAAATATTAATTTGAAGCCTATGCCAATTACATTTTGAGATCCAAATATAAGAAAAATTGATGTTTTATTATGTAATTAATATGATATATTATTAGCTAATCGCGTTATTTTGCTAGTATAATGTATAAACTATACCTGCAGCTGTTTGCAAATCCGTAGTGCAAGTTTTACACGTCGGCAGGACTCGTCCAAATATACAAAACAAGTGTTAGTAATCGTGGAGTTGAAAATCAACCATTTCTAAATAAGTTAGAAGTCATTTCTGTCATATCTTCTCTGCTAGTTATCAGTCAGTTCATTGTCCGTATTAGTTTATCTTGCCTTGTGATTCTGTCGACTGATTACGGTTACATGATTATACTGGTGTGCCTAGTATTAAAACATGCAAGTCGAGATTTGGCAAGCTGTATCGATAGGTATCGAGGTATTACTACTTGATAGCTTGCAGTCAGACCCTTATTTCCCACTAAAGCTGTTCGAGTACTCGAAAAAAGCGAGCCGAGTACCCGTAAAAACCGAACGGCTTGAAAGAATCGAGTACTCGAATTTTTTCGAGCGGCTCAAAGAAAACCGACTGTTTACACGATTTTTTTCGGGCGGCACGAAGAAAACCGAGTACCCGATTTTTTCGGGCGGCCCAAATGTACTTCAAACAGATCGAAATTTTCGAGCCGTCCGACTGTGACAATTAGCTTGAAGCTTGAACGTTTCAAGCAGTATACGCATGTTTCGAATATTTTAGGTTAAGAAATAGGTTCCAGTAGATACTGGAATGTAAATAATGGTTCTTATTAATGTGAATAATTAAAATGTAAACTGCAAATGAAAATACTCTATAACTATTGAAAATAATTTAATGCCGTGTAGGAGTGGATATAGTTATGTATCACATTATGGAATATTAAAGTAACAAAAACTTTGACACATCATGAATTGCCACTTTGCTTTTTTTTAAACTACTTTCACGGCGTAGAGAATTTAGGGCTGGGACTATTCGAATAATTTAATATTCGAATATTTTACAAGTATTCGAATGCTACGAATAATCTTCGAATATTTGAGTATTCTAATGTTATTATTCGAATACTATTCGAATACCGATGTATTCGAATACTGATGTAATCGAACAGTATTGTGGGAAGTGGGTCAAAATTAACTTACAAGATGTCACCCTGACAAATGAACCTAAAGAACTTGATTTATAATTCACACCATATAGTATTCGAATACTTAAATATTCGAATAGTATTCGAATACTTGGACATTCGAATTATATTCGTCAAATAATTGAGCAACTGAAGTATTCGAATATTCGAATACCGAAAAATTCGACAAATAGTCCCATCTCTACTAGAGATGTCATATTTTGCGAACGATTAGATTTCATCTAGAAACACATAGAAAAACATATCTCTTAATTTTGACTATTCTTAATTTGTGCTTCATAATCGTTTCTTTAATTATTCATTTTTTATTAACCGGTAACAATCTTTGTTAACAGTGACCCGACACAAATACATATATGTATAATATATAGGAAAGAGGCAAAAAAAGAAAAAAGGAAAAGTAACAAGAAATGAAAGATAAAATACAGAGAAGTATATGAATACGTTCATGCATACATGAAAAATATGAAACAAGAGAGATTCAAATTTAGTACTTATTTTCAATAGCTGCAGAATATTATTATTTGCAGTTTACATTTAAATTATTCACATTATTAAGATCCATTATTCAGGCATTATTTACATTCCAGTAGATACATATTTTCTAACCTAAAATATTCGGAACATTCGTACTGTTCGAAGCGTTCAAGCTTCAAGTTACTCGTCACAGTCGAAAATTTCGATCTGCTCGAAGTACATTCGGACCGCTCACACTTAAATCATACTTAATTAATACTTTTACCCTAATAATCATTGCACGCGTGAAAAGTGTGCACCACGAATTTACAAACACTCCGACATTCTCAAACGAAAAGGAAAAAATGAAGAGCATTTCTCTTCTCATAAAATTTCTGAACGTGTCAATAATTTTGTGACTCCCTGCAAGTACTCTTTTCGATGAAGGTCCCCGTTTAACGTCGTCACATCGATTCGCAATGTCATTGCTACAAGAAATGTCGCGCGCTTAAGAGAAAGACGGGATTAAGCGTGCACTTGCATGGCCCAATGAACGGAGAAGACGCGCAGAGCTACTTCCAGTAGCCGACGGATAGAAAGATGGGACGCGATAATTAACACGGGGCAGAAGAAGTCGCTGGAATGTTTTTCGGTAGCGCAGCGGTACGCTGGTAGTCCCGTAACTCTGCTTGGTATTACCAGTAATGCTAGACAACAAACGCGGAGCCGGGATTACGACGAAGTCATTACCAGGAACACGTTGCTTTCACCCGATACAGGAATCGAGGAGGCGTTCAAACACCGTTCGATCGACCTCAGTGCACGCGCGCTCGCGCGCATGTTTGTCTTCGTCCCCTTATTTGTGTCCATAGCGAATTCTTTGCCGATCGCATTTTAATTGCCGTGAATTTCTCTGTTGACAGCCGTTGATCTCTGGGACCTTTTCACACGAGACACTTGTACATATACCTCGTCAGTGATATTTCAGACATACTCGGACCACGGGCATATGGACGCACCTAACTGATTTCCAACGGCCTTCAGAGTTTCTCAATTCTTTTCATTGGAAGACGCAATAGTCATTTTTGTTTAAAAATCCTCGACTCGTTCGTGAAAAAATTTCCATTGAACATTCTTCGGTAGAAAATTTTGTTAAATATCTACAATGTTTTAGTATACCTCATTGTTAGGGACGATCGGTCTTTAATATATACATTAGGGTGGCTCTTATTGTCGATTTTTGATTTTTCATCGTGATACCCCCAGAATAGTTCCAAACAATGAAAAAAATCTGTGTTAAGTTTTAGCCCGATCGGATAACGGAAAATGGTGACCCTGGGCCCTTGAACATTTAAATACTTATTTAACAGCTCATAAAGTCGATGTTATATAGATAATATCCTCCAAGTTATTGATTACATAAAAAATATGTCAAACAAAAGTTGTAGATCCAGACAAGGAGCATTTTTTATTTTGTATTACTTTTTCTCGTGCGACGAACGGTTTTCGGAAAAAGTCTGAAAAAAGTCGGAAAAAACTTTTTCTTTTTTCAAATTTTGAAGTTTAGAACCACCTTAATGTACATACGTCACGGGTCGTGATCAGAGTGGAGTCTCTTCAACCGACAAGGGAAGATCCCGAACCCGGAAATTAAACAAAATCTGAAAGTTCGTTAATATATAGGGGATGTTTTCCTGATTATAACGCAATTTTTGTTTAGGTACTGCCCAAATTCACTCTAAGGGGATGAAATTAACCCATGAAAATTCGGCTATTTCCCAATTCTATTTTGTAACTCGCAATCTGTAAGAGATAAAAATAAGTTTCAAGACAAAAGTTACCTACTTCTTTTAATTAGGACTATCATTTGGTAACTTACAGTTGTTAAACAACAAAATCGGAAAGTAGTCGGAATTTAACAAAATTGATTTATCACCTGTGACATATTACCTTCCGTACAGTGAGTGTCATACTGTTGAGCTACTTTGAAGCGACGTCTAATCGTCTAAACCTCGGACCACCCACGCTGTATATACATAATACTGTTTTGCTAAGTTCTGAGGTACTGATAAGATAGACTTCGTCTATTTGCACGGACGCGAAATGAAGACTCGTCACTGTCAGGCGTCTATGACATCGTTCCCTCGCGAGAATCCGCGCCTCGCGCAAACCTGGCGCAGGTCAGCGAACGTGTTAAATATTTCCATGCCCGTTGCGCGTGCAATGGGGTTTTTTTACATTAACCCGTTAAGTGAGGCGCTTCTTTCTCAAAAGCACACCCAGAATACTCATTTAAAATTAAACTTACGCGTTCGGCGAACCCGCGATAACTAAACAAATCGTAGAAAAATGTGTCAATTTTATCGAAAAAGTGTGAGAAAATTTAAAAGATTTTTATTCCTACAGTAAAGATAGATGTATTTAATGCAACTCACTGAACTTATTGCTTGTTGTTGAGGGTGAAAATTCTAATAAGACTTATCGTACGCAACCTATCTGAGCTTAGGTATGCATGATGAGTTAACTCGTCGCACAGAAAATGTGTCAGTTTCACATGACGAGTTAACTCGTCGCACGCAATCTGTGTCAGTTTCACATGACGAGTTAACTCGTCGCATGCTATCTGTGTGAGTTTCACACGACGAATTGACGCGTGGCACAGAAAGTGTATCAGTTTTGCATGACGAGTTAACTCGTCGCATGCAATCTGTGTGAGTTTTACACGACGCGTTGACTCGTGGCACAGGAAGTGTATCAGTTTCACATGACGAGTTAACTCGTCGCACGCAGTCTGTATGAGTTTTACACGACGAGTTGACTTACAGCGCAGAAACTGTAGGTATCAGTTTCACATGGCAAGTTGACTCGTGGCACAGAAACTGTATCAGTTTTACATGACGAGTTAACTCGTCGCACGCAATCTGTGAGTGTCATACGACGAGTTGACTCGCCGCAAGCAATCTGCATGTCTCAGACACCGACTGCCTCGACGCACAGAAACTGCATAAATTTCCCATGACGAGTTAACTCGTCATACCCGCTAAAAGTGTGCAGAACCTAGGAAGACCATGTCCGTGTGAGAAATTCATGGGGTCGAATGATTCAGACCCGACCGAATTAGCGAGTTCAGAGGCGTAGTTCGCTGTCGAGCTGCGGAAGATGCAGTAGACGTTAGATGTGGCCGGTACAAGTGGCACGCATGCGCCGTACGGTGCATCAAAAACACGTATATAAGTAGGAATTTACGAGAAGGTGCCTCGAGGCGCTGCCTGGCTCCTCGTCCTCGGTAGCCTGCACGACCAGAGAAGGAACTCTCGCGGAGGCGGGATAAGGTGGAAGAGGAGGAAGAGGGCACAGGGTACCGTTCTGTCCTCGGAGACCTTGGTTCACCGGGTCGGTTCTCCTGGCTTCTCATCCACTTAGCAAAAAGCGGCTTAACCACCGATCTTCCTCTCCGGTCTCTTCCTTTTCCTCTTCTCGCCGACGACCTCGACGCTGCTCAGGCTGCCGCGGTGCTTTCCACTTCCTACATTCGGGAGGCCTTCGCGAGTTTCGCCAAACTCGATTCAGCAACGACTAGCCCTTCGATCTTGAACTCCTCTTTACCTTCGTTCTCCGGCTGTCGATGGGATGACCCGTAGCAGTATAAAAGGAATAGGTAGTTCCTGCTCGGTGCAGACTTGATATAGATCCACTGTATGCACCTGTACTTCATTTAGCCCTTTCGTTCGCCTTTCCAGTGTCATGCACAATTTTCTGCACCCGTAACGCTTCTAGCGCAAGCAGCATATCCCCGCACTCGCGAATGCTGTATCTTGTCATGTGGATAAATTTGAACGGAAACTGGTCGTTGCTACTGACAGTGAAATAGTAAGACTGATTGAAAATAAATACTGATATTGCATCATGAGCATGTTTAATCGTTACGTTGTACACAGGCACAAAAGTATATAGGGTGTTTCAAAGAATGGGTTACAAACAATTAGACTATCGTCTAATTGTAAAGAAGCTAGGAAGATTTAATAAACGTAGTACGTAGGATAGATGTACCGTTTGTGGTCATTGCACTGTTTTTGGCCATGTGCATAATTATCTTATTTTTAAATTGCTTGCAGATCATTATTATGTGGAGAATTTAATATCGTAACTATTTTGTTTAGTACCTATACAGCTAGAAATATAAGGTTACATTTATTGCTTACACGGAAAAATATAATACTAAAACTAACAATTAAGAAAACATTGATCAGACTTGATCGACTGTCGGTACGTCTACGAATCATGCTACAACAAGTCAGTTGTACTAACGGCATGCCTCTTTTGGCAAACAAACACTACTTATATTTACGTTCATGCTGTTCAGAGTGAAGAACTGAAATTTGCCTTGGAATAAATGGGAATAAGGATAATAAGGTCTTTATTACGCTAAGAGAAAACCGGGAACACATAAAATGGGAATGAGTGTAATTAGGATAAATGGCGAGGTGCAGCAAAGCGCTGTATTTACACCTAATCATAAATTCCACAAAAGGTATACATTTTAAATCCTAGCCCAATAAACAAACTGTTCCCAGCTAGTAGGAATATCAACAGGTGTTTGTTTCACACTTAAGGAGACATTCTACTCTCTCGGCCGAAAAATCGGCCACTTTTCGGTGATGGTTTTTGTAATGAAATAAACAGTTAACGTTTTGGAATTTCGGGGGGTATATTCTACCACTCTTGAAATACAAGAAAAAATCTTTATTGTTTGTTTGTTTCATTTGTTTACATAAATATTTCGCAGTGAAGTTGGCGGCTTCAGAATTGCTGGCGGTTGAAATTTCGGACTAGATCATCGGAAATAAAAAACCAAACATATTTCAAATTCGAAGGAGTATGGTTATCTCGCTTTCCGCGAAAGAACAATTTTGGGCCAAAATGATTAAAATGCCGGTCGGTTGAAAGTACCGAAAGTGGCACTTCTATTCTATATTTAATTGATATAAAATGTGAGAAAATATTAAAAATCTTAAGATATTTGTGGTTTACGGAATAGCCATACTCGGGGAAATTAAAAATATGTTTGGTTTTTTTATTTCCGATGATCCAGTCATCCGAAATTTCAATCGCCAGCAAGGGGTCAAATTCTGAAAACGCCAACTTCACTGCGAAATATTTAAGTAAACAAGTCAAATAAACAAACAACAAAGATTTCTTCTTGTATTTCAAGAAAGGTACAATATACCCCCGAAATCCGAAAACGTTAAGTTTGTATTTCATTATAAAAACCATCACCGAAAAGTGGCAGATTTTTCGACCGAGAGAGTAGAATGTCCCCTTAAAGACTTGTGCAAAATTAAAATTAAATCATATAATCTGTTCTGTATACATTAAAAGGAAGGACCATGCTCGTGGTGACCCAGTAAATTGATTTCGCGACCCATTGATGGATGAGGACTCACAGTTTGAAAAACCTGCTGTTGGCGTAACACCAAAAACCTTTCACATCTGAATAAGCACTATTTTTGGGGCATACACTGCCGTCCATAAGTATTACACCTACTATATGCGGAATAATTATGAAAAACGATGCAAATTTATTGAAGGACTATAACAAATTTTACTGTATTTGGTTTGTTATATTAAAACCTGTTCATTTCTTTGTATTTTACGATTAATGCTATTTAACAGTGTTTTCGTGTTAAAATGATACACATAGCTTTTACGGTTGATACGAGTTATTGGTGCTCAGTTACCTACAAACTAAAAATTAAAAACCGAAACTAAACTAAAAAGTATTCAATCTGTACCAAGTATCACATTTTCTGCAAATGCAGCAAGTGTCCTAAAACACTCCACTGCCGGATAGATTGGCAATCGACTGTATAGAGTGCATTTTATCTCCATTGAATTTTATAATAAACTATTACGTTAGATTTTGATCCTTTCCTAATCCGAAATTCTTATTTCCTTAAACAAGAGATACATAAAGTAACATAAATATATAGTTTGGCACAGGGTATGGGTCCATTTTGAATGTATCCACCAGGCGATGTTAGGACCTACATTATTTGTTTGTTTAGTTGAGTATGAACCACAAGATCCTGTAACCCTATATTTCAAACACCCTATATTAAGATTTACTGAAAAAATATCTCAGCCGAAGACACGAGTGTTCAGCAATTTTTAAAATGTTCCTATGCAGCATATTTATTTCTGTACCTCTGCCCTTGAGCTCATTTTCAAATTGAGCCACGTTTTTTGAAGCTCCCTGTATTCGTGCGATTTTCGATACCGACCCAACATTTTGCAAGTACTGTTGAATTAATCGCCGGCAATTGATTAGCGATAATTAGCTCTATACTTACGGTTGCCCGGTTCTTGCCCAGCGAGGAGTTAATCGAGGGAGCAGTAACGTTAATAAAACGGTATAACCGCTTCTTTTGCGCATTAGAATCGAAGATAACACAACTCGGGCGGTGAAGAGTTGGCTCGTCCGGTGATTAAGAGGCTTCCTGCAAAGAAAATACGCCCGATGGATCGATCTCGATCGACGATCTCGAAACGGAAGCCCCACCCGTTTTACCTGTCCTACCTGCTTGATCCGCGGCCTCCAGGCGTTTCCGGTTTCTTCCTGGAGAACAGGAGTCAACATCCTCGCTTGACGCGAGTTAAGGTACGCGCGACCAACCTTTCAACGTTCCAACTATCATCTAACAGCCTTCGGTGGAAGATAATCTCAGTAATCTTCGGTGACTATAAGATCTTACCATATGATACGGACCCAAGGATTTTACAGTTCGATAGTGGTGATCTTATAAAACGCATACGAGTTTATCAATGGCCTCGAAAAAGTTCATTCGCGACGGTAATTAAATATTTAAAAAAGCAGAATTTATGCGATAGGTTAGAGTCACAGAAGGATCGTGTACATCGAGACCAATATGTGTTTACAAAATGAGAGAACAGGATCCGTAACATTTAATCAATGAAAGTTTAGTTTTTTAATATAAATTTTACGCTGTATTTTTATGTATCAAGGTATAACAAACTTTTAAGGATTTCGTTATTTTTAAACCGTGTTAGATTGAAGTCGTACCTACAGCTAAAAGGAGGATTTGTAGAATTTCTTCGACTGTATTAGATGTTTTGTATATAATGCTCGATTATTTATATTACATTTAGAAATAAGAAATTATTAGATATAGAAATTAAGGAGAAGTTTGCTTAGTTCTACGATCGAGTTTCTAAATACAATTGGGCAATCATGTTGCACCTATTTTATTTTTCCATTTCTTTGTATTTTACGATTAATAGTAATTAACAGTGTTATCGTGTTCGAATGATACACATAGTTTTTACGGTTGATACGAGTTATTGTTGTTCAGATACCTACAAACTAAAAATTAAAAACCGAAATTAAACTAAAAAGTTTTTTAGTAAAAACCAAATCGTTTCCAATAGTTGCAATTAAGTTTTGATTTCTTAAAAAATCAAAGTGCAAATCAAGTGAAAAACTTGTAAAATCCTCATTGTAAAAATATTATGCGTTGCCAGTGAGACTTGTTATTATCGTACTTAGGATACTCTTTACGTCACCTGTGTAACTTGTCATTTTCGGACCGATTACGTGTATCAGGCGCGAGTTTCAGCGCTCTACAATTTCCTCGCCTACAATTTACCGGTAATTTTATGAAATCTTAAACTTCCCATAAACTAAAACTCTGTACTATTATTTTAAATCTCTAAAATACCGTAGTTCCTAAAACAAGTGTAATGTGTGCAAATTATAATGAAAATCTAAAATCAAAATAACAGTTCTTAAACGAAGACTGTTTTAAAATAAAAATTAAATTCGGGGAAAGTTTGAAAATACATGTGTATACAAATACTTGTAAAGCAAGCAATATATAAAATAAGCGGATGCGAATGATCTGTAAAATGAGAAATAGAGAGTTCGAAAAGTGTTGCAACAATTGTACAGAGTGATCCTTAATTGCTTGTCATTATTTCAGAGGCGATAAATCGACAAAATGTAACAAACAAAAATGTTACACCAATGTGAATTTTCCGAGCTTTTCTCATCAAATTATAACGAACTAAAAACTGGATCGGGCGTCCAAAATATTCAAATGTCGGGTATTATCCCGAAATCCATGCTTGAAAATTTATACAATGTTTTTATTACGCCATGTGTAAAAAGAAGAAAGCAAAATATTTACAGTATGGTGTGATAGCGAGGCTCAGCTTTGCTGTGGTAAAAAAGCTTTTCATTGTTGTTGAAAGGTAATATAAAGAAGGTATAAGGACAGACGAATAAAAAATAAAGTAAAAGTAAGGGAATGAATGGAAATGTAAAAGAAATACGTAATAACTAACTGAAGAAAGTGGAGAAATAGGTCAGTGGTGGATGTGTGTAAGATTAGTGGCAAGGTGGGACCGCAATTTTGCTTTATATCTTTCTTTTTCTGGTCATTGCCCTCACTGAAGTGTACGGCGCAGATGGCACAAAAAGGAAAAGTGAAAAACGTAAAAACAAGCATGTTTATTAAAGAATGAACCCCATGGCACCATTCCGTCCTACTCAATGGCGTCCGTAGACTTTTTTCCAGGAGGGGAGAACTTTGAGGTGACTGTGAAGAAAAATATATTAATGAAAAAACGAGTAGCCTGCTTACTATTTTGAACAAATTTTACGGTGCCAATTTAATTAAAAATTTTAATCCGAAATTTAGAAATATTCACTTGTTTAGTTTAAACTTAATAAAGATAAGTTCTTAAAAAAAAGCGATCTTTTCTCAAAATCCAAGGAGGGCAACTGCCCCTTTTGCACCCCCTGCGGACGCACATGGTCTTGCGCACACACGTTTAAAACTTTGTGGCTCAACTCCCCCTCCTTATCTTTAATTTTTTACCTCAGAATTTCTGTGCACTTCGTTTGTCGAAACAGATGATAGCGTCCTTTCAAAGACGATCGATATTTTAAGGAATCAGTGTTAATTCGGTAGCGACAGTGACGAGACCTCTTTGGAGATATATTTATTGAAACTCGTTATTGATACTGCACTGCTACATCAAAGCAAAAGTGAAAATTTGAATGATGAGACAGGGTAGTAAAATTCATTTTCATTAATAAAATCAGTTTAATTTAATGAAGAAGAATTTGGAACACAGTGACTGAAGAAATTAAAGAAATTTATGTATTTGAAAAAATTGATAATGTCACTATTTATTTTCATGTGTCAGTATTTTAAAACTGACTCTATTTATTTAGTTATCAGAAGCTACTCGAATTTGTTGTTTCGATATCCCTTATAAAAATTTAACAAGAAAGTATCATGGCAATAATTTAAAGTAAACTAAATTAGTGTTACGCCGCCATTTTGAGTGCGCCAAGTTGGGAAGGAATAGAAATGTGTACGTATATCATTTGTATTACGTATAAACGTTACAACTCACTGGCGAAAGTGTTTTTATTTATCCGAAATTACATAAAACAGGATTATTTGTTCCACTTCGGTCGAAAGCGAGGACGTCTGACGCGGTTGCGTTAATACATGTGTTTAAAGTCGTAAGAGTAAGAGTTTTGGTGCGTGAGACATTACCGAGAGGAAGTGAAAATATGTGTATTATTTATAACTTATAAACTTCCGTAATGCAATATTATGAAGGGAAAAACGATTGTTGGTTTTGGTAATGCGAGTGATTTGCCTGTTTCTGTTTCTCTGCCATGGTGGGCATATCTGAAGAAGTTAAAATTAGTGCATGCTCAATTTTGATAAGATAATCTGTTGGGTTCATCCCCCACGCGATAAATAAATCAAATACAGCAAATATAAAATTCTAAGCCTCTTTAAGCCTTTTTTTATTAATTACCATGAATTTATAAGATGAAATGAAATGAAAATTAATATTTCTTTAAATCGGAACACTTAACTGAAGCTATTGTAATATATTTTAAGAAATCGTTCGAATTTTTCATTTCAGACCACGCGTTAGAAAGTTACACAACCGTACATTTTATACATTTTTTTAGAGCCTAACGTCATTGTATGATGTGCCTATACTACTCAAAATTTGTTCAATATGGGTAGGAGCCTAAAATATTTGTTAAATATACATGTATTTCCAGATGACAATAAAGATGTTTCGTAGAAAGTTACATTTTATTATAAGAGAATGAGAGCTCTAGTTAGGACGCTAAGAATAAGGTGACTTTTGGGATTTTTTTCTAAGACACTGTTCAGCGGATCTTTTCCAAATTTTTAGGGTATTTTATTCACATTCAAACAATAAAAATTAATTTTTTCATTACAAAGTGGTCGGTAGAAATGGAGATATATGTATATGACCACATTCGTAGGGCCTCGCCGCCGGAGTTGTAAGTTTGCGAATATGTTGGAGACCCCAATTTTTCCCGGAAACAGAAAACCAAGGATTTTCTCATTTCTCGTATAATTAAATTGTCGATGGACCTAAAACTTTTATAAATGAATTAAATTGAACAACTTTTTTCATAAAGAGTACGAAAATTTTAGGACAGAATCGTAACTTTTTCTTTGAATTCCACTAATTTGCCAATTTTCAACTTTTTTCGTTTGTTAGATCCATCGACAATGTAATGATACGAGAAATAAGAAAATCCTTGATTTTTTGTTTCAGGGAAGAATTGGGGCCTCCAACAGAATCGCAAATTTGCAACTCCAACGGCGAGGCCCTATGTGTTCATATATTTCCATTTCTACCGACTATTTATAATTAGTAACGAAAAAATTAATTTTTATTTTTTGAATGTGAAAATATCCTGAAAATTTGGAAAAGACCCGCTTAACAGTTACTTAGAAAAAAATCCCCAAAATCACTTTATTCTTAGCGTCCTAAAAAGGGGTCCCCCCTTAAAAAACTACCCTTCCCTTTACTCTAGCGATAAGCTATACTTATATATGGGAATCATTTAACGAAGTTGAGCATATTCAGAGAAATATCAAAAGTGTTAAAAAGAACTTATTCTTCCCGTTCTAAAAAATTGCGGTTCTGTTAAAAATTTATTTCACATTCCGACGCACACCATTCTCGTTCCTCTGGCAAAAATCTACCTCCTAAGTATATGCGTCAATCGTATATAAAAAAAAATCAGCTGCGTTTGGACGCTGATAGGAAATCCCACCTTTAATCCAAGGGTCGCCGCAAAAGTAGACGTTTGATATCTGACCGCTGAAACACATTTACCGAAGAACCAGGCTTCTTCCTCTCCCCACCCGTTCCCGCGACACACTCCTCTCTCTCTCACGTCTTTTCTCATTCCAACATTTCCACCATCGGAATCATTTCGCTCTCTCGGCCAAGGGAGAAGAAAAAACCCTTTTATCGTCGCGTGCACCGTTGTCCTTGCACAATGGCCCGTGTAATCAGCGGCGAGTGATTGTCACACGACGCGCCCCGCTACCTTTCCCTATTCCTCCCTCTTCTTCGCGGCCTTTCTTCCCTGCTCTGCATTTTCCTCGAACTGCAAGGGCCAACGCACAATGACGTCGGGGATTCGTCATTGTTCCAGGGGTGGCCGGTAAAAGCAAAGCAAAAGCCGTGGCTGAAAAAGAAAGGGAAGAAAACAGAGAGGGGTAGAAAGAAGAGTAAAAAAACATCTGAGCAATACTTTAATACGGCCCGGTCCTTCCTGCCCCTTCTGGTCGCGTTTTTCCATCCCCCGCCCGTCCGCCCGACTCGTGCCGCCGAAATCTCATCATTTAGAGTGGCCGGGCGCGGCATGCAAAGCAACCAGCCGTGGTGGTGTGAACGCTCCTTTGCAACGATTACCGTCGCCAGCGGAAAGAGATCTCCGCGAGGAAGTTTAACGTTGCTCGAGGTGCTTGCGTCCCGTCGTCGTGTATGAAATACTCTTTTTTTCGCCGCTGCGCAACCGTAATGACTTCCGTTACCGTTTCTTCTCCGGCTCGCCCGGCCGATCCCGCAGGCTTTTTACCGTTCCATTGGATAGAGAGGCGAATCGTTTTCGATATTCGACGCTCGTCGAGCCTTTCGTGGCGAACCACGATAGTCTGCTGGCGAACCTCGAAACTACATACTTAGGTGGTTGAACGATTTTCTACGATGGGCTAACATGTCTAACGCGCTCTTCTTTTTATCTTTAAGGGGCCATTCTCATAAAATTGCTCAAAAAATAGGCGATCTTTAAGATTTTTTTTTTTAAAAAGTATACCATTTGCGGTAAAAAACTTTGATTTATATTTATTTGTTATTCAAGGATATGAAATTTTTTTTTTTCATTTTTCTGTAGTGGGTTTCTACCTAGTAGGTTTCTACGTGGCACTCAGTGCACTGCGATAAGAAGAGCCGTCAACGGTAACCAGTATAACTTGACGTAGGATTATGTCAAATCAAAAAACCAAAGATATTCTTATATATTATATCAATCGCTATCGTATCAGCCGTGCAGAAGGCAAAGAAAGTAGAGTAACGATGTTCGGTGCACGTTTGAACACAAACATGCTAAAAAAAAGCGGTAATTTTATGCCTTAAAATGTTAATAATGGAAAACTTTGACATTTTAAAATTTATGATCGAAGGTTGATATGACAGTGAATTCGATTACAAAGAAAATGCCACCTAAATTTGTGAAATCGGTGCATAATTTCTTTTGTTATACTGGCTACCGTATAACCGCATTTAACAAAACACTGGAAAAATAGGGGTTTTTACGAATTTTTTACAAGGAGAGGTTATTACATGTCCTAAAAACTATTTTTGACTTTTATTAATATACTCATTAGGGTACAAAAAAAAATTTGTTTCATGTTTTCGGTCCTTCTATGATCATAGAATCTATACCGTTACGAATTTCGTCTAACAACTTTTACTGCTTGTGTGTATCTTTCAGATACTATACTATAGTTTGCAAAAGAAAATCGATTTTCTGAAAAAATTGAATGAGAATGTCCCCATAAAAGCCTTATCAGGCCTTGCACACTGACATAGATTTTAGATAGAGTTTTCAGTTCACATCTTAGTGATTTCATAGCGCCTTATTCAGTATAGTTCATTAAAAATTCTTATTAATATCAGTTATGATCGTGTGAATTAATATCATTTATAATCGTGTAGATACGGCTGTCACCCGTATGTGGGTGACGCGTTAGTTACAGTGTCAGGAGCTATTCAGCTGACGGGTCTAATTGCTTGAATTCTTAATTTTACGTCGAGAAGCATGATGTACATTTGTAGAATTCCGCAGGGTCATCGCGTTGAGCCACTTCTGTCCAACTTGTTTGCAAATGATTTTACAAAGAAATTAAGAAGCTCGGTAGAAGTGGATTTAAGAATTTCCCGAGTACTCGAGCTTCTTAACCTTTAACTGGTGAGGTGGAAACTTTGTTACCTAACGGGTACAGTGGGATCTAACATACACCCATTTCCATTTCTATTTACACAGTAAAATCTTGACTTCTGCTTCAGAACAGAGCATTCAAATTCTGAAGTAAGCATATTGACACAAATGATGCGAATAAAATCGCATTCATAAGGAATATGGGAATACAATTACTCGTTTGGTATCCTCAGTGAAAAAAATGCCGAAATAAACAAGCATCTCAAGCAGTGGCGTATCCAGAGGGGGCCCAAGTGGCCCTGATACCACCCAAAAAAGGAAAACGGAGATTAATGTAACCACGACTGAAGTAATTCAGAAGCTTTGCAAAAAGAAAGAAAGCAGGATTTCATTTCACAAATAAATTTTCACAAACACCTAATGAATTTTATTCAATTTGCATTAAAAATATTATTAGCCCTTCAACTTGCCTCCCCGAAAATTAAATTCAGAGTGCGCCACTGTTCTCAAGCATCATCATAGGGTTCCTGAAATGCCGCGAATTTTTTTTGACAAAACATTTCAACTTTTCCTTGGACATCTACAGTAGGTACTGGAAATATTACATCACTCGTGTATTTAGCGTGTATTCACTTGCACAATATTTAGTACCTAGTATTCGGAAAGTAATATTTTTGCACGATTATTAACTGCCTACGCGTTCAGTTAGAGCACTAAACAGGTGGAGGGAGAAGAGTATTGAGCATCCGCCTTTTTGAGTATTGTCAAATTCAGTTTACAAACAAAATATCGTTGTTGATATTGATACTTGGTAGCACGACACCTTATTGGAGTATTTTATTACATTTAAGTTTGTATTCTGTTTATAAAGTGAATTTGAATTTATTCAAAAAGGCGGATAGTCTCTCCAGAGGACCAAATATAGCGGATGCGCATACTCACCTCTCTCTTGATCCAGTTCAGTGCCCGATACCTTGGTTAAAATAAGAACCAACTAACTCCCTATACAATAAATATTTTCAGTACCTACTGCATAAATTCCACTTCAACACCACTAAGGAGAGGTTGCATTCGTTTGTTTACATCCTTTTAAAGATCCCTAATTACAATAACACAAATTAAGAAATGCTGCTTCACTTCCGTTTAGAGCCCTTGGAGCGTAGTTAAAGTTGCTTGCGCGTCTTAATAAATACATAAATTAATAGTTGCTCTCGCATCTACTCAACGAAGTCGACATCGACGTTGGCGAAAGGGAGCGCAAAGGGGGCTCGTCTCGGCTGAATTTTCGCAAGCATCGATCGGTGGAGCACGTGGTAGCCGGTTAAGCGTAGTGCGCGGCCTGTCGGCTTAAATTGCATTCTGCTGGGGGGTGCGTATCGGCGCGGAGGGGTGGACCCGCGCCGCGCCACGCCGCACGAGGGTGGCACAAAGGAAACTGGAGTACTAACCAAGGCATTAGCAGGATGCCCCGGTTTCCGACAAACAACATCCAGCCCCCTCTGCGGACGGTCGCTGCGCCGCTTCTCCTACCCCCTCGCCCACCCCCTGGGAACGGTCTTGCAACCCAATTACGCGGGACTACGCTCTTTCGTATCGATTTCGAGATCAGAAAGGGAGGCTGCGGCTATCTCCCTTCACCTCGCCGACTCTGCTTCCGATCTTCCTGCCCCCTGTCCCAAAAACTGTATCATCCCTTACATCTTTTTCGTTTTCTTTCGCGAGCGAACCCATGAGATGAAACTGGAATTACTCATTTACTTAGACAGTTAGGAATCGGTGAAAGAGATTTAGAGATGTGCAGTGCTTGCCCTTGTAACAGACTGGATCATGCGAAGAAGGACAGAGCTTTTGCATGTATAGTCAGTCCGAAAATTCTGTGCGTAATAGGGGAGACTAGTTGATCAATTTTTCAGCTTTTACTTTGTAAATTCAAATTACTTACTTTGGAGAACTAATACTGCAATATACAATTATTTGGTCCTTTTTAGAGGTATTAATTCCATTTCCATTTAAAATTTGAATAGAGGAAAGACGTTTTTACGTCGTTCATGTACAGAGGGTGGTCAAATTATTATACTCAAACGAAGAGGTTTGAAATTTTGTAAGTTTAAGCGATGGCTGTATCTCTGCAAAAAATGATCGCAAAAAATATTTAAAAAACGCATTTTAACGCTAGACGTTTCTAGTGTTTGAGTCAAGGACTCAACATTTTTTTCATCCATTACGATACTGTTTTATCTAGATGGAGCGCAGAAAACGATGTTTCAGAAATTTTTGCCTAGTTTGAACGTATGCACGGGCCAAAAAAAATTTTTCCGGTAAATCCAACGAAGAGCTCTTATACAGCAAACATTTCTCTTTAATTTTGTTTTTTTCTTGTTTTGTTGTATGCTTTTTATTGACCGAGTTATTCGCGATTAAAGCAAAAAAGGTACTTTTAACTTTGAACAGCTATAACTTGCGAACTCAAGATCGTAGACAAATTTTCATGAGTGTTTTGAAAAGCTAAGAAAGTTTCCTTCAGAACCTTTAGTTTTCGCTTTAAGATTCCTTTTAACCGTATTAAATCCATTTTAAAATGACCCCAAAAATTGATGAACATATTTTGAGTATAATAATTTGGCCATCCACTGTATCAAATCACCCTGTTGTCGGGGCAAGTTGATACAATGCATTTCTGTTTAAATTAAAGGCACATATGAGACAAAAGCTGTGGTGGTATTTCAATATCCGCAAATGACAATGGGGGATTTACCAATAATTAATGTGCCTTGAAACGCTATATATATTGTCTGCTTAGCTTAAACGATGGTTGAGGTATATTCACACAAACTGTAATGCTGATTTTCACTTTTCCCTGAAATAATCTTAAAACGCAACAAAATTACGATGTATCAACATACCCCTGTATCAATTAGCTCCAGTCTCTCCTATCTTGCAAATATATATATATAATTATAAATATAATTATATTATAAATATAATCCTTATAACGACACATTAAATTTTAGAAAAATGCTCAAAAATGACAAGCTTTTCTAATATTTATATTTTATTATATAAATGTTTATAAACTGGGACGAAACATTGTTTTTCGAAAGAAGCGTTTATGTTTTACTGTATCGAGCGTAATATTACGGAAGGGGAATTTTAAGACTGTGTTGTGCGATGGGTCTAAAGGTGAGATCAGACGACGCGTGAATCGGCGAACTTGCTCGGCTCGTCAAGTCGGTTTGGCGAACCCGACTCGGCGATCCATGACCGATCAGACGGCGCGTGGGTTGGCGAGCTAGCTCGGCTCGTCTAGCTCGGCAAGTCGGCTTGGCGAGCACAATTCGGCGATCCATGACCGATCAGACGGCGCGTGGCTTGGCGAGCTAGCTCGGCTCGTGTAGCTCGGCAAATCGGCTTGGCGAGCATGGGCGAGCCGAGCAGACCGATCAGACGGCGCGAGGATCGGCGATTCACACGCAAAGTTCGCCAAGCTGGCTCGGCTCGTCTAGCTCGGCAAGTCGGCTTGGCGAGCCCGACCGATCAGACGGTGCGTGGCTTGGCGAGCTGGCTCGGCTCGTGTAGCTCGGCAAGTCGGCTTGGCGAGCCTGGGCGAGCCGAGCTATGACCGATCAGACGGCGCGTGTCTTGGCGAGCTGGCTCGGCTCGTCTAGCTCGGCAAGTCGGCTTGGTGAGCCTGGGCGAGCCGAGCCATGACCGATCAGACGGCGCGTGAATCGCCGATTCACGCGCAAAGTTCGCCGATTCACGCGCCGTCTGATCTCACCTTTAAGGGGTTAACGTTGTAACAGGAGGGAATGAGGGCGATGGGGACCCTGAGACTCTTGAGAGTCTTACTGACAAGTCAAGAACCCGTACTGTTTAGACTCTGGGAATTTAAGACCCTGGCAGAGATCTGACCAAATAAGTAAAGTTCTGTAATATGCGACAAGGAAACCCAAGTGGTGGTTTGTAATTTCTTGCATACATGCGTCTAGGTTCACGTAGTCTGGATGCCATGCATCTTCATCGGGGTAACTAAAATAACTGCGTTATTTATAATATTTCAAATTCATGGGGTGTACGTGGACTTTTGTGACTGAGCATGCCTAGGATTACTATACCGTAAACTGTGGGAACATAGGCATGTTTTTGGAACATTTTGCTATATAATATAAAAATTAACATTTTTACATTTGCTTTAAGCAGTGATGCCAGAATCGTGGGACGTGGGACAGAACGCTTACCCCCACTATGACCTACCGTCGTCTCCCACTATGCCCTACTGGCGTCCCCCACTTTCTTCCCACCGCACTGCACACAAGCATATTTTTACTTCTGTCCGTGTGAGCTGCTTGTTGGGCTGCCGTGCACACGGACAGGGGTAGGGATATGCTTGTGTGCAGTGCGATGGAAAGACAGTGGGGGACGACGGTAGGCCATAGTGGGAGACGACGGTAGGTCATATTGGGGGTAAGCGTTCTGTCCCACGTCCCACGATTCTGGCATCACTGGCTTTAAGTATCCTATCATAACATTGCATATTTTGTGAATGCACTACAAGTGGCAAAATGTATAAAATTTTTGTCCTTAACCATCTTTAACCCTTTAGAGCCCAGTGTGACGTATACGTCACGTCAGTTTCAGACGTATAAAAAAATCGATAGTAAATAATTTTGGGTCCCAAAACGGATCAATTCTCTAAATGGCTCTGAGGTGCAAGCCACTGATGCTTTTACCGCTGCAAATAATGTTTACTGTAACCATGGAAACGTTTCTGGTGAATGCATGTTGGACATTTTTCGATAGCCTGAAACGTTGCTCTTGTTTTCTTTAAAAAGTTGAGAGTAAAATTATTTTTTATACATTTTATTTGGTAGATACGTGTAAATTAAGTGTTATACTAAAAGAATATTGCTTGTAAAGCTTGATTAGGCCAATTTTTAGTTTGTAATTGCTTATTGAATGTCATGTGACGTATACGTCACACTGGGCGTATACGGAATAAAAAAGCGAAATTGTTTTTTCATTCGTATGATGGTTTCTGTTGCGCGGACGTCCCCTGGTAAATGCTCCACCACCAAAGATATCACAGCAAGCATCGACTTCGAATTCTAAACCCTCGGACCTATAGCGTTTCGACAATGTTGACCATTGGGTCGTGTTCAGCGATGACAGATAGCGCTGTAAACTTTGCCCTTCTGGCTACATTCAATCAAAGTGCTATAAGTGCAATGTTCAGTTAAAAATAAATTGTTTTGTAAATTACCATAGTAAAAATTAAGATTTTATACTTCCTTTATACATTCTATAACAAAAATATGTATTCTTCTTTTCATTTGTAAAAGATCTTAAAAGTATAAATTAATAAGACACGAGTATATCGTTTAGTAATGTTTTGAAAAGAATACACATTATAGTAAACATGCATTTAAAACACAAATTTTGTATTTTAAAAACTGAGCCACATTTTACTCCGTACACGCCCAGTGTGACGTATACGTCACATCTAGAAAATCATATTTCCATTGGCTTTTTGGGGAAAAGAACGATGAAGTGCATGTATTGGCACCATTTTTCAGTTAACTAATCGCAAAGAAATAATTTTTTCCCACGGGGAAAGGTGTCTGGACCCTAAAGGGTTAATACATGTTAAATATGTGCCAATGTTACTCGGTTACGGAGTAACATTGGCGCATCATATATAAATAGCACTAAAAAGTTAAAGTTTTACCACATCTGAACTTACATTAACACTTAAATTTGTTTCTTTTTATGTTCAATGCACTGTATTTTATACTTCTTTTATTTTTTCTTTTTTTTAAATTAACATTTTTAAATTTGGTATAGATATCCTATTATAACATCGTTTGTGATTGTACTACAAGTGTGAAATTGCATAAATTTGTTTTCCTTTTCCTTTTTAATAGATGTTAAGTAGATGCCAATGTTACCGCGGACTGCCAACGTTCCCCCAGTTTATGGTACGTCCTGGTTTTCAACCCCTATGCTGGGTGTCTCGGTCGGTTTTCAAACACGCCCGGTTATCTTATTTCTTGATTTTTGACTGTATTCTGCGAAGAAATTAAGAATAACGAACCATTTCTGGAGAAAGTTTAATTTACAGGGTGTATAAAAAGTGATGGACGCCGATTTCAGGGGTTAATCTACACTAGTTGATGTAAAAAAATTTCACTTTAATTTTCAATGTTGTGAACAATTTTGCGTTTTTTCGCAAATGTCCACCGATTCAGAGATGTAGATTCGCCCCTAAAAGCGGTGTCCATCACTTTTTATACACCCTGTACAGAAAAATATGACTAGGCTCCCAAACAGATTGTTGCCGTACTTGTAATTACTGTCTTTTTCATTCTACGTCAATTTTCCCTTCCATTTTCAACCAAATTTCGTTCTGCCCCTTTTTCTTTCACCCGTCCCGCTTTGCTGTTGCAGAAATATGATAGCCCTAAACATGTCCGAAGCATCCGTTCCCGAGCTACTCGAAATTCCCGCCAGCTCGGATCCGTCGAAACGCTGAACGCGCCGGCCATCGCCGCTCCGCGACCTCTTCTTTCAATAGTAAAATCAATTAAAGCCGTTCGAAACTGTCCGTGTGTACGATCGGATCCAGAGGCTCCCACATATCTCGGGAACGAGCCTCTCTTTCCGTCCCTCAATCTCTCCTCCCTCCTCCCCGCCTCTCCTCTTTCTCCTCCGCGGCTAATCATTCCCTTCCTATCTCTTTGACTCCCCCTTCCGCCCCTCCCCTTCTCCACCACCTTTCTCTCTCTCTCTCTCTCTCTCTCTCTCTCTCTCTCTCTCTCTCTCCGTGCCTCTCCCCCATCCTCGGCTCTTTTATCAATCGGCTATTTGATTGCTTTCGGTCCTACCACCGAGTTAACTCGTTCGAGTGCTCCTCCCTCTTCACCCCGACATCTCTCCGTTCCTTCTTTCGGCTTGATCCATTGCGATCTCCTTGCTCGTTCTCTCCTCGTTGCCACCGATTGACCCTTTACTCGACTCGCCGTTACTGCCAAGCAACCGTCCTTTATTCGAGCTGACTAGAGCGCGCGCACCCCACCGCTCGTCTCGCCCGACACGTTCGCGGAAAAGCCTCGAGACACGTATGCAGCGGCGCGGCGCCCCGCTCAATTGTCGCCGGCTGGGGCCGAGCCGCGGCAATCAACCGGGGAGGTGGATGGCACTGGAGCTTCGCGCTCTGATCTCTCTTTGGCACGTTTACCTCTGAATGTGTCAGGGACGAGAGTGAGGAACATTGACAGCGAGCGAGGTACAGCGAAACTCTATTTAGAACAGCTGTTTTATGGTAGCCTCGAATAGCAAACTGTACGTATGTACTTGTAGAGGTAGTAAGTGTTGGGTTTCGAGCAGTGGATGCTGGGACAAGGGTTGTCAATCGTACTATAATATATAGTATTTTATTTCGTTGGGCAGTATAAGACTGAGTCTTGAAATGCCATCTTTTGTAAAAGAGAACAATAAACCTAACCTATAGTATTTTATTATATTATTGTCTAGTGTACTATATTTTGTTAGAAAAAGATATTGTAAGTAAAAATACTATAGGTATATCCAGTACGTCGATAAAATTAAATTTTTACCTAGGTATTTACGTACAATTTTTACTTATTTTTTTATTATTTGTAATTTCGGAATTTAAACTTTAGCAGAGAGAATTTTTTCTGTAATGAATATGAAGTGGCGGGAAGTGAGAAACAGAGTTAGTTTGTGTCTCATAAAAATGAGCTCCTCGTATCTCATATATATGTTAATTTGAACTTTTAGTGCGATCAAACCTTTGCCATATTTGTTAAAGGCAATAAATTAATTGATAATGCAAAATGTTCGAAGAATCTACCTACATTTAAAAAATAAGATGTGGTTTTTTTAATGTAATTTTATTTTGTACCACTTTCCTCTCAAATGTACTATATTTTTTCGCACTGTACTATATTTTTTATTACCTAGGGGATGCTAGCTACGACACGGTACTTTTTAGAAACAGTGGGGCGAATATAGGTAGGTGACCACAGACAGTCTTGTTATCATGGACTTAATTTTCTCTGAATTTCTTTTACGCTTTCTTTGCTTCTTTTTCTCATTACTCGCGCGTCCCAATGCCTTTTCATTCTTATATGTTTTCAGTTATATCAGGTGGGGCAAAAGTAATTAATAGATTAAAAAAGATTATAACTTCTTTATTTGTTAATATCTTACTTAATATTTTTTTATTTTGCATAGAGAACTTGAGAAATTTAAGTATGGAAAAACAGATGGTGCAAAAACTTAATTCCTGATGTAAGAAAAAAAAAGTAAACTACTTTTCTGAATGACTTGAAGTTTCCAACTTCAATTTTCCATTTATTTCACTTCGCTGAAAAGTTATTACAAAAGTAAATCCATCGCTTACTTTTGCCCAACCCTGTATCAGTTGATCTGTAAAACGTAGGATATTCCCATTAATAGACATTATTATTATTAATATGTTTGCAGAAAATTCACAAGATAAGCAAAAGTGGAAACCTAGAAAATAAAATGCTTTATTGATACAGAACTGTGCCCTTCTGTTGCCCATCGGTGCTTTTAACGTCTTTGCTCCGTTGCACTGCAGAGATGGGTAAACAATTATTTTAAATAAACAACGTTCCGGTAATGATTCTGCAACAAAACGGCAAAATTGTGGCAATAATCCTGCAACTCTTCGGCAATATTGCGGTGCGAGATTGTAATATTGCATCGTATCATTGCAGAGACGTTGCAGGTTCACTCGTATGTCCCCCTTAACAATATTGCAGGAGTGTATTTTTGAAAAGTTGCGGTAGTATTACAAATATTTAGTCCTGCAACGTTCCGGTAATGATTCTGCAACGAAACGGCAAAATTGTTGCCATGATCCTGCAACTCTTCGGCAATAATGAGATTGCAATATTACCCTGCAATATTGCAGGTACACTCCCTTGTACGCCCTAAGCAATAGTGCAGGCGTGTATTGTTACAACGGTCTTGCAATATTGTTGCAATATTATAGGATTGTTGCCACTCCAATAATGCACGACAATATTTCAGGAACGTTCCTACAATATTGCAATGCAACCTGCAACGCAATATTGCAGCAACGTTCCTTCAATACAGCTGCAACAAAGTGTGCTGTATGAGTAGTCATGATCAATTCTATCATGTGTACTTTACTTGGACTGAATTTTTTCGAGCGGCTCGAAGTAAACCGAGCGGGCCGAAAGTACCGAACAATCCGGTGTGCCGAGTAGTTTGAAGCTTGAATATTTTGAATATTTTAGAATATGTTTATATACTGGATAATGTTCATAATTATTAGTTTTGTTATTTCGACTTTATTACTCGTTAAACAGAAAATATAATACATAAGGACAAAGTAAGATTAAAATGTAAACTGCAAATGAAAATATTCTTTAACTATTGAAAATAATTTTTTCCTTTTACTCGTATTTTACTTTCTCCTCATGTACTATATTTTCTGTTTATCAATAATTACGAACCATTATCCAGTATATAAACATATTCTAAAATATTCGAAACATTCAAGCTTCAAACTACTCGACACACGGGATTTTCGGTACTTTCGGCCCGCTCGGTTTACTACGAGCCGCTCGAAAAAATTCGAGTTCTCGGTTCTATTGGAGTTGCTCGGTTCTCTTCGAACCGCTCGCTTCTATTCGAGTTGCTCGGTTCTTTCAAGTTGCTCGGTTCTTTCGAGTTGCTCGGTTCTTTCGAGCCGCTCGCTTTTTCCGAGTACTCGAACAGCTCTAATGTGTAATTAACTTTAGTTCTTTTATCTGTATTAGTTTTGGACACTTAATGCTTATCGACAATATTATAAGGCTTATACAGTATTCCTACTTCAGCCGCGCCTTTACTCTGGATTTACTTTTTCTATGAGTAATAAAGTCGTAATAAAAATAATTATTATATCTATTTTATGCCCCTTCTCGTCTTATTCAAATTCATTCGAGTATGTTTGCTATAATTTTCAAACACAAGGACTTTAGCAATTTGATTGAAACAATCTAATAATAATGATCACTATTACGTCCTTATGACACTCGCTGATACAAAAGAGGAAATAAGAAAATGAAGAGAAACTGAAAATACCATAGTAAAAGAAAACAAAAATAAAACAAAGTCAAAGAAGTAAATAAGCAGCTGCAGAGACTAGTGGAGGTAACTACATGACAATTAAGTGAACAAATCAGCTACAATTAAGCGGGCACTACTGTACTTTGAGCTGGACATATAGCGAAGTTGTAAAATCAGACAGACATTAACCCTCATCCGTTCCTGGTGTCAATTTGACAGAAACGCAAATGTACACAGTGCACGTTGCGATAAATCTACAAATGCAGTAGATCTTACACATCGCTATATTATTTGTTAATAACGTGAACAAATGTATCCCTGAATATACAGAAATTTCATTATTTATTTTCAATAAAATAATTTGCAAAGTTAACTATTTATCTTTTCATTGTATTTATTTTTTACCACTGTGTCAATTTGACACCAAGGGACAAATTAATTTGACAAATTGAGGGACGGATGAGAATTAAAGTAAAAGTATTTTGATTATGTATAGGAAGTAACAGCTTAAAAGAAGTGTAAGGAGTGTTCTGTGCTTCACTCTGGATCTCAAATCTCTCAACTTTCATTCAGTTTCCATTAATCCCAATGCAGGATCCACAGAACCCGGAAAATGTGATTCGATACGCGACCCGGAATCCTTATGCCTCGATCGATCGATGTCACTTATCTCTTCCCAGAGTTCACTTTAACCATTTCATGTATCAAATTAACACTTACGATACGTTTTATTACACAGTATCACATTTGAAGGAAATATGAATTTCACATCGTAATAGAATTAAAATCCAGCGTGAAAATTTATAATGTGATGTGTAAAAATAAAACTATGGGTTTCAAAGTAGACCTCAGCTAATCGATTGTCAACTCCTCCGTTGTCCAAGGATTAAGTAACGAATTTAAGAATTGAATAGATCTCTAGCACCAAGTGGCGTCGATCTTCTTCGTCGATTGCAGCTTCGCGCATCGCTCCATCCGTGGAACAGAGGGTTGAAAGTTGAAACTGTGAACGTTCGAGGAAGGCGAGTAATTGTCAGGAGAAAGCGATTCGTCGCTTGTTTTTCTCACCCCGGCGGGAATGGGGAGAGTCGTAAAACGCGAGGCGAATCGGTAACCGGCCTCGAAAATCGGCGTGTAATTTTCGATGGGCTGGTCTGACTTTGGGGGTGACTCGACGGGCCAAAAGTGGAGCGAAAGGCCATTGGGGTTGGTGCACTTTTTTCCCTTTTTCTCGCTGCAATCGATAGCGTTACGACTCGTTACAGCGATCACGGAACACGGTTTCATTCAACGGATCGCTTCTTGGAGAATAGAAATGAGGGAATTACCAATTTCTTAACTTTGCAAAACGTTGTGACACGCCTGGAAAGTTCCCAAAATTAGTGGACGATAAAGTTTTTTGAATGAGCAACCCCTGTACATGTACCTACGTTTAATATTGTATTTTTGTTTGTGTTAATTATAAATAAATTGGTGTTCTCGCATTTCCCACGTTTGTATTGATGAGGAGACACATGCATCGATTCGATTAAAATCGGTAGTAACTAATCAGAAATTTTCACTCGACAACACGGAACTTTTTTATTATCTACGATCCATTAAATGGCAATAGTAGGGACACTGGCACTTATTGGAACATGTTACACTTTTTTACAAATATCTTTTGTTGTTGTATATACTTTATGAATTTGTTTAAATCATATGTGTTAGTTAAGAAATTTATATAAAATATTGTCCAATAAGTACCAGAGTCCCTACTATTGCCATTGAATTGATTACGGATAATAAGAAAGTTCAGTATTGTCGAGTGAAAATATATAAGTCCGTATTCGGAGCAAATTAATTGCTGGAATCTTGCTCCAATCTTACGAGCGCAATATTTCTCTCGTAAAATTTGAGCAAGATTCCAGCAATTAATTCGCTCTGAATACGGACTTAGAAATTTTCTCTCGACGATACGGAACTTTTTCATTACGCATAATAAATTAAATGTGAATGGTAGGGACACTGTCAGTAATTGGCACGTGTAACTCTTATTTGCAAATCTCTTTTCTTGCTGTACCTATATAGTTTATGAGTTTGTTTATTGAGTGTTATATAGTGTTAATGAGTGTTATATAGTGTTATTGAGTGTATATGTAGTGTTAATTGAATAATTGTATTAATTATTTATATCAGATATGTCAACAAATAGAATACAGTCTTACACTGTACTTGCAATTGTAAGCCGCGAGCCTGGAAAGCTAACACCGGGCCTGGGGTTTTTCCCTACGTCTGGTGACCGTGTGATCGGTTTGGCGAGCCACCCTTGACTCGCCGAATACGCGGCTGAAGACGACGCGACCGTTTTATGATAGGATAGATAGAAGCGAGGACTATAATGTTTAAGCAAACTGTTAAACTGCATACAACAATAAAAGATATTTGTAAAGAACTCTGATCTGTGAAATGTAAATCTACAAACACTAAAAACTAGAAAATAGAAAAAATATATAAACAAGGTTTATGTTAAACGATTGTATTAAAAATGCGTTACAAACTAAAAAAACATTATTTTTTTGTACAACGCAGGATATTTCATAACAGAATATGAATCAACTTAATACAACATCAAGTGTCGAAATGAATTTGTTGTGAAATATCCGCTCCACAATTAGGGAGATGTAGTGGGGTTTGTCAAAACAAATATTCGTTTTTGAATAATTTGGGTTTAATGTGTTGCACGGTAGAAATATAAGTTCGAATACGGAAGCAATTTTCCTAATCAAGGATTATAGCTGCGGCGGTAAAGTGTTCGTCTACGGTGCTACAGGTCGCGGGTCGAATCTTCCCTGGGGTAAAGTATTTTCTATTTATAAAAGGCACACGGACGTTATGCTACGATGATTCTGCACACATTCATGTCATCGGGTGCCCCTCACGGATACATCCGGAATATATGTGTATAAAATACCGTTATTTTTTTTGGCCCTACTGCCCGAAACCTTGTGGGACCATTGCTGTAAAATCTCAGAAATGTTGCGAGACAATTGCTGTAAAATTCCGAAACAATGTTGCAGAAATATATCCTGCAATGTTGCAAAGGGGCGGACATAGCAATTTACTTGTAACTTTTCAGCAACATTCAGTGCAATATTTCAAAAATTAAACCGCAATTTAAATGAAACATTCCTGCAATAAAGTGAGCTGTAGGGGTGGAAACAAAATTTTTTTAAGCAGGTGTCTGATTATGATTTGAACTAGCATAAACATAAATGTCGAAAATCTCATAAAATGGCGACATTTTGAAGTTAAAGTCGTACATTTTTTTATCATTCTTATTAATAACAGAAAAACTATAGTAAATATTGTTATAATTATAGTTACTGCAGTAGAAGGATATGTTTTTCGCAATCTCCGAAATTTTCAAATCAGTAGCTTTATTAATTCTTAAAATAATACCTTCACAAACTTGAAAATTATTTTGTGGCTTAAAATATTCTGAAAAAAATTTCCTATAAAATATTATTTTCTTGAAATAATATTTCTACAAAATGCCTATTATGTTGAGACCAGAAATATTTTGGAAACATATTTCCATATAATAGTTATTATTAATAGTTTTCAGGAAAACGCAATGAAAGTTTTTATAATAATTTTTATACACTTACAAAATTCGTGTATTGTCCAAAACCCAATGAACATGTAGGTATGTACAAGTTGAGAACAAAACACCTAGCAGTTTATTCTCCATAAATTCTTAAAAAACACTCATATGTTTCTAGCCTCCGAAGGAGAAACCACCCTCAACAACGTATAAGCCACCCTGTGTGGACCAAAAATTGACGTTTTTTCGCAGAATAGGATAAATGTGATTGCTCGTGACGTCCAAGCAATCAAACTGTTACGAAGTAAAAAATTGAGAAATTCTCAGACAGTGGTATGGAAAATTTCATAGTTGTCCGTAGGAACGAATCGAGTAGAAGGGGGAAGGGTGCGAAACGCGTGTACGTTCGATCTCGGATTCGATGCAGCTCGTTTCCACCCTTGAAAATCTGGTCGCACCCCGACGAGCGTTTGGCGTATTAGTCATTCGGGCGCAGCTGGGAATCGTGTTCGGGGGTGAGCACCCCCTTTGCAAGGTCAAATCAATTCCAGCGTAGCCCTGTGCCGAGCTTGATTTTTCCTATCAAATTTTGTACTTTTCAGTCGTCTTTTCACTTACCAATCGCTACAATCCACAACTACTTCCGAATTTTCGCGCCTCGTTTCTGCGAACCCTTTGCAGCCCCGCAGTGGCACCCAAAACTTTATAATTCCTCTGCGAAATAATTGTAAGGGGAGTGGGTGTTTTCTTGTTTCATAAATTAACCAGGGTTAGAGTGAATAATCAATTATTTAAATTTAATAGTGGAATATTTGAATGAATATACAGTATTGTCTCCGTATGTACCCGCTGATCTGGACCGGCGTTGGGCACTCAGAGAGGACAGATCCCTAATTCCGAGTGTTCGTTTCTCACTTCTTTCTGGCCGAAGGGGGAGCGAGATGGAACGCTTTGCATGCGCGACGGACGTATGCGAACGTGTCTCGTTCGCTTTCGTTCCATCTCCCTCTCGCCTTCGCCGGACAAGAGTGAGACAGAAGTGGTGGGGATAGCGACAAGTTCACAACGCGTACACCAAATCGGGCACATAGGGAGAAAATACTGTAATTCTTTTTTATACCGTCTTACCTATTTAGTATTATTATAATTAAAAATAATATTATTTCAGTAGCTTCTTCACCTAATAAGACAAAGAAATTTATTGGAATAGAGAAGATCACAATCAGCGTGAAAACAATTCCCTTTGAACTGAAAGAAAATTTGCCATACGATATGATTTTAATAAAAATCGACCAGTGATTTTAGAATTCTCTTTGTATGTGTATGAGTTTCGTGCAGAAGCTGGCTTGGCCTAAGAGTTTATAACAATCTGCAAGTTGGCTGTCCCAGAAAGAATCATCTCGCGATATCATAATTGCATACCCCAGTGGAGAATTCTTCTTCCCTTCTGCGCACGCTGTACGCGATATTCTAGCGCTGAACAGGGTATGAACTTTCCTAAGTAATAAAACTCATGCGAAGAAATGAGGAAACTGCGACACACATTGGTCCACAAAGTATTCTCAGAATATCCAGTTTATCAAATTCTCGCAATTTTCCCACCTTCCCTTAGTTTCCACACCATCCCCGTCACTATTATCATTCCTATTATAACATCGACCGCCACAGATCGGTTGAAAACCGACATCGAATGCCAATTGCATCGCAGCTGGCCAGGAAGACGCAAAAATAAACACCACGGGACCGCTTTTTGCTTCACGATTATATGTGTTGTACATTGTATTCCAAAAAGAGGCAAATGATTTCGGTGACCGTGCCTCGTTGATCGTAAAAGCGGTAACGATTTTCAGAGGTGCGGTGTATCAGTAGCGTGCCTGATGAAAGGGACGCCCGGACCAAAGGGAGACGCGAGAGACAAAGAGAGAGAGACAGAGAAAGGAGGGGTAGCGAGGGGCTATAGGGGGCGGGGGTTGAGTGGGGGAGGGGAAGGGGGAAGAAAAAGGAAGAGAGGATAAAGAGAAGGGTGCCGGTGGACCTCCCTATTGACAACGGCTTTCATCTTTATAATTCAACCCCTCGCGCCACCCTCAATCCATTTTGCCTTTTCTCCCTAATGCTTTTTTACCATCCTTTTGCCGCTGTGTTCCACGTGTCACCTATCACATGCCATCCACGGACTTACGCCCTTTTCCTTCGCCAAAAATTCTCGCCGCGCTTCTCCTCCACCGCAAAAAGACCCCTTGTGATGTCTTTGCACTCGCGTTCGCTTCTGCTACCAACGCGGCTGTCTACTCATACGCCACCCATCTGCGTTATGAGTTCGTTAACGTCCCCGTGATGAAATTAAACGGAAACGATTCTTCCGCTCGCGGCCTTCCTCGCCTCTGCGAGCAAATCTGTGGAATTGCTACGAGTTTAACAGGGATCAATTATTTATTGCACGTGGTTGTTACGCTGTTTCGACGTGGCGCTCGAAATTTCCACCTGGCGAAACTGTGGAAATAACAGCGAACTGGGGGTGGTACCTACGCTTCGCCGAGTATCAGAATTATTAAATTGTTGCAAAATATTTTTGGAGTTGCTTGATGAAGTTATTTATTCCTATTTTAAATGATTAGTACAGTCTATGGGAATACATTATTGCTACTAACTCAATTTTGCGAAAAATGTGGGTTAGTCCATTTTTGCTCTCAACGCCTTAATTTATTTTAAGTACCGCAATTTCGCTGTGGTGAAAAACAATGAAAGTGCTAGCAATCCTCACTACCAGCAATCTTTTTATTTCCCTCTAAATCTGTAAAGGTGGTACACGCTGAAAGTCCATACCGATAAACGATCAAATTGACAAAATGAATAGCCACGCGTTTTTTGTTTCTACTGAAAATTATAACTACTGGCACTTACACCGTTTAGCATTTCAACTCCCCAATAAAATTACTTCTAGACCATCGTAATGTAATACAAATTTCGAAATCTGTATTTTAAACACTTTCTTTTCACCCAACTGTACAGTGATCTTCCATTATTAACGAATATAACGACACCACTGATATGAACGCGAAACGAGTGAAGGGATGTCAGAATACGTACCGCCTGCCAAGCAAGTGAAAAAACGTGAGGGGGAAAAACGACGAAAGTAAAAAGCACGGTGCATGGTGCGTGGTCTATCGTTTTCCTAGCTTGATTCCCGGGGAGGTCTCACGTGTGCCACAATCCTCGTGCAGTCGATCCCTCGGGGAAGACCTCCCGGAGATTTCGAAGGTTTCAGAGATTTCGGAGGTTTCGTTGGGTGCCAGGAAGAAGCGGCTGGATCGGTGGTCTTCGTGGAAAGGGGGCAGATCGATGGAAAACGAGGGGGGGAAGAGAGGCTAGTCGAAACGGTCACAGATGGTGTCTCGCGTGGTTTACGACGCAGCCCAAGCCCTTCCATATGGGAATGATACTATTTAACTCACCCTGGAGACCTGGCAGGGTATCGGATGACCTATACACCCTCCTTTCCACGCACAGGTTCGGCTTTTACTAGCAGGTCCTTCCTCCACAGCTTTGCGTTCTGCCTCCATGCTCTCACGTTCGACTTCAGTCGAATACTTTTCAATCTGTGGAGCAACGATTTAGTCTATCGTTCTTTTCCCATTCGATGGCTTGCTTCACTTCGCACGTTTGGATGGCGAATGCGGGGTTTTTTTTTTGACCCGTTCTAAATATTAAACTACGAGTAATATTTCTTGGAGAAGAATTTTATATTAACCGAACTGGTTTAGAATATATAACAAACGTTTATCCTAAGGTTAATATCGATGGCTTACTTAATGCGCAAATATTGTATGTCCACTTTTTGAGAAATTTGAGCTTTTATATGCAACCAATAATACTCGACTGTTTCTTTACGGTGTATAAAAATCACGTTTAAGTATATCTACTTTGAAAATTTGTAAAAAATAATATTTTTCTTCATTGTATGTCCCTGAATCGTATGTACCTACCATTACATGTTTAAACCTGTTTTTCTCGCAATCGCTAAAAGTGGACATACAATAGGTATTTGTGCACTAAGCCATCGATATATAGTACCAGGTTTTTGTTCCAAATTATTGAGAGTTTAGTTCCAGAAAGTTCTGCTTTCTTCCTATTTGGTAGTTTGTTTTGTTTAATGGGGAACACCACTGTGACGGCCGGAATTTTTAAGAATTTCTTTCAGGAATAATTTACAGTTTTCATAGAAAATTTTTACTACCTACCTTCAGTACAATGTCTTAAGAGACTAAAAAAAATAAATAGAAAAACATACATAAATTTTAACATATTAATTAATCTTGCAGACCCCCACGCGCGCTGGTCGAATGTGTAACTATGGAACTGCAGGTCCGAAATCAAATTTAATTTTTTTTTTATATACAATATGAGTGTAGTTTCCGTTGCACGTACGGATTCTTTGATTGAAATAGAAACTGTTCATAATATTCGCGGATTTTCGAAACTTTTCTTCTAAAGCACACCATTTTTACATATTGCAACGAAAACTACACTCATATTGTTTATAAAAAAAATGAAATAAGTTATATAATAAGTATATGATATAGTTAATATTTATTAAAAAATGAAGCCTTTTCAAATGACGATTTAACTCGCGTTTGCAATTTAAAAGTTCATTTCACTTACTTTTAATGCAGTACATTAGCACCCCATTGATTTTTTAATTTATTTTCCTTAACAGCGAATTTATTTCCAAAAACTTGATTCGATAATTTTGATTAATATTTTCATAAGGAATCACCGATCACGTCCGTTCTAATTGTACCACAAATAACGGACCACCCAGTACATATGTCACTATTTATTAATAGAAAATAAGATTAACCCTTCGTGATGACAGTTCCCGTAAAGTTCCGCGGTGGTCACGCTGGGTCCAATGGACCCGGCCGATTTTTAAACACTTACCGTACGAACTGTATCAGTCCAATCGAATCCCAAAAATTATAATACACACTTTGAACATTATAGAATATGGAATATTCGCATTTTAATAAGAAATGAAATGGTAACATGTACCAAAACAATCGGAAAGGCGTAAAGCCCTGAAATGATTTTTTTGTACTAAAACAATCATACCTTTTTTATTTTTCAATTAATTTTCGTACAGATTCTGGCTGATACTAATAAGATATTGTCTTTTTAGAAAATATACAGTTTCATATTGTGCGTTTCAAAAAGGTATTTATTTTGAGATCTGAAGGTGGTCAATTGTGGAGTAAGAAACATGTTTAATTTAGAGAAATTACTATTTATTTTTATTACAATGATTCTTCTTATTATTAAATGATTATTATCTTTATTTTTATTCACAAAAAAAGTAATTTAACAACGAGAAGAATTGAATCTAGTCTTCTCCCGCGCATTTGGCACACATATACATTCTGTGTTCGTACTCATTATACAGACATATAACTTGGGGAAAAAGTATTCTCACAGCCATACACATTACATTTTATTGAAGTAAATTTCTCGAATTAGAGTAGAATAAAAAATTTTCATTGTTTCGATAAAATTTACGCGTTGGACACACATAAGTCCAAACGATCGACGCTCAAAAACGATGTTTTTGTAACGGTTGCCACTCGCCAACGGACTCTCTGATTCAAAAACTGACGGTCTCTACCGGAAGAGGAAACCTCAAATTTCCGTAAAATGTAATGTCAATACCATTTCATAGCCAGGAACTTACCGATATCGAGCTCCAAAGTTAAAAAGCGGGTCTATTGAACCGAGTGTGATCATGAAGGGTTAAAAATAGAAGCGGTAATATTATCAATTTTTAGACTAATAATAACATGATTATGTTTCTAAGATTTCTAATACAATGACAATTATTATCTAATAATAACATAATTCAGACCCTTTTGCATTGCAGACACTCGTAGTTTTCACAGTTTTCGTAGTTTTCGTAGTTTTCGTCTCGATCTTTAAATTTTGATTAACTTGGCTATCGTGATTTAAGTGGCCGAATTGATTTCGTCCAAAATCACTGGGCTCGAATGAACCAACGGAATTCGAGAGTATCAATATTGAGGTAGGGAAAGGACCTTCTTATTGCATTTAAACGGCTTCCTTGCCCTCCCTGCTTTACACCTGCTGCTACCAAATTCTTCGAACGAAATCCCCTGTTTTCCTTCGTGTAATGTATCTATACACCACCAGGTGTCACGGTTGCACAAAAAAGAAGTAGGTACTTCAAACAAATACTTGATTAATGTAATTTTCTTTGAGCGCATTAAGAAAAAAATGAATCGCAGGTTATTTCAAAAAGTATTATTACAAACATCGTGCAAAAAGGTATTCGCCCACATTGGATATATAATTATACAAACGACATTGCAATAACTTAATACTCTTGTAACATTCACGCGATCTTATTATAAACTTTAATCCATTATATATAGATTCAACTAATTTTCTGAGAAATTCGGGTTTGCCTTGTCCCATTCTTTGATTCTTCTAACAAAATTTCTTTGAGCATTTCTTTGGCATGTGGTACTAACTAAAAATATATTAAGCAAGGTTTATACTTTATACCAATGTAAATTCGGCCAAGGTATGCAGAAACCTACCATCACTCAGAATAATAAAAAAATAATTAAACACAGTACGAATCGTATAATTTTGTGATTTATATTTTACAAAAAATTGCCAAACCATAGAACAACTCTTTATACAATTATTAAAACTACCAAGCCATAGGCTTGTATTTTAGGCTTAAAAATAAACGATACAGAAAATTTAAAATAATATTAATTATACTACTCACAATTAAATAGGCTATTAAAAGACATTGTAAAACAACAACAAAAAATAAAGTATATCCAACAGAAATAAAACTACTTTTTGTTAACAATTAAAATTTTCAAATTTACTCAATAATTTCAAATCATTGAGGGTTGATAGCATTCTGCATAACTTGGCCGAATTATAGGGGATAATTCTGAATTTAACATTACACAAATAAGTGAAATATGTTATACCTATGGGGTGGGCGGACCTTTTCGTGAGTAACTGGAGACATTTCTGATCGAAAAACTACCCATTTAATTATAATTAATCAACATAACATTTCTAGTCCATAGCCAACATTAACTTGCTTGTTGAGTAATTTGGGTAATGATTAACGATTAACGAGTGGATATAAGGGACAACCGTGCCCACGGAAACTGGCCACCCCGTAACCATTGAACGTTCCGGGAGCTGCTTCCTATCCGAAAAAATAAATGAACGACTGTTTTCGTTAAGTACGCTCGAATTTGTAATTCGAAACCGGAGTACAGCCCGTGTGCCGCAGGTTTTGCGTGGCTTTCAAGAAATGGTGTTTGTGAAGCCTTCACAGGGCTCGTGTTCCTTGGGTCACGCGAAAGGTTACCCCTGCCCAACTGTGAGACACGTGGGCCTCCCTTACGCCACCGATCATTGCCTGCCTTTTCACCGAGGACCACCTAAAACATCTTTTGAAAGCAGATCATCTTTAATTCCAGCTAGAGAGAGCGAATACTGGTTTAAAGGAATATTAACGATTTTATATACAAAAAAAAATGTAGTCGCTTATATTAACCCCTTTGCCTTACGATTTACTAAGGATTACATAAGGGTTATCTTTATGATTTTTTTCATATAAAAAAACGTTGTGTTTAAAAAATAAGACAGACATATGTACACCTTTTTGTGTATAAGGCCCTGAGAGAAATTTATTTTTGAAAAGAATACAGATTAATTTATACACAAAAAGGTGAATGCCCTGATTTTTAAATATAACGTTTTTGATACGAAAGAACATCATAAAGGCACTATTTTCCGACCTGCCATAGCCATGTAAACCCTTAATAAAAGCAGACAGTAGATGTGCCAATTATTTATTATTGAATTTTTAGAAATCAAATTGATCAAATAATTCTTTCTAATTCAGTTGAATTCAACCACGCAGCGACGGCTGCTACTAAGCACATAAACACAATACATGAATATAATTACAAAACAAGGGGTAAATATTTAAGTATCGTAGGAATTCTAGAAGGGGGTTCGTTTTTGTTACTTTAACTTGTGGCAAAGTTTGTTTGAAAAAATGAGTCGAAGTTGTAAAAAAATAATGTTCGATTTGGAACTCTGTTTTTAGAACAAATGCCTTTGAATATTTGTTAAATACCCATGGCAAACGTATTTTTGAACTGGACATTGGAGTTAAAGTGAACGAAAAGAAGTTGAAGTTATAAAAAATTTAGACACAACTGCTACTTACTTTTTTATAATTGAATGTCTCGGTCCAGTTTTTTCATTATACTCTTTATTCGAAGAATAGAAAAAAGATACCTTCAACACATTTCACACTGCATCAGCCACCTACAACAATTACTCAATCATCGACAAAAATTTCTATAGGTACTTCGATTTAAAATGTCACTCTACAAAAATCACTGTAACTAAAAATGTGCTCAAAAGTTTGGTACGAAATTTTAATTGAAAACGTATAACGTGTCAAGCTCTAATTACGCTGGATATTAAATATTTGTTCTTTTATGGATAAAAGCGTTCAGAAAACATAACACAAATTGTAGTAAAAGCTTGAGAGCGTGTAACGCGTGAAAGGACCAACAATATCGAACTCGTGCGTCCACTGTCCATAAAAGAAACCACACGTTGCGATAAGCTACGGGCACCTTGATTCGCTGCTCATACATGTACTTCCGACTTCGACAATGAATAATTCGACAGAAGCGTAAATATGAATCACGTGGAACTGCTGGTAAAAGTGACGGATTCCAAGACTGATCGAAACCGCAAACCTGAGTGTTGCAAAATTTCCAGGAACACGATATACCGGGTGATTCAAGAGGAAATACTCCGCAAGTAATTCCAGGAGCTAATTAAAATTTTGCAACCGCTTGTGATTTTAAGGAAAAATGGTCCATTATTAATCATTGTAATTTAGGAATCATAAATCTTTATTTCGCGCAATGCAAACATATTTATTAAGTGAAATTGACTAGTTAATTTATATATTTCTTTATTTAGATAAGTGTAAACATTTAAGTTATGAGGGGTTGCAGGAAAAATGTGACACCATTTTGGTTGGTTGACTCCTTGAATCTTTTGGAGCCACTTCTCAATGTGTGTACAATAGTTAATCTAGCTTGTCAGTGATAAGGCTATGTAGTACTTAATACTATCAGTAGGTCCTTTATTGCATGGAGGACAAAATCCTAATATTACTGAAATAAGGAGACCTATGCCCAATTGTTGGTTAAATACGGAGAAAAAATTAATAACTTCCAAACGGAAGACGGACATGCACTCAAAATATCATTATTGTCGTTATTTCGGTAACGAATCCTTATGGACAGACATCCTGTATCGTATACTAAACTACAGGTGCAATAATCGTAACCCTTCAGTGCCCAGACACTTTTCACAGCTCAAAACAATTATTTATTAAATTCAAATCTTTTATTAAAAATGGGGGTGGGTTTATAGTTAGTTATTTTATTTTACTTATTCATTGAATTCCTTTAAATCGCAATTGCGATTAGTTAACTGAAAAATGGGTGCAATACATGCACTTCATCGTTCTTTTCACAAAGAAGCCAATGGATATATGATTTTCTAAATGTGACGTATACGTCACACGGGACGTGTACGGAATAAAATGTGGCTCAATATTTAAAATACAAAATTTGTGTTTTAAATGTACGTTTACCCACACAGCACCATAACATTGCAGCAACGTCTCTGCAATATTGCAGTGCAAGATTGCAATGTTGCAGGTTCAGTCCTATATCCGCCTTCGCAATATTGCGGGTGTGTATTTTTGCAATGTTGCGGCAGCATTGCAAACATGTAGTCCTGCAACGTTCCGGCAATGATTCTGCAACGAAACGGCAAAATTGTGGCAATGATCCTGCAACTCTTCGGAAATATTGCGGTGCGAGATTGCAATGTTGCACCGTATCATTGCAGGGAAGTTGCAGGTTCACTCCCATGTCCGCCTTAGCAATATTGCAGGAGTATATTTCCGCAACGTTTCGGAAATTTTACAGAAATGGTCCCACCGCAACGTTTCGGGCAGTGAGGGACGCGACGACATGAATGTTTGCAGAATCGTAGTAGTATAACGCCCGTGTGACCTTTTCTCATAGAAAATATTTTTACCCCAGGGAGATTCGAAACGAGGACCTGTAGCATCGTAGACAAACACTTTATCGCCGCAGCTACAACCGCTGATTGATAAAATTGCTTACGTATTTGAACTTATGCTCCTACCGTGCAAAACTTTAAACTCAAATTATTCAAAAACGAAGGCTCATTTGACAAACCTATTAGGGATTTTTAACGCTGTAGGTGCGGACTCTAACTATAACCCGGTGTCATTTTAGGTTAGGTTGTAAAGTAGTCTTTAGACTAAACCTTTGCATTTGTCTTTTCATCTCTCTTTTCTCTTGCTTGATTGTATATACGTGTGTGTGCAATAAAGATGTTTAATAATAATAATAATAATAATAATAATAATAATAATAATAATAATAATAATAATAATAATAATAATAATAATAATAATAATAATTTCACACATTAAAATATATAGTATCTACTCTATCTAAACAAATTAAATTCATTTTCAAATCTCTTCTATAATTTAAATTCATGTACAAACGACTCTCACAATAACACTTTTTTCATATCTTCAACGGCCAACGAGAAATTCTAGCATATCCAGTTAAATGAAACATGCTGTAGAATCTACTCAACGTCATATTTCAAATTTCGTCAAAGTCATAGTAGCTTCAGAATATTGCTGTACTGTTTCTACAATATTTCCACTACAGCATTGCACGGCAATATGTAGGCAATTTTGCTGGGTCGTTGCCACTGAAACATTGCACATCGATGTGCGCGCAATATTGCCGAAATATTGTAGGATCGTTGCCAATGGAACATTGCACGTCGATGTGCGCGCAATATTGCCGAAATATTGTAGAATCGTTGCCACTGGAACATTGCACGTCAATGAGCGCGCAATATTGCAGAAATATTGAAGAATCGTTGCCAATGGAACATTGCACGGCAACGTTCTTGCAATATTGCTGCAATATTGTAGGATCATTGCCACTCCAATAATGCACGGCAATATTGCAGGAATGTTCCTACAATTTTGCAATGCAACCTGCAACAACGCAATATTGCAGCAACGTTCCTGCAATACAGCTGCAACGAAGTGTGCTGTATGGGTACTATAATGTCCAAGAGATCTTAAAAGTATAAATGAATAAAACACGAGTATATCTTTTCTAAACATTTCTAAACGATATATTCGTGTTTTAATCATTTATACTTTTAAGATCTCTTACAAATGAAAAGAAGAATACATATTTTTGTTATAGAATGTATAAACGAAGTACGAAATCTTAATTTTTCCTATGGTCATTTGCAAAACAATATCTTTTTGCGCTCGAGCATAGGTGACCATTGCACTTACAGCACTTTGATTGTATGTTGCCGAAAAGGCAAAATTTACAGCGCTGTCTGTCATCGCTGAACACGACCCAATGGTCAACATTGTCGAAACGCTGTAGATCCGAAGGTTTAGAATTAGAAGTCGATGCTTGCCATGACTTCTTTGATGGTGGAGCATTTACCAGGGGACGTCCGCGCAACAGAAACCATCATACGAATGAAAAAAAAATTTCGCTTTTTTATTCCGTATACGCCCATTGTGACGTATACGTCACATGACATTCAATAAGCAATTACAAACTAAAAATTGATCAAATCAAACTTTATAAGTAATATTCTATTAGTATAACAATCAATTTACACGTATCTACCAAATAACATGTAAGAAAAATCATTTTACTTTCAACTTTTTAAAGAAAACAAGAGCAACGTTTTAGGTTATCGTAAAATGTCCAACATGCATTCCCCGGAAATGTTTCCATGGTTACTGTAAACATTATTTACAGCGGTAAACCCATCAGTGGCTTGCATCTCGGAGCCATTTAGAGGACCAATCCGTTTTGGGACCCAAAATTAATTACTATCGATTTTTTGTATACGTCTGAAACTGATGTGACGTATACGTTACACTGGGCGCTAAAGGTTTTAAAAAATACTATACCATAGTCTAAAATATGCATTTAATTTAATGGGGGTAAAGTGCAATCTACGTAGAGACAAAGGAAAAATAAATAAGTTAGGAAAAATCAGATAGTCTTATTGAACACGAGCCTGTAAAAATTATGTTACAACTTGTTTGCGAAAAAGTGTACAAGGAAGACTTTAATTTCAGAACATCCACAATTTTAAAGAAGTTGAAATACACAAAAATAAGTAATACGCTAAAAACAGAATCAAATTATAGGACAAGAAAACAAAACAATTTATTGTATTGTATTCGATGTGCTCTGATTGATTTTACTCTACCCCTTTCAATTTGCCCTCGGGTTCAGCGCAAGAAAAACGTATAAATTTCATATACAATTTACAGGTTACGATGATTGTTAATATATTAAAACAAAGTTAATTAAACACATTTTCAATTAATCTGAATCACAAACTAAAATAATAACATCTTTACAAAACCATTTTGAGTGATATTTTTCAGGCTGTCTATTCACGATACCATATCTCCGCCATTTTGCAAAGTTTTTCAATAAAACAAATTGTAATCTTTTCTCAAAATGTATATTTCTAAATACGAGAAAGCCCAATCCGATAACTCCATTACTTTCCTATGTAAAAAAAATTCCTGAAAATTTCCTAGTTTGGGATCTCCTAGGTATATATGCCCCCTTAAGGGGATCCTCCGATGAATAAGAATTATTAAAAAACGCAAAATAATGAAAGTGTATTCATATTGTCAGAGTTTTAAGGGGGGAGACCACTGTCTCGGCCCGAAATGTAAGGGTATTTTCCGGAATTTATTTCAACCAAACAACGCAAGTAAATCAATTTATTGCTTAGTATAGTCAATAGTGTATATGTCGAAGGGTAAGAAAAATTTTTTTTTAATCAAATTCATAAATCGGTTTTCTGTATACACTCCGTCAAAATTTGCGCTCCGGAAAAAACATGCTAGTCGCGTTGACAGTCCCCAGACCATATGGTTCATCGAAATTCAAAAAAACAATAATATTTAGAAACTAGAAGCCTGCCTCTATTACGTGACGATCGCAAAATGTCGAATTTGTAAAAAATAACAAAATGGCGGACCACTGAAAAAAAAGTCGTATTTTCGGAGTACAAAATTGGGGAAATGTTGCTAAAAAAAATAGAAGCAGGTCGAAAATTGAAAATGTCTGATCGTCACGTAATAGCGACGGGTTTTCCGTACAATAAATGTCCTTGATCAAGCCAATTGGACGTATACTTTTCTGTGTAGACCGTCAACGCGGTTGAGAAATGTCATTCTGAGAAAAACGCGTTCAAAGTTCCGCGTGGCTCAGTCGCGCGTTTGACACCGCTTCACGAAAAACACCATATCTCCGTCAATTTTGCGAATTTCTTCATCAAATTTGGAGAGAACATTCTTGAAACATACGCCTTTCAGAAAATGTAAAAAAAAAATTTTTCAGATTTGAGACAGTGGTCTCCTCCCTTAAATTGACAAATTATGTGACAGCTTGTGAGATGGAAGGTATCGGTGTCGATGAATGATCTTACAATTATTTTAAACCGCAATATAATGAAAATGTACTCATATTGTCTGAGTTTCAAATGGACAAATTATCTCAAAGCCTGCGAAAGAGAAGGTATGGGTATTGATGATCTGAAAATACTTTGCCTGGTGACGCCTTGGCGTAGTATTACTTCCAGGCCGCGGACATCTAGACAAATGTCTAGATGTTAAATTTTATCTTCACATTATTAAAATGTCCGTCATTATTATAAAACACCTTCATGTACTTGCAGCTCATTTTGATTTCACATATTTTTTTATATTGTAATTACTATTATCTTCTATTTTTTTTTATGATTTATTTTATAATACTCTTTTTTCGTCCATGATGATATATGTATTTGGCGTAATTTTTTTACTTTTTTTAAGTTTTTTATGGAGTATATATTGTTGTACTATAACATCCCGAGAATGTCCTGTGCACATTTTTCTCGAAACACGATATTTCGAAACGGTAACCACGATTTCAGAAGAAGTAATGAACCGATTAAAAAAGAACCTTGAGGCATTTGATTCGTAATTGGACTGGATACCGTATAAGATAATTCTTTAAAACTCTTTTTTTTATCTGCACATTTGTACGGAAAATTACCCGTTTTTTGCAGTACTTCGTTCAAATGTGCACCAACATCGTAGTTTTGGTCCTTTTTGCCCCAACAAAGGGTACTGCAATAGCTATTGAAATAGATTTTAAGAAAATGTTTGAATTTTTTATTTTGAACGATCCTGTGAGTCGTGGTTACCGTTTTGGAATCTGTTCTTGGCAGCACCTGCACTCAGCGCCCTCTATAAACTGCATCAAGGCCGAAAACATGAAACAAAAAATTGTTTGCACCCTTAACGAATGTATCAATAAATTCCAAAAAAATATTTTACGATATGTTATCCTAAAACCCAGACCTATTCTCGTAAAGAAATCATAAAGCCCACCTATTTTTTAAGGGATAACAATTTCATGCATACAATTTTAAAATATTGAATAAAAACTCTAAACACTCTACTTCACCAACAAAGAGTCTCTCAAAAGACAGCCACCACATAGCACTACTATTATAGTAACATGTACTACAATATTTCACTTTGCCTGGCCATTTCGCATCGCCCGTTACCCCCCGCACGAAACCAAAGCCACCTAACGTTTATTTATTCATCCACCCCGAACCTTTGCCCCGCGAGGTTAGTGAAATTCTGACAAGGTGCGCGGGGACATTTTCGACTCAGTCACTACAGATTCCCAGGCATTCCTGTCGGAACGATCCAGAGGAAGGTCGCCCAGGGTAACGCCTCAAGGCTGGTAGAATTCCAAGGACTGAAATAGGAGTGGTAATCTCACCGGAACTTGCTGGAAGTAACGGGGAAGGACGAGGGCGGTGGGGAAGGGGGAGTGAAAAGAGACCAGGGAAGGCTGGGTGCCGGAAGTCGACGGGGCTGGAAACGAACGGAAGTGAAAAGGGAACGTCGGAGAGAAAGCGGAAGAGCTCCGCCGACTTGCAGGCAGGGCTGGCGCTGGGGAGCGAGGGGGAGAGAAGCGGCGAGTGGGTAGGTCGAGCAAAAGGGGTGGGAAAGGGGGACCGGAGAGGCTGGAACCGGAACCGGAAGCGGGGAGCGCAGGAAGACGAAGGGACGTCGACGTCGGCGTCGGTGGCGGCAACGACGACGGCAGCGGCCCCGATATGGCGGAAGCGTCGCGTTTGCCGGAAGTCGAGGAAATGAAATGCCTCCCAGCCAGCTAACCCCTGCCGGGCTCCTCTTCCTTCTCCTCGTTTGCCACACCTTCCTCCGAGGCCACCCCTGCAGTTCGAATCAAACGGCAGCTCGATAAAAGCACCAGCCTTGGAAAAGGGGGATGATGGTAGAGAGTGGCCATTTTGGGCTACCACTTGGGGCAGAAAAATTCCTGCAGGACGTTTCAGGGCGAGGCTAAAGGAACCAGAGGAGCGCGATCGTTTATCCGAAAAATGAAGGCTATGTGAAACAAGTGCGGATGTGATAACGTGACAGTGCTGGGTCATTTTCGACCCAAGTGCAACGGTACAGACAAGAGAACACCGCAACCCCGGACTCACCGATTGGAATGCAACATTGTGGCTTTTTAGAGTGACTCGAAACAAGAACAACGGTGTGTTTCATTTGGGCTCTATCACCCTTTAAGGGGGTGAAAACTAACCTCAGAGTCAAACTGGCACTTTTTAACTCTTAAAGTACAACAGACAGAAAAAATGTTTCAAACAAAAGTTTAATGGTGCAATAAACGCTGCAAACATGCGTTAACAAAATTTTGAAAAAAATTTTTTTCGTTCAGGTATTTTTTTTTAAACACTTCAAAAATTTGTTGACGCATGTTTGCAGCGCTTTTTGCACCATTACACTTTTGTTTAAAACATTTTTTTCTGTCCGTTGTACTTTAAGAGTTATACGCAAAAAAGTGGAAGTGCCAATTTGACTTTGAGGTTAGTTTTCACAGACTTAAAGGGCGATAGGGCCGAAATGAAACACACCGTTGTTCTTGTTTTGAGTCACTCTAAAAACCCACAAAGTTGTGTTCCAATCGATGAGCCTGGGTTCGTGGTGTTCCCTTGTGAGTGTAATGATAGCAGGGGAAATTTGAGAAATCGAAAACATTAGGTTCTTCTCTGCTGCTCTGAGAGAAAGAACATCGTTTGAAACGCGAATGGTGTAATTGTTAGTACCGGGTCCAAACTGACCCAGGCGTTCACTTCCGTGTGGTCACTCGAACCGTCTACCATCCGAGGGATAAACTTACGTGGGCGTTGTTTCATTCCCATTTTCTTCGGATAATGATCCATCGTCGGGGTAGATACAGAAAAGATCTGCAGATAACCCTTTGCGTGCCAAGGTGGATGCATGCGCTCAGGGATCTCGATTGTAAATATTCTTTTAGTGTCGGTAACTGCTAGAAATATATTTCCAGTGATTTTTCCGGCAAATAGGAACACAAAGAAAAGAAAAATAGTTAAAATGACATTTGTACAAAAATTAAAAAACTCCAGGGAGTTCGCGCAAATTCTTTGCTTCCTTCAAACTTAATTGATGAATTAATTTTCTGGGAAATCCAAATTGATTGATAGCATATGCGTGTGAACGATAAGCATTTGTGCCTCAATGAACGCATTCATCTTCTTCTTTCTCGAATTTATCAATGACAAAGGAGAAAAATAATAATAGAGGAAATGAAACGCGCGATAATTATTTATTATCACAACAGGTTCAGTAGAAATATTATTATGAAAAAATGGAATACTAACAATAAGGATTAAATCAGTCAACGATTTACATCGAGAAAACCTGAAGTATCATGGAAAACTTTTTCTAATCACATTTCGAATAAATTAAGATGTACTATTAAATGTCTTGCAAGAATTTTTCTATTCCAACGGGTACCCAAAATGGCCACTTTTTACCATCATCTTTTCTTTTTTCTGCAGGAGTCAAATATGAGCTACAAATGTCTGTATATTTCACTAAATTAAATAATAAATATTCTTAGGGATTGTTGCATGATTCGTCGGAGTACAAAATGTCACCTAATCACTTGACAATGTTTTACCAGATTTGAAGTACAGTATCCGGTAGAATTGAGTGTATAGGGCGTTCCAAAGCTGTAGTGATGTAAAACTAGTAAGAAGAGAAATCACTATTAGTGCCCCCAAGTGTCTTCCTCCAAATCAAAAACTCCAGGGTAGGTATATAAAGTACAATTTTTGGATATTAGTACCTATTATAAGATTCTGAAATGTATAGTAATACAACGAAACGAGTGCAACTCTATAATAGATGACAACCAACACATTCAGTGACTTATGCCCTCAGGGACATTGAGTGGACTCCAGATGACTCACTATATTTCTGTGCGACAGAGTACTCTGCCTCTTAAACTCTGTCCCTTTTTGCACAGTTTCGTTTGTTACCGGACTAAAGTGCATATTATTGACGATAGAAAAATATTGTCATTGTTAATTAGGCTCGATTATTAACGGTAGCGCCTTTCAGGTTTTGAATATTTCAGAATATTTTGCAGCGTAACTGTGTAACTTATGCAACAGCCTCCTGGACCGGCTGTCCAAAGTCGTTTCTCTCCTAACGAAGCTTTGTTGCTACGCACCTCATTTGTCAGTTAGAAAGAAGATATTCAGAGTGCGCATGCGCAAAGATATGCATTAAAATAAATTTGAAAAAATCAGACTTCTCATAATCTATAGAAAAAGAAAAGCTGAAGAATTACTGAGAATATTGACTTTAACAGCTACCCACGATTCACTTGAGATAAAAAACTAATTCCATACTACAAAATGTGTTGATCGCATTATCGCTCGACAGGATGCCTATAAATTTCATAATTTGCACTCTGTGGAAATATGGTTGTATTAACCTTGCCAGGGAGGAGATGTGCAATGCATCCGGGTAATTTTCACAGCAAGTAGGAAGCCGTGGATCGAAAGAAATGATCGAACAAGAAACGCAGAGGGTCTCGAAGAGGTCGGCCCTGAAGAGCATTAAGCCGCGGCACCGTGGTGAAAGGCGAATAACACGAATGCCTTTGAAGTCGCATGGTTTCTAGTTCTAATAACGCTATTATTCTAACGCGAGCCCAGTCCGCCTACTGCCTACCGACTTGTCCTCTCTTCTCTCTTCTCTCTTCTCTCTTCTCTCTTCGCTCTTCTCTCTTCTCTCTTCTCTCTTCTCTCTTCTCTCTTCTCTCTTCTCTCTTCTCTCTTCTCTCTTCTCTCTTCTCTTTTCTCTCTTCTCTCTTCTCTCTTCTCTCTTCTCTCTTCTCTCTTCTCTCTTCTCTCTTCTCTCTTCTCTCTTCTCTCTTCTCTCTTCTCTCTTCTCTCTTCTCTCTTCTCTCTTCTCTCTTCTCTCTTCTCTCTTCTCTCTTCTCTCTTCTCTCTTCTCTCTTCTCTCTTCTCTCTTCTCTCTTCTCTCTTCTCTCTTCTCTCTTCTCTCTTCTCTCTTCTCTCTTCTCTCTTCTCTCTTCTCTCTTCTGATTCGATCCAATCTCACTCGACAATAAATTAATAAAGCAAGGCCACTGATAAATAAACCAGATCGCATACAGGATTATTGGTCATGCATATCAACCAATCGTTTTTCTAAATTCCACCTTCCGGCAAGAAGTATACGTATTTAGGTGTCTGAAGTGCCTGTCCCGGTATCACCTATTTTTAGACTGTTGTTGCAACAAAGATTGCTTCATTTCTTCCTTCCAACCGGGATGCATACAGAAATCAGTTGAGTTGGTCATGGAACGTCTTTTGGACGACTTGCAATCCACTTGGTAGGTAAATCACGATAAAATGCATTCCAAATATTTGAATACTTTATCTGTCGCACGCTGCAGAGCAAACTTGTGCTCGTCGTCGATCGTTTTGAAATTTCCAAATTATTCGATGATATTGGGAAACCTCCCCAACTGTATCTTATAAATATAATAGAGATATATTTCTATGGAATAATTCATTCACCTGATAAATATGAAATAAGAATTCTTAGCACATGTAATACCATACAAAAATCCTGGAATCACGTATGCGTGAGAACCACAGATAAAGTGTTGAGTGAGAGTATACAAGATGCCAAAAAAAGATGGAATCAGACACTTTAGAGGTGTATAGTAACTACAAAGAAGAGTTCCGATTACTTAATTAAAATACATTTGGAAATCCAATCATTCAGAGTAATATACGGTTTTCAGTTTCGATAACTGTACCAAATAAAAACTTCACTTTTTAAACCGATGGTACTAACAAGGAGCGGTTCCGCCTCCGATTGCTTTGAATTTTCGATATACTTTAGCCTAAACATTCCAACAGGCCAAAATAAACAAACACGTATTTCTTATTTTTCGGTCCTATAGAACATATCCAAAAACCGAAGCAATCGGAGATGAACACCTGAAACTCTTATAACTTTGGGGGTTGGTTTCACCCCCTAAATATGAAAACGTACCGCTATAAAAAAAACACGTATATCTTATTTTTCGGTCTTCTAAAACATATCCAAAATTCAAAGCAATCGGAGGCGGACACCTGGGAACCTCTCCTTGTAAGACAACATCAATTAAAAATTGTTTGCAGTGTCTTAGGTAGCTTTCACAGATCGTATCATGAAATTTTGATCCTCTATGTTACTTCGAAGATTTGGGGTAGATTGTTAAAATTTCACTTCAAGATAATGTCACTATTTTTCAATTACATAGAAGCTGCAAATGAAAATACAGCAATATTACACAATGTTTTTTTTTATTATTGTAATCATTGGGTTAAATTGTACTTCTGCAAAGAGCATCTGCAAATAATATGTACTATGTACAGTGTACATATACAACAAAGTAAGTATTCATCCCTCAACTATGCTAAAATTAGATACTATTGAAATAAATAATATTGGATATCCTACGATGAATGAAAATACATATCGTTGATTGAACGCTGATAGAACAACCACGCCGAGGGTTGTGTATAAATACTTCAGACAATGGATTGTCTTAATAATAGCTGATCGTACCAGATATCACAATTAACATAGTTTTTCCATTTTTCATAATTGGCCAATTAAAACAATCCTGTAGTATTTTTAATAACATAATTATGATTGACGTTTCAACTACAACTTTACTGTTATTGAAAATGCCATGCACAGTAGGAATTGAGGTTGCTTATATAAAGTTCATGTGTATATTAATTATATTAAAGCTAACAGCAGAAAATGATTGAATATAATCCAATCATTGAAGATCAAAAACTATTTCTTCTTCACAATTTATAACTGTATATTTTATTTTCTAAATGACATCTGCTTGACGTACTAACACAACAAAAAATCGATGGAATTAGTGTTTTACATATTAAAAAAAACACTTTAAAGTAATTAATCTGTACTAGAAGTTTGCATAAAATTAACAGGAATCCTGAATTCCTTACACATTCCTCCATCTTCGTTCTTCTTTGTAGTATCGCACAGCAGAATGTCACAGTTCCCTCACAGCCATCATCTTTTTTCAACTAACGTTGATCATCAACCATCACGACAGCGAGCGTATGAAATTCCAATCTATTATTGCTTGTTCACGTAACTGACAGGATATGGCTTATATGATACTACAGTGCACAAGTCGAATATCCTGAAACGTCTTGCACGTTTCGAAAATTGGAATCTTCTTTCTTTCTCGCAACTTGTTCTAACGTTCGTAATCATACGCATATAACGTGTAATTCTCTGCTCAATTATTAGTCTTTATGTAATGGACGTCATTAACTGCGTTAAAATTGATCAGACTCGATAAAGTCGCTGCCTTTGTAAAACACATCCATTGAGAATTAATTTTTGCAAAATCTAACCTTCTCCTAAAGTCTAAACAGACAGTACGTACATATTATAATAATAAAACTATGTAATTAATAACACCCTTTAATCATTTACATACTTTAAAGCCTTAAATTATACAGAAAAAATATTAAAAATGTATTCTTGAAGCGATTTAAGACAATAGGCAAGTAGATATAGAAATTTCCATATTTTTGAAGTTTATTCTATGGGATTTCATCCAGTACAATTATCGGCGAATTTATTAACTAGCGACTAAAAGAATTAACCTATATAACGTAGCTTATAATTTTCTACTTAGTGCTTATCGCTGTAGACTGAAACATGACTTTGTTTCCGTCATCTATAATTATACTTATCGTTATACATATACTTAGCATCTATACTGCACCCCTCTAATTACACAGATGCAGTAATACATACCTATACACAATTGCACAGAGTGTCACTGAACTGATAGTAGGTACTGTACGAATGGGATTAATTCTACATGAAGAGATAAATGGGAACTGTAGAGTAATATTTCCACTGCGATTTATTTCATTCGCAGATGCACTATATTTATTGTTGCATTTCTTTTAAAAACGGGACTTGAAATAAATAAATTCTCTACACTTTCGGTGACATCCTGTATAGGTACATTTCTTATTATAGGTATAAGATAAAAAAACCATATAACAATAAAAGTGATGGTGATAATAATAATTTACGAATTAGCATAAAAAGGAAAGACGAGAGTCGCTTTGAAGGCAAAAATGTCGTAACGAAAATATAAATAGAATTGGACTGAATTGCATCGATACTACTTCATGTTTATATTTTTTTTTAGTCCGCCTTGGAAGATCTTCTAGGGAAGACGGTGAGGTGGGAGGCTTATTAAAGCATTTAATCGTTCCCCGTGGGAACCGAAAGCCTGGCGAAACTAATTACGACTACTGAACAGTCAGGGTCGACGATTTTGTCGTCACAGGAAGTCTCGCTGTGATTTTTCGTGCGTGGTTAGGGGAGGACGATTGTCTCTCCTTCCCCCTCGCTTCTTGGCCCTTCTTCGCTCTACACAACTCGTAATTTATCAACCTGTTCTCCGTAGCAATTAATTAGATCAAAAGGGCGACGTTGGGCTCTTAAATAATCGGTTTCGTTTTTAAATGAAACCGTCCATGTCGATTAATATTTTCAATAGAGTTATTCAAATACATTGAAAAATTGCTTCCCCATGGAAGCTTATACTCGATCAGGCGGTTTCAAATTTAAATTACTTTCGCTAATGGGTTTTCCATTTTTCGACAGTATTTATATACAAATAGTAAAATGATTTTAAACGATTTTAATAATATCCGGATCTTGGGATAAATAGGTTCTGGATGCAAATTCTGTAAATCATTGTTTCCCACCCTTTTTTAAGCCGCAATCCCCTTTAATAATATTCAAATAACCTGCGATCCCCTCTCAATATAAGGTAAGGCAAAGAAAACACTTTAATAATAGGTATTTCAGAATATAATTCAAACTTAATAATATTAAAAAAGAACCGTGGCAACTCCCAAAAATGATTTCGCGACCCACAGGTTGGGAATCACTGCTCTAAATTTATATAAAATGAAGTATCCAAATTGAACTTCATTGAGCTTACTTAAAATTATAAAACGATGATGAAAAATATGAAAAAAAATTCTGCGATTCCTTTATTATATAGTAAAATAAATAAATTCTAATGTAATTTCTTTTATATTCCTTTTATACCTTTTTGAACATATTTACTCTTTAAAGTGTCGGTGGCCACATCTGAATGCCACGTTTGAGTTTACAATTGATGCAATCAAAAATCAACCTGCCTCTCATATACAGGGTGATTCACAACCAGTATAAAAAACATAAACCCTATTACAACAAAAACCATAAAAGCAATCTTAAACTGTTGCATTCCCTAAGCATTCTGAGAAAGATCTATATTCATGTAACACTTTTAGTACTCAGAATCACCTGTCAACCAACCATCAAAGTACTTTACATCGAGTTTGACAAGGGAACATCCAGACCCAGGAAATTCAAAAAATTCTAGAACTTTGTGAATATATAAATTGTAGGGAATTTCCTCCCGATTACAACACAATTTTTGTTTGCTGCTCAAATTCACTCTAAGGTGGTGGAATTGACCCCTGAAAATCCGATTATTTTCCGATTTTGTGTTATATCTCGTAAACTGTGACATATTTTTTTTACCAAATAATAGATCTAATTAAAAGAAGTAACATTTATCTTGAAACTTTTTTTCAATCTCTTAACATTCGCGAGTTATAACACAAAATCGGAAAATAGCCGAATTTTCAAGGGTTAATTTCACCCCCCTCGAGTGAATTTGGGCAGCAAACAAAAATTGCGTTGTAATCAGGAGGCGGTCCCCTACATATTCACAAAGTTTCAGAATTTTTCGAATTTCCGGGTTCGGAATCTTCCCTTGTGAGTCAACCATTACTGTGAAGAGATGAACAACCGATGTGCCCCTTAACTGATTAATGTTCCTCGTGCCCATCGCTGCGCGCTAGTTGTAGAATCGTAGACGAGTCTGTTGGACGTTGACTTTTACTCGGCGGGCGAGCGACAAAGCGCCGAAGCAGCGCTAGGAAAGCGACAGTGGTGCAGCAGGGGATAAGAGTAGTAGACTCAGGAGGGAATTGGGTTAGCGGCATAAGGTGGATTGTCATAACTCCCGTATTACTGCTCGCAACGTAAGCGATTATATAATCATGCCCGGTGCGTAAACGACGCCCGTCGGCGGCGTGCGAACACGCCTTAAGGCGCCTCCAGCCGGAAGCAGACTTTCTCCATCGTTTCGACCGCGACAGCCTTTTCATGTTCGAGTCCCCTCCCCTGCCTGCCGCAAGAAGACGCTCGTTCGCGATTCAACGCGGCCCTTTTTCGCAGCCAGAGAACAAGCTCTCATCGTTGTAACCTCTCTTCCCTTTACTCAATCACAAGGGGACTTTGAGGTTAGAAAACGCTCGACCGGCGCGGAAAAAAGATAATGGAAGAAACGAAACCGTAATAAGCGGAAGTTTCGCAAAATAGGAAGAGAAAGGAAAAATCCAGCGCGGCACGGCTTGCAAGTTGATTAAAAATATATTAGAAGCCACGTAGAAGTGTCGGCGGGTAATTGGACCGGTAGTCCCCTTTGGCAAGCGATGATCGCCGCTCGGTGCCCGATACCCGATACTCGATACTCGGCACTCGATGCTCGGTACTCGAGCATACGAGCGATAGTGTGTCGCTCGGCCCAATTGCGATAGATTTCTTCGGTGGAGAGGGCCCTGGCGTGTTCTGGAGCAGTTTACCCACCATGACATCACCTATCACGCTCGCTCGAGCATACCGCAACACTCTGCTGCCTGCTTGCCTACCTTTTTCAATCTTTTCCTTCCCCTTCCTTCCTTTCCTTACCGCCCCGTCCTGCCCGCGCGTCGCGGCTATCTAATCGCTCCCCTCGCGAATGCTCCTCTGCATCATTCAGTAATGAGATTATATACTGGGAAAAAGAAAAAATTCCGCGGAACCTTGAGCTCCGCCGCAGATACAGTTTGATCTTCGATAATCCTACGGGTTTCGGCTCCTTGGCTTTCGAACGAGCTGCTTAGGGTTATCTGGTCGTTTCCGCGTAATCGTGGACATGTGCTTCTTTGATCTCTTCGAGATAGTAACTAGGTTTTTTGGACACGTTGACCCCTGCACGCCTGGCTTCAGCTACTCTCCGTCGCGTCGCTTTACTCCCCTCCTCGGCCCGGCCCGTACACGACACACTCTCTCGCGGTGATTTTCACTCGGCGAGACGACGTAAGGCGCACATAAGGTGAAGGTATCGATTGCGCAACATCGATATTATGCAACCCGTGGCGGTTTCCTGCTGTTATCTAATTACCGGGAATAGAAGAACTCGAGGAGAGGAAGTCGTGGCCGACGATAAATTCAATTCCACGGGGTTCGAGCCGCGGCTTTTTTTGCACCGAAGCTCGGATCGTCGGCGTAAAGCGCGATCGAGGAGAACCGCGAGTGGCGGCGGGACTACAGTTAGCATACACTCGCGAATATCGAGCAGCTTGATGCCAGAGATTGGGTTCATTCCAGTGAGACGGAGTTACACTTATTGTTAGAAGAAGTGCTTAGTTGGGGGAATGCGCAAGGTTCGGGTCGCCGATTTGCTACGATTTTTTGTAGTGTAGTGAGGGCACTACGGGTATAATATCATGTTAAGGGGGACAACGGGGTTATTGCCTGAAAATTAAAGGTATCTTGGGAAGTTTATTAAAGAGAAATTATTTTATGAATCTTTGTGAAACTTTCGGGACCTTTTCTTGGGTATTTAAGTTATACGAATTTTTTCTGGAATTTATTTGGAGCAGATTTATAAGCTGTGCGGGACCAGTAACTTAGCGCTGCATGGAATCTGGTTGACAGTTTTCCGACGAAACGGTTATTTTAAGGGGTCTCCCTACACCTTGACGGCTCGAAAAGAATGCGATACTTGGGATTTTTTTATGAGATTCCCTTAAATTATATGAATTGAAAACTTTATGCCTATATTTGTACATATTTAGGCAATATTTAAAAAAAATTCAATTAAAAAACACTACCTAACACTTTAGACCCGTTTTTCTCAAAACGATGTTTTTGAATTGATTAGCATGACATCTCAAAAACCAATCACTCGATTTACTTCAAACTTGGTATATATCTTCAGTAAATGTCTCATTCTCGTTGGTATTAAAATGAAGTCGGTTTTTGCAGAAATCGATGTCTGTTTTAGACACTGATATTTTTTTACTTTTCAGTATTTGTCTTTTAATCTATTTCAGACGATAGTCACACTCATAGACATCACACAAATTTTTAAATTTTCTATTCTGGACAACTACAACAACTGATTTTATGCTAAACATGCGCATATGATTTTTGTAAGGTGCTCTATTTATAGCACTATAACGCCGGATATAACCAATATTTTTGCATACAATTTTTTTTCATATTCTCTAAAGATTGACAAATAAAGCTACAAAGCAGGAAATAAATATATTTAATGGTTTTGTTTTAAAAAATTCCCATATTTCACATCATTTTTCGACCGCAAAGGTAGAGAGAGACGCTTTCAAGTCAAAAAGCCAAAAGGTTTTGGAAACTATGTGCGCGTGACTGTGGCACGACGGGTAGGATTTTGAAAATTTTGAAAAATAACAGAATGGCGAAGTAAAATTTTCTAACCAAATTTCACGATTTTCTTCGAAAGTTCGTCATTTTGTTAGTTTTCCAAATTTTAAAAATCCCTCCCGTCGTGCCATAGCCATGCCTACCTGCACCCTGACGAATTTGCATGGGGACGAAATTGATTTCTCCCATGGATCTCTTTCCTCATCTAAAGCCAGTGTGTATAGAGTCATATTAACTGTAAATAAGACTTAAGACATTCTTACTCTCTTTTATATTTTTTCTGTTACTTTCTGTTTTGTTTTAATGGTAACGCTTGTTTCTCTAGTCTGTGTCTTTATCACTTCCTTCTGTCACAAAATGGGTCTTACCCGTTCATAAATCGTAAATAAATCAATAAATGAATATAAATATACTCAAAAATTTGTGAGGAGATCGAGTTCGAAGTTTCACTTTTTACAGATCCCCGATATAATAACAATAATAATTCTGTATTGCACAAAAGACACTACGAAAGTAATAGGAAGATAAAAAACATATACATATAAGAAAACAAGAATGAGAAAAATAATAGAGTTAGAAAGTATACAGTACGTGTAAAAGTAGAAGTACAGTACGAAAGGCTGGATACAACCGTCAGTTGTTGTTAACCTAAGCACTTAAAACTACTTAAAACTAGCACTAACAGTGTATACGGAAAATGGATACATAGATTTGAAATTAGAAAATAGAAAATATATATATGCAGTCATCCGTGAAAACGACATCATAATTAAGTAACAGTGGCAACTTGACTGGTCCATATAGCAATTCCAGACATGTTTGTACATTTTTACTGATTTTTCATTAGAACTACGATTAAGATCATGGTTCTGAAAAAAAGAAACTATTGAATTGATTTCCTTGCGAAATTTTTATTTGTCTATCCTGCGTATTTACCGTACATGTACTAATTATAACACAAACTTGTAACCAAACCTCATGCAATCCCCTTGTAAAGGTATTTTCACATGTAAACTTCAAGGTTTGGAAGTGAGCTTTCAAGTACTTCGAATTTATAATTAAAACGTTCCATTAGTTCCAAAAATTTATCTGTCATAATTGGAGTACCTCGGAAAACTTCGAACAGCTCAAATTTTACTTAAACTTGTCAAGTGTCCAAACTGACAATGAGTCGACTACTCGAAAATCTTGAGTAAATTTTAGTAAAATTACATGTACTCGACTATTATATATAGTCGAACTATTGTAGATAATTTTCTCTCCGTCCGGAATTTGGAATGCGGGGCTTCGAGTATTCAAACAGCCACGACGAGTTTCAATATTTATAGAAAATATGGAAAGCAATGAGGCTATGAAACAGCCTATCCACAAGTATTTTGCTTGGATTAGGTCATCGAGCTTGTCCAGCCGCGATATATCTTGCTGATATATCGATACACGCCTACCTAGCCACGTGCTCGAGACACCTTCGACAGAGAAAACAGTCGGTAATTTTATTCTTTCGCTCTACCAATGCAGTTTGCTAGGTTTTAAATGATAAACTTAAAAAATAAAGATCTTTTTCATTTAATTACCAAGAAATAAATTGAAGCTGAGACGTGTTCTTTGACATAAAGTTTGTTAACATCATAAGCTTTAAAAAAACATATTTCTTTGGTCAAAAGTATGCATTATATATATGACGCTACAGATGGATCAGTCAAAAGGCTTTTTAAAAAGGCTTCTTTTGTTTTGCAGTGATAACTCAAAAACGGATTTAAACTGAACTTTATGAAAAGAAACTAAAACCTCATCTCTGTCTAGCAAAAAACCCACTATTCAAAAAAATCACCATTTCGTAGCTGTCATCTTCATAATTTCGCTTATTTTATAGGTTCGGTGCAGAACCAGAGGAATTCTGAAGTAGAATTTTCAAGCAGGTCGCTGAATTTCGATTCGTGTTATTAAAATCGCTGTAAAACAAAATAAACTATTTTAAAAAGCATCTTTATTGACCCATCTATAGCGTCATCTATAATGCATATTTTTGGCGAAGCAAACATGTTTTGTCAAAGAACAAGTCTCACGTTCAACTTATTTCTTTATAATTAATTAAAAAAGAAATGCTTCATTTTCGATAAAACCGACTGCCTAGTATCTAGCCTTAAGTCAAGTAACACAAAAATCATTAAAAAACAAGAATGTGAAGATGATGTATAGTCTATACATATGAGTACAAACGTCTTTATTATTCCTTACGGGTTGCAATCTTCTTCTTCTCTGCCATATGTAGATACCTACAGTGGCTCACACCCATAATCGACCACTCTTTAAAATCGCATTTCATTTCTAAAATTGGTTCAAACAACTTGAGTTTTTTTGAGAAACTAGAACAGTTAGTTTGATCAGCGTTTTCGACATTATTCCGCGATCTTCAAACCTTTGTAGCTCAGAGCAACGTTTTTAATGAAAATTTCAACGTGTATACAAATTAATTAAATCTACAAACGCGTTTTTTGAATTTTCATTACAAGCTCAGAAAAAAAGTTGAAAAAACGACCTCTACTATTTTTTTGTTTTACTATTCCGACCAGTTGCAATTTTTTCAAAACGACGAAACACGTCACTTAGCAAACTAATCCTTCTAGCTTCTCAAAAAAACTCAAGTCGTTTGGATTAATTTTAAAAAAGTTATGCGATTTTAAAGAGTGTACAATTATGGGTGTGAGTAGTGTTCCTTCTCGAGAATTTTTTCTCGAGGATTTCTCGAGAATCTTCAGTGTAGGACAATTATTATAAATCCCATTTCTTTTCAGAAATGAATTTGCAGTTAGTTCAAATTGTGTGTTAATAGTGAACATATAAACACATCTACAATCAGTACCTAATAAATGTTAGTAATATATACGAAGAATTGCGCGATTGTTTATAAACTTTTCTCTTTGTATCGCCGATGTTCTATATACAATTAAACTATCCACTCGAAATGAAAGAAATTTTTCTACAGCCGCAGATTTTGTCACAAAAAAGAAGTACCTACCTATATTGGCTGACGCGACATTAGATGCATTGTGTTTTTGAAAAAACTATTTTAAATAAAAAAAGTAATGTTTCTATTTTAAATTAAAAGTAAATTTATCAATTATATTTTATAACTGTTTTTTCATTTACATAAGTTTTGTCTAAGTTGGACACAAATAAAAATTTAGATAAATATTATGAACATTATTCCAAAAATATAAATTTGGCAATATTTTTTTAATTTCTTGAGAATTCTCGAGAAATATAATCTGATTTCTCATTTCTCGAGATGCGAAAAATATCGAGAAATCAGGAACACTAGGTGTGAGCCACTGTATGTACCTACAGTCCTTAATGTTATCCTTACTCAATCCTATGCTATACTTATTCTTCTATACTCTTAACCTTATTTGCTACCTCCCACTATTACTTTCTATCTATTTACTACCCAACTTTATATCTAAATCTTTCTACCCTCCTCCTCTTCTCTCCTCCTATTCCCATTCCTATTCTAATAATTAATTTCATATCTAAATCTTTTCTTAACCTCCTATTTTAATCATTAAATCAGTAGCATCGTCAATACGATAGGAAAGACTACACCTGTCCCTACCCCGCCCACATTTCACCGTCACTCCGAGTCAATCGTTTCGGAAAGACAGAAAAAACGACTCGCTCGGCGGGGACCGCCGACGTTGTTCCTCCCGAAGAGAAACGCGTCGGCGATGGTCGTCCAGGAAGTAGGTGCGTCGAACGTAGTTCCTACTTTCGAGGCCGAGACGGTCGTAATAGCGATCGGCATTGTCGTGGTTACTGTATCGTCGCGTTCAGAGAACAGAGACAACGGAGATAACAGCGTGCCAGGGGGGAAGAGGGAGAGAGAGAGAGAGAAAAAGAAGTCGTTCGTAATCTGTGGGATAGGACGAAGAGGCAGCGAGGCATGTCCGAAGGAAAGGAAGCTCCGCGGACCTCAGTTCCGCTCGTTCTCCTCTTCCTCCATCTCGTCGGTTCCCAACCTTCCCGAGGTTTCTTCCTCGAGTATCCAGGCACGAACCTCAACGTTTTAAAACACCGCCTCGTTTTATACGATTTAAATTCTGCTTGAAGCGCGCCAGTAGAAAATGGCAAATGGAAGGCATTGGGAAATTATATTCTGTGGCGACGTAATACTGCGTGTTCCAGGGCTGGGGGAGAGAAGAATAACACAGTGCTGCTAAATTCGGGGTTGTAAAAACTTTTTTAAAAATCTACGCCGGTTTTATAGGAACTTCGACTTCTAAATGCAATAACCTCGGATTTGCCACAGTGCGGACAGTTTTTTCACAACTTGCTTTGACATTTTTATGTTGTAATATGCGGGTGAATAAACATGTGTTGTGAAAAATTATTCAACTCGCAACTAAAGATCCCCTCACAGGCATGGTAAATAAAGAGTATGTAAATAATTTATAGACGATTGTCATTGAAATTAATTGATATTCCACTAGGTGCATAAAAATAACTAATGTCTAAGTGTATAGTTCATAGTATTGGGATTAATATTTAACACTATTCCTACCGACACATTTCACGTCATTTGACCGGTCGCGTTAGGTAAGACAGACTACAAATTTTTCTCAGAAAATAAACAATAAAACAAGAAGTGAATATTCAAAAATGTATTATACGTATATTTGAGGCAAAGTCGTGAAGTTTAAAGGCGATTCAATTACGTTGTATATAGGAAATTCTAATCGATATTTTAAAAACGGTCTTTTTGACCGGTTCGTGGTAGGAATAGTGTTAAGCTAATTGTACAAGTTTGTTATAAAGTCCTCGTGCAAGGGAAAATATTAATAATTTCTGTTCTCTAAGAGATAAGAACAATCTGACAGTTATTCAATCTATAGCATATTTAATTTTAGAAGTTTAGTATCTTAACGTATCCACCATTTTTAAGGGTACAAAATAGTGCTTTTGATCACAATATTTGCTTTGGTAAGGCTTTTTGAACTGACGGATTTTATTAAATAAACAACAGTCTGAATATATTCTTGTAGAAAAAAGTTCTATGGAGATTTATTAAATTTTTATGGAATACTAGCTTTACTACTCGGCTTCGCCCAAAATTTAGATTCTGATTTTTTAAAAAAAAAATGATTTATTTTTTGTGAAAATAGTAACATTCATCTGGATTAATTGGGCATAATGAGCTGGACCACATTTCGTGACCCCAGAGTTTACCGTTCGAAAGTTTTTACACGACAGACAAACACACAAACACTTTCTGCTTAGGTATATATTAAGATTATTGAAATTTCTTGAAATCATTCTGTAAAACACTTGATAAATCCCGTGAAAACATTGCTAGAAAATAAGTGGGATAAATGGAACACTGTCGTTAAATATAAAAATGTATAATATTTATTAAAATTAAGTACGAAGCATGCTCTCACCTTGTATGGAACAGAAGTATTTTAACTATGCGATGGATTTTATAATTTAGTAGCCTTATTCTATGGCAAAAATTCTAAAACACTCGAAATTCTAAATTATTGTTCACAATTCTTCTTATTTAATGTTTACTTGCCACATACAAAATGATATAAAAATGTTGTTTAAAACCAAAGGGTTTACACATGTATTACAAAATATCACATTATACAATGAAATACGTTCGATAAAATATTGGCGCAATGCAATGGACATTATAATCATTTCGGGGAAACAAAAAATAATAATCACATTCATACGTAGCGAGACCACGTTTTCGCCTACCCATACAGCACACTCTCGTTGCAGCATAGTTGCAGTATAGTTGCGGTGCAAGATTGCAACGATTCACGCAACGTTGCCGCAACTATGCAGCAATAATTCTATGTCCGCCTGCTGCAACGTTACACAGCAACTTTGAGGCAACTTTGCACGGCAACTTTGAGGCAACGAAAAACTGTTAAAAAAAAATAAAAAAAGTTATTGGTTACGACAGATTTGAACTCCGGCCCGCCCGCATGACAATCTGACGCGCTACCGTTGTGGCCACGAAACTTTCTTGGATGTAGAGTACTGTAGATGGTATATATATTGATTACTCTGTACGTTAAAAACTTTTATACTACATGAGTACTACGACCCCCATATATTGTCGTTCCAAAAGCACTGTGCGCCTTGCTCGCCTTCACGGAAACATCAGTTTGGCACGTGCCACCAGTAAAGTAGATTCTGACTTATGCTTGGAACTGATTAAATGGTTGCCTTCTCCGACATATATTTTATATTTTAGTTCATTATACTGGATGTCCGCGGGAACAGTAAACACCTGGATATTTCCTACTAACGTATTGGAGATATAAAAGAAATTGTTTACATGAAATTGCGTGGTTGGAGGGGGCAAATTTTCTACGGAACTCTTTTTTTAACAGATCACTTGATAGTGCGTTTCAAGACGAATTCAATAAAGTATAATGTATACACTTTATTTCAGCCGGTTTTGGAGATATTATGTTTTAAAATTTGCTAACGCCGCAAAGTTGTGGCAAAGTTGCGACAAAGTTGCGGCAAAGCTGCGGCAAAGTTGCTGCATAGTTGCGGCATAATTGCGGCAAAGTTGCTGCATAGTTGCGGCATAATTGCGGCAAAGTTGCTGCATAGTTGCGGCATAATTGCGGCAAAGTTGCAGTGCATTATTGCAACGCAACTATGCAGCAACTATGCAGAAACAATTCTATGTCCGCCCCGTGCAATGTTGCACGGCAACGTCGCAGCAACCATACATCGACATTGCACTGCAACCATGCAACATCGCAAGGTTACTGCAACCATCCTGCAACTTTGCCGCAACGAAGTGTGCTGTATGGGTAAGAACACAAATTAATCATTTCAGATTTGTTTCATACAACTTTTTTAAACTTTCTTGCTTAATTCTCCTCCAATTTACGAAAACACGATTCGCAATTATAAGTTCACTTGGGTTATCAAATTATCTTCCACCCATATACACAGCTTTTGAAAGTGCAGACTCACTCCAAAATTGGTATTTCCGTAGAAATAATGAAAATTATGCACTGACTCAGTGAAAACTACGTAATCCATATAACGCATATCTTTTAGACTCATATTTTACAAAATCCATATCACATATACCCAAATCAGGTGCATGCAAATATTCAAAATCTCTTGTGAGTTGCGACGAAAAGCAGTGTTACCATAACTAAAACTGATAACATTCAAAACAGATGTAAATTTAAAATACTTTGGTAATAAAACTGTCCATTACTGACCCATAAATTGTCTACTCGTCAGTTTCTCTGTAGCGCAGATAAATTTCCAACATTTACGCAGCAAAAGACATACGTTAAAAATGATTAACGGGACGCAAGACGATTCGTAAATCTGATAAAAACGAATTAATCGAAGAACTACCGTAAAATGGAGGAACATTGGCAGGTTTTTGAAACATTTTGTTATATAATGTAAAAATTAACATGTTTACATTTGATTTAAGTATCTTATCATAACATTGCATCTTTTGTGATTGTACTACAAGTGTCAAAATGCACAAAATTTGTGTCCTTTCCTTCTTTAATAAATGTTAAAAGCGTTACTGTACCGGGGTAACATTAGCACATCATGTAGATAGCATTAACGGGATAAGTTTTATTAATCTGAGGTCAGTAAACTTAAATTTCTATATTTTATTTTATTTTTTGCATCTTAACTAAAATCAACTCGTAACATTGCCACATCATATAAATAGCATTAACAGGTTAAGTTTTACTAATCTGACGTAAAACAACGTAATTTCGGCGTATGCCAATGTTACCCTATGCTGCCAATGTTCCCCCATTTTACGGTAACGAATTACAATTAGCTGAATCTAATATATGCTCATCTAGGCTGGTCAATTAGAATCTCAGCATCTGCATCCCTGCAACACTGTCTACTCATATTCACGGGCCCGTCGCATTCCCCGCGACATCCACAGTTTTACCGTTTCACGCGCACGCCGTTAATTCGGTATCCACCGTTGTATTTATATCGATTCTCGCGAGAACGCGTTACGAGGCAACTCGAATTCCTATCGTCTATCCTCGCGTCTAGAGACGCGTCTATGCGAGGTCGACTCTATTTTCGCTCGGGTATCCGTCAGCTCGGCCTCTTCCTCTGATTCCGAGGAAATCCCATGCCCGACTTTCTTCCTCCTATTCTCCTTCGAAATTTCGACCGATCGCCAGCGAGGTTCCTAGCGGAGCATGGACCCCCCGTCCCATTGTCCAAAAAACGAGAAAAACCAAGTCTTAAAAATTTACAAAAATTAAAAGAAAAATTCCTAGAAATTTACATAAAAAAATTCATGAATAACACACGCTTAATCTGGGCGGCGCATGGAAATGCGGGGTGGAAAGCAACAAGGGCTGCAATATAGTCGATTCGAACGGAATGTTGAAATGCGCATCGGGGAGGCCCGTGGAGCGGAGAAAATGAAGAAAATAGTGGTGCCGCGATGAGAGACGCGGGAAAAGCACGCTCGAAACGAGTTCCGGAGTTAAAGTACCGGTTGGAACGGTACGGTATTACGTATTATCTATAAGTTGCATTTCTCGGCTCGTATGCATAGCTTTTCCCGTGGCTTGGGAACACAACGGGCCCGTTAGCAGCGCGCGAACGCGATCATTCGCGCTCGCTGATTTACGCTGACGAATTCGTACGACCCGATTCTCTCGGCTGGCTCGGGGGGAACCACCGAAATCGTGCTACGCGTACAGCGCTCCCCCCACCGCGCCGGGTGCGAGATGTCCGCTCGGCGTTCCTTCCACGATTTAGGGCGGTTTCCATCGGCGATTTCGACGTGAAAAGTGAGGTTGGATACGCTTGATTTTTGGAGCCGACTGTGAAATCCCCGGAGCGTACCAGCAACAATAGGCGGGTTTGGTGGTGGCGAATAAACGATGGTTCCATGGTTGTCCATTCGATCGGTTGCGCGATGTAGGAATCGAAAGGCTAAGGCGCATACGTAATGCGTATCTGGAAGCGTGGGAGCCACGCTCGAACGGCTTCCTCTCACGGCACTACCACGCTTTATCTTGCGTTTATAAATAAGCCGACCTCTCTCTCTCTCTCTTTCCCTCTCTCTTGCCCCCGCTCCCTCTCCCGCCCAATCGTTCCCTCCTTCTGTCTTTTTGTCTGTCCGTCTCTGTTCCGCGGCTCGGGCAACTCGAACGACCGACTCAACTAGGAGAAGGAGGTGCGCTCTTCAGTTCCGGCTTCCAGCCACCCGAGTCTATTAATACTCGATTCTACTCTCCACTTCGCCATCCCCTCCCACTCCGCCCGTTGCGATTCTTTGTCTCAACCTGTTCGCCCATATTCTCGGTGTGCCAGTCCGAGCTGTCATCCACGCGGCCCGAAATTTAATAGCAGGCGATCACGGCACATACTCTGTCGAATTTGACCCTTTCGATGGCAAGGTTAGAAAGTTGAATGTATGCCGCGTGCGGAAATCTTCCAGTCCCATTTGTTAACCATACTGGATGGACGCCTATGGGCGGTCTCCGCATATGCTGTGCGCATTTGTGGGTCCGTGGCACCTCAACGGGCTAATAATGGGGAATTTCGTGACAGGTGACGCGTTTAACCCTGACGCGCAGTGGGTTCATCTTTGTCTGATCGTTACCTTGCCCTTTAATGGTTCTTAGGGCGATGAACCTGTCTACCTGTTTGGGCCTCTCCTGTGGTAGGAAAGGATTTTAGGGTGGGCAATAGTCGGAGGGGAATAACGAGATTTCTGAATTTTGGTCTTATCATGATACAAATTATTACTTTCAGGGTACCCTCCGGTCAAAACGTTTGATAAATATGTGATTTTCATGAATAAAAAAAAACTGATCTACATACGATAAAAAACTTTTTGGACATTTCCACTATGTATTTGAAGAGCAAAATAAATTATTATTTCAATTTTTATCATTTTTTGCATTAGATATACAACATTCATTGCGCCACTGTAAAAATTAAAGCTCTTGACAGGCGCCATCAGAACTCGTGAGATGATTGTCTGAAATAAAAAAACTATAAATATTCTTAAAATGTATATAAATGGTTATTGCCTTATTCGTCGTCATTGCAATCAAACAATCCGGCAATTTTTAGCACATACTCAAACAGAATGTTGGGAAAAAACAGTTTTTCTACCCATAAATCTGTCCATAAAAAGGGTGATCCAAAATTACTGTTTTTGGATAAGGTGATAGCAAGTCTAATTATGAATATGTAGAATGTCGTGAGAGTTTTTGAAATCGGTCCGTAATTAAGCTTTTTACAGTGGCGCCTATCAAGAGCTCTAATTTCTACAGTGGTGCAATGAATGCTGCAATGCAAAAATTGATAAACTTTAAACAATAATTTTTCGTTTGTTCTTCAAATATGTAGTAATAAAGTCCAAAAAACTTCTTTACTGTATGATGTACAGTTGCTTTTTTTTAATTCATGAAAATCATGTATTTTCCAAGAATTTTGATCGGAGGGGGTAAAGCCTCTCTATAACAGCGTATATTCCTTGTTTACTTTAATTTATTCCACATGTACACCACGTCAGGCGATTGTACGTAATAATATTAATAGTATTTATTATACAAGTATTACATACAAATTGATTATTAATGCATCATAAAAAACACATAACGATAACTGTAAATAGGTACTGTGCAAACAGGAAGTATAGTAATATGGCGCTGTAAACCTAGCCACTTGAGGCTCGAAAAGGTACCTTTTTTAAAAAACGAAGGCACTCGGTCGTTCATGAACAAACATTTTTAGTTCTTTACTTCGTGGGAGACAAATACGTTCAGGTACATTGATTCATAAAAATTAATTTGTCCCAAAAATAATAGCTGTCCTCTATTTCCCATAATGTTGATACCTACTACAATAGCCTACTAGCTTTACTATTCGGCTTCGCCCGAAATTTAGATTCTGATTTTATACAAAATAATTTTTTTACACATTCATCTGGATTAACTAGGCACAATGAGCTAAAACACGTTTCGTGACCCCAGAGTTTACCGTTCGAAAGTTTTTAGGCTACAGACAAACACACAAACACTTTCTGCTTTATATATTAAGATGTTCATATAATGCTCTTCAATATTTTCTTTCAGAATCCTTAAAATCTCGTCGTGGATGCAAGTCTTTAGTTTCTTAATGGCCTCGACACAGCGAGAAAACATTCCTTCTCATTACATTCCCTACTACGCGTCACATATTTGAGACTGTCCGATTACTCGTGACATACCAACGTCACGTACACGTGACACTGACAATTTTACATTCCACGTCGACGAAGCAAACGAGATCCACTTTTTCGGAACACTGCAATGAGACGGAGGACATTCGCAAAACCCGATTGACCACTTTATTAAATGCTTTGTGTATGCAATTAAAAATGTGCACTGTATTGAATAGAGCTACTGAAAATATCCAGTAGTTACAAGTATAGACTGTACGTAGCAGAATAGTGGGACGATATATTTGCAATTAAAACATTTTCCAGGGTAGTAGGGAATGTGATCAGGTAACCCCGTAAGGAAAAGTACAATAGCTTAGGAGACCTTATTAGTCATACCCGATCACCGAATCGAGAGACCAAATAACGAAGACTGTTAATGTCTTCGAAAATATAGGCTCCAATAATTCAACAGCACCAATAGTGTCTACATTCTACACTAAACATCAGCAAAACGCTATTTAGTCAAAATATGGTTCTGAGATAAATGACTTTTTAACCGAATTCAAAAAGGAGGAGCTTATAGATTCGACCAATTTTTTTTTAAATGTTTGTCCGCGCCTAACTCCTCAGCATAAGGACCAATTTTGTTTCGAAATACTGCATCAATATTAGCTTAATATTTTGCCAGTTCTGTTTAATAAAAACTATTGTCACCTAATTATTATAATTTTATGTACGTACGCGCACATCTCCTCAGCATGTTGTGTCAATATATATAAACAAAAAATAAAAAAATAAAAAAAATTAAAACCGTCTTCAAAGAAATAAAAATGCACCAAAAAGTACCAAATAATTTTTCCCTTATTTAATCTACGACTCTCAATTTTTGTAAGTCGGCGCCACATTTACAAAGTACAAATGATGAGGCGTTGACATAAAAAATTTGAGCATCGTAGATTAAATAAGGGAAAAAATTATTTGTTACTTTCTAGTGTTTTTTTATTTTTTAAAGACGGTTGTAATTTGTTTATAGTATTTTGTGTTATGCCATCGGTATTTTATATATAAATAGCTACCCCTGTCCCACCCTTCGTACAAACTTACGCCTTGGTCCACTTGTGACCGCATTTAAGCAGTACCGAGCAGAAATATCCCGAACTCGAATAATCTACCTTTCGCGTCACCCTACCAAATAACCGAGAAGAATTTATTGTCGCGTCGGTAATCTTTAGATAATCGACCGATAAATTTCCATGAATGATTAGCCGCTCGCGCGTCACTTTGATTGATTGTTCGATATGAATGTCATGCTTCTCGGTACACTGATAAAACGACTGTAGGGGAAGAAAGGAGACGATATTCGAGGCGACTTGTCCCCAGACAAAGATCCCCGTTTTCGAGTTACTCCTGCTCGGAGTGGCGCGTATCCCTGCAAAAGTTGTTGTTCCCGGAAGGCCGTCGTTGCTCGACATATAAGGGGCGATGTTTTCACGGTTTCGTTCGAAAGGTGGGTGCATGTCTGCTCGCAGGATTATCGGGCGAGAGGGCGGAATCCGTGTCGACGCAGAGCGGAATCCGCGTGGCCGAGGAATGCACTCAATTATGCAGGACACTCGAATCACGAGGCGAAGATATTCTAGTCGCGTGCCCGCAACCAAATCGGATTCGATCGATTGCGGCCATCGCGAGAATTATCGCCACCACCCTCTGCCTGCTTCTTCAACCGCCGAACGCGGCTGGTGCAAGAGTCGCTTGTCGAGCAATTAGATCAAATGCTCACCCGCTGAAATTAACGTAGAACGGTTCCTTTGACAATCGCAGTCTTGTATTTTGTATTTTAAGATATTGGACGACATAAGAGGGGCTATCTTAACGTGTGACAATTTTATTTTTTCCTTTCTTTGCAATTTTCGCTATCAGCGGATAAAACGAGCCGATATTTAATCGTAAGGATGGATACAGATGCTTATCTCTTAGTCTTCGTCTGAATAACAGTTGGGAACTTCCGCAGATTTGCTGCAACGATAAGGTCGGAGGCGTTAAAACCGTCTCGGAAGAGGGGCGAGAGAATTTTATCGGCTATGAAAATCGAGCAGCTCGCGACACCGTGGTGTACTTTCTTGTGTTTCCGCGCTTTCGCCAGGAAAATTGCAGGATACCAGGAATAACATGGGCGTTTCTTATTTTATGTAATATTTGAGATCGATGATGCCCCTCTTTGTAAGTAAAACACGGACGATGATACTAGAGATAATTGAGATAACCTTACCAATATCATTTCGTGTATGATAATGTATATTTGCCTGTACACGAGGTGGTACTTCCTGAAAAGATAAGAATGCGTTTATTCTTGAATGGGAAGGTTTGAATTTCGGGAAGTTATACTTTGAGATTTTCGTGGTTTTTAACGACTTTTTAATTGGGATTTAATTAGAAGAATACGTCGTGTTTATTATCGTCGATGATTAATCGATTTCTTTCATTAAATGGTACTCATCCTTGAAATTTGTTTTCAGATCATGTGAGCCAGTGACGCACTCAGGATTTAATTTTGAGAGAGCCGAGGTGAGCGGATATGAATATTTTTAAGAGAAGTTATAATAAAATTCATTACGTGATAAGGAAAATTTATTTAAAGAATAAAATCCAGTTTTCTTTTGCTTTTACAAAGCCCCTTATTTGGGGGTATGAGGACTCTTCGGGTACGCCACTGATGTGAACTAGGAGAAAGAAACTTATCAGAAATAGATGACAGAAAACTTATTTTTACCTTTTCCTAAATATTGTGTTAAAGAAGGGCACCTTGGAGAAATGAAAACGTTGTATTCATTTTTTTAAACAACGTTCGGTTAACGGGGCTACTAGAAAGAGGGTCTATTTTTTCAAAATCTCATGGGATAACATGGAAAAAATTATGTAAATTGAATAAATGTCAGAAGAGTTATGATTGTCATAACTTGAATGCTTAAATCAAGTTTGTTCCCCATTTATAAATCGAATAAATAATCGGTGTTGTTTTTAAATTGTTAGAAATTGTGGCGGAGTTAAAAAAATGGTGCAAGGTTTCAAATGTGTGGGTATAGTAGGAGACCGGGGCAAGTTGATACGTTTTTCAATTTTCAATTTTTTTCATTTTTCTTTGAATTAATTATTTAATAACAAATATGCTAAAATATACTTTGGTCCTTCCTCTTTAATATATTGTAAATGAAATGTTGAGAAAATACATACAAAATGAATGAGAGAATGTTATTTGGACGGAGGTAAAATGTATCAACTTACCCCACTGCGGGGCAAGTTGATACTGCTCTGGGGCATGTTGATACATCTGTAAAATATCCATTTAATGAGTAAAGGATGGATGTCTGGAATATCCCACTTTAACATGAGGTGCTTCCTTCTTTTTATTAATGTATCTTAATAAAGCTATTTTATCTATTTCGTATATTCTCGCGCTTTGACGTAGCATCGACTCTTTTTCTACACCAACACACGCTTTTTGAAAAATATTTTGTGGTATTTTTCCGCGATTCGTTTTTCTGACATAATTTCGTACCATTTTGCTAGAAACAAAACGAAAAATCCAATTAAAAGTAGCCGGAAAAAATTGATACACTCCTCATGAGTATCAACATGCCCCAGAGAAAACGTATCAACTTACCCCACAGGAAGTCATTATGTACAAACATCTCCATAAAAAAATGTAGAGCAGATAAACAAAATAACGAAACGTAATTACGTTACCTTCAAAGGACTCAATGTGATGCCCAATTAATTTAAGTGATAAAATTCTCTATCCCGTCTCAAGACGGATTGGAAAGTGAACACAACTATTTACTTTTTCTCTATAGAAACGAAAACAGTTAAAAATTGATTGCTAAAGTCAAGATACACAGACGTACGCTAGATCGTAGTAAAGAATTGATCAAAAAGCTTCACATATCTCGCACACAAGGAGCTACATATATACAGTGTCGAGATAATTCGTCTGTATCAACATGCCTCTGTATCAACTTGCCCCGGTCTCCCCTACTCACTGCCTTGAAATATATTTAATTGACATAATTAGAAAAGTGAATCCTATCAGAATTAATTTTATAAAACACATATTTATTAAGGGTCTTTCCACTGTGACGCCCCGATAAAGTACCGCTGTTTACAACTTTTTTTGTCACAAAAAGAATGTGTTTACAAAATTGATGTTTTTTCTATTTATTAATACGTGCTTTGAGAATACAAAATTATTTTTTTCATATTTTTTTAATGCCTGCTTGCGCCAAAATAAGTGGGTGTAATATGCGCTGTAAAATCGAAATGTAAAGTCGATTTTTGAGGAATCGTGTGTCTGAAACAAAAAAAAACAAAAAGATTTGTAATTAGTATGACCGTCGCTTTGGTAGGGACTAAGATTAATTGCATGATGAAGAATTAACAAAATGGCGGACGTCCTAAGTTGAACTATCGAAATTAGCTAAATTTTTTAATCCTCCTGCGACGCAAAAGATGAGAAAAAACAACGAAAATGTGTGATTTTTTTCACAGCACATATTACACCGCCTCATTTTGAGACAATCAATCGTTAAAAAAATATGAAAAAAATATGTTGTATTCTCAAAACACATATTATTAAATAGGAAAAACTTCAATTCAGTAAACACATTCTTTTTCTGAACAAAAAAGTTCCAAGCAGCGGTACTTTATCAGGGCGTCACAGTGAAATGACCTCTTAAGACATTTTCAAACATTTCAGTGAATTTTCTCAACACCTGAATATTGTATCCTTATATTATTTTTACTCTAGCTGACATCTCTTCACAGTAATATGTATTTTTAATAGATTCAATATCTATTTCATCATAACTGAGACTTTCCTTCCTAAGTATGTACAAAGAATTAAAAATGAAGGGTTCTGTTTTTGGAGCGTGCTGGTTAAACACGAATAAATGCACATTGTGTTCTAAACCACGCTTTACTATATTTTGTCGAAATATTAATAATTCTCCGCATGTTGTATTCAAGCATTCCTTTTAAACGCATTCACAATATCACGTACAAATCGCTATACTAGAAAAAAATGTTTGTTCCGTGTAATCTGACATACAAAAATAAACGATTACTGGTATAAATACATCATTAAATTGTTAATATTTGCAAATACTTCGCACTATACGAATATTAATATTAATATCCATATTAATTCCAATGAAATTAAAAAAAAAACAGTGGTATATATAATCTATTCAGACTTGTTGATGACTAATTTCCGAACTTTCGTTTCCGTATTAAGAAACTCTCCTGAAAATGAACTTCACTTTCCTGATGTACCGGTCAGGAAAATGAAGTTTCAGAAAAATATATTACCAATTCAATGTTTTGGCAGTAAAAGTGTAAAATTATATAAAATACACGGCATCGTTGTAGTACAGTTAAAAGCTCAGTGCCTGATTGGTGCGTGAAGAATTATTAAACTCACGACGGAAAATATCCAACTTGGAAATTCAAAAAATTATGAAACTTTGGGGATGTGTAGAGTATATAAAGGTATATATTACGCAATTTTTATTTGCTGCCCAAATCCACTCTAAGAGAGTGAAATTGGCCCCTGAAAATCCAGCTATTTTTTTATTTGGTGTTATATCTCACGAACTGTAAAAGATCGAAAAAAGTTTTCGGGCAAAAATTACTTCTTTTTAAGTAGGACTCTCATTTGGTAAAAGTGATACACGAGTTATAACAGAAAATCGGAAAATAGCCGGATTTTCAGGGGTTAGTTTCACCCCTTAGAGTAAATTTGGACAGCAAAAAAAATTGCGTAATGTATACCAATATATCCTCTATATTTTCCCAAAGTTTCATAATTTTTTTAATTTCGGGTTGGGTATCTTCCCTAATCAGTATAACAACATATCGTCTTTATTGCCCCTATTTTATGTCTTTTGTTGAACTTGTTTGTACCTACCTGCAAATGATTTTTTTAAATCATTTGTGTTAGAAAAATAAAAAAAAATAAATATTAAAGCTCCCAGGTACATTCAAACATTTCAAACACGCATGGTCAACAGTGTACAATTCGTGTGAACGTGCTTTTACGCGTGATCGCTATACGTAAAGTGCGCATGCCCGCACTCGACCGCCCGACGTTTGAACTGCGCGCCACTGAAGTGGGACCTCTAATGTTTAATCGCTCATATCTCGAGAACGAAGGTCCAGGTTGCAAAACTACAAAAGGACTTTTTGATGTCTCTTGGCTCGGGGATCCCGCAAACTTTAACGTTTGCCACTACAATACAATAACTCCTCTATTTAAATAAACAACTCATTATTTCTTGTTATCAATTAATTCCATTCTCAAAAGAATTTAATTAATCCTAATAATTAACTCCTCCTCAAGATCCGAAGAATTACGAAGTGACGAAGCAATTGCTGAGATAAAAAGTTAGCTGAAGATTCGTGAACATTTTTTCGTGGCGGCGCCGAACATAATTCCGCCTGAGAGCGAGAATCTACGCTCCGTTATCATCCATGATGTCGATGGAAGATACACTTTCCTAATCAGGGTCGGGTGAGGGAGCGGGTGGGATAGAGGCAAGGTAAGAGAAACAGGGAGAGAGAAGTTTAGTAATCCACGTTGGTGTTGGTGCAATCGAGGAATTCCTCCTGCGAGCCGAAGGAAGGAAATTGCGTTGCCCAATTAGAAATCGCGGGAGACCGCAGAAAGAAAGGCCAAGAGAGAGTGAGGAAACTATGAAAGAGAAGGAGAGGGAAATGGGAAGGGGGGAGCGAGAAAAAGAGAGGTTTCGAAACACAACGTTGTATAAATCTAAGTTGCCGAGTTTATGCTATTATCCACGTTGCTTCTCGAAACGCGCACGCGCTAAACAGTTTTCACAGATTTTTCACTGTGTACAGCGTTTCATTTTGAACCAGCTATCTTTTATTCATCTTCTCCGTAAATTACTTCTGGCACATATACATAAACGCTTTACGAGAGGTAAAGATAAAGTGTTTGCAACTAATTATGTACAATTTTTATTACATGCTATCATTTTGTAGGATTCATAGATTCTATGTTTCTAGAATCTCATAACTAATTATACACTATTTGCCTTTATATATCTATTCATAAAAAATCCAAACCTATGTAATATGTGCCGGTGATTATAAAAGTGGTGTAAGTGAAAAAATCATAAAAAATTGAGATTTCTCTTATTTCATATTATATTGATTTATATTTCAATATTTTCTTCAATAATGGAAACATATTTTTTAATGCGCCCAAACGCGACAGTCTAAATATCTTGAAACCAAAAATATATGACTTACTCATGACATAATATAAAATAAAGAATTATGTCACATAGTAAGAAATTATCTAATATTTATATCTTGTAAAGCAGTGTACCTAGTTTACATATAATTAACATGTCGAAAGAAATATTGAAATTAAACGATTTTATTAAAAATGTCACTAAAAACTAAAAAATAATTCTTTTCTTGTACTACAATTTCGATGGTGTTTTTCACTTCAAATAAAATTGTGGGACACCATGTGTAATTAGAAGTTAAAGTATCAGTTGGCAAGTGGAACATCATCAAATACAGTTTATCAATTTTATGTCACATTACAATCTGTATCCTGTGATTAAAACATTTTGTTTCATTAATGCGAATGATATCTTTTCCCAACAAATTCATTTCGACGTTTGCTTCTGTATTAAAATGATTCATGTCCTGTTATGAAATATCATGCCTTGCGATTTTATTTAAAAATAATTATTTAAATTGAAAAGACACCATCGGAATTGTATGCCGAGAAAATAATTAGTTTTCAGTTTTTAGTGCATTTTTAATAAAATCGTTTAACCTAAAATTGTTCATTTTTAGTGTTTGTGAATTTACACTTCACAGCTCAGACATGATGCCTGAAACATCTTTACAAATATATTTTATTGCTGTATATAATTTAACAGTTTGCTTAAACGCTATAGTGCTAAATGCACTAAAAAATGATTATTTTCTTGTACCTACTATAATTTCGATGGTTATATACTACGAACGCCTGCAAAGTTTTAGTTTTACTACTCGCACATACGTGATGAATCATTTCTCGATAAATTGTGTATTTTCGGTAATCGCAATGTGACCAACGTCCCGAACGCAGCGGTTTTTTGTCGTTTTCTCAAAGAACGCGAATGGTTGATTCTAAGTCGTTTGGATTTGTGATTATGGGTTATATTTATTGATGACTGCGGGATTTTTTCACACCCTACAGTTTAATTTTTTTTTTAAATATTTTATTGTCATCCAAACTACGCACACCTGCAAAGTTTCAAGGCAATTGCTTAGTTGGAAGTGGGTTAAATTTGAGTTGCCAGATTTGATCCACACAAACAAACAAACAGAGGATCGAAGCTGAATAAAATCGTTTAAAAACAAAATCATCACAATGGAAATACGAAAATTATCATTTGGGTTGCCTTTTTTCCCTATTTTTCTCTATTATTCAGTGAATAACAAACACAAATTTTTATTTCAGTAAAAAAATGTTCATCTAAATGAAAACTTTCTGTAGTTTGGACACATATGTATTATAACTACTAATAAAATATTTGCTATTAGTAATTCTATATAGTATTTCGCTAACTTCTTCCTTCTGTCCACATCTTTCCCCCTTTCTTCGCCCGTCTAGATCCTCTTCCGCCCACTTTTCCACCACCTCCTCCTCTTCTCCCAACCGATTTCGCCACTGGATCTCTCACCTGCATCTAATCCCGATACAGAGAGCGCTCCCCAAAGTCGCAGACGCAACGGCACGGGTCGAAAAGAATGGGGGGAAGAACCAGAGGTCCGAGAGATGAAACTGAAAGCTTGAAGGGTGAAGGTGGAAATGTCGGAGGAAGAACGAGAAGTGGGGGACAAGAGTTCCGAGGAAAGGTTGGTTAATTAATAGAAAGGAGAAGGGAATGTTGAAACGCGAAAATGATTGAAGGACCGAAATAAGCAACGTGGACGAGGTGCTGTGGGGTTAGAAGGGAGGAGAATGGAGACGATGAACGATAGAAAAGGAGAGGTGGGAAAAGAAGAAGGGACCATCGGATGGAGGAGGGGATCGACGTCATTTCAGCCGTCCTCCCGGATGTGCAGCATCATTACACGGCATTCTTCGAGGCTGCAGGATCTCCCTTTCTTTCTTCCTTCGGCCGATGCGTTGACGTAACCGCGACAAAACAGATTCTTCTTCTTTTCGAGTCTAAAGATTCTGATCGCTCTGGTTCCAACCACACCGAACAACGCTTATAATGAAGGGCACTTTAAAAAGATCTAAAAAAGCGCCCCTCCTTTTACACTTGCCTTTGCATTGACAACCGTATGCCCTTCTCCTTCATTTTTCCTTTCTCTTCACACATTTCCAACTTCGCGTAGTGCATAAAATCGCGAATAGTATTTGAACCTGTACGAATGGGACAGTTTCTGTTTCTTGCGAGGGAAAATGTATGAAGCTCGATCATCGATTCGACTAAAATTTTGCATGTATGTTAGCGAATACATAGGATTCAATTCCGTAACCGCGGGGGAACATTGGCATGTTTTTGGAACATTTTGCTATAGGTATAATATAAAAATTGACATTTTTATATTTGCTTTAAGTATTCTATTATAACATTGCATCTTTTGTCATTGTACTATAAGTGCCAAAATGCGTAAAATTTGTATCTTTTACCTTCTTTAATGCATGTAAATTAGCGGTTGTTAATTAGCCAATGTTAAAACTTTTATATTTTTTTTTACTTTTAACTAACAGTTTTAAATTTGCTTGAAATATCCTATTAGGTATAACATCGCATCATTTGTGATTGTACTGCACGTGTGAAAATGCATGAAACTTTTGTTCTTTTCCTTCTTTAGTAGATACTAAGTAACTGCCAATGTTCCTCGAGTTTACGGTACTTAAAATCGAATTAATAGATTGGCTTTTTCCAGGATTTGTACACGAATGTGTACGTCAGAACGAAGTGAACTGAAATGACTAATCATAAAAAACGTGTATAAAACACATCTAGAAAGGACAATTCACTGCCAGTTACGTCAAAGTCGGTCACTGCAACATAATTACTATCTGATTCGTTCTTATGTGTAGGTCTACCAAGGCTATAGTAAACACGAAACATTGTAACTCACTTATTTCGCGAAACTTTTAGTAAAAACCTGTCTATGTAGTTCGACGCTGTGAAAAGTAAGGCAAATTTGGGTGAATTTTTTAAAAGAAAAGTATTGAGTATTACGATTCCAAACTTTGCACGATTATTAATTAACATTCGAAGAAAGTGCTCAGTGTTATTTATGCAATAATAATAAGTTTGTTCAATGTTACAGTGGTGGTAGTAAGAGAGGTTTGCAAATAAAAGTTTGTTGCTGGCGAACATGATTGTGTTCTAAAATTTTTACTTAATCAATATTAGTGTGGTTATCATATGAACTAGATTAAATACAAAATATTGAAAAGCACAAAAATGGTAGCATTCCGAATGAAAGTTTTCAATTGTTGAGAAAAGAATTTGTTAGTTTTCTCTTCTACAAAATTCGAATTTTTCAAATAATGACATATCACTGTAACTTTGAGCAAAATTATTATTATTATTGCATACAAAAATTAAACACATTCTACGAATGTCAATTAATAAACGTACAAAGTTTGGAGTTATAATACTCAATGCTTTTCTTTTAAAAAATTCCCCAAAATTTGCCTCATTTTCCGAGCGTCAAACTAGGAAGACCCTTTAATAGACTATTATACATGATTTATACGCAGAATTTGAAGTGTCAGAATTTGAAGTTGTCAGTATCACCGAAACAACATCTCATTGAATACTTTTTCTGATAGCTGGTCATTTTAAATCCTGCATGATTTTTCATCTCTAATGTGGCGCAGCGGCGAAGGCCACTGTTATTGGTCCAGTCGAATTATCCGGAGGTTGTCAAGCACCGAAAAGGTTCCCGAGGAGGCGTAACATTAATCATGGCACAGGTATGTGCCAGGACTCGAGGTCGGGATCTTCCTTTTTTTCCCTTCCTGAAAGAACGATGATCCACAATGGACTCCTCGGAATCCTCCCTGCTTACGCTTACGTCTGATCGATCGAAGAAAGGATCCTCCTGAAAAGTTACCGGCTCCTTTCTACCCTCCTCGGGGACCTATTAAATCTCGGACTCGAATTTCAAAGGATTCCGTACGAAAGGAACCACCGGCACAATATTTTTCCAAGTGAAAAGCTCGAATGTCGCAACCGTGAGCCTGTCGCCCGAACTCGCGTAAAAAATTTCGAATTTCCCTTTCATCGATTGACACAATCAAACCGGCCGTCTAACTTTTTATTAAAATTCTCCTTTCACGAGCCTCTGTATACTTTTACCAGAGCAAAAATTTTTTGAAACTTGAATTTGAACAGTGTCGTCCGTTAATATTTAGTGCCCGCTTTGAATAACAAAGGAAAGCTAAGAATAGTTCTGATTTTTTTTATAACAATAAATGAGAAACCACGTGGTGTGGAATTCCTTAAACAATCCAAAACTTCGGTTGACTGTGAATCAGCCGATTTGATTGACGAGACCTTCCACGTTTCCTCTTTTCCTTCTCTTTCCTTCTTTTTTTTAGGATGGATTCTTTCGAAAGGAAAGAAGAAGCCGGGGGAAGGGGGAGAAGATCAGGCATAAGAATCGGTGGTACTCATAAGCCAGCCAGGATATAACAGGTAAAACAGGTTTGTGGGCGTCCAGAAACGTGGGCTACCTGCATTGGTTCTCGGAGGGGTCCTTCTTCAAACTCGCCTGCCGATTCTTGCGGAAGAAAACCGTGAAAAGGAGGGGGACACCCGTGTCTATGCACCTGTTTGTTAAGTAACCACGATTAACGTCCGCCAGACACGCCGCCTCGTGATTTTTATCTCCGAAGAAATTGTGACATACTAGGAAACGTCCAGCGTTCCATTGAACACGCTGTCGGCCACATAAATATACATCTTTATGCAAATGCAGCCGATAAAATGATCATAACCGGCGGGGAAGGTGTGCCGTTCTATTTGAAAGATCTGCCAATAATTAGCTCACTTGCCTGCGTTAATTGGAGAAATTAGCGATACTAATTTGCGGAGTGGCTCGAGGAGGAAGTAAAAATAGACGAATTAACTGAGCAAACAACGAACACGCTTGTCGCCTGTTCTCGAGCTCGCCGTTGAAAGGAACGTTGAATAATTTCGGCAACAAACGAAAGAAAGAGAGGGATTATTTTTTGGAGGTCGTCGCCGTATCGGCTCGTTATCTCTTATCAGCTTATCGGAATTATTTGACTTGATTACTTCCCGTCAGCCCCGATGATCTTACTTCTTCAGCGGCCCCGACCGTTGCCTCCGCGACAGTGAAGGTCAAAATCCTTCTCGAAAGTAAGCTGAGACCGTTTTCCCCAAATTACCCTCGTTACCAGTTCGATAACCCTCGACGATTTCTCGCGCACCGCGGTTTTGTTCTTGCGCCGAGGCTCGGGGCGCGCCGGTGCGCTGGCGCTTTAAATATTCCTATCGGGACAGTGTACACAAATGTACTCCGTCATCTATATTCGCACGAATGCATAAAAATCGAGCCCTCCCTATTTGAGGAAGCACCAATATCACTGTTCAACACCCAGTTTGGTCTGTAACATTCGATAGCCGTTTCATATAGATTTTTGTGCACTGAAAACGAATCCGGCAAACCGTTTGTCGTCATCACCCTCTGTTTTCGAGAAATTCGATTTTGGAAAAAAATGCAAATTTTCAATTTTGAACATCTTCTGTGTTCAAATAGTAATAGTTATTCCGTTGCTTGTTGCGTCGAATTATTCTATGAATCTTCCCAAATACAACGATATAAGTTGTTATTGAGTTATGAACATTGAAATATGTTTAAACAACGATCAAAGGGAAATGGACTCCCGAAATGCACTAATTTTTGCAGATATATTTCTATATATTTCGAAAACTGAGGGTCTAGAAGTAAATCTGACTGCTCCACGCGATGCAGCAGACATTTTTCCTTCGGAAACCATCAACAGAAGTGGTAAAACACCTTTTGTTTTCAATACAGAAACGAAAGAGTTTGGCAAAACATGCAGCGGTAGTCACGCGCGTTACGCGATTCTGTGACGCTGAGTGACAGTGGACCCGCCCACCGCCATTGACTACCACTGTCGGCGCCGCACGTTTTGCCAAACTCTTTTGTTTCTGTACTGAAAACAAAAGGTGTTTTACCACTTGTGTTGATAGTTTCCGAAGAAAAAATGTCTGTTACATCGCATGGAGTAGTCAGATTTTCCCCTAGACCTTTAGTTTTTGAAATATATAGAAATATATCTGCACAAATTGATGCATTTCGGATGTCTTTTTCCCTTTGATCGTTGTTTAAACATATTTAAATGTTTATACTTCAATAGCAACAGAATAACTATTTCTGTTTGCACACAAATAATGTTAAAAGTTGAAAATTTGCATATTTTTCAAAATCGAATTTCTCGAAAACTGAGGCTGATGGCGACAAACGGTTTGCGGATTCGTATTCAATGCACACAAATCTATAAGTAGCGGCTATTGAATGTTACAGAACAGAAAAAAGTTCAATTTTGTTGGACAGTGTATCTTGTGTAATTCAGGAACTATGAACTTTCTCCCAATAATGCTTTTTATATATTCAAAATAAATTAAGAAGCCTCGTTCTTTGAAATATCAAAGTCTCCCAGCATTCCGCAATTCAGTACTTTTAATTCCAATGAGCAAAAGTCCAGAATATTTATCTAAAGCGAAATGTTGTCTAATTGAGTTTCAAGTTGAATGCGAGTCCAAGGCGTCGTAAAAATCTGAAGGTGGAATTGAATTAAAACCCAGGGGCCATTCGGCCCGGCCCGGGCGCGGAGACAAAGTCAAAGAACCCGTCGCTCCATCGGCTCGAAACACGCCGCGGCCTCGCGTAGAGATATTCGATTCCGCAGAGAAGAAGCGGGTCCGCGTCGACAGTCAGGATCGCGATTACGAGGAAGCTACGAGGAAGTCGGTGAAGCCCCCACCACCCTCCCCGTGGTATTTCCCACTCGATTACAACGCTTCGATTATTTCCGTTCGCGCCGTATAACCGGCTCTGGCCGTCTGTCCTCGTCCCACCCGCCGACCCGTGCGTTCGGCGGTCCATTTGTCTCCGTTCGTCGAACGCGTAACGCGGCGCGGCAGGCCGCGCATGCGCGGTGCCGCCAGTCTCCCGCGGCGTGCCAGAGCGAGGGAGTAGTGGGGGGTGTGGCGGCAAGCTTCCAGCGGAGATCGCGACTCGCGGCTCAGTCGCTCGCCAGCTTCGAGGTGGAACGGGTTCGTTTCGCCGGTGTGCTCTCGTCGCTTTCAAAAGAATCGCGAGACAAATCAAGTCGTGTTCGAGGTGAAAGGAGATCCGTTTCGTGTTCCGCGTCCTCCTCGAATCCGTCTACTTGTTCCCTCGCGGACCTCTGTTAACCTCTTCTCGATAAGACTCGGAGAGAGACAAAGAGTGAGGGAGAGAGAGAGAGACAGAGAGGGAGGGTAATTCGAGTGGTGCCGACTGTGATACACTTAGCCGTCGCCGCGTAGAGATAGGCTCTGTGATAAATACGCGTGCACACATGGATATTTCGAAGCCTCTGAACTTTCCTCGTATGGATACCGAAAGCTGATATTCGTGCAGCGATATCCGAACCTTCGACCGTTTCTTGCCGCGAATCTAATTCGCTTGTGCGCAAAGATAACGCGGGATCTACTGCATCGTCGTCAGAGGATATGTACACGTATGTCCCGCTGAGTGGCCGGGGATGTATTGAGTAAATAGATGTAAGGAGGTGCCCGAGGGAAGAAGAGAGAGAAAGAAGGGAGCAGGAAGAGGCGAGATACACGTGCGCGTGGTCGGTGTCTCGAAGATACCTGTGGATGCCAGGCTGGAGTGGCCGCGACGTATTAGGGCGCGGATTTCTGCCCGATGACCGCCGAAGAGGCTCGCGTCTACTCGCTAGCCGATCTCCACCACTGATATTACGCCGCATCAGACGGTTTATCGGCCAGGCCGCGATCGAGGTAACAATCTTGCGCTCTTCACTTCCTTCATTCTTCTGCTTATCTTCGCTGCCACATACTACCGAACGCTGGCTGTTGTAAAGTTTAAAATACTAGTCTTTAAACGATTGCGTCGGGAGAAAGAAGCTGTCGATTATCCTAATATTCTCCGGATTTTTTTTTTGTAAACATTACTTTCATACGATATGTACTAATGGATCTCGAATATTTTATTTAAAATTTGGTCAGTTGAATGCGCCCCCTTTTTGGAAATACTAGGATTAATTTTTTCCTGTTGAAAACGGTTTTGTTAAATAGTAGTTGAAAACATTTATGCGCCGTATATCATAGGTATGCTTGCCTACTTTGATCGGTGAGATCGAACTAAGCTAAATTCAGAACTGTCGAGCTATCCTTTGTTTGCGCTGTAGCAGCTTAATAATTATTCACACCACGTGGGTCTTTCGGTGCTCAGTGCCCGACAACCTGTCAACTTTCGTCCAACAAATTACTGGCGAAACTTAATGATCCCAATCACAACCTCGATCACAATTATCTCCGCGAGACGAATTTGAATTTCGCGCCACTCAAATGGCAATTATTATCCACTTACGAGTCCATGATCGGGGGATGTCCATTGTATTTCCCATGATACCAATCCATAACCACATCTTTCGAAACTTTGCAAATTAATTTATCCATAAATTATAAAAAGTAAACAAAATCGTGCCCCTTAGCAAATGAATGATTTTTCAAATTATTTCCAACCTACAAAATAAAACAGGCCCTAATTTGAATCGTCGTCACAGGCTGATTTATATTGTTTTCGCGTTAACACTATTTTGTATGCTTTCCTCGTTTTACGGAAACAGCGATAAAACGGAAGTCGCGGTATCCGTAAATACACTCGAAATGACCGCCTGATTTTCCTCGTACTTGCGCATCGGCGTGCTTTGTTTAACCGAAGGCAACTTAATTAAGGATACTCAAGGATCATTCGACACTGCCGAGAAATTCTTGTCGAGCTGATAACTTACACGCGGTTTATCAGCCCCGGGCGCGCCAATCGAAATTTTAGCGCAATGTAAACAAACCCCCCTTGCTTCGCCTGCCTCAATTCTTTTTTCGTATTGTCTTCTTTTTTTAACTTTCGTAATGTATAGTGTCACAAGAACAGTCTGTCTCGTGTTCTGTTAAAAGGTTTTTACTGGAAGATTTTTGGGAGACATTAAAAATTTCATAAAACCGAGAACGTATATAGAAGTTTTACTAATTTAATAATTAAATTAATTAAGTTTCACATATCAAACTCACAATTGACAAGTTGTAAAAATACATTTATGGAACCAGGATAATTAGAACTGTCTGTTATCCGAATATTTCTTATAGATAATTAATAAAAAATTGATGACAAAAATAGGCATTTAAATTGTATATATGACCGTTAAGTACACTGCTCCATTGATAGAATTAAAATTCTTCGTCAGAACCACACGTTTATTACGAAAAAAATCGAAGGAAGAAAGGTGCAAGGGTTTACGAAATTCGTAAATAAAATATTGTTGAATACAATCTTATTTAATGATTAGCTAACAAAGAAATAATACGTGACGTCTACTGTTTCGTCACTGACAAAGAAACGAAATCGTGAGTTAGTTACTTTATAATGTGACAAAAGGTGCGTCAAAAAGTTTGCAGGTTGTATGATATACCTCAACGTTTCTACAGGAAACAAGTTTCGCTAAATCAGAATCTTTCTACCTAATTTACAATTCTCCCTGTCTCCATTAAAAAACAGGTTGACTCAAAAGTGACGTTCCTTTGTAGACTTAATTTAGACATCAAAACTCCAAGCAAAAGTTGTTCCTCGTTCTGAAGTCTACAAAGTTTGGAACGCCTCGGTTGATATGCAGTCAATTACTCCATCAATATGTTCGATGAAGTTTCCGCCCCAGTCGGGGGCGAAATATCAATCGAACGAGAAAAATTGACTTAACCCTTTGTCCCCTGCAGCCCTCGGCATTCAACTGTGTATGAAGGATTTATACACTTCTCCCATCTCTCCCTCCGCTTCTCCCCTTTTCTCTCCTGCTACCCACTTGCACGCTGGCCGCGTACGCGGCCGCACACACACGTAGCTGCACACGGGCTGCGACGCGACGGCTAAGCGGGGCGGCTGTTGCTTACGATCCTTGATCGTTATTCAGGAAGTTGCACGTTATCATTTACATAACACGTGAGCTCGAACAAAATCATGCATAATTCCTTCCTTCTTAACCGTGCGGAGCCGCGTTACCGCTTCTCTCTCTCTCTCTCTCTCTCTCTCTCTCTCTCTCTCTCTCTCTCTCACGCACACACACCTCGCTTTCCTTTTTCTCCTCGAGGAAAACCTGAATTTTTCATCTTCGTCCACGGGCGCTGATTTGTTGCTAATTCGTATCGAGTCGCCGTGTTATTCGCCCGCGGAATCTGGTTGCAACCTTCGAAGCCATTCTGTCAAGCCTCACTGCGCTGAAGTTAAAATCGCCTGTTGGATGCAGGGTCCATTTCATGCAATTCTGGCAAATAAATTATTACCTACGTATCGCTTTCTTGTAAAGAAGTAAGATATTCGGAACATAACGGTACCAAATCTTGTGTAAAAGAAAAGTATTCTGAAATGGAATTTACATTGACACGATATTTCGTCATTAGAATTCCCCGTGGGACCTTAGAGCGGCCTGTAGACGGTCAATATTATTGTGCGATATATTGCACAATATTTTTGCTGTGTGCCCCTAGACGCTCAATATATTGTGCAATATTCAATATTGCACAATATTATTGAGCGTTTAGGGGCTACTTACGGTCAATATTATTGTGCTTTATAGTACAAATATAGTAGAACAAAAGATAAACCAACTTTAAACAAATGAGACATCAAAAAGTGTCGCTGGCTCCCGGACTATTATCAGAACTGCTTCTCCGTCTATAGTGATGTACCCAAAATAACCATAATACATAGATTTGAAGTAATTTGCGCCCTAACAGAAGGTACAAAACTGTTTCCGTACGGGTCATTCCGTGCCACTTGATTCATTTTGCAACTCAATGTCTGGGTCAATCTTTGGAACCTTCGTTTCAGATGACTAGGACGTCCGCAATTCATGCGCCCGATGGGGCCGATTTTTAATGACATGATCTGCGCTTCGGCGTGTAACTTGTACAAATTTCAATATAATGCATTCCAAAAATTTGTGTGGATAGTTCAAACACTACTAAATATGTGTGGAAAATTCCCTGCCCTCTGGGAGCGATAGGTTTTCTAGAATTCATTTCCAAATATCGCCTTCAATAACGAGTGTCTAGACTAGAATACCCCCTTAATTTGAAGAGAGGAAGACGCAGGCGGAACACGCGCAGTCAGCGGACTACTCCTTTTCTTTGTGTATCTTTCCACAATCAGTATTGATAGTGGAATTGGTGGGTAATACTTCTTAATTGCTATATTGGTAGCATCTTTCTCATGTACGTCGGGACAAAAGCGGGCTCAGAGCCAGGCGAAAATTCATTCGCTCTTTACGATCGATAATTTATTATTTTTCCAAGAACGTTTCGACAACATCTGTTTGCCAAATTTCTAAAGGCCAATAAAAAACGTGGTGACATTGTTCAGTCTGAGTTAGTCCGTGGGTAGTGCGTACGACGACTTGGGGCGCCCAGGTAAGTACTTACCGTCGTCAACCACCAACTCGCGGGACAAAAGAGCTATTAACCGCGACCCTGGCGAGACGCTTCGGCCGATCAGCCTGATTAGGTTTTGGCAACCAGATGTGGCATTTTCCATTTCTACTTCATCAAGAGGGAAAGGAGTCGTCCTTCGCCAACGAATTCACAGAGGGAAGGTCCCCCCTCTCCGAGGAACGGTGTTTCAATTGTGTGTTTCATAATTATATTAAAACAACAATTACATTCATATTATTTCTTTATCTCCAATAAGTTAGGAAATATTCAGCTGTTTACTGTTCCCGCTGATTTTTCGAAATGTCAAAAATTGTGGATGTTACAGCTCTTTGGAATAAAGTGTTTACGTTTTTTTCAAAAATTATACCTGTTGAACTAATAAACTGACAAAAATGACCTTTTGAGTGCTTACAGTGGAGATATATGAGTACCTAACAAAAATTATTTCACTTAATAAAAACGAATATTTGACCATTTATTTAGCAATTGTTCTTAACAACTGCAATCTTATAGTTGAAAGCACCTTTTTAAAAATTTGGAAAAAATAGGAGGATATAGCCCTGTTTTTCCTCTTTACGGACATGTTTTGAAAAACGTGGACGATTTAAAATTGGCCAAATGAAAATTAATTGAATGTGACGCTGCGTCAAATCACATAGGCTCGACTGGTCGCTCGGACCGTGCAGTACTCGCATCGGCTAAGCGGCTATACCTGCCATTTTTATATAGGGTATTAACAAAATTAATTTTTAGTTACGACCGTAATAATTAATAGCAAATTTTTAGTTTCGGCGCAATGGTTCGGTCAATTTGAACAGATAAATAAAACAGCTATTCAACGCCCTATAATTTTTAAACAAACTCGAAATCGACAAAATGGTGAATTAACCCCCCCCCCCCCCCCCCCTACTTTCACGAGGGCTACAACATATTCAAGTTTGAACAAAATGCGAGGCAACGAGGGAAAAAAGTGATCGAGTTGTCGTGGAATGACCCCCACGCGATTCACACAATATATTGTACAATCTTCCAATATGATCCACAGACGGTCAATATTATTGTGCAATATTCAATATTGCATAGAAAATATCAAAACCGTTCTGATTCACGCAATATATTGTGCAATCATCCAATATGATCCACAGACGTTCAATATTATTGTCCAATGTGAATATGACAATATATTGCTCAATATATTGAGCGTCTAGGGGCCGATTATCTTCTTCATTCACGCAATATATTGTACATCCTTTCAATATTATTGCCCAACTTTTCAATTTTATTGTGCAACCTTCCAATATGATCCACAGACGGTCAATAATAATGTGCAATATTGAATATTGCGCAATTATATTGACCGTCTACAGGCCGCTTAAGTCGCGTCCTCACGTGTATAGTACGTAGCGCAGAAATATACTTGGTGCTATTTTCGAAGTTTCCATGCACCAGAGGCGGTTTAACTATATTGAACGTCGCGCGTTGTGTGTGGGAGTAAGTGGCTTAGGGTTATAGTTCTTTAGCGATGTCAGCGAAATGACATTCGAGATTCAATAGCGATGTGATAAATAATCAATTTCTTTCAAGTCACGGTTTTTGAGGTTTTAAGAACACTTGAACTTTCCTTTAATAAAACTGGAATTTGTTTTTATCTTAAGAGAAATGGATGGTCAATGATCTCAGTAATCGAGATGTAAATTTCAATAAATCAATTGTAAGTGAAATAGGAAACAGACACCAGTTTTGTATGCGTTGTTTATTGATAAATTAGGCAATAAAATGTGTCTACGCGTGGCCGAGAAACAGAGGAAGCGATTCAGACCTAAGGTTGCAAGGTTTCTTTGTTGAGCAGCAGAAACGTAATGCAGAAAACGTTAAGCCGCGGTCCCACGTGCGCAATGTGTGACGCAAAACACGATTGATGCTGGTTTTTAAATGTAGCTTTAGAAGAGCTCGAACAACTTCTTTGCATTTCAACTCAAAGTGAATATTCTCCTCAAAAAGATTTATTTCATAGAGGAATGAAAAAATATGGTTTAAAATGAGTGAACTTGAATATTATGAGTAAGAAGAATAGTAAGTCATATAAATAATATTAAAAAGAGGTATAAGTTTATTTATTACAGTGTTGATGTACCTTGGTACTTAAGCTTATTTTTCGCTTTCCAGTGTATATTCAAACGAATATAAATATACAAACGTATATTTGAGGTAACACCAAAATGTAAAAGTGCTGTTATTTAATATATTAGGTATATCATTAAATCATGATGACTACACACTTGAACTTATAACGTTCGGTGCATTCAAGGTCTGGGATTTGTACGAATTTTACGGGCGAGGCATATCGCGCGAATGTTTTTAAACGATTCCTAATCGAAATAATGTAATACATTTATTATTCAAATAAATAAAGTAGGACACTGGTAGTTTTCTATTTTGCAACTATGTACTCCGAGCATGAAATAGCAATAATAAAATAAAGAAACTGGGCGGTTAAAATATGGGCACGTAAAATATTTAAGTATAGGTACATGAGAATTATTTAAATATATATAAAGTCAGGTTCAACTTTCTCTTAACATCCCCAAAAAATTAAAAACTCATTCTCTAACTTATCACAAGCCTCCACAAAAATTTAATACTCTAAGATGAACTGGCTTGCTAAAAACGTAACATGAAAATGACGTCTCCCTTTATTCAACGCTTATTTTCAAAATAGAATACTCCAACCAGCGAGAAGCTTTTTATGTTTTCATATACTGCAACAAACAACTTGATGCAACAGAAGTTACTGTGGTGCTTTAATAAATATTTCAATATACAAAGGAAGAAATACAAAAGCAGCACATCGCTGTAATACTAATGAGAAAACAACTCAGCAGTGGCTTAATTTTCGAGTATTATAGTCACGTTGATTTCCAAGCGAGCGATAGCGTGTCGGGACGAAAAAGCTGTGAAATAGAAAAGGTTCGGTCGGAAGGTTTTTGCGTCCATTTTCTATCGCAGTCGAGGGGGCTGATAAGAGACCGAAGGGGAGAAACGGGGCGTAGGAGGAAGAGGAAGTGGGCGGCGAGGGGTGGGTGGCGGTGGGAGGGCGAGAGAAGAAAGCCTTTCGAAACATAATTCCGGCCGGAAGAGCCCGGAACCCGGAAGTGAGGGAGGAAGCACTACGTTGGCGGGTTGGCGAGGGGGATGGAAAATTCTCCAGTGCCTCGAGGGAGGGCTCGATCGATCGTTAAGATCGCAGACGAGGTGTCGACTTGGAACCACCGGCGAATTTCCACCAGCTCCCCTCATTATTCCCGTCTCGAGTCGTCGCGATTGTTCCCTGGGATTTCTCCCATCATTTTTCTTACTTCATTAAATTGTTCTGGAATAAATCGCGCTTCATTTATCCTACATCATAATATTACAGAATACAACTGAATCTGTGCTTAAGATGAATTTACCGAGGAAGAAGATACGCGAATTCCTCAACCGGCAGCGTTTCACAGAACTTCTTTCTCTCTTCCTCTGCGCTCGTCTCTCCCTCTCTCGGCGCAGGAGAGAACCGGTCTGCATCCGGACCGGAAGCGCCGGACCTTGGACTTCTCTTTTTCTCTACGTCCGTCTCGGTCTTTTTCTCCTCCTTCGAAGAGGATAAGGAGCACTCAATTTGATCTTCTTCCCTCCCCCCAACGCCTCTCTCCTCTCCCGCTCTTCCTCCTCTCTCTCTCTCTCTCTCTCTCTCTCTCTCTCTCTCTCTCTCTCGCTCTCTCTCTCTCTCTCTCTCTCTCTCTCTCTCGGCAAGACCGTACTTGTCCCTGCGCGTCGGGCGCTCCTCTCTCGTCCGTTCGGTTCGTTCCAAGAGGGAGCAAAAGGAAGCAGACGGTCGCGATAGATGGCATCCGGTTCCCCTCTTTCGAGGAAAACTCGAGGAGGAAGTCGCGTTTAAAATACCTTCGCCTCCGTCGGCCCTTCCTTCTTCTTCCCTTCGATCCTTGATGCTGGAAACTCCTCTCGAAGCGCTATAATTTCTGCCCCTGGCTCGCTGAAAGCCCACCAGGAAGCTCTTTCGAAGAGAACGGAACTTCCGTGTCAGTCGGAGGCGTTTCCATGGGGACATAATACGGAGGCCGTGGCTTCCAACGTATTTTCGCGAAGCGAAAAGTCGTGTATAATTTTCGTTGTCAGAAGTGCGGAGGACTGAATTCGGTTAAGTGTTCGACGGTCGTAACGGGATTTAAAGACTGCCTCGTGACTGACAGGCTTTTTTAAATGTTTGCGAATAGCGGAGGGAGAAGAAGTATCGTCTAGTCACTTTTTATACTTCCGTGCACTTGTGAGCAATGGGAGTATTTTGTTTTTGTAGACGCAGCAGTTCACGTATGTATATCGATCTTTGTAGAAGTTGACCGTCGTTTCAAATGCCCCTAGATTAAATCACAGTAGGTAGCAGTTTGTTGTCTCGGCGTGAAAACGTCACATTGACACGTCTATGCCAGTAAAAGAGTTAAAGACTCAGTGGCCCATCGCTTTTAAGACAATTTCTATCGTTAAATGTATTCTTCAAAATGGAAAAAAGATTCTCTATATTCCTCCGTAGAATTGAAAGTCGATGTTGGGATGACAGCACGCGTTTGGTGGAAGCGTTAAAGCCGGTTTAAAAGACAAAGCGCAGTGCGTGAACAGTTTGGCATTCCACGGCAGCGGAATTACTATTATTATGAATCGGATTCAGGGCAGGAGACGATGCCCTTCTCCTCTATCCACTTTTCTTCGTCTCCTTTTCCTCTTCTTCCTCCCCTCTCTTTCAGTGGTGGAGACCTCTTAATTTCTTCTCGCTGGCGGGTTGAATATACTATTAAATTATTTATAAACCTATTGATCGAGCCAATGATTTTAAACGTTCGAACATCGAAACAATTCACCTACTTCAGTATTTGATCGATGTTTCGTGTAATGAATGTTGGACAATTGCACTGTTTCAGTAATTATCTTTGGTGTGCAGACTGAAGAGGAAATAGTTTAATAAAATAGTTTTCTACCTTATGTATTGTATGCAAGTTTTTGGGAAAAGATAATGCAGGCAATACTTGTTAGTACAAATCTAAAACTATTTCCCGGAAAACAAATTGGAGGTCAGTCAGTAACGAAGGAAAATCAAGATAGTTTTTGCTTTTACTAGAGTGAGATTTGTGTAGATCTTTTTTTTGTTCGTGACGTTTCAACTGAATTATTTGGGCCACCCGTAAGATTATAATCTGGTGTATTATGAAATGGAATATAAAAACTGGGGAAGTATTAAAAACAAACTGATATGCTCTAAATTATTGGACTGAAACGGTAGAAACGAAAAACAATGCGGTACACAGTTATCTCTAATTTTACTTTATTTATATCCACCTACAAATGTGTACTAACTGTATTCTTTAAAGTCCAAAATTGGCACCATCTGTCATGTCATCCAGCAGCACGTTAATGCAATTAGATGTTAACTTCGTTCATTTTCGAATCAATTCAGCGAGCGTATTTTCGAGGAGCCCTATTTTTCCAGAAATCTCCGTTAAATCTGACATTTCCAGAATTAGCACTCGTTCGCGCTGGCATTTCGTCTACGAACCCGAGAATTATTTTAGCGACAGGCAAATAAAGCTCCTTCCCGTGTTTCACCGACGGTTTCGGCGGCTCGATATTGCGGTAATAACGATCGACTCTAGCCGCTGGTATTATTGCGGTACTTCCTCCATCCCGTATTTATAAACACAGACTTGCCAGCCGGTCGATAATCTGCCAAACTCTCCGCTGTCCCGGTGCGCCTGTACACTTGCGAAGTCAAAACAGTCGTCCTTCTATTAAATCGCGATTATTTTCGTTATGAAAGCTGTGAGCATTGAAGCACGGTTGATTCCCTGTAACCGTGTGTTACCGACCGTCGATCATATCGATCCGCACGAACAATGTGGCATAACCTCAAATAGGCGACCGAGCGAACGGTTAACGAAAAGACGGAATGAACTGGCTGTAGGGAAGGGGGAGCTGTTCTCCGTCGAGCGGGAAATATCTTGAAAGAAAGGGACACCTTCGGGGAGCAAAGTGCATCTTCAGAAGATGGTTTTCAAGTTTAGTGGGCCGCTTGAAGGAAACCTTTTCTCCTGGGGAGACGGTGGACGAAGCGTCGAGGGGTTAGGGTTGGCTGCTGCCGGCGGCGGGGCGCGGAGGGAAGACGAGACAAGAAACGAGAGGAGCGAGAAGCTGCGCGGAACGAAGAGAGAAGAATGAGGCTGGTTCCCATGAGGAGGAGCTGCTGCCGAGTGACGAGGGTGAAGCAGCCTTTTTATCGACTTCCGGTCGGCGTTAGTTGCACGCACGTGCATTCGAAGTCTCGATGCTCTCTTTGTGCCTCCGCAGAGATTCTCATCCACCCTCGATCGCTCGCTCCTTCCGCCCCTTCTTTCGCCGAGTAACAGGTAGTCGTGCCTTTCGAGGCGTTATTTGGTCGATAAAAACCGTTGGAGCGTCGCAAGTAGCGACCCACGCGAAATCGTCAATGGGGATGCGTGCGAGCGTTATCTTTCGCCGTAGGCCTCGCTCAATTACACCTGCAAGGGGATCGGTTTTCATGAGCGTTAGGGCGGGCTTCCAAAAGACAAGCTTTCGAATTTCTTTGGGCCTAAAGAACGATAACCTCTCTATGCAGAATAGACCTTATAACTATTCACACCATAGTCTGAATCCTTTAAAGTATTCTTTGAGTTCTTAAACCTAACAGAAAATTGATCACGCTTTTTTACGTGGGAAAGATATTATTTTTTTTATATCTTTGCTAAGAGCAGACCCCACAATTGCCTATTACTCGTTACCAGTTATCATATAAGGAAGCGTAGTGTAGTAAATAGACGGTAAGGGTAGAGGTGAAACAATTATAGCACAAGAAACGGGAAAAGTTGGTAAATATTTAATGGGGACGGGGTATAAGCTGGAGAAAAAATGTTACGAAACGCAAGAGGCAATTTATAAGAGCAGTTCTCTGTTACGCGGAGAGAAGGGTGTAAAAGAGGGCGGAGAACACTAACCACGTGGCTCGCTCGCTCGACTGATAAACCTCTGTTCGACGACGTGTCACTGACCCCCTCTTTCATTCTCTCTTTTCTATACGCCACATTTTTTCGCTCCCCCTTTTTCTCTCACCACTTCACTTTCGCAAATTGAATTTTCCTCCGAACGAATTTTTTGCGGCTACCCGAGAAAAATCTCCGACAGTTCAGCACTCGTCACGAGAGCTTTTCAGTAATTGGAAATAAGTCGCCATAACCGTGATTTACTGATATTGCATAATTTGTATATATACAGGTGGAATAGATTCCACGTTTACGTAATTTGATCGAGGCAACGAAAGGTATAGATTGTGCGTGAGATAAATTTGGGTAGCGAAGATTTCGTTATCGACGCATAGTTTTCCCGGATTTAAAAAAGTAGCCGATTCAAGATTGTTTCCGACATGGAAATCAACGGAACCACTAAATTTTTCAGAATTATTTTCTCAACAAATGTGAAGCGTACCTTTCCAAAACATTAAGGGTGAAGGTGTTATTCTATACCTACTAGCTTTGCTACTCGGCTTCGTCCGAAATTTAGATTCTGATTTTATAAAAAAATTTTTTTTGTAAAAATAGTGACATTCATCTGAATTAGTTAGGCATAATGAGCTATAACACATTTCGTGACCTCAGAATTTACCGTTCGAAAGTTTTTAGGCGACAGGCAAACACACAAACACTTTCTGCTTTATATATTAAGATTCGGACAAAATTGTTTTATTCAAGAATAATTCATTCAATATTGTTTTATTTGAATATCTTCATGGTGCGGCGCTGTCAGAGTTTTCAAATTATTGTATACACAATTTTTTGGTCAAAATCATAACTTTTTCTTTAAAGTCCCATAAATCTGTCAATTTTGGACTTTTTTCTTATTCCTTTGAAAAAAAAATCTTATTCTCTGAATATAGAGTAAAACGCCCTTAAATGTTTGGAAGTTTTGGCCGTTTTTTCAGGGTCCTAAACGCCCCCCCCCCCCCTTAACGCCTATTAAATACAGGTTCAAAGTCGAAGAACAAAATGGGTATTTGCATGCCCACCGAGCACCTCATCATGATGTAAGGACATAAGGTGTTCTCAACCGGCAGCTCATTTTCGTCTTCTACTGCGCATTCCCAATTTCCGCCATATTAAAATATGTATGGATATGAATGCATATGTATGTGTACGGACGCGTTATTGTAATGTTGACAAATTCATTCTATTCTATTGGTTGAGATCCAATATGGAGGATCTTGGGAATTGGCTACGTTATTGGCTAATCTGGAAGGCTTGCGCAAGAGCACACCTTATGTCCTTACATCATGCACCTTATCAGATAAATAAAATCCAAACGCGATTTTTTCTAAAACAACCGATCGACTATCCGACATGCTCCCATTCCTCAATAAGTCCCCAGAAATATAAATTCAAGCAACCCATCAAGATTACCAACCTCGTATCCGCAGAAATCAATTGGTGCAATAATAAACGAAGCCATTGTCGTCGTTATTTTCCGCTCGGAGTGTTACTTGACGGGGCGAGAATCAATACAGAGATCGTGAAAATGACGTGCGCACGAAAGATATTTGAACGAGCTTCGAATGCAAAGATTTCCTGGGTCACATCCGTCTTGCATGCCCCATTTACGGTCACGTATCCGCTTATCGAGCGACCGGTCGAGTTGCAAAAAATGTCCATGCTTATACTTAAATTGCGATAACGCCGGAGGGTTCACGCGTTAACCGCCCGCTATCTAACCCCGGGGCGGCGAGGAAGGGTTGCAGCAACCGACGACGTCGGTCGTCGCCCGTCGTGTGCAACGTCGCTGACTGCTTCTATCGCGCCCCGGTATCTTCCTCTCTCCCTCTGTCTCTCCCGGTCTCCTTCGCCTCTCTTTCTTTCTCCGCGCGCCAGAGGAACGAGAAAGCACTTCCTTGTGAGTTGGCGAGAGCGTGACGTAAGCGGACACGCGAGCATCGGGTTCACCGACCAACTCAAGGTCGCGGAAACCCCAGCTTTTCTTCTTTTCCACGCCCCTCCCGCCTCGCGAGCCATTAACGGCGGATCGAATTCTTTCGGATGAACCGCAAAGTTGCCCCGTGGTTGCGGGGCTTCGTGATTAACTAATACACGGCTTTAAACCCCTGCCGCCAGCACCGGCGCCCCTGCCGTCCATTTCACGCGATAAACGCGCTGCCCGAGGCCTACGAGGCGCTTTAAATTTAGAAGCATTCGTATCTTGTTTATTATTAGCTAGATTTAGTAACAACGAAATAATCTGCGGCTGTAATATTTTCTTTAATGTCCTGGATTACTGTAGTTGTTTTAATAAAAATAATTTCTTGCAATTGATGGCACTGGGTAGTTTATTCTTGTAGGAACCTACGGGGATGAATGTGATCAGAGCCCCGGGAGAGTATTATTGGTATAATTATCCGTTGAAAATGGAAGTTTATTCTTTAATGGAAGTTTATACTGCCCTCCTTAGTTAAACTGTCCTATTTAGCATTTTTTCAATTTTTGAGATATGTTGAAATATTTTAAATTCCTCACAACTTTTACCTTTTAAGTAAACTTAGAAAACTCTACGTGCTTCGTAAAGATTTATAAACAGTCTAATGTATTTAACCTAACTTCTTTCAAAATGGTCAAAATATCTTATCTAAAACAATTAATTAATTGGTACGTTAATAATACATTCCCTACCGGTACACCTATTACAAAAAGTATATTAGGCTAGATAGGACATTTTAACTAAAGGGGGCAGTATAAGCGTTCTGGGAATGTAGGTCTAGTCGTGTTCTGGGAGAAAGATATTTAAATGCGATTCTAAGTGCTTTAACGCATTACATCTATCGCCGCTCGAGAATTAGTCGGTTGAATAGCAGATACCCTTGAAACGTATGACTTTTTCTTTGTGTTTTTGCAAAGCTTGTCAGCATGATTTGGCAGAAAAACTTTATTTCATTATTTTAACTTACAGCTTTACAGTAATTTTCTGCAATTCTGTCGATGTTTCCATGAATGACAAGATATTGCGAATCCGGCTTCTGAGGTAGTTTCTTTAAATATTGTAACAGTTTGATATTGCTCATCCATAGTTGGTAATGTGTATTTGTTCAATTCTGCGGACTTCTCATCGTCAAGTCTGTATTTCCCGTTTTAGAATTTATCAAAACATTGGTACATCTGGCTTACACTAATTACTCATTTTCCATAAACTTTGCGCGTATAACGGGAGTTGTTGGTAACCCACGACTGGCGGGTACAGGGTCTGTTTTCACCTGTCTAGCTACTTATGTTAGCGATTACCTATTAATATAACTTTAGAAAAAAAAATTAATAAGTCTTTCGCCGTCTGAAAGGATTAAAATAAATATCTTGAACTCTTAAGGGAGTAAGATATTTTCAGACATTTTTTAGTTGACTTAGGGCCATTTCACGCGAAACACTTCTGTGACTTGCAATTCAGTAGGAACAGCCCTGTTTTAGAAAAAAAATTTATGTTAAACGATTTTATGAAAAATGCAGCAAAAACTAAATTAAAATGCACTAAACCAGGCATGGAACTAAAGTGAACACAGCGGCCGTTTTTCGGAAGCAACGCCTCCTTTCTCCCGCCGCGCGTCTTGGCCCCCGCAGCGGGCCTAGGAGCTTCGAGCGCCTCAGACCCGTACCATATGAACCGCGCGTGGCGTATTAAGGTGACATTGTATCAATAGGTTTCCACATCGTCCCAGAGAGCACGATTGTCGATGCGTTTTTTTTTTGTCAACGCGCCACACGCGGTTCATATGGTACGGGCCTGAGGCGCTCCAAGCTCCACGGCCGCCGCGGGGGCCAAGACGTGCGGCGGGAGAAAGGAGGCGTTGCCTCTGAAAATCGGCCGCTGCGTTCACTTTAGTTCCATGCCTGCACTAAACACTAAAAAATAATTCTTCTCTTGTACTACAATTTTGATGGTGTTAATATCATTTTAAATAAAATCGTTGGGCACCATGTGCAACCAGAAGTTAAAGTATAGGTTGGCAAGTGGAACATCATCAACTACGGTTTATCAGTTTTATGTCACATTACAATCTGTATCCCGCAATTAAAAGTGTCTCGTGTGAAAAGGACCTTATTACCATTCCATTGGAAGATCCGACCATACCTCATTTCTACCACCTATATTAAAATCAAATTGCTTATATCATTTTTTCAATCAGTAGTAGATATTTGAACAAATTAGTTAACTATTTTGTAGACTTCTGAGCAGCTAGAAATTTCCGATCATTTTTGTATTCTACACGAAAGCAAATGTGGTTGTAAATTGATCTTGACTTTTTAACGAACAAACTCGTGAGTGCAAAAATGGAACGATGAAACAATTCCCGACAACGACGTAGTAGATTGAAGAAGAAAAAAAGTTGGAAAGAGAGGAATAGCGGTTGAAAGCATGTTTTGGTAAGAAATGAAAACATGGTGAACATAGTGCGTTTACATATTGGCAATTTCTGTTTACGAGACGACCGCGGCATTGGGTTATCAGTCGATGGCGTTAAACCGACGCCATTTCAGTTTGCTTCGACGTCACCTCAAACTATTACTTAATAGATGTGGTAAACTGGTGAACCATTTAATAATCGCCTTAATTATTTCAAAACTTAATTTCCATTAAATCTGCATTAACACAATAAAATGAATTTGTCGCACAGAATTATTATACTTTTGAATTTTATTCGGCACTATTATTAAATATTCTTCTGCATTCATATTACTAAATGAATGCTCGATCGAAGGAAGTGTTTTCTCTTTTTAGTTGTGCACGTGTTTCGGAAGAAATGAGCATATCTGCATTTCGTATTTGTGGCTGAAGATAAGGGACGGCGTGAAAAAAATTACATAATAACGGTTGCGTATATACACGTGCAGAACCGCAAAGAGCGAAGACTTTCTCCGATCTCGGTTCAGTCTGTTTACCTCCTCTATAATTCACGTTACGCTCCAACTGCATAATGATCTATCGCGCATGTGCCACGTAAGTCTGCGATTACACAGATTCCCTATTTATACCGTGGGTGATCCTTTAAACGAGAGTTTACGTAGGTTTCGATATTTCAATCTTATGTAACAATGTGACCGACGCATTTTATAATAATATCGAAATGCAGGAGTTGTTATTGAGTAAAACTAACTCGTCAACAAATGTTTGATACCTGGGAATGCTCTTGATGCTATGCAGAAACAATTCGGTTAATTATTATGTGTAAGTATTCTATGTGAAAACAGTGAAAACAAATTTCGACATCAATATAATTTTCTGATGATTAATATATTATATTCGAGTTTAAATTAAGACGAAATTGAAGAAATTGATATTTAACATAAATTGAATAAAATTTTATGTATTAATGCTTACCTAAGTATTAATTTAAATATTAATTTACCAATATGTCTGTCCATCGTTCCTCATTGATTAACATCATTAAAGATTTCGAGTGGAAAGAAGGGATTCTCGAAAATCTGCACGTTGGATGCGCATTTGTCGCGTACGGTGCAGAAATACGTTTCTTATCGTTATAGAATTATTGGAAAACGTATCTCGATGACGTCGTTTAGAACACATCAGACGTGAAGGCCTATGTCTGCATTTAACACGTTTTTTACGCAGAAGCCGAGTGATAACGAAAATTGACGTGCTCAATGACCGATACATACTTTGTTTCCCGCTTTCGCTTCATGGCTACTGTTTTTCTTCCTCTTCGCTGATAAGCGTCCAATTTTTTCCGGCCAATTTAAACCACCTATCGAGCAATCGAAAAAATTTTGTTTTTCAATTGCTTGTTAATTGATAAGGGTATGATAAGAAAGGTGATTAATATAACACTTCATTCCTATTAGACAAGTCATATGTGGTGAAACCTAAAAAAATGAGCATACTTCTGAATTAAAAAATAAATTAAATACATGTTTTCTGTTTTCGTGAAAATCGATTCTCTACATGTTCCGCGGAGAAAAGTGTTGGGATGAGATATTTGAAAAATGAATGCAAATGACTTCAAATTTATTTATATCACTTAGGGATCTATGAACTGTTAGGACCAGGGATCCGAACCGCCTAGTAACCACCCTAACCCTTACCCGGTTAACCAAGGAAGGTTTCTGTAACCCGTAGTAACCGCGAGGGAACAGTTCTTAAATTCTAGAAGAAACCGAAGTAACCCGGTTAACCCGCTACGAGCCGGTTACTAGCGAAATAAGACAGTCTTGTCTAGACTAGACAGTCATTTAAGGTAAGGAGCTACGCCCGACAATGGATGCGGCCTGGTACCCTGTAGCGGAGACAAGCCCCCGCAGTGCCTCACCGAATTGCATGGCTTTCGACCCTCGAAGGGGTTTGAATACCATTAAAACTTGAGAAATGTCCAGGATTTTCGCATTCCTCATCAGATCTTTGGGAAAACGACACCGATCGATTCCTTATGTTTCGCCGATGAAACTAACACCAAAAACGACGTAATTCGGACTATAATGAAAGAAATTCCATGGAAAATTGATTTATATGATTTCAAGCTGACTTCGTTAAAAATAGTCCGATTTACATGAAATTTGGCATGATTTTCATCGGAAAAACATAAGGAATCCATCGGCATCATTTCCACATCGATACGATAAAGAATAAAAAATTTGTTTTAAACAGGTATGAATCCTCGGCCGACCGTAGCGAATTGAGGTCGGCGCCCCGCAGTCAAGGGATGAAAATGTGAAATATCCATTTCAGCGTAAAAGAAATTCTTTATTCTTTATCGTATCGATATGGAAGTAACGTCGATGGATTCCTTATGTTTTTCCGATGATAATCATACCAAATTTCATGTAAATCGGACTATTGTTAACGAAATTAGCCTCAAATTATGGAAATGAATTTTGCATGGAATTTTCTTCATTATTTTCCGAATTACGTCGTTCTTGGTGTCAGTTTCATCGGCGAAAGATCTGATGAGAAATGCGGAAGTCGAGGATTTCTCACTTCTTAATAAGCACTCCAAACCCTGTATTATTCCAATATTACTGTAACCGCATTAACCCGGTTAACCCGGTTAGTCGGGTTACAGAGAAATTCTGTTACCCGGTTAGACGGGTTAGTCGGCTGTACGGCGTACCGAACCGGGTACGGGTTAGGGTTCGGTTCCCTGGTTAGGACCCTTTCACACGAAACACTTCTATTTCAGACATGTTCAAATTCCTGTCCAAATTAACCTGTATATATAAAGATATGTTAAATTAAAAGTAGAAACAAAATTAAATATACATAGAAATATAATTTGTATGGACTTATTTGGTTCAATAATGAAATGTTTCAGTCCTTACATTTGAAGTCTATTCACGAATGCTCATTATTGATCTCTAGTACAAAACAATATTAGATCCTGATTTGTTTCGCAATAGATTCAATTAAAAATCGTCCACCGCTTTTTATAGTCAAATAATATTTACAGAAGTCTGTACATATGTCGCGAGACGAACTTAAAAGTGCACATTAAACAATAAAATTAGATTAATTGAATATTATGTTTTTTGCCATTAGCAGTTCACAGATCTCTAATTAAACTCTTCATCTCGTTAAATTAAGCAGAATACAGTAAAATAATTGACCGAGGCGTTTCCGCATTGCCATTTTTGCGCACAGACGTTGCAAAAGTAAAAGATTGCTCGAAAATGTTAGGTAACGCAAATAGCGAACTGTCGACTTTGAAAAAACTTGAGGCAGCTGAGATATGTGCACTAAAAGTGTCCGAAAATAACGTAGCAAAAGGCTTCCTTGAAATTAGCTAGATACCCCATTATTACTTTTTCGCTGGCGTCGGTCAATTAGCAGGCAATAATTCCAGCCGTAATGGCAGTACATCAACTCGTTATCAGCGATATCCCTTGGTATCGGCGGATCAATAGTAGATTGCCTCACAAATTAAGTTGGACAGATACTCGAAACCACGTGAAAGATAATGAAAGAGAGAAGGAGAGAGGAAGCAGCCGAGTACCCGGAAGAAGAGAGAATTGACTCTTCCCTCTACGATAAATCTTAAATCCTCCTCAAGGATCTTCCGCCTTCCACCACTTCAACCAGAATGAAAGCGTACTTAACTCGTTAACTTTTATGCTTCCGATACTTCTTTTCCATTTTCTTTTAATCTAAGAAACAGTAATTTTCATTTTTTACATAAATCACATTAATATTTTAATTATTATCGAATACGTGCAACGCGTAGGAAAGGGTATTGGAAATAGAAGTAGAATAAAGGGGAATTAGTGTTTTAATATAAATTATTTGTTACAATGAAAATGCAAATAAAACTGTGTTAATGTGAGATTGCATTTTATTTTCTTTTTGTCGATTAATAAAACACAATTTTCATTTCATAGATCAGTTAAACGAATATTGAATTTATGTAATTATTATCGATACATGGGATGTGATGGAAAGGGTATTGAATAATAAAAGTAAAATAAAGGAAACTAGTGTTTTAATATAAATTATTCTTTATAATGGGAATGCATTAAAATATATGCTAGGTATTCGTGTGGTCGAAACGAAGATTCTCAGTATGGGATTGTTTGACTTCCATTTAGCATTATGAAACTTACTAGAATTTCGTGTCTATGCAAGCGACGGAATGCATAAACATGTTTATTTGTTCAATTGTTTCACAGTTAGAAATTCTTTTATCTTAATGGTGTTTGCACGTATTTTAACACTTTTATTATAGACGTTTCTGTCAGGTTGAGTAATAGTGGTCCCTTTATTTTTCAAAATATTAAGTCACTGCAAATTGTGTTTGTTACGTAATGTTTCATTATCTTATTTATATATTTTGTAATTTACAGCGATGAATATTTTATAAAATAGTGTATCTGTACATTATATTCTTGAAACAAGTACATATATACTGTTTTCTGACACATTGTTCCAGTTTTACTTATCGATTCAAAATTCTCAATTACAATTAATAAACGAAAATCGATTTTATATTTCAATCGTTTATACCACTTTTATATGTGCTCTGCAATGTTTGCTTCATTTTTCGACATACAATGTATTCGCAAAACATTAATTCAATTTTCTGCATAAATTTTCAATAATAATTAGACATCACTCCAAGAATTCTCATTTTAAATCGTCTATTAGCTTTTTAATATTATAAGTCAACTTATACAGAATGTATGTCACAACGATACTTTTCTCTAGATTAGATAGACAACAAATTTTCAAGCAAAAGATAACAATTCGTAGAATATAGTATTAAGGTACCTATATTATTTCTTCAAGAAATGCTAAACCCCAAAGTTCTTTAGAAAGCTGAACAAAATAATATAAAATAATAATAATATAATGATAGTATGTTTCTCATTAAGCTACACATTTTTCAGATATACAAGTGTTCCTTCTATACTCGAGCTCATTTTAGAAGGAACTTGCCGACCGACGAATCGTTGGCGTTCATTGGTGCCGAAACAAATTACTATCTAGAGACGCGGTAGCGTCTCGACGCCAAGTACATGAAAGAAAAGACATCTTGTATATGCCTGTCGCTGCCGTGTATCTTTACTCGACGCACAGCTATTCCAACCTAACCTGAAACTTATTTCATTAATATCTCATCACGCCTGCAATATTTTCTAAATTTAAAGGCATTTTTCTTATGTAAACCGCATATAAGCTTTCGAATAACACCAATTTCAATAAAATCGGTCCACGCATGACAGAGATATCGTAATATCGTCTCATGAATCTGTCGAAAATGGTAAGATTCTTCTTCTGATTCTCCAAGGAATTTTTCGTCAACCATAGTACATATATATATTTTCGTCGTCAAACAGAATATACGTATATACGCGTTACACACACACACCTTCAGCCAACACATGTTTCGTTCTTCGTTCGTCGACTCTCGGGATTATTCGGCGGGGATCGTCGTCCGTCATTGTACATACATATATATATACTATTTTGAATTTTATAACCTACCAAGTGCTAAGTGTCAAATAAAGTAAGTTGTCCGAATTTGGAATGTCACGAGTTTTTACACTACATAGGAGACTGAATTATTGTCTCAATTAATAAGGTAAGTCGCCAAAATTTTTTTAATAGATTTCTTATGTAGAGTCGCAGACTTGGAAGTTGTTCGGAGATGGTTCGACTGCGAAGCATCTCCTTTCACACAAGTTTCTGGAAATTTGTATCATGCATGTACAAAATAATATATTGTAGTAAAAAATTACATTGCATTTAAATTGCCAGATACTTGTTTTTGTATATACCAGCAATTTAGAGTTTTTATGTAAAGCTTATTATATATTATAGAAATGAAGGGGACGCACAGGACTTGGATAAAAATGAAGGGGACGCACAGGCTTGGATAGTAGAATTGAAGGGGACGCACAGGCTTGGATGGATAGAAATGAAGAGAATGCACAGGCTTGGAGGTTGTCCGGAGAAGATTAAATAGATATATAGATAGACAGAGCATCTTGTTTCGCACAAGTTTCTGGGAATTTGTCAAATAAGGTAAATCGGCAAAATTTGTCAATCAAAAGACATAGCATTAAGAATTATTAAGAAAATAGATTATGGTGTACTGCTTGCAATGTAGAGCAAGTCACATTAGTTAAGAAAGTACCCTGAAAACACATCTCCCTTGATGCTTTTCAATCTTTTGTGAAAGACATTCGTAATACTTTAATAAAATCCACAGTAGTTGTCACGCTATTCATTAATTTTTTAGATTCCCATTATTTCAATTCACCAATAAACATACTAAATTATTATTAGTTTTATTCCAACACCAATAAATTGTGCGTTAAAAATATTGGATCTCCTCATTCATTTTCGCTGAATTATTACCATTAGCATTTAAATTTCCTGCAACAAGACTTTGTGCCATATGCTCTCACCTGCTTTGGATACATTATGTAGTCTCTACACTAACTATAGCAAAAGGCCACTCTATTTCTATAAATAATTAATAAGTTCTACGTTAAGTTGTATATAATTATTAAAATGAGGCTTTATATATATATATATATAATTTACAGATAATCATCAAAGCAGAAGATGATGCAGTGTGATCTACGTTGGACTATGTACGCACAAATTTTCACGTAGGGTTTTGCATACGCAATTATTCATTCAATGTGAGCACGTATGATAATTTATATAAATAATTAGTAAATTTGTCCTATTTTTCAGTTAACGATGCAGATGAAGAGAATTATTTTAACAGCTGAAAGAGAAAGTAACTAAGGATTTTTGTTTTTGATGAAAATTCTATTTTTAATTCACGAAAAACGAACAATTCAGACATCGAAAAATCATGATTTTGTGATAAACGGCCGCCATTTTGTGTGAAATCATATTTTTAAAAAATCCTTCGTTCACGAACTAGATAAACTCGTATACTAACAGAGTCTTCTTCACTTTTCGATTTCAGATGATCCGGCATTGAGAAATCGTGCTCACCGCAAACAAAATAGCTTCCGGGAGAGTAACTGTTATTTGTTCATTTTGTAATATTTTTCTATAACAAAATTACTGAGAGTTGCTGAATATATGTACTTTTAAAATAAGTGAATAGTTGTAAAAAATATACATTAGATTGTCAACAAAAAATTCCCGAAAATCACGCCTGCCAACTAGGCATGACCCCTTAAGGAAAACGAAGATCGGGAAAAACACTCATTTCTTGTCTGTTTCTGTTTAGATTTACATTTACGGTTTCCTGTTTCCCATTTCAATTTATGCGTCCGTATCCGTTTCTCTTTACCTTGTGTACATGTAATGTTGTTCCTTAACCGCGCGACTTCTATCAAGCTTTTTTTCTAATTTTTTTCATTCGCATGCGTTGCCGTTATTAAATAACTGTATCGACCTATTGAAATTGCAATCACACACGAGACCAAGGAAAATAAACACACTAATAAGCATCTTCAACTTTTAAATTAATTGAAATTGGATAAAGGGCATTTAAACGCTTAGTATTATTACCTTTCCAAATCATTCTTAGATTAACTAAAAATGAATGCTATTATTGCTCGAAATTTAATTTTATCAGATTGTAATATCTGTTAATAAATCTTTGTAATCCTGAATTACATTATTTATAATTATATTATCATTGAAGTCACACATGGGCAAATTATTATTTCAAATAAAAAATTGATTTGGAATAAAAGATAAAAATTTTATTCGAATCTCATCAAATAAAAATAACCCGGAGTTATATTTTATTTGAAGCGCCACATTTGTGATACGATGAAAAAGAAATTCCGTTTCTGTATAATCGATGACACATCACCGAGCAACTCCGCGCTGCTGTTTAGACGGATGAACGATACAATTTCGCTCGGCTTGAGAAGCTGGCGGCTTCAATCAAAGACTTTCGATGCTCCCCCAGAGTTATTTAAGCTTTAAATAAATTACAAATGAAAGTGAGAAAAGTATTCGAAGCTTCGGTAGAATTCCCGTCTTCTGAAAAAAGTATTTGTAGCGCTACAAATAAAAAGTAACTCTAGGTTATTTTTATTTGACGACAAATAAAGATAATGTCTCTTTTGTTTGATAGATTATTTAAATAATGCCTATCTCTGATTGAAGTAAACGTACCAAAATATCAGTTAAAACGGAACAAGTTTGTATTATAATAAATTTCTATTTTGTATGTTTTTTTCTAATTTTCTCATTTTCTAAGTGCCTAATTTCCCCTCCAGATTGTAAATCGGATTGAATCTTATTCACTGTCCTGCAACAGTGTGTAACTATCGCACACTTAATTTATTTGAAATCACGGCGTTTGCGATAGACGTAAACACGGTGGAAGGGATTGTAAACGTAGATAATAATTGCTGGAAGGCCCGAGAGGCAGTTTTTGCTCGAAGGAAGATCATTCGTGCGGTTTCTTGCGTTGAGTACGACTTCCGGCACGACTTCCTCCTTTCGTTGACTCGTCGCGACCTCCAAGCCGGAAATGTCCGTTCTGGATGATCGATCGATCGCATTTCGTCCACTGGATTTCGTTCCACTTTTCTTTTCACGACTCAAGCCGCCTGTGTCCTCCATCGAAACTTCGAAATATTATCCACCCGCCATAGAATTACATCGTGCTTTTCTTGCGCCTTCTTTCCATTTCTCTTTTTAACAGTATCCATGAAAAATGGTCGAACATTTTAAACATGACGTATACGTTCGATTGAAATCCTTCGAAATTATATTTGCGGAATATTTCTTGATATTAATTTTTCATTTGCCGGATAAAGAGATTTTGGAGTAGAATTTTTTTAGGGGGATAAACGAAGCGTCGCGCGATTCAATTTTTGCCGTCATAATGTTTCCAATGATCGAAGAAAAATTTGTTATTATTACACTCTACGGATTTTTTAATTTCTCAGATTAAAAGGAAAATATAATTTCTGCTATTAATATTCGGATACTTTTGCATTTCCCATTTTATGATATTAACGGATTAATAAGATTAATTCGTTAATCTGTTGTGTTGTACGAAGGTTATTCTAGTTCATAAATGTGCACACAACTTTCTCTTTATTGCAGCAGTTCATTTCAAAACAGGTTTCAAACAAAACTGTGCATACGTTCTGTATTATAAAAATTAATATTCTTCGCGTTTCATGTGAAGTATAAACTACTAAGAAATACTGTACTTAGTATTGCCTTTCTGTTTAAACACTTTTTTTTCATTATACAGGGTGTTTATAAAAATATGGGACATTTTTCGAGGATCGGTTTTATTCACTAAAGTAAGAAAAAAGTTGGTATATGCATATCTTCAATAATACTTATTGTTAGTTTTGCAATTATAAGCGTTTTTATATTCCATAAAACACGACCCCGGAATGCCTATTAAAGTGGCATTTAACGAAGCCCAGCTGTGTTTCCGCGGATCAATATATTGATTATCGGTTCGCCTTTGTTTTTTAGAAGAAGCAAAAGGTATAAATGAAAATGTAGTAATTAGGCCAGCTGACGAACGCGCCCGTCAGTCGATTGCCCTTTAACCCTTTTAGTGCCGGGCGAAATAGAGGTGCCTATGCGAGAAAAACCGGCCGAATTTCACAGTTTTACAAATTTATTTTGAGATAGAGTTCTCCCGCAATGCGAATAGTAAAGCGCTACGAGGCGCGGGCCGATATATCGGCTCTGGCACTTCTCGCCAGTGTAGCAGGAGCCGATATATCGGCTCCCGGCACTCAAAGGGTTAATAGGCAACCCGGCTAGTGTTTTACGGAATATAAAAATGCTTATAACTGCAAAACTAAGCATTATTGGACACAGCGTGTAGCTACTTTTTTTTAGAATTTTGGGAAGTAGAACCAAAAAATGTCTCACATTTTTATAAACACACTGTTTATAATAATAGTTCCGTCATTTTGTATCTTATGTTTCTTATGCAATTTTTTATAGCACTATTAACTTAGAATATCGTTAAGAATAATCGTATATTTCTTACATTCTTGGCAACTCTGTCTCAAATTTTTTGTTTACTACTTATTCCCATGTTTGAAGCATTTTTAATTCAACCTATAAACATTTATATCCGTATCGATACATTTGTTCCTTCACCAAGGAAGATTCAATACTACTTTTGTAATTCTCAATTAAGTTACACATTAAAAAAAAATCGACGATAAAAAATTTACAATTTCTATCTTCAACTTTTACATTTTTCCAACTACATAAAAAAATCAGTGTTTTTTCTATCATTATTCGTTATTAAGAATGTAGACTGAAAATTACGGTCGAAATAAAATGGACTGGGTTCATAAGAATGGCAAAGTGGTCACCATCGTTATCTGCTGTGTTTCATGCTGTACTATGAGCACTGAATATTAATGGCAGTGACTGTGTGAACTTACAGTTCTTCTCGTGCAACGTGACCTTGCAAGGAAAAACCTATGATCGTTTTAAAAGGAAGAATTGTACAGGTTGTGCGTAATTGATAGCTTGGTAAGAGTAATTTTAAGCGACATTTGAAGCTAAAAATCGGTTGGAGAGAGGGAGAGAATCAAGTTCTCGGGTATCGCGTCTGTCCCTCTCTGTCTAACGCATCTATCCCCTCATTAGTCCCTCTCTTTCTCTGTTACTCCGTCGCTACACGTGGTACGCTTCCCCAACGAGGATTTCCTGGTGCGAGACAACGGAACATCGACCTTCGCATGCCAACATCTCTACCTTTTTCCTCCTCTCCGAGCTGTCTTTTTCCTCGATCTTACACTCCCGTCCGCGATAGCACACTTTGATTATCCACGTTAATCGAAAGACAGGCGTGTCAACATAATTAGCAATTCATCGAGCCATCGAAGCTCTCGCAGGCTGAAACATTCATCTCCTCGTAGAGTAGTGTAAAGCTCAGCCTCGGTAATCCGATGTGTCTGGATCCCAAACTGGATCGAACCATCAGGAACTCGGATTAAACCAACTACGTACGGATTTGCATACCAATACACGCAGGACAATTTTGCAACCTCGAAAAATAAACAGCTATACATGAATAAATTAAGGAATGATAGATCAACTTGGTAAAAACAAGTTTAATTAAAAAAATGTAGAAAAATATGAGAATGGATATGATGCCACAAAAGTGTCTCGCGTGGAAAGGACCTAATGCAATGATTCCCAACTTAGAGATTCCAAAGTGGGGGTCACCGCGGTTAATTTTAGTTGATAATTCTTAGCACTATTTATTTTAATATGGTTACATTGCCATAGATGTTTCATTAATGAAAAAAAGAAAAAGCTGGTTATGCGGACGCAAGCACAATCATCACACTAAATAAGACATTTGAATATATTAAAAATTATTAAGTTAGAATTATATTCTGAAATACTTATTTTTAATGTTTTCTTTATCTTATTAAATTTACCTTACCTTATAAAGGGGAGGGGGTCGCAGGTAATTTGAATATTATAAATTTGGATCGTGACTCACAAAAGGGGAAACACTGCTCTAATACTAACTTCCTTGGGATACGATCACGAATTAAATGGACATCGGTTTAAGCAGAACTCGGTGGATTGGAACGCCACTGTAATTACCGCGACTCACTAATTACTTCATGGATATTAAAGATTGAACGCTACTTACACACAGACATGAAAGTACGTTTGGAAGATTTTGGAGAATTTTGGTTGAGAGTTTTTGGTGATAGAGGACACTTTTCGCCATCGAAACAGGGGTTATTCGACAAATGGACAATTGCCTGTTTCAAAGATTACTTTCCTGCGACGGCAGGGAGAGAGGAAAGAACGGAAAGAGTCTGGAGGTCGATGGAAATAAGTTATGTAAATCCGCGTTTCCTGCTGGCTTTCATTCTTTCATACCTCCACGGTCTATGCTAATAATCTTTCCTCTTTCCTGAGCCGACATGCCGCGTCGCGACGCGCCTATTCGATTATGTACTGTTTTCAAACGTGTTCCGCGACCTTTCTTCTTCATCTTTCGTCAAACTTAAATGTTAAACATCTGCGGTGCCGTTATTTTTGGAATCTTGAAAAGAAGGACACGGGGTACTCTTAGAAGAAGAGTTTCTTCTAATGATAAAATTTACTAGGCGATGAAGGGTGACATCTTTGCTTCGCAATAGTTTGAATGTGTAAAAGCATTCACAAATAAATTGAATCATTTTATACTATTTGTATAAAGTCGTAAAATTCCATAAGCAACATATAAATCAGTAAATATCTAAAAATTAAATGTCTAACAATTCAATACAAAGTTTGAAAAAAAGTTTCTACAATTTCGACTAATAATTTCTGCACGACAGTTTATTTCATCTGAAATTGTAGCATGTTTGTTACGCGTTTCTAAAAAAAGAAATTCAAAATCGATTTCCTCGAAATTAAAAAGAATGAAAAAGATTTATTCTACAATCTCGATTTGTAGTAATTCTATTCAATACTATTCATTACAGAACACACTGTCATACATATACGTCTATACCGCCCGAAAAAGTTAAACAATCATTTTCTCCATATCCATAATTAAGCATCAAGTTAGAAAGGCTGCAGTCCTTAATTTTGCGTTGTTCTAATTTCAGAGAGGAGGGGATAGACAGTGAGACGTGTTATGAAATTGCTGCCAACGATTCAGCTGCCGCAATTGCCACCGGTTTCGGCCGGGGGTGGAATGACGGGGATGGACTCTCGGTTACCACCAGGCATATCTTTGCCCTTCAGCCCTACGGAGCTGCTCTGGCGATACGGTCCAGCAATGAACTTTCCACCTACCCACCCACCGCCCAGCCCCTTTCTCGACTTCAAGACTCACCTACCAGCGAGTCTCGGTAAGTTTTGCTCAATTTACATCTCCCTCCCCCGTCCACGATCCCTCAATTGCGTCGAAGGAAATAAAATCTTTTGTAAGGGATTTTTTGGGGCCATAAAAACTTGTGGATATTCAGAGATTAGTGCAGCAGCATGTTCCCCCCTCTACATACCATATTTCGTTTGTGCGTGACGAGCACAGAGAACGCAGCACCAACCAGCGTTGATATGCTTGATAGCTAAGGTACTTAGAGGGAAGGTGCCTAACAAGGGAAGATCCCCAAGCCAGAGATTCAAAAAATTATCAAACTTTGGGGACATGTAGAGGATATACAGTGGCGGACGAAAGAAAGTTTACAACTTTTAAAATCGCAAACCTTTTATAAAATTAATCCAAACAAGTTGAGTTTTTTTTGGAGAAGCTACGGATTAGTTTGCTAAGTGACGTGTTTCGTCGTTTTACAAAAAATTGCACTTGGTCGGAATAACAACCAAAATAGTAAAGGTTGTTTTTTCAACTTTTTTCTGTGAGCCTGTAATAAAAATTCAAAAAACCCGTTTGTAGATTGAAGTAAGTTGTATACATGCCTAACATTTCATAGAAATCGGTTAATGTTGCACTGAGCTATAAACGCTTAAAGATCGCAGAATAAGGTCGAAAATCGCTGATTTCTGGGAATTTCGCGATTTTCCGACCAAGTGCCTTTTTTCCAAAACGACGAAACACGTCACTTAATAAACTAATTCTTGTAGCTTCTCAAAAAAAAAACTCAACTTGTTTGGATTAATTTTATAAAAGGTATGCGATTTTAAAAGTTGTAAATTTTCTTTCGTCCGCCACTGTATAGGTATGTATTACGCAATTTTCTATTGGTGCCCGAATTTACTACAAGAGGGTGAAATTTAATCCTGACAATCCGGCTATTTTTCGATTTTGTGTTATAACTCGCGAATTGTAAGTTACCAACTGATACACCTAATTAAAAGAAATAACTTTGACCTGAAAACTTTGTTTCTATCTCTCACAGTTCGTGAGTTATAACAGAAAATCTCGGGGGTGTATTTCACTCCCTTAGAGTGAATTTGGACGGCAAAAGAAAATTCTGTAATACATACCTATATGTCCTCCACATATCCTCATTTCATAATTTTTTGAACCTCCGGCTTTGGGACCTTCCCTCGTAAGTTTTAAGTTCAAGTTCCGGGGCAAAATTTGAACATCTTCGAACTATTAGATTGTCAAGTTACATCACGGTTCCCATCCATCAGTTCCCTTTACCCGTGATAAGTGGTTGGGAGTACGCGAGCAACCACTGTGATCGCAGGAAGTCGAAGTCGTCCTTGGCTCGCAATGGACGACGAGCACAATGATGTAGAAGCGAATCAGGATGTGCCGCGGCTGGTGGACCGTTTACCAGCCGCGGCACGTCGGGACCGCGCGGGGGATTCTTCGCGTTGCTCGTGCGGCCCCAAGCGTTGGGCACGAGTCGGGGAAACAGGAGACGTGAGAAATAATGGCAAACATGTGTTCTACAGCGTCCGACCCACGGTTGTGGTCCCGCGAGGATGTGGCCACGTTCCTCCGATGGGCCGAGCGGGAATTCGACCTGCCCCAATTCGACATGGACATGTTCCAGATGAACGGAAAGGCCCTTTGCCTGTTGACAAAGGCCGACCTTGGGGAGAGGTGCCCGGGCGCAGGCGATGTGTTGCACAATGTGCTCTCGATGCTAGCCAGAGACTTTAACCAGCTGCAGAGGTGCCTCCCCAGTAGCCCAGTCACCCCCACTAGGCCATCCGCGTATCCCCTCAGCCCTCACTCCCATCCACCGACCCCTACCTGGACGGAGAATCCGTATGCCGCGAACTTGGCCTCGCTGATGTCCGCGAATTCGGTGACGCTGTCCCCGGCGCCGTCGGTGGACAGCCAGGCAGGCTCACCCGGGCACACGGAGGGGACCCAGAGTCAGGTTTACAAGAGCGACTCGGACGAGGACAACCAACAAGCGGCCACTGGGAGTCCGCCGGCCACGCCGACTGCCCTTGCCGCGCAGAGGCTAAGCGAGGTGTGCGTCAAGGACCAACCGAGTCCTACGCTCACGCAGCCTATGATGCCTCTGACGCCCGGTGCTTTCAGGTCCAACCCCGCCAACGTTGCTAGGGAGTTCTTCCCCAGCGACTCGCCGGAACCCAATACGAGTAAGTGTACATTCACATTCGTACTGCAGCGTGAGCATGGTCTTAAAGGGCTGTGCATAAAGTAGGCTTATAAACGCGAGGTGTGAACCATCGAGGTGAACACAAGGCAGAGGGATTTCAGACATCTTTGTATGGCGTAGTGCTGCCATCTATGGGATGCACATGGTAAACTTCCGAACTGCACACTTGAATTTTAATCTAATTCTCTGTCAAACTACAGTCACGATCTTACGGGGAAGTATATTTAAATTCTAGGATGATTAATGCGTTGATAAATTGCCATAATCTTTGTTGCCAAGTAACCATCGAATTGGGATTGCAAAGAGTTGGGGGAGTTCCCTTAGTGCTGGACGCTTAAAGTTTTTCTCAAATAAGAAAGAAATAATTTTAAATGAATCTCCTTAGCTATTCATACGCGACTGGAACGTGTCGAAACCTAATTGTTGTTTTTTCTATCACCTCTAATATTCGTATTAATATTGCTATCTTATTGAGATAATGAGAGTTGAGATTTTTCAAATGGAACACGCGATATTTCACTCTAGAATTCGGAATATTATCGAACGTGGAAGTGTCTTTGCAGATATGATAATGATACGTTCCCGTGTGTCCTCAACTCTCGTCGGTAGCTCTGATCTTTAATTACTTTAGCTGAATTTATTTCAATTTATTTAGTTTGACTTTCTCCTTTGTCCAGTTTGAATTAGAATTCTCAAATTGTACAAATCAAGAATTTAGGTTTTTCTAAATTATACTATAAAGCAAGCTTGAAGCATTTTTCAAAAGCATCAAGGTGTTCTGATCACGAGCGCATAACGCATTCCACATGTAGCAACGCGGCTTTAGGTGATTCATCGATGGACCTTCTTCGCGTTGCAATACTCGCAACTGCAAGTGGTCCTGCTTGAGAGCGAAAACATGTTTCCGCTTTCTATCTCTGGATCGCAACTATTAAGTGTGCTTTATCTTCATATATTTCAATAAAATTATACAACTTTAGCGCTGCTAAATTCGGCTGATCGTGCCCTTTCTTTTTATGTTAAAAGAAGCTACAGATACCATTTGAAACAAAAACTTAAGTGGCCTCACAAGAAACGCGATGTTATCCTGTTACGTGATCTGCAAATTAAACATTTGACTTCTCGAATTTGTACTACATATGGAAAACAGCGGAAGTGTTTGCAATTACAGATTTATACAGACCTGCTATATTTCTGTAATCAAGTAGTCGTAATATTCTGTTTTACTAAATATAACTTGTACGCGGCGTATTTTTTATCGTCGATCTATTATTTTATATGCTGCAGAAAAAGTTACTTTGCGTTTCACGCATGTACAATATTGAAATAATTCCTAATTAATTCCAGAACAGAATATGTCATATTAATGTGTTTAAGCTGACGACGAAATTTGTCTGTCTTGAAATTCTCATTTCTTCCTTCCTCGTTGCAGATGGTAGACTCCTGTGGGATTTCCTTCAACAACTTTTGAACGACCCTTCGCAACGGTACACGCACTACATCGCGTGGAAAAGCCGGGAAACAGGGGTATTCAAAATCGTTGATCCTCCCGGATTGGCGAGGCTCTGGGGCATCCAGAAGAATCACCTTTCCATGAATTACGACAAAATGAGCAGAGCTCTACGGTACTACTACCGCGTCAACATCCTACGAAAGGTCCAAGGGGAACGGCATTGTTACCAGTAAGCTGAAAATTATTTTCTTCCTCCTTCTGGTCTGAAGAAATCAGAACGTCGAGTCCGTGATTTCAAAGTTTCGATGTTGTAATCGAACCTGTAACTGCAACATATTCCAGGGTGTAGAAGGAACGTTGCCGGTGATTATGAAAGTGGTGTACCTAAGTCGTGTATTTTTTGTTTCGAGTTATTTAGATGTATTAGGGCGTTTTAAAAAATATTTTTCCATTATTGAACAAAAATGTTTTACAACATATATGCTCTTCTAATGTGAAACTTATCTATCATTGTAAAATTGTATGAGTAACTGCGTTTTTTAAACCTTTGAATGCCTCCAAAATTCCAAAAGTGCTCAAAAGTAGTTTTTCGATCTTCACAACTTAATAAATTAAAATTTTTTCGAGCACAAGCAATTTTTATTTTCAAATACTTTGCTATTTGAAGCACACGACTTTAATATTTTTAGTAATATATTTTTTACCACTATTTCTTCTCTTATTTTCAACGTAATTAAGTATATTTCGCGTGTCCTTTCTTTTTTCCTTTTCTTGCCCCACATCTACGGTTAATACTCTCTACGGTTAATAATTCTCAGTAATTACTTACTATCACATCATTGGGTATTTGCAGATTATTTTGCAACAATTCTTTCATAATATTGAAATATAAATAATTTTTATCTTACACCACTTTCATAATTACCGGTATATATGTCACTAGCCATCTGGTATTTGTAGAAACTGATTTAATATAAGGCAACATGTGTACTATGATTATGTGCATATAGGGACATTCCACGCGAAATCGGACACTTTTCGGAGTAATTTTTCGGATGTTGCTGAAATTTGAATATGCTGTAGTCTTTAGTGATATTTAACCGTTCCTCAAAGGATTTTTCAAGATTTTGAAAAATGTCAATTTTACAGCTGTTTGAAGGTAAGTGCTAACTTATTTTCAGTAAATTATAGCTATGGAAGTAGTAAACGGATGGAGATGAGCTTTACGGTGCTTATAGAGAAGACATTGAAGTTTAAAGAAAAAATTATTTTAGTTTCAAAAAATAAAAATTTGAACCATTTTTGTGCAATTATTTTAAACAAATGCAGTTCTTTAACATCGGGCGCGATTTTAAAAATCTCAAAAAAAAGGAAAATATAGTTCCATTCTTCCCCTTGATGGACTAATTTTCAAAAATATGGACATTTTAAAGTTGGCGCTGTAAAAATTGCCGAAAGTTGACGCTGCGTCAAATCACACCAGCTCGACTGGCTGAGCCGTGCGGTACTCGCAGCGGCCAAGCGGCTATATCTGCTATTCTTATACAGTGTTCTCGAATATGGTAAGTATTTGTAAAAAACTGAAGAAGGAAAACTTTTACTTTTTTTTATATACAACATAGTACGGTAACTCAATTTTTGGTGTTCGCAATATTTTCTTTGAAACGAAGGTGACACTCAGTTTTTTAAATGCTATATGTGCCCGATGTTAAAAAACTGCATTTGTTTAAAATAATTGCACAAAAATGGTTCAAATTTTTATTTTTTGAAACTAAAATAATTTTTTCTTTAAACTTCAATGTCTTCTCTATAAGCACCGTAAAGCTCATCTCCATCCGTTTACTACTTCCATAGCTATAATTTACTGAAAAAAGTTAGCACTTACCTTCAAACAGCTGTAAAATCGACATTTTTCAAAATTTTGAAAAATCCTTTGAGGAACGTTTAAATATCACTAAAGACTACAATATACTCAAATTTCAGCAACATCCGAAATGTTTCTCCAAAAAATGTCCGATTTCGCGTGGAATGTTAAATAATTAAAAGTTTCATGAAAAGAAACACAGACTCAACAGCTTCATTAATCCTTTGCACTCCAGAATGCACTAGAACGAAGTGCATATTATGCCGAATTTATCTCGACGTTAGAGCTTTAAGGATTAACATTTTAGTTTAATGGTCCTTTTGAACCCTTCTTCGGATTATGCTTTAATGTATGTTGACATAATTATTTGACAATTTATGTTATCCTGTATTACCTCGTCAAGTTCCTGATACTGCAGCGCAAAATTAGTTCGCACTTATCAATTCAGTAAAATGCAAGATTAAACGAAATAATAATGTCGTTGGATTTTCAGAGTCCCTGCGGCTCCATGATATGCAGCTACTCGCGGAACCTTATCTTATGGAGTTTCTAACTAGAACGAGTAGTTCCTAAATAGAGAGAAGACAGTCGATGATAAAAAAGATTATTCGGAGATTTACAAAGCAATTGACAATAGTTTCCTTAACAAAGAATATATGAAAAAAATACGAAACATCATAGTAAAAAAAAGTTATTTTACTTATAATCACCTATTTTTAGAAATAATACCATGATACATAATTCTAAGCAGTGGAACCCACAGTAGTCCCAGAAAACCATCCATAAGAACTAAAATTGTAAATCCGAAGAAGGGTTAATGAAGAGTTAATCAAGTAACTTGCAAATCTTCCCATTCTTTGTACACCCCAAAGCAGCTATTTATTGTGCACTATTTTTTATTACCATTTTCAATTTCTTAAAAATAATACCCCCTTTGAATCTGGTTCACCTTGTTTCACAAAAGCTACCCAACGCCCACAACAATGAGAACATCGTTTAAAACGCTACGATTTTTTTCTGCCCAGGTTTCTGCGAAACCCAACAGAGCTGAAGAACATAAAGAACATATCTCTGCTGCGTCAGCAAATGCGAATAAAGTCGGAGCCGGAAGAAGAAGGAGGAAGTGGCGTCGAGCCGGAAATCGATATGCCGACGGACCTCTCGATGTCCAGCATGAGTCAACCAGCCAGTGACCAGCAGCAACAGCAGCAGCAACAGCAACCTCTACCTCTTCACGACCCGCCCACCAAGTATAGGAGTCACGCGTACAATCTCATCAAAACCAACCAAGAGGCGGAGGAGAGGAAGTGACGCGAGACATAGTGCTGATTCGACCGCGCGTTTTCAACGCTGACTGTGTCGACGGGTTATTTATCGCAGCGCGTCCTTGTCTATTGATTAGAGACGGACGCGTCCCTAGAAATTACATTCGAGGAAGCCTGCTTCCTGGTTACGACCGGGGAGAAACCCCGCGAACGGTCTCATCCAGCGTCTTCCTCCGCGGAGTCGCGTCTAGGGACATTTCTAGGGGGAAACCAGGAGATCGCCAGCGCTTCGACGCTCCGTCGCGCCGAGCGGCAAGAAACGATACGCTCGCGGGGAGATTAGTCCGGAGATTAGAAGCCGCTGAGCCATCCGATGATCCCGAGACGGAAGGACGAGAAAAGACTGATGACGAGTACATTCTGGAAGTTACGACGGATCGACCTGGGCGATCAATGAGGAGGAGGATTCGAAGATAACGGGAGTGGGTCTACGTTCTACTTTACCGATGGCCAATCGATCCGCTTCGAGTCGAATAATCCGTTGTTCGACGATCGTCCGATCCATTTCGGCCATGCGCGTCGATCCCTTTTCGACGTTTCGTCGCAAACTTTCGAACGACGCCCGAATTTTTCTACCGACTCTGAATCGGCTCAAGGGAATCGAGCAACGAATGCGGGTTCGTCAATTACCACGCGCGCGCTTCGAATCGTGAAAAGATGATTGGCCGCCCGGGGAATCCTCGTCGCGAGAGGCCGGGGGAGCCCAATCGTCGTGCTGCAATTCTGGAGGACGCTTCGGTGAAGCTGAACTTTCGCGGATATTCCGCCGTCTGTTTTCTTATCCTTTTTTTTCTCCATTCTTTGTGTTTAAGGCACGTGCACGAGTGTGAAACGGTTTTTTCGCTTCTACAACGAACTACTTTAAAAAAAGGGAAAGCTTCTTTAGAACGTTATCGACGAGCGTACAAAACGGTGACCGGGAAACGATCGAGGTATTTTATTCCAAAGTTGTTCTGTGATGTAAAGTTTAGCTCCGGGGTCGATTCGCCCGGGGGCAAGATATGCTTAGTTAATGACTAGAGATTGAATTTATCGAGTTTTTTTATTTGAAAGAGAAGAAACTGTTATTAAAAAGTCCTTGCGTAAGTCCAAAACGAAATCAATGTAATATAAGCGAAAGAAAGGCAATTTTAGTTGGATCTTTTTTGGGGGAGGGGGAATTCTTCCGTTTTACGAAAGGTACGATGTCCATCCTGTGAATACTTGGATTCGATAAAGCTTGGAGTCAGAAGTTTCCCGTTGTACCGACTCAGTTGTGCCAATCTAATCGTCGGTAATTTACCTGTAAGTATGCGTTTAGTCCGAGTGTTTTGCAAGGGGGAAACAAAGTACGGAAGAAAAAATGTGTAACCATCGTTTTGACACTGTCGAGACGAGCGTTAAGAATCGATCGTATCCCTAAATCGTAGGTACTTGTAAATATGTTGACGAACTATAAAGAGAGCGAGGTATAGTGAACTCTATTAGACAAAAAAAAAACGCGAAAGAGTTTTATGGAATTCGGGGCCAGAGTTATATATATATAAAAATATATATGAATATAAATTTATGTATAAAATAAATCTCTATATATATATTATATATATATTTTACTACCGAAGAGAAATTTATATTCGAAATTTCTACGTTCGTTGTCGATGCGACTGTGGCTCACATTCCTCGCCAACGGACCCTAGGCTTTCAACAGGAAAAGAGAAAAAAGAGAAACATAACTAGGGACCGAAGGCGCGTGTACGTTTAGAAACAGGTCTTAAGATCGTATTTTTGCATAAGGCTCGAAGAGACAGACATTATAGGGGAAGAAAGTACGAAGACGTTGGTACGAATGGGCAAGCTGCGCATGCGTGGGCGAGTGATCGAGAGAGGGAGAATAGGAACAAGTATGAAACTGTGAGAATGAAAAGTGTATTTAGAGAGAAAGAGATTTATAAATGGGAAAAAGTTGTATTTGGCTATTTGTATACTGTGATCTCCGTGAAGTTTTTATCGTAATAGAATGCAGACACATAGAATAAAAGAAACCTTCGTTTTTGTGTATATAATTTTCATGAGAGAACGGATTTATATTAATTATAAATATATTAAAAAGTACACACACGCAGATTGTGTTCTTAAAGGCAGCAACACAAATTCAGATCGTAACTAAGATTATTCTGCGTTGGCGTGTCGCGACGATTGATCTATAATACGACTTTAGGATACTTTGGAATTATTCATTAGTAAAACGACAGACTTGTGCATTGCTTTTCATATATTATGAATAATCTGTGCGTATTAACGTAGAGATTCTATTCACGACTGTAGAAAACTGTGAATAGCGATAACTCGACGTTTGGATCTCAACTACGATTTTAATTTGTGTTGTCACATATCTTTAGAAATATACTGTATATGTGTGCATACATCACACACGCGGGCGCGCGCGTATCGTAGAACTTCGGAGGGCATCGATTCTATCGTGAACCCTTTTATTTCCCAACACATACAAACTATCATCCTTTCGATTTACTCACAGAGTTTATACATATATCATTTATTTCTGCAAATCCTGTATAAAACGGAACCTGTACAATGTTAGGAAAATACGGATCGTTTATTGTGTAACTCATTGCGGATGGACGAGCAATGTGTAAATAGAGATTTATTTACTTATTAAGCTAATCTCGGGCGTCAATTTATTATACCCTCTCAAAAGAAGCAACGCACCAAGAGAACAGAAATTTTTTAACTAAAGAAAGGTATGAAAGCTGGAGATACTTAGTTCGTAAAACAGTAAAACGTGCAAGTTATCCTTAAATAAGCCAAGGAAATATTTAAAAATAAAAGCATATATTTTTGGTAATTGATTTTATTTACTTACTATTCTTAATAATATTTCAGTAGAAAAGAAGCGAAGTAACAAAACTAAAATAACCGAAAAACTTTTTTTTACATTTGGAAAAATATAACGTTATCCGCGATTATGGCTGTGCTAGATTTTGTTTGACCTTCCTCGTCTTTAAATTCGCCGTAGCTCACCTTTCCAGTCACCAACACTCTCTGACCCTTTTTCAAATGTGTTACGACACTCTCGCGTAGGTTCGGTTTGAATATGCATATCCTATGCCACTCTGTTCGTTGTACGAAATCTCCTGTAATTTTTTCTGTCTACAAAATGTTGCATTAACTGTAAACTTCACAGAGTTAACGCAAAATGTACGGTAGAATTTATGTTGGATAATTCAGTAAACGTTTAAAACTTCTCGTAAGCAAAGTATCGCTGAGGAAACAAAACTTGGTGAATTGAAGAATATAAAAACAAGACATTCTTCTAAGTATTATAATCATTAACCCTTTAGCACCCGGCACCTAGATCCCGTTGCAGGAAGAATATACCGTTTTATTTTCATTGTTAAAAATAGTCCGAATTTTTATATTTTTGTAAAAACTCTTTTATTTTTCTTTCGGAGGCTAGAATGCATAAAGCAAATTAATACAGGGTTCAGGTAAGGCAATCTTTCTCCAATGAATAAAACTAGCTACTCTAAACATGTACTAATCTGGTGCAAACTGCGAAACAGCAAAGAAAGGGAATGTATCATCATTATCATATACAGTGGCGGACGAAAGAAAGTTCACAACTTTTAAAATCGCATAACTTTTATCAAATTAATCGAAAATCGCTGATTTCCGTGAATTTCCGCGATTTTCGACCTTATTCTGCGATCTCTAAGCGTTCATAGCTCAGAGCAACGTTAACCGATTTTGATGAAATTTTAGGCATATATATAACTTACTTCAATCTACAAACGGGTGTTTGAATTTTCATTACAGGCTCGCAAAAAAAGTTTAAAAATTATATTTACCATTTTTATGCTATCCCGAGCAATTACATTTTTTTCAAAACGACGAAACACGTCACTTAGCAAACTAATCCTAGTAGTTTCTCAAAAAAACTCAACTCGTTTGAATTCATTTTATAAAAATTATGCAATTTTAAAAGTTTTAAACTTTCTTTCGTCCGCCACTGTATAAAAGAAGTCCTGACTGAGTGACTGACTCATCAACGCCCCGCTCAAACCGTTTCACCTAGGAACGTGAAATTTGGAAGGTACATTGTTTTCATGACATAGGCATCCATTAAAAGGAAGAATTTTCCGAAATTCCGTCCCCAAGGGGGTGAAAAAGGGTAAAATGTATTTTCTCGGACTCCTTAATCTCTTAGGCCCGATTAGATATCAACTTGGTTCTTACTCACAAAGATTACCCCCACAAATGCCTAAAAAACAATTTCAGGATTTTACCGTAATCAACCCCCAAGGGGGTGAAAAGGGGTGGAATGTGTTTTCACGGATTCCTCACAATCTCTTAGGCCCGATTAGATATCAACATAGTTTTTACATACAAAGCTTTCCCACACAAATTCCTACAAATCAATTTCAGGATTTTGCCCTAATCAACTGTGTTTTCATGGAGTCCTTAATATCTCTTAGGACTGAAGCAAAGCGCAGGGTATTTTGCTAGTATTATATATGCGCGTTATATGGGAATTTCTTAGCTCGAGATCGATTATGAGAAAAATATGTGTCTATTTGTATGTTTCTAATTTACAACAGCTTATGAAAAAGTACATAAGCAGTGTTTTTGAAGTTTATACTCGAAATGAAGCATTGGTTTTTAGTTCAAAAGGTTACCTATATAAATGCCTAAAAACCAATTTCAGGATTTTGCCCTAATCAACCCCTAAGAGGGTGGTGAAAAGGGGTGAAATGTTTTCATGGAATCCTTAATATCTCTTAGGTCCAAAGCAAAGCACGGGGGTATTTTCCTAGTGTATCATATATGATGGGCAGGCGTTAAAGGGTTAATATTTGTCATACTGTCAATGTTTTAATACTTGTACTTAAATAGGCAACCCCCAGATTGTACAATTAATTGATATAACTTACCATTCATATACTTGTAATTACTATGTGTGGCAAGAGAGAATACAACAACAGGATGATCTTGGTTACCCCTTAGCTGAGGCTCATTTCCTGTTCTTCCCAATAAAGTAATCTGGTTCATAGCTAAAAACGGACAACTTCGTTAGTATTAGATTTTAACAGTCCTTTTCATGAAATTATTCAAAGTATTATTATACAGCTTTACTTGTAAATGCATAATATTTATGTGTGTATATTACTGTATGCAATTATATATCAAATTCTTACTGCAAGTAAAATAATTTCATATAAGAGCAAGTGGGTAATTCAGACAATTCTATGGGTCATTTTATGTTGCTTTGTTCTATCCCTGTTACAGTGATAAAAATAATTTGATTACGTATTGATAAATGTGCAGGAAAGCCTACGTTCTTATGAAAGTACATTTGTATGACTGTTAAATTTGGTAAAAGTATTTAATTTACATTGATTAAACGTATATGTCAATATTCAAGAGTTATTGTAAAGAATTAGTTGATACCAATAACCAGTAATGTTCCTGGAACCCTTATACTTTATACTAAGATAGTGTTCCGTTTGAATGTTTTAAATTTCAAATATTAAATATTTTTACAACAGTCTTTAAAGTACATTGAAAATTTGAAAAAATTTATGGAAAAGGAATGTGACATGCAATTTCTATACCACTGTATTTTCAAAAATGATTAAAATATGCTAATAATGAACTAATGATTTACTTACTTTTTTCTAATTTTGTATCTGTAACATTAGTACACATTCGCATGTTACTAACTGGTGAAATGCTTTGCATCATTTTCGGTATAACCTGAAAAGGTACGACACAGTATTAAGCATGTAAATAATACGATTTAACAAACATCACATGATACCATATTACTTTCTCGACACATACTTGTCGAAACATTTTTGTTTAATCGGTAACAATTTTAATTTTTAATCTATAACAATATTAGAAGAGGTATGCAACTAAATTTACACGTGCTACGACGAATCACATGACCTCTCGTGACGAAGAGACATAACTAATTCTTAAACCATAGACGAGGTATAGAATAGACTTTACATCCAGTGTAAATTCTTTGCACAGATTGGGGGCTCTGAAAGTCCGTTACCACTAGAGACCCTTTAAGTAGAGTCACGCAAACACAGCCTCGATTTTGATTGGTGCCGCCATTTTTTGTCAAAGGTGTGAAAATACAAATGGCGGCACCAATCAAAATAATGCTTTCAAGCAACGTTGTATATACCGCCACTATACCGACATTTATATTTTCACACCTTTGACAAAACATGGCGTCAAACCGACCTAACTTAGACGTGATTGCGTGACTCTACTTAAAGGGTCTCTAGTTACCACACAGTCAAAGAGGACAAGATAGAGTAGAAGCAGAAATATTAGAGACACTGTAATAAGAGTCTGGACAAAGAGGAGATATAATAAGAGGCGTCACTCCGGGCGGAACCTTTGAAGTCCTTACTTAAGGCTGTCGTCTTAAGTTTGTTATGGTCCGAATCGATCGAAGCGTCCTCAGTAAACAGACGGACCCTAATGAAACTACTGCAGTCGATAAAAAGAACTTCTATAGAGGTGACATCTCCAGGTACTCTATGTAGACGAATTTTTTATGCATAGTTGCCACATTTTCTGTTCTCTCCGTCTCTGCCGCGCTGTTGCCACACCTCTTTCTATCGAGAAGTCTGGAAAGAATACGGTGTTGCGCGATTTTGTGGAGATTACTATGGAATGGCGGGTCCGTGCCCGTGGAGCGCTGAAAGCACTCAGCTCGTGAGTGTGCGCGGGTAGTTTAAAGAAATGAAGTTCAAATAAAGTAAACTGGTATGAGTCGTTATATTTTATGAAACTGTTAATTTGTCTGCTGACAAGTTCGATCTGATGTTTTACAAATTAACGCCTCGCTTGTCGCCTCCGAACGCCCCACTCCTCTAATTTTTGGCGCGTTCCTCCGACTCCTTCCCTGGATCCTTTCGTCCAATCAAGGTGGTGTCATCCCTCAAGCCTCGTCAGGGGGTTGTCCTTAGCCATCTCCCCGTCCTTGACCCCCTTCCTTCGACCTTTCCTCCACTCTCGGCTGGTGGTGGAGGCACGCTTCTCGAGTACATACATACTTTACATACCTAGGCTGCGTACAGTACATACATTTCTAACAGGTAGGTAGGCGCAACCCTCAGGGTCAAGACGACGCCGCGCGGAGGACGTTTATGACTTAATGACTTCCAGCCTCCCCCGACCGGAGTTTTTACCCTAACAGGACATCGACAATTATTGAAAAGGGAGGACAGAGTTTTAAGTGCTTTTACGATACGTGCAGCTGTTCGCTCAACGAAATTTGGCACGCAGATGTGCAGAGGAAAAAGTTAAGCTATTTACTATCTTCGCCTGGTCTAACAGTAACATGAAAGCTATCGAATGCAATGCCAGGTTTTCGTACGCCTTCGGAGTTCAGGTATCGGCTGTTAACATTGTAAGGACACGTTCAAAAATAGCAAAGGAAAACCTCCCAAGAGGCACAACGCGCCCTACAATAAACTCTTCCCTGTCCTCTGTTTCAAACTTGTTTAAGACCTTCCAGGTGTTCCGTTCGCTTTGAATCTATATATAATATTTCTATTGTTGCGTGGCCGGCTGGTTCCTCCGGATCATTTGCAGGGAATTCGGGCGCAGGACGATGCCCGTGGAGCGCTAAGGCACTCTGCTCCTTGGACGCGGATTTTATGGATAATAATATTAATAATAATAACGATGATAATGAAATAAATAAACTATTAGAACGCGAAAACTGATAACTGTAATGAACTGAACGAAATAATTAGAACACTAATAAAGAATTTAAGAGATGTTTTAATAGTACGTCTGCTCGTTACTGCTTCTGGGGCTCGAGTGAGCTTCCAAAGGTCCATCAGTTTTACATCTTTTGTTCTGTTACAAAATGTCCTTAAAATCTAAAGCCAATCAAATATTTATTAGCTAAATTTCTATTGGTCAATCTATTTCTTTCTGGTTATTGATTTTTTGAATCAAGCGTTTTACAACATTGCGCTGGAATTACACACTTAAGGGAAGGGAGAAAGGAGAAATTCATTTATTCAAACATCCGTTTCCAAGTGGGTATCGATTAGTTTATAATCTTGAAGTCCTCTCATTAAAGGAATCTCTAACTATTTCAAACACCTCGGACTTGTGCGAACTTCACTTTGTCTCCCTTTCCTATTACATTCGTGTGAAACGATTCGAACTTCGCGCTTCTGAAGTTTATACTACACGCCGCTAGACGGGAGTCGCAACACTTCCCCCCTTATACAAAAGGTGTTTTCCAATGGAAACAGCTTTCCAAAAAAAAACACGCTTATCAATGTCGACTCACATTCTTAATTTAATCTATACATAAACGTCTCACAGTGAAGCTTTTCTGAGCCTCCCCTCCTCGCCCTCACCACGGTAGCCAAGCTACTCGGTCCACCCGGTTTCCCGCGAAGAAAGCGATTCGAAAGATGCTACAGAATGTTCACTGTGTTATAACTAGTTACATTTTTGTCTCCAAGACACGACGTCTCCAGATTAATTCTGGGTAGTACATGATAATACAAGAAATTTTTATTAAGAACTAATGTGGCATCGAATTTGCAAACAGATGGAACAAAGTAGTCCTAACTTATGCTAAAGCCCATTCCGAAATAAGTAATACAAATGGGGGTAACAGCCTATGAGGAATCTAAACTTATGCAGGCTAATTTTAATTTATTGACATGGACTATTTTTGTTTTATTGTGTCCTATGCCTATTTCTGCATTTAAATCATTGAACATTTTCAGAATTTTGTACGGTCCTAACCAGCTAGAATCGAATTTTGATGTTTTTGGTTCCCTGAGTAAGTACACATCGTCGCCCACAGAAAATTTACAAGTATTTATTTTCGCATCATAAACGAGTTTGCTTCTTTGCTTTGCCTTTTCCAGATTTGTAGCTGCTAATGCCTGCGTTGTGGTAATTTTTGAAAATAAGTTATCTAAATAATCGACAAATGTTCGCGGAGTCTGTTGCTTGATAAACTCTGAGGGAACAATAGCCTTTACGCCAAACACAAGCTCATGTGGAGTGAAACCAGTAGCCTCATGGACAGACGTATTGTATGAAAATATTCCAAACCGAATCCAGTCGTCCCAATCAGTCTTAGCGCAATAATGTTTCAGGTAGTCTATAAAAACACGATGTGCCCGTTCAAGAGATCCCAGAGATTGGGGATGGAATGCGGTTGAGGTAATTCGTTGTATTTTAAATATTCTACAGAAGGTTTTCATTATATTGCTAACAAAATTACTCCCCTGGTCAGTTTGAATTGTTCGAGGGCATCCAAATCTACTGATGAATTGTTCAGCCAGAGCCATGGCCACGGATACAGAGTCAATACTAACAAGTGGGATCGCGTCAGAGTACTTAGTAAGATTATCTTGAAGAGTTAACAAATACCGATTATCCCTCTTTGTCGTTGGTAAGGGCCCTACGATGTCCATCTGTACCTTTTCAAATGCTTTTTTAGGAGTGTCAGTTATTCGCATTGGTTGTCTGATTTTTGCAGAAAGAATTTTGTTCCTTTGACAACTTGGGCATGAACGGACGAAATTATCTATTTCTGCTTTCATGTGTGGCCAGTAAAAATCATCCCTAATTCTATTGAAAAGCTTACGGACCCCTTGATGACCCCCGACGACGGATTCATGAAATTCTTTAATAATAAGAGGCCTCCTAGATGGAAGGGGAATTATGACCTCGCCTGTGCAAACGGTAATTGTATACTCGGAACTATTTAATTCTTCTTTTAAAAGGTGCTCAATGTAGTCCCAACAAATAGGCTCGACATTATTATTGTATTTAGAGATGCTAATTGTCTTTACATTCAGGGTATCCATAAGGTGTTTAAGTGAAATTATTGAGGATTTAAGATGGACATGGTTTACCGGTTCTACTGCGCATGACTTTATGAAAAGATGAAAAGTAAGGGGTTTTGTATCAGGGAAGACCATTGCTTCCCCGACATTGGGTTTATGTGGTCTAAGTTGTTCGAGGGAGAATTTATCATTTTCTAACAAATCTTTAGTGGTTTGTGATTGAACTTCGTGGTCGAGAGAAAAGAAATGAATAAAGTTATCTTTGTGCATATAGAGATAATCTTTGGAATAGATAATATGAGGAGGAAAAGAATGGTGAATGATTGGTGTTACTGAGGCAGTCTTTGTCATTAAGACTCTAAGGTTATTCTGTTTGTTTAGGTCACTGTTTTCTGAGGCCACATCAACGGAGGATCGTGTCCCATCAACTGCGCGCTTGGTCACAAATAAAGTCCGGCATCTTTCAGCCTCAAAATTTGGCTCGTCAGCCCCTAACCAGACACAAGCCGCGGACCGCAGGTCAAGGCCCTGGACGGGGTGCTTTTTGTCAAAGCCTATCCGATGTTCCAGGTCGGGTGAGCCTGGGTCCTGAGGTACGTGGGCAGCCCCTGGCGGATTCTGTGGCGGGGTGCCTTCAAGGTCGGCCTCTCTGATGTCCAACAAACTACCGGGCCGGAGCACATCCTCACGATCCCTCGAGAGCGATCCTCCTAACACTACATTTCTAACGGGAGATTCACTCGTCTCAGCTATTCCCGTCGTAAGGTGAGTGTCTCTGTTATTTGAACCATCGTCAGAGTGATCAATCCCGACTAAGACCTCAGGTTGACCGTTACTTTCTTTAGCATGGGCAAGAAAAATGGTAGCAATTATCTTTTCATTATTTTCCCATGTCCTATTACAGTCCGTCGTGGTACAGTTAGATGGAAGGTTCGAGACTGATGAAGATGGAATTTCATTAATATTGATACAGTCTGGAGGGTTACGGGACAATGCATCCGCATTCGAATTTACTTTCCCTGGTTTGTATACTATGTTATAATCGTATTCATTTAATTTAATCCGCCACCTCATGATGCGAGAAATAGGGTCCTTTATGTTGTGAAGCCAGACCAACGGTCGATGATCGGTTACTAACGTGAATTGTTGACCATACAGATAAGGTCGAAAATGGTCAACGGCGTAGATAACAGCAAGTAATTCCTTCTCAATGGTGGAATAATTGATTTCTGCACTGTTAAGCGTTCTCGACGCGTACGCAATAGGAAGGTCTTTACCTATTTGGCCCTGGCTCAACACAGCTCCCACAGCATAATTTGAAGCATCAGTAGTTACAAGAAAAGGTCGTTTGAAATCCGGAAATTGTAATAATGGTTCGGAACAAATTCTATCGCGTAGATTTTCGAAGGCAGATTGAACATTGCTGTCCCAAATAAAGGGGACATCCGCTTTCAATAATCGCGTTAATGGTTTGGCGTTTTTCGCCATATCAGGAATAAATCGTCTGTAATAACCGACCAGGCCCAGAAATTGCTTTATATTCTTTTTTGTTTTAGGGATGGGAAAGGATTTCACGGCTTCGATCTTCCCGGGATCTGGTTTCACTCCCTCACTAGAAATACTATGACCTAAGTAAGTAATTTCGCGTCGTAAGAATTTGCATTTCTCAGGCTGTAGTGTTAATCCTGCATTCTGTAATCGGGCTAATATTTTCCTTAACTTTTGCGAATGTTCCTCTATAGAATCAGCATACAGGACAATGTCGTCCATGTATACGAACAACTCAACTCCCTGTAGACCAGATAGAACTAAGTCCATGCATCGTTGGAAAGTGGCCGGGGCATTTTTTAAGCCGAAAGGCATTTTGTTAAATTCATAGTGACCGTGGAGTGTCGAGAAAGCGGTTTTTTGCCTGGATTTGGGGTCCATGGGGATTTGATGGAAACCCGAAACCAAATCAAGTGTACTAAAATATTTCGCTGCTCCGAGTTGGTCTAATATTTCTGTTATATTAGGAAGCGGGTAAGCATCGCTAACTGTTTTTTCATTTAACAGGCGATAATCTATGACCATGCGCCAGCGTGGTTTACCAGTGGAGTCTGATTTCTTTGGGACCACCCAAACAGGTGAGTTATAAGGGGAAGTTGACTGCTGAATAATATTATTTTCCAACAATGTATTGACTTGTTTCTTTATTTCCTCCTTGTGAATAGGAGGAAACCTATATTGTTTAGTGTTAATTGGGGTTTCGTTTACAGTGTCAATCGAATGTTGGATGGTATTTGTGGAGTTTAATTTATCGGATGGAAGGTGAAACTGGTAAGGGAATTCTTTAATAATTTCTAGAATACTAGTTAGTTCGTCCTCATTTAAACCATTTAATTCCAAATATTTAGCTATCTGGACTAATCTACTAGAATCGGCCCTTGACTGATCCACGTTAGGATTTCGGGTGCGAGACGAACGCGGTGAAGGTGGACCCTCCGTGAATGCTTCTAACTCAATAGGTGGCATAGTTACAGTAACATGGTTTGGGGTAGTATTAATTGCATATAATTTGGCAGACCCGTTTCGTTCAGTGACCAACGCTTCTCCCATATAGACGCCCGGATCAGTGGTCAATCTCCTAACGTAACCTTCTTTAATTCCAGAATCTCTGACAGGCAGAGCAATAAGGGTTCTAGTACGAGGAGGCAAATTAAAGGAGGAGGACGAAAGAAGGAAGAATTCCCCATCACCGATCCGAAGGCTATTAGGCTCGTCGTTTCCAAACTTCATTATCGCATTTTGATTTTCCAAAAACGGCATTCCTAATATTCCCGTCCCAGGAATAGGGAGGTCGTCATCAACGATTTGGAATCTCACGTCGGTGTGATGGACTTTAATAATAACTTCTCCGCGGGTAAGTACATCCCCCGAACCTACACCCGTGATTTTATAAACGATATTGCTATTTATTATCATCTCAGGGATTATACCTTTTTGTTTTATTAAATTAAGCTGAGAACCCGTATCGATAAGGAAGCTGGCGGACCCTTCTTGGAAGCAACGATGGGTTAAATTAAACAGAGGCAAAGGACCCGATCGTTTTATTTTGACTTGGAAGCAACTCCGTTGGTGGCGCTGGCAATTAAGGGTTGGGTTCCCGTCGCGCCCTTTTGTGGAACCCCTTTTGAGTTTAAATTACTCCGACTGGAGGCATCATAACCTGACCGGACGCTACCCTGGTTTTGTTTGGTGTAACAACGAGCTTCTGAGTGACCCGTTTTTCGGCAATACCCACATCTAATCTCCTCGCGGTTGGGAAAATGTGCTCGAATCCCCTCAGGGCAATCACGACGTAAGTGCCCTGTTTGATTACATTGGTAACACGTATAATTTTTTAAATCTGTCTTAAATATTTTTACGTCTGTGACGAAAGGTTTTGAGGATGAGGAGGGCCTCGAGTGATCGGCGGATTCGGACTCTATTTTACTCGCGACGTTAATAGCAGTTTCGAGGTCGAGTAAATTGTTAGCGTCCTTTAATCTATTCAGATAGAATCGCGCGGTTTCGTTCCATAAGCCCTTAATGAAGGAAATTATTGCCGTATTTTTTAATAAATCATTAACACCCACTATTTGTTCAGGGTTATAGGCGTCCCGGGCAGTTTCTAAACCGCCATTTAATATTTCATTTACTCGGGCCCCGAAAACCTCAACCGTTTCGTTTCTGTCTTGACGCAGATTCATTAACTCGGCATTCAAACTATGTACATTAAATGATTGTGCGAAGATCTTTTTTAGAAGACTAATCAATTCCTCTAATGTTTCAGGTTCTCGACGATTTGACAAGACTAAATGGGCATGACCCTCAATCCTACCCCGAATGAGGAAAAGAAGATTCTCTCGATCCTCAGGTTTTACTTTGGCATTAATTAAATTACACTGTTTAATAAACCTGACTAACGAGTCAGACTTCCCATTAAATCTCGGAATAGAGTCCTTCACTAATTTCAGAGAGAGATAAGACTTAAGTGGGTCTGTGGACCTTACTAAATTCGGCTGGGAGATTACGCTCGAACAAAGCAATCGGCTACTTGGTTCAGATAAGTTAACAACAGGGGGGTCCAGTCGCGTCGGCACAAAGTTTAATTCGCGCGACTGTGATTCACCACCAGAAACTTCTGGACTAACAGCAATAACCGCGGTTGGGCAGGGCAAAGAATCCTCTGACCTAGGCGAATCAACGATAAGATCGTTGGTTTGTGTCGTTTGAGATCGTGAAGTAGCCATAGGCATAGGACGTTCTATTTGCATAGGTTCAACATTTACACCCTCTATTTCGGGTACCTGTCCGCTACCCGAACGTAATTGTCGTCCCTTTTGTTTGGGTAATACTTTACTTCTACGCGGCATTTTCGCAGTATAAATACAGAACTCTTATTAACTAATAATTAATACAACGTGACGATAATTACAACACTCTAATTTAACAATAAAACCATAAGTTGGATATTTTAATTTAACTTAAATCTCTCACGCAATTGCAGACGAGTGCTCGATGCCGCCTTCGTTGTCTGGTCGATCTCAGCAAAGAAAGGTCCTCTGGCGGAGTGCGTGTGGGGCTTCAGGGATGACTGGTACGGTCGTCTGAAGTCACTTCCCTCCGGCATTCGCCCGCGGTCCTGGGGAAACCGTCCAAAAACCCAAGACAGAGGGACTGCACAAACTGGCCAACGACTGCTCGTCTGAATCCTGCGTCCACGAGCCGGCGAATTTGAAGAATTATCCCACCGCTGTCACCAATTTGTTGCGTGGCCGGCTGGTTCCTCCGGATCATTTGCAGGGAATTCGGGCGCAGGACGATGCCCGTGGAGCGCTAAGGCACTCTGCTCCTTGGACGCGGATTTTATGGATAATAATATTAATAATAATAACGATGATAATGAAATAAATAAACTATTAGAACGCGAAAACTGATAACTGTAATGAACTGAACGAAATAATTAGAACACTAATAAAGAATTTAAGAGATGTTTTAATAGTACGTCTGCTCGTTACTGCTTCTGGGGCTCGAGTGAGCTTCCAAAGGTCCATCAGTTTTACATCTTTTGTTCTGTTACAAAATGTCCTTAAAATCTAAAGCCAATCAAATATTTATTAGCTAAATTTCTATTGGTCAATCTATTTCTTTCTGGTTATTGATTTTTTGAATCAAGCGTTTTACAACATTGCGCTGGAATTACACACTTAAGGGAAGGGAGAAAGGAGAAATTCATTTATTCAAACATCCGTTTCCAAGTGGGTATCGATTAGTTTATAATCTTGAAGTCCTCTCATTAAAGGAATCTCTAACTATTTCAAACACCTCGGACTTGTGCGAACTTCACTTTGTCTCCCTTTCCTATTACATTCGTGTGAAACGATTCGAACTTCGCGCTTCTGAAGTTTATACTACACGCCGCTAGACGGGAGTCGCAACACTATCTTTCAATATAAAAGGATTTTGAATTACGCTCTACGTCTAACTTCGATATCTCTATGTCTTATAGCTAACTTCACGCAATCACATATATTTACACTAGCGGAACCCGCAACACCTCCCTCCATATACAAAAGGTGTTTCCTATTGAAACAGCTTTTCAACAACAAAAATACATCAATACTAACTTGAGTATACAAAATTGAATGAATACGTCCTCTACGTGAATGATTATAAGTATAACTACGCCTCCCCTTCCCGCGCCAGCCCCGCGGTAAATGAGCTACTCGGTCCACCCATTGTCCCGCAGGAAGCACGAGTTGAAGAATAATAGTCATACCATAACATTTTACAATAGTAAAGTATTATTATTCTAGTACTAGGTAATATTAAATCAATTATAATATAACGCATAACTAGTATCCAGAAGCAATCAAACGCCCTAACCAAACTTATCCGAGTATTCTTATTCAATATAATCCATATAAAGGTGCCGCAATATATCTAATACATATGATTAATACATTTACTATGGATCTACTCTTACACAAGCTAACTTAAGCTGATTCGCATGAACTATCTTAGTCTTATTTGTTCCTATAGCTATTTCGATAGTCAGATCATTAAATACTTCAACTACCTTATATGGTCCTAACCAACTAGAGTCGAACTTAGATTTCTTAGGTTCCCTAAATAGATAAACATCGTCGCCTACTATAAATTGATGGGGATTTACATTTTTGTCATATATTAATTTGCTCTTTTCTTTTGCCTGTTCCAGATTGGCTGCTGCCGTAGCCTGAGTAGTCGTGATTCTAATAAACAAATCATCTAGATATTCAATGAAAGTTCGTGGAATTTCCTGACGGCTAAATTCTGAGGGTATTATGGCTTTTGTGCCGAAAATAAGCTCGTGAGGAGAGAAACCTGTAGCTTCATGCACAGAGGTATTGTATGAGAATATCCCAAAACGTATCCAATCGTCCCAATCAGTTTTCCCACAATAGTGTTTTAAATAATCTATAAAAACGCGATGTGCCCGCTCAAGAGAGCCTAATGATTGGGGATGAAATGCCGTTGATGTAATTCTCTGGATTTTGAATATCTTGCAAAAATTTTTCATTATCTTACTAACAAAATTACTTCCCTGATCAGTTTGGATAACCCTAGGACAGCCGAACCGACTCACAAACTGTTCTGCAAGAGCAAGTGCAACTGCAATGGAATCTATGGTTGCTAGAGGAATAGCATCGGAATATTTTGTCAAATTATCCTGAAGAGTCAACAAATAGCGATTTCCTTTCTTAGTTACAGGTAATGGTCCCACAATGTCCATTTGTAATTTCTCGAAAGCCCTCTGAGGTGTATCTGTTATACGCATTGGTTGTTTGGTTTTAGCGAAAAGAATCTTATTTCTTTGGCAACTAGAACAAGAACGGACAAAAGCTGTGATCTCCTGCTCCATTTTCAACCAATAGAAGTCTTCCCTTATTCGTTTAAACAATTTAGTCATGCCCTGATGTCCACCTACTACGGACTCATGATATTCCCGAATAATCGAAGGTCTTCTTGATAGAGGAGGAAAAATGATTTCGCCGGTGCAAACCGTAATGTTATATTGTGAGTTATTAAATGTTTGTTTTAAAAGATATTCAAAAGAATTCCAGTCAATGGGATCAATGTTATTGTCACCTTTCGATAAACTAATCGACGTTACGTTTAAGGATTCCATCAGATTTTTAAGAGATGACAACGAAGATGCGAGATGTCTAAAGTCCTGTTGTTCAGTAGAGCTTACTTTAGAAAATAAATGGAAAATGTGTTGAGTTCCACCAGGGAAGACCATTGCCTCACCCACATGAACATTGTAGGATTGTATTTGAGCAATAGAAAACTTTCCTCGCGTTAGCAGGTCATTACTGACCGATGAAGAAATTTTGCAATCAGTAGAGAAAAAATGAAGAAGATTATCTCGACGCATATAAAGGTGATCTTTAGAATAATTGATATTAGGAAACGGAGAGGGATGGATTGTTTGTGCGGATGGAATTGAATTTGTCAATAGAACTTTAACTTTATCAGTGGTATGCGAGTTGTTTTCCGAGATTGTTTCGACGGAGGATCGTGTCTGTGCTTTAAGTAACCCTGTCATGAATGAGGCAGGTTTTTCAGTTTCCGCCACAAATAAAACCTCATCCGGGTCTCTAAACTGCTCACAGCCAGCGCCACGGCATGAGTCGGGAACCGGGAGTAACTGTTGAACCTCCACCTCGACCTTGGTACCGGGTCCCAAGATGCCGATCCGAAGCGGGGTGCCTTTAATATCAGCCTTTCCGATAACCAACGGATTCAGCAGAGCAAGGGCACCCTGAGACACGGGGACAGCCTCTAACGATGCCTGAAGCGGGGTGCCTTTAATATCGGCCTTTCCGATAACCAACCGACTACCGAGTCGAGGCGCATCCCCAATATCTCTGTAGAGCGATCCTCCTTGTATTTGATTTACTTTAGAATTAATATAAGATTCTCCTCCTTCATGGATTGATTTACTTAAGGGGACTGACTCCTCCTCATCTGCTGTAAAATACTCGTCACTATCCGTGGAATCTAAATCTGAATGACTCGTTTTATTATCAATCTCGTTGTACTCATTAAAGCATACTCTATTTACAAGAAAAATTCTAGCTACTAATTTTTCATTCTCATTTCCAGTAAAACTGTCCATGTCACTATCCTCGTCCTCCTTGGAGATTGCAAGTAGCGAATCGTTGGCGCCTACGACAACCCCTTGCAAACGCTTTGGAGGGGAGGCGTCCGTAATTTCAGTCTCTTTATGGATTGTCAAACATTTGGATGGGAAAGGAGTATTTTGTGAATTAACAAGAACAGGTGGATTGCGGGATAGTGCATCAGCATTGGAGTTTATCCTACCAGGTTTGTACACCATTTCATAATCATACTCATTCAATCTAATTCGCCATCTCATAATACGGGAAGTAGGGTCTTTAACATTATGTAACCAGATCAGTGGTCGATGATCAGTGACTAGAGTAAATTTCTGACCATATAAATACGGTCGAAAATGCTCCACTGCAAATAAAACTGCCAATAACTCTTTCTCAATAGTGGAATAATTACTTTCAGCGCTATTAAGAGTCCGGGATGCATACGCAATTGGGAGATCTTTCCCAATCTGACCCTGACTCAATACAGCTCCTACTGCGTAATTAGAAGCGTCTGTCGTTACAAGAAATGGTTGTTGGAAATTAGGAAATTGAAGTAATGGTTCCGAACAAATAGTATCTCGTAAACTTTTGAAGGCGAATTGGACGTCCTTATCCCAGACAAAAGGTACTTCAGCTTTCAACAATCGTGTCAAAGGTTTAGCAATTTTTGCCATATGGGGAATAAAGCGTCGATAGTATCCAACCAATCCTAAAAATTGCTTGATATTTTTCCTAGTTTTTGGAATAGGAAATAACTTTACTGCTTTGATTTTTCCAGGATCTGGTTTCACCCCTTTTGAAGAAATTACGTGACCCAAATAAGAGACTTCCCGTCGCAAAAATCGACACTTCTCGGGTTGCAATGTCAATCCAGCATTTTGTAACCTAGCCAAGAGACTCTTTAATTTTCGTGAATGTTCCTCCAACGAATCAGCATATATGACGATATCGTCCATATACACAAAAAGCTCAACCCCTTGTAAGCCAGACAAAACTAAATCCATGCACCTTTGAAAAGTGGCTGGAGCAGTCTTAAGACCAAAGGGCATCTTATTGAACTCATAATGACCATTTACAGTTGAAAAAGCAGTCTTCGATTTCGAGTCTGGATGTACGGAAATCTGATGGAATCCGGAAGCAAGATCAAGGATACTGAAATACTTAGCAGCTCCCAACTGATCCAGGATATCTAATATATTGGGAAGAGGATACGCATCGTTGATAGTTTTCTCATTCAATTGCCGATAATCTATCACCATGCGTCGACGAGGTTCACCATCTGGACCAGGTTTCTTAGGGACAACCCAAACAGGCGAATTATATGGAGAGGTAGATGGCTGAATTATCTTATTTTCAAGTAATGATTTTACTTGTTTTTAATTTCTTCTTTATGAACTAACGGAAACCGATACTGTTTTGTATTTACTGGTACCTCATCTACAGTTACTATTTTGTGTTGTATTATATTAGTGGAACCCAATGGATCTGATGGCAGATAAAATTGATAAGGAAATTCATTTATTATTTCTAAAATACTAGCCCGTTCGGATTCATTCAAATCCTGCATATCAAGAAGTTTTACTAATTGAACAAGTCTAGCGGCATCGGCTCTGGACTGCCCCTCACCCGGATTTCCTGTTCGAGCCGAACGTGCTAAAGGAGAAATTTCGGAAAACTCTTCTAATTCAACTGGAGGTACTGCAAGAGTCACATGCTCTAGGGTAGTGTTAAAAGCGAAAATTTTTGCAAAACCGTTTTCCTGTGTCGCTAGCGCCTCCCCTACATGAACACCTGGTGCAGTATCCAGCTTCCTTATGTAACCCTCTCGTGTACCAGCATTCCTAATGGGCACGGCTACAAGCGTTTTCGTGCGAGGTGGTAAATTCACTGAAATCGCTGAACGAAGAAGGAACTCCTGACCACCAATCTGAAGGTTATTTGGACTATTTTCTTTGAATGTCAACACTGCCTTTTGTTCTTCTAAAAACGGAATGCCTAAAATCCCTGTTTCAGATATTGGAAAATCATCATTGACGATTTGAAATCTAACATTGATACCAAACATCTGGATCATAACTTCTCCAAAAGTACTAACACCTCCCTGGTCGATACCCGTTATATTGTAAATAACGCTATCATCTATTAATAAAGAAGAACTAATGCTGTGACGTTTTATTAGATTAAGCTGGGAACCAGTGTCCACAAGGAAACTGCTGATCCCCTCATAGAATGAATCATGAAGCAATTCCAAAACCGGCAATCGGCCAACGTCCTTTACATTGAAGTGGAAGCAAGTTGATTGGGTTGCGGACGTGCAATTAGGGGCCTGCTTTGCGCCGCGTTTCCTTGCAAAGCCCCTTTCGAGTTTAAATGATGGGATGCTCCTGTTTTAACCCCATCCTGTGTCGAAGCGGTATCCCGTTTTTTGAAACAACGTGCCTCCGTGTGCCCCGTTTTCTTACAATAATTACATCTAATTCTTTCCCGATCCTGTACGTCTGAGAACTTTCTATTATTTTGAGGACAATTTCGACGATAATGACCCTCTTGATTACAAGTGAAACATTTATAGCTAGCAGTGTCAGTAGCGACTACCTTAACGTCGCGAAGTATAGCCGCGGATGGAAATTGCTTGATAGACTCATTAGTTCCCGGCTCTAATCTACTGGCCTGATTAATATTAGCCTCTAATTTATTTATTCGTTTGTCCAACATTTGAACCCGCACGACTTCGTTTCGTAAACCTTGTATAAAGGTCCTAACGGCAGCCCGTTCGAATGAACCTAAATTACCGGCAAGTTCCTCGGCAGTAGATTCCGCCCTAACGGCCTCTATACCACGTGAAAGTATTTTCGAAACACGTGATCCATAAGCCCTAATAGTTTCACTCCTTCCCTGACTCACCCCATGCAATTCATCTTGGATGCGGCCCAACATCGAAGGTTTGTTCAAAAACTGTTTTTAGCAGACTGATAAGCTCCTCTAACGTATTCGGGGTTGTATGGTTTTCTAATAATAATTTCGCATGACCGTCCATTTTATATCTAATTGCAGTAAGAAGATTTACGCGGGCTGTTGGCTTAACCTTGGAATATATATCCCGACATTGATTAATGAAGGATGTTAGAGAGCAAGTTGTCCCGTCAAAACGGGGAATCAATTCCGTCGCAGACTTGAATGGCAGATAATCTACTTGACTGATGCTTGGCAAGCTAACAAGATTAGCCGTACTGGAACAAGGCAGTTCTGGTGTTTGCAAAATAGGTACTGGAGTACTAGCGCGTAAAAGGCTCAAATCATTCAAATGAGTTGTATCGAGAGGAGGTTGCGCTCGAGGGATTTCTATCGGTAAATCCTCGGTTTCAAAATCTTGAATACTCGCCGAATTTATTTGTTGCCTCCAGCGTTTCCTCATAGCGTTCCGGCTTCGCCACATTTTGTCCGAATTATAAATGAACTCTAAGTATATATATATATATATCAGCTAAAATACTCATTCGCTGTCTACAACAAGCGTAATCCGTCCGATCGCCCGTCCGCTTCCTAGAGGCTTCGAAGAATAGTCCACAAAGTCCAGGTCCAGTTGACTTCCCAATACGAATCCGTTGAATCCAGCAATGCAGCAACAGCGATCAGTACCTGTGTTTTTCAGGGTAGCAAGCACGGCCACTGAAAACACCCGTCTCCGGTATTCACCCTTCCGCTCCCGTGGAAAAACCGTGCCAAAACCAGGGAGAGAGAGGTGGTACTTCCTTAATCGCCAACGGTTCCGTTATCGTGAAACGGATTACGATCACAATTCACAGCGTCCAATTTAAACTAAGCGTCTTTTCGCGCACAATTGTAAACTTCCGTGTTCAAACACGATAATCTATTTGAAAGCGCACTCACGAACCGGCAAAGTCAAATGTCCGTAAACTTGAGTTCACTATTTCCCACACTTTAAATCGCGTCAATGATTTTAAAAAATATCTATTAAATATCGCACCGCTGTCACCAATTTTGTTGCGCGATTTTGTGGAGATTACTATGGAATGGCGGGTCCGTGCCCGTGGAGCGCTGAAAGCACTCAGCTCGTGAGTGTGCGCGGGTAGTTTAAAGAAATGAAGTTCAAATAAAGTAAACTGGTATGAGTCGTTATATTTTATGAAACTGTTAATTTGTCTGCTGACAAGTTCGATCTGATGTTTTACAAATTAACGCCTCGCTTGTCGCCTCCGAACGCCCCACTCCTCTAATTTTTGGCGCGTTCCTCCGACTCCTTCCCTGGATCCTTTCGTCCAATCAAGGTGGTGTCATCCCTCAAGCCTCGTCAGGGGGTTGTCCTTAGCCATCTCCCCGTCCTTGACCCCCTTCCTTCGACCTTTCCTCCACTCTCGGCTGGTGGTGGAGGCACGCTTCTCGAGTACATACATACTTTACATACCTAGGCTGCGTACAGTACATACATTTCTAACAGGTAGGTAGGCGCAACCCTCAGGGTCAAGACGACGCCGCGCGGAGGACGTTTATGACTTAATGACTTCCAGCCTCCCCCGACCGGAGTTTTTACCCTAACAGGACATCGACAATTATTGAAAAGGGAGGACAGAGTTTTAAGTGCTTTTACGATACGTGCAGCTGTTCGCTCGACGAAATTTGGCACGCAGATGTGCAGAGGAAAAAGTTAAGCTATTTACTATCTTCGCCTGGTCTAACAGTAACATGAAAGCTATCGAATGCAATGCCAGGTTTTCGTACGCCTTCGGAGTTCAGGTATCGGCTGTTAACATTGTAAGGACACGTTCAAAAATAGCAAAGGAAAACCTCCCAAGAGGCACAACGCGCCCTACAATAAACTCTTCCCTGTCCTCTGTTTCAAACTTGTTTAAGACCTTCCAGGTGTTCCGTTCGCTTTGAATCTATATATAATATTTCTATCTTTCAATATAAAAGGATTTTGAATTACGCTCTACGTCTAACTTCGATATCTCTATGTCTTATAGCTAACTTCACGCAATCACATATATTTACACTAGCGGAACCCGCAACAACGGCACGAGAGCTGCGTCTAGCGTCAGAGCCTCGCTGAACGTAAAGGAGGATGGCAATAATGAAAGATAGAGAGGTTGGGTAGTGAAGTTAGGAAATATATCAATGAAACAATACTTATTTCGGTATCAATATCTCTTCTACACTTCGCAATTCTAATTATCTTTTCTCATTCTGTGTAATTCCTCTTCTCCATTGACGGTCTTCCTACAATTTTATCAGATCGCTCGTAATGAAATCGCTCATTTGCTGTAACAACGATGCAACTCAAAATTTGCAGTTTTTGAGTTATTAGTATAGAAAAAGCGGTTGTTGTCTAACAAAACTTTTCCCGTTAACAAAACCCGTTTCCCCAAAAATCGTGAATTTTGAGTTGCGAAATATAACGTATGCGGTGAAGGAAATATTTATATTTTCTTGTGAAAAAAAATATAATTATATGATTGTTTAATTTGTTTGTTAAATTTGTGTAAATTTAGATGAAATGTAATTTTAATTTTTTTGGATTTTATATAAATTTTTAGTCAAATTGTAATAAAGGAATTGGAAACCAACTTCGATTTTTTTGGATTTTGATGAATTTTTTTGTTGGTGGAGCTAAATTTGAGTGAATTTAGATGAAATTTACTTCTATTTTTTTGATTTCATATAAATTTTTAGTCAAATTGTAATAAAAGAATTTGAATCAACTTCGATTTTTTTGGATTTTGATGAGTTTTTTTGTTGGAGGAGTTAAATTTGAGTTAATTTAAATGAAATTTACTTCTATTTTTTTTATTTCATATAAATTTTTAGTCAAATTGTAATAAAGGAATTTGAACCAACTTCGATTTTTTTGGATATTGATGAATTTGGTTGTTGGAGGAGTTAAATTTGGGTAAATTTAGATGAAATTAACTCCTATTTTTGGGATTTTATATAAATTTTTAGTCAAATTGTAATAAAGGAATTTGAACGAACTTCGATTTTTTTGGATTTTGATGAATTTTTTTGTTGGAGGATCTAAATTTGAGTGAATTTAGATGAAATTTACTTCTATTTTTTTGGATTTCATATAAATTTTTAGTCAAATAGTAATAAAGTAATTTGAAACCAACTTCGATTTTTTTGGATTTTGCTGAATTTTTTTGTTGGAGGAGCTAAATTTGAGTTAATTTAGATGAAATTTACTTCAATTTTTTTTTATTTTATATAAATTTTTAGTCAAATTGTAATAAAGGAATTTGAAACCAACTCCGATTTTTTTTGGATTTTGATGAAATTTTTTGTTGGAGGAACTAAATTTGAGTGAATTTAGATGAAATTTACTTCTATTTTTTTGGATTTCATATAAATTTTTAGTCAAGTTGTAATAAAGGAATTTGAACCAACTTCGATTTTTTTGGATTTTGATGAGTTTTTTTGTTGGAGGAGTTAAATCTGAGTTAATTTAGATGAAATTTACTTCTATTTTTTTGATTTCATATAAATTTTTAGTCAAATTGTAATAAAGGAATTTGAACCAACTTCGATTTTTTTGGATATTGATGAATTTGGTTGTTGGAGGAGTTAAATTTGGGTAAATTTAGATGAAATTAACTCCTATTTTTGGGATTTTATATAAATTTTTAGTCAAATTGTAATAAAGGAATTTGAACGAACTTCGATTTTTTTGGATTTTGATGAATTTTTTTGTTGGAGGATCTAAATTTGAGTGAATTTAGATGAAATTTACTTCTATTTTTTTGGATTTCATATAAATTTTTAGTCAAATAGTAATAAAGTAATTTGAAACCAACTTCGATTTTTTTGGATTTTGCTGAATTTTTTTGTTGGAGGAGCTAAATTTGAGTTAATTTAGATGAAATTTACTTCAATTTTTTTTTATTTTATATAAATTTTTAGTCAAATTGTAATAAAGGAATTTGAAACCAACTCCGATTTTTTTTGGATTTTGATGAAATTTTTTGTTGGAGGAGCTAAATTTGAGTGAATTTAGATGAAATTTACTTCTATTTTTTTGGATTTCATATAAATTTTTAGTCAAGTTGTAATAAAGGAATTTGAACCAACTTCGATTTTTTTGGATTTTGATGAGTTTTTTTGTTGGAGGAGTTAAATCTGAGTTAATTTAGATGAAATTTACTTCTATTTTTTTGATTTCATATAAATTTTTAGTCAAATTGTAATAAAGGAATTTGAACCAACTTCGTTATTTTTGGATTTTGATGATTTTGGTTGTTGGAGGTGCTAAACTTGATTGAATTTAGATGAAATTTACTTTCATTTTTTTTGGATATTATATAAATTTTTAGACAAATTGTAATAAAGGAATTTGAACCAACTTCGATATTTTTGGATTTTGATGAGTTTTTTTGTTGGAGGAGTTAAATTTGAGTGAATTTAGATGAAATTTACTTCTATTTTTTTGGATTTCATATAAATTTTTAGTCAAATTGTAATAAAGTAATTTGAAACCAACTTCGATTTTTTTGGATTTTGATGAATTTTTTTGTTGGAGGAGTTAAATTTGAGTTAATTTAGATGAAATTTACTTCTATTTTTTTGATTTCATATAAATTTTTAGTCAAATTGTAATAATGGAATTTGAACCAACTTCGATTTTTTTGGATTTTGATGATTTTGGTTGTTGGAGGAGCTAAATTTGAGTGAATTTAGATGAAATTAACACCTTTTTTGGATTTTATATAAATTTTTAGTCAAATTGTAATAAATGAATTTGAAACCAACTCCGATTTTTTTGGATTTTGATGAATTTTTTTGGGGGAGCTAAATTTGAGTGAATTTAGATGAAATTTACTTTCATTTTTTTGGATTTTATATAAATTTTTAGTCAAATTGTAATAAAGGAATTTGAACCATCTTCGATTTTTTTGGATTTTGATGAGTTTTTTTGTTGGAGGAGTTAAATTTGAGTGAATTTAGATGAAATTTACTTTCATTTTTTTTGGATTTTATATAAATTTTTAGTCAAATTGTAATAAAGGAATTTGAACCATCTTCGATTTTTTTGGATTTTGATGAGTTTTTTTGTTGGAGGAGTTAAATTTGAGTGAATTTATATGAAATTTACTTCTATTTTTTTGATTTCATATAAATTTTTAGTCAAATTGTAATAAAGGAATTTGAACCAACTTCGATTTTTTTGGATTTTGATGAGTTTTTTTGTTGGAGGAGTTAAATTTGAGTGAATTTAGATGAAATTTACTTCTATTTTATTGATTTCATATAAATTTTTAGTCAAATTGTAATAAAGGAATTTGAACCAACTTCGATTTTTTTGGATTTTGATGATTTTGGTTGTTGGGGGAGTTAAATTTGAGTAAATTTAGATGAAATTAAAAATATTTTTTTGGATTTTATATAAATTTTTAGTCAAATTGTAATAAAGGAATTTGAAACCAACGTCGATTTTTTTGGATTTTGATGAATTTTTTTGTTGGAGGAGTTAAATTTGAGTTAATTTAGATGAAATTTACTTCTATTTTTTTGATTTCATATAAATTTTTAGTCAAATTGTAATAAAGGAATTTGAACCAACTTCGATTTTTTTGGATTTTGATGATTTTGGTTGTTGGAGGAGATAAATTTGAGTGAATTTAGATGAAATTAACACCTTTTTTTTTGATTTTATATAAATTTTTAGTCAAATTGTAATAAATGAATTTGAAACCAACTTCGATTTTTTTGGATTTTGATGAATTTTTTTGTTGGAGGAGTTAAATTTGAGTTAATTTAGATGAAATTTACTTCTATTTTTTTGATTTCATAGAAATTTTTAGTCAAATTGTAATAAAGGAATTTGAACCAACTTCGATTTTTTTGGATTTTGATGATTTTGGTTGTTGGAGGAGCTAAATTTGAGTGAATTTAGATGAATTAACACCTTTTTTGGATTTTATATAAATTTTTAGTCAAATTGTAATAAATGAATTTGAAACCAACTTCGATTTCTTTGGATTTTGATGAATTTTTTTGTTGGAGGAGCTAAATTTGAGTGAATTTAGATGAAATTTACACCTTTTTTTTTGGATTTTATATAAATTTTTAGTCAAATTGTAATGAAGGAATTTGAAACCAACTTCGATTTTTTTGGATTTTGATGAATTTTTTTGTAGGAGCAGCTAAATTTGAGTGAATTTAGATGAAATTTACTTCTATTTTTTTTTGATTTCATATAAATTTTTAGTCAAATTGTAATAAAAGAATTTGAACCAACTTCGATTTTTTTGGATTTTGATGAGTTTTTTTGTTGGAGGAGTTAAATTTGAGTTAATTTAGATGAAATTTACTTCTATTTTATTGATTTCATATAAATTTTTAGTCAAATTGTAATAAAGGAATTTGAACCAACTTCGATTTTTTTGGATTTTGATGATTTTGGTTGTTGGAGGAGTTAAATTTGAGTAAATTTAGATGAAATTTACCTCTATTTTTTTTTCGATTTTATATAAATTTTTAGTCAAATTGTAATAAATGAATTTGAAACCAACTTCGATTTTTTTGGATTTTGATGAATTTTTTTGTTGGAGGAGCTAAATTTGAGTGAATTTAGATGAAATTTACTTTCATTTTTTTGGATTTTATATAAATTTTTAGTCAAATTGTAATAAAGGAATTTGAACCAACTTCGATTTTTTTGGATTTTGATGAGTTTTTTTGTTGGAGGAGTTAAATTTGTGTGAATTTAGATGAAATTTACTTCTATTTTTTGTATTTTATATAAATTTTTAGTCAAATTGGAATAAATGAATTTGAAACCAACTTCAATTTTTTTGGATTTTGATGAATTTTTTTGTTGGTGGAGCTAAATTTGAGTGAATTTAGATGAAATTTACTTTCATTTTTTTTGATTTTATATAAATTTTTAGTCAAATTGTAATAAAGGAATTTGAACCAACTTCGATTTTTTGGATTTTGATGACTTTTTTTGTTGGAGGAGTTAAATTTGAGTGAATTTAGATGAAATTTACTTCTATTTTTTTGATTTCATATAAATTTTTAGTCAAATTGTAATAAAGGAATTTGAACCAACTTCGATTTTTTTGGATTTTGATGATTTTGGTTGTTGGAGGAGTTAAATTTGAGTAAATTTAGATGAAATTAACACCTTTTTTTGGATTTTATATAAATTTTTAGTCAAATTGTAATGAAGGAATTTGAAACCAACTTCGATTTTTTTGGATTTTGATGAATTTTTTTGTAGGAGCAGCTAAATTTGAGTGAATTTAGATGAAATTTAATTCTATTTTTTTTTTGATTTCATATAAATTTTTAGTCAAATTGTAATAAAAGAATTTGAACCATCTTCGAATTTTTTGGATTTTGATGATTTTGGTTGTTGGAGGAGTTAAATTTGTGTAAATTTAGATGAAATGTAATTTTAATTTTTTTGGATTTTATATAAATTTTTAGTCAAATTGTAATAAAGGAATTGGAAACCAACTTCGATTTTTTTGGATTTTGATGAATTTTTTTGTTGGTGGAGCTAAATTTGAGTGAATTTAGATGAAATTTACTTCTATTTTTTTGATTTCATATAAATTTTTAGTCAAATTGTAATAAAGGAATTTGAACCAACTTCGATTTTTTTGGATTTTGATGATTTTGGTTGTTGGAGGAGTTAAATTTGAGTAAATTTAGTTGAAATTGACACCTATTTTTTTGGATTTTATATAAATTTTTAGTCAAATTGTAATAAAGGAATTTGAAACCAACTTCGATTTTTTTGGATTTTGATGAATTTTTTTGTTGGAGGAGCTAAATTTGAGTGAATTTGGATGAAATTTACTTCAATTTTTTTTTGATTTCATATAAATTTTTAGTCAAATTGTAATAAAAGAATTTGAATCAACTTCGATTTTTTTGGATTTTGATGAGTTTTTTTGTTGGAGGAGTTAAATTTGAGTTAATTTAGATGAAATTTACTTCTATTTTTTTGATTTCATATAAATTTTTAGTCAAATTGTAATAAAGGAATTTGAACCAAATTCGATTTTTTTGGATATTGATGAATTTGGTTGTTGGAGGAGTTAAATTTGGGTAAATTTAGATGAAATTAACTCCTATTTTTGGGATTCTATATAAATTTTTAGTCAAATTGTAATAAATGAATTTGAAACCAACTTCGATTTTTTTGGATTTGAAGAATTTTTTTGTTGGAGGAGCTAAATTTGATTGAATTTAGATGAAATTTACTTTCATTTTTTTGGATATTATATAAATTTTTAGACAAATTGTAATAAAGGAATTTGAACCAACTTCGATTTTTTTGGATTTTGATGAGTTTTTTTGTTGGTGGAGTTAAATTTGAGTGAATTTAGATGAAATTTACTTCTATTTTTTTGGATTTCATATAAATTTTTAGTCAAATTGTAATAAAGTAATTTGAAACCAACTTCGATTTTTTTGGATTTTGATGAAATTTTTTGTTGGAGGAGCTAAATTTGAGTGAATTTAGATGAAATTAACACCTTTTTTGGATTTTATATAAATTTTTAGTCAAATTGTAATAAATGAATTTGAAACCAACTTCGATTTTTTTGGATTTTGATGAATTTTTTTGTTGGAGGAGCTAAATTTGAGTGAATTTAGATGAAATTTACTTTCATTTTTTTGGATTTTATATAAATTTTTAGTCAAATTGTAATAAAGGAATTTGAACCAACTTCGATTTTTTTGGATTTTGATGAGTTTTTTTGTTGGAGGAGTTAAATTTGAGTGAATTTAGATGAAATTTACTTCTATTTTTTTGATTTCATATAAATTTTTAGTCAAATTGTAATAAAGGAATTTGAACCAACTTCGATTTTTTTTGATTTTGATGATTTTGGTTGTTGGAGGAGTTAAATTTGAATAAATTTAGATGAAATTAACACCTTTTTTTTGGATTTTATATAAATTTTTAGTCATATTGTAATAAAGGGATATGAACAAACTTCGATTTTTTTGGATTTTGATGAGTTTTTTTGTTGGAGGAGTTAAATTTGAGTTAATTTAGATGAAATTTACTTCTATTTTTTTGATTTCATATAAATTTTTAGTCAAATTGTAATAAAGGAATTTGAACGAACTTCGATTTTTTTGGATTTTGATGATTTTGGTTGTTGGAGGAGTTAAATTTGAGTAAATTTAGATGTAATTAACACCTTTTTTGGATTTTATATAAATTTTTAGTCATATTGTAATAAAGGGATATGAACAAACTTCGATTTTTTTGGATTTTGATGAATTTTTTTGTTTGAGGAGCTAAATTTGATTGAATTTAGATGAAATTTACTTTCATTTTTTGGATATTATATAAATTTTTAGTCAAATTGTAATAAAGGAATTTGAACGAACTTCGATTTTTTTGGATTTTGATGAATTTTTTTGTTGGAGGATCTAAATTTGAGTGAATTTAGATGAAATTTACTTCTATTTTTTTGGATTTCATATAAATTTTTAGTCAAATAGTAATAAAGTAATTTGAAACCAACTTCGATTTTTTTGGATTTTGCTGAATTTTTTTGTTGGAGGAGCTAAATTTGAGTTAATTTAGATGAAATTTACTTCAATTTTTTTTTATTTTATATAAATTTTTAGTCAAATTGTAATAAAGGAATTTGAAACCAACTCCGATTTTTTTTGGATTTTGATGAAATTTTTTGTTGGAGGAGCTAAATTTGAGTGAATTTAGATGAAATTTACTTCTATTTTTTTGGATTTCATATAAATTTTTAGTCAAGTTGTAATAAAGGAATTTGAACCAACTTCGATTTTTTTGGATTTTGATGAGTTTTTTTGTTGGAGGAGTTAAATCTGAGTTAATTTAGATGAAATTTACTTCTATTTTTTTGATTTCATATAAATTTTTAGTCAAATTGTAATAAAGGAATTTGAACCAACTTCGATTTTTTTGGATATTGATGAATTTGGTTGTTGGAGGAGTTAAATTTGGGTAAATTTAGATGAAATTAACTCCTATTTTTGGGATTTTATATAAATTTTTAGTCAAATTGTAATAAAGGAATTTGAACGAACTTCGATTTTTTTGGATTTTGATGAATTTTTTTGTTGGAGGATCTAAATTTGAGTGAATTTAGATGAAATTTACTTCTATTTTTTTGGATTTCATATAAATTTTTAGTCAAATAGTAATAAAGTAATTTGAAACCAACTTCGATTTTTTTGGATTTTGCTGAATTTTTTTGTTGGAGGAGCTAAATTTGAGTTAATTTAGATGAAATTTACTTCAATTTTTTTTTATTTTATATAAATTTTTAGTCAAATTGTAATAAAGGAATTTGAAACCAACTCCGATTTTTTTTGGATTTTGATGAAATTTTTTGATGGAGGAGCTAAATTTGAGTGAATTTAGATGAAATTTACTTCTATTTTTTTGGATTTCATATAAATTTTTAGTCAAGTTGTAATAAAGGAATTTGAACCAACTTCGATTTTTTTGGATTTTGATGAGTTTTTTTGTTGGAGGAGTTAAATCTGAGTTAATTTAGATGAAATTTACTTCTATTTTTTTGATTTCATATAAATTTTTAGTCAAATTGTAATAAAGGAATTTGAACCAACTTCGTTATTTTTGGATTTTGATGATTTTGGTTGTTGGAGGAGCTAAACTTGATTGAATTTAGATGAAATTTACTTTCATTTTTTTGGATATTATATAAATTTTTAGACAAATTGTAATAAAGGAATTTGAACCAACTTCGATTTTTTTGGATTTTGATGAGTTTTTTTGTTGGAGGAGTTAAATTTGAGTGAATTTAGATGAAATTTACTTCTATTTTTTTGGATTTCATATAAATTTTTAGTCAAATTGTAATAAAGTAATTTGAAACCAACTTCGATTTTTTTGGATTTTGATGAATTTTTTTGTTGGAGGAGTTAAATTTGAGTTAATTTAGATGAAATTTACTTCTATTTTTTTGATTTCATATAAATTTTTAGTCAAATTGTAATAATGGAATTTGAACCAACTTCGATTTTTTTGGATTTTGATGATTTTGGTTGTTGGAGGAGCTAAATTTGAGTGAATTTAGATGAAATTAACACCTTTTTTGGATTTTATATAAATTTTTAGTCAAATTGTAATAAATGAATTTGAAACCAACTCCGATTTTTTTGGATTTTGATGAATTTTTTTGGGGGAGCTAAATTTGAGTGAATTTAGATGAAATTTACTTTCATTTTTTTGGATTTTATATAAATTTTTAGTCAAATTGTAATAAAGGAATTTGAACCATCTTCGATTTTTTTGGATTTTGATGAGTTTTTTTGTTGGAGGAGTTAAATTTGAGTGAATTTAGATGAAATTTACTTTCATTTTTTTTGGATTTTATATAAATTTTTAGTCAAATTGTAATAAAGGAATTTGAACCATCTTCGATTTTTTTGGATTTTGATGAGTTTTTTTGTTGGAGGAGTTAAATTTGAGTGAATTTATATGAAATTTACTTCTATTTTTTTGATTTCATATAAATTTTTAGTCAAATTGTAATAAAGGAATTTGAACCAACTTCGATTTTTTTGGATTTTGATGAGTTTTTTTGTTGGAGGAGTTAAATTTGAGTGAATTTAGATGAAATTTACTTCTATTTTATTGATTTCATATAAATTTTTAGTCAAATTGTAATAAAGGAATTTGAACCAACTTCGATTTTTTTGGATTTTGATGATTTTGGTTGTTGGGGGAGTTAAATTTGAGTAAATTTAGATGAAATTAAAAATATTTTTTTGGATTTTATATAAATTTTTAGTCAAATTGTAATAAAGGAATTTGAAACCAACGTCGATTTTTTTGGATTTTGATGAATTTTTTTGTTGGAGGAGTTAAATTTGAGTTAATTTAGATGAAATTTACTTCTATTTTTTTGATTTCATATAAATTTTTAGTCAAATTGTAATAAAGGAATTTGAACCAACTTCGATTTTTTTGGATTTTGATGATTTTGGTTGTTGGAGGAGATAAATTTGAGTGAATTTAGATGAAATTAACACCTTTTTTTTGATTTTATATAAATTTTTAGTCAAATTGTAATAAATGAATTTGAAACCAACTTCGATTTTTTTGGATTTTGATGAATTTTTTTGTTGGAGGAGTTAAATTTGAGTTAATTTAGATGAAATTTACTTCTATTTTTTTGATTTCATAGAAATTTTTAGTCAAATTGTAATAAAGGAATTTGAACCAACTTCGATTTTTTTGGATTTTGATGATTTTGGTTGTTGGAGGAGCTAAATTTGAGTGAATTTAGATGAATTAACACCTTTTTTGGATTTTATATAAATTTTTAGTCAAATTGTAATAAATGAATTTGAAACCAACTTCGATTTCTTTGGATTTTGATGAATTTTTTTGTTGGAGGAGCTAAATTTGAGTGAATTTAGATGAAATTTACACCTTTTTTTTTTGATTTTATATAAATTTTTAGTCAAATTGTAATGAAGGAATTTGAAACCAACTTCGATTTTTTTGGATTTTGATGAATTTTTTTGTAGGAGCAGCTAAATTTGAGTGAATTTAGATGAAATTTACTTCTATTTTTTTTTGATTTCATATAAATTTTTAGTCAAATTGTAATAAAAGAATTTGAACCAACTTCGATTTTTTTGGATTTTGATGAGTTTTTTTGTTGGAGGAGTTAAATTTGAGTTAATTTAGATGAAATTTACTTCTATTTTATTGATTTCATATAAATTTTTAGTCAAATTGTAATAAAGGAATTTGAACCAACTTCGATTTTTTTGGATTTTGATGATTTTGGTTGTTGGAGGAGTTAAATTTGAGTAAATTTAGATGAAATTTACCTCTATTTTTTTTTCGATTTTATATAAATTTTTAGTCAAATTGTAATAAATGAATTTGAAACCAACTTCGATTTTTTTGGATTTTGATGAATTTTTTTGTTAGAGGAGCTAAATTTGAGTGAATTTAGATGAAATTTAATTTCATTTTTTTGGATTTTATATAAATTTTTAGTCAAATTGTAATAAAGGAATTTGAACCAACTTCGATTTTTTTGGATTTTGATGAGTTTTTTTGTTGGAGGAGTTAAATTTGTGTGAATTTAGATGAAATTTACTTCTATTTTTTGTATTTTATATAAATTTTTAGTCAAATTGGAATAAATGAATTTGAAACCAACTTCAATTTTTTTGGATTTTGATGAATTTTTTTGTTGGTGGAGCTAAATTTGAGTGAATTTAGATGAAATTTACTTTCATTTTTTTTGATTTTATATAAATTTTTAGTCAAATTGTAATAAAGGAATTTGAACCAACTTCGATTTTTTGGATTTTGATGACTTTTTTTGTTGGAGGAGTTAAATTTGAGTGAATTTAGATGAAATTTACTTCTATTTTTTTGATTTCATATAAATTTTTAGTCAAATTGTAATAAAGGAATTTGAACCAACTTCGATTTTTTTGGATTTTGATGATTTTGGTTGTTGGAGGAGTTAAATTTGAGTAAATTTAGATGAAATTAACACCTTTTTTTTGGATTTTATATAAATTTTTAGTCAAATTGTAATGAAGGAATTTGAAACCAACTTCGATTTTTTTGGATTTTGATGAATTTTTTTGTAGGAGCAGCTAAATTTGAGTGAATTTAGATGAAATTTAATTCTATTTTTTTTTTGATTTCATATAAATTTTTAGTCAAATTGTAATAAAAGAATTTGAACCATCTTCGAATTTTTTGGATTTTGATGATTTTGGTTGTTGGAGGAGTTAAATTTGTGTAAATTTAGATGAAATGTAATTTTAATTTTTTTGGATTTTATATAAATTTTTAGTCAAATTGTAATAAAGGAATTGGAAACCAACTTCGATTTTTTTGGATTTTGATGAATTTTTTTGTTGGTGGAGCTAAATTTGAGTGAATTTAGATGAAATTTACTTCTATTTTTTTGATTTCATATAAATTTTTAGTCAAATTGTAATAAAGGAATTTGAACCAACTTCGATTTTTTTGGATTTTGATGATTTTGGTTGTTGGAGGAGTTAAATTTGAGTAAATTTAGTTGAAATTGACACCTATTTTTTTGGATTTTATATAAATTTTTAGTCAAATTGTAATAAAGGAATTTGAAACCAACTTCGATTTTTTTGGATTTTGATGAATTTTTTTGTTGGAGGAGCTAAATTTGAGTGAATTTGGATGAAATTTACTTCAATTTTTTTTTGATTTCATATAAATTTTTAGTCAAATTGTAATAAAAGAATTTGAATCAACTTCGATTTTTTTGGATTTTGATGAGTTTTTTTGTTGGAGGAGTTAAATTTGAGTTAATTTAGATGAAATTTACTTCTATTTTTTTGATTTCATATAAATTTTTAGTCAAATTGTAATAAAGGAATTTGAACCAAATTCGATTTTTTTGGATATTGATGAATTTGGTTGTTGGAGGAGTTAAATTTGGGTAAATTTAGATGAAATTAACTCCTATTTTTGGGATTCTATATAAATTTTTAGTCAAATTGTAATAAAGGAATTTGAACGAACTTCGATTTTTTTGGATTTTGATGAATTTTTTTGTTGGAGGATCTAAATTTGAGTGAATTTAGATGAAATTTACTTCTATTTTTTTGGATTTCATATAAATTTTTAGTCAAATAGTAATAAAGTAATTTGAAACCAACTTCGATTTTTTTTGATTTTGCTGAATTTTTTTGTTGGAGGAGCTAAATTTGAGTTAATTTAGATGAAATTTACTTCAATTTTTTTTTATTTTATATAAATTTTTAGTCAAATTGTAATAAAGGAATTTGAAACCAACTCCGATTTTTTTGGATTTTGATGAAATTTTTTGTTGGAGGAACTAAATTTGAGTGAATTTAGCTGAAATTTACTTCTATTTTTTTGGATTTCATATAAATTTTTAGTCAAGTTGTAATAAAGGAATTTGAACCAACTTCGATTTTTTTGGATTTTGATGAGTTTTTTTGTTGGAGGAGTTAAATCTGAGTTAATTTAGATGAAATTTACTTCTATTTTTTTGATTTCATATAAATTTTTAGTCAAATTGTAATAAAGGAATTTGAACAAACTTCGTTATTTTTGGATTTTGATGATTTTGGTTGTTGGAGGAGTTAAATTTGAGTAAATTTAGATGAAATTAACACCTTTTTTTTTATAAATTTTTAGTCAAATTGTAATAAATGAATTTGAAACCAACTTCGATTTTTTTGGATTTGATGAATTTTTTTGTTGGAGGAGCTAAATTTGATTGAATTTAGATGAAATTTACTTTCATTTTTTTGGATATTATATAAATTTTTAGACAAATTGTAATAAAGGAATTTGAACCAACTTCGATTTTTTTGGATTTTGATGAGTTTTTTTGTTGGTGGAGTTAAATTTGAGTGAATTTAGATGAAATTTACTTCTACTTTTTTGGATTTCATATAAATTTTTAGTCAAATTGTAATAAAGTAATTTGAAACCAACTTCGATTTTTTTGGATTTTGATGAAATTTTTTGTTGGAGGAGCTAAATTTGAGTGAATTTAGATGAAATTAACACCTTTTTTGGATTTTATATAAATTTTTAGTCAAATTGTAATAAATGAATTTGAAACCAACTTCGATTTTTTTGGATTTTGATGAATTTTTTTGTTGGAGGAGCTAAATTTGAGTGAATTTAGATGAAATTTACTTTCATTTTTTTGGATTTTATATAAATTTTTAGTCAAATTGTAATAAAGGAATTTGAACCAACTTCGATTTTTTTGGATTTTGATGAGTTTTTTTGTTGGAGGAGTTAAATTTGAGTGAATTTAGATGAAATTTACTTCTATTTTTTTGATTTCATATAAATTTTTAGTCAAATTGTAATAAAGGAATTTGAACCAACTTCGATTTTTTTGGATTTTGATGATTTTGGTTGTTGGAGGAGTTAAATTTGAATAAATTTAGATGAAATTAACACCTTTTTTTTTGGATTTTATATAAATTTTTAGTCATATTGTAATAAAGGGATATGAACAAACTTCGATTTTTTTGGATTTTGATGAGTTTTTTTGTTGGAGGAGTTAAATTTGAGTTAATTTAGATGAAATTTACTTCTATTTTTTTGATTTCATATAAATTTTTAGTCAAATTGTAATAAAGGAATTTGAACGAACTTCGATTTTTTTGGATTTTGATGATTTTGGTTGTTGGAGGAGTTAAATTTGAGTAAATTTAGATGTAATTAACACCTTTTTTGGATTTTATATAAATTTTTAGTCATATTGTAATAAAGGGATATGAACAAACTTCGATTTTTTTGGATTTTGATGAATTTTTTTGTTTGAGGAGCTAAATTTGATTGAATTTAGATGAAATTTACTTTCATTTTTTGGATATTATATAAATTTTTAGTCAAATTGTAATAAAGGAATTTGAACCAACTTCGATTTTTTTGGATTTTGATGAGTTTTTTTGTTGGTGGAGTTAAATTTGAGTGAATTTAGATGAAATTTACTTCTATTTTTTTGGATTTCATATAAATTTTTAGTCAAATTGTAATAAAGTAATTTGAAAGCAACTTCGATTTTTTTGGATTTTGATGAATTTTTTTGTTGGAGGAGTTAAATTTGAGTTGATTCAGATGAAATTTACTTGTATTTTTTTGATTTCATATAAATTTGTAGTCAAATTGTAATAAAGGAATTTGAAACCAACTCCGATTTTTTTGGATTTTGATGAATTTTTTTTTGGAGGAGTTAAATTTGAGTTAATTTAGATGAAATTTACTTCTATTTTTTTGATTTCATATAAATTTTTAGTCAAATTGTAATAAAGGAATTTGAACCAACTTCGATTTTTTTGGATTTTGATGATTTTGGTTGTTGGAGGAGTTAAATTTGAGTAAATTTAGATGAAATTAACACCTTTTTTTGGATTTTATATAAATTTTTAGTCAAATTGTAATGAAGGAATTTGAAACCAACTTCGATTTTTTTGGATTTTGATGAATTTTTTTGTAGGAGCAGCTAAATTTGAGTGAATTTAGATGAAATTTAATTCTATTTTTTTTTTGATTTCATATAAATTTTTAGTCAAATTGTAATAAAAGAATTTGATCCATCTTCGAATTTTTTGGATTTTGATGATTTTGGTTGTTGGAGGAGTTAAATTTGTGTAAATTTAGATGAAATGTAATTTTAATTTTTTTGGATTTTATATAAATTTTTAGTCAAATTGTAATAAAGGAATTGGAAACCAACTTCGATTTTTTTGGATTTTGATGAATTTTTTTGTTGGTGGAGCTAAATTTGAGTGAATTTAGATGAAATTTACTTCTATTTTTTGATTTCATATAAATTTTTAGTCAAATTGTAATAAAGGAATTTGAACCAACTTCGATTTTTTTGGATTTTGATGATTTTGGTTGTTGGAGGAGTTAAATTTGAGTAAATTTAGATGAAATTGACACCTATTTTTTTGGATTATATATAAATTTTTAGTCAAATTGTAATAAAGGAATTTGAAACCAACTTCGATTTTTTTGGATTTTGATGAATTTTTTTGTTGGAGGAGCTAAATTTGAGTGAATTTTGATGAAATTTACTTTCATTTTTTTGGATTTCATATAAATTTTTAGTCAAATTGTAATAAAGTAATTTGAAACCAACTTCGATTTTTTTGGATTTTGATGAATTTTTTTGTTGGAGGAGTTAAATTTGAGTTAATTTAGATGAAATTTACTTCTATTTTTTTGATTTCATAGAAATTTTTAGTCAAATTGTAATAAAGGAATTTGAACGAACTTCGATTTTTTTGGATTTTGATGATTTTGGTTGTTGGAGGAGTTAAATTTGAGTAAATTTAGATGTAATTAACACCTTTTTTTTTGATTTTATATAAATTTTTAGTCATATTGTAATAAAGGGATATGAACAAACTTCGATTTTTTTGGATTTTGATGAATTTTTTTGTTTGAGGAGCTAAATTTGATTGAATTTAGATGAAATTTACTTTCATTTTTTGGATATTATATAAATTTTTAGTCAAATTGTAATAAAGGAATTTGAACCAACTTCGATTTTTTTGGATTTTGATGAGTTTTTTTGTTGGTGGAGTTAAATTTGAGTGAATTTAGATGAAATTAAAAATATTTTTTTGGATTTTATATAAATTTTTAGTCAAATTGTAATAAAGGAATTTGAAACCAACGTCGATTTTTTTGGATTTTGATGAATTTTTTTGTTGGAGGAGTTAAATTTGAGTTAATTTAGATGAAATTTACTTCTATTTTTTTGATTTCATATAAATTTTTAGTCAAATTGTAATAAAGGAATTTGAACCAACTTCGATTTTTTTGGATTTTGATGATTTTGGTTGTTGGAGGAGATAAATTTGAGTGAATTTAGATGAAATTAACACCTTTTTTTTTGATTTTATATAAATTTTTGGTCAAATTGTAATAAATGAATTTGAAACCAACTTCGATTTTTTTGGATTTTGATGAATTTTTTTGTTGGAGGAGTTAAATTTGAGTTAATTTAGATGAAATTTACTTCTATTTTTTTGATTTCATAGAAATTTTTAGTCAAATTGTAATAAAGGAATTTGAACCAACTTCGATTTTTTTGGATTTTGATGATTTTGGTTGTTGGAGGAGCTAAATTTGAGTGAATTTAGATGAATTAACACCTTTTTTGGATTTTATATAAATTTTTAGTCAAATTGTAATAAATGAATTTGAAACCAACTTCGATTTCTTTGGATTTTGATGAATTTTTTTGTTGGAGGAGCTAAATTTGAGTGAATTTAGATGAAATTTACACCTTTTTTTTGGATTTTATATAAATTTTTAGTCAAATTGTAATGAAGGAATTTGAAACCAACTTCGATTTTTTTGGATTTTGATGAATTTTTTTGTAGGAGCAGCTAAATTTGAGTGAATTTAGATGAAATTTACTTCTATTTTTTTTTGATTTCATATAAATTTTTAGTCAAATTGTAATAAAAGAATTTGAACCAACTTCGATTTTTTTGGATTTTGATGAGTTTTTTTGTTGGAGGAGTTAAATTTGAGTTAATTTAGATGAAATTTACTTCTATTTTATTGATTTCATATAAATTTTTAGTCAAATTGTAATAATGGAATTTGAACCAACTTCGATTTTTTTGGATTTTGATGATTTTGGTTGTTGGAGGAGTTAAATTTGAGTAAATTTAGATGAAATTTACCTCTATTTTTTTTTCGATTTTATATAAATTTTTAGTCAAATTGTAATAAATGAATTTGAAACCAACTTCGATTTTTTTGGATTTTGATGAATTTTTTTGTTGGAGGAGCTAAATTTGAGTGAATTTAGATGAAATTTACTTTCATTTTTTTGGATTTTATATAAATTTTTAGTCAAATTGTAATAAAGGAATTTGAACCAACTTCGATTTTTTTGGATTTTGATGAGTTTTTTTGTTGGAGGAGTTAAATTTGTGTGAATTTAGATGAAATTTACTTCTATTTTTTGTATTTTATATAAATTTTTAGTCAAATTGGAATAAATGAATTTGAAACCAACTTCAATTTTTTTGGATTTTGATGAATTTTTTTGTTGGTGGAGCTAAATTTGAGTGAATTTAGATGAAATTTACTTTCATTTTTTTTGATTTTATATAAATTTTTAGTCAAATTGTAATAAAGGAATTTGAACCAACTTCGATTTTTTGGATTTTGATGACTTTTTTTGTTGGAGGAGTTAAATTTGAGTGAATTTAGATGAAATTTACTTCTATTTTTTTGATTTCATATAAATTTTTAGTCAAATTGTAATAAAGGAATTTGAACCAACTTCGATTTTTTTGGATTTTGATGATTTTGGTTGTTGGAGGAGTTAAATTTGAGTAAATTTAGATGAAATTAACACCTTTTTTTTGGATTTTATATAAATTTTTAGTCAAATTGTAATGAAGGAATTTGAAACCAACTTCGATTTTTTTGGATTTTGATGAATTTTTTTGTAGGAGCAGCTAAATTTGAGTGAATTTAGATGAAATTTAATTCTATTTTTTTTTTGATTTCATATAAATTTTTAGTCAAATTGTAATAAAAGAATTTGAACCATCTTCGAATTTTTTGGATTTTGATGATTTTGGTTGTTGGAGGAGTTAAATTTGTGTAAATTTAGATGAAATGTAATTTTAATTTTTTTGGATTTTATATAAATTTTTAGTCAAATTGTAATAAAGGAATTGGAAACCAACTTCGATTTTTTTGGATTTTGATGAATTTTTTTGTTGGTGGAGCTAAATTTGATTGAATTTAGATGAAATTTACTTCTATTTTTTTGATTTCATATAAATTTTTAGTCAAATTGTAATAAAGGAATTTGAACCAACTTCGATTTTTTTGGATTTTGATGATTTTGGTTGTTGGAGGAGTTAAATTTGAGTAAATTTAGTTGAAATTGACACCTATTTTTTTGGATTTTATATAAATTTTTAGTCAAATTGTAATAAAGGAATTTGAAACCAACTTCGATTTTTTTGGATTTTGATGAATTTTTTTGTTGGAGGAGCTAAATTTGAGTGAATTTGGATGAAATTTACTTCAATTTTTTTTTGATTTCATATAAATTTTTAGTCAAATTGTAATAAAAGAATTTGAATCAACTTCGATTTTTTTGGATTTTGATGAGTTTTTTTGTTGGAGGAGTTAAATTTGAGTTAATTTAGATGAAATTTACTTCTATTTTTTTGATTTCATATAAATTTTTAGTCAAATTGTAATAAAGGAATTTGAACCAAATTCTATTTTTTTGGATATTGATGAATTTGGTTGTTGGAGGAGTTAAATTTGGGTAAATTTAGATGAAATTAACTCCTATTTTTGGGATTCTATATAAATTTTTAGTCAAATTGTAATAAAGGAATTTGAACGAACTTCGATTTTTTTGGATTTTGATGAATTTTTTTGTTGGAGGATCTAAATTTGAGTGAATTTAGATGAAATTTACTTCTATTTTTTTGGATTTCATATAAATTTTTAGTCAAATAGTAATAAAGTAATTTGAAACCAACTTCGATTTTTTTTGATTTTGCTGAATTTTTTTGTTGGAGGAGCTAAATTTGAGTTAATTTAGATGAAATTTACTTCAATTTTTTTTTATTTTATATAAATTTTTAGTCAAATTGTAATAAAGGAATTTGAAACCAACTCCGATTTTTTTGGATTTTGATGAAATTTTTTGTTGGAGGAACTAAATTTGAGTGAATTTAGATGAAATTTACTTCTATTTTTTTGGATTTCATATAAATTTTTAGTCAAGTTGTAATAAAGGAATTTGAACCAACTTCGATTTTTTTGGATTTTGATGAGTTTTTTTGTTGGAGGAGTTAAATCTGAGTTAATTTAGATGAAATTTACTTCTATTTTTTTGATTTCATATAAATTTTTAGTCAAATTGTAATAAAGGAATTTGAACAAACTTCGTTATTTTTGGATTTTGATGATTTTGGTTGTTGGAGGAGTTAAATTTGAGTAAATTTAGATGAAATTAACACCTTTTTTTTTATAAATTTTTAGTCAAATTGTAATAAATGAATTTGATACCAACTTCGATTTTTTTGGATTTGATGAATTTTTTTGTTGGAGGAGCTAAATTTGATTGAATTTAGATGAAATTTACTTTCATTTTTTTTGGATATTATATAAATTTTTAGACAAATTGTAATAAAGGAATTTGAACCAACTTCGATTTTTTTGGATTTTGATGAGTTTTTTTGTTGGTGGAGTTAAATTTGAGTGAATTTAGATGAAATTTACTTCTATTTTTTTGGATTTCATATAAATTTTTAGTCAAATTGTAATAAAGTAATTTGAAACCAACTTCGATTTTTTTGGATTTTGATGAAATTTTTTGTTGGAGGAGCTAAATTTGAGTGAATTTAGATGAAATTAACACCTTTTTTGGATTTTATATAAATTTTTAGTCAAATTGTAATAAATGAATTTGAAACCAACTTCGATTTTTTTGGATTTTGATGAATTTTTTTGTTGGAGGAGCTAAATTTGAGTGAATTTAGATGAAATTTACTTTCATTTTTTTGGATTTTATATAAATTTTTAGTCAAATTGTAATAAAGGAATTTGAACCAACTTCGATTTTTTTGGATTTTGATGAGTTTTTTTGTTGGAGGAGTTAAATTTGAGTGAATTTAGATGAAATTTACTTCTATTTTTTTGATTTCATATAAATTTTTAGTCAAATTGTAATAAAGGAATTTGAACCAACTTCGATTTTTTTGGATTTTGATGATTTTGGTTGTTGGAGGAGTTAAATTTGAATAAATTTAGATGAAATTAACACCTTTTTTTTTGGATTTTATATAAATTTTTAGTCATATTGTAATAAAGGGATATGAACAAACTTCGATTTTTTTGGATTTTGATGAGTTTTTTTGTTGGAGGAGTTAAATTTGAGTTAATTTAGATGAAATTTACTTCTATTTTTTTGATTTCATATAAATTTTTAGTCAAATTGTAATAAAGGAATTTGAACGAACTTCGATTTTTTTGGATTTTGATGATTTTGGTTGTTGGAGGAGTTAAATTTGAGTAAATTTAGATGAAATTTACCTCTATTTTTTTTTCGATTTTATATAAATTTTTAGTCAAATTGTAATAAATGAATTTGAAACCAACTTCGATTTTTTTGGATTTTGATGAATTTTTTTGTTGGAGGAGCTAAATTTGAGTGAATTTAGATGAAATTTACTTTCATTTTTTTGGATTTTATATAAATTTTTAGTCAAATTGTAATAAAGGAATTTGAACCAACTTCGATTTTTTTGGATTTTGATGAGTTTTTTTGTTGGAGGAGTTAAATTTGTGTGAATTTAGATGAAATTTACTTCTATTTTTTGTATTTTATATAAATTTTTAGTCAAATTGGAATAAATGAATTTGAAACCAACTTCAATTTTTTTGGATTTTGATGAATTTTTTTGTTGGTGGAGCTAAATTTGAGTGAATTTAGATGAAATTTACTTTCATTTTTTTTGATTTTATATAAATTTTTAGTCAAATTGTAATAAAGGAATTTGAACCAACTTCGATTTTTTGGATTTTGATGACTTTTTTTGTTGGAGGAGTTAAATTTGAGTGAATTTAGATGAAATTTACTTCTATTTTTTTGATTTCATATAAATTTTTAGTCAAATTGTAATAAAGGAATTTGAACCAACTTCGATTTTTTTGGATTTTGATGATTTTGGTTGTTGGAGGAGTTAAATTTGAGTAAATTTAGATGAAATTAACACCTTTTTTTTGGATTTTATATAAATTTTTAGTCAAATTGTAATGAAGGAATTTGAAACCAACTTCGATTTTTTTGGATTTTGATGAATTTTTTTGTAGGAGCAGCTAAATTTGAGTGAATTTAGATGAAATTTAATTCTATTTTTTTTTTGATTTCATATAAATTTTTAGTCAAATTGTAATAAAAGAATTTGAACCATCTTCGAATTTTTTGGATTTTGATGATTTTGGTTGTTGGAGGAGTTAAATTTGTGTAAATTTAGATGAAATGTAATTTTAATTTTTTTGGATTTTATATAAATTTTTAGTCAAATTGTAATAAAGGAATTGGAAACCAACTTCGATTTTTTTGGATTTTGATGAATTTTTTTGTTGGTGGAGCTAAATTTGAGTGAATTTAGATGAAATTTACTTCTATTTTTTTGATTTCATATAAATTTTTAGTCAAATTGTAATAAAGGAATTTGAACCAACTTCGATTTTTTTGGATTTTGATGATTTTGGTTGTTGGAGGAGTTAAATTTGAGTAAATTTAGTTGAAATTGACACCTATTTTTTTGGATTTTATATAAATTTTTAGTCAAATTGTAATAAAGGAATTTGAAACCAACTTCGATTTTTTTGGATTTTGATGAATTTTTTTGTTGGAGGAGCTAAATTTGAGTGAATTTGGATGAAATTTACAACAATTTTTTTTTGATTTCATATAAATTTTGAGTCAAATTGTAATAAAAGAATTTGAATCAACTTCGATTTTTTTGGATTTTGATGAGTTTTTTTGTTGGAGGAGTTAAATTTGAGTTAATTTAGATGAAATTTACTTCTATTTTTTTGATTTCATATAAATTTTTAGTCAAATTGTAATAAAGGAATTTGAACCAAATTCGATTTTTTTGGATATTGATGAATTTGGTTGTTGGAGGAGTTAAATTTGGGTAAATTTAGATGAAATTAACTCCTATTTTTGGGATTCTATATAAATTTTTAGTCAAATTGTAATAAAGGAATTTGAACGAACTTCGATTTTTTTGGATTTTGATGAATTTTTTTGTTGGAGGATCTAAATTTGAGTGAATTTAGATGAAATTTACTTCTATTTTTTTGGATTTCATATAAATTTTTAGTCAAATAGTAATAAAGTAATTTGAAACCAACTTCGATTTTTTTTGATTTTGCTGAATTTTTTTGTTGGAGGAGCTAAATTTGAGTTAATTTAGATGAAATTTACTTCAATTTTTTTTTATTTTATATAAATTTTTAGTCAAATTGTAATAAAGGAATTTGAAACCAACTCCGATTTTTTTGGATTTTGATGAAATTTTTTGTTGGAGGAACTAAATTTGAGTGAATTTAGATGAAATTTACTTCTATTTTTTTGGATTTCATATAAATTTTTAGTCAAGTTGTAATAAAGGAATTTGAACCAACTTCGATTTTTTTGGATTTTGATGAGTTTTTTTGTTGGAGGAGTTAAATCTGAGTTAATTTAGATGAAATTTACTTCTATTTTTTTGATTTCATATAAATTTTTAGTCAAATTGTAATAAAGGAATTTGAACAAACTTCGTTATTTTTGGATTTTGATGATTTTGGTTGTTGGAGGAGTTAAATTTGAGTAAATTTAGATGAAATTAACACCTTTTTTTTTATAAATTTTTAGTCAAATTGTAATAAATGAATTTGAAACCAACTTCGATTTTTTTGGATTTGATAAATTTTTTTGTTGGAGGAGCTAAATTTGATTGAATTTAGATGAAATTTACTTTCATTTTTTTTGGATATTATATAAATTTTTAGACAAATTGTAATAAAGGAATTTGACCAACTTCGATTTTTTTGGATTTTGATGAGTTTTTTTGTTGGTGGAGTTAAATTTGAGTGAATTTAGATGAAATTTACTTCTATTTTTTTGGATTTCATATAAATTTTTAGTCAAATTGTAATAAAGTAATTTGAAACCAACTTCGATTTTTTTGGATTTTGATGAAATTTTTTGTTGGAGGAGCTAAATTTGAGTGAATTTAGATGAAATTAACACCTTTTTTGGATTTTATATAAATTTTTAGTCAAATTGTAATAAATGAATTTGAAACCAACTTCGATTTTTTTGGATTTTGATGAATTTTTTTGTTGGAGGAGCTAAATTTGAGTGAATTTAGATGAAATTTACTTTCATTTTTTTGGATTTTATATAAATTTTTAGTCAAATTGTAATAAAGGAATTTGAACCAACTTCGATTTTTTTGGATTTTGATGAGTTTTTTTGTTGGAGGAGTTAAATTTGAGTGAATTTAGATGAAATTTACTTCTATTTTTTTGATTTCATATAAATTTTTAGTCAAATTGTAATAAAGGAATTTGAACCAACTTCGATTTTTTTGGATTTTGATGATTTTGGTTGTTGGAGGAGTTAAATTTGAATAAATTTAGATGAAATTAACACCTTTTTTTTTGGATTTTATATAAATTTTTAGTCATATTGTAATAAAGGGATATGAACAAACTTCGATTTTTTTGGATTTTGATGAGTTTTTTTGTTGGAGGAGTTAAATTTGAGTTAATTTAGATGAAATTTACTTCTATTTTTTTGATTTCATATAAATTTTTAGTCAAATTGTAATAAAGGAATTTGAACGAACTTCGATTTTTTTGGATTTTGATGATTTTGGTTGTTGGAGGAGTTAAATTTGAGTAAATTTAGATGTAATTAACACCTTTTTTGGATTTTATATAAATTTTTAGTTATATTGTAATAAAGGGATATGAACAAACTTCGATTTTTTTGGATTTTGATGAATTTTTTTGTTTGAGGAGCTAAATTTGATTGAATTTAGATGAAATTTACTTTCATTTTTTGGATATTATATAAATTTTTAGTCAAATTGTAATAAAGGAATTTGAACCAACTTCGATTTTTTTGGATTTTGATGAGTTTTTTTGTTGGTGGAGTTAAATTTGAGTGAATTTAGATGAAATTTACTTCTATTTTTTTGGATTTCATATAAATTTTTAGTCAAATTGTAATAAAGTAATTTGAAAGCAACTTCGATTTTTTTGGATTTTGATGAATTTTTTTGTTGGAGGAGTTAAATTTGAGTTGATTCAGATGAAATTTACTTGTATTTTTTTGATTTCATATAAATTTGTAGTCAAATTGTAATAAAGGAATTTGAAACCAACTCCGATTTTTTTGGATTTTGATGAATTTTTTTGTTGGAGGAGTTAAATTTGAGTTAATTTAGATGAAATTTACTTCTATTTTTTTGATTTCATATAAATTTTTAGTCAAATTGTAATAAAGGAATTTGAACCAACTTCGATTTTTTTGGATTTTGATGATTTTGGTTGTTGGAGGAGTTAAATTTGAGTAAATTTAGATGAAATTAACACCTTTTTTTGGATTTTATATAAATTTTTAGTCAAATTGTAATGAAGGAATTTGAAACCAACTTCGATTTTTTTGGATTTTGATGAATTTTTTTGTAGGAGCAGCTAAATTTGAGTGAATTTAGATGAAATTTAATTCTATTTTTTTTTTGATTTCATATAAATTTTTAGTCAAATTGTAATAAAAGAATTTGATCCATCTTCGAATTTTTTGGATTTTGATGATTTTGGTTGTTGGAGGAGTTAAATTTGTGTAAATTTAGATGAAATGTAATTTTAATTTTTTTGGATTTTATATAAATTTTTAGTCAAATTGTAATAAAGGAATTGGAAACCAACTTCGATTTTTTTGGATTTTGATGAATTTTTTTGTTGGTGGAGCTAAATTTGAGTGAATTTAGATGAAATTTACTTCTATTTTTTGATTTCATATAAATTTTTAGTCAAATTGTAATAAAGGAATTTGAACCAACTTCGATTTTTTGGATTTTGATGACTTTTTTTGTTGGAGGAGTTAAATTTGAGTGAATTTAGATGAAATTTACTTCTATTTTTTTGATTTCATATAAATTTTTAGTCAAATTGTAATAAAGGAATTTGAACCAACTTCGATTTTTTTGGATTTTGATGATTTTGGTTGTTGGAGGAGTTAAATTTGAGTAAATTTAGATGAAATTAACACCTTTTTTTTGGATTTTATATAAATTTTTAGTCAAATTGTAATGAAGGAATTTGAAACCAACTTCGATTTTTTTGGATTTTGATGAATTTTTTTGTAGGAGCAGCTAAATTTGAGTGAATTTAGATGAAATTTAATTCTATTTTTTTTTGATTTCATATAAATTTTTAGTCAAATTGTAATAAAAGAATTTGAACCATCTTCGAATTTTTTGGATTTTGATGATTTTGGTTGTTGGAGGAGTTAAATTTGTGTAAATTTAGATGAAATGTAATTTTAATTTTTTTGGATTTTATATAAATTTTTAGTCAAATTGTAATAAAGGAATTGGAAACCAACTTCGATTTTTTTGGATTTTGATGAATTTTTTTGTTGGTGGAGCTAAATTTGAGTGAATTTAGATGAAATTTACTTCTATTTTTTTGATTTCATATAAATTTTTAGTCAAATTGTAATAAAGGAATTTGAACCAACTTCGATTTTTTTGGATTTTGATGATTTTGGTTGTTGGAGGAGTTAAATTTGAGTAAATTTAGATGAAATTAACACCTTTTTTTTGGATTTTATATAAATTTTTAGTCAAATTGTAATGAAGGAATTTGAAACCAACTTCGATTTTTTTGGATTTTGATGAATTTTTTTGTAGGAGCAGCTAAATTTGAGTGAATTTGGATGAAATTTAATTCTATTTTTTTTTGATTTCATATAAATTTTTAGTCAAATTGTAATAAAAGAATTTGAACCATCTTCGAATTTTTTGGATTTTGATGATTTTGGTTGTTGGAGGAGTTAAATTTGTGTAAATTTAGATGAAATGTAATTTTAATTTTTTTGGATTTTATATAAATTTTTAGTCAAATTGTAATAAAGGAATTGGAAACCAACTTCGATTTTTTTGGATTTTGATGAATTTTTTTGTTGGTGGAGCTAAATTTGAGTGAATTTAGATGAAATTTACTTCTATTTTTTTGATTTCATATAAATTTTTAGTCAAATTGTAATAAAGGAATTTGAACAAACTTCGTTATTTTTGGATTTTGATGATTTTGGTTGTTGGAGGAGTTAAATTTGAGTAAATTTAGATGAAATTAACACCTTTTTTTTTATAAATTTTTAGTCAAATTGTAATAAATGAATTTGAAACCAACTTCGATTTTTTTGGATTTGATGAATTTTTTTGTTGGAGGAGCTAAATTTGATTGAATTTAGATGAAATTTACTTTCATTTTTTTTGGATATTATATAAATTTTTAGACAAATTGTAATAAAGGAATTTGAACCAACTTCGATTTTTTTGGATTTTGATGAGTTTTTTTGTTGGTGGAGTTAAATTTGAGTGAATTTAGATGAAATTTACTTCTATTTTTTTGGATTTCATATAAATTTTTAGTCAAATTGTAATAAAGTAATTTGAAACCAACTTCGATTTTTTTGGATTTTGATGAAATTTTTTGTTGGAGGAGCTAAATTTGAGTGAATTTAGATGAAATTAACACCTTTTTTGGATTTTATATAAATTTTTAGTCAAATTGTAATAAATGAATTTGAAACCAACTTCGATTTTTTTGGATTTTGATGAATTTTTTTGTTGGAGGAGCTAAATTTGAGTGAATTTAGATGAAATTTACTTTCATTTTTTTGGATTTTATATAAATTTTTAGTCAAATTGTAATAAAGGAATTTGAACCAACTTCGATTTTTTTGGATTTTGATGAGTTTTTTTGTTGGAGGAGTTAAATTTGAGTGAATTTAGATGAAATTTACTTCTATTTTTTTGATTTCATATAAATTTTTAGTCAAATTGTAATAAAGGAATTTGAACCAACTTCGATTTTTTTGGATTTTGATGATTTTGGTTGTTGGAGGAGTTAAATTTGAATAAATTTAGATGAAATTAACACCTTTTTTTTTGGATTTTATATAAATTTTTAGTCATATTGTAATAAAGGGATATGAACAAACTTCGATTTTTTTGGATTTTGATGAGTTTTTTTGTTGGAGGAGTTAAATTTGAGTTGATTCAGATGAAATTTACTTGTATTTTTTTGATTTCATATAAATTTGTAGTCAAATTGTAATAAAGGAATTTGAAACCAACTCCGATTTTATTGGATTTTGATGAATTTTTTTGTTGGAGGAGTTAAATTTGAGTTAATTTAGATGAAATTTACTTCTATTTTTTTGATTTCATATAAATTTTTAGTCAAATTGTAATAAAGGAATTTGAACCAACTTCGATTTTTTTGGATTTTGATGATTTTGGTTGTTGGAGGAGTTAAATTTGAGTAAATTTAGATGAAATTAACACCTTTTTTTGGATTTTATATAAATTTTTAGTCAAATTGTAATAAAGGAATTTGAACGAACTTCGATTTTTTTGGATTTTGATGAATTTTTTTGTTGGAGGATCTAAATTTGAGTGAATTTAGATGAAATTTACTTCTATTTTTTTGGATTTCATATAAATTTTTAGTCAAATAGTAATAAAGTAATTTGAAACCAACTTCGATTTTTTTTGATTTTGCTGAATTTTTTTGTTGGAGGAGCTAAATTTGAGTTAATTTAGATGAAATTTACTTCAATTTTTTTTTATTTTATATAAATTTTTAGTCAAATTGTAATAAAGGAATTTGAAACCAACTCCGATTTTTTTGGATTTTGATGAAATTTTTTGTTGGAGGAACTAAATTTGAGTGAATTTAGATGAAATTTGCTTCTATTTTTTTGGATTTCATATAAATTTTTAGTCAAGTTGTAATAAAGGAATTTGAACCAACTTCGATTTTTTTGGATTTTGATGAGTTTTTTTGTTGGAGGAGTTAAATCTGAGTTAATTTAGATGAAATTTACTTCTATTTTTTTGATTTCATATAAATTTTTAGTCAAATTGTAATAAAGGAATTTGAACAAACTTCGTTATTTTTGGATTTTGATGATTTTGGTTGTTGGAGGAGTTAAATTTGAGTAAATTTAGATGAAATTAACACCTTTTTTTTTATAAATTTTTAGTCAAATTGTAATAAATGAATTTGAAACCAACTTCGATTTTTTTGGATTTGATGAATTTTTTTGTTGGAGGAGCTAAATTTGATTGAATTTAGATGAAATTTACTTTCATTTTTTTTGGATATTATATAAATTTTTAGACAAATTGTAATAAAGGAATTTGAACCAACTTCGATTTTTTTGGATTTTGATGAGTTTTTTTGTTGGTGGAGTTAAATTTGAGTAAATTTAGTTGAAATTGACACCTATTTTTTTGGATTTTATATAAATTTTTAGTCAAATTGTAATAAAGGAATTTGAAACCAACTTCGATTTTTTTGGATTTTGATGAATTTTTTTGTTGGAGGAGCTAAATTTGAGTGAATTTGGATGAAATTTACTTCAATTTTTTTTTGATTTCATATAAATTTTTAGTCAAATTGTAATAAAAGAATTTGAATCAACTTCGATTTTTTTGGATTTTGATGAGTTTTTTTGTTGGAGGAGTTAAATTTGAGTTAATTTAGATGAAATTTACTTCTATTTTTTTGATTTCATATAAATTTTTAGTCAAATTGTAATAAAGGAATTTGAACCAAATTCGATTTTTTGGATATTGATGAATTTGGTTGTTGGAGGAGTTAAATTTGGGTAAATTTAGATGAAATTAACTCCTATTTTTGGGATTCTATATAAATTTTTAGTCAAATTGTAATAAAGGAATTTGAACGAACTTCGATTTTTTTGGATTTTGATGAATTTTTTTGTTGGAGGATCTAAATTTGAGTGAATTTAGATGAAATTTACTTCTATTTTTTTGGATTTCATATAAATTTTTAGTCAAATAGTAATAAAGTAATTTGAAACCAACTTCGATTTTTTTTGATTTTGCTGAATTTTTTTGTTGGAGGAGCTAAATTTGAGTTAATTTAGATGAAATTTACTTCAATTTTTTTTTATTTTATATAAATTTTTAGTCAAATTGTAATAAAGGAATTTGAAACCAACTCCGATTTTTTTGGATTTTGATGAAATTTTTTGTTGGAGGAACTAAATTTGAGTGAATTTAGATGAAATTTACTTCTATTTTTTTGGATTTCATATAAATTTTTAGTCAAGTTGTAATAAAGGAATTTGAACCAACTTCGATTTTTTTGGATTTTGATGAGTTTTTTTGTTGGAGGAGTTAAATCTGAGTTAATTTAGATGAAATTTACTTCTATTTTTTTGATTTCATATAAATTTTTAGTCAAATTGTAATAAAGGAATTTGAACAAACTTCGTTATTTTTGGATTTTGATGATTTTGGTTGTTGGAGGAGTTAAATTTGAGTAAATTTAGATGAAATTAACACCTTTTTTTTTATAAATTTTTAGTCAAATTGTAATAAATGAATTTGAAACCAACTTCGATTTTTTTGGATTTGATGAATTTTTTTGTTGGAGGAGCTAAATTTGATTGAATTTAGATGAAATTTACTTTCATTTTTTTTGGATATTATATAAATTTTTAGACAAATTGTAATAAAGGAATTTGAACCAACTTCGATTTTTTTGGATTTTGATGAGTTTTTTTGTTGGTGGAGTTAAATTTGAGTGAATTTAGATGAAATTTACTTCTATTTTTTTGGATTTCATATAAATTTTTAGTCAAATTGTAATAAAGTAATTTGAAACCAACTTCGATTTTTTTGGATTTTGATGAAATTTTTTGTTGGAGGAGCTAAATTTGAGTGAATTTAGATGAAATTAACACCTTTTTTGGATTTTATATAAATTTTTAGTCAAATTGTAATAAATGAATTTGAAACCAACTTCGATTTTTTTGGATTTTGATGAATTTTTTTGTTGGAGGAGCTAAATTTGAGTGAATTTAGATGAAATTTACTTTCATTTTTTTGGATTTTATATAAATTTTTAGTCAAATTGTAATAAAGGAATTTGAACCAACTTCGATTTTTTTGGATTTTGATGAGTTTTTTTGTTGGAGGAGTTAAATTTGAGTGAATTTAGATGAAATTTACTTCTATTTTTTTGATTTCATATAAATTTTTAGTCAAATTGTAATAAAGGAATTTGAACCAACTTCGATTTTTTTGGATTTTGATGATTTTGGTTGTTGGAGGAGTTAAATTTGAATAAATTTAGATGAAATTAACACCTTTTTTTTTGGATTTTATATAAATTTTTAGTCATATTGTAATAAAGGGATATGAACAAACTTCGATTTTTTTGGATTTTGATGAGTTTTTTTGTTGGAGGAGTTAAATTTGAGTTGATTCAGATGAAATTTACTTGTATTTTTTTGATTTCATATAAATTTGTAGTCAAATTGTAATAAAGGAATTTGAAACCAACTCCGATTTTATTGGATTTTGATGAATTTTTTTGTTGGAGGAGTTAAATTTGAGTTAATTTAGATGAAATTTACTTCTATTTTTTTGATTTCATATAAATTTTTAGTCAAATTGTAATAAAGGAATTTGAACCAACTTCGATTTTTTTGGATTTTGATGATTTTGGTTGTTGGAGGAGTTAAATTTGAGTAAATTTAGATGAAATTAACACCTTTTTTTGGATTTTATATAAATTTTTAGTCAAATTGTAATAAAGGAATTTGAACGAACTTCGATTTTTTTGGATTTTGATGAATTTTTTTGTTGGAGGATCTAAATTTGAGTGAATTTAGATGAAATTTACTTCTATTTTTTTGGATTTCATATAAATTTTTAGTCAAATAGTAATAAAGTAATTTGAAACCAACTTCGATTTTTTTTGATTTTGCTGAATTTTTTTGTTGGAGGAGCTAAATTTGAGTTAATTTAGATGAAATTTACTTCAATTTTTTTTTATTTTATATAAATTTTTAGTCAAATTGTAATAAAGGAATTTGAAACCAACTCCGATTTTTTTGGATTTTGATGAAATTTTTTGTTGGAGGAACTAAATTTGAGTGAATTTAGATGAAATTTACTTCTATTTTTTTGGATTTCATATAAATTTTTAGTCAAGTTGTAATAAAGGAATTTGAACCAACTTCGATTTTTTTGGATTTTGATGAGTTTTTTTGTTGGAGGAGTTAAATCTGAGTTAATTTAGATGAAATTTACTTCTATTTTTTTGATTTCATATAAATTTTTAGTCAAATTGTAATAAAGGAATTTGAACAAACTTCGTTATTTTTGGATTTTGATGATTTTGGTTGTTGGAGGAGTTAAATTTGAGTAAATTTAGATGAAATTAACACCTTTTTTTTTATAAATTTTTAGTCAAATTGTAATAAATGAATTTGAAACCAACTTCGATTTTTTTGGATTTGATGAATTTTTTTGTTGGAGGAGCTAAATTTGATTGAATTTAGATGAAATTTACTTTCATTTTTTTTGGATATTATATAAATTTTTAGACAAATTGTAATAAAGGAATTTGAACCAACTTCGATTTTTTTGGATTTTGATGAGTTTTTTTGTTGGTGGAGTTAAATTTGAGTGAATTTAGATGAAATTTACTTCTATTTTTTTGGATTTCATATAAATTTTTAGTCAAATTGTAATAAAGTAATTTGAAACCAACTTCGATTTTTTTGGATTTTGATGAAATTTTTTGTTGGAGGAGCTAAATTTGAGTGAATTTAGATGAAATTAACACCTTATTTGGATTTTATATAAATTTTTAGTCAAATTGTAATAAATGAATTTGAAACCAACTTCGATTTTTTTGGATTTTGATGAATTTTTTTGTTGGAGGAGCTAAATTTGAGTGAATTTAGATGAAATTTACTTTCATTTTTTTGGATTTTATATAAATTTTTAGTCAAATTGTAATAAAGGAATTTGAACCAACTTCGATTTTTTTGGATTTTGATGAGTTTTTTTGTTGGAGGAGTTAAATTTGAGTGAATTTAGATGAAATTTACTTCTATTTTTTTGATTTCATATAAATTTTTAGTCAAATTGTAATAAAGGAATTTGAACCAACTTCGATTTTTTTGGATTTTGATGATTTTGGTTGTTGGAGGAGTTAAATTTGAATAAATTTAGATGAAATTAACACCTTTTTTTTTGGATTTTATATAAATTTTTAGTCATATTGTAATAAAGGGATATGAACAAACTTCGATTTTTTTGGATTTTGATGAGTTTTTTTGTTGGAGGAGTTAAATTTGAGTTAATTTAGATGAAATTTACTTCTATTTTTTTGATTTCATATAAATTTTTAGTCAAATTGTAATAAAGGAATTTGAACGAACTTCGATTTTTTTGGATTTTGATGATTTTGGTTGTTGGAGGAGTTAAATTTGAGTAAATTTAGATGTAATTAACACCTTTTTTGGATTTTATATAAATTTTTAGTCATATTGTAATAAAGGGATATGAACAAACTTCGATTTTTTTGGATTTTGATGAATTTTTTTGTTTGAGGAGCTAAATTTGATTGAATTTAGATGAAATTTACTTTCATTTTTTGGATATTATATAAATTTTTAGTCAAATTGTAATAAAGGAATTTGAACCAACTTCGATTTTTTTGGATTTTGATGAGTTTTTTTGTTGGTGGAGTTAAATTTGAGTGAATTTAGATGAAATTTACTTCTATTTTTTTGGATTTCATATAAATTTTTAGTCAAATTGTAATAAAGTAATTTGAAAGCAACTTCGATTTTTTTGGATTTTGATGAATTTTTTTGTTGGAGGAGTTAAATTTGAGTTGATTCAGATGAAATTTACTTGTATTTTTTTGATTTCATATAAATTTGTAGTCAAATTGTAATAAAGGAATTTGAACCAACTTCGATTTTTTTGGATTTTGATGAGTTTTTTTGTTGGTGGAGTTAAATTTGAGTGAATTTAGATGAAATTTACTTCTATTTTTTTGGATTTCATATAAATTTTTAGTCAAATTGTAATAAAGTAATTTGAAAGCAACTTCGATTTTTTTGGATTTTGATGAATTTTTTTGTTGGAGGAGTTAAATTTGAGTTGATTCAGATGAAATTTACTTGTATTTTTTTGATTTCATATAAATTTGTAGTCAAATTGTAATAAAGGAATTTGAAACCAACTCCGATTTTTTTGGATTTTGATGAATTTTTTTGTTGGAGGAGTTAAATTTGAGTTAATTTAGATGAAATTTACTTCTATTTTTTTGATTTCATATAAATTTTTAGTCAAATTGTAATAAAGGAATTTGAACCAACTTCGATTTTTTTGGATTTTGATGATTTTGGTTGTTGGAGGAGTTAAATTTGAGTAAATTTAGATGAAATTAACACCTTTTTTTGGATTTTATATAAATTTTTAGTCAAATTGTAATGAAGGAATTTGAAACCAACTTCGATTTTTTTGGATTTTGATGAATTTTTTTGTAGGAGCAGCTAAATTTGAGTGAATTTAGATGAAATTTAATTCTATTTTTTTTTTGATTTCATATAAATTTTTAGTCAAATTGTAATAAAAGAATTTGATCCATCTTCGAATTTTTTGGATTTTGATGATTTTGGTTGTTGGAGGAGTTAAATTTGTGTAAATTTAGATGAAATGTAATTTTAATTTTTTTGGATTTTATATAAATTTTTAGTCAAATTGTAATAAAGGAATTGGAAACCAACTTCGATTTTTTTGGATTTTGATGAATTTTTTTGTTGGTGGAGCTAAATTTGAGTGAATTTAGATGAAATTTACTTCTATTTTTTGATTTCATATAAATTTTTAGTCAAATTGTAATAAAGGAATTTGAACCAACTTCGATTTTTTGGATTTTGATGACTTTTTTTGTTGGAGGAGTTAAATTTGAGTGAATTTAGATGAAATTTACTTCTATTTTTTTGATTTCATATAAATTTTTAGTCAAATTGTAATAAAGGAATTTGAACCAACTTCGATTTTTTTGGATTTTGATGATTTTGGTTGTTGGAGGAGTTAAATTTGAGTAAATTTAGATGAAATTAACACCTTTTTTTTGGATTTTATATAAATTTTTAGTCAAATTGTAATGAAGGAATTTGAAACCAACTTCGATTTTTTTGGATTTTGATGAATTTTTTTGTAGGAGCAGCTAAATTTGAGTGAATTTAGATGAAATTTAATTCTATTTTTTTTTTGATTTCATATAAATTTTTAGTCAAATTGTAATAAAAGAATTTGAACCATCTTCGAATTTTTTGGATTTTGATGATTTTGGTTGTTGGAGGAGTTAAATTTGTGTAAATTTAGATGAAATGTAATTTTAATTTTTTTGGATTTTATATAAATTTTTAGTCAAATTGTAATAAAGGAATTGGAAACCAACTTCGATTTTTTTGGATTTTGATGAATTTTTTTGTTGGTGGAGCTAAATTTGAGTGAATTTAGATGAAATTTACTTCTATTTTTTTGATTTCATATAAATTTTTAGTCAAATTGTAATAAAGGAATTTGAAACCAACTCCGATTTTTTTGGATTTTGATGAATTTTTTTGTTGGAGGAGTTAAATTTGAGTTGATTCAGATGAAATTTACTTGTATTTTTTTGATTTCATATAAATTTGTAGTCAAATTGTAATAAAGGAATTTGAACCAACTTCGATTTTTTTGGATTTTGATGAGTTTTTTTGTTGGTGGAGTTAAATTTGAGTGAATTTAGATGAAATTTACTTCTATTTTTTTGGATTTCATATAAATTTTTAGTCAAATTGTAATAAAGTAATTTGAAAGCAACTTCGATTTTTTTGGATTTTGATGAATTTTTTTGTTGGAGGAGTTAAATTTGAGTTGATTCAGATGAAATTTACTTGTATTTTTTTGATTTCATATAAATTTGTAGTCAAATTGTAATAAAGGAATTTGAAACCAACTCCGATTTTTTTGGATTTTGATGAATTTTTTTGTTGGAGGAGTTAAATTTGAGTTAATTTAGATGAAATTTACTTCTATTTTTTTGATTTCATATAAATTTTTAGTCAAATTGTAATAAAGGAATTTGAACCAACTTCGATTTTTTTGGATTTTGATGATTTTGGTTGTTGGAGGAGTTAAATTTGAGTAAATTTAGATGAAATTAACACCTTTTTTTGGATTTTATATAAATTTTTAGTCAAATTGTAATGAAGGAATTTGAAACCAACTTCGATTTTTTTGGATTTTGATGAATTTTTTTGTAGGAGCAGCTAAATTTGAGTGAATTTAGATGAAATTTAATTCTATTTTTTTTTTGATTTCATATAAATTTTTAGTCAAATTGTAATAAAAGAATTTGATCCATCTTCGAATTTTTTGGATTTTGATGATTTTGGTTGTTGGAGGAGTTAAATTTGTGTAAATTTAGATGAAATGTAATTTTAATTTTTTTGGATTTTATATAAATTTTTAGTCAAATTGTAATAAAGGAATTGGAAACCAACTTCGATTTTTTTGGATTTTGATGAATTTTTTTGTTGGTGGAGCTAAATTTGAGTGAATTTAGATGAAATTTACTTCTATTTTTTGATTTCATATAAATTTTTAGTCAAATTGTAATAAAGGAATTTGAACCAACTTCGATTTTTTGGATTTTGATGACTTTTTTTGTTGGAGGAGTTAAATTTGAGTGAATTTAGATGAAATTTACTTCTATTTTTTTGATTTCATATAAATTTTTAGTCAAATTGTAATAAAGGAATTTGAACCAACTTCGATTTTTTTGGATTTTGATGATTTTGGTTGTTGGAGGAGTTAAATTTGAGTAAATTTAGATGAAATTAACACCTTTTTTTTGGATTTTATATAAATTTTTAGTCAAATTGTAATGAAGGAATTTGAAACCAACTTCGATTTTTTTGGATTTTGATGAATTTTTTTGTAGGAGCAGCTAAATTTGAGTGAATTTAGATGAAATTTAATTCTATTTTTTTTTTGATTTCATATAAATTTTTAGTCAAATTGTAATAAAAGAATTTGAACCATCTTCGAATTTTTTGGATTTTGATGATTTTGGTTGTTGGAGGAGTTAAATTTGTGTAAATTTAGATGAAATGTAATTTTAATTTTTTTGGATTTTATATAAATTTTTAGTCAAATTGTAATAAAGGAATTGGAAACCAACTTCGATTTTTTTGGATTTTGATGAATTTTTTTGTTGGTGGAGCTAAATTTGAGTGAATTTAGATGAAATTTACTTCTATTTTTTTGATTTCATATAAATTTTTAGTCAAATTGTAATAAAGGAATTTGAACCAACTTCGATTTTTTTGGATTTTGATGATTTTGGTTGTTGGAGGAGTTAAATTTGAGTAAATTTAGTTGAAATTGACACCTATTTTTTTGGATTTTATATAAATTTTTAGTCAAATTGTAATAAAGGAATTTGAAACCAACTTCGATTTTTTTGGATTTTGATGAATTTTTTTGTTGGAGGAGCTAAATTTGAGTGAATTTGGATGAAATTTACTTCAATTTTTTTTTGATTTCATATAAATTTTTAGTCAAATTGTAATAAAAGAATTTGAATCAACTTCGATTTTTTTGGATTTTGATGAGTTTTTTTGTTGGAGGAGTTAAATTTGAGTTAATTTAGATGAAATTTACTTCTATTTTTTTGATTTCATATAAATTTTTAGTCAAATTATAATAAAGGAATTTGAACCAAATTCGATTTTTTTGGATATTGATGAATTTGGTTGTTGGAGGAGTTAAATTTGGGTAAATTTAGATGAAATTAACTCCTATTTTTGGGATTCTATATAAATTTTTAGTCAAATTGTAATAAAGGAATTTGAACGAACTTCGATTTTTTTGGATTTTGATGAATTTTTTTGTTGGAGGATCTAAATTTGATTGAATTTAGATGAAATTTACTTCTATTTTTTTGGATTTCATATAAATTTTTAGTCAAATAGTAATAAAGTAATTTGAAACCAACTTCGATTTTTTTTGATTTTGCTGAATTTTTTTGTTGGAGGAGCTAAATTTGAGTTAATTTAGATGAAATTTACTTCAATTTTTTTTTATTTTATATAAATTTTTAGTCAAATTGTAATAAAGGAATTTGAAACCAACTCCGATTTTTTTGGATTTTGATGAAATTTTTTGTTGGAGGAACTAAATTTGAGTGAATTTAGATGAAATTTACTTCTATTTTTTTGGATTTCATATAAATTTTTAGTCAAGTTGTAATAAAGGAATTTGAACCAACTTCGATTTTTTTGGATTTTGATGAGTTTTTTTGTTGGAGGAGTTAAATCTGAGTTAATTTAGATGAAATTTACTTCTATTTTTTTGATTTCATATAAATTTTTAGTCAAATTGTAATAAAGGAATTTGAACAAACTTCGTTATTTTTGGATTTTGATGATTTTGGTTGTTGGAGGAGTTAAATTTGAGTAAATTTAGATGAAATTAACACCTTTTTTTTTATAAATTTTTAGTCAAATTGTAATAAATGAATTTGAAACCAACTTCGATTTTTTTGGATTTGATGAATTTTTTTGTTGGAGGAGCTAAATTTGATTGAATTTAGATGAAATTTACTTTCATTTTTTTTGGATATTATATAAATTTTTAGACAAATTGTAATAAAGGAATTTGAACCAACTTCGATTTTTTTGGATTTTGATGAGTTTTTTTGTTGGTGGAGTTAAATTTGAGTGAATTTAGTTGAAATTTACTTCTATTTTTTTGGATTTCATATAAATTTTTAGTCAAATTGTAATAAAGTAATTTGAAACCAACTTCGATTTTTTTGGATTTTGATGAAATTTTTTGTTGGAGGAGCTAAATTTGAGTGAATTTAGATGAAATTAACACCTTTTTTGGATTTTATATAAATTTTTAGTCAAATTGTAATAAATGAATTTGAAACCAACTTCGATTTTTTTGGATTTTGATGAATTTTTTTGTTGGAGGAGCTAAATTTGAGTGAATTTAGATGAAATTTACTTTCATTTTTTTGGATTTTATATAAATTTTTAGTCAAATTGTAATAAAGGAATTTGAACCAACTTCGATTTTTTTGGATTTTGATGAGTTTTTTTGTTGGAGGAGTTAAATTTGAGTGAATTTAGATGAAATTTACTTCTATTTTTTTGATTTCATATAAATTTTTAGTCAAATTGTAATAAAGGAATTTGAACCAACTTCGATTTTTTTGGATTTTGATGATTTTGGTTGTTGGAGGAGTTAAATTTGAATAAATTTAGATGAAATTAACACCTTTTTTTTTGGATTTTATATAAATTTTTAGTCATATTGTAATAAAGGGATATGAACAAACTTCGATTTTTTTGGATTTTGATGAGTTTTTTTGTTGGAGGAGTTAAATTTGAGTTGATTCAGATGAAATTTACTTGTATTTTTTTGATTTCATATAAATTTGTAGTCAAATTGTAATAAAGGAATTTGAAACCAACTCCGATTTTTTTGGATTTTGATGAATTTTTTTGTTGGAGGAGTTAAATTTGAGTTAATTTAGATGAAATTTACTTCTATTTTTTTGATTTCATATAAATTTTTAGTCAAATTGTAATAAAGGAATTTGAACCAACTTCGATTTTTTTGGATTTTGATGATTTTGGTTGTTGGAGGAGTTAAATTTGAGTAAATTTAGATGAAATTAACACCTTTTTTTGGATTTTATATAAATTTTTAGTCAAATTGTAATGAAGGAATTTGAAACCAACTTCGATTTTTTTGGATTTTGATGAATTTTTTTGTAGGAGCAGCTAAATTTGAGTGAATTTAGATGAAATTTAATTCTATTTTTTTTTTGATTTCATATAAATTTTTAGTCAAATTGTAATAAAAGAATTTGATCCATCTTCGAATTTTTTGGATTTTGATGATTTTGGTTGTTGGAGGAGTTAAATTTGTGTAAATTTAGATGAAATGTAATTTTAATTTTTTTGGATTTTATATAAATTTTTAGTCAAATTGTAATAAAGGAATTGGAAACCAACTTCGATTTTTTTGGATTTTGATGAATTTTTTTGTTGGTGGAGCTAAATTTGAGTGAATTTAGATGAAATTTACTTCTATTTTTTGATTTCATATAAATTTTTAGTCAAATTGTAATAAAGGAATTTGAACCAACTTCGATTTTTTTGGATTTTGATGATTTTGGTTGTTGGAGGAGTTAAATTTGAGTAAATTTAGATGAAATTGACACCTATTTTTTTGGATTTTATATAAATTTTTAGTCAAATTGTAATAAAGGAATTTGAAACCAACTTCGATTTTTTTGGATTTTGATGAATTTTTTTGTTGGAGGAGCTAAATTTGAGTGAATTTTGATGAAATTTACTTTCATTTTTTTGGATTTCATATAAATTTTTAGTCAAATTGTAATAAAGTAATTTGAAACCAACTTCGATTTTTTTGGATTTTGATGAATTTTTTTGTTGGAGGAGTTAAATTTGAGTTAATTTAGATGAAATTTACTTCTATTTTTTTGATTTCATAGAAATTTTTAGTCAAATTGTAATAAAGGAATTTGAACGAACTTCGATTTTTTTGGATTTTGATGATTTTGGTTGTTGGAGGAGTTAAATTTGAGTAAATTTAGATGTAATTAACACCTTTTTTTTTGATTTTATATAAATTTTTAGTCATATTGTAATAAAGGGATATGAACAAACTTCGATTTTTTTGGATTTTGATGAATTTTTTTGTTTGAGGAGCTAAATTTGATTGAATTTAGATGAAATTTACTTTCATTTTTTGGATATTATATAAATTTTTAGTCAAATTGTAATAAAGGAATTTGAACCAACTTCGATTTTTTTGGATTTTGATGAGTTTTTTTGTTGGAGGAGTTAAATTTGAGTTGATTCAGATGAAATTTACTTGTATTTTTTTGATTTCATATAAATTTGTAGTCAAATTGTAATAAAGGAATTTGAAACCAACTCCGATTTTATTGGATTTTGATGAATTTTTTTGTTGGAGGAGTTAAATTTGAGTTAATTTAGATGAAATTTACTTCTATTTTTTTGATTTCATATAAATTTTTAGTCAAATTGTAATAAAGGAATTTGAACCAACTTCGATTTTTTTGGATTTTGATGATTTTGGTTGTTGGAGGAGTTAAATTTGAGTAAATTTAGATGAAATTAACACCTTTTTTTGGATTTTATATAAATTTTTAGTCAAATTGTAATAAAGGAATTTGAACGAACTTCGATTTTTTTGGATTTTGATGAATTTTTTTGTTGGAGGATCTAAATTTGAGTGAATTTAGATGAAATTTACTTCTATTTTTTTGGATTTCATATAAATTTTTAGTCAAATAGTAATAAAGTAATTTGAAACCAACTTCGATTTTTTTTGATTTTGCTGAATTTTTTTGTTGGAGGAGCTAAATTTGAGTTAATTTAGATGAAATTTACTTCAATTTTTTTTTATTTTATATAAATTTTTAGTCAAATTGTAATAAAGGAATTTGAAACCAACTCCGATTTTTTTGGATTTTGATGAAATTTTTTGTTGGAGGAACTAAATTTGAGTGAATTTAGATGAAATTTACTTCTATTTTTTTGGATTTCATATAAATTTTTAGTCAAGTTGTAATAAAGGAATTTGAACCAACTTCGATTTTTTTGGATTTTGATGAGTTTTTTTGTTGGAGGAGTTAAATCTGAGTTAATTTAGATGAAATTTACTTCTATTTTTTTGATTTCATATAAATTTTTAGTCAAATTGTAATAAAGGAATTTGAACAAACTTCGTTATTTTTGGATTTTGATGATTTTGGTTGTTGGAGGAGTTAAATTTGAGTAAATTTAGATGAAATTAACACCTTTTTTTTTATAAATTTTTAGTCAAATTGTAATAAATGAATTTGAAACCAACTTCGATTTTTTTGGATTTGATGAATTTTTTTGTTGGAGGAGCTAAATTTGATTGAATTTAGATGAAATTTACTTTCATTTTTTTTGGATATTATATAAATTTTTAGACAAATTGTAATAAAGGAATTTGAACCAACTTCGATTTTTTTGGATTTTGATGAGTTTTTTTGTTGGTGGAGTTAAATTTGAGTGAATTTAGATGAAATTTACTTCTATTTTTTTGGATTTCATATAAATTTTTAGTCAAATTGTAATAAAGTAATTTGAAACCAACTTCGATTTTTTTGGATTTTGATGAAATTTTTTGTTGGAGGAGCTAAATTTGAGTGAATTTAGATGAAATTAACACCTTATTTGGATTTTATATAAATTTTTAGTCAAATTGTAATAAATGAATTTGAAACCAACTTCGATTTTTTTGGATTTTGATGAATTTTTTTGTTGGAGGAGCTAAATTTGAGTGAATTTAGATGAAATTTACTTTCATTTTTTTGGATTTTATATAAATTTTTAGTCAAATTGTAATAAAGGAATTTGAACCAACTTCGATTTTTTTGGATTTTGATGAGTTTTTTTGTTGGAGGAGTTAAATTTGAGTGAATTTAGATGAAATTTACTTCTATTTTTTTGATTTCATATAAATTTTTAGTCAAATTGTAATAAAGGAATTTGAACCAACTTCGATTTTTTTGGATTTTGATGATTTTGGTTGTTGGAGGAGTTAAATTTGAATAAATTTAGATGAAATTAACACCTTTTTTTTTGGATTTTATATAAATTTTTAGTCATATTGTAATAAAGGGATATGAACAAACTTCGATTTTTTTGGATTTTGATGAGTTTTTTTGTTGGAGGAGTTAAATTTGAGTTAATTTAGATGAAATTTACTTCTATTTTTTTGATTTCATATAAATTTTTAGTCAAATTGTAATAAAGGAATTTGAACGAACTTCGATTTTTTTGGATTTTGATGATTTTGGTTGTTGGAGGAGTTAAATTTGAGTAAATTTAGATGTAATTAACACCTTTTTTGGATTTTATATAAATTTTTAGTCATATTGTAATAAAGGGATATGAACAAACTTCGATTTTTTTGGATTTTGATGAATTTTTTTGTTTGAGAAGCTAAATTTGATTGAATTTAGATGAAATTTACTTTCATTTTTTGGATATTATATAAATTTTTAGTCAAATTGTAATAAAGGAATTTGAACCAACTTCGATTTTTTTGGATTTTGATGAGTTTTTTTGTTGGTGGAGTTAAATTTGAGTGAATTTAGATGAAATTTACTTCTATTTTTTTGGATTTCATATAAATTTTTAGTCAAATTGTAATAAAGTAATTTGAAAGCAACTTCGATTTTTTTGGATTTTGATGAATTTTTTTGTTGGAGGAGTTAAATTTGAGTTGATTCAGATGAAATTTACTTGTATTTTTTTGATTTCATATAAATTTGTAGTCAAATTGTAATAAAGGAATTTGAACCAACTTCGATTTTTTTGGATTTTGATGAGTTTTTTTGTTGGTGGAGTTAAATTTGAGTGAATTTAGATGAAATTTACTTCTATTTTTTTGGATTTCATATAAATTTTTAGTCAAATTGTAATAAAGTAATTTGAAAGCAACTTCGATTTTTTTGGATTTTGATGAATTTTTTTGTTGGAGGAGTTAAATTTGAGTTGATTCAGATGAAATTTACTTGTATTTTTTTGATTTCATATAAATTTGTAGTCAAATTGTAATAAAGGAATTTGAAACCAACTCCGATTTTTTTGGATTTTGATGAATTTTTTTGTTGGAGGAGTTAAATTTGAGTTAATTTAGATGAAATTTACTTCTATTTTTTTGATTTCATATAAATTTTTAGTCAAATTGTAATAAAGGAATTTGAACCAACTTCGATTTTTTTGGATTTTGATGATTTTGGTTGTTGGAGGAGTTAAATTTGAGTAAATTTAGATGAAATTAACACCTTTTTTTGGATTTTATATAAATTTTTAGTCAAATTGTAATGAAGGAATTTGAAACCAACTTCGATTTTTTTGGATTTTGATGAATTTTTTTGTAGGAGCAGCTAAATTTGAGTGAATTTAGATGAAATTTAATTCTATTTTTTTTTTGATTTCATATAAATTTTTAGTCAAATTGTAATAAAAGAATTTGATCCATCTTCGAATTTTTTGGATTTTGATGATTTTGGTTGTTGGAGGAGTTAAATTTGTGTAAATTTAGATGAAATGTAATTTTAATTTTTTTGGATTTTATATAAATTTTTAGTCAAATTGTAATAAAGGAATTGGAAACCAACTTCGATTTTTTTGGATTTTGATGAATTTTTTTGTTGGTGGAGCTAAATTTGAGTGAATTTAGATGAAATTTACTTCTATTTTTTGATTTCATATAAATTTTTAGTCAAATTGTAATAAAGGAATTTGAACCAACTTCGATTTTTTGGATTTTGATGACTTTTTTTGTTGGAGGAGTTAAATTTGAGTGAATTTAGATGAAATTTACTTCTATTTTTTTGATTTCATATAAATTTTTAGTCAAATTGTAATAAAGGAATTTGAACCAACTTCGATTTTTTTGGATTTTGATGATTTTGGTTGTTGGAGGAGTTAAATTTGAGTAAATTTAGATGAAATTAACACCTTTTTTTTGGATTTTATATAAATTTTTAGTCAAATTGTAATGAAGGAATTTGAAACCAACTTCGATTTTTTTGGATTTTGATGAATTTTTTTGTAGGAGCAGCTAAATTTGAGTGAATTTAGATGAAATTTAATTCTATTTTTTTTTTGATTTCATATAAATTTTTAGTCAAATTGTAATAAAAGAATTTGAACCATCTTCGAATTTTTTGGATTTTGATGATTTTGGTTGTTGGAGGAGTTAAATTTGTGTAAATTTAGATGAAATGTAATTTTAATTTTTTTGGATTTTATATAAATTTTTAGTCAAATTGTAATAAAGGAATTGGAAACCAACTTCGATTTTTTTGGATTTTGATGAATTTTTTTGTTGGTGGAGCTAAATTTGAGTGAATTTAGATGAAATTTACTTCTATTTTTTTGATTTCATATAAATTTTTAGTCAAATTGTAATAAAGGAATTTGAACCAACTTCGATTTTTTTGGATTTTGATGATTTTGGTTGTTGGAGGAGTTAAATTTGAGTAAATTTAGTTGAAATTGACACCTATTTTTTTGGATTTTATATAAATTTTTAGTCAAATTGTAATAAAGGAATTTGAAACCAACTTCGATTTTTTTGGATTTTGATGAATTTTTTTGTTGGAGGAGCTAAATTTGAGTGAATTTGGATGAAATTTACTTCAATTTTTTTTTGATTTCATATAAATTTTTAGTCAAATTGTAATAAAAGAATTTGAATCAACTTCGATTTTTTTGGATTTTGATGAGTTTTTTTGTTGGAGGAGTTAAATTTGAGTTAATTTAGATGAAATTTACTTCTATTTTTTTGATTTCATATAAATTTTTAGTCAAATTATAATAAAGGAATTTGAACCAAATTCGATTTTTTTGGATATTGATGAATTTGGTTGTTGGAGGAGTTAAATTTGGGTAAATTTAGATGAAATTAACTCCTATTTTTGGGATTCTATATAAATTTTTAGTCAAATTGTAATAAAGGAATTTGAACGAACTTCGATTTTTTTGGATTTTGATGAATTTTTTTGTTGGAGGATCTAAATTTGATTGAATTTAGATGAAATTTACTTCTATTTTTTTGGATTTCATATAAATTTTTAGTCAAATAGTAATAAAGTAATTTGAAACCAACTTCGATTTTTTTTGATTTTGCTGAATTTTTTTGTTGGAGGAGCTAAATTTGAGTTAATTTAGATGAAATTTACTTCAATTTTTTTTTATTTTATATAAATTTTTAGTCAAATTGTAATAAAGGAATTTGAAACCAACTCCGATTTTTTTGGATTTTGATGAAATTTTTTGTTGGAGGAACTAAATTTGAGTGAATTTAGATGAAATTTACTTCTATTTTTTTGGATTTCATATAAATTTTTAGTCAAGTTGTAATAAAGGAATTTGAACCAACTTCGATTTTTTTGGATTTTGATGAGTTTTTTTGTTGGAGGAGTTAAATCTGAGTTAATTTAGATGAAATTTACTTCTATTTTTTTGATTTCATATAAATTTTTAGTCAAATTGTAATAAAGGAATTTGAACAAACTTCGTTATTTTTGGATTTTGATGATTTTGGTTGTTGGAGGAGTTAAATTTGAGTAAATTTAGATGAAATTAACACCTTTTTTTTTATAAATTTTTAGTCAAATTGTAATAAATGAATTTGAAACCAACTTCGATTTTTTTGGATTTGATGAATTTTTTTGTTGGAGGAGCTAAATTTGATTGAATTTAGATGAAATTTACTTTCATTTTTTTTGGATATTATATAAATTTTTAGACAAATTGTAATAAAGGAATTTGAACCAACTTCGATTTTTTTGGATTTTGATGAGTTTTTTTGTTGGTGGAGTTAAATTTGAGTGAATTTAGTTGAAATTTACTTCTATTTTTTTGGATTTCATATAAATTTTTAGTCAAATTGTAATAAAGTAATTTGAAACCAACTTCGATTTTTTTGGATTTTGATGAAATTTTTTGTTGGAGGAGCTAAATTTGAGTGAATTTAGATGAAATTAACACCTTTTTTGGATTTTATATAAATTTTTAGTCAAATTGTAATAAATGAATTTGAAACCAACTTCGATTTTTTTGGATTTTGATGAATTTTTTTGTTGGAGGAGCTAAATTTGAGTGAATTTAGATGAAATTTACTTTCATTTTTTTGGATTTTATATAAATTTTTAGTCAAATTGTAATAAAGGAATTTGAACCAACTTCGATTTTTTTGGATTTTGATGAGTTTTTTTGTTGGAGGAGTTAAATTTGAGTGAATTTAGATGAAATTTACTTCTATTTTTTTGATTTCATATAAATTTTTAGTCAAATTGTAATAAAGGAATTTGAACCAACTTCGATTTTTTTGGATTTTGATGATTTTGGTTGTTGGAGGAGTTAAATTTGAATAAATTTAGATGAAATTAACACCTTTTTTTTTGGATTTTATATAAATTTTTAGTCATATTGTAATAAAGGGATATGAACAAACTTCGATTTTTTTGGATTTTGATGAGTTTTTTTGTTGGAGGAGTTAAATTTGAGTTGATTCAGATGAAATTTACTTGTATTTTTTTGATTTCATATAAATTTGTAGTCAAATTGTAATAAAGGAATTTGAAACCAACTCCGATTTTTTTGGATTTTGATGAATTTTTTTGTTGGAGGAGTTAAATTTGAGTTAATTTAGATGAAATTTACTTCTATTTTTTTGATTTCATATAAATTTTTAGTCAAATTGTAATAAAGGAATTTGAACCAACTTCGATTTTTTTGGATTTTGATGATTTTGGTTGTTGGAGGAGTTAAATTTGAGTAAATTTAGATGAAATTAACACCTTTTTTTGGATTTTATATAAATTTTTAGTCAAATTGTAATGAAGGAATTTGAAACCAACTTCGATTTTTTTGGATTTTGATGAATTTTTTTGTAGGAGCAGCTAAATTTGAGTGAATTTAGATGAAATTTAATTCTATTTTTTTTTTGATTTCATATAAATTTTTAGTCAAATTGTAATAAAAGAATTTGATCCATCTTCGAATTTTTTGGATTTTGATGATTTTGGTTGTTGGAGGAGTTAAATTTGTGTAAATTTAGATGAAATGTAATTTTAATTTTTTTGGATTTTATATAAATTTTTAGTCAAATTGTAATAAAGGAATTGGAAACCAACTTCGATTTTTTTGGATTTTGATGAATTTTTTTGTTGGTGGAGCTAAATTTGAGTGAATTTAGATGAAATTTACTTCTATTTTTTGATTTCATATAAATTTTTAGTCAAATTGTAATAAAGGAATTTGAACCAACTTCGATTTTTTTGGATTTTGATGATTTTGGTTGTTGGAGGAGTTAAATTTGAGTAAATTTAGATGAAATTGACACCTATTTTTTTGGATTTTATATAAATTTTTAGTCAAATTGTAATAAAGGAATTTGAAACCAACTTCGATTTTTTTGGATTTTGATGAATTTTTTTGTTGGAGGAGCTAAATTTGAGTGAATTTTGATGAAATTTACTTTCATTTTTTTGGATTTCATATAAATTTTTAGTCAAATTGTAATAAAGTAATTTGAAACCAACTTCGATTTTTTTGGATTTTGATGAATTTTTTTGTTGGAGGAGTTAAATTTGAGTTAATTTAGATGAAATTTACTTCTATTTTTTTGATTTCATAGAAATTTTTAGTCAAATTGTAATAAAGGAATTTGAACGAACTTCGATTTTTTTGGATTTTGATGATTTTGGTTGTTGGAGGAGTTAAATTTGAGTAAATTTAGATGTAATTAACACCTTTTTTTTTGATTTTATATAAATTTTTAGTCATATTGTAATAAAGGGATATGAACAAACTTCGATTTTTTTGGATTTTGATGAATTTTTTTGTTTGAGGAGCTAAATTTGATTGAATTTAGATGAAATTTACTTTCATTTTTTGGATATTATATAAATTTTTAGTCAAATTGTAATAAAGGAATTTGAACCAACTTCGATTTTTTTGGATTTTGATGAGTTTTTTTGTTGGTGGAGTTAAATTTGAGTGAATTTAGATGAAATTTACTTCTATTTTTTTGGATTTCATATAAATTTTTAGTCAAATTGTAATAAAGTAATTTGAAAGCAACTTCGATTTTTTTGGATTTTGATGAATTTTTTTGTTGGAGGAGTTAAATTTGAGTTAATTCAGATGAAATTTACTTATATTTTTTTGATTTCATATAAATTTTTAGTCAAATTGTAATAAAGGAATTTGAAACCAACTCCGATTTTTTTGGATTTTGATGAATTTTTTTGTTGGAGGAGTTAAATTTGAGTTAATTTAGATGAAATTTACTTCTATTTTTTTGATTTCATATAAATTTTTAGTCAAATTGTAATAAAGGAATTTGAACCAACTTCGATTTTTTTGGATTTTGATGATTTTGGTTGTTGGAGGAGCTAAATTTGAGTGAATTTAGATGAAATTAACACCTTTTTTTGGATTTTATATAAATTTTTAGTCAAATTGTAATAAATGAATTTGAAACCAACTTCGATTTTTTTGGATTTTGATGAATTTTTTTGTTGGAGGAGCTAAATTTGAGTGAATTTTGATGAAATTTACTTTCATTTTTTTGGATTTCATATAAATTTTTAGTCAAATTGTAATAAAGTAATTTGAAACCAACTTCGATTTTTTTGGATTTTGATGAGTTTTTTTGTTGGAGGAGTTAAATTTGAGTGAATTTAGATGAAATTTACTTGTATTTTTTTGATTTCATATAAATTTTTAGTCAAATTGTAATAAAGGAATTTGAACCAACTTCGATTTTTTTGGATTTTGATGATTTTGGTTGTTGGAGGAGTTAAATTTGAGTAAATTTAGATGAAATTAACACCTTTTTTTTGGGATTTTATATAAATTTTTAGTCAAATTGTAATGAAGGAATTTGAAACCAACTTCGATTTTTTTGGATTTTGATGAATTTTTTTGTAGGAGCAGCTACATTTGAGTGAATTTAGATGAAATTTACTTCTATTTTTTTTTTATTTCATATAAATTTTTAGTCAAATTGTAATAAAAGAATTTGAACCAACTTCGATTTTTTTGGATTTTGATGAGTTTTTTTGTTGGAGGAGTTAAATTTGAGTTAATTTAGATGAAATTTACTTCTATTTTTTTGATTTCATATAAATTTTTAGTCAAATTGTAATAAAGGAATTTGAACGAACTTCGATTTTTTTGGATTTTGATGATTTTGGTTGTTGGAGGAGTTAAATTTGAGTAAATTTAGATGTAATTAACACCTTTTTTTTGGATTTTATATAAATTTTTAGTCATATTGTAATAAAGGGATATGAACAAACTTCGATTTTTTTGGATTTTGATGAATTTTTTTGTTTGAGGAGCTAAATTTGATTGAATTTAGATGAAATTTACTTTCATTTTTTGGATATTATATAAATTTTTAGTCAAATTGTAATAAAGGAATTTGAACCAACTTTTTTTTTTTGGATTTTGATGAGTTTTGTTGTTGGTGGATTTAAATTTGAGTGAATTTAGATGAAATTTACTTCTATTTTTTTGGATTTCATATAAATTTTTAGTCAAATTGTAATAAAGTAATTTGAAAGCAACTTCGATTTTTTTGGATTTTGATGAATTTTTTTGTTGGAGGAGTTAAATTTGAGTTAATTCAGATGAAATTTACTTATATTTTTTTGATTTCATATAAATTTTTAGTCAAATTGTAATAAAGGAATTTGAAACCAACTCCGATTTTTTTTGGATTTTGATGAATTTTTTTGTTGGAGGAGCTAAATTTGATTGAATTTAGATGAAATTTACTTCTATTTTTTTGGATTTCATATAAATTTTTAGTCAAGTTGTAATAAAGGAATTTGAACCAACTTCGATTTTTTTGGATTTTGATGAGTTTTTTTGTTGGAGGAGTTAAATCTGAGTTAATTTAGATGAAATTTACTTCTATTTTTTTGATTTCATATAAATTTTTAGTCAAATTGTAATAAAGGAATTTGAACAAACTTCGTTATTTTTGGATTTTGATGATTTTGGTTGTTGGAGGAGTTAAATTTGAGTAAATTTAGATGAAATTAACACCTTTTTTTTTATAAATTTTTAGTCAAATTGTAATAAATGAATTTGAAACCAACTTCGATTTTTTTGGATTTGATGAATTTTTTTGTTGGAGGAGCTAAATTTGATTGAATTTAGATGAAATTTACTTTCATTTTTTTTGGATATTATATAAATTTTTAGACAAATTGTAATAAAGGAATTTGAACCAACTTCGATTTTTTTGGATTTTGATGAGTTTTTTTGTTGGTGGAGTTAAATTTGAGTGAATTTAGATGAAATTTACTTCTATTTTTTTGGATTTCATATAAATTTTTAGTCAAATTGTAATAAAGTAATTTGAAACCAACTTCGATTTTTTTGGATTTTGATGAAATTTTTTGTTGGAGGAGCTAAATTTGAGTGAATTTAGATGAAATTAACACCTTATTTGGATTTTATATAAATTTTTAGTCAAATTGTAATAAATGAATTTGAAACCAACTTCGATTTTTTTGGATTTTGATGAATTTTTTTGTTGGAGGAGCTAAATTTGAGTGAATTTAGATGAAATTTACTTTCATTTTTTTGGATTTTATATAAATTTTTAGTCAAATTGTAATAAAGGAATTTGAACCAACTTCGATTTTTTTGGATTTTGATGAGTTTTTTTGTTGGAGGAGTTAAATTTGAGTGAATTTAGATGAAATTTACTTCTATTTTTTTGATTTCATATAAATTTTTAGTCAAATTGTAATAAAGGAATTTGAACCAACTTCGATTTTTTTGGATTTTGATGATTTTGGTTGTTGGAGGAGTTAAATTTGAATAAATTTAGATGAAATTAACACCTTTTTTTTTGGATTTTATATAAATTTTTAGTCATATTGTAATAAAGGGATATGAACAAACTTCGATTTTTTTGGATTTTGATGAGTTTTTTTGTTGGAGGAGTTAAATTTGAGTTAATTTAGATGAAATTTACTTCTATTTTTTTGATTTCATATAAATTTTTAGTCAAATTGTAATAAAGGAATTTGAACGAACTTCGATTTTTTTGGATTTTGATGATTTTGGTTGTTGGAGGAGTTAAATTTGAGTAAATTTAGATGTAATTAACACCTTTTTTGGATTTTATATAAATTTTTAGTCATATTGTAATAAAGGGATATGAACAAACTTCGATTTTTTTGGATTTTGATGAATTTTTTTGTTTGAGGAGCTAAATTTGATTGAATTTAGATGAAATTTACTTTCATTTTTTGGATATTATATAAATTTTTAGTCAAATTGTAATAAAGGAATTTGAACCAACTTCGATTTTTTTGGATTTTGATGAGTTTTTTTGTTGGTGGAGTTAAATTTGAGTGAATTTAGATGAAATTTACTTCTATTTTTTTGGATTTCATATAAATTTTTAGTCAAATTGTAATAAAGTAATTTGAAAGCAACTTCGATTTTTTTGGATTTTGATGAATTTTTTTGTTGGAGGAGTTAAATTTGAGTTGATTCAGATGAAATTTACTTGTATTTTTTTGATTTCATATAAATTTGTAGTCAAATTGTAATAAAGGAATTTGAACCAACTTCGATTTTTTTGGATTTTGATGAGTTTTTTTGTTGGTGGAGTTAAATTTGAGTGAATTTAGATGAAATTTACTTCTATTTTTTTGGATTTCATATAAATTTTTAGTCAAATTGTAATAAAGTAATTTGAAAGCAACTTCGATTTTTTTGGATTTTGATGAATTTTTTTGTTGGAGGAGTTAAATTTGAGTTGATTCAGATGAAATTTACTTGTATTTTTTTGATTTCATATAAATTTGTAGTCAAATTGTAATAAAGGAATTTGAAACCAACTCCGATTTTTTTGGATTTTGATGAATTTTTTTGTTGGAGGAGTTAAATTTGAGTTAATTTAGATGAAATTTACTTCTATTTTTTTGATTTCATATAAATTTTTAGTCAAATTGTAATAAAGGAATTTGAACCAACTTCGATTTTTTTGGATTTTGATGATTTTGGTTGTTGGAGGAGTTAAATTTGAGTAAATTTAGATGAAATTAACACCTTTTTTTGGATTTTATATAAATTTTTAGTCAAATTGTAATGAAGGAATTTGAAACCAACTTCGATTTTTTTGGATTTTGATGAATTTTTTTGTAGGAGCAGCTAAATTTGAGTGAATTTAGATGAAATTTAATTCTATTTTTTTTTTGATTTCATATAAATTTTTAGTCAAATTGTAATAAAAGAATTTGATCCATCTTCGAATTTTTTGGATTTTGATGATTTTGGTTGTTGGAGGAGTTAAATTTGTGTAAATTTAGATGAAATGTAATTTTAATTTTTTTGGATTTTATATAAATTTTTAGTCAAATTGTAATAAAGGAATTGGAAACCAACTTCGATTTTTTTGGATTTTGATGAATTTTTTTGTTGGTGGAGCTAAATTTGAGTGAATTTAGATGAAATTTACTTCTATTTTTTGATTTCATATAAATTTTTAGTCAAATTGTAATAAAGGAATTTGAACCAACTTCGATTTTTTGGATTTTGATGACTTTTTTTGTTGGAGGAGTTAAATTTGAGTGAATTTAGATGAAATTTACTTCTATTTTTTTGATTTCATATAAATTTTTAGTCAAATTGTAATAAAGGAATTTGAACCAACTTCGATTTTTTTGGATTTTGATGATTTTGGTTGTTGGAGGAGTTAAATTTGAGTAAATTTAGATGAAATTAACACCTTTTTTTTGGATTTTATATAAATTTTTAGTCAAATTGTAATGAAGGAATTTGAAACCAACTTCGATTTTTTTGGATTTTGATGAATTTTTTTGTAGGAGCAGCTAAATTTGAGTGAATTTAGATGAAATTTAATTCTATTTTTTTTTTGATTTCATATAAATTTTTAGTCAAATTGTAATAAAAGAATTTGAACCATCTTCGAATTTTTTGGATTTTGATGATTTTGGTTGTTGGAGGAGTTAAATTTGTGTAAATTTAGATGAAATGTAATTTTAATTTTTTTGGATTTTATATAAATTTTTAGTCAAATTGTAATAAAGGAATTGGAAACCAACTTCGATTTTTTTGGATTTTGATGAATTTTTTTGTTGGTGGAGCTAAATTTGAGTGAATTTAGATGAAATTTACTTCTATTTTTTTGATTTCATATAAATTTTTAGTCAAATTGTAATAAAGGAATTTGAACCAACTTCGATTTTTTTGGATTTTGATGATTTTGGTTGTTGGAGGAGTTAAATTTGAGTAAATTTAGTTGAAATTGACACCTATTTTTTTGGATTTTATATAAATTTTTAGTCAAATTGTAATAAAGGAATTTGAAACCAACTTCGATTTTTTTGGATTTTGATGAATTTTTTTGTTGGAGGAGCTAAATTTGAGTGAATTTGGATGAAATTTACTTCAATTTTTTTTTGATTTCATATAAATTTTTAGTCAAATTGTAATAAAAGAATTTGAATCAACTTCGATTTTTTTGGATTTTGATGAGTTTTTTTGTTGGAGGAGTTAAATTTGAGTTAATTTAGATGAAATTTACTTCTATTTTTTTGATTTCATATAAATTTTTAGTCAAATTATAATAAAGGAATTTGAACCAAATTCGATTTTTTTGGATATTGATGAATTTGGTTGTTGGAGGAGTTAAATTTGGGTAAATTTAGATGAAATTAACTCCTATTTTTGGGATTCTATATAAATTTTTAGTCAAATTGTAATAAAGGAATTTGAACGAACTTCGATTTTTTTGGATTTTGATGAATTTTTTTGTTGGAGGATCTAAATTTGATTGAATTTAGATGAAATTTACTTCTATTTTTTTGGATTTCATATAAATTTTTAGTCAAATAGTAATAAAGTAATTTGAAACCAACTTCGATTTTTTTTGATTTTGCTGAATTTTTTTGTTGGAGGAGCTAAATTTGAGTTAATTTAGATGAAATTTACTTCAATTTTTTTTTATTTTATATAAATTTTTAGTCAAATTGTAATAAAGGAATTTGAAACCAACTCCGATTTTTTTGGATTTTGATGAAATTTTTTGTTGGAGGAACTAAATTTGAGTGAATTTAGATGAAATTTACTTCTATTTTTTTGGATTTCATATAAATTTTTAGTCAAGTTGTAATAAAGGAATTTGAACCAACTTCGATTTTTTTGGATTTTGATGAGTTTTTTTGTTGGAGGAGTTAAATCTGAGTTAATTTAGATGAAATTTACTTCTATTTTTTTGATTTCATATAAATTTTTAGTCAAATTGTAATAAAGGAATTTGAACAAACTTCGTTATTTTTGGATTTTGATGATTTTGGTTGTTGGAGGAGTTAAATTTGAGTAAATTTAGATGAAATTAACACCTTTTTTTTTATAAATTTTTAGTCAAATTGTAATAAATGAATTTGAAACCAACTTCGATTTTTTTGGATTTGATGAATTTTTTTGTTGGAGGAGCTAAATTTGATTGAATTTAGATGAAATTTACTTTCATTTTTTTTGGATATTATATAAATTTTTAGACAAATTGTAATAAAGGAATTTGAACCAACTTCGATTTTTTTGGATTTTGATGAGTTTTTTTGTTGGTGGAGTTAAATTTGAGTGAATTTAGTTGAAATTTACTTCTATTTTTTTGGATTTCATATAAATTTTTAGTCAAATTGTAATAAAGTAATTTGAAACCAACTTCGATTTTTTTGGATTTTGATGAAATTTTTTGTTGGAGGAGCTAAATTTGAGTGAATTTAGATGAAATTAACACCTTTTTTGGATTTTATATAAATTTTTAGTCAAATTGTAATAAATGAATTTGAAACCAACTTCGATTTTTTTGGATTTTGATGAATTTTTTTGTTGGAGGAGCTAAATTTGAGTGAATTTAGATGAAATTTACTTTCATTTTTTTGGATTTTATATAAATTTTTAGTCAAATTGTAATAAAGGAATTTGAACCAACTTCGATTTTTTTGGATTTTGATGAGTTTTTTTGTTGGAGGAGTTAAATTTGAGTGAATTTAGATGAAATTTACTTCTATTTTTTTGATTTCATATAAATTTTTAGTCAAATTGTAATAAAGGAATTTGAACCAACTTCGATTTTTTTGGATTTTGATGATTTTGGTTGTTGGAGGAGTTAAATTTGAATAAATTTAGATGAAATTAACACCTTTTTTTTTGGATTTTATATAAATTTTTAGTCATATTGTAATAAAGGGATATGAACAAACTTCGATTTTTTTGGATTTTGATGAGTTTTTTTGTTGGAGGAGTTAAATTTGAGTTGATTCAGATGAAATTTACTTGTATTTTTTTGATTTCATATAAATTTGTAGTCAAATTGTAATAAAGGAATTTGAAACCAACTCCGATTTTTTTGGATTTTGATGAATTTTTTTGTTGGAGGAGTTAAATTTGAGTTAATTTAGATGAAATTTACTTCTATTTTTTTGATTTCATATAAATTTTTAGTCAAATTGTAATAAAGGAATTTGAACCAACTTCGATTTTTTTGGATTTTGATGATTTTGGTTGTTGGAGGAGTTAAATTTGAGTAAATTTAGATGAAATTAACACCTTTTTTTGGATTTTATATAAATTTTTAGTCAAATTGTAATGAAGGAATTTGAAACCAACTTCGATTTTTTTGGATTTTGATGAATTTTTTTGTAGGAGCAGCTAAATTTGAGTGAATTTAGATGAAATTTAATTCTATTTTTTTTTTGATTTCATATAAATTTTTAGTCAAATTGTAATAAAAGAATTTGATCCATCTTCGAATTTTTTGGATTTTGATGATTTTGGTTGTTGGAGGAGTTAAATTTGTGTAAATTTAGATGAAATGTAATTTTAATTTTTTTGGATTTTATATAAATTTTTAGTCAAATTGTAATAAAGGAATTGGAAACCAACTTCGATTTTTTTGGATTTTGATGAATTTTTTTGTTGGTGGAGCTAAATTTGAGTGAATTTAGATGAAATTTACTTCTATTTTTTGATTTCATATAAATTTTTAGTCAAATTGTAATAAAGGAATTTGAACCAACTTCGATTTTTTTGGATTTTGATGATTTTGGTTGTTGGAGGAGTTAAATTTGAGTAAATTTAGATGAAATTGACACCTATTTTTTTGGATTTTATATAAATTTTTAGTCAAATTGTAATAAAGGAATTTGAAACCAACTTCGATTTTTTTGGATTTTGATGAATTTTTTTGTTGGAGGAGCTAAATTTGAGTGAATTTTGATGAAATTTACTTTCATTTTTTTGGATTTCATATAAATTTTTAGTCAAATTGTAATAAAGTAATTTGAAACCAACTTCGATTTTTTTGGATTTTGATGAATTTTTTTGTTGGAGGAGTTAAATTTGAGTTAATTTAGATGAAATTTACTTCTATTTTTTTGATTTCATAGAAATTTTTAGTCAAATTGTAATAAAGGAATTTGAACGAACTTCGATTTTTTTGGATTTTGATGATTTTGGTTGTTGGAGGAGTTAAATTTGAGTAAATTTAGATGTAATTAACACCTTTTTTTTTGATTTTATATAAATTTTTAGTCATATTGTAATAAAGGGATATGAACAAACTTCGATTTTTTTGGATTTTGATGAATTTTTTTGTTTGAGGAGCTAAATTTGATTGAATTTAGATGAAATTTACTTTCATTTTTTGGATATTATATAAATTTTTAGTCAAATTGTAATAAAGGAATTTGAACCAACTTCGATTTTTTTGGATTTTGATGAGTTTTTTTGTTGGTGGAGTTAAATTTGAGTGAATTTAGATGAAATTTACTTCTATTTTTTTGGATTTCATATAAATTTTTAGTCAAATTGTAATAAAGTAATTTGAAAGCAACTTCGATTTTTTTGGATTTTGATGAATTTTTTTGTTGGAGGAGTTAAATTTGAGTTAATTCAGATGAAATTTACTTATATTTTTTTGATTTCATATAAATTTTTAGTCAAATTGTAATAAAGGAATTTGAAACCAACTCCGATTTTTTTGGATTTTGATGAATTTTTTTGTTGGAGGAGTTAAATTTGAGTTAATTTAGATGAAATTTACTTCTATTTTTTTGATTTCATATAAATTTTTAGTCAAATTGTAATAAAGGAATTTGAACCAACTTCGATTTTTTTGGATTTTGATGATTTTGGTTGTTGGAGGAGCTAAATTTGAGTGAATTTAGATGAAATTAACACCTTTTTTTGGATTTTATATAAATTTTTAGTCAAATTGTAATAAATGAATTTGAAACCAACTTCGATTTTTTTGGATTTTGATGAATTTTTTTGTTGGAGGAGCTAAATTTGAGTGAATTTTGATGAAATTTACTTTCATTTTTTTGGATTTCATATAAATTTTTAGTCAAATTGTAATAAAGTAATTTGAAACCAACTTCGATTTTTTTGGATTTTGATGAGTTTTTTTGTTGGAGGAGTTAAATTTGAGTGAATTTAGATGAAATTTACTTGTATTTTTTTGATTTCATATAAATTTTTAGTCAAATTGTAATAAAGGAATTTGAACCAACTTCGATTTTTTTGGATTTTGATGATTTTGGTTGTTGGAGGAGTTAAATTTGAGTAAATTTAGATGAAATTAACACCTTTTTTTTGGGATTTTATATAAATTTTTAGTCAAATTGTAATGAAGGAATTTGAAACCAACTTCGATTTTTTTGGATTTTGATGAATTTTTTTGTAGGAGCAGCTACATTTGAGTGAATTTAGATGAAATTTACTTCTATTTTTTTTTTATTTCATATAAATTTTTAGTCAAATTGTAATAAAAGAATTTGAACCAACTTCGATTTTTTTGGATTTTGATGAGTTTTTTTGTTGGAGGAGTTAAATTTGAGTTAATTTAGATGAAATTTACTTCTATTTTTTTGATTTCATATAAATTTTTAGTCAAATTGTAATAAAGGAATTTGAACGAACTTCGATTTTTTTGGATTTTGATGATTTTGGTTGTTGGAGGAGTTAAATTTGAGTAAATTTAGATGTAATTAACACCTTTTTTTTGGATTTTATATAAATTTTTAGTCATATTGTAATAAAGGGATATGAACAAACTTCGATTTTTTTGGATTTTGATGAATTTTTTTGTTTGAGGAGCTAAATTTGATTGAATTTAGATGAAATTTACTTTCATTTTTTGGATATTATATAAATTTTTAGTCAAATTGTAATAAAGGAATTTGAACCAACTTTTTTTTTTTGGATTTTGATGAGTTTTGTTGTTGGTGGATTTAAATTTGAGTGAATTTAGATGAAATTTACTTCTATTTTTTTGGATTTCATATAAATTTTTAGTCAAATTGTAATAAAGTAATTTGAAAGCAACTTCGATTTTTTTGGATTTTGATGAATTTTTTTGTTGGAGGAGTTAAATTTGAGTTAATTCAGATGAAATTTACTTATATTTTTTTGATTTCATATAAATTTTTAGTCAAATTGTAATAAAGGAATTTGAAACCAACTCCGATTTTTTTTGGATTTTGATGAATTTTTTTGTTGGAGGAGCTAAATTTGATTGAATTTAGATGAAATTTACTTCTATTTTTTTGATTTCATATAAATTTTTAGTCAAATTGTAATAAAGGAATTTGAACCAACTTCGATTTTTTTGGATTTTGATGATTTTGGTTGTTGGAGGAGCTAAATTTGAGTGAATTTAGATGAAATTAACACCTTTTTTTGGATTTTATATAAATTTTTAGTCAAATTGTAATAAATGAATTTGAAACCAACTTCGATTTTTTTGGATTTTGATGAATTTTTTTGTTGGAGGAGCTAAATTTGATTGAATTTAGATGAAATTTACTTTCATTTTTTTGGATATTATATAAATTTTTAGACAAATTGTAATAAAGGAATTTGAACCAACTTCGATTTTTTTGGATTTTGATGAGTTTTTTTGTTGGTGGAGTTAAATTTGAGTGAATTTAGATGAAATTTACTTCTATTTTTTTGGATTTCATATAAATTTTTAGTCAAATTGTAATAAAGTAATTTGAAACCAACTTCGATTTTTTTGGATTTTGATGAAATTTTTTGTTGGAGGAGCTAAATTTGAGTGAATTTAGATGAAATTAACACCTTTTTTGGATTTTATATAAATTTTTAGTCAAATTGTAATAAATGAATTTGAAACCAACTTCGATTTTTTTGGATTTTGATGAATTTTTTTGTTGGAGGAGCTAAATTTGAGTGAATTTAGATGAAATTTACTTTCATTTTTTTGGATTTTATATAAATTTTTAGTCAAATTGTAATAAAGGAATTTGAACCAACTTCGATTTTTTTGGATTTTGATGAGTTTTTTTGTTGGAGGAGTTAAATTTGAGTGAATTTAGATGAAATTTACTTCTATTTTTTTGATTTCATATAAATTTTTAGTCAAATTGTAATAAAGGAATTTGAACCAACTTCGATTTTTTTGGATTTTGATGATTTTGGTTGTTGGAGGAGTTAAATTTGAATAAATTTAGATGAAATTAACACCTTTTTTTTGGATTTTATATAAATTTTTAGTCATATTGTAATAAAGGGATATGAACAAACTTCGATTTTTTTGGATTTTGATGAGTTTTTTTGTTGGAGGAGTTAAATTTGAGTTAATTTAGATGAAATTTACTTCTATTTTTTTGATTTCATATAAATTTTTAGTCAAATTGTAATAAAGGAATTTGAACGAACTTCGATTTTTTTGGATTTTGATGATTTTGGTTGTTGGAGGAGTTAAATTTGAGTAAATTTAGATGTAATTAACACCTTTTTTTGGATTTTATATAAATTTTTAGTCATATTGTAATAAAGGGATATGAACAAACTTCGATTTTTTTGGATTTTGATGAATTTTTTTGTTGGAGGAGCTAAATTTGATTGAATTTAGATGAAATTTACTTTCATTTTTTTGGATATTATATAAATTTTTAGACAAATTGTAATAAAGGAATTTGAACCAACTTCGATTTTTTTGGATTTTGATGAGTTTTTTTGTTGGTGGAGTTAAATTTGAGTGAATTTAGATGAAATTTACTTCTATTTTTTTGGATTTCATATAAATTTTTAGTCAAATTGTAATAAAGTAATTTGAAACCAACTTCGATTTTTTTGGATTTTGATGAAATTTTTTGTTGGAGGAGCTAAATTTGAGTGAATTTAGATGAAATTAACACCTTTTTTGGATTTTATATAAATTTTTAGTCAAATTGTAATAAATGAATTTGAAACCAACTTCGATTTTTTTGGATTTTGATGAATTTTTTTGTTGGAGGAGCTAAATTTGAGTGAATTTAGATGAAATTTACTTTCATTTTTTTGGATTTTATATAAATTTTTAGTCAAATTGTAATAAAGGAATTTGAACCAACTTCGATTTTTTTGGATTTTGATGAGTTTTTTTGTTGGAGGAGTTAAATTGGAGTGAATTTAGATGAAATTTACTTCTATTTTTTTGATTTCATATAAATTTTTAGTCAAATTGTAATAAAGGAATTTGAACCAACTTCGATTTTTTTGGATTTTGATGATTTTGGTTGTTGGAGGAGTTAAATTTGAATAAATTTAGATGAAATTAACACCTTTTTTTGGATTTTATATAAATTTTTAGTCATATTGTAATAAAGGGATATGAACAAACTTCGATTTTTTTGGATTTTGATGAGTTTTTTTGTTGGAGGAGTTAAATTTGAGTTAATTTAGATGAAATTTACTTCTATTTTTTTGATTTCATATAAATTTTTAGTCAAATTGTAATAAAGGAATTTGAACGAACTTCGATTTTTTTGGATTTTGATGATTTTGGTTGTTGGAGGAGTTAAATTTGAGTAAATTTAGATGTAATTAACACCTTTTTTTGGATTTTATATAAATTTTTAGTCATATTGTAATAAAGGGATATGAACAAACTTCGATTTTTTTGGATTTTGATGAATTTTTTTGTTTGAGGAGCTAAATTTGATTGAATTTAGATGAAATTTACTTTCATTTTTTGGATATTATATAAATTTTTAGTCAAATTGTAATAAAGGAATTTGAACCAACTTCGATTTTTTTGGATTTTGATGAGTTTTTTTGTTGGTGGAGTTAAATTTGAGTGAATTTAGATGAAATTTACTTCTATTTTTTTGGATTTCATATAAATTTTTAGTCAAATTGTAATAAAGTAATTTGAAAGCAACTTCGATTTTTTTGGATTTTGATGAATTTTTTTGTTGGAGGAGTTAAATTTGAGTTGATTCAGATGAAATTTACTTGTATTTTTTTGATTTCATATAAATTTGTAGTCAAATTGTAATAAAGGAATTTGAAACCAACTCCGATTTTTTTGGATTTTGATGAATTTTTTTGTTGGAGGAGTTAAATTTGAGTTAATTTAGATGAAATTTACTTCTATTTTTTTGATTTCATATAAATTTTTAGTCAAATTGTAATAAAGGAATTTGAACCAACTTCGATTTTTTTGGATTTTGATGATTTTGGTTGTTGGAGGAGTTAAATTTGAGTAAATTTAGATGAAATTAACACCTTTTTTTGGATTTTATATAAATTTTTAGTCATATTGTAATAAAGGGATATGAACAAACTTCGATTTTTTTGGATTTTGATGAGTTTTTTTGTTGGAGGAGTTAAATTTGAGTTAATTTAGATGAAATTTACTTCTATTTTTTTGATTTCATATAAATTTTTAGTCAAATTGTAATAAAGGAATTTGAACGAACTTCGATTTTTTTGGATTTTGATGATTTTGGTTGTTGGAGGAGTTAAATTTGAGTAAATTTAGATGTAATTAACACCTTTTTTTGGATTTTATATAAATTTTTAGTCATATTGTAATAAAGGGATATGAACAAACTTCGATTTTTTTGGATTTTGATGAATTTTTTTGTTTGAGGAGCTAAATTTGATTGAATTTAGATGAAATTTACTTTCATTTTTTGGATATTATATAAATTTTTAGTCAAATTGTAATAAAGGAATTTGAACCAACTTTTTTTTTTTGGATTTTGATGAGTTTTGTTGTTGGTGGATTTAAATTTGAGTGAATTTAGATGAAATTAACACCTTTTTTTGGATTTTATATAAATTTTTAGTCAAATTGTAATGAAGGAATTTGAAACCAACTTCGATTTTTTTGGATTTTGATGAATTTTTTTGTAGGAGCAGCTAAATTTGAGTGAATTTAGATGAAATTTAATTCTATTTTTTTTTTGATTTCATATAAATTTTTAGTCAAATTGTAATAAAAGAATTTGATCCATCTTCGAATTTTTTGGATTTTGATGATTTTGGTTGTTGGAGGAGTTAAATTTGTGTAAATTTAGATGAAATGTAATTTTAATTTTTTTGGATTTTATATAAATTTTTAGTCAAATTGTAATAAAGGAATTGGAAACCAACTTCGATTTTTTTGGATTTTGATGAATTTTTTTGTTGGTGGAGCTAAATTTGAGTGAATTTAGATGAAATTTACTTCTATTTTTTGATTTCATATAAATTTTTAGTCAAATTGTAATAAAGGAATTTGAACCAACTTCGATTTTTTTGGATTTTGATGATTTTGGTTGTTGGAGGAGTTAAATTTGAGTAAATTTAGATGAAATTGACACCTATTTTTTTGGATTTTATATAAATTTTTAGTCAAATTGTAATAAAGGAATTTGAAACCAACTTCGATTTTTTTGGATTTTGATGAATTTTTTTGTTGGAGGAGCTAAATTTGAGTGAATTTTGATGAAATTTACTTTCATTTTTTTGGATTTCATATAAATTTTTAGTCAAATTGTAATAAAGTAATTTGAAACCAACTTCGATTTTTTTGGATTTTGATGAATTTTTTTGTTGGAGGAGTTAAATTTGAGTTAATTTAGATGAAATTTACTTCTATTTTTTTGATTTCATAGAAATTTTTAGTCAAATTGTAATAAAGGAATTTGAACCAACTTCGATTTTTTTGGATTTTGATGATTTTGGTTGTTGGAGGAGCTAAATTTGAGTGAATTTAGATGAAATTAACACCTTTTTTTGGATTTTATATAAATTTTTAGTCAAATTGTAATAAATGAATTTGAAACCAACTTCGATTTTTTTGGATTTTGATGAATTTTTTTGTTGGAGGAGCTAAATTTGAGTGAATTTTGATGAAATTTACTTTCATTTTTTTGGATTTCATATAAATTTTTAGTCAAATTGTAATAAAGTAATTTGAAACCAACTTCGATTTTTTTGGATTTTGATGAGTTTTTTTGTTGGAGGAGTTAAATTTGAGTGAATTTAGATGAAATTTACTTGTATTTTTTTGATTTCATATAAATTTTTAGTCAAATTGTAATAAAGGAATTTGAACCAACTCCGATTTTTTTGGATTTTGATGAAATTTTTTGTTGGAGGAACTAAATTTGAGTGAATTTAGATGAAATTTACTTCTATTTTTTTGGATTTCATATAAATTTTTAGTCAAGTTGTAATAAAGGAATTTGAACCAACTTCGATTTTTTTGGATTTTGATGAGTTTTTTTGTTGGAGGAGTTAAATCTGAGTTAATTTAGATGAAATTTACTTCTATTTTTTTGTTTTCATATAAATTTTTAGTCAAATTGTAATAAAGGAATTTGAACCAACTTCGATTTTTTTGGATTTTGATGAGTTTTTTTGTTGGAGGAGTTAAATCTGAGTTAATTTAGATGAAATTTACTTCTATTTTTTTGATTTCATATAAATTTTTAGTCAAATTGTAATAAAGGAATTTGAACAAACTTCGTTATTTTTGGATTTTGATGATTTTGGTTGTTGGAGGAGTTAAATTTGAGTAAATTTAGATGAAATTAACACCTTTTTTTTATAAATTTTTAGTCAAATTGTAATAAATGAATTTGAAACCAACTTCGATTTTTTTGGATTTTGATGAATTTTTTTGTTGGAGGAGCTAAATTTGATTGAATTTAGATGAAATTTACTTTCATTTTTTTGGATATTATATAAATTTTTAGACAAATTGTAATAAAGGAATTTGAACCAACTTCGATTTTTTTGGATTTTGATGAGTTTTTTTGTTGGTGGAGTTAAATTTGAGTGAATTTAGATGAAATTTACTTCTATTTTTTTGGATTTCATATAAATTTTTAGTCAAATTGTAATAAAGTAATTTGAAACCAACTTCGATTTTTTTGGATTTTGATGAAATTTTTTGTTGGAGGAGCTAAATTTGAGTGAATTTAGATGAAATTAACACCTTTTTTGGATTTTATATAAATTTTTAGTCAAATTGTAATAAATGAATTTGAAACCAACTTCGATTTTTTTGGATTTTGATGAATTTTTTTGTTGGAGGAGCTAAATTTGAGTGAATTTAGATGAAATTTACTTTCATTTTTTTGGATTTTATATAAATTTTTAGTCAAATTGTAATAAAGGAATTTGAACCAACTTCGATTTTTTTGGATTTTGATGAGTTTTTTTGTTGGAGGAGTTAAATTTGAGTGAATTTAGATGAAATTTACTTCTATTTTTTTGATTTCATATAAATTTTTAGTCAAATTGTAATAAAGGAATTTGAACCAACTTCGATTTTTTTGGATTTTGATGATTTTGGTTGTTGGAGGAGTTAAATTTGAATAAATTTAGATGAAATTAACACCTTTTTTTGGATTTTATATAAATTTTTAGTCATATTGTAATAAAGGGATATGAACAAACTTCGATTTTTTTGGATTTTGATGAGTTTTTTTGTTGGAGGAGTTAAATTTGAGTTAATTTAGATGAAATTTACTTCTATTTTTTTGATTTCATATAAATTTTTAGTCAAATTGTAATAAAGGAATTTGAACGAACTTCGATTTTTTTGGATTTTGATGATTTTGGTTGTTGGAGGAGTTAAATTTGAGTAAATTTAGATGTAATTAACACCTTTTTTTGGATTTTATATAAATTTTTAGTCATATTGTAATAAAGGGATATGAACAAACTTCGATTTTTTTGGATTTTGATGAATTTTTTTGTTTGAGGAGCTAAATTTGATTGAATTTAGATGAAATTTACTTTCATTTTTTGGATATTATATAAATTTTTAGTCAAATTGTAATAAAGGAATTTGAACCAACTTCGATTTTTTTGGATTTTGATGAGTTTTTTTGTTGGTGGAGTTAAATTTGAGTGAATTTAGATGAAATTTACTTCTATTTTTTTGGATTTCATATAAATTTTTAGTCAAATTGTAATAAAGTAATTTGAAAGCAACTTCGATTTTTTTGGATTTTGATGAATTTTTTTGTTGGAGGAGTTAAATTTGAGTTGATTCAGATGAAATTTACTTGTATTTTTTTGATTTCATATAAATTTGTAGTCAAATTGTAATAAAGGAATTTGAAACCAACTCCGATTTTTTTGGATTTTGATGAATTTTTTTGTTGGAGGAGTTAAATTTGAGTTAATTTAGATGAAATTTACTTCTATTTTTTTGATTTCATATAAATTTTTAGTCAAATTGTAATAAAGGAATTTGAACCAACTTCGATTTTTTTGGATTTTGATGATTTTGGTTGTTGGAGGAGTTAAATTTGAGTAAATTTAGATGAAATTAACACCTTTTTTTGGATTTTATATAAATTTTTAGTCATATTGTAATAAAGGGATATGAACAAACTTCGATTTTTTTGGATTTTGATGAGTTTTTTTGTTGGAGGAGTTAAATTTGAGTTAATTTAGATGAAATTTACTTCTATTTTTTTGATTTCATATAAATTTTTAGTCAAATTGTAATAAAGGAATTTGAACGAACTTCGATTTTTTTGGATTTTGATGATTTTGGTTGTTGGAGGAGTTAAATTTGAGTAAATTTAGATGTAATTAACACCTTTTTTTGGATTTTATATAAATTTTTAGTCATATTGTAATAAAGGGATATGAACAAACTTCGATTTTTTTGGATTTTGATGAATTTTTTTGTTTGAGGAGCTAAATTTGATTGAATTTAGATGAAATTTACTTTCATTTTTTGGATATTATATAAATTTTTAGTCAAATTGTAATAAAGGAATTTGAACCAACTTTTTTTTTTTGGATTTTGATGAGTTTTGTTGTTGGTGGATTTAAATTTGAGTGAATTTAGATGAAATTAACACCTTTTTTTGGATTTTATATAAATTTTTAGTCAAATTGTAATGAAGGAATTTGAAACCAACTTCGATTTTTTTGGATTTTGATGAATTTTTTTGTAGGAGCAGCTAAATTTGAGTGAATTTAGATGAAATTTAATTCTATTTTTTTTTTGATTTCATATAAATTTTTAGTCAAATTGTAATAAAAGAATTTGATCCATCTTCGAATTTTTTGGATTTTGATGATTTTGGTTGTTGGAGGAGTTAAATTTGTGTAAATTTAGATGAAATGTAATTTTAATTTTTTTGGATTTTATATAAATTTTTAGTCAAATTGTAATAAAGGAATTGGAAACCAACTTCGATTTTTTTGGATTTTGATGAATTTTTTTGTTGGTGGAGCTAAATTTGAGTGAATTTAGATGAAATTAACACCTTTTTTGGATTTTATATAAATTTTTAGTCAAATTGTAATAAATGAATTTGAAACCAACTTCGATTTTTTTGGATTTTGATGAATTTTTTTGTTGGAGGAGCTAAATTTGAGTGAATTTAGATGAAATTTACTTTCATTTTTTTGGATTTTATATAAATTTTTAGTCAAATTGTAATAAAGGAATTTGAACCAACTTCGATTTTTTTGGATTTTGATGAGTTTTTTTGTTGGAGGAGTTAAATTTGAGTGAATTTAGATGAAATTTACTTCTATTTTTTTGATTTCATATAAATTTTTAGTCAAATTGTAATAAAGGAATTTGAACCAACTTCGATTTTTTTGGATTTTGATGATTTTGGTTGTTGGAGGAGTTAAATTTGAATAAATTTAGATGAAATTAACACCTTTTTTTGGATTTTATATAAATTTTTAGTCATATTGTAATAAAGGGATATGAACAAACTTCGATTTTTTTGGATTTTGATGAGTTTTTTTGTTGGAGGAGTTAAATTTGAGTTAATTTAGATGAAATTTACTTCTATTTTTTTGATTTCATATAAATTTTTAGTCAAATTGTAATAAAGGAATTTGAACGAACTTCGATTTTTTTGGATTTTGATGATTTTGGTTGTTGGAGGAGTTAAATTTGAGTAAATTTAGATGTAATTAACACCTTTTTTTGGATTTTATATAAATTTTTAGTCATATTGTAATAAAGGGATATGAACAAACTTCGATTTTTTTGGATTTTGATGAATTTTTTTGTTTGAGGAGCTAAATTTGATTGAATTTAGATGAAATTTACTTTCATTTTTTGGATATTATATAAATTTTTAGTCAAATTGTAATAAAGGAATTTGAACCAACTTCGATTTTTTTGGATTTTGATGAGTTTTTTTGTTGGTGGAGTTAAATTTGAGTGAATTTAGATGAAATTTACTTCTATTTTTTTGGATTTCATATAAATTTTTAGTCAAATTGTAATAAAGTAATTTGAAAGCAACTTCGATTTTTTTGGATTTTGATGAATTTTTTTGTTGGAGGAGTTAAATTTGAGTTGATTCAGATGAAATTTACTTGTATTTTTTTGATTTCATATAAATTTGTAGTCAAATTGTAATAAAGGAATTTGAAACCAACTCCGATTTTTTTGGATTTTGATGAATTTTTTTGTTGGAGGAGTTAAATTTGAGTTAATTTAGATGAAATTTACTTCTATTTTTTTGATTTCATATAAATTTTTAGTCAAATTGTAATAAAGGAATTTGAACCAACTTCGATTTTTTTGGATTTTGATGATTTTGGTTGTTGGAGGAGTTAAATTTGAGTAAATTTAGATGAAATTAACACCTTTTTTTGGATTTTATATAAATTTTTAGTCATATTGTAATAAAGGGATATGAACAAACTTCGATTTTTTTGGATTTTGATGAGTTTTTTTGTTGGAGGAGTTAAATTTGAGTTAATTTAGATGAAATTTACTTCTATTTTTTTGATTTCATATAAATTTTTAGTCAAATTGTAATAAAGGAATTTGAACGAACTTCGATTTTTTTGGATTTTGATGATTTTGGTTGTTGGAGGAGTTAAATTTGAGTAAATTTAGATGTAATTAACACCTTTTTTTGGATTTTATATAAATTTTTAGTCATATTGTAATAAAGGGATATGAACAAACTTCGATTTTTTTGGATTTTGATGAATTTTTTTGTTTGAGGAGCTAAATTTGATTGAATTTAGATGAAATTTACTTTCATTTTTTGGATATTATATAAATTTTTAGTCAAATTGTAATAAAGGAATTTGAACCAACTTTTTTTTTTGGATTTTGATGAGTTTTGTTGTTGGTGGATTTAAATTTGAGTGAATTTAGATGAAATTAACACCTTTTTTTGGATTTTATATAAATTTTTAGTCAAATTGTAATGAAGGAATTTGAAACCAACTTCGATTTTTTTGGATTTTGATGAATTTTTTTGTAGGAGCAGCTAAATTTGAGTGAATTTAGATGAAATTTAATTCTATTTTTTTTTTGATTTCATATAAATTTTTAGTCAAATTGTAATAAAAGAATTTGATCCATCTTCGAATTTTTTGGATTTTGATGATTTTGGTTGTTGGAGGAGTTAAATTTGTGTAAATTTAGATGAAATGTAATTTTAATTTTTTTGGATTTTATATAAATTTTTAGTCAAATTGTAATAAAGGAATTGGAAACCAACTTCGATTTTTTTGGATTTTGATGAATTTTTTTGTTGGTGGAGCTAAATTTGAGTGAATTTAGATGAAATTTACTTCTATTTTTTGATTTCATATAAATTTTTAGTCAAATTGTAATAAAGGAATTTGAACCAACTTCGATTTTTTTGGATTTTGATGATTTTGGTTGTTGGAGGAGTTAAATTTGAGTAAATTTAGATGAAATTGACACCTATTTTTTTGGATTTTATATAAATTTTTAGTCAAATTGTAATAAAGGAATTTGAAACCAACTTCGATTTTTTTGGATTTTGATGAATTTTTTTGTTGGAGGAGCTAAATTTGAGTGAATTTTGATGAAATTTACTTTCATTTTTTTGGATTTCATATAAATTTTTAGTCAAATTGTAATAAAGTAATTTGAAACCAACTTCGATTTTTTTGGATTTTGATGAATTTTTTTGTTGGAGGAGTTAAATTTGAGTTAATTTAGATGAAATTTACTTCTATTTTTTTGATTTCATAGAAATTTTTAGTCAAATTGTAATAAAGGAATTTGAACCAACTTCGATTTTTTTGGATTTTGATGATTTTGGTTGTTGGAGGAGCTAAATTTGAGTGAATTTAGATGAAATTAACACCTTTTTTTGGATTTTATATAAATTTTTAGTCAAATTGTAATAAATGAATTTGAAACCAACTTCGATTTTTTTGGATTTTGATGAATTTTTTTGTTGGAGGAGCTAAATTTGAGTGAATTTTGATGAAATTTACTTTCATTTTTTTGGATTTCATATAAATTTTTAGTCAAATTGTAATAAAGTAATTTGAAACCAACTTCGATTTTTTTGGATTTTGATGAGTTTTTTTGTTGGAGGAGTTAAATTTGAGTGAATTTAGATGAAATTTACTTGTATTTTTTTGATTTCATATAAATTTTTAGTCAAATTGTAATAAAGGAATTTGAACCAACTCCGATTTTTTTGGATTTTGATGAAATTTTTTGTTGGAGGAACTAAATTTGAGTGAATTTAGATGAAATTTACTTCTATTTTTTTGGATTTCATATAAATTTTTAGTCAAGTTGTAATAAAGGAATTTGAACCAACTTCGATTTTTTTGGATTTTGATGAGTTTTTTTGTTGGAGGAGTTAAATCTGAGTTAATTTAGATGAAATTTACTTCTATTTTTTTGTTTTCATATAAATTTTTAGTCAAATTGTAATAAAGGAATTTGAACCAACTTCGATTTTTTTGGATTTTGATGATTTTGGTTGTTGGAGGAGTTAAATTTGAGTAAATTTAGATGAAATTAACACCTTTTTTTGGATTTTATATAAATTTTTAGTCAAATTGTAATGAAGGAATTTGAAACCAACTTCGATTTTTTTGGATTTTGATGAATTTTTTTGTAGGAGCAGCTAAATTTGAGTGAATTTAGATGAAATTTAATTCTATTTTTTTTTTGATTTCATATAAATTTTTAGTCAAATTGTAATAAAAGAATTTGATCCATCTTCGAATTTTTTGGATTTTGATGATTTTGGTTGTTGGAGGAGTTAAATTTGTGTAAATTTAGATGAAATGTAATTTTAATTTTTTTGGATTTTATATAAATTTTTAGTCAAATTGTAATAAAGGAATTGGAAACCAACTTCGATTTTTTTGGATTTTGATGAATTTTTTTGTTGGTGGAGCTAAATTTGAGTGAATTTAGATGAAATTTACTTCTATTTTTTGATTTCATATAAATTTTTAGTCAAATTGTAATAAAGGAATTTGAACCAACTTCGATTTTTTTGGATTTTGATGATTTTGGTTGTTGGAGGAGTTAAATTTGAGTAAATTTAGATGAAATTGACACCTATTTTTTTGGATTTTATATAAATTTTTAGTCAAATTGTAATAAAGGAATTTGAAACCAACTTCGATTTTTTTGGATTTTGATGAATTTTTTTGTTGGAGGAGCTAAATTTGAGTGAATTTTGATGAAATTTACTTTCATTTTTTTGGATTTCATATAAATTTTTAGTCAAATTGTAATAAAGTAATTTGAAACCAACTTCGATTTTTTTGGATTTTGATGAATTTTTTTGTTGGAGGAGTTAAATTTGAGTTAATTTAGATGAAATTTGTTAATTCAGGAATGATAAGGGCGAAATGAAAAGCTCGGGTGCTAGAATGTTAGAATGTACTCTTTGTAATTTGTCTGCTGGCTTGTACACAGAAAACACGCTTTCAATGCGGCTATAATAAGAGACCGACAAACATGGTAAGAAACGGAAGAGACTTCTTCCCCACTCCTACTCCATAGACAGGTACTACGTAAGCCAGAACATTCCGAGCGCGCGGATTGTCAAAAACCTTTTTCCAACACGCCTCCTCAAGACGTGCGCTTTATCTTAGGTCACACTTCTCAAACCCAGACCTATTATGCATTTGGTATGGGTTGCCTTTGGTAACGGCTTGGTGAGCACATCTGCAATCATCTGATTAGTAGGCAAGTGTTTTAATGTCACCTCACCTCTATTTACAATGTCCCTCAGAAAGTGGAATCGAATGTCAATGTGCTTCGTGCGTGAATGTAGAATCGGATCCCTTGCCAGGCACTCAGCTCCCTGATTGTCGACGTGCAGGACAATGTCTGACATGTCATCGAGTCCCAGCTCCAGAAGGAAACTCTTCAAATAACAGGCCTCCTTGGCTGCTTCCGCCAAGCTTACGTACTCAGCCTCAGTGGAGGACAAAGCAACCGTACGTTGCTTTTGCGACTTCCATGAGATCGCAGCTCCTCCTAGGATGAACGCGTAGCCCGAAAAAGATCTTCGATCCTCGAGACACCCGCCCCAGTCAGCGTCAGAATAACCAACTAATGATTTGTTGGTCCCTCTAAAGACTAGTCCATGGTCAATTGTTCCACGCAAATAGCGTAAAACTCGCTTAGCTGCGACCCAGTGTGCTCTATCTGGATTGTTGGTGTATTGAGCCAATCTGGAGACTGTATTTGCAATGTCTGGGCGTGTAGCAACACTCAAATACATTAGAGCTCCAATCAACTCTCGATACGGCCAACTCGGTGAATCAACGGGCTCATCCGATGAACTGTTTGATCCATGCTTCTCTGTCTTGCCACCTAATTCTGCTGGCGTTGACACGGGATTGCACTGGATCATCCTGAAACGATCTAATAAATCTGAAATATATCCTTGCTGAGACAAGGTAATGATCCCCGGTCTTTGGCTAATCATGATCCCAACACAGAAGTTGGCCTTCCCAAGGTCTCTTAATTCGAACTCGTTGGCAAGTTCCTCCTTGATGAGGGTAGCCCACTCATCATCTTGTGACGCTATTAATAGGTCATCTACATATACTAGTATGATTATGATCGATGACCCTTTCGTCGCGTGATACATACAGGGTTCATTTTTGGCAGATTGAAGTCCCAACTTTAACAAGGACTCGCGTAAACGCGCGTACCACTGCCTGCCAGCCTGTCGAAGTCCATAAAGCGCCTTGTTCAAACGGCAGGCATTCCCACCAGCGTTTAACTTTGACATCATCTCCTCTGCGCGAGCCCGGATCGTATTATCCCCCTCCCGGTAAATAATTTTGGATAACATTATTTTTAGCATCTCAGGTAATTTCATAATTACCTTTTCGTCGAGAGTGCCATTTAGATACGCTGTCGTGATATCTATCTGTTGTATCTTTAAGTTTAACTCTACAGCAATCGCCACTAACATTCTGATCGACTCCAACCGGGCTACAGGAGCAAATGTCTGATGATAGTCAACCCCGGATTTTTGGCTATACCCCTTAGCCACAACTCTGGCTTTCTTCCTGAGAACTTCTCCATTTGGACCATATTTGTTTGTCAATACATATCGGCTTCCAACGACGTTCTGCCCTTCCGTAACTTGGATAACCTCCCAAGTGTCATTTTTAACCAGACTGGTTATTTCAGAAAGGATAGCTTCCTCCCATTCTTCACGATGTGCTCCATTCATCGCCTCCTCCAGGGACACCTCAGCCACCCCAGCGCGTTGAGCAAAAACTTCGTCTTCAGGCTCACTTGAACCTACGCTCCCTTCTGGATCCTCACTACTCACGATTCTGTAGCTCTTCCGGGGGCGACCTCTCAGCCCCGATCTAATCAGTTTGGGTCTCCCTGGAAGTCTTTTAGGGATAGCCTTTGGTGGTGATTTACATTCAGTGTTTGGACCAATTTCCGTAGAAAAGTTTTCACCGTTCTCTTCATTACTCGAAGCTTCATCCAATGCATCATCAACGGTACTTAACTTGTTGGGCTCTTCTGCAAATTTTATGTCTCGCGCGAGCACAACCTTCCTTTCCGTTGGGTTCCAGATACGGTATCCCTTGGACTCCCTCGGGTACCCGACAAATACCCCCTCTGCCGATCGAGCTGCAAATTTGTCTTTCGTAGGATTCTTGTCAAGCATAAATACCTTGGTCCCAAATATTCTCAAATGATTCAGATTCACTCGTTCATTTGTCCACTTCTCAAACGGGATTTGGCCTCCTAATGCACTTGTAGGGCACCGATTTCTTACATGGCATGCAGTAACTACAGCTTCGGCCCAAAAAGCAGGAGACATTCCGGACTGTAGCATCATACAACGAGCCATCTCAATGATTGTCCTGTTCATTCGCTCTGCTATTCCGTTCTGCTGGGGTGTTCGTGGAACAGTCAGCCTCCTTCGAATGCCTGTTTGTTGTAAATAGTTATCAAATTCTACATTGCAATATTCCCCCCCATTGTCCGATTGTAGATATCTGATACGGGCCCCAGTCTGTCTTTCTACATAGTTTTTGTAATCTTTAAAAGCGCTTAAAACCCCGCTCTTATTCTTTAATAAATAGACCTCACACCATCTGGTACTGTCATCGATAAACGTGACAAAGAATCGTGCGCCACCCAGTGACTCTATTCTCATCGGCCCCACAACATCGGAGTGGACAATCTTCAGCTTTTCGTTACATGGTGGACTTCCCTGCTTAAATGGTTGTGCAGTCATTTTTCCCTTTTGACACACTTCACATTGTACCAATCCAGCAATATCCGCCACGTTGATCATACTGCCGTTCTTCTGTAATACATTAGCCAGATCTCTCCCATTAAGATGACCTAAACGATCATGCCATAGTTTTACTTGCTGAATGTCATTTAGAGAGAGGCAACCAAACTCTTCTTGAATATAATACAGATCCCCTTGCCTCCGGGCTCTTAACCTAATATTTCCTTCCCGATCTGTAACTGCAGCCTCATCTTTCCGAAAAGTAACTTCATGTCCTTGATCAGTCATTTTTGCAACTGAAAGTAGGTTAGTCCTAAGATCTGGTACGTATAATGTATCATGGAACTCCACCAACCTTTTGGACTGGTCATTCGATGTTGTAATCCTCACACGGCCCCTTCCTTCAATCGAGGTGGACTCCTTGCTCGCCAAGTTCAATCTTCCCTTATTAAGGGTACTTATTTGCTCAAATTTGTCCTTATCTTTACATAGATGTGACGTGCAGCCGCTATCCAAGATCCAGAGACCGCTTTCCGGAGCTTTATCGCCAACACTTGCTTGTCCTTCAACACTTGTCTCATGGGCGGTGCTACAGTACACAGAAAACACATCATCGGCCCCAGCTTCATTTTTAATTAGCAGGGCTTGGGCCTGCATCCTCCACGTATCGTAATTGTCTTTCGTCAATAACTCAATGCGCGTTGCATTCACCACGTTCGTCATGGTCACAGCAAGCAACAGTCAAGTCACAAGTCTAACCTCAAAAAATAAATTTTCTAACCTCTCTCTGCGTAGCGTTGCTTATATACTTTAACGCGTGACCCCTGGGCCCATAACCTGTTAATTCAGGAATGATAAGGGCGAAATGAAAAGCTCGGGTGCTAGAATGTTAGAATGTACTCTTTGTAATTTGTCTGCTGGCTTGTACACAGAAAACACGCTTTCAATGCGGCTATAATAAGAGACCGACAAACATGGTAAGAAACGGAAGAGACTTCTTCCCCACTCCTACTCCATAGACAGGTACTACGTAAGCCAGAACATTCCGAGCGCGCGGATTGTCAAAAACCTTTTTCCAACAAAATTTACTTCTATTTTTTTGATTTCATAGAAATTTTTAGTCAAATTGTAATAAAGGAATTTGAACCAACTTCGATTTTTTTGGATTTTGATGATTTTGGTTGTTGGAGGAGCTAAATTTGAGTGAATTTAGATGAAATTAACACCTTTTTTTGGATTTTATATAAATTTTTAGTCAAATTGTAATAAATGAATTTGAAACCAACTTCGATTTTTTTGGATTTTGATGAATTTTTTTGTTGGAGGAGCTAAATTTGAGTGAATTTTGATGAAATTTACTTTCATTTTTTTGGATTTCATATAAATTTTTAGTCAAATTGTAATAAAGTAATTTGAAACCAACTTCGATTTTTTTGGATTTTGATGAGTTTTTTTGTTGGAGGAGTTAAATTTGAGTGAATTTAGATGAAATTTACTTCTATTTTTTTGGATTTCATATAAATTTTTAGTCAAGTTGTAATAAAGGAATTTGAACCAACTTCGATTTTTTTGGATTTTGATGAGTTTTTTTGTTGGAGGAGTTAAATCTGAGTTAATTTAGATGAAATTTACTTCTATTTTTTTGATTTCATATAAATTTTTAGTCAAATTGTAATAAAGGAATTTGAACAAACTTCGTTATTTTTGGATTTTGATGATTTTGGTTGTTGGAGGAGTTAAATTTGAGTAAATTTAGATGAAATTAACACCTTTTTTTTATAAATTTTTAGTCAAATTGTAATAAATGAATTTGAAACCAACTTCGATTTTTTTGGATTTTGATGAATTTTTTTGTTGGAGGAGCTAAATTTGATTGAATTTAGATGAAATTTACTTTCATTTTTTTGGATATTATATAAATTTTTAGTCAAATTGTAATAAAGTAATTTGAAACCAACTTCGATTTTTTTGGATTTTGATGAAATTTTTTGTTGGAGGAGCTAAATTTGAGTGAATTTAGATGAAATTAACACCTTTTTTGGATTTTATATAAATTTTTAGTCAAATTGTAATAAATGAATTTGAAACCAACTTCGATTTTTTTGGATTTTGATGAATTTTTTTGTTGGAGGAGCTAAATTTGAGTGAATTTAGATGAAATTTACTTTCATTTTTTTGGATTTTATATAAATTTTTAGTCAAATTGTAATAAAGGAATTTGAACCAACTTCGATTTTTTTGGATTTTGATGAGTTTTTTTGTTGGAGGAGTTAAATTTGAGTGAATTTAGATGAAATTTACTTCTATTTTTTTGATTTCATATAAATTTTTAGTCAAATTGTAATAAAGGAATTTGAACCAACTTCGATTTTTTTGGATTTTGATGATTTTGGTTGTTGGAGGAGTTAAATTTGAATAAATTTAGATGAAATTAACACCTTTTTTTGGATTTTATATAAATTTTTAGTCATATTGTAATAAAGGGATATGAACAAACTTCGATTTTTTTGGATTTTGATGAGTTTTTTTGTTGGAGGAGTTAAATTTGAGTTAATTTAGATGAAATTTACTTCTATTTTTTTGATTTCATATAAATTTTTAGTCAAATTGTAATAAAGGAATTTGAACGAACTTCGATTTTTTTGGATTTTGATGATTTTGGTTGTTGGAGGAGTTAAATTTGAGTAAATTTAGATGTAATTAACACCTTTTTTTGGATTTTATATAAATTTTTAGTCATATTGTAATAAAGGGATATGAACAAACTTCGATTTTTTTGGATTTTGATGAATTTTTTTGTTTGAGGAGCTAAATTTGATTGAATTTAGATGAAATTTACTTTCATTTTTTGGATATTATATAAATTTTTAGTCAAATTGTAATAAAGGAATTTGAACCAACTTCGATTTTTTTGGATTTTGATGAGTTTTTTTGTTGGTGGAGTTAAATTTGAGTGAATTTAGATGAAATTTACTTCTATTTTTTTGGATTTCATATAAATTTTTAGTCAAATTGTAATAAAGTAATTTGAAAGCAACTTCGATTTTTTTGGATTTTGATGAATTTTTTTGTTGGAGGAGTTAAATTTGAGTTGATTCAGATGAAATTTACTTGTATTTTTTTGATTTCATATAAATTTGTAGTCAAATTGTAATAAAGGAATTTGAAACCAACTCCGATTTTTTTGGATTTTGATGAATTTTTTTGTTGGAGGAGTTAAATTTGAGTTAATTTAGATGAAATTTACTTCTATTTTTTTGATTTCATATAAATTTTTAGTCAAATTGTAATAAAGGAATTTGAACCAACTTCGATTTTTTTGGATTTTGATGATTTTGGTTGTTGGAGGAGTTAAATTTGAGTAAATTTAGATGAAATTAACACCTTTTTTTGGATTTTATATAAATTTTTAGTCAAATTGTAATGAAGGAATTTGAAACCAACTTCGATTTTTTTGGATTTTGATGAATTTTTTTGTAGGAGCAGCTAAATTTGAGTGAATTTAGATGAAATTTAATTCTATTTTTTTTTTGATTTCATATAAATTTTTAGTCAAATTGTAATAAAAGAATTTGATCCATCTTCGAATTTTTTGGATTTTGATGATTTTGGTTGTTGGAGGAGTTAAATTTGTGTAAATTTAGATGAAATGTAATTTTAATTTTTTTGGATTTTATATAAATTTTTAGTCAAATTGTAATAAAGGAATTGGAAACCAACTTCGATTTTTTTGGATTTTGATGAATTTTTTTGTTGGTGGAGCTAAATTTGAGTGAATTTAGATGAAATTTACTTCTATTTTTTGATTTCATATAAATTTTTAGTCAAATTGTAATAAAGGAATTTGAACCAACTTCGATTTTTTTGGATTTTGATGATTTTGGTTGTTGGAGGAGTTAAATTTGAGTAAATTTAGATGAAATTGACACCTATTTTTTTGGATTTTATATAAATTTTTAGTCAAATTGTAATAAAGGAATTTGAAACCAACTTCGATTTTTTTGGATTTTGATGAATTTTTTTGTTGGAGGAGCTAAATTTGAGTGAATTTTGATGAAATTTACTTTCATTTTTTTGGATTTCATATAAATTTTTAGTCAAATTGTAATAAAGTAATTTGAAACCAACTTCGATTTTTTTGGATTTTGATGAATTTTTTTGTTGGAGGAGTTAAATTTGAGTTAATTTAGATGAAATTTACTTCTATTTTTTTGATTTCATAGAAATTTTTAGTCAAATTGTAATAAAGGAATTTGAACGAACTTCGATTTTTTTGGATTTTGATGATTTTGGTTGTTGGAGGAGTTAAATTTGAGTAAATTTAGATGTAATTAACACCTTTTTTTTTGATTTTATATAAATTTTTAGTCATATTGTAATAAAGGGATATGAACAAACATCGATTTTTTTGGATTTTGATGAATTTTTTTGTTTGAGGAGCTAAATTTGATTGAATTTAGATGAAATTTACTTTCATTTTTTGGATATTATATAAATTTTTAGTCAAATTGTAATAAAGGAATTTGAACCAACTTCGATTTTTTTGGATTTTGATGAGTTTTTTTGTTGGTGGAGTTAAATTTGAGTGAATTTAGATGAAATTTACTTCTATTTTTTTGGATTTCATATAAATTTTTAGTCAAATTGTAATAAAGTAATTTGAAAGCAACTTCGATTTTTTTGGATTTTGATGAATTTTTTTGTTGGAGGAGTTAAATTTGAGTTAATTCAGATGAAATTTACTTATATTTTTTTGATTTCATATAAATTTTTAGTCAAATTGTAATAAAGGAATTTGAAACCAACTCCGATTTTTTTGGATTTTGATGAATTTTTTTGTTGGAGGAGTTAAATTTGAGTTAATTTAGATGAAATTTACTTCTATTTTTTTGATTTCATATAAATTTTTAGTCAAATTGTAATAAAGGAATTTGAACCAACTTCGATTTTTTTGGATTTTGATGATTTTGGTTGTTGGAGGAGCTAAATTTGAGTGAATTTAGATGAAATTAACACCTTTTTTGGATTTTATATAAATTTTTAGTCAAATTGTAATAAATGAATTTGAAACCAACTTCGATTTTTTTGGATTTTGATGAATTTTTTTGTTGGAGGAGCTAAATTTGAGTGAATTTTGATGAAATTTACTTTCATTTTTTTGGATTTCATATAAATTTTTAGTCAAATTGTAATAAAGTAATTTGAAACCAACTTCGATTTTTTTGGATTTTGATGAGTTTTTTTGTTGGAGGAGTTAAATTTGAGTGAATTTAGATGAAATTTACTTGTATTTTTTTGATTTCATATAAATTTTTAGTCAAATTGTAATAAAGGAATTTGAACCAACTTCGATTTTTTTGGATTTTGATGATTTTGGTTGTTGGAGGAGTTAAATTTGAGTAAATTTAGATGTAATTAACACCTTTTTTTTGGATTTTATATAAATTTTTAGTCATATTGTAATAAAGGGATATGAACAAACTTCGATTTTTTTGGATTTTGATGAATTTTTTTGTTTGAGGAGCTAAATTTGATTGAATTTAGATGAAATTTACTTTCATTTTTTGGATATTATATAAATTTTTAGTCAAATTGTAATAAAGGAATTTGAACCAACTTCGATTTTTTTGGATTTTGATGAGTTTTTTTGTTGGAGGAGTTAAATTTGAGTTAATTTAGATGAAATTTACTTCTATTTTTTTGATTTCATATAAATTTTTAGTCAAATTGTAATAAAGGAATTTGAACGAACTTCGATTTTTTTGGATTTTGATGATTTTGGTTGTTGGAGGAGTTAAATTTGAGTAAATTTAGATGTAATTAACACCTTTTTTTTTTATTTTATATAAATTTTTAGTCATATTGTAATAAAGGGATATGAACAAACTTCGATTTTTTTGGATTTTGATGAATTTTTTTGTTTGAGGAGCTAAATTTGATTGAATTTAGATGAAATTTACTTTCATTTTTTGGATATTATATAAATTTTTAGTCAAATTGTAATAAAGGAATTTGAACAAACTTCGATTTTTTTGGATTTTGATGAGTTTTTTTGTTGGTGGATTTAAATTTGAGTGAATTTAGATGAAATTTACTTCTATTTTTTTGGATTTCATATAAATTTTTAGTCAAATTGTAATAAAGTAATTTGAAAGCAACTTCGATTTTTTTGGATTTTGATGAATTTTTTTGTTGGAGGAGTTAAATTTGAGTTAATTCAGATGAAATTTACTTATATTTTTTTGATTTCATATAAATTTTTAGTCAAATTGTAATAAAGGAATTTGAAACCAACTCCGATTTTTTTTGGATTTTGATGAATTTTTTTGTTGGAGGAGTTAAATTTGAGTTAATTTAGATGAAATTTACTTCTATTTTTTTGATTTCATATAAATTTTTAGTCAAATTGTAATAAAGGAATTTGAACCAACTTCGATTTTTTTGGATTTTGATGATTTTGGTTGTTGGAGGAGCTAAATTTGAGTGAATTTAGATGAAATTAACACCTTTTTTTGGATTTTATATAAATTTTTAGTCAAATTGTAATAAATGAATTTGAAACCAACTTCGATTTTTTTGGATTTTGATGAATTTTTTTGTTGGAGCTAAATTTGAGTGAATTTTGATGAAATTTACTTTCATTTTTATGGATTTCATATAAATTTTTAGTCAAATTGTAATAAAGTAATTTGAAACCAACTTCGATCTTTTTGGATTTTGATGAATTTTTTTGTTGGAGGAGTTAAATTTGAGTTAATTTAGATGAAATTTACTTCTATTTTTTCGATTTCATAGAAATTTTTAGTCAAATTGTAATAAAGGAATTTGAACCAACTTCGATTTTTTTGGATTTTGATGATTTTGGTTGTTGGAGGAGCTAAATTGGAGTGAATTTAGATGAAATTAACACCTTTTTTGGATTTTATATAAATTTTTAGTCAAATTGTAATAAATGAATTTGAAACCAACTTCGATTTTTTTGGATTTTGATGAATTTTTTTGTTGGAGGAGTTAAATTTGAGTTAATTTAGATGAAATTTACTTCTATTTTTTCGATTTCATAGAAATTTTTAGTCAAATTGTAATAAAGGAATTTGAACCAACTTCGATTTTTTTGGATTTTGATGATTTTGGTTGTTGGAGGAGCTAAATTGGAGTGAATTTAGATGAAATTAACACCTTTTTTGGATTTTATATAAATTTTTAGTCAAATTGTAATAAATGAATTTGAAACCAACTTCGATTTTTTTGGATTTTGATGAATTTTTTTGTTGGAGGAGCTAAATTTGAGTGAATTTAGATGAAATTTACTTTCATTTTTTTGGATTTTATATAAATTTTTAGTCAAATTGTAATAAAGGAATTTGAACCAACTTCGATTTTTTTGGATTTTGATGAGTTTTTTTGTTGGAGGAGTTAAATTTGAGTGAATTTAGATGAAATTTACTTGTATTTTTTTGATTTCATATAAATTTTTAGTCAAATTGTAATAAAGGAATTTGAACCAACTTCGATTTTTTTGGATTTTGATGATTTTGGTTGTTGGAGGAGTTAAATTTGAGTAAATTTAGATGAAATTAACACCTTTTTTTTGGGATTTTATATAAATTTTTAGTCAAATTGTAATGAAGGAATTTGAAACCAACTTCGATTTTTTTGGATTTTGATGAATTTTTTTGTAGGAGCAGCTAAATTTGAGTGAATTTAGATGAAATTTACTTCTATTTTTTTTTGATTTCATATAAATTTTTAGTCAAATTGTAATAAAAGAATTTGAACCAACTTCGATTTTTTTGGATTTTGATGAGTTTTTTTGTTGGAGGAGTTAAATTTGAGTTAATTTAGATGAAATTTACTTCTATTTTTTTGATTTCATATAAATTTTTAGTCAAATTGTAATAAAGGAATTTGAACGAACTTCGATTTTTTTGGATTTTGATGATTTTGGTTGTTGGAGGAGTTAAATTTGAGTAAATTTAGATGTAATTAACACCTTTTTTTGGATTTTATATAAATTTTTAGTCATATTGTAATAAAGGGATATGAACAAACTTCGATTTTTTTGGATTTTGATGAATTTTTTTGTTTGAGGAGCTAAATTTGATTGAATTTAGATGAAATTTACTTTCATTTTTTGGATATTATATAAATTTTTAGTCAAATTGTAATAAAGGAATTTGAACCAACTTCGATTTTTTTGGATTTTGATGATTTTGGTTGTTGGAGGAGTTAAATTTGAGTAAATTTAGATGTAATTAACACCTTTTTTTGGATTTTATATAAATTTTTAGTCATATTGTAATAAAGGGATATGAACAAACTTCGATTTTTTTGGATTTTGATGAATTTTTTTGTTTGAGGAGCTAAATTTGATTGAATTTAGATGAAATTTACTTTCATTTTTTGGATATTATATAAATTTTTAGTCAAATTGTAATAAAGGAATTTGAACCAACTTCGATTTTTTTGGATTTTGATGAGTTTTTTTGTTGGAGGAGTTAAATTTGAGTTAATTTAGATGAAATTTACTTCTATTTTTTTGATTTCATATAAATTTTTAGTCAAATTGTAATAAAGGAATTTGAACGAACTTCGATTTTTTTGGATTTTGATGATTTTGGTTGTTGGAGGAGTTAAATTTGAGTAAATTTAGATGTAATTAACACCTTTTTTTTTGATTTTATATAAATTTTTAGTCATATTGTAATAAAGGGATATGAACAAACTTCGATTTTTTTGGATTTTGATGAATTTTTTTGTTTGAGGAGCTAAATTTGATTGAATTTAGATGAAATTTACTTTCATTTTTTGGATATTATATAAATTTTTAGTCAAATTGTAATAAAGGAATTTGAACAAACTTCGATTTTTTTGGATTTTGATGAGTTTTTTTGTTGGTGGATTTAAATTTGAGTGAATTTAGATGAAATTTACTTCTATTTTTTTGGATTTCATATAAATTTTTAGTCAAATTGTAATAAAGTAATTTGAAAGCAACTTCGATTTTTTTGGATTTTGATGAATTTTTTTGTTGGAGGAGTTAAATTTGAGTTAATTCAGATGAAATTTACTTATATTTTTTTGATTTCATATAAATTTTTAGTCAAATTGTAATAAAGGAATTTGAAACCAACTCCGATTTTTTTTGGATTTTGATGAATTTTTTTGTTGGAGGAGTTAAATTTGAGTTAATTTAGATGAAATTTACTTCTATTTTTTTGATTTCATATAAATTTTTAGTCAAATTGTAATAAAGGAATTTGAACCAACTTCGATTTTTTTGGATTTTGATGATTTTGGTTGTTGGAGGAGCTAAATTTGAGTGAATTTAGATGAAATTAACACCTTTTTTTGGATTTTATATAAATTTTTAGTCAAATTGTAATAAATGAATTTGAAACCAACTTCGATTTTTTTGGATTTTGATGAATTTTTTTGTTGGAGGAGCTAAATTTGAGTGAATTTTGATGAAATTTACTTTCATTTTTATGGATTTCATATAAATTTTTAGTCAAATTGTAATAAAGTAATTTGAAACCAACTTCGATTTTTTTGGATTTTGATGAATTTTTTTGTTGGAGGAGTTAAATTTGAGTTAATTTAGATGAAATTTACTTCTATTTTTTCGATTTCATAGAAATTTTTAGTCAAATTGTAATAAAGGAATTTGAACCAACTTCGATTTTTTTGGATTTTGATGATTTTGGTTGTTGGAGGAGCTAAATTGGAGTGAATTTAGATGAAATTAACACCTTTTTTGGATTTTATATAAATTTTTAGTCAAATTGTAATAAATGAATTTGAAACCAACTTCGATTTTTTTGGATTTTGATGAATTTTTTTGTTGGAGGAGCTAAATTTGAGTGAATTTAGATGAAATTTACTTTCATTTTTTTGGATTTTATATAAATTTTTAGTCAAATTGTAATAAAGGAATTTGAACCAACTTCGATTTTTTTGGATTTTGATGAGTTTTTTTGTTGGAGGAGTTAAATTTGAGTGAATTTAGATGAAATTTACTTGTATTTTTTTGATTTCATATAAATTTTTAGTCAAATTGTAATAAAGGAATTTGAACCAACTTCGATTTTTTTGGATTTTGATGATTTTGGTTGTTGGAGGAGTTAAATTTGAGTAAATTTAGATGAAATTAACACCTTTTTTTTGGGATTTTATATAAATTTTTAGTCAAATTGTAATGAAGGAATTTGAAACCAACTTCGATTTTTTTGGATTTTGATGAATTTTTTTGTAGGAGCAGCTAAATTTGAGTGAATTTAGATGAAATTTACTTCTATTTTTTTTTGATTTCATATAAATTTTTAGTCAAATTGTAATAAAAGAATTTGAACCAACTTCGATTTTTTTGGATTTTGATGAGTTTTTTTGTTGGAGGAGTTAAATTTGAGTTAATTTAGATGAAATTTACTTCTATTTTTTTGATTTCATATAAATTTTTAGTCAAATTGTAATAAAGGAATTTGAACGAACTTCGATTTTTTTGGATTTTGATGATTTTGGTTGTTGGAGGAGTTAAATTTGAGTAAATTTAGATGTAATTAACACCTTTTTTTGGATTTTATATAAATTTTTAGTCATATTGTAATAAAGGGATATGAACAAACTTCGATTTTTTTGGATTTTGATGAATTTTTTTGTTTGAGGAGCTAAATTTGATTGAATTTAGATGAAATTTACTTTCATTTTTTGGATATTATATAAATTTTTAGTCAAATTGTAATAAAGGAATTTGAACCAACTTCGATTTTTTTGGATTTTGATGATTTTGGTTGTTGGAGGAGTTAAATTTGAGTAAATTTAGATGTAATTAACACCTTTTTTTGGATTTTATATAAATTTTTAGTCATATTGTAATAAAGGGATATGAACAAACTTCGATTTTTTTGGATTTTGATGAATTTTTTTGTTTGAGGAGCTAAATTTGATTGAATTTAGATGAAATTTACTTTCATTTTTTGGATATTATATAAATTTTTAGTCAAATTGTAATAAAGGAATTTGAACCAACTTCGATTTTTTTGGATTTTGATGAGTTTTTTTGTTGGAGGAGTTAAATTTGAGTTAATTTAGATGAAATTTACTTCTATTTTTTTGATTTCATATAAATTTTTAGTCAAATTGTAATAAAGGAATTTGAACGAACTTCGATTTTTTTGGATTTTGATGATTTTGGTTGTTGGAGGAGTTAAATTTGAGTAAATTTAGATGTAATTAACACCTTTTTTTTTGATTTTATATAAATTTTTAGTCATATTGTAATAAAGGGATATGAACAAACTTCGATTTTTTTGGATTTTGATGAATTTTTTTGTTTGAGGAGCTAAATTTGATTGAATTTAGATGAAATTTACTTTCATTTTTTGGATATTATATAAATTTTTAGTCAAATTGTAATAAAGGAATTTGAACAAACTTCGATTTTTTTGGATTTTGATGAGTTTTTTTGTTGGTGGATTTAAATTTGAGTGAATTTAGATGAAATTTACTTCTATTTTTTTGGATTTCATATAAATTTTTAGTCAAATTGTAATAAAGTAATTTGAAAGCAACTTCGATTTTTTTGGATTTTGATGAATTTTTTTGTTGGAGGAGTTAAATTTGAGTTAATTCAGATGAAATTTACTTATATTTTTTTGATTTCATATAAATTTTTAGTCAAATTGTAATAAAGGAATTTGAAACCAACTCCGATTTTTTTTGGATTTTGATGAATTTTTTTGTTGGAGGAGTTAAATTTGAGTTAATTTAGATGAAATTTACTTCTATTTTTTTGATTTCATATAAATTTTTAGTCAAATTGTAATAAAGGAATTTGAACCAACTTCGATTTTTTTGGATTTTGATGATTTTGGTTGTTGGAGGAGCTAAATTTGAGTGAATTTAGATGAAATTAACACCTTTTTTTGGATTTTATATAAATTTTTAGTCAAATTGTAATAAATGAATTTGAAACCAACTTCGATTTTTTTGGATTTTGATGAATTTTTTTGTTGGAGGAGCTAAATTTGAGTGAATTTTGATGAAATTTACTTTCATTTTTATGGATTTCATATAAATTTTTAGTCAAATTGTAATAAAGTAATTTGAAACCAACTTCGATTTTTTTGGATTTTGATGAATTTTTTTGTTGGAGGAGTTAAATTTGAGTTAATTTAGATGAAATTTACTTCTATTTTTTCGATTTCATAGAAATTTTTAGTCAAATTGTAATAAAGGAATTTGAACCAACTTCGATTTTTTTGGATTTTGATGATTTTGGTTGTTGGAGGAGCTAAATTGGAGTGAATTTAGATGAAATTAACACCTTTTTTGGATTTTATATAAATTTTTAGTCAAATTGTAATAAATGAATTTGAAACCAACTTCGATTTTTTTGGATTTTGATGAATTTTTTTGTTGGAGGAGCTAAATTTGAGTGAATTTAGATGAAATTTACTTTCATTTTTTTGGATTTTATATAAATTTTTAGTCAAATTGTAATAAAGGAATTTGAACCAACTTCGATTTTTTTGGATTTTGATGAGTTTTTTTGTTGGAGGAGTTAAATTTGAGTGAATTTAGATGAAATTTACTTGTATTTTTTTGATTTCATATAAATTTTTAGTCAAATTGTAATAAAGGAATTTGAACCAACTTCGATTTTTTTGGATTTTGATGATTTTGGTTGTTGGAGGAGTTAAATTTGAGTAAATTTAGATGAAATTAACACCTTTTTTTTGGGATTTTATATAAATTTTTAGTCAAATTGTAATGAAGGAATTTGAAACCAACTTCGATTTTTTTGGATTTTGATGAATTTTTTTGTAGGAGCAGCTAAATTTGAGTGAATTTAGATGAAATTTACTTCTATTTTTTTTTGATTTCATATAAATTTTTAGTCAAATTGTAATAAAAGAATTTGAACCAACTTCGATTTTTTTGGATTTTGATGAGTTTTTTTGTTGGAGGAGTTAAATTTGAGTTAATTTAGATGAAATTTACTTCTATTTTTTTGATTTCATATAAATTTTTAGTCAAATTGTAATAAAGGAATTTGAACGAACTTCGATTTTTTTGGATTTTGATGATTTTGGTTGTTGGAGGAGTTAAATTTGAGTAAATTTAGATGTAATTAACACCTTTTTTTGGATTTTATATAAATTTTTAGTCATATTGTAATAAAGGGATATGAACAAACTTCGATTTTTTTGGATTTTGATGAATTTTTTTGTTTGAGGAGCTAAATTTGATTGAATTTAGATGAAATTTACTTTCATTTTTTGGATATTATATAAATTTTTAGTCAAATTGTAATAAAGGAATTTGAACCAACTTCGATTTTTTTGGATTTTGATGAGTTTTTTTGTTGGTGGAGTTAAATTTGAGTGAATTTAGATGAAATTTACTTCTATTTTTTTGGATTTCATATAAATTTTTAGTCAAATTGTAATAAAGTAATTTGAAAGCAACTTCGATTTTTTTGGATTTTGATGAATTTTTTTGTTGGAGGAGTTAAATTTGAGTTGATTCAGATGAAATTTACTTTTTTTTTTTGGATTTCATATAAATTTTTAGTCAAATAGTAATAAAGTAATTTGAAACCAACTTCGATTTTTTTTGATTTTGCTGAATTTTTTTGTTGGAGGAGCTAAATTTGAGTTAATTTAGATGAAATTTACTTCAATTTTTTTTTATTTTATATAAATTTTTAGTCAAATTGTAATAAAGGAATTTGAAACCAACTCCGATTTTTTTGGATTTTGATGAAATTTTTTGTTGGAGGAACTAAATTTGAGTGAATTTAGATGAAATTTACTTCTATTTTTTTGGATTTCATATAAATTTTTAGTCAAGTTGTAATAAAGGAATTAGAACCAACTTCGATTTTTTTGGATTTTAATGAGTTTTTTTGTTGGAGGAGTTAAATCTGAGTTAATTTAGATGAAATTTACTTCTATTTTTTTGATTTCATATAAATTTTTAGTCAAATTGTAATAAAGGAATTTGAACAAACTTCGTTATTTTTGGATTTTGATGATTTTGGTTGTTGGAGGAGTTAAATTTGAGTAAATTTAGATGAAATTAACACCTTTTTTTTATAAATTTTTAGTCAAATTGTAATAAATGAATTTGAAACCAACTTCGATTTTTTTGGATTTTGATGAATTTTTTTGTTGGAGGAGCTAAATTTGATTGAATTTAGATGAAATTTACTTTCATTTTTTTGGATATTATATAAATTTTTAGACAAATTGTAATAAAGGAATTTGAACCAACTTCGATTTTTTTGGATTTTGATGAGTTTTTTTGTTGGTGGAGTTAAATTTGAGTGAATTTAGATGAAATTTACTTCTATTTTTTTGGATTTCATATAAATTTTTAGTCAAATTGTAATAAAGTAATTTGAAACCAACTTCGATTTTTTTGGATTTTGATGAAATTTTTTGTTGGAGGAGCTAAATTTGAGTGAATTTAGATGAAATTAACACCTTTTTTGGATTTTATATAAATTTTTAGTCAAATTGTAATAAATGAATTTGAAACCAACTTCGATTTTTTTGGATTTTGATGAATTTTTTTGTTGGAGGAGCTAAATTTGAGTGAATTTAGATGAAATTTACTTTCATTTTTTTGGATTTTATATAAATTTTTAGTCAAATTGTAATAAAGGAATTTGAACCAACTTCGATTTTTTTGGATTTTGATGAGTTTTTTTGTTGGAGGAGTTAAATTTGAGTGAATTTAGATGAAATTTACTTCTATTTTTTTGATTTCATATAAATTTTTAGTCAAATTGTAATAAAGGAATTTGAACCAACTTCGATTTTTTTGGATTTTGATGATTTTGGTTGTTGGAGGAGTTAAATTTGAATAAATTTAGATGAAATTAACACCTTTTTTTTGGATTTTATATAAATTTTTAGTCATATTGTAATAAAGGGATATGAACAAACTTCGATTTTTTTGGATTTTGATGAGTTTTTTTGTTGGAGGAGTTAAATTTGAGTTGATTCAGATGAAATTTACTTGTATTTTTTTGATTTCATATAAATTTGTAGTCAAATTGTAATAAAGGAATTTGAAACCAACTCCGATTTTTTTGGATTTTGATGAATTTTTTTGTTGGAGGAGTTAAATTTGAGTTAATTTAGATGAAATTTACTTCTATTTTTCTGATTTCATATAAATTTTTAGTCAAATTGTAATAAAGGAATTTGAACCAACTTCGATTTTTTTGGATTTTGATGATTTTGGTTGTTGGAGGAGTTAAATTTGAGTAAATTTAGATGAAATTAACACCTTTTTTTGGATTTTATATAAATTTTTAGTCAAATTGTAATGAAGGAATTTGAAACCAACTTCGATTTTTTTGGATTTTGATGAATTTTTTTGTAGGAGCAGCTAAATTTGAGTGAATTTAGATGAAATTTAATTCTATTTTTTTTTTTTGATTTCATATAAATTTTTAGTCAAATTGTAATAAAAGAATTTGATCCATCTTCGAATTTTTTGGATTTTGATGATTTTGGTTGTTGGAGGAGTTAAATTTGTGTAAATTTAGATGAAATGTAATTTTAATTTTTTTGGATTTTATATAAATTTTTAGTCAAATTGTAATAAAGGAATTGGAAACCAACTTCGATTTTTTTGGATTTTGATGAATTTTTTTGTTGGTGGAGCTAAATTTGAGTGAATTTAGATGAAATTTACTTCTATTTTTTGATTTCATATAAATTTTTAGTCAAATTGTAATAAAGGAATTTGAACCAACTTCGATTTTTTTGGATTTTGATGATTTTGGTTGTTGGAGGAGTTAAATTTGAGTAAATTTAGATGAAATTGACACCTATTTTTTTGGATTTTATATAAATTTTTAGTCAAATTGTAATAAAGGAATTTGAAACCAACTTCGATTTTTTTGGATTTTGATGAATTTTTTTGTTGGAGGAGCTAAATTTGAGTGAATTTTGATGAAATTTACTTTCATTTTTTTGGATTTCATATAAATTTTTAGTCAAATTGTAATAAAGTAATTTGAAACCAACTTCGATTTTTTTGGATTTTGATGAATTTTTTTGTTGGAGGAGTTAAATTTGAGTTAATTTAGATGAAATTTACTTCTATTTTTTTGATTTCATAGAAATTTTTAGTCAAATTGTAATAAAGGAATTTGAACGAACTTCGATTTTTTTGGATTTTGATGATTTTGGTTGTTGGAGGAGTTAAATTTGAGTAAATTTAGATGTAATTAACACCTTTTTTTTTGATTTTATATAAATTTTTAGTCATATTGTAATAAAGGGATATGAACAAACTTCGATTTTTTTGGATTTTGATGAATTTTTTTGTTTGAGGAGCTAAATTTGATTGAATTTAGATGAAATTTACTTTCATTTTTTGGATATTATATAAATTTTTAGTCAAATTGTAATAAAGGAATTTGAACCAACTTCGATTTTTTTGGATTTTGATGAGTTTTTTTGTTGGTGGAGTTAAATTTGAGTGAATTTAGATGAAATTTACTTCTATTTTTTTGGATTTCATATAAATTTTTAGTCAAATTGTAATAAAGTAATTTGAAAGCAACTTCGATTTTTTTGGATTTTGATGAATTTTTTTGTTGGAGGAGTTAAATTTGAGTTAATTCAGATGAAATTTACTTATATTTTTTTGATTTCATATAAATTTTTAGTCAAATTGTAATAAAGGAATTTGAAACCAACTCCGATTTTTTTGGATTTTGATGAATTTTTTTGTTGGAGGAGTTAAATTTGAGTTAATTTAGATGAAATTTACTTCTATTTTTTTGATTTCATATAAATTTTTAGTCAAATTGTAATAAAGGAATTTGAACCAACTTCGATTTTTTTGGATTTTGATGATTTTGGTTGTTGGAGGAGCTAAATTTGAGTGAATTTAGATGAAATTAACACCTTTTTTTGGATTTTATATAAATTTTTAGTCAAATTGTAATAAATGAATTTGAAACCAACTTCGATTTTTTTGGATTTTGATGAATTTTTTTGTTGGAGGAGCTAAATTTGAGTGAATTTTGATGAAATTTACTTTCATTTTTTTGGATTTCATATAAATTTTTAGTCAAATTGTAATAAAGTAATTTGAAACCAACTTCGATTTTTTTTGGATTTTGATGAGTTTTTTTGTTGGAGGAGTTAAATTTGAGTGAATTTAGATGAAATTTACTTGTATTTTTTTGATTTCATATAAATTTTTAGTCAAATTGTAATAAAGGAATTTGAACCAACTTCGATTTTTTTGGATTTTGATGATTTTGGTTGTTGGAGGAGTTAAATTTGAGTAAATTTAGATGAAATTAACACCTTTTTTTTGGGATTTTATATAAATTTTTAGTCAAATTGTAATGAAGGAATTTGAAACCAACTTCGATTTTTTTGGATTTTGATGAATTTTTTTGTAGGAGCAGCTACATTTGAGTGAATTTAGATGAAATTTACTTCTATTTTTTTTTGATTTCATATAAATTTTTAGTCAAATTGTAATAAAAGAATTTGAACCAACTTCGATTTTTTTGGATTTTGATGAGTTTTTTTGTTGGAGGAGTTAAATTTGAGTTAATTTAGATGAAATTTACTTCTATTTTTTTGATTTCATATAAATTTTTAGTCAAATTGTAATAAAGGAATTTGAACGAACTTCGATTTTTTTGGATTTTGATGATTTTGGTTGTTGGAGGAGTTAAATTTGAGTAAATTTAGATGTAATTAACACCTTTTTTTTGGATTTTATATAAATTTTTAGTCATATTGTAATAAAGGGATATGAACAAACTTCGATTTTTTTGGATTTTGATGAATTTTTTTGTTTGAGGAGCTAAATTTGATTGAATTTAGATGAAATTTACTTTCATTTTTTGGATATTATATAAATTTTTAGTCAAATTGTAATAAAGGAATTTGAACCAACTTCGATTTTTTTGGATTTTGATGAGTTTTTTTGTTGGAGGAGTTAAATTTGAGTTAATTTAGATGAAATTTACTTCTATTTTTTTGATTTCATATAAATTTTTAGTCAAATTGTAATAAAGGAATTTGAACCAACTTCGATTTTTTTGGATTTTGATGATTTTGGTTGTTGGAGGAGCTAAATTTGAGTGAATTTAGATGAAATTAACACCTTTTTTTGGATTTTATATAAATTTTTAGTCAAATTGTAATAAATGAATTTGAAACCAACTTCGATTTTTTTGGATTTTGATGAATTTTTTTGTTGGAGGAGCTAAATTTGAGTGAATTTTGATGAAATTTACTTTCATTTTTATGGATTTCATATAAATTTTTAGTCAAATTGTAATAAAGTAATTTGAAACCAACTTCGATTTTTTTGGATTTTGATGAATTTTTTTGTTGGAGGAGTTAAATTTGAGTTAATTTAGATGAAATTTACTTCTATTTTTTCGATTTCATAGAAATTTTTAGTCAAATTGTAATAAATGAATTTGAAACCAACTTCGATTTTTTTGGATTTTGATGAATTTTTTTGTTGGAGGAGCTAAATTTGAGTGAATTTAGATGAAATTAACACCTTTTTTGGATTTTATATAAATTTTTAGTCAAATTGTAATAAAGGAATTTGAACCAACTTCGATTTTTTTGGATTTTGATGAGTTTTTTTGTTGGAGGAGTTAAATTTGAGTGAATTTAGATGAAATTTACTTGTATTTTTTTGATTTCATATAAATTTTTAGTCAAATTGTAATAAAGGAATTTGAACCAACTTCGATTTTTTTGGATTTTGATGATTTTGGTTGTTGGAGGAGTTAAATTTGAGTAAATTTAGATGAAATTAACACCTTTTTTTTGGGATTTTATATAAATTTTTAGTCAAATTGTAATGAAGGAATTTGAAACCAACTTCGATTTTTTTGGATTTTGATGAATTTTTTTGTAGGAGCAGCTAAATTTGAGTGAATTTAGATGAAATTTACTTCTATTTTTTTTTTATTTCATATAAATTTTTAGTCAAATTGTAATAAAAGAATTTGAACCAACTTCGATTTTTTTGGATTTTGATGAGTTTTTTTGTTGGAGGAGTTAAATTTGAGTTAATTTAGATGAAATTTACTTCTATTTTTTTGATTTCATATAAATTTTTAGTCAAATTGTAATAAAGGAATTTGAACGAACTTCGATTTTTTTGGATTTTGATGATTTTGGTTGTTGGAGGAGTTAAATTTGAGTAAATTTAGATGTAATTAACACCTTTTTTTTGGATTTTATATAAATTTTTAGTCATATTGTAATAAAGGGATATGAACAAACTTCGATTTTTTTGGATTTTGATGAATTTTTTTGTTTGAGGAGCTAAATTTGATTGAATTTAGATGAAATTTACTTTCATTTTTTGGATATTATATAAATTTTTAGTCAAATTGTAATAAAGGAATTTGAACCAACTTCGATTTTTTTGGATTTTGATGAGTTTTTTTGTTGGTGGAGTTAAATTTGAGTGAATTTAGAAGAAATTTACTTCTATTTTTTTGGATTTCATATAAATTTTTAGTCAAATTGTAATAAAGTAATTTGAAAGCAACTTCGATTTTTTTGGATTTTGATGAATTTTTTTGTTGGAGGAGTTAAATTTGAGTTAATTCAGATGAAATTTACTTGTATTTTTTTGATTTCATATAAATTTTTAGTCAAATTGTAATAAAGGAATTTGAAACCAACTCCGATTTTTTTGGATTTTGATGAATTTTTTTGTTGGAGGAGTTAAATTTGAGTTAATTTAGATGAAATTTACTTCTATTTTTTTGATTTCATATAAATTTTTAGTCAAATTGTAATAAAGGAATTTGAACCAACTTCGATTTTTTTGGATTTTGATGATTTTGGATGTTGGAGGAGCTAAATTTGAGTGAATTTAGATGAAATTAACACCTTTTTTTGGATTTTATATAAATTTTTAGTCAAATTGTAATAAATGAATTTGAAACCAACTTCGATTTTTTTGGATTTTGATGAATTTTTTTGTTGGAGGAGCTAAATTTGAGTGAATTTTGATGAAATTTACTTTCATTTTTTTGGATTTCATATAAATTTTTAGTCAAATTGTAATAAAGGAATTTGAACCAACTTCGATTTTTTTGGATTTTGATGAGTTTTTTTGTTGGTGGAGTTAAATTTGAGTGAATTTAGAAGAAATTTACTTCTATTTTTTTGGATTTCATATAAATTTTTAGTCAAATTGTAATAAAGTAATTTGAAAGCAACTTCGATTTTTTTGGATTTTGATGAATTTTTTTGTTGGAGGAGTTAAATTTGAGTTAATTCAGATGAAATTTACTTGTATTTTTTTGATTTCATATAAATTTTTAGTCAAATTGTAATAAAGGAATTTGAAACCAACTCCGATTTTTTTGGATTTTGATGAATTTTTTTGTTGGAGGAGTTAAATTTGAGTTAATTTAGATGAAATTTACTTCTATTTTTTTGATTTCATATAAATTTTTAGTCAAATTGTAATAAAGGAATTTGAACCAACTTCGATTTTTTTGGATTTTGATGATTTTGGATGTTGGAGGAGCTAAATTTGAGTGAATTTAGATGAAATTAACACCTTTTTTTGGATTTTATATAAATTTTTAGTCAAATTGTAATAAATGAATTTGAAACCAACTTCGATTTTTTTGGATTTTGATGAATTTTTTTGTTGGAGGAGCTAAATTTGAGTGAATTTTGATGAAATTTACTTTCATTTTTTTGGATTTCATATAAATTTTTAGTCAAATTGTAATAAAGTAATTTGAAACCAACTTCGATTTTTTTGGATTTTGATGAATTTTTTTGTTGGAGGAGTTAAATTTGAGTTAATTTAGATGAAATTTACTTCTATTTTTTCGATTTCATAGAAATTTTTAGTCAAATTGTAATAAAGGAATTTGAAACAACTTCGATTTTTTTGGATTTTGATGATTTTGGTTGTTGGAGGAGCTAAATTTGAGTGAATTTAGATGAAATTAACACCTTTTTTGGATTTTATATAAATTTTTAGTCAAATTGTAATAAATGAATTTGAAACCAACTTCGATTTTTTTGGATTTTGATGAATTTTTTTGTTGGAGGAGCTAAATTTGAGTGAATTTAGATGAAATTTACTTTCATTTTTTTTGGATTTTATATAAATTTTTAGTCAAATTGTAATAAAGGAATTTGAACCAACTTCGATTTTTTTGGATTTTGATGAGTTTTTTTGTTGGAGGAGTTAAATTTGTGTGAATTTAGATGAAATTTACTTCTATTTTTTTGATTTCATATAAATTTTTAGTCAAATTGTAATAAAGGAATTTGAACCAACTTCGATTTTTTTGGATTTTGATGATTTTGGTTGTTGGAGGAGTTAAATTTGAGTAAATTTAGATGAAATTTACCTCTATTTTTTTTTCGATTTTATATAAATTTTTAGTCAAATTGTAATAAATGAATTTGAAACCAACTTCGATTTTTTTGGATTTTGATGAATTTTTTTGTTGGAGGAGCTAAATTTGAGTGAATTTAGATGAAATTTACTTTCATTTTTTTGGATTTTATATAAATTTTTAGTCAAATTGTAATAAAGGAATTTGAACCAACTTCGATTTTTTTGGATTTTGATGAGTTTTTTTGTTGGAGGAGTTAAATTTGTGTGAATTTAGATGAAATTTACTTCTATTTTTTGTATTTTATATAAATTTTTAGTCAAATTGGAATAAATGAATTTGAAACCAACTTCAATTTTTTTGGATTTTGATGAATTTTTTTGTTGGTGGAGCTAAATTTGAGTGAATTTAGATGAAATTTACTTTCATTTTTTTGGATTTTATATAAATTTTTAGTCAAATTGTAATAAAGGAATTTGAACCAACTTCGATTTTTTTGGATTTTGATGACTTTTTTTGTTGGAGGAGTTAAATTTGAGTGAATTTAGATGAAATTTACTTCTATTTTTTTGATTTCATATAAATTTTTAGTCAAATTGTAATAAAGGAATTTGAACCAACTTCGATTTTTTTGGATTTTGATGATTTTGGTTGTTGGAGGAGTTAAATTTGAGTAAATTTAGATGAAATTAACACCTTTTTTTTGGATTTTATATAAATTTTTAGTCAAATTGTAATGAAGGAATTTGAAACCAACTTCGATTTTTTTGGATTTTGATGAATTTTTTTGTAGGAGCAGCTAAATTTGAGTGAATTTAGATGAAATTTAATTCTATTTTTTTTTTGATTTCATATAAATTTTTAGTCAAATTGTAATAAAAGAATTTGAACGAACTTCGATTTTTTTGGATTTTGATGATTTTGGTTGTTGGAGGAGTTAAATTTGTGTAAATTTAGATGAAATGTAATTTTAATTTTTTTGGATTTTATATAAATTTTTAGTCAAATTGTAATAAAGGAATTGGAAACCAACTTCGATTTTTTTGGATTTTGATGAATTTTTTTGTTGGTGGAGCTAAATTTGTGTGAATTTAGATGAAATTTACTTCTATTTTTTTGATTTCATATAAATTTTTAGTCAAAATGTAATAAAGGAATTTGAACCAACTTCGATTTTTTTGGATTTTGATGATTTTGGTTGTTGGAGGAGTTAAATTTGAGTAAATTTAGTTGAAATTGACACCTATTTTTTTGGATTTTATATAAATTTTTAGTCAAATTGTAATAAAGGAATTTGAAACCAACTTCGATTTTTTTGGATTTTGATGAATTTTTTTGTTGGAGGAGCTAAATTTGAGTGAATTTGGATGAAATTTACTTCAATTTTTTTTTGATTTCATATAAATTTTTAGTCAAATTGTAATAAAAGAATTTGAATCAACTTCGATTTTTTTGGATTTTGATGAGTTTTTTTGTTGGAGGAGTTAAATTTGAGTTAATTTAGATGAAATTTACTTCTATTTTTTTGATTTCATATAAATTTTTAGTCAAATTGTAATAAAGGAATTTGAACCAAATTCGATTTTTTTGGATATTGATGAATTTGGTTGTTGGAGGAGTTAAATTTGGGTAAATTTAGATGAAATTAACTCCTATTTTTGGGATTCTATATAAATTTTTAGTCAAATTGTAATAAAGGAATTTGAACGAACTTCGATTTTTTTGGATTTTGATGAATTTTTTTGTTGGAGGATCTAAATTTGAGTGAATTTAGATGAAATTTACTTCTATTTTTTTGGATTTCATATAAATTTTTAGTCAAATAGTAATAAAGTAATTTGAAACCAACTTCGATTTTTTTTGATTTTGCTGAATTTTTTTGTTGGAGGAGCTAAATTTGAGTTAATTTAGATGAAATTTACTTCAATTTTTTTTATTTTATATAAATTTTTAGTCAAATTGTAATAAAGGAATTTGAAACCAACTCCGATTTTTTTGGATTTTGATGAAATTTTTTGTTGGAGGAACTAAATTTGAGTGAATTTAGATGAAATTTACTTCTATTTTTTTGGATTTCATATAAATTTTTAGTCAAGTTGTAATAAAGGAATTTGAACCAACTTCGATTTTTTTGGATTTTGATGAGTTTTTTTGTTGGAGGAGTTAAATCTGAGTTAATTTAGATGAAATTTACTTCTATTTTTTTGATTTCATATAAATTTTTAGTCAAATTGTAATAAAGGAATTTGAACCAACTTCGATTTTTTTGGATTTTGATGAGTTTTTTTGTTGGTGGAGTTAAATTTGAGTGAATTTAGAAGAAATTTACTTCTATTTTTTTGGATTTCATATAAATTTTTAGTCAAATTGTAATAAAGTAATTTGAAAGCAACTTCGATTTTTTTGGATTTTGATGAATTTTTTTGTTGGAGGAGTTAAATTTGAGTTAATTTAGATGAAATTTAATTCTATTTTTTTTTTGATTTCATATAAATTTTTAGTCAAATTGTAATAAAAGAATTTGAACGAACTTCGATTTTTTTGGATTTTGATGATTTTGGTTGTTGGAGGAGTTAAATTTGTGTAAATTTAGATGAAATGTAATTTTAATTTTTTTGGATTTTATATAAATTTTTAGTCAAATTGTAATAAAGGAATTGGAAACCAACTTCGATTTTTTTGGATTTTGATGAATTTTTTTGTTGGTGGAGCTAAATTTGTGTGAATTTAGATGAAATTTACTTCTATTTTTTTGATTTCATATAAATTTTTAGTCAAAATGTAATAAAGGAATTTGAACCAACTTCGATTTTTTTGGATTTTGATGATTTTGGTTGTTGGAGGAGTTAAATTTGAGTAAATTTAGTTGAAATTGACACCTATTTTTTTGGATTTTATATAAATTTTTAGTCAAATTGTAATAAAGGAATTTGAAACCAACTTCGATTTTTTTGGATTTTGATGAATTTTTTTGTTGGAGGAGCTAAATTTGAGTGAATTTGGATGAAATTTACTTCAATTTTTTTTTGATTTCATATAAATTTTTAGTCAAATTGTAATAAAAGAATTTGAATCAACTTCGATTTTTTTGGATTTTGATGAGTTTTTTTGTTGGAGGAGTTAAATTTGAGTTAATTTAGATGAAATTTACTTCTATTTTTTTGATTTCATATAAATTTTTAGTCAAATTGTAATAAAGGAATTTGAACCAAATTCGATTTTTTTGGATATTGATGAATTTGGTTGTTGGAGGAGTTAAATTTGGGTAAATTTAGATGAAATTAACTCCTATTTTTGGGATTCTATATAAATTTTTAGTCAAATTGTAATAAAGGAATTTGAACGAACTTCGATTTTTTTGGATTTTGATGAATTTTTTTGTTGGAGGATCTAAATTTGAGTGAATTTAGATGAAATTTACTTCTATTTTTTTGGATTTCATATAAATTTTTAGTCAAATAGTAATAAAGTAATTTGAAACCAACTTCGATTTTTTTTGATTTTGCTGAATTTTTTTGTTGGAGGAGCTAAATTTGAGTTAATTTAGATGAAATTTACTTCAATTTTTTTTATTTTATATAAATTTTTAGTCAAATTGTAATAAAGGAATTTGAAACCAACTCCGATTTTTTTGGATTTTGATGAAATTTTTTGTTGGAGGAACTAAATTTGAGTGAATTTAGATGAAATTTACTTCTATTTTTTTGGATTTCATATAAATTTTTAGTCAAGTTGTAATAAAGGAATTTGAACCAACTTCGATTTTTTTGGATTTTGATGAGTTTTTTTGTTGGAGGAGTTAAATCTGAGTTAATTTAGATGAAATTTACTTCTATTTTTTTGATTTCATATAAATTTTTAGTCAAATTGTAATAAAGGAATTTGAACCAACTTCGATTTTTTTGGATTTTGATGAGTTTTTTTGTTGGTGGAGTTAAATTTGAGTGAATTTAGAAGAAATTTACTTCTATTTTTTTGGATTTCATATAAATTTTTAGTCAAATTGTAATAAAGTAATTTGAAAGCAACTTCGATTTTTTTGGATTTTGATGAATTTTTTTGTTGGAGGAGTTAAATTTGAGTTAATTTAGATGAAATTTAATTCTATTTTTTTTTTGATTTCATATAAATTTTTAGTCAAATTGTAATAAAAGAATTTGAACGAACTTCGATTTTTTTGGATTTTGATGATTTTGGTTGTTGGAGGAGTTAAATTTGTGTAAATTTAGATGAAATGTAATTTTAATTTTTTTGGATTTTATATAAATTTTTAGTCAAATTGTAATAAAGGAATTGGAAACCAACTTCGATTTTTTTGGATTTTGATGAATTTTTTTGTTGGTGGAGCTAAATTTGTGTGAATTTAGATGAAATTTACTTCTATTTTTTTGATTTCATATAAATTTTTAGTCAAAATGTAATAAAGGAATTTGAACCAACTTCGATTTTTTTGGATTTTGATGATTTTGGTTGTTGGAGGAGTTAAATTTGAGTAAATTTAGTTGAAATTGACACCTATTTTTTTGGATTTTATATAAATTTTTAGTCAAATTGTAATAAAGGAATTTGAAACCAACTTCGATTTTTTTGGATTTTGATGAATTTTTTTGTTGGAGGAGCTAAATTTGAGTGAATTTGGATGAAATTTACTTCAATTTTTTTTTGATTTCATATAAATTTTTAGTCAAATTGTAATAAAAGAATTTGAATCAACTTCGATTTTTTTGGATTTTGATGAGTTTTTTTGTTGGAGGAGTTAAATTTGAGTTAATTTAGATGAAATTTACTTCTATTTTTTTGATTTCATATAAATTTTTAGTCAAATTGTAATAAAGGAATTTGAACCAAATTCGATTTTTTTGGATATTGATGAATTTGGTTGTTGGAGGAGTTAAATTTGGGTAAATTTAGATGAAATTAACTCCTATTTTTGGGATTCTATATAAATTTTTAGTCAAATTGTAATCAAGGAATTTGAACGAACTTCGATTTTTTTGGATTTTGATGAATTTTTTTGTTGGAGGATCTAAATTTGAGTGAATTTAGATGAAATTTACTTCTATTTTTTTGGATTTCATATAAATTTTTAGTCAAATAGTAATAAAGTAATTTGAAACCAACTTCGATTTTTTTTGATTTTGCTGAATTTTTTTGTTGGAGGAGCTAAATTTGAGTTAATTTAGATGAAATTTACTTCAATTTTTTTTATTTTATATAAATTTTTAGTCAAATTGTAATAAAGGAATTTGAAACCAACTCCGATTTTTTTGGATTTTGATGAAATTTTTTGTTGGAGGAACTAAATTTGAGTGAATTTAGATGAAATTTACTTCTATTTTTTTGGATTTCATATAAATTTTTAGTCAAGTTGTAATAAAGGAATTTGAACCAACTTCGATTTTTTTGGATTTTGATGAGTTTTTTTGTTGGAGGAGTTAAATCTGAGTTAATTTAGATGAAATTTACTTCTATTTTTTTGATTTCATATAAATTTTTAGTCAAATTGTAATAAAGGAATTTGAACAAACTTCGTTATTTTTGGATTTTGATGATTTTGGTTGTTGGAGGAGTTAAATTTGAGTAAATTTAGATGAAATTAACACCTTTTTTTTTATAAATTTTTAGTCAAATTGTAATAAATGAATTTGAAACCAACTTCGATTTTTTTGGATATTGATGAATTTGGTTGTTGGAGGAGTTAAATTTGGGTAAATTTAGATGAAATTAACTCCTATTTTTGGGATTCTATATAAATTTTTAGTCAAATTGTAATAATAGAATTTGAACGAACTTCGATTTTTTTGGATTTTGATGAATTTTTTTGTTGGAGGATCTAAATTTGAGTGAATTTAGATGAAATTTACTTCTATTTTTTTGGATTTCATATAAATTTTTAGTCAAATAGTAATAAAGTAATTTGAAACCAACTTCGATTTTTTTTGATTTTGCTGAATTTTTTTGTTGGAGGAGCTAAATTTGAGTTAATTTAGATGAAATTTACTTCAATTTTTTTTATTTTATATAAATTTTTAGTCAAATTGTAATAAAGGAATTTGAAACCAACTCCGATTTTTTTGGATTTTGATGAAATTTTTTGTTGGAGGAACTAAATTTGAGTGAATTTAGATGAAATTTACTTCTATTTTTTTGGATTTCATATAAATTTTTAGTCAAGTTGTAATAAAGGAATTTGAACCAACTTCGATTTTTTTGGATTTTGATGAGTTTTTTTGTTGGAGGAGTTAAATCTGAGTTAATTTAGATGAAATTTACTTCTATTTTTTTGATTTCATATAAATTTTTAGTCAAATTGTAATAAAGGAATTTGAACCAACTTCGATTTTTTTGGATTTTGATGAGTTTTTTTGTTGGTGGAGTTAAATTTGAGTGAATTTAGAAGAAATTTACTTCTATTTTTTTGGATTTCATATAAATTTTTAGTCAAATTGTAATAAAGTAATTTGAAAGCAACTTCGATTTTTTTGGATTTTGATGAATTTTTTTGTTGGAGGAGTTAAATTTGAGTTAATTTAGATGAAATTTAATTCTATTTTTTTTTTGATTTCATATAAATTTTTAGTCAAATTGTAATAAAAGAATTTGAACGAACTTCGATTTTTTTGGATTTTGATGATTTTGGTTGTTGGAGGAGTTAAATTTGTGTAAATTTAGATGAAATGTAATTTTAATTTTTTTGGATTTTATATAAATTTTTAGTCAAATTGTAATAAAGGAATTGGAAACCAACTTCGATTTTTTTGGATTTTGATGAATTTTTTTGTTGGTGGAGCTAAATTTGTGTGAATTTAGATGAAATTTACTTCTATTTTTTTGATTTCATATAAATTTTTAGTCAAAATGTAATAAAGGAATTTGAACCAACTTCGATTTTTTTGGATTTTGATGATTTTGGTTGTTGGAGGAGTTAAATTTGAGTAAATTTAGTTGAAATTGACACCTATTTTTTTGGATTTTATATAAATTTTTAGTCAAATTGTAATAAAGGAATTTGAAACCAACTTCGATTTTTTTGGATTTTGATGAATTTTTTTGTTGGAGGAGCTAAATTTGAGTGAATTTGGATGAAATTTACTTCAATTTTTTTTTGATTTCATATAAATTTTTAGTCAAATTGTAATAAAAGAATTTGAATCAACTTCGATTTTTTTGGATTTTGATGAGTTTTTTTGTTGGAGGAGTTAAATTTGAGTTAATTTAGATGAAATTTACTTCTATTTTTTTGATTTCATATAAATTTTTAGTCAAATTGTAATAAAGGAATTTGAACCAAATTCGATTTTTTTGGATATTGATGAATTTGGTTGTTGGAGGAGTTAAATTTGGGTAAATTTAGATGAAATTAACTCCTATTTTTGGGATTCTATATAAATTTTTAGTCAAATTGTAATAAAGGAATTTGAACGAACTTCGATTTTTTTGGATTTTGATGAATTTTTTTGTTGGAGGATCTAAATTTGAGTGAATTTAGATGAAATTTACTTCTATTTTTTTGGATTTCATATAAATTTTTAGTCAAATAGTAATAAAGTAATTTGAAACCAACTTCGATTTTTTTTGATTTTGCTGAATTTTTTTGTTGGAGGAGCTAAATTTGAGTTAATTTAGATGAAATTTACTTCAATTTTTTTTATTTTATATAAATTTTTAGTCAAATTGTAATAAAGGAATTTGAAACCAACTCCGATTTTTTTGGATTTTGATGAAATTTTTTGTTGGAGGAACTAAATTTGAGTGAATTTAGATGAAATTTACTTCTATTTTTTTGGATTTCATATAAATTTTTAGTCAAGTTGTAATAAAGGAATTTGAACCAACTTCGATTTTTTTGGATTTTGATGAGTTTTTTTGTTGGAGGAGTTAAATCTGAGTTAATTTAGATGAAATTTACTTCTATTTTTTTGATTTCATATAAATTTTTAGTCAAATTGTAATAAAGGAATTTGAACCAACTTCGATTTTTTTGGATTTTGATGAGTTTTTTTGTTGGTGGAGTTAAATTTGAGTGAATTTAGAAGAAATTTACTTCTATTTTTTTGGATTTCATATAAATTTTTAGTCAAATTGTAATAAAGTAATTTGAAAGCAACTTCGATTTTTTTGGATTTTGATGAATTTTTTTGTTGGAGGAGTTAAATTTGAGTTAATTTAGATGAAATTTAATTCTATTTTTTTTTTGATTTCATATAAATTTTTAGTCAAATTGTAATAAAAGAATTTGAACGAACTTCGATTTTTTTGGATTTTGATGATTTTGGTTGTTGGAGGAGTTAAATTTGTGTAAATTTAGATGAAATGTAATTTTAATTTTTTTGGATTTTATATAAATTTTTAGTCAAATTGTAATAAAGGAATTGGAAACCAACTTCGATTTTTTTGGATTTTGATGAATTTTTTTGTTGGTGGAGCTAAATTTGTGTGAATTTAGATGAAATTTACTTCTATTTTTTTGATTTCATATAAATTTTTAGTCAAAATGTAATAAAGGAATTTGAACCAACTTCGATTTTTTTGGATTTTGATGATTTTGGTTGTTGGAGGAGTTAAATTTGAGTAAATTTAGTTGAAATTGACACCTATTTTTTTGGATTTTATATAAATTTTTAGTCAAATTGTAATAAAGGAATTTGAAACCAACTTCGATTTTTTTGGATTTTGATGAATTTTTTTGTTGGAGGAGCTAAATTTGAGTGAATTTGGATGAAATTTACTTCAATTTTTTTTTGATTTCATATAAATTTTTAGTCAAATTGTAATAAAAGAATTTGAATCAACTTCGATTTTTTTGGATTTTGATGAGTTTTTTTGTTGGAGGAGTTAAATTTGAGTTAATTTAGATGAAATTTACTTCTATTTTTTTGATTTCATATAAATTTTTAGTCAAATTGTAATAAAGGAATTTGAACCAAATTCGATTTTTTTGGATATTGATGAATTTGGTTGTTGGAGGAGTTAAATTTGGGTAAATTTAGATGAAATTAACTCCTATTTTTGGGATTCTATATAAATTTTTAGTCAAATTGTAATAAAGGAATTTGAACGAACTTCGATTTTTTTGGATTTTGATGAATTTTTTTGTTGGAGGATCTAAATTTGAGTGAATTTAGATGAAATTTACTTCTATTTTTTTGGATTTCATATAAATTTTTAGTCAAATAGTAATAAAGTAATTTGAAACCAACTTCGATTTTTTTTGATTTTGCTGAATTTTTTTGTTGGAGGAGCTAAATTTGAGTTAATTTAGATGAAATTTACTTCAATTTTTTTTATTTTATATAAATTTTTAGTCAAATTGTAATAAAGGAATTTGAAACCAACTCCGATTTTTTTGGATTTTGATGAAATTTTTTGTTGGAGGAACTAAATTTGAGTGAATTTAGATGAAATTTACTTCTATTTTTTTGGATTTCATATAAATTTTTAGTCAAGTTGTAATAAAGGAATTTGAACCAACTTCGATTTTTTTGGATTTTGATGAGTTTTTTTGTTGGAGGAGTTAAATCTGAGTTAATTTAGATGAAATTTACTTCTATTTTTTTGATTTCATATAAATTTTTAGTCAAATTGTAATAAAGGAATTTGAACAAACTTCGTTATTTTTGGATTTTGATGATTTTGGTTGTTGGAGGAGTTAAATTTGAGTAAATTTAGATGAAATTAACACCTTTTTTTTTATAAATTTTTAGTCAAATTGTAATAAATGAATTTGAAACCAACTTCGATTTTTTTGGATTTTGATGAATTTTTTTGTTGGAGGAGCTAAATTTGATTGAATTTAGATGAAATTTACTTTCATTTTTTTGGATATTATATAAATTTTTAGACAAATTGTAATAAAGGAATTTGAACCAACTTCGATTTTTTTGGATTTTGATGAGTTTTTTTGTTGGTGGAGTTAAATTTGAGTGAATTTAGATGAAATTTACTTCTATTTTTTTGGATTTCATATAAATTTTTAGTCAAATTGTAATAAAGTAATTTGAAACCAACTTCGATTTTTTTGGATTTTGATGAAATTTTTTGTTGGAGGAGCTAAATTTGAGTGAATTTAGATGAAATTAACACCTTTTTTGGATTTTATATAAATTTTTAGTCAAATTGTAATAAATGAATTTGAAACCAACTTCGATTTTTTTGGATTTTGATGAATTTTTTTGTTGGAGGAGCTAAATTTGAGTGAATTTAGATGAAATTTACTTTCATTTTTTTGGATTTTATATAAATTTTTAGTCAAATTGTAATAAAGGAATTTGAACCAACTTCGATTTTTTTGGATTTTGATGAGTTTTTTTGTTGGAGGAGTTAAATTTGAGTGAATTTAGATGAAATTTACTTCTATTTTTTTTATTTCATATAAATTTTTAGTCAAATTGTAATAAAGGAATTTGAACCAACTTCGATTTTTTTGGATTTTGATGATTTTGGTTGTTGGAGGAGTTAAATTTGAATAAATTTAGATGAAATTAACACCTTTTTTTTGGATTTTATATAAATTTTTAGTCATATTGTAATAAAGGGATATGAACAAACTTCGATTTTTTTGGATTTTGATGAGTTTTTTTGTTGGAGGAGTTAAATTTGAGTTAATTTAGATGAAATTTACTTCTATTTTTTTGATTTCATATAAATTTTTAGTCAAATTGTAATAAAGGTATTTGAACGAACTTCGATTTTTTTGGATTTTGATGATTTTGGTTGTTGGAGGAGTTAAATTTGAGTAAATTTAGATGTAATTAACACCTTTTTTTGGATTTTATATAAATTTTTAGTCATATTGTAATAAAGGGATATGAACAAACTTCGATTTTTTTGGATTTTGATGAATTTTTTTGTTTGAGGAGCTAAATTTGATTGAATTTAGATGAAATTTACTTTCATTTTTTGGATATTATATAAATTTTTAGTCAAATTGTAATAAAGGAATTTGAACCAACTTCGATTTTTTTGGATTTTGATTAGTTTTTTTGTTGGTGGAGTTAAATTTGAGTGAATTTAGATGAAATTTACTTCTATTTTTTTGGATTTCATATAAATTTTTAGTCAAATTGTAATAAAGTAATTTGAAAGCAACTTCGATTTTTTTGGATTTTGATGAATTTTTTTGTTGGAGGAGTTAAATTTGAGTTGATTCAGATGAAATTTACTTGTATTTTTTTGATTTCATATAAATTTGTAGTCAAATTGTAATAAAGGAATTTGAAACCAACTCCGATTTTTTTGGATTTTGATGAATTTTTTTGTTGGAGGAGTTAAATTTGAGTGAATTTAGATGAAATTTACTTTCATTTTTTTGGATTTTATATAAATTTTTAGTCAAATTGTAATAAAGGAATTTGAACCAACTTCGATTTTTTTGGATTTTGATGAGTTTTTTTGTTGGAGGAGTTAAATTTGAGTGAATTTAGATGAAATTTACTTGTATTTTTTTGATTTCATATAAATTTTTAGTCAAATTGTAATAAAGGAATTTGAACCAACTTCGATTTTTTTGGATTTTGATGATTTTGGTTGTTGGAGGAGTTAAATTTGAGTAAATTTAGATGAAATTAACACCTTTTTTTTGGGATTTTATATAAATTTTTAGTCAAATTGTAATGAAGGAATTTGAAACCAACTTCGATTTTTTTGGATTTTGATGAATTTTTTTGTAGGAGCAGCTAAATTTGAGTGAATTTAGATGAAATTTACTTCTATTTTTTTTTGATTTCATATAAATTTTTAGTCAAATTGTAATAAAAGAATTTGAACCAACTTCGATTTTTTTGGATTTTGATGAGTTTTTTTGTTGGAGGAGTTAAATTTGAGTTAATTTAGATGAAATTTACTTCTATTTTTTTGATTTCATATAAATTTTTAGTCAAATTGTAATAAAGGAATTTGAACGAACTTCGATTTTTTTGGATTTTGATGATTTTGGTTGTTGGAGGAGTTAAATTTGAGTAAATTTAGATGTAATTAACACCTTTTTTTTGGATTTTATATAAATTTTTAGTCATATTGTAATAAAGGGATATGAACAAACTTCGATTTTTTTGGATTTTGATGAATTTTTTTGTTTGAGGAGCTAAATTTGATTGAATTTAGATGAAATTTACTTTCATTTTTTGGATATTATATAAATTTTTAGTCAAATTGTAATAAAGGAATTTGAACCAACTTCGATTTTTTTGGATTTTGATGAGTTTTTTTGTTGGTGGAGTTAAATTTGAGTGAATTTAGATGAAATTTACTTCTATTTTTTGGATTTCATATAAATTTTTAGTCAAATTGTAATAAAGTAATTTGAAAGCAACTTCGATTTTTTTGGATTTTGATGAATTTTTTTGTTGGAGGAGTTAAATTTGAGTTAATTCAGATGAAATTTACTTGTATTTTTTTGATTTCATATAAATTTTTAGTCAAATTGTAATAAAGGAATTTGAAACCAACTTCGATTTTTTTGGATTTTGATGAGTTTTTTTGTTGGAGGAGTTAAATTTGAGTTAATTTAGATGAAATTTACTTCTATTTTTTTGATTTCATATAAATTTTTAGTCAAATTGTAATAAAGGAATTTGAACCAACTTCGATTTTTTTGGATTTTGATGATTTTGGTTGTTGGAGGAGTTAAATTTGAGTAAATTTAGATGAAATTTACCTCTATTTTTTTTTCGATTTTATATAAATTTTTAGTCAAATTGTAATAAATGAATTTGAAACCAACTTCGATTTTTTTGGATTTTGATGAATTTTTTTGTTGGAGGAGCTAAATTTGAGTGAATTTAGATGAAATTTACTTTCATTTTTTTGGATTTTATATAAATTTTTAGTCAAATTGTAATAAAGGAATTTGAACCAACTTCGATTTTTTGGATTTTGATGAGTTTTTTTGTTGGAGGAGTTAAATTTGTGTGAATTTAGATGAAATTTACTTCTATTTTTTTGATTTCATATAAATTTTTAGTCAAATTGTAATAAAGGAATTTGAACCAACTTCGATTTTTTTGGATTTTGATGATTTTGGTTGTTGGAGGAGTTAAATTTGAGTAAATTTAGATGAAATTAACACCTTTTTTTTTGGATTTTATATAAATTTTTAGTCAAATTGTAATGAAGGAATTTGAAACCAACTTCGATTTTTTTGGATTTTGATGAATTTTTTTGTAGGAGCAGCTAAATTTGAGTGAATTTAGATGAAATTTACTTCTATTTTTTTTTGATTTCATATAAATTTTTAGTCAAATTGTAATAAAAGAATTTGAACCAACTTCGATTTTTTTGGATTTTGATGAGTTTTTTTGTTGGAGGAGTTAAATTTGAGTTAATTTAGATGAAATTTACTTCTATTTTTTTGATTTCATATAAATTTTTAGTCAAATTGTAATAAAGGAATTTGAACCAACTTCGATTTTTTTGGATTTTGATGATTTTGGTTGTTGGAGGAGTTAAATTTGAGTAAATTTAGATGAAATTTACCTCTATTTTTTTTTCGATTTTATATAAATTTTTAGTCAAATTGTAATAAAGGAATTTGAACCATCTTCGAATTTTTTGGATTTTGATGATTTTGGTTGTTGGAGGAGTTAAATTTGTGTAAATATAGATGAAATGTAATTTTAATTTTTTTGGATTTTATATAAATTTTTAGTCAAATTGTAATAAAGGAATTGGAAACCAACTTCGATTTTTTTGGATTTTGATGAATTCTTTTGTTGGAGGAGCTAAATTTGAGTGAATTTAGATAAAATTTACTTCAATTTTTTGTATTTTATATAAATTTTTAGTCAAATTGGAATAAATGAATTTGAAACAAACTTCAATTTTTTTGGATTTTGATGAATTTTTTTGTTGGTGGAGCTAAATTTGAGTGAATTTAGATGAAATTTACTTTCATTTTTTTGGATTTTATATAAATTATTAGTCAAATTGTAATAAAGGAATTTGAACCAACTTCGATTTTTTTGGATTTTGATGACTTTTTTTGTTGGAGGAGTTAAATTTGAGTGAATTTAGATGAAATTTACTTCTATTTTTTTGATTTCATATAAATTTTTAGTCAAATTGTAATAAAGGAATTTGAACCAACTTCGATTTTTTTGGATTTTGATGATTTTGGTTGTTGGAGGAGTTAAATTTGAGTAAATTTAGATGAAATTAACACCTTTTTTTTGGATTTTATATAAATTTTTAGTCAAATTGTAATGAAGGAATTTGAAACCAACTTCGATTTTTTTGGATTTTGATGAATTTTTTTGTAGGAGCAGCTAAATTTGAGTGAATTTAGATGAAATTTAATTCTATTTTTTTTTTGATTTCATATAAATTTTTAGTCAAATTGTAATAAAAGAATTTGAACCATCTTCGAATTTTTTGGATTTTGATGATTTTGGTTGTTGGAGGAGTTAAATTTGTGTAAATTTAGATGAAATGTAATTTTAATTTTTTTGGATTTTATATAAATTTTTAGTCAAATTGTAATAAAGGAATTGGAAACCAACTTCGATTTTTTTGGATTTTGATGAATTTTTTTGTTGGTGGAGCTAAATTTGAGTGAATTTAGATGAAATTTACTTCTATTTTTTTGATTTCATATAAATTTTTAGTCAAATTGTAATAAAGGAATTTGAACCAACTTCGATTTTTTTGGATTTTGATGATTTTGGTTGTTGGAGGAGTTAAATTTGAGTAAATTTAGTTGAAATTGACACCTATTTTTTTGGATTTTATATAAATTTTTAGTCAAATTGTAATGAAGGAATTTGAAACCAACTTCGATTTTTTTGGATTTTGATGAATTTTTTTGTAGGAGCAGCTAAATTTGAGTGAATTTAGATGAAATTTACTTCTATTTTTTTTTATTTCATATAAATTTTTAGTCAAATTGTAATAAAAGAATTTGAACCAACTTCGATTTTTTTGGATTTTGATGAGTTTTTTTGTTGGAGGAGTTAAATTTGAGTTAATTTAGATGAAATTTACTTCTATTTTTTTGATTTCATATAAATTTTTAGTCAAATTGTAATAAAGGAATTTGAACCAACTTCGATTTTTTTGGATTTTGATGATTTTGGTTGTTGGAGGAGTTAAATTTGAGTAAATTTAGATGAAATTTACCTCTATTTTTTTTTCGATTTTATATAAATTTTTAGTCAAATTGTAATAAATGAATTTGAAACCAACTTCGATTTTTTTGGATTTTGATGAATTTTTTTGTTGGAGGAGCTAAATTTGAGTGAATTTAGATGAAATTTACTTTCATTTTTTTGGATTTTATATAAATTTTTAGTCAAATTGTAATAAAGGAATTTGAACCAACTTCGATTTTTTGGATTTTGATGAGTTTTTTTGTTGGAGGAGTTAAATTTGTGTGAATTTAGATGAAATTTACTTCTATTTTTTTGATTTCATATAAATTTTTAGTCAAATTGTAATAAAGGAATTTGAACCAACTTCGATTTTTTTGGATTTTGATGATTTTGGTTGTTGGAGGAGTTAAATTTGAGTAAATTTAGATGAAATTAACACCTTTTTTTTTGGATTTTATATAAATTTTTAGTCAAATTGTAATGAAGGAATTTGAAACCAACTTCGATTTTTTTGGATTTTGATGAATTTTTTTGTAGGAGCAGCTAAATTTGAGTGAATTTAGATGAAATTTACTTCTATTTTTTTTTGATTTCATATAAATTTTTAGTCAAATTGTAATAAAAGAATTTGAACCAACTTCGATTTTTTTGGATTTTGATGAGTTTTTTTGTTGGAGGAGTTAAATTTGAGTTAATTTAGATGAAATTTACTTCTATTTTTTTGATTTCATATAAATTTTTAGTCAAATTGTAATAAAGGAATTTGAACCAACTTCGATTTTTTTGGATTTTGATGATTTTGGTTGTTGGAGGAGTTAAATTTGAGTAAATTTAGATGAAATTTACCTCTATTTTTTTTTCGATTTTATATAAATTTTTAGTCAAATTGTAATAAAGGAATTTGAACCATCTTCGAATTTTTTGGATTTTGATGATTTTGGTTGTTGGAGGAGTTAAATTTGTGTAAATATAGATGAAATGTAATTTTAATTTTTTTGGATTTTATATAAATTTTTAGTCAAATTGTAATAAAGGAATTGGAAACCAACTTCGATTTTTTTGGATTTTGATGAATTCTTTTGTTGGAGGAGCTAAATTTGAGTGAATTTAGATAAAATTTACTTCAATTTTTTGTATTTTATATAAATTTTTAGTCAAATTGGAATAAATGAATTTGAAACCAACTTCAATTTTTTTGGATTTTGATGAATTTTTTTGTTGGTGGAGCTAAATTTGAGTGAATTTAGATGAAATTTACTTTCATTTTTTTGGATTTTATATAAATTATTAGTCAAATTGTAATAAAGGAATTTGAACCAACTTCGATTTTTTTGGATTTTGATGACTTTTTTTGTTGGAGGAGTTAAATTTGAGTGAATTTAGATGAAATTTACTTCTATTTTTTTGATTTCATATAAATTTTTAGTCAAATTGTAATAAAGGAATTTGAACCAACTTCGATTTTTTTGGATTTTGATGATTTTGGTTGTTGGAGGAGTTAAATTTGAGTAAATTTAGATGAAATTAACACCTTTTTTTTGGATTTTATATAAATTTTTAGTCAAATTGTAATGAAGGAATTTGAAACCAACTTCGATTTTTTTGGATTTTGATGAATTTTTTTGTAGGAGCAGCTAAATTTGAGTGAATTTAGATGAAATTTAATTCTATTTTTTTTTTGATTTCATATAAATTTTTAGTCAAATTGTAATAAAAGAATTTGAACCATCTTCGAATTTTTTGGATTTTGATGATTTTGGTTGTTGGAGGAGTTAAATTTGTGTAAATTTAGATGAAATGTAATTTTAATTTTTTTGGATTTTATATAAATTTTTAGTCAAATTGTAATAAAGGAATTGGAAACCAACTTCGATTTTTTTGGATTTTGATGAATTTTTTTGTTGGTGGAGCTAAATTTGAGTGAATTTAGATGAAATTTACTTCTATTTTTTTGATTTCATATAAATTTTTAGTCAAATTGTAATAAAGGAATTTGAACCAACTTCGATTTTTTGGATTTTGATGATTTTGGTTGTTGGAGGAGTTAAATTTGAGTAAATTTAGTTGAAATTGACACCTATTTTTTTGGATTTTATATAAATTTTTAGTCAAATTGTAATAAAGGAATTTGAAACCAACTTCGATTTTTTTGGATTTTGATGAATTTTTTTGTTGGAGGAGCTAAATTTGAGTGAATTTGGATGAAATTTACTTCAATTTTTTTTTGATTTCATATAAATTTTTAGTCAAATTGTAATAAAAGAATTTGAATCAACTTCGATTTTTTTGGATTTTGATGAGTTTTTTTGTTGGAGGAGTTAAATTTGAGTTAATTTAGATGAAATTTACTTCTATTTTTTTGATTTCATATAAATTTTTAGTCAAATTGTAATAAAGGAATTTGAACCAAATTCGATTTTTTTGGATATTGATGAATTTGGTTGTTGGAGGAGTTAAATTTGGGTAAATTTAGATGAAATTAACTCCTATTTTTGGGATTCTATATAAATTTTTAGTCAAATTGTAATAAAGGAATTTGAACGAACTTCGATTTTTTTGGATTTTGATGAATTTTTTTGTTGGAGGATCTAAATTTGAGTGAATTTAGATGAAATTTACTTCTATTTTTTTGGATTTCATATAAATTTTTAGTCAAATAGTAATAAAGTAATTTGAAACCAACTTCGATTTTTTTTGATTTTGCTGAATTTTTTTGTTGGAGGAGCTAAATTTGAGTTAATTTAGATGAAATTTACTTCAATTTTTTTTTATTTTATATAAATTTTTAGTCAAATTGTAATAAAGGAATTTGAAACCAACTCCGATTTTTTTGGATTTTGATGAAATTTTTTGTTGGAGGAACTAAATTTGAGTGAATTTAGATGAAATTTACTTCTATTTTTTTGGATTTCATATAAATTTTTAGTCAAGTTGTAATAAAGGAATTTGAACCAACTTCGATTTTTTTGGATTTTGATGAGTTTTTTTGTTGGAGGAGTTAAATCTGAGTTAATTTAGATGAAATTTACTTCTATTTTTTTGATTTCATATAAATTTTTAGTCAAATTGTAATAAAGGAATTTGAACAAACTTCGTTATTTTTGGATTTTGATGATTTTGGTTGTTGGAGGAGTTAAATTTGAGTAAATTTAGATGAAATTAACACCTTTTTTTTTATAAATTTTTAGTCAAATTGTAATAAATGAATTTGAAACCAACTTCGATTTTTTTGGATTGTGATGAATTTTTTTGTTGGAGGAGCTAAATTTGATTGAATTTAGATGAAATTTACTTTCATTTTTTTGGATATTATATAAATTTTTAGACAAATTGTAATAAAGGAATTTGAACCAACTTCGATTTTTTTGGATTTTGATGAGTTTTTTTGTTGGTGGAGTTAAATTTGAGTGAATTTAGATGAAATTTACTTCTATTTTTTTGGATTTCATATAAATTTTTAGTCAAATTGTAATAAAGTAATTTGAAACCAACTTCGATTTTTTTGGATTTTGATGAAATTTTTTGTTGGAGGAGCTAAATTTGAGTGAATTTAGATGAAATTAACACCTTTTTTGGATTTTATATAAATTTTTAGTCAAATTGTAATAAATGAATTTGAAACCAACTTCGATTTTTTTGGATTTTGATGTATTTTTTTGTTGGTGGAGCTAAATTTGAGTGAATTTAGATGAAATTTACTTTCATTTTTTTGGATTTTATATAAATTTTTAGTCAAATTGTAATAAAGGAATTTGAACCAACTTCGATTTTTTTGGATTTTGATGACTTTTTTTGTTGGAGGAGTTAAATTTGAGTGAATTTAGATGAAATTTACTTCTATTTTTTTGATTTCATATAAATTTTTAGTCAAATTGTAATAAAGGAATTTGAACCAACTTCGATTTTTTTGGATTTTGATGATTTTGGTTGTTGGAGGAGTTAAATTTGAGTAAATTTAGATGAAATTAACACCTTTTTTTTGGATTTTATATAAATTTTTAGTCAAATTGTAATGAAGGGATTTGAAACCAACTTCGATTTTTTTGGATTTTGATGAATTTTTTTGTAGGAGCAGCTAAATTTGAGTGAATTTAGATGAAATTTACTTCTATTTTTTTTTGATTTCATATAAATTTTTAGTCAAATTGTAATAAAAGAATTTGAACCAACTTCGATTTTTTTGGATTTTGATGAGTTTTTTTGTTCGAGGAGTTAAATTTGAGTTAATTTAGATGAAATTTACTTCTATTTTTTTGATTTCATATAAATTTTTAGTCAAATTGTAATAAAGGAATTTGAACCAACTTCGATTTTTTTGGATTTTGATGATTTTGGTTGTTGGAGGAGTTAAATTTGAGTAAATTTAGATGAAATTTACCTCTATTTTTTTTTCGATTTTATATAAATTTTTAGTCAAATTGTAATAAAGGAATTTGAACCATCTTCGAATTTTTTGGATTTTGATGATTTTGGTTGTTGGAGGAGTTAAATTTGTGTAAATATAGATGAAATGTAATTTTAATTTTTTTGGATTTTATATAAATTTTTAGTCAAATTGTAATAAAGGAATTGGAAACCAACTTCGATTTTTTTGGATTTTGATGAATTCTTTTGTTGGAGGAGCTAAATTTGAGTGAATTTAGATAAAATTTACTTCAATTTTTTGTATTTTATATAAATTTTTAGTCAAATTGGAATAAATGAATTTGAAACCAACTTCAATTTTTTTGGATTTTGATGAATTTTTTTGTTGGTGGAGCTAAATTTGAGTGAATTTAGATGAAATTTACCTCTATTTTTTTTTCGATTTTATATAAATTTTTAGTCAAATTGTAATAAATGAATTTGAAACCAACTTCGATTTTTTTGGATTTTGATGAATTTTTTTGTTGGAGGAGCTAAATTTGAGTGAATTTAGATGAAATTTACTTTCATTTTTTTGGATTTTATATAAATTTTTAGTCAAATTGTAATAAAGGAATTTGAACCAACTTCGATTTTTTGGATTTTGATGAGTTTTTTTGTTGGAGGAGTTAAATTTGTGTGAATTTAGATGAAATTTACTTCTATTTTTTTGATTTCATATAAATTTTTAGTCAAATTGTAATAAAGGAATTTGAACCAACTTCGATTTTTTTGGATTTTGATGAGTTTTTTTGTTGGAGGAGTTAAATTTGAGTGAATTTAGATGAAATTTACTTGTATTTTTTTGATTTCATATAAATTTTTAGTCAAATTGTAATAAAGGAATTTGAACCAACTTCGATTTTTTTGGATTTTGATGATTTTGGTTGTTGGAGGAGCTAAATTTGAGTGAATTTAGATGAAATTAACACCTTTTTTGGATTTTATATAAATTTTTAGTCAAATTGTAATAAATGAATTTGAAACCAACTTCGATTTTTTTGGATTTTGATGAATTTTTTTGTTGGAGGAGCTAAATTTGAGTGAATTTAGATGAAATTTACTTTCATTTTTTTGGATTTTATATAAATTTTTAGTCAAATTGTAATAAAGGAATTTGAACCAACTTCGATTTTTTTGGATTTTGATGAGTTTTTTTGTTGGAGGAGTTAAATTTGAGTGAATTTAGATGAAATTTACTTGTATTTTTTTGATTTCATATAAATTTTTAGTCAAATTGTAATAAAGGAATTTGAACCAACTTCGATTTTTTTGAATTTTGATGATTTTGGTTGTTGGAGGAGTTAAATTTGAGTAAATTTAGATGAAATTAACACCTTTTTTTGGGGATTTTATATAAATTTTTAGTCAAATTGTAATGAAGGAATTTGAAACCAACTTCGATTTTTTTGGATTTTGATGAATTTTTTTGTAGGAGCAGCTAAATTTGAGTGAATTTAGATGAAATTTACTTCTATTTTTTTTTGATTTCATATAAATTTTTAGTCAAATTGTAGTAAAAGAATTTGAACCAACTTCGATTTTTTTGGATTTTGATGAGTTTTTTTGTTGGAGGAGTTAAATTTGAGTTAATTTAGATGAAATTTACTTCTATTTTTTTGATTTCATATAAATTTTTAGTCAAATTGTAATAAAGGAATTTGAACGAACTTCGATTTTTTTGGATTTTGATGATTTTGGTTGTTGGAGGAGTTAAATTTGAGTAAATTTAGATGTAATTAACACCTTTTTTTTGGATTTTATATAAATTTTTAGTCATATTGTAATAAAGGGATATGAACAAACTTCGATTTTTTTGGATTTTGATGAATTTTTTTGTTTGAGGAGCTAAATTTGATTGAATTTAGATGAAATTTACTTTCATTTTTTGGATATTATATAAATTTTTAGTCAAATTGTAATAAAGGAATTTGAACCAACTTCGATTTTTTTGGATTTTGATGAGTTTTTTTGTTGGTGGAGTTAAATTTGAGTGAATTTAGATGAAATTTACTTCTATTTTTTTGGATTTCATATAAATTTTTAGTCAAATTGTAATAAAGTAATTTGAAAGCAACTTCGATTTTTTTGGATTTTGATGAATTTTTTTGTTGGAGGAGTTAAATTTGAGTTAATTCAGATGAAATTTACTTGTATTTTTTTGATTTCATATAAATTTTTAGTCAAATTGTAATAAAGGAATTTGAAACCAACTCCGATTTTTTTGGATTTTGATGAATTTTTTTGTTGGAGGAGTTAAATTTGAGTTAATTTAGATGAAATTTACTTCTATCTTTTTGATTTCATATAAATTTTTAGTCAAATTGTAATAAAGGAATTTGAACCAACTTCGATTTTTTTGGATTTTGATGATTTTGGTTGTTGGAGGAGCTAAATTTGAGTGAATTTAGATGAAATTAACACCTTTTTTGGATTTTATATAAATTTTTAGTCAAATTGTAATAAATGAATTTGAAATCAACTTCGATTTTTTTGGATTTTGATGAATTTTTTTGTTGGAGGAGCTAAATTTGAGTGAATTTTGATGAAATTTACTTTCATTTTTTTGGATTTCATATAAATTTTTAGTCAAATTGTAATAAAGTAATTTGAAACCAACTTCGATTTTTTTGGATTTTGATGAATTTTTTTGTTGGAGGAGTTAAATTTGAGTTAATTTAGATGAAATTTACTTCTATTTTTTCGATTTCATAGAAATTTTTAGTCAAATTGTAATAAAGGAATTTGAACCAACTTCGATTTTTTTGGATTTTGATGATTTTGGTTGTTGGAGGAGCTAAATTTGAGTGAATTTAGATGAAATTAACACCTTTTTTGGATTTTATATAAATTTTTAGTCAAATTGTAATAAATGAATTTGAAACCAACTTCGATTTTTTTGGATTTTGATGAATTTTTTTGTTGGAGGAGCTAAATTTGAGTGAATTTAGATGAAATTTACTTTCATTTTTTTGGATTTTATATAAATTTTTAGTCAAATTGTAATAAAGGAATTTGAACCAACTTCGATTTTTTTGGATTTTGATGAGTTTTTTTGTTGGAGGAGTTAAATTTGTGTGAATTTAGATGAAATTTACTTCTATTTTTTTGATTTCATATAAATTTTTAGTCAAATTGTAATAAAGGAATTTGAACCAACTTCGATTTTTTTGGATTTTGATGATTTTGGTTGTTGGAGGAGTTAAATTTGAGTAAATTTAGATGAAATTAACACCTTTTTTTTTGGATTTTATATAAATTTTTAGTCAAATTGTAATGAAGGAATTTGAAACCAACTTCGATTTTTTTGGATTTTGATGAATTTTTTTGTAGGAGCAGCTAAATTTGAGTGAATTTAGATGAAATTTACTTTTATTTTTTTTTGATTTCATATAAATTTTTAGTCAAATTGTAATAAAAGAATTTGAACCAACTTCGATTTTTTTGGATTTTGATGAGTTTTTTTGTTGGAGGAGTTAAATTTGAGTTAATTTAGATGAAATTTACTTCTATTTTTTTGATTTCATATAAATTTTTAGTCAAATTGTAATAAAGGAATTTGAACGAACTTCGATTTTTTTGGATTTTGATGATTTTGGTTGTTGGAGGAGTTAAATTTGAGTAAATTTAGATGAAATTTACCTCTATTTTTTTTTCGATTTTATATAAATTTTTAGTCAAATTGTAATAAATGAATTTGAAACCAACTTCGATTTTTTTGGATTTTGATGAATTTTTTTGTTGGAGGAGCTAAATTTGAGTGAATTTAGATGAAATTTACTTTCATTTTTTTGGATTTTATACAAATTTTTAGTCAAATTGTAATAAAGGAATTTGAACCAACTTCGATTTTTTGGATTTTGATGAGTTTTTTTGTTGGAGGAGTTAAATTTGTGTGAATTTAGATGAAATTTACTTCTATTTTTTTGATTTCATATAAATTTTTAGTCAAATTGTAATAAAGGAATTTGAACCAACTTCGATTTTTTTGGATTTTGATGATTTTGGTTGTTGGAGGAGTTAAATTTGAGTAAATTTAGATGAAATTAACACCTTTTATTTTGGATTTTATATAAATTTTTAGTCAAATTGTAATGAAGGAATTTGAAACCAACTTCGATTTTTTTGGATTTTGATGAATTTTTTTGTAGGAGCAGCTAAATTTGAGTGAATTTAGATGAAATTTACTTCTATTTTTTTTTGATTTCATATAAATTTTTAGTCAAATTGTAATAAAAGAATTTGAACCAACTTCGATTTTTTTGGATTTTGATGAATTTTTTTGTTGGAGGAGTTAAATTTGAGTTAATTTAGATGAAATTTACTTCTATTTTTTTGATTTCATATAAATTTTTAGTCAAATTGTAATAAAGGAATTTGAACCAACTTCGATTTTTTTGGATTTTGATGATTTTGGTTGTTGGAGGAGCTAAATTTGAGTGAATTTAGATGAAATTAACACCTTTTTTGGATTTTATATAAATTTTTAGTCAAATTGTAATAAATGAATTTGAAATCAACTTCGATTTTTTTGGATTTTGACGAATTTTTTTGTTGGAGGAGCTAAATTTGAGTGAATTTTGATGAAATTTACTTTCATTTTTTTGGATTTCATATAAATTTTTAGTCAAATTGTAATAAAGTAATTTGAAACCAACTTCGATTTTTTTGGATTTTGATGAATTTTTTTGTTGGAGGAGTTAAATTTGAGTTAATTTAGATGAAATTTACTTCTATTTTTTCGATTTCATAGAAATTTTTAGTCAAATTGTAATAAAGGAATTTGAACCAACTTCGATTTTTTTGGATTTTGATGATTTTGGTTGTTGGAGGAGCTAAATTTGAGTGAATTTAGATGAAATTAACACCTTTTTTGGATTTTATATAAATTTTTAGTCAAATTGTAATAAATGAATTTGAAACCTACTTCGATTTTTTTGGATTTTGATGAATTTTTTTGTTGGAGGAGCTAAATTTGAGTGAATTTAGATGAAATTTACTTTCATTTTTTTGGATTTTATATAAATTTTTAGTCAAATTGTAATAAAGGAATTTGAACCAACTTCGATTTTTTTGGATTTTGATGAGTTTTTTTGTTGGAGGAGTTAAATTTGTGTGAATTTAGATGAAATTTACTTCTATTTTTTTGATTTCATATAAATTTTTAGTCAAATTGTAATAAAGGAATTTGAACCAACTTCGATTTTTTTGGATTTTGATGATTTTGGTTGTTGGAGGAGTTAAATTTGAGTAAATTTAGATGAAATTTACCTCTATTTTTTTTTCGATTTTATATAAATTTTTAGTCAAATTGTAATAAAGGAATTTGAACCATCTTCGAATTTTTTGGATTTTGATGATTTTGGTTGTTGGAGGAGTTAAATTTGTGTAAATATAGATGAAATGTAATTTTAATTTTTTTGGATTTTATATAAATTTTTAGTCAAATTGTAATAAAGGAATTGGAAACCAACTTCGATTTTTTTGTATTTTGATGAATTCTTTTGTTGGAGGAGCTAAATTTGAGTGAATTTAGATAAAATTTACTTCAATTTTTTGTATTTTATATAAATTTTTAGTCAAATTGTAATAAAGGAATTTGAACCAACTTCGATTTTTTTGGATTTTGATGATTTTGGTTGTTGGAGGAGTTAAATTTGAGTAAATTTAGATGAAATTAACACCTTTTTTTTGGATTTTATATAAATTTTTAGTCAAATTGTAATGAAGGAATTTGAAACCAACTTCGATTTTTTTGGATTTTGATGAATTTTTTTGTAGGAGCAGCTAAATTTGAGTGAATTTAGATGAAATTTACTTCTATTTTTTTTTGATTTCATATAAATTTTTAGTCAAATTGTAATAAAAGAATTTGAACCAACTTCGATTTTTTTGGATTTTGATGAGTTTTTTTGTTGGAGGAGTTAAATTTGAGTTAATTTAGATGAAATTTACTTCTATTTTTTTGATTTCATATAAATTTTTAGTCAAATTGTAATAAAGGAATTTGAACGAACTTCGATTTTTTTGGATTTTGATGATTTTGGTTGTTGGAGGAGTTAAATTTGAGTAAATTTAGATGTAATTAACACCTTTTTTTTGGATTTTATATAAATTTTTAGTCATATTGTAATAAAGGGATATGAACAAACTTCGATTTTTTTGGATTTTGATGAATTTTTTTGTTTGAGGAGCTAAATTTGATTGAATTTAGATGAAATTTACTTTCATTTTTTGGATATTATATAAATTTTTAGTCAAATTGTAATAAAGGAATTTGAACCAACTTCGATTTTTTTGGATTTTGATGAGTTTTTTTGTTGGTGGAGTTAAATTTGAGTGAATTTAGAAGAAATTTACTTCTATTTTTTTGGATTTCATATAAATTTTTAGTCAAATTGTAATAAAGTAATTTGAAAGCAACTTCGATTTTTTTGGATTTTGATGAATTTTTTTGTTGGAGGAGTTAAATTTGAGTTAATTCAGATGAAATTTACTTGTATTTTTTTGATTTCATATAAATTTTTAGTCAAATTGTAATAAAGGAATTTGAAACCAACTCCGATTTTTTTGGATTTTGATGAATTTTTTTGTTGGAGGAGTTAAATTTGAGTTAATTTAGATGAAATTTACTTCTATTTTTTTGATTTCATATAAATTTTTAGTCAAATTGTAATAAAGGAATTTGAACCAACTTCGATTTTTTTGGATTTTGATGATTTTGGTTGTTGGAGGAGTTAAATTTGAGTAAATTTAGATGAAATTTACCTCTATTTTTTTTTCGATTTTATATAAATTTTTAGTCAAATTGTAATAAATGAATTTGAAACCAACTTCGATTTTTTTGGATTTTGATGAATTTTTTTGTTGGAGGAGCTAAATTTGAGTGAATTTAGATGAAATTTACTTTCATTTTTTTGGATTTTATATAAATTTTTAGTCAAATTGTAATAAAGGAATTTGAACCAACTTCGATTTTTTGGATTTTGATGAGTTTTTTTGTTGGAGGAGTTAAATTTGTGTGAATTTAGATGAAATTTACTTCTATTTTTTTGATTTCATATAAATTTTTAGTCAAATTGTAATAAAGGAATTTGAACCAACTTCGATTTTTTTGGATTTTGATGATTTTGGTTGTTGGAGGAGTTAAATTTGAGTAAATTTAGATGAAATTAACACCTTTTTTTTTGGATTTTATATAAATTTTTAGTCAAATTGTAATGAAGGAATTTGAAACCAACTTCGATTTTTTTGGATTTTGATGAATTTTTTTGTAGGAGCAGCTAAATTTGAGTGAATTTAGATGAAATTTACTTCTATTTTTTTTTGATTTCATATATATTTTTAGTCAAATTGTAATAAAAGAATTTGAACCAACTTCGATTTTTTTGGATTTTGATGATTTTGGTTGTTGGAGGAGTTAAATTTGAGTAAATTTAGATGTAATTAACACCTTTTTTTTGGATTTTATATAAATTTTTAGTCATATTGTAATAAAGGGATATGAACAAACTTCGATTTTTTTGGATTTTGATGAATTTTTTTGTTTGAGGAGCTAAATTTGATTGAATTTAGATGAAATTTACTTTCATTTTTTGGATATTATATAAATTTTTAGTCAAATTGTAATAAAGGAATTTGAACCAACTTCGATTTTTTTGGATTTTGATGAGTTTTTTTGTTGGTGGAGTTAAATTTGAGTGAATTTAGAAGAAATTTACTTCTATTTTTTTGGATTTCATATAAATTTTTAGTCAAATTGTAATAAAGTAATTTGAAAGCAACTTCGATTTTTTTGGATTTTGATGAATTTTTTTGTTGGAGGAGTTAAATTTGAGTTAATTCAGATGAAATTTACTTGTATTTTTTTGATTTCATATAAATTTTTAGTCAAATTGTAATAAAGGAATTTGAAACCAACTCCGATTTTTTTGGATTTTGATGAATTTTTTTGTTGGAGGAGTTAAATTTGAGTTAATTTAGATGAAATTTACTTCTATTTTTTTGATTTCATATAAATTTTTAGTCAAATTGTAATAAAGGAATTTGAACCAACTTCGATTTTTTTGGATTTTGATGATTTTGGTTGTTGGAGGAGTTAAATTTGAGTAAATTTAGATGAAATTTACCTCTATTTTTTTTTCGATTTTATATAAATTTTTAGTCAAATTGTAATAAATGAATTTGAAACCAACTTCGATTTTTTTGGATTTTGATGAATTTTTTTGTTGGAGGAGCTAAATTTGAGTGAATTTAGATGAAATTTACTTTCATTTTTTTGGATTTTATATAAATTTTTAGTCAAATTGTAATAAAGGAATTTGAACCAACTTCGATTTTTTGGATTTTGATGAGTTTTTTTGTTGGAGGAGTTAAATTTGTGTGAATTTAGATGAAATTTACTTCTATTTTTTTGGATTTTATATAAATTTTTAGTCAAATTGTAATGAAGGAATTTGAAACCAACTTCGATTTTTTTGGATTTTGATGAATTTTTTTGTAGGAGCAGCTAAATTTGAGTGAATTTAGATGAAATTTACTTCTATTTTTTTTTGATTTCATATAAATTTTTAGTCAAATTGTAATAAAAGAATTTGAACCAACTTCGATTTTTTTGGATTTTGATGAGTTTTTTTGTTGGAGGAGTTAAATTTGAGTTAATTTAGATGAAATTTACTTCTATTTTTTTGATTTCATATAAATTTTTAGTCAAATTGTAATAAAGGAATTTGAACGAACTTCGATTTTTTTGGATTTTGATGATTTTGGTTGTTGGAGGAGTTAAATTTGAGTAAATTTAGATGTAATTAACACCTTTTTTTTGGATTTTATATAAATTTTTAGTCATATTGTAATAAAGGGATATGAACAAACTTCGATTTTTTTGGATTTTGATGAATTTTTTTGTTTGAGGAGCTAAATTTGATTGAATTTAGATGAAATTTACTTTCATTTTTTGGATATTATATAAATTTTTAGTCAAATTGTAATAAAGGAATTTGAACCAACTTCGATTTTTTTGGATTTTGATGAGTTTTTTTGTTGGTGGAGTTAAATTTGAGTCAATTTAGAAGAAATTTACTTCTATTTTTTTGGATTTCATATAAATTTTTAGTCAAATTGTAATAAAGTAATTTGAAAGCAACTTCGATTTTTTTGGATTTTGATGAATTTTTTTGTTGGAGGAGTTAAATTTGAGTTAATTCAGATGAAATTTACTTGTATTTTTTTGATTTCATATAAATTTTTAGTCAAATTGTAATAAAGGAATTTGAAACCAACTCCGATTTTTTTGGATTTTGATGAATTTTTTTGTTGGAGGAGTTAAATTTGAGTTAATTTAGATGAAATTTACTTCTATTTTTTTGATTTCATATAAATTTTTAGTCAAATTGTAATAAAGGAATTTGAACCAACTTCGATTTTTTTGGATTTTGATGATTTTGGTTGTTGGAGGAGTTAAATTTGAGTAAATTTAGATGAAATTTACCTCTATTTTTTTTTCGATTTTATATAAATTTTTAGTCAAATTGTAATAAATGAATTTGAAACCAACTTCGATTTTTTTGGATTTTGATGAATTTTTTTGTTGGAGGAGCTAAATTTGAGTGAATTTAGATGAAATTTACTTTCATTTTTTTGGATTTTATATAAATTTTTAGTCAAATTGTAATAAAGGAATTTGAACCAACTTCGATTTTTTGGATTTTGATGAGTTTTTTTGTTGGAGGAGTTAAATTTGTGTGAATTTAGATGAAATTTACTTCTATTTTTTTGATTTCATATAAATTTTTAGTCAAATTGTAATAAAGGAATTTGAACCAACTTCGATTTTTTTGGATTTTGATGATTTTGGTTGTTGGAGGAGTTAAATTTGAGTAAATTTAGATGAAATTAACACCTTTTTTTTGGATTTTATATAAATTTTTAGTCAAATTGTAATGAAGGAATTTGAAACCAACTTCGATTTTTTTGGATTTTGATGAATTTTTTTGTAGGAGCAGCTAAATTTGAGTGAATTTAGATGAAATTTACTTCTATTTTTTTTTGATTTCATATAAATTTTTAGTCAAATTGTAATAAAAGAATTTGAACCAACTTCGATTTTTTTGGATTTTGATGAGTTTTTTTGTTGGAGGAGTTAAATTTGAGTTAATTTAGATGAAATTTACTTCTATTTTTTTGATTTCATATAAATTTTTAGTCAAATTGTAATAAAGGAATTTGAACCAACTTCGATTTTTTTGGATTTTGATGATTTTGGTTGTTGGAGGAGTTAAATTTGAGTAAATTTAGATGAAATTTACCTCTATTTTTTTTTCGATTTTATATAAATTTTTAGTCAAATTGTAATAAAGGAATTTGAACCATCTTCGAATTTTTTGGATTTTGATGATTTTGGTTGTTGGAGGAGTTAAATTTGTGTAAATATAGATGAAATGTAATTTTAATTTTTTTGGATTTTATATAAATTTTTAGTCAAATTGTAATAAAGGAATTTGAACCATCTTCGAATTTTTTGGATTTTGATGATTTTGGTTGTTGGAGGAGTTAAATTTGTGTAAATATAGATGAAATGTAATTTTAATTTTTTTGGATTTTATATAAATTTTTAGTCAAATTGTAATAAAGGAATTGGAAACCAACTTCGATTTTTTTGGATTTTGATGATTTTGGTTGTTGGAGGAGTTAAATTTGAGTAAATTTAGATGAAATTAACACCTTTTTTTTTGGATTTTATATAAATTTTTAGTCAAATTGTAATAAAGGAATTTGAACCAAATTCGATTTTTTTGGATATTGATGAATTTGGTTGTTGGAGGAGTTAAATTTAGGTAAATTTAGATGAAATTAACTCCTATTTTTGGGATTCTATATAAATTTTTAGTCAAATTGTAATAAAGGAATTTGAACGAACTTCGATTTTTTTGGATTTTGATGAATTATTTTGTTGGAGGATCTAAATTTGAGTGAATTTAGATGAAATTTACTTCTATTTTTTTGGATTTCATATAAATTTTTAGTCAAATAGTAATAAAGTAATTTGAAACCAACTTCGATTTTTTTTGATTTTGCTGAATTTTTTTGTTGGAGGAGCTAAATTTGAGTTAATTTAGATGAAATTTACTTCAATTTTTTTTTATTTTATATAAATTTTTAGTCAAATTGTAATAAAGGAATTTGAAACCAACTCCGATTTTTTTGGATTTTGATGAAATTTTTTGTTGGAGGAACTAAATTTGAGTGAATTTAGATGAAATTTACTTCTATTTTTTTGGATTTCATATAAATTTTTAGTCAAGTTGTAATAAAGGAATTTGAACCAACTTCGATTTTTTTGGATTTTGATGAGTTTTTTTGTTGGAGGAGTTAAATCTGAGTTAATTTAGATGAAATTTACTTCTATTTTTTTGATTTCATATAAATTTTTAGTCAAATTGTAATAAAGGAATTTGAACAAACTTCGTTATTTTTGGATTTTGATGATTTTGGTTGTTGGAGGAGTTAAATTTGAGTAAATTTAGATGAAATTAACACCTTTTTTTTTATAAATTTTTAGTCAAATTGTAATAAATGAATTTGAAACCAACTTCGATTTTTTTGGATTTTGATGAATTTTTTTGTTGGAGGAGCTAAATTTGATTGAATTTAGATGAAATTTACTTTCATTTTTTTGGATATTATATAAATTTTTAGACAAATTGTAATAAAGGAATTTGAACCAACTTCGATTTTTTTGGATTTTGATGAGTTTTTTTGTTGGTGGAGTTAAATTTGAGTGAATTTAGATGAAATTTACTTCTATTTTTTTGGATTTCATATAAATTTTTAGTCAAATTGTAATAAAGTAATTTGAAACCAACTTCGATTTTTTTGGATTTTGATGAAATTTTTTGTTGGAGGAGCTAAATTTGAGTGAATTTAGATGAAATTAACACCTTTTTTGGATTTTATATAAATTTTTAGTCAAATTGTAATAAATGAATTTGAAACCAACTTCGATTTTTTTGGATTTTGATGAATTTTTTTGTTGGAGGAGCTAAATTTGAGTGAATTTAGATGAAATTTACTTTCATTTTTTTGGATTTTATATAAATTTTTAGTCAAATTGTAATAAAGGAATTTGAACCAACTTCGATTTTTTTGGATTTTGATGAGTTTTTTTGTTGGAGGAGTTAAATTTGTGTGAATTTAGATGAAATTTACTTCTATTTTTTTGATTTCATATAAATTTTTAGTCAAATTGTAATAAAGGAATTTGAACCAACTTCGATTTTTTTGGATTTTGATGATTTTGGCTGTTGGAGGAGTTAAATTTGAGTAAATTTAGATGAAATTAACACCTTTTTTTGGATTTTATATAAATTTTTAGTCAAATTGTAATGAAGGAATTTGAAACCAACTTCGATTTTTTTGGATTTTGATGAATTTTTTTGTAGGAGCAGCTAAATTTGAGTGAATTTAGATGAAATTTAATTCTATTTTTTTTTTGATTTCATATAAATTTTTAGTCAAATTGTAATAAAAGAATTTGATCCATCTTCGAATTTTTTGGATTTTGATGATTTTGGTTGTTGGAGGAGTTAAATTTGTGTAAATTTAGATGAAATGTAATTTTAATTTTTTTGGATTTTATATAAATTTTTAGTCAAATTGTAATAAAGGAATTGGAAACCAACTTCGATTTTTTTGGATTTTGATGAATTTTTTTGTTGGTGGAGCTAAATTTGAGTGAATTTAGATGAAATTTACTTCTATTTTTTTGATTTCATATAAATTTTTAGTCAAATTGTAATAAAGGAATTTGAACCAACTTCGATTTTTTTGGATTTTGATGATTTTGGTTGTTGGAGGAGTTAAATTTGAGTAAATTTAGATGAAATTGACACCTATTTTTTTGGATTTTATATAAATTTTTAGTCAAATTGTAATAAAGGAATTTGAAACCAACTTCGATTTTTTTGGATTTTGATGAATTTTTTTGTTGGAGGAGCTAAATTTGAGTGAATTTTGATGAAATTTACTTTCATTTTTTTGGATTTCATATAAATTTTTAGTCAAATTGTAATAAAGTAATTTGAAACCAACTTCGATTTTTTTGGATTTTGATGAATTTTTTTGTTGGAGGAGTTAAATTTGAGTTAATTTAGATGAAATGTACTTCTATTTTTTTGATTTCATAGAAATTTTTAGTCAAATTGTAATAAAGGAATTTGAACCAACTTCGATTTTTTGGATTTTGATGATTTTGGTTGTTGGAGGAGTTAAATTTGAGTAAATTTAGATGAAATTAACACCTTTTTTTTTTGGATTTTATATAAATTTTTAGTCAAATTGTAATGAAGGAATTTGAAACCAACTTCGATTTTTTTGGATTTTGATGAATTTTTTTGTTGGAGGAGCTAAATTTGAGTGAATTTAGATGAAATTTACTTTCATTTGTTTGGATTTTATATAAATTTTTAGTCAAATTGTAATAAAGGAATTTGAACCAACTTCGATTTTTTTGGATTTTGATGAGTTTTTTTGTTGGAGGAGTTAAATTTGAGTGAATTTAGATGAAATTTACTTGTATTTTTTTGATTTCATATAAATTTCTAGTCAAATTGTAATAAAGGAATTTGAACCAACTTCGATTTTTTTGGATTTTGATGATTTTGGTTGTTGGAGGAGTTAAATTTGAGTAAATTTAGATGAAATTAACACCTTTTTTTTTGGATTTTATATAAATTTTTAGTCAAATTGTAATGAAGGAATTTGAAACCAACTTCGATTTTTTTGGATTTTGATGAATTTTTTTGTAGGAGCAGCTAAATTTGAGTGAATTTAGATGAAATTTACTTTTATTTTTTTTTGATTTCATATAAATTTTTAGTCAAATTGTAATAAAAGAATTTGAACCAACTTCGATTTTTTTGGATTTTGATGAGTTTTTTTGTTGGAGGAGTTAAATTTGAGTTAATTTAGATGAAATTTACTTCTATTTTTTTGATTTCATATAAATTTTTAGTCAAATTGTAATAAAGGAATTTGAACGAACTTCGATTTTTTTGGATTTTGATGATTTTGGTTGTTGGAGGAGTTAAATTTGAGTAAATTTAGATGTAATTAACACCTTTTTTTTGGATTTTATATAAATTTTTAGTCATATTGTAATAAAGGGATATGAACAAACTTCGATTTTTTTGGATTTTGATGAATTTTTTTGTTTGAGGAGCTAAATTTGATTGAATTTAGATGAAATTTACTTTCATTTTTTGGATATTATATAAATTTTTAGTCAAATTGTAATAAAGGAATTTGAACCAACTTCGATTTTTTTGGATTTTGATAAGTTTTTTTGTTGGTGGAGTTAAATTTGAGTGAATTTAGAAGAAATTTACTTCTATTTTTTTGGATTTCATATAAATTTTTAGTCAAATTGTAATAAAGTAATTTGAAAGCAACTTCGATTTTTTTGGATTTTGATGAATTTTTTTGTTGGAGGAGTTAAATTTGAGTTAATTCAGATGAAATTTACTTGTATTTTTTTGATTTCATATAAATTTTTAGTCAAATTGTAATAAAGGAATTTGAAACCAACTCCGATTTTTTTGGATTTTGATGAATTTTTTTGTTGGAGGAGTTAAATTTGAGTTAATTTAGATGAAATTTACTTCTATTTTTTTGATTTCATATAAATTTTTAGTCAAATTGTAATAAAGGAATTTGAACCAACTTCGATTTTTTTGGATTTTGATGATTTTGGTTGTTGGAGGAGTTAAATTTGAGTAAATTTAGATGAAATTTACCTCTATTTTTTTTTCGATTTTATATAAATTTTTAGTCAAATTGTAATAAATGAATTTGAAACCAACTTCGATTTTTTTGGATTTTGATGAATTTTTTTGTTGGAGGAGCTAAATTTGAGTGAATTTAGATGAAATTTACTTTCATTTTTTTGGATTTTATATAAATTTTTAGTCAAATTGTAATAAAGGAATTTGAACCAACTTCGATTTTTTTGGATTTTGATGAGTTTTTTTGTTGGAGGAGTTAAATTTGTGTGAATTTAGATGAAATTTACTTCTATTTTTTTGATTTCATATAAATTTTTAGTCAAATTGTAATAAAGGAATTTGAACCAACTTCGATTTTTTTGGATTTTGATGATTTTGGATGTTGGAGGAGCTAAATTTGAGTGAATTTAGATGAAATTAACACCTTTTTTTGGATTTTATATAAATTTTTAGTCAAATTGTAATAAATGAATTTGAAACCAACTTCGATTTTTTTGGATTTTGATGAATTTTTTTGTTGGAGGAGCTAAATTTGAGTGAATTTTGATGAAATTTACTTTCATTTTTTTGGATTTCATATAAATTTTTAGTCAAATTGTAATAAAGTAATTTGAAACCAACTTCGATTTTTTTGGATTTTGATGAATTTTTTTGTTGGAGGAGTTAAATTTGAGTTAATTTAGATGAAATTTACTTCTATTTTTTCGATTTCATAGAAATTTTTAGTCAAATTGTAATAAAGGAATTTGAAACAACTTCGATTTTTTTGGATTTTGATGATTTTGGTTGTTGGAGGAGCTAAATTTGAGTGAATTTAGATGAAATTAACACCTTTTTTGGATTTTATATAAATTTTTAGTCAAATTGTAATAAATGAATTTGAAACCAACTTCGATTTTTTTGGATTTTGATGAATTTTTTTGTTGGAGGAGCTAAATTTGAGTGAATTTAGATGAAATTTACTTTCATTTTTTTGGGATTTTATATAAATTTTTAGTCAAATTGTAATAAAGGAATTTGAACCAACTTCGATTTTTTTGGATTTTGATGAGTTTTTTTGTTGGAGGAGTTAAATTTGTGTGAATTTAGATGAAATTTACTTCTATTTTTTTGATTTCATATAAATTTTTAGTCAAATTGTAATAAAGGAATTTGAACCAACTTCGATTTTTTTGGATTTTGATGATTTTGGTTGTTGGAGGAGTTAAATTTGAGTAAATTTAGATGAAATTAACACCTTTTTTTTGGGATTTTATATAAATTTTTAGTCAAATTGTAATGAAGGAATTTGAAACCAACTTCGATTTTTTTGGATTTTGATGAATTTTTTTGTAGGAGCAGCTAAATTTGAGTGAATTTAGATGAAATTTACTTCTATTTTTTTTTGATTTCATATAAATTTTTAGTCAAATTGTAATAAAAGAATTTGAACCAACTTCGATTTTTTTGGATTTTGATGAGTTTTTTTGTTGGAGGAGTTAAATTTGTGTGAATTTAGATGAAATTTACTTCTATTTTTTTGATTTCATATAAATTTTTAGTCAAATTGTAATAAAGGAATTTGAACCAACTTCGATTTTTTTGGATTTTGATGATTTTGGTTGTTGGAGGAGTTAAATTTGAGTAAATTTAGATGAAATTAACACCTTTTTTTTTGGATTTTATATAAATTTTTAGTCAAATTGTAATGAAGGAATTTGAAACCAACTTCGATTTTTTTGGATTTTGATGAATTTTTTTCTAGGAGCAGCTAAATTTGAGTGAATTTAGATGAAATTTACTTCTATTTTTTTTTGATTTCATATAAATTTTTAATCAAATTGTAATAAAAGAATTTGAACCAACTTCGATTTTTTTGGATTTTGATGAGTTTTTTTGTTGGAGGAGTTAAATTTGAGTTAATTTAGATGAAATTTACTTCTATTTTTTTGATTTCATATAAATTTTTAGTCAAATTGTAATAAAGGAATTTGAACCAACTTCGATTTTTTTGGATTTTGATGATTTTGGTTGTTGGAGGAGTTAAATTTGAGTAAATTTAGATGAAATTTACCTCTATTTTTTTTTCGATTTTATATAAATTTTTAGTCAAATTGTAATAAAGGAATTTGAACCATCTTCGAATTTTTTGGATTTTGATGATTTTGGTTGTTGGAGGAGTTAAATTTGTGTAAATATAGATGAAATGTAAATTTAATTTTTTTGGATTTTATATAAATTTTTAGTCAAATTGTAATAAAGGAATTGGAAACCAACTTCGATTTTTTTGGATTTTGATGAATTCTTTTGTTGGAGGAGCTAAATTTGAGTGAATTTAGATAAAATTTACTTCAATTTTTTGTATTTTATATAAATTTTTAGTCAAATTGGAATAAATGAATTTGAAACCAACTTCAATTTTTTTGGATTTTGATGAATTTTTTTGTTGGTGGAGCTAAATTTGAGTGAATTTAGATGAAATTTACTTTCATTTTTTTGGATTTTATATAAATTTTTAGTCAAATTGTAATAAATGAATTTGAAACCAACTTCGATTTTTTTGGATTTTGATGAATTTTTTTGTTGGAGGAGCTAAATTTGAGTGAATTTAGATGAAATTTACTTTCATTTTTTTGGATTTTATATAAATTTTTAGTCAAATTGTAATAAAGGAATTTGAACCAACTTCGATTTTTTTGGATTTTGATGAGTTTTTTTGTTGGAGGAGTTAAATTTGTGTGAATTTAGATGAAATTTACTTCTATTTTTTTGATTTCATATAAATTTTTAGTCAAATTGTAATAAAGGAATTTGAACCAACTTCGATTTTTTTGGATTTTGATGAATTTTTTTGTTGGTGGAGCTAAATTTGAGTGAATTTAGATGAAATTTACTTCTATTTTTTTGATTTCATATAAATTTTTAGTCAAATTGTAATAAAGGAATTTGAACCAACTTCGATTTTTTTGGATTTTGATGATTTTGGTTGTTGGAGGAGTTAAATTTGAGTAAATTTAGATGAAATTGACACCTATTTTTTTGGATTTTATATAAATTTTTAGTCAAATTGTAATAAAGGAATTTGAAACCAACTTCGATTTTTTTGGATTTTGATGAATTTTTTTGTTGGAGGAGCTAAATTTGAGTGAATTTTGATGAAATTTACTTTCATTTTTTTGGATTTCATATAAATTTTTAGTCAAATTGTAATAAAGTAATTTGAAACCAACTTCGATTTTTTTGGATTTTGATGAATTTTTTTGTTGGAGGAGTTAAATTTGAGTTAATTTAGATGAAATGTACTTCTATTTTTTTGATTTCATAGAAATTTTTAGTCAAATTGTAATAAAGGAATTTGAACCAACTTCGATTTTTTGGATTTTGATGATTTTGGTTGTTGGAGGAGTTAAATTTGAGTAAATTTAGATGAAATTAACACCTTTTTTTTTGGATTTTATATAAATTTTTAGTCAAATTGTAATGAAGGAATTTGAAACCAACTTCGATTTTTTTGGATTTTGATGAATTTTTTTGTTGGAGGAGCTAAATTTGAGTGAATTTAGATGAAATTTACTTTCATTTTTTTGGATTTTATATAAATTTTTAGTCAAATTGTAATAAAGGAATTTGAACCAACTTCGATTTTTTTGGATTTTGATGAGTTTTTTTGTTGGAGGAGTTAAATTTGAGTGAATTTAGATGAAATTTACTTGTATTTTTTTGATTTCATATAAATTTTTAGTCAAATTGTAATAAAGGAATTTGAACCAACTTCGATTTTTTTGGATTTTGATGATTTTGGTTGTTGGAGGAGTTAAATTTGAGTAAATTTAGATGAAATTAACACCTTTTTTTTGGGATTTTATATAAATTTTTAGTCAAATTGTAATGAAGGAATTTGAAACCAACTTCGATTTTTTTGGATTTTGATGAATTTTTTTGTAGGAGCAGCTAAATTTGAGTGAATTTAGATGAAATTTACTTCTATTTTTTTTTGATTTCATATAAATTTTTAGTCAAATTGTAATAAAAGAATTTGAACCAACTTCGATTTTTTTGGATTTTGATGAGTTTTTTTGTTGGAGGAGTTAAATTTGAGTTAATTTAGATGAAATTTACTTCTATTTTTTTGATTTCATATAAATTTTTAGTCAAATTGTAATAAAGGAATTTGAACGAACTTCGATTTTTTTGGATTTTGATGATTTTGGTTGTTGGAGGAGTTAAATTTGAGTAAATTTAGATGTAATTAACACCTTTTTTTTGGATTTTATATAAATTTTTAGTCATATTGTAATAAAGGGATATGAACAAACTTCGATTTTTTTGGATTTTGATGAATTTTTTTGTTTGAGGAGCTAAATTTGATTGAATTTAGATGAAATTTACTTTCATTTTTTGGATATTATATAAATTTTTAGTCAAATTGTAATAAAGGAATTTGAACCAACTTCGATTTTTTTGGATTTTGATGAGTTTTTTTGTTGGTGGAGTTAAATTTGAGTGAATTTAGATGAAATTTACTTCTATTTTTTTGGATTTCATATAAATTTTTAGTCAAATTGTAATAAAGTAATTTGAAAGCAACTTCGATTTTTTTGGATTTTGATGAATTTTTTTGTTGGAGGAGTTAAATTTGAGTTAATTCAGATGAAATTTACTTGTATTTTTTTGATTTCATATAAATTTTTAGTCAAATTGTAATAAAGGAATTTGAAACCAACTCCGATTTTTTTGGATTTTGATGAATTTTTTTGTTGGAGGAGTTAAATTTGAGTTAATTTAGATGAAATTTACTTCTATTTTTTTGATTTCATATAAATTTTTAGTCAAATTGTAATAAAGGAATTTGAACCAACTTCGATTTTTTTGGATTTTGATGATTTTGGTTGTTGGAGGAGCTAAATTTGATTGAATTTAGATGAAATTAACACCTTTTTTGGATTTTATATAAATTTTTAGTCAAATTGTAATAAATGAATTTGAAATCAACTTCGATTTTTTTGGATTTTGATGAATTTTTTTGTTGGTGGAGCTAAATTTGAGTGAATTTAGATGAAATTTACTTTCATTTTTTTGGATTTTATATAAATTTTTAGTCAAATTGTAATAAAGGAATTTGAACCAACTTCGATTTTTTTGGATTTTGATGAGTTTTTTTGTTGGAGGAGTTAAATTTGTGTGAATTTAGATGAAATTTACTTCTATTTTTTTGATTTCATATAAATTTTTAGTCAAATTGTAATAAAGGAATTTGAACCAACTTCGATTTTTTTGGATTTTGATGATTTTGGCTGTTGGAGGAGTTAAATTTGAGTAAATTTAGATGAAATTAACACCTTTTTTTGGATTTTATATAAATTTTTAGTCAAATTGTAATGAAGGAATTTGAAACCAACTTCGATTTTTTTGGATTTTGATGAATTTTTTTGTAGGAGCAGCTAAATTTGAGTGAATTTAGATGAAATTTAATTCTATTTTTTTTTTGATTTCATATAAATTTTTAGTCAAATTGTAATAAAAGAATTTGATCCATCTTCGAATTTTTTGGATTTTGATGATTTTGGTTGTTGGAGGAGTTAAATTTGTGTAAATTTAGATGAAATGTAATTTTAATTTTTTTGGATTTTATATAAATTTTTAGTCAAATTTGTAATAAAGGAATTGGAAACCAACTTCGATTTTTTTGGATTTTGATGAATTTTTTTGTTGGTGGAGCTAAATTTGAGTGAATTTAGATGAAATTTACTTCTATTTTTTTGATTTCATATAAATTTTTAGTCAAATTGTAATAAAGGAATTTGAACCAACTTCGATTTTTTTGGATTTTGATGATTTTGGTTGTTGGAGGAGTTAAATTTGAGTAAATTTAGATGAAATTGACACCTATTTTTTTGGATTTTATATAAATTTTTAGTCAAATTGTAATAAAGGAATTTGAAACCAACTTCGATTTTTTTGGATTTTGATAAATTTTTTTGTTGGAGGAGCTAAATTTGAGTGAATTTTGATGAAATTTACTTTCATTTTTTTGGATTTCATATAAATTTTTAGTCAAATTGTAATAAAGTAATTTGAAACCAACTTCGATTTTTTTGGATTTTGATGAATTTTTTTGTTGGAGGAGTTAAATTTGAGTTAATTTAGATGAAATGTACATCTATTTTTTTGATTTCATAGAAATTTTTAGTCAAATTGTAATAAAGGAATTTGAACCAAATTCGATTTTTTGGATTTTGATGATTTTGGTTGTTGGAGGAGTTAAATTTGAGTAAATTTAGATGAAATTAACACCTTTTTTTTTGGATTTTATATAAATTTTTAGTCAAATTGTAATGAAGGAATTTGAAACCAACTTCGATTTTTTTGGATTTTGATGAATTTTTTTGTTGGAGGAGCTAAATTTGAGTGAATTTAGATGAAATTTACTTTCATTTTTTTGGATTTTATATAAATTTTTAGTCAAATTGTAATAAAGGAATTTGAACCAACTTCGATTTTTTTGGATTTTGATGAGTTTTTTTGTTGGAGGAGTTAAATTTGAGTGAATTTAGATGAAATTTACTTGTATTTTTTTGATTTCATATAAATTTTTAGTCAAATTGTAATAAAGGAATTTGAACCAACTTCGATTTTTTTGGATTTTGATGATTTTGGTTGTTGGAGGAGTTAAATTTGAGTAAATTTAGATGAAATCAACACCTTTTTTTTGGGATTTTATATAAATTTTTAGTCAAATTGTAATGAAGGAATTTGAAACCAACTTCGATTTTTTTGGATTTTGATGAATTTTTTTGTAGGAGCAGCTAAATTTGTGTGAATTTAGATGAAATTTACTTCTATTTTTTTTTGATTTCATATAAATTTTTAGTCAAATTGTAATAAAAGAATTTGAACCAACTTCGATTTTTTTGGATTTTGATGAGTTTTTTTGTTGGAGGAGTTAAATTTGAGTTAATTTAGATGAAATTTACTTCTATTTTTTTGATTTCATATAAATTTTTAGTCAAATTGTAATAAAGGAATTTGAACGAACTTCGATTTTTTTGGATTTTGATGATTTTGGTTGTTGGAGGAGTTAAATTTGAGTAAATTTAGATGTAATTAACACCTTTTTTTTGGATTTTATATAAATTTTTAGTCATATTGTAATAAAGGGATATGAACAAACTTCGATTTTTTTGGATTTTGATGAATTTTTTTGTTTGAGGAGCTAAATTTGATTGAATTTAGATGAAATTTACTTTCATTTTTTGGATATTATATAAATTTTTAGTCAAATTGTAATAAAGGAATTTGAACCAACTTCGATTTTTTTGGATTTTGATGAGTTTTTTTGTTGGTGGAGTTAAATTTGAGTGAATTTAGATGAAATTTACTTCTATTTTTTTGGATTTCATATAAATTTTTAGTCAAATTGTAATAAAGTAATTTGAAAGCAACTTCGATTTTTTTGGATTTTGATGAATTTTTTTGTTGGAGGAGTTAAATTTGAGTTAATTCAGATGAAATTTACTTGTATTTTTTTGATTTCATATAAATTTTTAGTCAAATTGTAATAATGGAATTTGAAACCAACTCCGATTTTTTTGGATTTTGATGAATTTTTTTGTTGGAGGAGTTAAATTTGAGTTAATTTAGATGAAATTTACTTCTATTTTTTTGATTTCATATAAATTTTTAGTCAAATTGTAATAAAGGAATTTGAACCAACTTCGATTTTTTTGGTTTTTGATGATTTTGGTTGTTGGAGGAGCTAAATTTGATTGAATTTAGATGAAATTAACACCTTTTTTGGATTTTATATAAATTTTTAGTCAAATTGTAATAAATGAATTTGAAATCAACTTCGATTTTTTTGGATTTTGATGAATTTTTTTGTTGGAGGAGCTAAATTTGAGTGAATTTTGATGAAATTTACTTTCATTTTTTTGGATTTCATATAAATTTTTAGTCAAATTGTAATAAAGTAATTTGAAACCAACTTCGATTTTTTTGGATTTTGATGAATTTTTTTGTTGGAGGAGTTAAATTTGAGTTAATTTAGATGAAATTTACTTCTATTTTTTCGATTTCATAGAAATTTTTAGTCAAATTGTAATAAAGGAATTTGAACCAACTTCGATTTTTTTGGATTTTGATGATTTTGGTTGTTGGAGGAGCTAAATTTGAGTGAATTTAGATGAAATTAACACCTCTTTTGGATTTTATATAAATTTTTAGTCAAATTGTAATAAATGAATTTGAAACCAACTTCGATTTTTTTGGATTTTGATGAATTTTTTTGTTGGAGGAGCTAAATTTGAGTGAATTTAGATGAAATTTACTTTCATTTTTTTGGATTTTATATAAATTTTTAGTCAAATTGTAATAAAGGAATTTGAACCAACTTCGATTTTTTTGGATTTTGATGAGTTTTTTTGTTGGAGGAGTTAAATTTGTGTGAATTTAGATGAAATTTACTTCTATTTTTTTGATTTCATATAAATTTTTAGTCAAATTGTAATAAAGGAATTTGAACCAACTTCGATTTTTTTGGATTTTGATGATTTTGGTTGTTGGAGGAGTTAAATTTGAGTAAATTTAGATGAAATTAACACCTTTTTTTTTGGATTTTATATAAATTTTTAGTAAAATTGTAATGAAGGAATTTGAAACCAACTTCGATTTTTTTGGATTTTGATGAATTTTTTTGTAGGAGCAGCTAAATTTGAGTGAATTTAGATGAAATTTACTTTTATTTTTTTTTGATTTCATATAAATTTTTAGTCAAATTGTAATAAAAGAATTTGAACCAACTTCGATTTTTTTGGATTTTGATGAGTTTTTTTGTTGGAGGAGTTAAATTTGAGTTAATTTAGATGAAAATTACTTCTATTTTTTTGATTTCATATAAATTTTTAGTCAAATTGTAATAAAGGAATTTGAACGAACTTCGATTTTTTTGGATTTTGATGATTTTGGTTGTTGGAGGAGTTAAATTTGAGTAAATTTAGATGTAATTAACACCTTTTTTTTGGATTTTATATAAATTTCTAGTCATATTGTAATAAAGGGATATGAACAAACTTCGATTTTTTTGGATTTTGATGAATTTTTTTGTTTGAGGAGCTAAATTTGATTGAATTTAGATGAAATTTACTTTCATTTTTTGGATATTATATAAATTTTTAGTCAAATTGTAATAAAGGAATTTGAACCAACTTCGATTTTTTTGGATTTTGATGAGTTTTTTTGTTGGTGGAGTTAAATTTGAGTGAATTTAGAAGAAATTTACTTCTATTTTTTTGGATTTCATATAAATTTTTAGTCAAATTGTAATAAAGTAATTTGAAAGCAACTTCGATTTTTTTGGATTTTGATGAATTTTTTTGTTGGAGGAGTTAAATTTGAGTTAATTCAGATGAAATTTACTTGTATTTTTTTGATTTCATATAAATTTTTAGTCAAATTGTAATAAAGGAATTTGAAACCAACTCCGATTTTTTTGGATTTTGATGAATTTTTTTGTTGGAGGAGTTAAATTTGAGTTAATTTAGATGAAATTTACTTCTATTTTTTTGATTTCATATAAATTTTTAGTCAAATTGTAATAAAGGAATTTGAACCAACTTCGATTTTTTTGGATTTTGATGATTTTGGATGTTGGAGGAGCTAAATTTGAGTGAATTTAGATGAAATTAACACCTTTTTTTGGATTTTATATAAATTTTTAGTCAAATTGTAATAAATGAATTTGAAACCAACTTCGATTTTTTTGGATTTTGATGAATTTTTTTGTTGGAGGAGCTAAATTTGTGTGAATTTTGATGAAATTTACTTTCATTTTTTTGGATTTCATATAAATTTTTAGTCAAATTGTAATAAAGTAATTTGAAACCAACTTCGATTTTTTTGGATTTTGATGAATTTTTTTGTTGGAGGAGTTAAATTTGAGTTAATTTAGATGAAATTTACTTCTATTTTTTCGATTTCATAGAAATTTTTAGTCAAATTGTAATAAAGGAATTTGAAACAACTTCGATTTTTTTGGATTTTGATGATTTTGGTTGTTGGAGGAGCTAAATTTGAGTGAATTTAGATGAAATTAACACCTTTTTTGGATTTTATATAAATTTTTAGTCAAATTGTAATAAATGAATTTGAAACCAACTTCGATTTTTTTGGATTTTGATGAATTTTTTTGTTGGAGGAGCTAAATTTGAGTGAATTTAGATGAAATTTACTTTCATTTTTTTTGGATTTTATATAAATTTTTAGTCAAATTGTAATAAAGGAATTTGAACCAACTTCGATTTTTTTGGATTTTGATGAGTTTTTTTGTTGGAGGAGTTAAATTTGTGGGAATTTAGATGAAATTTACTTCTATTTTTTTGATTTCATATAAATTTTTAGTCAAATTGTAATAAAGGAATTTGAACCAACTTCGATTTTTTTGGATTTTGATGATTTTGGTTGTTGGAGGAGTTAAATTTGAGTAAATTTAGATGAAATTAACACATTTTTTTTGGGATTTTATATAAATTTTTAGTCAAATTGTAATGAAGGAATTTGAAACCAACTTCGATTTTTTTGGATTTTGATGAATTTTTTTGTAGGAGCAGCTAAATTTGAGTGAATTTAGATGAAATTTACTTCTATTTTTTTTTGATTTCATATAAATTTTTAGTCAAATTGTAATAAAAGAATTTGAACCAACTTCGATTTTTTTGGATTTTGATGAGTTTTTTTGTTGGAGGAGTTAAATTTGAGTTAATTTAGATGAAATTTACTTCTATTTTTTTGATTTCATATAAATTTTTAGTCAAATTGTAATAAAGGAATTTGAACCAACTTCGATTTTTTTGGATTTTGATGATTTTGGTTGTTGGAGGAGTTAAATTTGAGTAAATTTAGATGAAATTTACCTCTATTTTTTTTTCGATTTTATATAAATTTTTAGTCAAATTGTAATAAATGAATTTGAAACCAACTTCGATTTTTTTGGATTTTGATGAATTTTTTTGTTGGAGGAGCTAAATTTGAGTGAATTTAGATGAAATTTACTTTCATTTTTTTGGATTTTATATAAATTTTTAGTCAAATTGTAATAAAGGAATTTGAACCAACTTCGATTTTTTTGGATTTTGATGAGTTTTTTTGTTGGAGGAGTTAAATTTGTGTGAATTTAGATGAAATTTACTTCTATTTTTTTGATTTCATATAAATTTTTAGTCAAATTGTAATAAAGGAATTTGAACCAACTTCGATTTTTTTGGATTTTGATGATTTTGGATGTTGGAGGAGCTAAATTTGAGTGAGTTTAGATGAAATTAACACCTTTTTTTGGATTTTATATAAATTTTTAGTCAAATTGTAATAAATGAATTTGAAACCAACTTCGATTTTTTTGGATTTTGATGAATTTTTTTGTTGGAGGAGCTAAATTTGAGTGAATTTTGATGAAATTTACTTTCATTTTTTTGGATTTCATATAAATTTTTAGTCAAATTGTAATAAAGTAATTTGAAACCAACTTCGATTTTTTTGGATTTTGATGAATTTTTTTGTTGGAGGAGTTAAATTTGAGTTAATTTAGATGAAATTTACTTCTATTTTTTCGATTTCATAGAAATTTTTAGTCAAATTGTAATAAAGGAATTTGAAACAACTTCGATTTTTTTGGATTTTGATGATTTTGGTTGTTGGAGGAGCTAAATTTGAGTGAATTTAGATGAAATTAACACCTTTTTTGGATTTTATATAAATTTTTAGTCAAATTGTAATAAATGAATTTGAAACCAACTTCGATTTTTTTGGATTTTGATGAATTTTTTTGTTGGAGGAGCTAAATTTGAGTGAATTTAGATGAAATTTACTTTCATTTTTTTTGGATTTTATATAAATTTTTAGTCAAATTGTAATAAAGGAATTTGAACCAACTTCGATTTTTTTGGATTTTGATGAGTTTTTTTGTTGGAGGAGTTAAATTTGTGTGAATTTAGATGAAATTTACTTCTATTTTTTTGATTTCATATAAATTTTTAGTCAAATTGTAATAAAGGAATTTGAACCAACTTCGATTTTTTTGGATTTTGATGATTTTGGTTGTTGGAGGAGTTAAATTTGAGTAAATTTAGATGAAATTAACACCTTTTTTTGGGGATTTTATATAAATTTTTAGTCAAATTGTAATGAAGGAATTTGAAACCAACTTCGATTTTTTTGGATTTTGATGAATTTTTTTGTAGGAGCAGCTAAATTTGAGTGAATTTAGATGAAATTTACTTCTATTTTTTTTTGATTTCATATAAATTTTTAGTCAAATTGTAATAAAAGAATTTGAACCAACTTCGATTTTTTTGGATTTTGATGAGTTTTTTTGTTGGAGGAGTTAAATTTGAGTTACTTTAGATGAAATTTACTTCTATTTTTTTGATTTCATATAAATTTTTAGTCAAATTGTAATAAAGGAATTTGAACCAACTTCGATTTTTTTGGATTTTGATGATTTTGGTTGTTGGAGGAGTTAAATTTGAGTAAATTTAGATGAAATTTACCTCTATTTTTTTTTCGATTTTATATAAATTTTTAGTCAAATTGTAATAAATGAATTTGAAACCAACTTCGATTTTTTTGGATTTTGATGAATTTTTTTGTTGGAGGAGCTAAATTTGAGTGAATTTAGATGAAATTTACTTTCATTTTTTTGGATTTTATATAAATTTTTAGTCAAATTGTAATAAAGGAATTTGAACCAACTTCGATTTTTTTGGATTTTGATGAGTTTTTTTGTTGGAGGAGTTAAATTTGTGTGAATTTAGATGAAATTTACTTCTATTTTTTTGATTTCATATAAATTTTTAGTCAAATTGTAATAAAGGAATTTGAACCAACTTCGATTTTTTTGGATTTTGATGATTTTGGTTGTTGGAGGAGTTAAATTTGAGTAAATTTAGATGAAATTAACACCTTTTTTTTGGATTTTATATAAATTTTTAGTCAAATTGTAATAAAGGAATTGGAAACCAACTTCGATTTTTTTGGATTTTGATGAATTCTTTTGTTGGAGGAGCTAAATTTGAGTGAATTTAGATAAAATTTACTTCAATTTTTTGTATTTTATATAAATTTTTAGTCAAATTGGAATAAATGAATTTGAAACCAACTTCAATTTTTTTGGATTTTGATGAATTTTTTTGTTGGTGGAGCTAAATTTGAGTTAATTTAGATGAAATTTACTTCTATTTTTTTGATTTCATATAAATTTTTAGTCAAATTGTAATAAAGGAATTTGAACCAACTTCGATTTTTTTGGATTTTGATGATTTTGGTTGTTGGAGGAGTTAAATTTGAGTAAATTTAGATGAAATTTACCTCTATTTTTTTTTCGATTTTATATAAATTTTTAGTCAAATTGTAATAAAGGAATTTGAACCATCTTCGAATTTTTTGGATTTTGATGATTTTGGTTGTTGGAGGAGTTAAATTTGTGTAAATATAGATGAAATGTAATTTTAATTTTTTTGGATTTTATATAAATTTTTAGTCAAATTGTAATAAAGGAATTGGAAACCAACTTCGATTTTTTTGGATTTTGATGAATTCTTTTGTTGGAGGAGCTAAATTTGAGTGAATTTAGATAAAATTTACTTCAATTTTTTGTATTTTATATAAATTTTTAGTCAAATTGGAATAAATGAATTTGAAACCAACTTCAATTTTTTTGGATTTTGATGAATTTTTTTGTTGGTGGAGCTAAATTTGAGTGAATTTAGATGAAATTTACTTTCATTTTTTTGGATTTTATATAAATTTTTAGTCAAATTGTAATAAAGGAATTTGAACCAACTTCGATTTTTTTGGATTTTGATGAATTTTTTTGTTGGAGGAGCTAAATTTGAGTGAATTTTGATGAAATTTACTTTCATTTTTTTGGATTTCATATAAATTTTTAGTCAAATTGTAATAAAGTAATTTGAAACCAACTTCGATTTTTTTGGATTTTGATGAATTTTTTTGTTGGAGGAGTTAAATTTGAGTTAATTTAGATGAAATTTACTTCTATTTTTTCGATTTCATAGAAATTTTTAGTCAAATTGTAATAAAGGAATTTGAAACAACTTCGATTTTTTTGGATTTTGATGATTTTGGTAGTTGGAGGAGCTAAATTTGAGTGAATTTAGATGAAATTAACACCTTTTTTGGATTTTATATAAATTTTTAGTCAAATTGTAATAAATGAATTTGAAACCAACTTCGATTTTTTTGGATTTTGATGAATTTTTTTGTTGGAGGAGCTAAATTTGAGTGAATTTAGATGAAATTTACTTTCATTTTTTTTGGATTTTATATAAATTTTTAGTCAAATTGTAATAAAGGAATTTGAACCAACTTCGATTTTTTTGGATTTTGATGAGTTTTTTTGTTGGAGGAGTTAAATTTGTGTGAATTTAGATGAAATTTACTTCTATTTTTTTGATTTCATATAAATTTTTAGTCAAATTGTAATAAAGGAATTTGAACCAACTTCGATTTTTTTGGATTTTGATGATTTTGGTTGTTGGAGGAGTTAAATTTGAGTAAATTTAGATGAAATTAACACCTTTTTTTTGGGATTTTATATAAATTTTTAGTCAAATTGTAATGAAGGAATTTGAAACCAACTTCGATTTTTTTGGATTTTGATGAATTTTTTTGTAGGAGTAGCTAAATTTGAGTGAATTTAGATGAAATTTACTTCTATTTTTTTTTGATTTCATAGAAATTTTTAGTCAAATTGTAATAAAAGAATTTGAACCAACTTCGATTTTTTTGGATTTTGATGAGTTTTTTTGTTGGAGGAGTTAAATTTGAGTTAATTTAGATGAAATTTACTTCTATTTTTTTGATTTCATATAAATTTTTAGTCAAATTGTAATAAAGGAATTTGAACCAACTTCGATTTTTTTGGATTTTGATGATTTTGGTTGTTGGAGGAGTTAAATTTGAGTAAATTTAGATGAAATTTACCTCTATTTTTTTTTCGATTTTATATAAATTTTTAGTCAAATTGTAATAAATGAATTTGAAACCAACTTCGATTTTTTTGGATTTTGATGAATTTTTTTGTTGGAGGAGCTAAATTTGAGTGAATTTAGATGAAATTTACTTTCATTTTTTTGGATTTTATATAAATTTTTAGTCAAATTGTAATAAAGGAATTTGAACCAACTTCGATTTTTTTGGATTTTGATGAGTTTTTTTGTTGGAGGAGTTAAATTTGTGTGAATTTAGATGAAATTTACTTCTATTTTTTTGATTTCATATAAATTTTTAGTCAAATTGTAATAAAGGAATTTGAACCAACTTCGATTTTTTTGGATTTTGATGATTTTGGATGTTGGAGGAGCTAAATTTGAGTGAATTTAGATGAAATTAACACCTTTTTTTGGATTTTATATAAATTTTTAGTCAAATTGTAATAAATGAATTTGAAACCAACTTCGATTTTTTTGGATTTTGATGAATTTTTTTGTTGGAGGAGCTAAATTTGAGTGAATTTTGTTGAAATTTACTTTCATTTTTTTGGATTTCATATAAATTTTTAGTCAAATTGTAATAAAGTAATTAGAAACCAACTTCGATTTTTTTGGATTTTGATGAATTTTTTTGTTGGAGGAGTTAAATTTGAGTTAATTTAGATGAAATTTACTTCTATTTTTTCGATTTCATAGAAATTTTTAGTCAAATTGTAATAAAGGAATTTGAAACAACTTCGATTTTTTTGGATTTTGATGATTTTGGTTGTTGGAGGAGCTAAATTTGAGTGAATTTAGATGAAATTAACACCTTTTTTGGATTTTATATAAATTTTTAGTCAAATTGTAATAAATGAATTTGAAACCAACTTCGATTTTTTTGGATTTTGATGAATTTTTTTGTTGGAGGAGCTAAATTTGAGTGAATTTAGATGAAATTTACTTTCATTTTTTTTGGATTTTATATAAATTTTTAGTCAAATTGTAATAAAGGAATTTGAACCAACTTCGATTTTTTTGGATTTTGATGAGTTTTTTTGTTGGAGGAGTTAAATTTGTGTGAATTTAGATGAAATTTACTTCTATTTTTTTGATTTCATATAAATTTTTAGTCAAATTGTAATAAAGGAATTTGAACCAACTTCGATTTTTTTGGATTTTGATGATTTTGGTTGTTGGAGTCAAATTTGAGTAAATTTAGATGAAATTAACACCTTTTTTTGGGGATTTTATATAAATTTTTAGTCAAATTGTAATGAAGGAATTTGAAACCAACTTCGATTTTTTTGGATTTTGATGAATTTTTTTGTAGGAGCAGCTAAATTTGAGTGAATTTAGATGAAATTTACTTCTATTTTTTTTTGATTTCATATAAATTTTTAGTCAAATTGTAATAAAAGAATTTGAACCAACTTCGATTTTTTTGGATTTTGATGAGTTTTTTTGTTGGAGGAGTTAAATTTGAGTTAATTTAGATGAAATTTACTTCTATTTTTTTGATTTCATATAAATTTTTAGTCAAATTGTAATAAAGGAATTTGAACCAACTTCGATTTTTTTGGATTTTGATGATTTTGGTTGTTGGAGGAGTTAAATTTGAGTAAATTTAGATGAAATTTACCTCTATTTTTTTTCGATTTTATATAAATTTTTAGTCAAATTGTAATAAATGAATTTGAAACCAACTTCGATTTTTTTGGATTTTGATGAATTTTTTTGTTGGAGGAGCTAAATTTGAGTGAATTTAGATGAAATTTACTTTCATTTTTTTGGATTTTATATAAATTTTTAGTCAAATTGTAATAAAGGAATTTGAACCAACTTCGATTTTTTTGGATTTTGATGAGTTTTTTTGTTGGAGGAGTTAAATTTGTGTGAATTTAGATGAAATTTACTTCTATTTTTTTGATTTCATATAAATTTTTAGTCAAATTGTAATAAAGGAATTTGAACCAACTTCGATTTTTTTGGATTTTGATGATTTTGGTTGTTGGAGGAGTTAAATTTGAGTAAATTTAGATGAAATTAACACCTTTTTTTTTGGATTTTATATAAATTTTTAGTCAAATTGTAATGAAGGAATTTGAAACCAACTTCGATTTTTTTGGATTTTGATGAATTTTTTTGTAGGAGCAGCTAAATTTGAGTGAATTTAGATGAAATTTACTTCTATTTTTTTTTGATTTCATATAAATTTTTAATCAAATTGTAATAAAAGAATTTGAACCAACTTCGATTTTTTTGGATTTTGATGGGTTTTTTTGTTGGACGAGTTAAATTTGAGTTAATTTAGTTGAAATTTACTTCTATTTTTTTGATTTCATATAAATTTTTAGTCAAATTGTAATAAAGGAATTTGAACCAACTTCGATTTTTTTGGATTTTGATGATTTTGGTTGTTGGAGGAGTTAAATTTGAGTAAATTTAGATGAAATTTACCTCTATTTTTTTTTCGATTTTATATAAATTTTTAGTCAAATTGTAATAAAGGAATTTGAACCATCTTCGAATTTTTTGGATTTTGATGATTTTGGTTGTTGGAGGAGTTAAATTTGTGTAAATATAGATGAAATGTAATTTTAATTTTTTTGGATTTTATATAAATTTTTAGTCAAATTGTAATAAAGGAATTGGAAACCAACTTCGATTTTTTTGGATTTTGATGAATTCTTTTGTTGGAGGAGCTAAATTTGAGTGAATTTAGATAAAATTTACTTCAATTTTTTGTATTTTATATAAATTTTTAGTCAAATTGGAATAAATGAATTTGAAACCAACTTCAATTTTTTTGGATTTTGATGAATTTTTTTGTTGGTGGAGCTAAATTTGAGTGAATTTAGATGAAATTTACTTTCATTTTTTTGGATTTTATATAAATTTTTAGTCAAATTGTAATAAAGGAATTTGAACCAACTTCGATTTTTTTGGATTTTGATGAATTTTTTTGTTGGAGGAGCTAAATTTGAGTGAATTTTGATGAAATTTACTTTCATTTTTTTGGATTTCATATAAATTTTTAGTCAAATTGTAATAAAGTAATTTGAAACCAACTTCGATTTTTTTGGATTTTGATGATTTTGGTTGTTGGAGGAGTTAAATTTGAGTAAATTTAGATGAAATTAACACCTTTTTTTTGGATTTTATATAAATTTTTAGTCAAATTGTAATGAAGGAATTTGAAACCAACTTCGATTTTTTTGGATTTTGATGAATTTTTTTGTAGGAGCAGCTAAATTTGAGTGAATTTAGATGAAATTTACTTCTATTTTTTTTTGATTTCATATAAATTTTTAATCAAATTGTAATAAAAGAATTTGAACCAACTTCGATTTTTTTGGATTTTGATGAGTTTTTTTGTTGGAGGAGTTAAATTTGAGTTAATTTAGATGAAATTTACTTCTATTTTTTTGATTTCATATAAATTTTTAGTCAAATTGTAATAAAGGAATTTGAACCAACTTCGATTTTTTTGGATTTTGATGATTTTGGTTGTTGGAGGAGTTAAATTTGAGTAAATTTAGATGAAATTTACCTCTATTTTTTTTTCGATTTTATATAAATTTTTAGTCAAATTGTAATAAAGGAATTTGAACCATCTTCGAATTTTTTGGATTTTGATGATTTTGGTTGTTGGAGGAGTTAAATTTGTGTAAATATAGATGAAATGTAATTTTAATTTTTTTGGATTTTATATAAATTTTTAGTCAAATTGTAATAAAGGAATTGGAAACCAACTTCGATTTTTTTGGATTTTGATGAATTCTTTTGTTGGAGGAGCTAAATTTGAGTGAATTTAGATAAAATTTACTTCAATTTTTTGTATTTTATATAAATTTTTAGTCAAATTGGAATAAATGAATTTGAAACCAACTTCAATTTTTTTGGATTTTGATGAATTTTTTTGTTGGTGGAGCTAAATTTGAGTTAATTTAGATGAAATTTACTTCTATTTTTTTGATTTCATATAAATTTTTAGTCAAATTGTAATAAAGGAATTTGAACCAACTTCGATTTTTTTGGATTTTGATGATTTTGGTTGTTGGAGGAGTTAAATTTGAGTAAATTTAGATGAAATTTACCTCTATTTTTTTTTCGATTTTATATAAATTTTTAGTCAAATTGTAATAAAGGAATTTGAACCATCTTCGAATTTTTTGGATTTTGATGATTTTGGTTGTTGGAGGAGTTAAATTTGTGTAAATATAGATGAAATGTAATTTTAATTTTTTTGGATTTTATATAAATTTTTAGTCAAATTGTAATAAAGGAATTGGAAACCAACTTCGATTTTTTTGGATTTTGATGAATTCTTTTGTTGGAGGAGCTAAATTTGAGTGAATTTAGATAAAATTTACTTCAATTTTTTGTATTTTATATAAATTTTTAGTCAAATTGGAATAAATGAATTTGAAACCAACTTCAATTTTTTTGGATTTTGATGAATTTTTTTGTTGGTGGAGCTAAATTTGAGTGAATTTAGATGAAATTTACTTTCATTTTTTTGGATTTTATATAAATTTTTAGTCAAATTGTAATAAAGGAATTTGAACCAACTTCGATTTTTTTGGATTTTGATGAATTTTTTTGTTGGAGGAGCTAAATTTGAGTGAATTTTGATGAAATTTACTTTCATTTTTTTGGATTTCATATAAATTTTTAGTCAAATTGTAATAAAGTAATTTGAAACCAACTTCGATTTTTTTGGATTTTGATGATTTTGGTTGTTGGAGGAGTTAAATTTGAGTAAATTTAGATGAAATTAACACCTTTTTTTTGGATTTTATATAAATTTTTAGTCAAATTGTAATGAAGGAATTTGAAACCAACTTCGATTTTTTTGGATTTTGATGAATTTTTTTGTAGGAGCAGCTAAATTTGAGTGAATTTAGATGAAATTTACTTCTATTTTTTTTTGATTTCATATAAATTTTTAATCAAATTGTAATAAAAGAATTTGAACCAACTTCGATTTTTTTGGATTTTGATGAGTTTTTTTGTTGGAGGAGTTAAATTTGAGTTAATTTAGATGAAATTTACTTCTATTTTTTTGATTTCATATAAATTTTTAGTCAAATTGTAATAAAGGAATTTGAACCAACTTCGATTTTTTTGGATTTTGATGATTTTGGTTGTTGGAGGAGTTAAATTTGAGTAAATTTAGATGAAATTTACCTCTATTTTTTTTTCGATTTTATATAAATTTTTAGTCAAATTGTAATAAAGGAATTTGAACCATCTTCGAATTTTTTGGATTTTGATGATTTTGGTTGTTGGAGGAGTTAAATTTGTGTAAATATAGATGAAATGTAATTTTAATTTTTTTGGATTTTATATAAATTTTTAGTGAAATTGTAATAAAGGAATTGGAAACCAACTTCGATTTTTTTGGATTTTGATGAATTCTTTTGTTGGAGGAGCTAAATTTGAGTGAATTTAGATAAAATTTACTTCAATTTTTTGTATTTTATATAAATTTTTAGTCAAATTGGAATAAATGAATTTGAAACCAACTTCAATTTTTTTGGATTTTGATGAATTTTTTTGTTGGTGGAGCTAAATTTGAGTGAATTTAGATGAAATTTACTTTCATTTTTTTGGATTTTATATAAATTTTTAGTCAAATTGTAATAAAGGAATTTGAACCAACTTCGATTTTTTTGGATTTTGATGAATTTTTTTGTTGGAGGAGCTAAATTTGAGTGAATTTTGATGAAATTTACTTTCATTTTTTTGGATTTCATATAAATTTTTAGTCAAATTGTAATAAAGTAATTTGAAACCAACTTCGATTTTTTTGGATTTTGATGAATTTTTTTGTTGGAGGAGTTAAATTTGAGTTAATTTAGATGAAATTTACTTCTATTTTTTCGATTTCATAGAAATTTTTAGTCAAATTGTAATAAAGGAATTTGAAACAACTTCGATTTTTTTGGATTTTGATGATTTTGGTTGTTGGAGGAGCTAAATTTGAGTGAATTTAGATGAAATTAACACCTTTTTTGGATTTTATATAAATTTTTAGTCAAATTGTAATAAATGAATTTGAAACCAACTTCGATTTTTTTGGATTTTGATGAATTTTTTTGTTGGAGGAGCTAAATTTGAGTGAATTTAGATGAAATTTACTTTCATTTTTTTTGGATTTTATATAAATTTTTAGTCAAATTGTAATAAAGGAATTTGAACCAACTTCGATTTTTTTGGATTTTGATGAGTTTTTTTGTTGGAGGAGTTAAATTTGTGTGAATTTAGATGAAATTTACTTCTATTTTTTTGATTTCATATAAATTTTTAGTCAAATTGTAATAAAGGAATTTGAACCAACTTCGATTTTTTTGGATTTTGATGATTTTGGTTGTTGGAGGAGTTAAATTTGAGTAAATTTAGATGAAATTAACACCTTTTTTTTGGGATTTTATATAAATTTTTAGTCAAATTGTAATGAAGGAATTTGAAACCAACTTCGATTTTTTTGGATTTTGATGAATTTTTTTGTAGGAGTAGCTAAATTTGAGTGAATTTAGATGAAATTTACTTCTATTTTTTTTTGATTTCATAGAAATTTTTAGTCAAATTGTAATAAAAGAATTTGAACCAACTTCGATTTTTTTGGATTTTGATGAGTTTTTTTGTTGGAGGAGTTAAATTTGAGTTAATTTAGATGAAATTTACTTCTATTTTTTTGATTTCATATAAATTTTTAGTCAAATTGTAATAAAGGAATTTGAACCAACTTCGATTTTTTTGGATTTTGATGATTTTGGTTGTTGGAGGAGTTAAATTTGAGTAAATTTAGATGAAATTTACCTCTATTTTTTTTTCGATTTTATATAAATTTTTAGTCAAATTGTAATAAATGAATTTGAAACCAACTTCGATTTTTTTGGATTTTGATGAATTTTTTTGTTGGACGAGCTAAATTTGAGTGAATTTAGATGAAATTTACTTTCATTTTTTTGGATTTTATATAAATTTTTAGTCAAATTGTAATAAAGGAATTTGAACCAACTTCGATTTTTTTGGATTTTGATGAGTTTTTTTGTTGGAGGAGTTAAATTTGTGTGAATTTAGATGAAATTTACTTCTATTTTTTTGATTTCATATAAATTTTTAGTCAAATTGTAATAAAGGAATTTGAACCAACTTCGATTTTTTTGGATTTTGATGATTTTGGATGTTGGAGGAGCTAAATTTGAGTGAATTTAGATGAAATTAACACCTTTTTTTGGATTTTATATAAATTTTTAGTCAAATTGTAATAAATGAATTTGAAACCAACTTCGATTTTTTTGGATTTTGATGAATTTTTTTGTTGGAGGAGCTAAATTTGAGTGAATTTTGTTGAAATTTACTTTCATTTTTTTGGATTTCATATAAATTTTTAGTCAAATTGTAATAAAGTAATTTGAAACCAACTTCGATTTTTTTGGATTTTGATGAATTTTTTTGTTGGAGGAGTTAAATTTGAGTTAATTTAGATGAAATTTACTTCTATTTTTTCGATTTCATAGAAATTTTTAGTCAAATTGTAATAAAGGAATTTGAAACAACTTCGATTTTTTTGGATTTTGATGATTTTGGTTGTTGGAGGAGCTAAATTTGAGTGAATTTAGATGAAATTAACACCTTTTTTGGATTTTATATAAATTTTTAGTCAAATTGTAATAAATGAATTTGAAACCAACTTCGATTTTTTTGGATTTTGATGAATTTTTTTGTTGGAGGAGCTAAATTTGAGTGAATTTAGATGAAATTTACTTTCATTTTTTTTGGATTTTATATAAATTTTTAGTCAAATTGTAATAAAGGAATTTGAACCAACTTCGATTTTTTTGGATTTTGATGAGTTTTTTTGTTGGAGGAGTTAAATTTGTGTGAATTTAGATGAAATTTACTTCTATTTTTTTGATTTCATATAAATTTTTAGTCAAATTGTAATAAAGGAATTTGAACCAACTTCGATTTTTTTGGATTTTGATGATTTTGGTTGTTGGAGTCAAATTTGAGTAAATTTAGATGAAATTAACACCTTTTTTTGGGGTTTTTATATAAATTTTTAGTCAAATTGTAATGAAGGAATTTGAAACCAACTTCGATTTTTTTGGATTTTGATGAATTTTTTTGTAGGAGCAGCTAAATTTGAGTGAATTTAGATGAAATTTACTTCTATTTTTTTTTGATTTCATATAAATTTTTAGTCAAATTGTAATAAAAGAATTTGAACCAACTTCGATTTTTTTGGATTTTGATGAGTTTTTTTGTTGGAGGAGTTAAATTTGAGTTAATTTAGATGAAATTTACTTCTATTTTTTTGATTTCATATAAATTTTTAGTCAAATTGTAATAAAGGAATTTGAACCAACTTCGATTTTTTTGGATTTTGATGATTTTGGTTGTTGGAGGAGTTAAATTTGAGTAAATTTAGATGAAATTTACCTCTATTTTTTTTCGATTTTATATAAATTTTTAGTCAAATTGTAATAAATGAATTTGAAACCAACTTCGATTTTTTTGGATTTTGATGAATTTTTTTGTTGGAGGAGCTAAATTTGAGTGAATTTAGATGAAATTTACTTTCATTTTTTTGGATTTTATATAAATTTTTAGTCAAATTGTAATAAAGGAATTTGAACCAACTTCGATTTTTTTGGATTTTGATGAGTTTTTTTGTTGGAGGAGTTAAATTTGTGTGAATTTAGATGAAATTTACTTCTATTTTTTTGATTTCATATAAATTTTTAGTCAAATTGTAATAAAGGAATTTGAACCAACTTCGATTTTTTTGGATTTTGATGATTTTGGTTGTTGGAGGAGTTAAATTTGAGTAAATTTAGATGAAATTGACACCTATTTTTTTGGATTTTATATAAATTTTTAGTCAAATTGTAATAAAGGAATTTGAAACCAACTTCGATTTTTTTGGATTTTGATGAATTTTTTTGTTGGAGGAGCTAAATTTGAGTGAATTTTGATGAAATTTACTTTCATTTTTTTGGATTTCATATAAATTTTTAGTCAAATTGTAATAAAGTAATTTGAAACCAACTTCGATTTTTTTGGATTTTGATGAATTTTTTTGTTGGAGGAGTTAAATTTGAGTTAATTTAGATGAAATGTACTTCTATTTTTTTGATTTCATAGAAATTTTTAGTCAAATTGTAATAAAGGAATTTGAACCAACTTCGATTTTTTGGATTTTGATGATTTTGGTTGTTGGAGGAGTTAAATTTGAGTAAATTTAGATGAAATTAACACCTTTTTTTTTGGATTTTATATAAATTTTTAGTCAAATTGTAATGAAGGAATTTGAAACCAACTTCGATTTTTTTGGATTTTGATGAATTTTTTTGTTGGAGGAGCTAAATTTGAGTGAATTTAGATGAAATTTACTTTCATTTTTTTGGATTTTATATAAATTTTTAGTCAAATTGTAATAAAGGAATTTGAACCAACTTCGATTTTTTTGGATTTTGATGAGTTTTTTTGTTGGAGGAGTTAAATTTGAGTGAATTTAGATGAAATTTACTTGTATTTTTTTGATTTCATATAAATTTTTAGTCAAATTGTAATAAAGGAATTTGAACCAACTTCGATTTTTTTTGATTTTGATGATTTTGGTTGTTGGAGGAGTTAAATTTGAGTAAATTTAGATGAAATTAACACCTTTTTTTTGGGATTTTATATAAATTTTTAGTCAAATTGTAATGAAGGAATTTGAAACCAACTTCGATTTTTTTGGATTTTGATGAATTTTTTTGTAGGAGCAGCTAAATTTGAGTGAATTTAGATGAAATTTACTTCTATTTTTTTTTGATTTCATATAAATTTTTAGTCAAATTGTAATAAAAGAATTTGAACCAACTTCGATTTTTTTGGATTTTGATGAGTTTTTTTGTTGGAGGAGTTAAATTTGAGTTAATTTAGATGAAATTTACTTCTATTTTTTTGATTTCATATAAATTTTTAGTCAAATTGTAATAAAGGAATTTGAACCAACTTCGATTTTTTTGGATTTTGATGATTTTGGTTGTTGGAGGAGTTAAATTTGAGTAAATTTAGATGAAATTTACCTCTATTTTTTTTTCGATTTTATATAAATTTTTAGTCAAATTGTAATAAATGAATTTGAAACCAACTTCGATTTTTTTGGATTTTGATGAATTTTTTTGTTGGAGGAGCTAAATTTGAGTGAATTTAGATGAAATTTACTTTCATTTTTTTGGATTTTATATAAATTTTTAGTCAAATTGTAATAAAGGAATTTGAACCAACTTCGATTTTTTTGGATTTTGATGAATTTTTTTGTTGGAGGAGTTAAATTTGAGTTAATTTAGATGAAATGTACTTCTATTTTTTTGATTTCATAGAAATTTTTAGTCAAATTGTAATAAAGGAATTTGAACCAACTTCGATTTTTTGGATTTTGATGATTTTGGTTGTTGGAGGAGTTAAATTTGAGTAAATTTAGATGAAATTAACACCTTTTTTTTTGGATTTTATATAAATTTTTAGTCAAATTGTAATGAAGGAATTTGAAACCAACTTCGATTTTTTTGGATTTTGATGAATTTTTTTGTTGGAGGAGCTAAATTTGAGTGAATTTAGATGAAATTTACTTTCATTTTTTTGGATTTTATATAAATTTTTAGTCAAATTGTAATAAAGGAATTTGAACCAACTTCGATTTTTTTGGATTTTGATGAGTTTTTTTGTTGGAGGAGTTAAATTTGAGTGAATTTAGATGAAATTTACTTGTATTTTTTTGATTTCATATAAATTTTTAGTCAAATTGTAATAAAGGAATTTGAACCAACTTCGATTTTTTTTGATTTTGATGATTTTGGTTGTTGGAGGAGTTAAATTTGAGTAAATTTAGATGAAATTAACACCTTTTTTTTGGGATTTTATATAAATTTTTAGTCAAATTGTAATGAAGGAATTTGAAACCAACTTCGATTTTTTTGGATTTTGATGAATTTTTTTGTAGGAGCAGCTAAATTTGAGTGAATTTAGATGAAATTTACTTCTATTTTTTTTTGATTTCATATAAATTTTTAGTCAAATTGTAATAAAAGAATTTGAACCAACTTCGATTTTTTTGGATTTTGATGAGTTTTTTTGTTGGAGGAGTTAAATTTGAGTTAATTTAGATGAAATTTACTTCTATTTTTTTGATTTCATATAAATTTTTAGTCAAATTGTAATAAAGGAATTTGAACCAACTTCGATTTTTTTGGATTTTGATGATTTTGGTTGTTGGAGGAGTTAAATTTGAGTAAATTTAGATGAAATTTACCTCTATTTTTTTTTCGATTTTATATAAATTTTTAGTCAAATTGTAATAAATGAATTTGAAACCAACTTCGATTTTTTTGGATTTTGATGAATTTTTTTGTTGGAGGAGCTAAATTTGAGTGAATTTAGATGAAATTTACTTTCATTTTTTTGGATTTTATATAAATTTTTAGTCAAATTGTAATAAAGGAATTTGAACCAACTTCGATTTTTTTGGATTTTGATGAGTTTTTTTGTTGGAGGAGTTAAATTTGTGTGAATTTAGATGAAATTTACTTCTATTTTTTTGATTTCATATAAATTTTTAGTCAAATTGTAATAAAGGAATTTGAACCAACTTCGATTTTTTTGGATTTTGATGATTTTGGATGTTGGAGGAGCTAAATTTGAGTGAATTTAGATGAAATTAACACCTTTTTTTGGATTTTATATAAATTTTTAGTCAAATTGTAATAAATGAATTTGAAACCAACTTCGATTTTTTTGGATTTTGATGAATTTTTTTGTTGGAGGAGCTAAATTTGAGTGAATTTTGATGAAATTTACTTTCATTTTTTTGGATTTCATATAAATTTTTAGTCAAATTGTAATAAAGTAATTTGAAACCAACTTCGATTTTTTTGGATTTTGATGAATTTTTTTGTTGGAGGAGTTAAATTTGAGTTAATTTAGATGAAATTTACTTCTATTTTTTCGATTTCATAGAAATTTTTAGTCAAATTGTAATAAAGGAATTTGAAACAACTTCGATTTTTTTGGATTTTGATGATTTTGGTTGTTGGAGGAGCTAAATTTGAGTGAATTTAGATGAAATTAACACCTTTTTTGGATTTTATATAAATTTTTAGTCAAATTGTAATAAAAGAATTTGAACCAACTTCGATTTTTTTGGATTTTGATGAGTTTTTTTGTTGGAGGAGTTAAATTTGAGTTAATTTAGATGAAATTTACTTCTATTTTTTTGATTTCATATAAATTTTTAGTCAAATTGTAATAAAGGAATTTGAACCAACTTCGATTTTTTTGGATTTTGATGATTTTGGTTGTTGGAGGAGTTAAATTTGAGTAAATTTAGATGAAATTTACCTCTATTTTTTTTTCGATTTTATATAAATTTTTAGTCAAATTGTAATAAATGAATTTGAAACCAACTTCGATTTTTTTGGATTTTGATGAATTTTTTTGTTGGACGAGCTAAATTTGAGTGAATTTAGATGAAATTTACTTTCATTTTTTTGGATTTTATATAAATTTTTAGTCAAATTGTAATAAAGGAATTTGAACCAACTTCGATTTTTTTGGATTTTGATGAGTTTTTTTGTTGGAGGAGTTAAATTTGTGTGAATTTAGATGAAATTTACTTCTATTTTTTTGATTTCATATAAATTTTTAGTCAAATTGTAATAAAGGAATTTGAACCAACTTCGATTTTTTTGGATTTTGATGATTTTGGATGTTGGAGGAGCTAAATTTGAGTGAATTTAGATGAAATTAACACCTTTTTTTGGATTTTATATAAATTTTTAGTCAAATTGTAATAAATGAATTTGAAACCAACTTCGATTTTTTTGGATTTTGATGAATTTTTTTGTTGGAGGAGCTAAATTTGAGTGAATTTTGTTGAAATTTACTTTCATTTTTTTGGATTTCATATAAATTTTTAGTCAAATTGTAATAAAGTAATTTGAAACCAACTTCGATTTTTTTGGATTTTGATGAATTTTTTTGTTGGAGGAGTTAAATTTGAGTTAATTTAGATGAAATTTACTTCTATTTTTTCGATTTCATAGAAATTTTTAGTCAAATTGTAATAAAGGAATTTGAAACAACTTCGATTTTTTTGGATTTTGATGATTTTGGTTGTTGGAGGAGCTAAATTTGAGTGAATTTAGATGAAATTAACACCTTTTTTGGATTTTATATAAATTTTTAGTCAAATTGTAATAAATGAATTTGAAACCAACTTCGATTTTTTTGGATTTTGATGAATTTTTTTGTTGGAGGAGCTAAATTTGAGTGAATTTAGATGAAATTTACTTTCATTTTTTTTGGATTTTATATAAATTTTTAGTCAAATTGTAATAAAGGAATTTGAACCAACTTCGATTTTTTTGGATTTTGATGAGTTTTTTTGTTGGAGGAGTTAAATTTGTGTGAATTTAGATGAAATTTACTTCTATTTTTTTGATTTCATATAAATTTTTAGTCAAATTGTAATAAAGGAATTTGAACCAACTTCGATTTTTTTGGATTTTGATGATTTTGGTTGTTGGAGTCAAATTTGAGTAAATTTAGATGAAATTAACACCTTTTTTTGGGGTTTTTATATAAATTTTTAGTCAAATTGTAATGAAGGAATTTGAAACCAACTTCGATTTTTTTGGATTTTGATGAATTTTTTTGTAGGAGCAGCTAAATTTGAGTGAATTTAGATGAAATTTACTTCTATTTTTTTTTGATTTCATATAAATTTTTAGTCAAATTGTAATAAAAGAATTTGAACCAACTTCGATTTTTTTGGATTTTGATGAGTTTTTTTGTTGGAGGAGTTAAATTTGAGTTAATTTAGATGAAATTTACTTCTATTTTTTTGATTTCATATAAATTTTTAGTCAAATTGTAATAAAGGAATTTGAACCAACTTCGATTTTTTTGGATTTTGATGATTTTGGTTGTTGGAGGAGTTAAATTTGAGTAAATTTAGATGAAATTTACCTCTATTTTTTTTCGATTTTATATAAATTTTTAGTCAAATTGTAATAAATGAATTTGAAACCAACTTCGATTTTTTTGGATTTTGATGAATTTTTTTGTTGGAGGAGCTAAATTTGAGTGAATTTAGATGAAATTTACTTTCATTTTTTTGGATTTTATATAAATTTTTAGTCAAATTGTAATAAAGGAATTTGAACCAACTTCGATTTTTTTGGATTTTGATGAGTTTTTTTGTTGGAGGAGTTAAATTTGTGTGAATTTAGATGAAATTTACTTCTATTTTTTTGATTTCATATAAATTTTTAGTCAAATTGTAATAAAGGAATTTGAACCAACTTCGATTTTTTTGGATTTTGATGATTTTGGTTGTTGGAGGAGTTAAATTTGAGTAAATTTAGATGAAATTGACACCTATTTTTTTGGATTTTATATAAATTTTTAGTCAAATTGTAATAAAGGAATTTGAAACCAACTTCGATTTTTTTGGATTTTGATGAATTTTTTTGTTGGAGGAGCTAAATTTGAGTGAATTTTGATGAAATTTACTTTCATTTTTTTGGATTTCATATAAATTTTTAGTCAAATTGTAATAAAGTAATTTGAAACCAACTTCGATTTTTTTGGATTTTGATGAATTTTTTTGTTGGAGGAGTTAAATTTGAGTTAATTTAGATGAAATGTACTTCTATTTTTTTGATTTCATAGAAATTTTTAGTCAAATTGTAATAAAGGAATTTGAACCAACTTCGATTTTTTGGATTTTGATGATTTTGGTTGTTGGAGGAGTTAAATTTGAGTAAATTTAGATGAAATTAACACCTTTTTTTTTGGATTTTATATAAATTTTTAGTCAAATTGTAATGAAGGAATTTGAAACCAACTTCGATTTTTTTGGATTTTGATGAATTTTTTTGTTGGAGGAGCTAAATTTGAGTGAATTTAGATGAAATTTACTTTCATTTTTTTGGATTTTATATAAATTTTTAGTCAAATTGTAATAAAGGAATTTGAACCAACTTCGATTTTTTTGGATTTTGATGAGTTTTTTTGTTGGAGGAGTTAAATTTGAGTGAATTTAGATGAAATTTACTTGTATTTTTTTGATTTCATATAAATTTTTAGTCAAATTGTAATAAAGGAATTTGAACCAACTTCGATTTTTTTTGATTTTGATGATTTTGGTTGTTGGAGGAGTTAAATTTGAGTAAATTTAGATGAAATTAACACCTTTTTTTTGGGATTTTATATAAATTTTTAGTCAAATTGTAATGAAGGAATTTGAAACCAACTTCGATTTTTTTGGATTTTGATGAATTTTTTTGTAGGAGCAGCTAAATTTGAGTGAATTTAGATGAAATTTACTTCTATTTTTTTTTGATTTCATATAAATTTTTAGTCAAATTGTAATAAAAGAATTTGAACCAACTTCGATTTTTTTGGATTTTGATGAGTTTTTTTGTTGGAGGAGTTAAATTTGAGTTAATTTAGATGAAATTTACTTCTATTTTTTTGATTTCATATAAATTTTTAGTCAAATTGTAATAAAGGAATTTGAACCAACTTCGATTTTTTTGGATTTTGATGATTTTGGTTGTTGGAGGAGTTAAATTTGAGTAAATTTAGATGAAATTTACCTCTATTTTTTTTTCGATTTTATATAAATTTTTAGTCAAATTGTAATAAATGAATTTGAAACCAACTTCGATTTTTTTGGATTTTGATGAATTTTTTTGTTGGAGGAGCTAAATTTGAGTGAATTTAGATGAAATTTACTTTCATTTTTTTGGATTTTATATAAATTTTTAGTCAAATTGTAATAAAGGAATTTGAACCAACTTCGATTTTTTTGGATTTTGATGAATTTTTTTGTTGGAGGAGTTAAATTTGAGTTAATTTAGATGAAATGTACTTCTATTTTTTTGATTTCATAGAAATTTTTAGTCAAATTGTAATAAAGGAATTTGAACCAACTTCGATTTTTTGGATTTTGATGATTTTGGTTGTTGGAGGAGTTAAATTTGAGTAAATTTAGATGAAATTAACACCTTTTTTTTTGGATTTTATATAAATTTTTAGTCAAATTGTAATGAAGGAATTTGAAACCAACTTCGATTTTTTTGGATTTTGATGAATTTTTTTGTTGGAGGAGCTAAATTTGAGTGAATTTAGATGAAATTTACTTTCATTTTTTTGGATTTTATATAAATTTTTAGTCAAATTGTAATAAAGGAATTTGAACCAACTTCGATTTTTTTGGATTTTGATGAGTTTTTTTGTTGGAGGAGTTAAATTTGAGTGAATTTAGATGAAATTTACTTGTATTTTTTTGATTTCATATAAATTTTTAGTCAAATTGTAATAAAGGAATTTGAACCAACTTCGATTTTTTTTGATTTTGATGATTTTGGTTGTTGGAGGAGTTAAATTTGAGTAAATTTAGATGAAATTAACACCTTTTTTTTGGGATTTTATATAAATTTTTAGTCAAATTGTAATGAAGGAATTTGAAACCAACTTCGATTTTTTTGGATTTTGATGAATTTTTTTGTAGGAGCAGCTAAATTTGAGTGAATTTAGATGAAATTTACTTCTATTTTTTTTTGATTTCATATAAATTTTTAGTCAAATTGTAATAAAAGAATTTGAACCAACTTCGATTTTTTTGGATTTTGATGAGTTTTTTTGTTGGAGGAGTTAAATTTGAGTTAATTTAGATGAAATTTACTTCTATTTTTTTGATTTCATATAAATTTTTAGTCAAATTGTAATAAAGGAATTTGAACCAACTTCGATTTTTTTGGATTTTGATGATTTTGGTTGTTGGAGGAGTTAAATTTGAGTAAATTTAGATGAAATTTACCTCTATTTTTTTTTCGATTTTATATAAATTTTTAGTCAAATTGTAATAAATGAATTTGAAACCAACTTCGATTTTTTTGGATTTTGATGAATTTTTTTGTTGGAGGAGCTAAATTTGAGTGAATTTAGATGAAATTTACTTTCATTTTTTTGGATTTTATATAAATTTTTAGTCAAATTGTAATAAAGGAATTTGAACCAACTTCGATTTTTTTGGATTTTGATGAGTTTTTTTGTTGGAGGAGTTAAATTTGTGTGAATTTAGATGAAATTTACTTCTATTTTTTTGATTTCATATAAATTTTTAGTCAAATTGTAATAAAGGAATTTGAACCAACTTCGATTTTTTTGGATTTTGATGATTTTGGATGTTGGAGGAGCTAAATTTGAGTGAATTTAGATGAAATTAACACCTTTTTTTGGATTTTATATAAATTTTTAGTCAAATTGTAATAAATGAATTTGAAACCAACTTCGATTTTTTTGGATTTTGATGAATTTTTTTGTTGGAGGAGCTAAATTTGAGTGAATTTTGATGAAATTTACTTTCATTTTTTTGGATTTCATATAAATTTTTAGTCAAATTGTAATAAAGTAATTTGAAACCAACTTCGATTTTTTTGGATTTTGATGAATTTTTTTGTTGGAGGAGTTAAATTTGAGTTAATTTAGATGAAATTTACTTCTATTTTTTCGATTTCATAGAAATTTTTAGTCAAATTGTAATAAAGGAATTTGAAACAACTTCGATTTTTTTGGATTTTGATGATTTTGGTTGTTGGAGGAGCTAAATTTGAGTGAATTTAGATGAAATTAACACCTTTTTTGGATTTTATATAAATTTTTAGTCAAATTGTAATAAATGAATTTGAAACCAACTTCGATTTTTTTGGATTTTGATGAATTTTTTTGTTGGAGGAGCTAAATTTGAGTGAATTTAGATGAAATTTACTTTCATTTTTTTTGGATTTTATATAAATTTTTAGTCAAATTGTAATAAAGGAATTTGAACCAACTTCGATTTTTTTGGATTTTGATGAGTTTTTTTGTTGGAGGAGTTAAATTTGTGTGAATTTAGATGAAATTTACTTCTATTTTTTTGATTTCATATAAATTTTTAGTCAAATTGTAATAAAGGAATTTGAACCAACTTCGATTTTTTTGGATTTTGATGATTTTGGTTGTTGGAGGAGTTAAATTTGAGTAAATTTAGATGAAATTGACACCTATTTTTTTGGATTTTATATAAATTTTTAGTCAAATTGTAATAAAGGAATTTGAAACCAACTTCGATTTTTTTGGATTTTGATGAATTTTTTTGTTGGAGGAGCTAAATTTGAGTGAATTTTGATGAAATTTACTTTCATTTTTTTGGATTTCATATAAATTTTTAGTCAAATTGTAATAAAGTAATTTGAAACCAACTTCGATTTTTTTGGATTTTGATGAATTTTTTTGTTGGAGGAGTTAAATTTGAGTTAATTTAGATGAAATGTACTTCTATTTTTTTGATTTCATAGAAATTTTTAGTCAAATTGTAATAAAGGAATTTGAACCAACTTCGATTTTTTGGATTTTGATGATTTTGGTTGTTGGAGGAGTTAAATTTGAGTAAATTTAGATGAAATTAACACCTTTTTTTTTGGATTTTATATAAATTTTTAGTCAAATTGTAATGAAGGAATTTGAAACCAACTTCGATTTTTTTGGATTTTGATGAATTTTTTTGTTGGAGGAGCTAAATTTGAGTGAATTTAGATGAAATTTACTTTCATTTTTTTGGATTTTATATAAATTTTTAGTCAAATTGTAATAAAGGAATTTGAACCAACTTCGATTTTTTTGGATTTTGATGAGTTTTTTTGTTGGAGGAGTTAAATTTGAGTGAATTTAGATGAAATTTACTTGTATTTTTTTGATTTCATATAAATTTTTAGTCAAATTGTAATAAAGGAATTTGAACCAACTTCGATTTTTTTTGATTTTGATGATTTTGGTTGTTGGAGGAGTTAAATTTGAGTAAATTTAGATGAAATTAACACCTTTTTTGGGGGATTTTATATAAATTTTTAGTCAAATTGTAATGAAGGAATTTGAAACCAACTTCGATTTTTTTGGATTTTGATGAATTTTTTTGTAGGAGCAGCTAAATTTGAGTGAATTTAGATGAAATTTACTTCTATTTTTTTTTGATTTCATATAAATTTTTAGTCAAATTGTAATAAAAGAATTTGAACCAACTTCGATTTTTTTGGATTTTGATGAGTTTTTTTGTTGGAGGAGTTAAATTTGAGTTAATTTAGATGAAATTTACTTCTATTTTTTTGATTTCATATAAATTTTTAGTCAAATTGTAATAAAGGAATTTGAACCAACTTCGATTTTTTTGGATTTTGATGATTTTGGTTGTTGGAGGAGTTAAATTTGAGTAAATTTAGATGAAATTTACCTCTATTTTTTTTTCGATTTTATATAAATTTTTAGTCAAATTGTAATAAATGAATTTGAAACCAACTTCGATTTTTTTGGATTTTGATGAATTTTTTTGTTGGAGGAGCTAAATTTGAGTGAATTTAGATGAAATTTACTTTCATTTTTTTGGATTTTATATAAATTTTTAGTCAAATTGTAATAAAGGAATTTGAACCAACTTCGATTTTTTTGGATTTTGATGAGTTTTTTTGTTGGAGGAGCTAAATTTGAGTGAATTTAGATGAAATTAACACCTTTTTTTGGATTTTATATAAATTTTTAGTCAAATTGTAATAAATGAATTTGAAACCAACTTCGATTTTTTTGGATTTTGATGAATTTTTTTGTTGGAGGAGCTAAATTTGAGTGAATTTTGATGAAATTTACTTTCATTTTTTTGGATTTCATATAAATTTTTAGTCAAATTGTAATAAAGTAATTTGAAACCAACTTCGATTTTTTTGGATTTTGATGAATTTTTTTGTTGGAGGAGTTAAATTTGAGTTAATTTAGATGAAATTTACTTCTATTTTTTCGATTTCATAGAAATTTTTAGTCAAATTGTAATAAAGGAATTTGAAACAACTTCGATTTTTTTGGATTTTGATGATTTTGGTTGTTGGAGGAGCTAAATTTGAGTGAATTTAGATGAAATTAACACCTTTTTTGGATTTTATATAAATTTTTAGTCAAATTGTAATAAATGAATTTGAAACCAACTTCGATTTTTTTGGATTTTGATGAATTTTTTTGTTGGAGGAGCTAAATTTGAGTGAATTTAGATGAAATTTACTTTCATTTTTTTTGGATTTTATATAAATTTTTAGTCAAATTGTAATAAAGGAATTTGAACCAACTTCGATTTTTTTGGATTTTGATGAGTTTTTTTGTTGGAGGAGTTAAATTTGTGTGAATTTAGATGAAATTTACTTCTATTTTTTTGATTTCATATAAATTTTTAGTCAAATTGTAATAAAGGAATTTGAACCAACTTCGTTTTTTTGGATTTTGATGATTTTGGTTGTTGGAGGAGTTAAATTTGAGTAAATTTAGATGAAATTAACACCTTTTTTTTGGGATTTTATATAAATTTTTAGTCAAATTGTAATGAAGGAATTTGAAACCAACTTCGATTTTTTTTGGATTTTGATGAATTTTTTTGTAGGAGCAGCTAAATTTGAGTGAATTTAGATGAAATTTACTTCTATTTTTTTTTGATTTCATATAAATTTTTAGTCAAATTGTAATAAAAGAATTTGAACCAACTTCGATTTTTTTGGATTTTGAAGAGTTTTTTTGTTGGAGGAGTTAAATTTGAGTTAATTTAGATGAAATTTACTTCTATTTTTTTGATTTCATATAAATTTTTAGTCAAATTGTAATAAAGGAATTTGAACCAACTTCGATTTTTTGGATTTTGATGATTTTGGTTGTTGGAGGAGTTAAATTTGAGTAAATTTAGATGAAATTTACCTCTATTTTTTTTTCGATTTTATATAAATTTTTAGTCAAATTGTAATAAATGAATTTGAAACCAACTTCAATTTTTTTGGATTTTGATGAATTTTTTTGTTGGTGGAGCTAAATTTGAGTGAATTTAGATGAAATTTACTTTCATTTTTTTGGATTTTATATAAATTTTTAGTCAAATTGTAATAAAGGAATTTGAACCAACTTCGATTTTTTTGGATTTTGATGAATTTTTTTGTTGGAGGAGCTAAATTTGAGTGAATTTTGATGAAATTTACTTTCATTTTTTTGGATTTCATATAAATTTTTAGTCAAATTGTAATAAAGTAATTTGAAACCAACTTCGATTTTTTTGGATTTTGATGATTTTGGTTGTTGGAGGAGTTAAATTTGAGTAAATTTAGATGAAATTAACACCTTTTTTTTGGATTTTATATAAATTTTTAGTCAAATTGTAATGAAGGAATTTGAAACCAACTTCGATTTTTTTGGATTTTGATGAATTTTTTTGTAGGAGCAGCTAAATTTGAGTGAATTTAGATGAAATTTACTTCTATTTTTTTTTGATTTCATATAAATTTTTAATCAAATTGTAATAAAAGAATTTGAACCAACTTCGATTTTTTTGGATTTTGATGAGTTTTTTTGTTGGAGGAGTTAAATTTGAGTTAATTTAGATGAAATTTACTTCTATTTTTTTGATTTCATATAAATTTTTAGTCAAATTGTAATAAAGGAATTTGAACCAACTTCGATTTTTTTGGATTTTGATGATTTTGGTTGTTGGAGGAGTTAAATTTGAGTAAATTTAGATGAAATTTACCTCTATTTTTTTTTCGATTTTATATAAATTTTTAGTCAAATTGTAATAAAGGAATTTGAACCATCTTCGAATTTTTTGGATTTTGATGATTTTGGTTGTTGGAGGAGTTAAATTTGTGTAAATATAGCTGAAATGTAATTTTAATTTTTTTGGATTTTATATAAATTTTTAGTCAAATTGTAATAAAGGAATTGGAAACCAACTTCGATTTTTTTGGATTTTGATGAATTCTTTTGTTGGAGGAGCTAAATTTGAGTGAATTTAGATAAAATTTACTTCAATTTTTTGTATTTTATATAAATTTTTAGTCAAATTGGAATAAATGAATTTGAAACCAACTTCAATTTTTTTGGATTTTGATGAATTTTTTTGTTGGTGGAGCTAAATTTGAGTGAATTTAGATGAAATTTACTTTCATTTTTTTGGATTTTATATAAATTTTTAGTCAAATTGTAATAAAGGAATTTGAACCAACTTCGATTTTTTTGGATTTTGATGAGTTTTTTTGTTGGAGGAGTTAAATTTGTGTGAATTTAGATGAAATTTACTTCTATTTTTTTGATTTCATATAAATTTTTAGTCAAATTGTAATAAAGGAATTTGAACCAACTTCGATTTTTTTGGATTTTGATGATTTTGGTTGTTGGAGGAGTTAAATTTGAGTAAATTTAGATGAAATTAACACCTTTTTTTTGGGATTTTATATAAATTTTTAGTCAAATTGTAATGAAGGAATTTGAAACCAACTTCGATTTTTTTGGATTTTGATGAATTTTTTTGTAGGAGTAGCTAAATTTGAGTGAATTTAGATGAAATTTACTTCTATTTTTTTTTGATTTCATAGAAATTTTTAGTCAAATTGTAATAAAAGAATTTGAACCAACTTCGATTTTTTTGGATTTTGATGAGTTTTTTTGTTGGAGGAGTTAAATTTGAGTTAATTTAGATGAAATTTACTTCTATTTTTTTGATTTCATATAAATTTTTAGTCAAATTGTAATAAAGGAATTTGAACCAACTTCGATTTTTTTGGATTTTGATGATTTTGGTTGTTGGAGGAGTTAAATTTGAGTAAATTTAGATGAAATTTACCTCTATTTTTTTTTCGATTTTATATAAATTTTTAGTCAAATTGTAATAAATGAATTTGAAACCAACTTCGATTTTTTTGGATTTTGATGAATTTTTTTGTTGGAGGAGCTAAATTTGAGTGAATTTAGATGAAATTTACTTTCATTTTTTTGGATTTTATATAAATTTTTAGTCATATTGTAATAAAGGAATTTGAACCAACTTCGATTTTTTTGGATTTTGATGAGTTTTTTTGTTGGAGGAGTTAAATTTGTGTGAATTTAGATGAAATTTACTTCTATTTTTTTGATTTCATATAAATTTTTAGTCAAATTGTAATAAAGGAATTTGAACCAACTTCGATTTTTTTGGATTTTGATGATTTTGGATGTTGGAGGAGCTAAATTTGAGTGAATTTAGATGAAATTAACACCTTTTTTTGGATTTTATATAAATTTTTAGTCAAATTGTAATAAATGAATTTGAAACCAACTTCGATTTTTTTGGATTTTGATGAATTTTTTTGTTGGAGGAGCTAAATTTGAGTGAATTTTGTTGAAATTTACTTTCATTTTTTTGGATTTCATATAAATTTTTAGTCAAATTGTAATAAAGGAATTTGAACCAACTTCGATTTTTTTGGATTTTGATGAGTTTTTTTGTTGGAGGAGTTAAATTTGTGTGAATTTAGATGAAATTTACTTCTATTTTTTTGATTTCATATAAATTTTTAGTCAAATTGTAATAAAGTAATTTGAAACCAACTTCGATTTTTTTGGATTTTGATGAATTTTTTTGTTGGAGGAGTTAAATTTGAGTTAATTTAGATGAAATTTACTTCTATTTTTTCGATTTCATAGAAATTTTTAGTCAAATTGTAATAAAGGAATTTGAAACAACTTCGATTTTTTTGGATTTTGATGATTTTGGTTGTTGGAGGAGCTAAATTTGAGTGAATTTAGATGAAATTAACACCTTTTTTGGATTTTATATAAATTTTTAGTCAAATTGTAATAAATGAATTTGAAACCAACTTCGATTTTTTTGGATTTTGATGAATTTTTTTGTTGGAGGAGCTAAATTTGAGTGAATTTAGATGAAATTTACTTTCATTTTTTTTGGATTTTATATAAATTTTTAGTCAAATTGTAATGAAGGAATTTGAAACCAACTTCGATTTTTTTGGATTTTGATGAATTTTTTTGTAGGAGCAGCTAAATTTGAGTGAATTTAGATGAAATTTACTTCTATTTTTTTTTGATTTCATATAAATTTTTAGTCAAATTGTAATAAAAGAATTTGAACCAACTTCGATTTTTTTGGATTTTGATGATTTTGGTTGTTGGAGGAGCTAAATTTGAGTGAATTTAGATGAAATTAACACCTTTTTTGGATTTTATATAAATTTTTAGTCAAATTGTAATAAAGGAATTTGAACCAACTTCGATTTTTTTGGATTTTGATGAGTTTTTTTGTTGGAGGAGTTAAATTTGTGTGAATTTAGATGAAATTTACTTCTATTTTTTTGATTTCATATAAATTTTTAGTCAAATTGTAATAAAGGAATTTGAACCAACTTCGATTTTTTTGGATTTTGATGATTTTGGTTGTTGGAGGAGTTAAATTTGAGTAAATTTAGATGAAATTGACACCTATTTTTTTGGATTTTATATAAATTTTTAGTCAAATTGTAATAAAGGAATTTGAAACCAACTTCGATTTTTTTGGATTTTGATGAATTTTTTTGTTGGAGGAGCTAAATTTGAGTGAATTTTGATGAAATTTACTTTCATTTTTTTGGATTTCATATAAATTTTTAGTCAAATTGTAATAAAGTAATTTGAAACCAACTTCGATTTTTTTGGATTTTGATGAATTTTTTTGTTGGAGGAGTTAAATTTGAGTTAATTTAGATGAAATGTACTTCTATTTTTTTGATTTCATAGAAATTTTTAGTCAAATTGTAATAAAGGAATTTGAACCAACTTCGATTTTTTGGATTTTGATGATTTTGGTTGTTGGAGGAGTTAAATTTGAGTAAATTTAGATGAAATTAACACCTTTTTTTTTGGATTTTATATAAATTTTTAGTCAAATTGTAATGAAGGAATTTGAAACCAACTTCGATTTTTTTGGATTTTGATGAATTTTTTTGTTGGAGGAGCTAAATTTGAGTGAATTTAGATGAAATTTACTTTCATTTTTTTGGATTTTATATAAATTTTTAGTCAAATTGTAATAAAGGAATTTGAACCAACTTCGATTTTTTTGGATTTTGATGAGTTTTTTTGTTGGAGGAGTTAAATTTGAGTGAATTTAGATGAAATTTACTTGTATTTTTTTGATTTCATATAAATTTTTAGTCAAATTGTAATAAAGGAATTTGAACCAACTTCGATTTTTTTTTATTTTGATGATTTTGGTTGTTGGAGGAGTTAAATTTGAGTAAATTTAGATGAAATTAACACCTTTTTTTTGGGATTTTATATAAATTTTTAGTCAAATTGTAATGAAGGAATTTGAAACCAACTTCGATTTTTTTGGATTTTGATGAATTTTTTTGTAGGAGCAGCTAAATTTGAGTGAATTTAGATGAAATTTACTTCTATTTTTTTTTGATTTCATATAAATTTTTAGTCAAATTGTAATAAAAGAATTTGAACCAACTTCGATTTTTTTGGATTTTGATGATTTTGGTTGTTGGAGTCAAATTTGAGTAAATTTAGATGAAATTAACACCTTTTTTTTGGGATTTTATATAAATTTTTAGTCAAATTGTAATGAAGGAATTTGAAACCAACTTCGATTTTTTTGGATTTTGATGAATTTTTTTGTAGGAGCAGCTAAATTTGAGTGAATTTAGATGAAATTTACTTCTATTTTTTTTTGATTTCATATAAATTTTTAGTCAAATTGTAATAAAAGAATTTGAACCAACTTCGATTTTTTTGGATTTTGATGAGTTTTTTTGTTGGAGGAGTTAAATTTGAGTTAATTTAGATGAAATTTACTTCTATTTTTTTGATTTCATATAAATTTTTAGTCAAATTGTAATAAAGGAATTTGAACCAACTTCGATTTTTTTGGATTTTGATGATTTTGGTTGTTGGAGGAGTTAAATTTGAGTAAATTTAGATGAAATTGACACCTATTTTTTTGGATTTTATATAAATTTTTAGTCAAATTGTAATAAAGGAATTTGAAACCAACTTCGATTTTTTTGGATTTTGATGAATTTTTTTGTTGGAGGAGCTAAATTTGAGTGAATTTTGATGAAATTTACTTTCATTTTTTTGGATTTCATATAAATTTTTAGTCAAATTGTAATAAAGTAATTTGAAACCAACTTCGATTTTTTTGGATTTTGATGAATTTTTTTGTTGGAGGAGTTAAATTTGAGTTAATTTAGATGAAATGTACTTCTATTTTTTTGATTTCATAGAAATTTTTAGTCAAATTGTAATAAAGGAATTTGAACCAACTTCGATTTTTTGGATTTTGATGATTTTGGTTGTTGGAGGAGTTAAATTTGAGTAAATTTAGATGAAATTAACACCTTTTTTTTTGGATTTTATATAAATTTTTAGTCAAATTGTAATGAAGGAATTTGAAACCAACTTCGATTTTTTTGGATTTTGATGAATTTTTTTGTTGGAGGAGCTAAATTTGAGTGAATTTAGATGAAATTTACTTTCATTTTTTTGGATTTTATATAAATTTTTAGTCAAATTGTAATAAAGGAATTTGAACCAACTTCGATTTTTTTGGATTTTGATGAGTTTTTTTGTTGGAGGAGTTAAATTTGAGTGAATTTAGATGAAATTTACTTGTATTTTTTTGATTTCATATAAATTTTTAGTCAAATTGTAATAAAGGAATTTGAACCAACTTCGATTTTTTTTGATTTTGATGATTTTGGTTGTTGGAGGAGTTAAATTTGAGTAAATTTAGATGAAATTAACACCTTTTTTTTGGGATTTTATATAAATTTTTAGTCAAATTGTAATGAAGGAATTTGAAACCAACTTCGATTTTTTTGGATTTTGATGAATTTTTTTGTAGGAGCAGCTAAATTTGAGTGAATTTAGATGAAATTTACTTCTATTTTTTTTTTGATTTCATATAAATTTTTAGTCAAATTGTAATAAAAGAATTTGAACCAACTTCGATTTTTTTGGATTTTGATGAGTTTTTTTGTTGGAGGAGTTAAATTTGAGTTAATTTAGATGAAATTTACTTCTATTTTTTTGATTTCATATAAATTTTTAGTCAAATTGTAATAAAGGAATTTGAACCAACTTCGATTTTTTTGGATTTTGATGATTTTGGTTGTTGGAGGAGTTAAATTTGAGTAAATTTAGATGAAATTTACCTCTATTTTTTTTTCGATTTTATATAAATTTTTAGTCAAATTGTAATAAATGAATTTGAAACCAACTTCGATTTTTTTGGATTTTGATGAATTTTTTTGTTGGAGGAGCTAAATTTGAGTGAATTTAGATGAAATTTACTTTCATTTTTTTGGATTTTATATAAATTTTTAGTCAAATTGTAATAAAGGAATTTGAACCAACTTCGATTTTTTTGGATTTTGATGAGTTTTTTTGTTGGAGGAGTTAAATTAGTGTGAATTTAGATGAAATTTACTTCTATTTTTTTGATTTCATATAAATTTTTAGTCAAATTGTAATAAAGGAATTTGAACCAACTTCGATTTTTTTGGATTTTGATGATTTTGGATGTTGGAGGAGCTAAATTTGAGTGAATTTAGATGAAATTAACACCTTTTTTTGGATTTTATATAAATTTTTAGTCAAATTGTAATAAATGAATTTGAAACCAACTTCGATTTTTTTGGATTTTGATGAATTTTTTTGTTGGAGGAGCTAAATTTGAGTGAATTTTGATGAAATTTACTTTCATTTTTTTGGATTTCATATAAATTTTTAGTCAAATTGTAATAAAGTAATTTGAAACCAACTTCGATTTTTTTGGATTTTGATGAATTTTTTTGTTGGAGGAGTTAAATTTGAGTTAATTTAGATGAAATTTACTTCTATTTTTTCGATTTCATAGAAATTTTTAGTCAAATTGTAATAAAGGAATTTGAAACAACTTCGATTTTTTTGGATTTTGATGATTTTGGTTGTTGGAGGAGCTAAATTTGAGTGAATTTAGATGAAATTAACACCTTTTTTGGATTTTATATAAATTTTTAGTCAAATTGTAATAAATGAATTTGAAACCAACTTCGATTTTTTTGGATTTTGATGAATTTTTTTGTTGGAGGAGCTAAATTTGAGTGAATTTAGATGAAATTTACTTTCATTTTTTTTGGATTTTATATAAATTTTTAGTCAAATTGTAATAAAGGAATTTGAACCAACTTCGATTTTTTTGGATTTTGATGAGTTTTTTTGTTGGAGGAGTTAAATTTGTGTGAATTTAGATGAAATTTACTTCTATTTTTTTGATTTCATATAAATTTTTAGTCAAATTGTAATAAAGGAATTTGAACCAACTTCGATTTTTTTGGATTTTGATGATTTTGGTTGTTGGAGGAGTTAAATTTGAGTAAATTTAGATGAAATTGACACCTATTTTTTTGGATTTTATATAAATTTTTAGTCAAATTGTAATAAAGGAATTTGAAACCAACTTCGATTTTTTGGATTTTGATGAATTTTTTTGTTGGAGGAGCTAAATTTGAGTGAATTTTGATGAAATTTACTTTCATTTTTTTGGATTTCATATAAATTTTTAGTCAAATTGTAATAAAGTAATTTGAAACCAACTTCGATTTTTTTGGATTTTGATGAATTTTTTTGTTGGAGGAGTTAAATTTGAGTTAATTTAGATGAAATGTACTTCTATTTTTTTGATTTCATAGAAATTTTTAGTCAAATTGTAATAAAGGAATTTGAACCAACTTCGATTTTTTGGATTTTGATGATTTTGGTTGTTGGAGGAGTTAAATTTGAGTAAATTTAGATGAAATTAACACCTTTTTTTTGGATTTTATATAAATTTTTAGTCAAATTGTAATGAAGGAATTTGAAACCAACTTCGATTTTTTTGGATTTTGATGAATTTTTTTGTTGGAGGAGCTAAATTTGAGTGAATTTAGATGAAATTTACTTTCATTTTTTTGGATTTTATATAAATTTTTAGTCAAATTGTAATAAAGGAATTTGAACCAACTTCGATTTTTTTGGATTTTGATGAGTTTTTTTGTTGGAGGAGTTAAATTTGAGTGAATTTAGATGAAATTTACTTGTATTTTTTTGATTTCATATAAATTTTTAGTCAAATTGTAATAAAGGAATTTGAACCAACTTCGATTTTTTTTGATTTTGATGATTTTGGTTGTTGGAGGAGTTAAATTTGAGTAAATTTAGATGAAATTAACACCTTTTTTTTGGGATTTTATATAAATTTTTAGTCAAATTGTAATGAAGGAATTTGAAACCAACTTCGATTTTTTTGGATTTTGATGAATTTTTTTGTAGGAGCAGCTAAATTTGAGTGAATTTAGATGAAATTTACTTCTATTTTTTTTTTGATTTCATATAAATTTTTAGTCAAATTGTAATAAAAGAATTTGAACCAACTTCGATTTTTTTGGATTTTGATGAGTTTTTTTGTTGGAGGAGTTAAATTTGAGTTAATTTAGATGAAATTTACTTCTATTTTTTTGATTTCATATAAATTTTTAGTCAAATTGTAATAAAGGAATTTGAACCAACTTCGATTTTTTTGGATTTTGATGATTTTGGTTGTTGGAGGAGTTAAATTTGAGTAAATTTAGATGAAATTTACCTCTATTTTTTTTTCGATTTTATATAAATTTTTAGTCAAATTGTAATAAATGAATTTGAAACCAACTTCGATTTTTTTGGATTTTGATGAATTTTTTTGTTGGAGGAGCTAAATTTGAGTGAATTTAGATGAAATTTACTTTCATTTTTTTGGATTTTATATAAATTTTTAGTCAAATTGTAATAAAGGAATTTGAACCAACTTCGATTTTTTTGGATTTTGATGAGTTTTTTTGTTGGAGGAGTTAAATTTGTGTGAATTTAGATGAAATTTACTTCTATTTTTTTGATTTCATATAAATTTTTAGTCAAATTGTAATAAAGGAATTTGAACCAACTTCGATTTTTTTGGATTTTGATGATTTTGGATGTTGGAGGAGCTAAATTTGAGTGAATTTAGATGAAATTAACACCTTTTTTTGGATTTTATATAAATTTTTAGTCAAATTGTAATAAATGAATTTGAAACCAACTTCGATTTTTTTGGATTTTGATGAATTTTTTTGTTGGAGGAGCTAAATTTGAGTGAATTTTGATGAAATTTACTTTCATTTTTTTGGATTTCATATAAATTTTTAGTCAAATTGTAATAAAGTAATTTGAAACCAACTTCGATTTTTTTGGATTTTGATGAATTTTTTTGTTGGAGGAGTTAAATTTGAGTTAATTTAGATGAAATTTACTTCTATTTTTTCGATTTCATAGAAATTTTTAGTCAAATTGTAATAAAGGAATTTGAAACAACTTCGATTTTTTTGGATTTTGATGATTTTGGTTGTTGGAGGAGCTAAATTTGAGTGAATTTAGATGAAATTAACACCTTTTTTGGATTTTATATAAATTTTTAGTCAAATTGTAATAAATGAATTTGAAACCAACTTCGATTTTTTTGGATTTTGATGAATTTTTTTGTTGGAGGAGCTAAATTTGAGTGAATTTAGATGAAATTTACTTTCATTTTTTTTGGATTTTATATAAATTTTTAGTCAAATTGTAATAAAGGAATTTGAACCAACTTCGATTTTTTTGGATTTTGATGAGTTTTTTTGTTGGAGGAGTTAAATTTGTGTGAATTTAGATGAAATTTACTTCTATTTTTTGATTTCATATAAATTTTTAGTCAAATTGTAATAAAGGAATTTGAACCAACTTCGATTTTTTTGGATTTTGATGATTTTGGTTGTTGGAGGAGTTAAATTTGAGTAAATTTAGATGAAATTGACACCTATTTTTTTGGATTTTATATAAATTTTTAGTCAAATTGTAATAAAGGAATTTGAAACCAACTTCGATTTTTTTGGATTTTGATGAATTTTTTTGTTGGAGGAGCTAAATTTGAGTGAATTTTGATGAAATTTACTTTCATTTTTTTGGATTTCATATAAATTTTTAGTCAAATTGTAATAAAGTAATTTGAAACCAACTTCGATTTTTTTGGATTTTGATGAATTTTTTTGTTGGAGGAGTTAAATTTGAGTTAATTTAGATGAAATGTACTTCTATTTTTTTGATTTCATAGAAATTTTTAGTCAAATTGTAATAAAGGAATTTGAACCAACTTCGATTTTTTGGATTTTGATGATTTTGGTTGTTGGAGGAGTTAAATTTGAGTAAATTTAGATGAAATTAACACCTTTTTTTTTGGATTTTATATAAATTTTTAGTCAAATTGTAATGAAGGAATTTGAAACCAACTTCGATTTTTTTGGATTTTGATGAATTTTTTTGTTGGAGGAGCTAAATTTGAGTGAATTTAGATGAAATTTACTTTCATTTTTTTGGATTTTATATAAATTTTTAGTCAAATTGTAATAAAGGAATTTGAACCAACTTCGATTTTTTTGGATTTTGATGAGTTTTTTTGTTGGTGGAGTTAAATTTGAGTGAATTTAGATGAAATTTACTTGTATTTTTTTGATTTCATATAAATTTTTAGTCAAATTGTAATAAAGGAATTTGAACCAACTTCGATTTTTTTTGATTTTGATGATTTTGGTTGTTGGAGGAGTTAAATTTGAGTAAATTTAGATGAAATAAACACCTTTTTTTGGGGATTTTATATAAATTTTTAGTCAAATTGTAATGAAGGAATTTGAAACCAACTTCGATTTTTTTGGATTTTGATGAATTTTTTTGTAGGAGCAGCTAAATTTGAGTGAATTTAGATGAAATTTACTTCTATTTTTTTTTGATTTCATATAAATTTTTAGTCAAATTGTAATAAAAGAATTTGAACCAACTTCGATTTTTTTGGATTTTGATGAGTTTTTTTGTTGGAGGAGTTAAATTTGAGTTAATTTAGATGAAATTTACTTCTATTTTTTTGATTTCATATAAATTTTTAGTCAAATTGTAATAAAGGAATTTGAACCAACTTCGATTTTTTTGGATTTTGATGATTTTGGTTGTTGGAGGAGTTAAATTTGAGTAAATTTAGATGAAATTTACCTCTATTTTTTTTTCGATTTTATATAAATTTTTAGTCAAATTGTAATAAATGAATTTGAAACCAACTTCGATTTTTTTGGATTTTGATGAATTTTTTTGTTGGAGGAGCTAAATTTGAGTGAATTTAGATGAAATTTACTTTCATTTTTTTGGATTTTATATAAATTTTTAGTCAAATTGTAATAAAGGAATTTGAACCAACTTCGATTTTTTTGGATTTTGATGAGTTTTTTTGTTGGAGGAGTTAAATTTGTGTGAATTTAGATGAAATTTACTTCTATTTTTTTGATTTCATATAAATTTTTAGTCAAATTGTAATAAAGGAATTTGAACCAACTTCGATTTTTTTGGATTTTGATGATTTTGGATGTTGGAGGAGCTAAATTTGAGTGAATTTAGATGAAATTAACACCTTTTTTTGGATTTTATATAAATTTTTAGTCAAATTGTAATAAATGAATTTGAAACCAACTTCGATTTTTTTGGATTTTGATGAATTTTTTTGTTGGAGGAGCTAAATTTGAGTGAATTTTGATGAAATTTACTTTCATTTTTTTGGATTTCATATAAATTTTTAGTCAAATTGTAATAAAGTAATTTGAAACCAACTTCGATTTTTTTGGATTTTGATGAATTTTTTTGTTGGAGGAGTTAAATTTGAGTTAATTTAGATGAAATTTACTTCTATTTTTTCGATTTCATAGAAATTTTTAGTCAAATTGTAATAAAGGAATTTGAAACAACTTCGATTTTTTTGGATTTTGATGATTTTGGTTGTTGGAGGAGCTAAATTTGAGTGAATTTAGATGAAATTAACACCTTTTTTGGATTTTATATAAATTTTAAGTCAAATTGTAATAAATGAATTTGAAACCAACTTCGATTTTTTTGGATTTTGATGAATTTTTTTGTTGGAGGAGCTAAATTTGAGTGAATTTAGATGAAATTTACTTTCATTTTTTTGGATTTTATATAAATTTTTAGTCAAATTGTAATAAAGGAATTTGAACCAACTTCGATTTTTTTGGATTTTGATGAGTTTTTTTGTTGGAGGAGTTAAATTTGTGTGAATTTAGATGAAATTTACTTCTATTTTTTTGATTTCATATAAATTTTTAGTCAAATTGTAATAAAGGAATTTGAACCAACTTCGATTTTTTTGGATTTTGATGATTTTGGTTGTTGGAGGAGTTAAATTTGAGTAAATTTAGATGAAATTAACACCTTTTTTTTTTGGATTTTATATAAATTTTTAGTCAAATTGTAATGAAGGAATTTGAAACCAACTTCGATTTTTTTGGATTTTGATGAATTTTTTTGTAGGAGCAGCTAAATTTGAGTGAATTTAGATGAAATTTACTTCTATTTTTTTTTGATTTCATATAAATTTTTAATCAAATTGTAATAAAAGAATTTGAACCAACTTCGATTTTTTTGGATTTTGATGAGTTTTTTTGTTGGAGGAGTTAAATTTGAGTTAATTTAGATGAAATTTACTTCTATTTTTTTGATTTCATATAAATTTTTAGTCAAATTGTAATAAAGGAATTTGAACCAACTTCGATTTTTTTGGATTTTGATGATTTTGGTTGTTGGAGGAGTTAAATTTGAGTAAATTTAGATGAAATTTACCTCTATTTTTTTTCGATTTTATATAAATTTTTAGTCAAATTGTAATAAAGGAATTTGAACCATCTTCGAATTTTTTGGATTTTGATGATTTTGGTTGTTGGAGGAGTTAAATTTGTGTAAATATAGATGAAATGTAATTTTAATTTTTTTGGATTTTATATAAATTTTTAGTCAAATTGTAATAAAGGAATTGGAAACCAACTTCGATTTTTTTGGATTTTGATGAATTCTTTTGTTGGAGGAGCTAAATTTGAGTGAATTTAGATAAAATTTACTTCAATTTTTTGTATTTTATATAAATTTTTAGTCAAATTGGAATAAATGAATTTGAAACCAACTTCAATTTTTTTGGATTTTGATGAATTTTTTTGTTGGTGGAGCTAAATTTGAGTGAATTTAGATGAAATTTACTTTCATTTTTTTGGATTTTATATAAATTTTTAGTCAAATTGTAATAAAGGAATTTGAACCAACTTCGATTTTTTTGGATTTTGATGAATTTTTTTGTTGGAGGAGCTAAATTTGAGTGAATTTTGATGAAATTTACTTTCATTTTTTTGGATTTCATATAAATTTTTAGTCAAATTGTAATAAAGTAATTTGAAACCAACTTCGATTTTTTTGGATTTTGATGAATTTTTTTGTTGGAGGAGTTAAATTTGAGTTAATTTAGATGAAATTTACTTCTATTTTTTTGATTTCATATAAATTTTTAGTCAAATTGTAATAAAGGAATTTGAACCAACTTCGATTTTTTTGGATTTTGATGATTTTGGTTGTTGGAGGAGTTAAATTTGAGTAAATTTAGATGAAATTAACACCTTTTTTTTGGGATTTTATATAAATTTTTAGTCAAATTGTAATGAAGGAATTTGAAACCAACTTCGATTTTTTTGGATTTTGATGAATTTTTTTGTAGGAGCAGCTAAATTTGAGTGAATTTAGATGAAATTTACTTCTATTTTTTTTTGATTTCATAGAAATTTTTAGTCAAATTGTAATAAAAGAATTTGAACCAACTTCGATTTTTTTGGATTTTGATGAGTTTTTTTGTTGGAGGAGTTAAATTTGAGTTAATTTAGATGAAATTTACTTCTATTTTTTTGATTTCATATAAATTTTTAGTCAAATTGTAATAAAGGAATTTGAACCAACTTCGATTTTTTTGGATTTTGATGATTTTGGTTGTTGGAGGAGTTAAATTTGAGTAAATTTAGATGAAATTTACCTCTATTTTTTTTTCGATTTTATATAAATTTTTAGTCAAATTGTAATAAATGAATTTGAAACCAACTTCGATTTTTTTGGATTTTGATGAATTTTTTTGTTGGAGGAGCTAAATTTGAGTGAATTTAGATGAAATTTACTTTCATTTTTTTGGATTTTATATAAATTTTTAGTCAAATTGTAATAAAGGAATTTGAACCAACTTCGATTTTTTTGGATTTTGATGAGTTTTTTTGTTGGAGGAGTTAAATTTGTGTGAATTTAGATGAAATTTACTTCTATTTTTTTGATTTCATATAAATTTTTAGTCAAATTGTAATAAAGGAATTTGAACCAACTTCGATTTTTTTGGATTTTGATGATTTTGGATGTTGGAGGAGCTAAATTTGAGTGAATTTAGATGAAATTAACACCTTTTTTTGGATTTTATATAAATTTTTAGTCAAATTGTAATAAATGAATTTGAAACCAACTTCGATTTTTTTGGATTTTGATGAATTTTTTTGTTGGAGGAGCTAAATTTGAGTGAATTTTGATGAAATTTACTTTCATTTTTTTGGATTTCATATAAATTTTTAGTCAAATTGTAATAAAGTAATTTGAAACCAACTTCGATTTTTTTGGATTTTGATGAATTTTTTTGTTGGAGGAGTTAAATTTGAGTTAATTTAGATGAAATGTACTTCTATTTTTTTGATTTCATAGAAATTTTTAGTCAAATTGTAATAAAGGAATTTGAACCAACTTCGATTTTTTGGATTTTGATGATTTTGGTTGTTGGAGGAGTTAAATTTGAGTAAATTTAGATGAAATTAACACCTTTTTTTTTGGATTTTATATAAATTTTTAGTCAAATTGTAATAAAGGAATTTGAACCAACTTCGATTTTTTTGGATTTTGATGAGTTTTTTTGTTGGAGGAGTTAAATTTGAGTGAATTTAGATGAAATTTACTTGTATTTTTTTGATTTCATATAAATTTTTAGTCAAATTGTAATAAAGGAATTTGAACCAACTTCGATTTTTTTTGATTTTGATGATTTTGGTTGTTGGAGGAGTTAAATTTGAGTAAATTTAGATGAAATTAACACCTTTTTTTGGGGATTTTATATAAATTTTTAGTCAAATTGTAATGAAGGAATTTGAAACCAACTTCGATTTTTTTGGATTTTGATGAATTTTTTTGTAGGAGCAGCTAAATTTGAGTGAATTTAGATGAAATTTACTTCTATTTTTTTTTGATTTCATATAAATTTTTAGTCAAATTGTAATAAAAGAATTTGAACCAACTTCGATTTTTTTGGATTTTGATGAGTTTTTTTGTTGGAGGAGTTAAATTTGAGTTAATTTAGATGAAATTTACTTCTATTTTTTTGATTTCATATAAATTTTTAGTCAAATTGTAATAAAGGAATTTGAAACAACTTCGATTTTTTTGGATTTTGATGATTTTGGTTGTTGGAGGAGCTAAATTTGAGTGAATTTAGATGAAATTAACACCTTTTTTGGATTTTATATAAATTTTTAGTCAAATTGTAATAAATGAATTTGAAACCAACTTCGATTTTTTTGGATTTTGATGAATTTTTTTGTTGGAGGAGCTAAATTTGAGTGAATTTAGATGAAATTTACTTTCATTTTTTTTGGATTTTATATAAATTTTTAGTCAAATTGTAATAAAGGAATTTGAACCAACTTCGATTTTTTTGGATTTTGATGAGTTTTTTTGTTGGAGGAGTTAAATTTGTGTGAATTTAGATGAAATTTACTTCTATTTTTTTGATTTCATATAAATTTTTAGTCAAATTGTAATAAAGGAATTTGAACCAACTTCGTTTTTTTGGATTTTGATGATTTTGGTTGTTGGAGGAGTTAAATTTGAGTAAATTTAGATGAAATTAACACCTTTTTTTTGGGATTTTATATAAATTTTTAGTCAAATTGTAATGAAGGAATTTGAAACCAACTTCGATTTTTTTGGATTTTGATGAATTTTTTTGTAGGAGCAGCTAAATTTGAGTGAATTTAGATGAAATTTACTTCTATTTTTTTTTCATTTCATATAAATTTTTAGTCAAATTGTAATAAAAGAATTTGAACCAACTTCGATTTTTTTGGATTTTGAAGAGTTTTTTTGTTGGAGGAGTTAAATTTGAGTTAATTTAGATGAAATTTACTTCTATTTTTTTGATTTCATATAAATTTTTAGTCAAATTGTAATAAAGGAATTTGAACCAACTTCGATTTTTTGGATTTTGATGATTTTGGTTGTTGGAGGAGTTAAATTTGAGTAAATTTAGATGAAATTTACCTCTATTTTTTTTCGATTTTATATAAATTTTTAGTCAAATTGTAATAAATGAATTTGAAACCAACTTCGATTTTTTTGGATTTTGATGAATTTTTTTGTTGGAGGAGCTAAATTTGAGTGAATTTAGATGAAATTTACTTTCATTTTTTTGGATTTTATATAAATTTTTAGTCAAATTGTAATAAAGGAATTTGAACCAACTTCGATTTTTTTGGATTTTGATGAGTTTTTTTGTTGGAGGAGTTAAATTTGTGTGAATTTAGATGAAATTTACTTCTATTTTTTTGATTTCATATAAATTTTTAGTCAAATTGTAATAAAGGAATTTGAACCAACTTCGATTTTTTTGGATTTTGATGATTTTGGTTGTTGGAGGAGTTAAATTTGAGTAAATTTAGATGAAATTAACACCTTTTTTTTTGGATTTTATATAAATTTTTAGTCAAATTGTAATGAAGGAATTTGAAACCAACTTCGATTTTTTTGGATTTTGATGAATTTTTTTGTAGGAGCAGCTAAATTTGAGTGAATTTAGATGAAATTTACTTCTATTTTTTTTTGATTTCATATAAATTTTTAATCAAATTGTAATAAAAGAATTTGAACCAACTTCGATTTTTTTGGATTTTGATGAGTTTTTTTGTTGGAGGAGTTAAATTTGAGTTAATTTAGATGAAATTTACTTCTATTTTTTTGATTTCATATAAATTTTTAGTCAAATTGTAATAAAGGAATTTGAACCAACTTCGATTTTTTTGGATTTTGATGATTTTGGTTGTTGGAGGAGTTAAATTTGAGTAAATTTAGATGAAATTTACCTCTATTTTTTTTCGATTTTATATAAATTTTTAGTCAAATTGTAATAAAGGAATTTGAACCATCTTCGAATTTTTTGGATTTTGATGATTTTGGTTGTTGGAGGAGTTAAATTTGTGTAAATATAGATGAAATGTAATTTTAATTTTTTTGGATTTTATATAAATTTTTAGTCAAATTGTAATAAAGGAATTGGAAACCAACTTCGATTTTTTTGGATTTTGATGAATTCTTTTGTTGGAGGAGCTAAATTTGAGTGAATTTAGATAAAATTTACTTCAATTTTTTGTATTTTATATAAATTTTTAGTCAAATTGGAATAAATGAATTTGAAACCAACTTCAATTTTTTTGGATTTTGATGAATTTTTTTGTTGGTGGAGCTAAATTTGAGTGAATTTAGATGAAATTTACTTTCATTTTTTTGGATTTTATATAAATTTTTAGTCAAATTGTAATAAAGGAATTTGAACCAACTTCGATTTTTTTGGATTTTGATGAATTTTTTTGTTGGAGGAGCTAAATTTGAGTGAATTTTGATGAAATTTACTTTCATTTTTTTGGATTTCATATAAATTTTTAGTCAAATTGTAATAAAGTAATTTGAAACCAACTTCGATTTTTTTGGATTTTGATGAATTTTTTTGTTGGAGGAGTTAAATTTGAGTTAATTTAGATGAAATTTACTTCTATTTTTTTGATTTCATATAAATTTTTAGTCAAATTGTAATAAAGGAATTTGAACCAACTTCGATTTTTTTGGATTTTGATGATTTTGGTTGTTGGAGGAGTTAAATTTGAGTAAATTTAGATGAAATTAACACCTTTTTTTTGGGATTTTATATAAATTTTTAGTCAAATTGTAATGAAGGAATTTGAAACCAACTTCGATTTTTTTGGATTTTGATGAATTTTTTTGTAGGAGCAGCTAAATTTGAGTGAATTTAGATGAAATTTACTTCTATTTTTTTTTGATTTCATAGAAATTTTTAGTCAAATTGTAATAAAAGAATTTGAACCAACTTCGATTTTTTTGGATTTTGATGAGTTTTTTTGTTGGAGGAGTTAAATTTGAGTTAATTTAGATGAAATTTACTTCTATTTTTTTGATTTCATATAAATTTTTAGTCAAATTGTAATAAAGGAATTTGAACCAACTTCGATTTTTTTGGATTTTGATGATTTTGGTTGTTGGAGGAGTTAAATTTGAGTAAATTTAGATGAAATTTACCTCTATTTTTTTTTCGATTTTATATAAATTTTTAGTCAAATTGTAATAAATGAATTTGAAACCAACTTCGATTTTTTTGGATTTTGATGAATTTTTTTGTTGGAGGTGCTAAATTTGAGTGAATTTAGATGAAATTTACTTTCATTTTTTTGGATTTTATATAAATTTTTAGTCAAATTGTAATAAAGGAATTTGAACCAACTTCGATTTTTTTGGATTTTGATGAGTTTTTTTGTTGGAGGAGTTAAATTTGAGTGAATTTAGATAAAATTTACTTCAATTTTTTGTATTTTATATAAATTTTTAGTCAAATTGGAATAAATGAATTTGAAACCAACTTCAATTTTTTTGGATTTTGATGAATTTTTTTGTTGGTGGAGCTAAATTTGAGTGAATTTAGATGAAATTTACTTTCATTTTTTTGGATTTTATATAAATTTTTAGTCAAATTGTAATAAAGGAATTTGAACCAACTTCGATTTTTTTGGATTTTGATGAATTTTTTTGTTGGAGGAGCTAAATTTGAGTGAATTTTGATGAAATTTACTTTCATTTTTTTGGATTTCATATAAATTTTTAGTCAAATTGTAATAAAGTAATTTGAAACCAACTTCGATTTTTTTGGATTTTGATGAATTTTTTTGTTGGAGGAGTTAAATTTGAGTTAATTTAGATGAAATTTACTTCTATTTTTTTGATTTCATATAAATTTTTAGTCAAATTGTAATAAAGGAATTTGAACCAACTTCGATTTTTTTGGATTTTGATGATTTTGGTTGTTGGAGGAGTTAAATTTGAGTAAATTTAGATGAAATTAACACCTTTTTTTTGGGATTTTATATAAATTTTTAGTCAAATTGTAATGAAGGAATTTGAAACCAACTTCGATTTTTTTGGATTTTGATGAATTTTTTTGTAGGAGCAGCTAAATTTGAGTGAATTTAGATGAAATTTACTTCTATTTTTTTTTGATTTCATAGAAATTTTTAGTCAAATTGTAATAAAAGAATTTGAACCAACTTCGATTTTTTTGGATTTTGATGAGTTTTTTTGTTGGAGGAGTTAAATTTGAGTTAATTTAGATGAAATTTACTTCTATTTTTTTGATTTCATATAAATTTTTAGTCAAATTGTAATAAAGGAATTTGAACCAACTTCGATTTTTTTGGATTTTGATGATTTTGGTTGTTGGAGGAGTTAAATTTGAGTAAATTTAGATGAAATTTACCTCTATTTTTTTTTCGATTTTATATAAATTTTTAGTCAAATTGTAATAAATGAATTTGAAACCAACTTCGATTTTTTTGGATTTTGATGAATTTTTTTGTTGGAGGTGCTAAATTTGAGTGAATTTAGATGAAATTTACTTTCATTTTTTTGGATTTTATATAAATTTTTAGTCAAATTGTAATAAAGGAATTTGAACCAACTTCGATTTTTTTGGATTTTGATGAGTTTTTTTGTTGGAGGAGTTAAATTTGTGTTGGAATTTAGATGAAATTTACTTCTATTTTTTTGATTTCATATAAATTTTTAGTCAAATTGTAATAAAGGAATTTGAACCAACTTCGATTTTTTTGGATTTTGATGATTTTGGATGTTGGAGGAGCTAAATTTGAGTGAATTTAGATGAAATTAACACCTTTTTTTGGATTTTATATAAATTTTTAGTCAAATTGTAATAAATGAATTTGAAACCAACTTCGATTTTTTTGGATTTTGATGAATTTTTTTGTTGGAGGAGCTAAATTTGAGTGAATTTTGATGAAATTTACTTTCATTTTTTTGGATTTCATATAAATTTTTAGTCAAATTGTAATAAAGTAATTTGAAACCAACTTCGATTTTTTTGGATTTTGATGAATTTTTTTGTTGGAGGAGTTAAATTTGAGTTAATTTAGATGAAATTTACTTCTATTTTTTCGATTTCATAGAAATTTTTAGTCAAATTGTAATAAAGGAATTTGAAACAACTTCGATTTTTTTGGATTTTGATGATTTTGGTTGTTGGAGGAGCTAAATTTGAGTGAATTTAGATGAAATTAACACCTTTTTTGGATTTTATATAAATTTTTAGTCAAATTGTAATAAATGAATTTGAAACCAACTTCGATTTTTTTGGATTTTGATGAATTTTTTTGTTGGAGGAGCTAAATTTGAGTGAATTTAGATGAAATTTACTTTCATTTTTTTTTGGATTTTATATAAATTTTTAGTCAAATTGTAATAAAGGAATTTGAACCAACTTCGATTTTTTTGGATTTTGATGAGTTTTTTTGTTGGAGGAGTTAAATTTGTGTGAATTTAGATGAAATTTACTTCTATTTTTTTGATTTCATATAAATTTTTAGTCAAATTGTAATAAAGGAATTTGAACCAACTTCGATTTTTTTGGATTTTGATGATTTTGGTTGTTGGAGGAGTTAAATTTGAGTAAATTTAGATGAAATTAACACCTTTTTTTGGGGATTTTATATAAATTTTTAGTCAAATTGTAATGAAGGAATTTGAAACCAACTTCGATTTTTTTGGATTTTGATGAATTTTTTTGTAGGAGCAGCTAAATTTGAGTGAATTTAGATGAAATTTACTTCTATTTTTTTTTGATTTCATATAAATTTTTAGTCAAATTGTAATAAAAGAATTTGAACCAACTTCGATTTTTTTGGATTTTGATGAGTTTTTTTGTTGGAGGAGTTAAATTTGAGTTAATTTAGATGAAATTTACTTCTATTTTTTTGATTTCATATAAATTTTTAGTCAAATTGTAATAAAGGAATTTGAACCAACTTCGATTTTTTTGGATTTTGATGATTTTGGTTGTTGGAGGAGTTAAATTTGAGTAAATTTAGATGAAATTTACCTCTATTTTTTTTCGATTTTATATAAATTTTTAGTCAAATTGTAATAAATGAATTTGAAACCAACTTCGATTTTTTTGGATTTTGATGAATTTTTTTGTTGGAGGAGCTAAATTTGAGTGAATTTAGATGAAATTTACTTTCATTTTTTTGGATTTTATATAAATTTTTAGTCAAATTGTAATAAAGGAATTTGAACCAACTTCGATTTTTTGGATTTTGATGAGTTTTTTTGTTGGAGGAGTTAAATTTGTGTGAATTTAGATGAAATTTACTTCTATTTTTTTGATTTCATATAAATTTTTAGTCAAATTGTAATAAAGGAATTTGAACCAACTTCGATTTTTTTGGATTTTGATGATTTTGGTTGTTGGAGGAGTTAAATTTGTGTAAATTTAGATGAAATTAACACCTTTTTTTTGGATTTTATATAAATTTTTAGTCAAATTGTAATGAAGGAATTTGAAACCAACTTCGATTTTTTTGGATTTTGATGAATTTTTTTGTAGGAGCAGCTAAATTTGAGTGAATTTAGATGAAATTTAATTCTATTTTTTTTTTGATTTCATATAAATTTTTAGTCAAATTGTAATAAAAGAATTTGAACCATCTTCGAATTTTTTGGATTTTGATGATTTTGGTTGTTGGAGGAGTTAAATTTGTGTAAATTTAGATGAAATGTAATTTTAATTTTTTTGGATTTTATATAAATTTTTAGTCAAATTGTAATAAAGGAATTGGAAACCAACTTCGATTTTTTTGGATTTTGATGAATTTTTTTGTTGGTGGAGCTAAATTTGAGTGAATTTAGATGAAATTTACTTCTATTTTTTTGATTTCATATAAATTTTTAGTCAAATTGTAATAAAGGAATTTGAACCAACTTCGATTTTTTTGGATTTTGATGATTTTGGTTGTTGGAGGAGTTAAATTTGAGTAAATTTAGTTGAAATTGACACCTATTTTTTTGGATTTTATATAAATTTTTAGTCAAATTGTAATAAAGGAATTTGAAACCAACTTCGATTTTTTTGGATTTTGATGAATTTTTTTGTTGGAGGAGCTAAATTTGAGTGAATTTGGATGAAATTTACTTCAATTTTTTTTTGATTTCATATAAATTTTTAGTCAAATTGTAATAAAAGAATTTGAATCAACTTCGATTTTTTTGGATTTTGATGATTTTGGTTGTTGGAGGAGTTAAATTTGAGTAAATTTAGATGAAATTTACCTCTATTTTTTTTCGATTTTATATAAATTTTTAGTCAAATTGTAATAAATGAATTTGAAACCAACTTCGATTTTTTTGGATTTTGATGAATTTTTTTGTTGGAGGAGCTAAATTTGAGTGAATTTAGATGAAATTTACTTTCATTTTTTTGGATTTTATATAAATTTTTAGTCAAATTGTAATAAAGGAATTTGAACCAACTTCGATTTTTTGGATTTTGATGAGTTTTTTTGTTGGAGGAGTTAAATTTGTGTGAATTTAGATGAAATTTACTTCTATTTTTTTGATTTCATATAAATTTTTAGTCAAATTGTAATAAAGGAATTTGAACCAACTTCGATTTTTTTGGATTTTGATGATTTTGGTTGTTGGAGGAGTTAAATTTGTGTAAATTTAGATGAAATTAACACCTTTTTTTTGGATTTTATATAAATTTTTAGTCAAATTGTAATGAAGGAATTTGAAACCAACTTCGATTTTTTTGGATTTTGATGAATTTTTTTGTAGGAGCAGCTAAATTTGAGTGAATTTAGATGAAATTTAATTCTATTTTTTTTTTGATTTCATATAAATTTTTAGTCAAATTGTAATAAAAGAATTTGAACCATCTTCGAATTTTTTGGATTTTGATGATTTTGGTTGTTGGAGGAGTTAAATTTGTGTAAATTTAGATGAAATGTAATTTTAATTTTTTTGGATTTTATATAAATTTTTAGTCAAATTGTAATAAAGGAATTGGAAACCAACTTCGATTTTTTTGGATTTTGATGAATTTTTTTGTTGGTGGAGCTAAATTTGAGTGAATTTAGATGAAATTTACTTCTATTTTTTTGATTTCATATAAATTTTTAGTCAAATTGTAATAAAGGAATTTGAACCAACTTCGATTTTTTTGGATTTTGATGATTTTGGTTGTTGGAGGAGTTAAATTTGAGTAAATTTAGTTGAAATTGACACCTATTTTTTTGGATTTTATATAAATTTTTAGTCAAATTGTAATAAAGGAATTTGAAACCAACTTCGATTTTTTTGGATTTTGATGAATTTTTTTGTTGGAGGAGCTAAATTTGAGTGAATTTGGATGAAATTTACTTCAATTTTTTTTTGATTTCATATAAATTTTTAGTCAAATTGTAATAAAAGAATTTGAATCAACTTCGATTTTTTTGGATTTTGATGAGTTTTTTTGTTGGAGGAGTTAAATTTGAGTTAATTTAGATGAAATTTACTTCAATTTTTTTTTATTTTATATAAATTTTTAGTCAAATTGTAATAAAGGAATTTGAAACCAACTCCGATTTTTTTGGATTTTGATGAAATTTTTTGTTGGAGGAACTAAATTTGAGTGAATTTAGATGAAATTTACTTCTATTTTTTTGGATTTCATATAAATTTTTAGTCAAGTTGTAATAAAGGAATTTGAACCAACTTCGATTTTTTTGGATTTTGATGAGTTATTTTGTTGGAGGAGTTAAATTTGAGTTAATTTAGATGAAATTTACTTCAATTTTTTTTTATTTTATATAAATTTTTAGTCAAATTGTAATAAAGGAATTTGAAACCAACTCCGATTTTTTTGGATTTTGATGAAATTTTTTGTTGGAGGAACTAAATTTGAGTGAATTTAGATGAAATTTACTTCTATTTTTTTGGATTTCATATAAATTTTTAGTCAAGTTGTAATAAAGGAATTTGAACCAACTTCGATTTTTTTGGATTTTGATGAGTTTTTTTGTTGGAGGAGTTAAATCTGAGTTAATTTAGATGAAATTTACTTCTATTTTTTTTTATTTTATATAAATTTTTAGTCAAATTGTAATAAAGGAATTTGAAACCAACTCCGATTTTTTTGGATTTTGATGAAATTTTTTGTTGGAGGAACTAAATTTGAGTGAATTTAGATGAAATTTACTTCTATTTTTTTGGATTTCATATAAATTTTTAGTCAAGTTGTAATAAAGGAATTTGAACCAACTTCGATTTTTTTGGATTTTGATGAGTTTTTTTGTTGGAGGAGTTAAATCTGAGTTAATTTAGATGAAATTTACTTCTATTTTTTTGATTTCATATAAATTTTTAGTCAAATTGTAATAAAGGAATTTGAACAAACTTCGTTATTTTTGGATTTTGATGATTTTGGTTGTTGGAGGATTTAAATTTGAGTAAATTTAGATGAAATTAACACCTTTTTTTTTATAAATTTTTAGTCAAATTGTAATAAATGAATTTGAAACCAACTTCGATTTTTTTGGATTTTGATGATTTTGGTTGTTGGAGGAGTTAAATTTGAGTAAATTTAGATGAAATTTACCTCTATTTTTTTTTCGATTTTATATAAATTTTTAGTCAAATTGTAATAAATGAATTTGAAACCAACTTCGATTTTTTTGGATTTTGATGAATTTTTTTGTTGGAGGAGCTAAATTTGAGTGAATTTAGATGAAATTTACTTTCATTTTTTTGGATTTTATATAAATTTTTAGTCAAATTGTAATAAAGGAATTTGAACCAACTTCGATTTTTTTGGATTTTGATGAGTTTTTTTGTTGGAGGAGTTAAATTTGTGTGAATTTAGATGAAATTTACTTCTATTTTTTTGATTTCATATAAATTTTTAGTCAAATTGTAATAAAGGAATTTGAACCAACTTCGATTTTTTTGGATTTTGATGATTTTGGATGTTGGAGGAGCTAAATTTGAGTGAATTTAGATGAAATTAACACCTTTTTTTGGATTTTATATAAATTTTTAGTCAAATTGTAATAAATGAATTTGAAACCAACTTCGATTTTTTTGGATTTTGATGAATTTTTTTGTTGGAGGAGCTAAATTTGAGTGAATTTTGATGAAATTTACTTTCATTTTTTTGGATTTCATATAAATTTTTAGTCAAATTGTAATAAAGTAATTTGAAACCAACTTCGATTTTTTTGGATTTTGATGAATTTTTTTGTTGGAGGAGTTAAATTTGAGTTAATTTAGATGAAATTTACTTCTATTTTTTCGATTTCATAGAAATTTTTAGTCAAATTGTAATAAAGGAATTTGAAACAACTTCGATTTTTTGGATTTTGATGATTTTGGTTGTTGGAGGAGCTAAATTTGAGTGAATTTAGATGAAATTAACACCTTTTTTGGATTTTATATAAATTTTTAGTCAAATTGTAATAAATGAATTTGAAACCAACTTCGATTTTTTTGGATTTTGATGAATTTTTTTGTTGGAGGAGCTAAATTTGAGTGAATTTAGATGAAATTTACTTTCATTTTTTTTGGATTTTATATAAATTTTTAGTCAAATTGTAATAAAGGAATTTGAACCAACTTCGATTTTTTTGGATTTTGATGAGTTTTTTTGTTGGAGGAGTTAAATTTGTGTGAATTTAGATGAAATTTACTTCTATTTTTTTGATTTCATATAAATTTTTAGTCAAATTGTAATAAAGGAATTTGAACCAACTTCGATTTTTTTGGATTTTGATGATTTTGGTTGTTGGAGGAGTTAAATTTGAGTAAATTTAGATGAAATTAACACCTTTTTTTTGGGATTTTATATAAATTTTTAGTCAAATTGTAATGAAGGAATTTGAAACCAACTTCGATTTTTTTGGATTTTGATGAATTTTTTTGTAGGAGCAGCTAAATTTGAGTGAATTTAGATGAAATTTACTTCTATTTTTTTTTGATTTCATATAAATTTTTAGTCAAATTGTAATAAAAGAATTTGAACCAACTTCGATTTTTTTGGATTTTGATGAGTTTTTTTGTTGGAGGAGTTAAATTTGAGTTAATTTAGATGAAATTTACTTCTATTTTTTTGATTTCATATAAATTTTTAGTCAAATTGTAATAAAGGAATTTGAACCAACTTCGATTTTTTTGGATTTTGATGATTTTGGTTGTTGGAGGAGTTAAATTTGAGTAAATTTAGATGAAATTTACCCCTATTTTTTTTTCGATTTTATATAAATTTTTAGTCAAATTGTAATAAATGAATTTGAAACCAACTTCGATTTTTTAGGATTTTGATGAATTTTTTTGTTGGAGGAGCTAAATTTGAGTGAATTTAGATGAAATTTACTTTCATTTTTTTGGATTTTATATAAATTTTTAGTCAAATTGTAATAAAGGAATTTGAACCAACTTCGATTTTTTTGGATTTTGATGAGTTTTTTTGTTGGAGGAGTTAAATTTGTGTGAATTTAGATGAAATTTACTTCTATTTTTTTGATTTCATATAAATTTTTAGTCAAATTGTAATAAAGGAATTTGAACCAACTTCGATTTTTTTGGATTTTGATGATTTTGGTTGTTGGAGGAGTTAAATTTGAGTAAATTTAGATGAAATTAACACCTTTTTTTTTTTGGATTTTATATAAATTTTTAGTCAAATTGTAATGAAGGAATTTGAAACCAACTTCGATTTTTTTGGATTTTGATGAATTTTTTTGTAGGAGCAGCTAAATTTGAGTGAATTTAGATGAAATTTACTTCTATTTTTTTTTGATTTCATATAAATTTTTAATCAAATTGTAATAAAAGAATTTGAACCAACTTCGATTTTTTTGGATTTTGATGAGTTTTTTTGTTGGAGGAGTTAAATTTGAGTTAATTTAGATGAAATTTACTTCTATTTTTTTGATTTCATATAAATTTTTAGTCAAATTGTAATAAAGGAATTTGAACCAACTTCGATTTTTTTGGATTTTGATGATTTTGGTTGTTGGAGGAGTTAAATTTGAGTAAATTTAGATGAAATTTACTTCTATTTTTTTTTCGATTTTATATAAATTTTTAGTCAAATTGTAATAAAGGAATTTGAACCATCTTCGAATTTTTTGGATTTTGATGATTTTGGTTGTTGGAGGAGTTAAATTTGTGTAAATATAGATGAAATGTAATTTTAATTTTTTTGGATTTTATATAAATTTTTAGTCAAATTGTAATAAAGGAATTGGAAACCAACTTCGATTTTTTTGGATTTTGATGAATTCTTTTGTTGGAGGAGCTAAATTTGAGTGAATTTAGATAAAATTTACTTCAATTTTTTGTATTTTATATAAATTTTTAGTCAAATTGGAATAAATGAATTTGAAACCAACTTCAATTTTTTTGGATTTTGATGAATTTTTTTGTTGGTGGAGCTAAATTTGAGTGAATTTAGATGAAATTTACTTTCATTTTTTTGGATTTTATATAAATTTTTAGTCAAATTGTAATAAAGGAATTTGAACCAACTTCGATTTTTTTGGATTTTGATGAATTTTTTTGTTGGAGGAGCTAAATTTGAGTGAATTTTGATGAAATTTACTTTCATTTTTTTGGATTTCATATAAATTTTTAGTCAAATTGTAATAAAGTAATTTGAAACCAACTTCGATTTTTTTGGATTTTGATGAATTTTTTTGTTGGAGGAGTTAAATTTGAGTTAATTTAGATGAAATTTACTTCTATTTTTTCGATTTCATAGAAATTTTTAGTCAAATTGTAATAAAGGAATTTGAAACAACTTCGATTTTTTTGGATTTTGATGATTTTGGTTGTTGGAGGAGCTAAATTTGAGTGAATTTAGATGAAATTAACACCTTTTTTGGATTTTATATAAATTTTTAGTCAAATTGTAATAAATGAATTTGAAACCAACTTCGATTTTTTTGGATTTTGATGAATTTTTTTGTTGGAGGAGCTAAATTTGAGTGAATTTAGATGAAATTTACTTTCATTTTTTTTGGATTTTATATAAATTTTTAGTCAAATTGTAATAAAGGAATTTGAACCAACTTCGATTTTTTTGGATTTTGATGAGTTTTTTTGTTGGAGGAGTTAAATTTGTTTGAATTTAGATGAAATTTACTTCTATTTTTTTGATTTCATATAAATTTTTAGTCAAATTGTAATAAAGGAATTTGAACCAACTTCGATTTTTTTGGATTTTGATGATTTTGGTTGTTGGAGGAGTTAAATTTGAGTAAATTTAGATGAAATTAACACCTTTTTTTTGGATTTTATATAAATTTTTAGTCAAATTGTAATGAAGGAATTTGAAACCAACTTCGATTTTTTTGGATTTTGATGAATTTTTTTGTAGGAGCAGCTAAATTTGAGTGAATTTAGATGAAATTTACTTCTATTTTTTTTTGATTTCATATAAATTTTTAATCAAATTGTAATAAAAGAATTTGAACCAACTTCGATTTTTTTGGATTTTGATGAGTTTTTTTGTTGGAGGAGTTAAATTTGAGTTAATTTAGATGAAATTTACTTCTATTTTTTTGATTTCATATAAATTTTTAGTCAAATTGTAATAAAGGAATTTGAACCAACTTCGATTTTTTTGGATTTTGATGATTTTGGTTGTTGGAGGAGTTAAATTTGAGTAAATTTAGATGAAATTTACCTCTATTTTTTTTTCGATTTTATATAAATTTTTAGTCAAATTGTAATAAAGGAATTTGAACCATCTTCGAATTTTTTGGATTTTGATGATTTTGGTTGTTGGAGGAGTTAAATTTGTGTAAATATAGATGAAATGTAATTTTAATTTTTTTGGATTTTATATAAATTTTTAGTCAAATTGTAATAAAGGAATTGGAAACCAACTTCGATTTTTTTGGATTTTGATGAATTTTTTTGTTGGAGGAGCTAAATTTGAGTGAATTTAGATAAAATTTACTTCAATTTTTTGTATTTTATATAAATTTTTAGTCAAATTGGAATAAATGAATTTGAAACCAACTTCAATTTTTTTGGATTTTGATGAATTTTTTTGTTGGTGGAGCTAAATTTGAGTGAATTTAGATGAAATTTACTTTCATTTTTTTGGATTTTATATAAATTTTTAGTCAAATTGTAATAAAGGAATTTGAACCAACTTCGATTTTTTTGGATTTTGATGAATTTTTTTGTTGGAGGAGCTAAATTTGAGTGAATTTTGATGAAATTTACTTTCATTTTTTTGGATTTCATATAAATTTTTAGTCAAATTGTAATAAAGTAATTTGAAACCAACTTCGATTTTTTTGGATTTTGATGAATTTTTTTGTTGGAGGAGTTAAATTTGAGTTAATTTAGATGAAATTTACTTCTATTTTTTCGATTTCATAGAAATTTTTAGTCAAATTGTAATAAAGGAATTTGAAACAACTTCGATTTTTTTGGATTTTGATGATTTTGGTTGTTGGAGGAGCTAAATTTGAGTGAATTTAGATGAAATTAACACCTTTTTTGGATTTTATATAAATTTTTAGTCAAATTGTAATAAATGAATTTGAAACCAACTTCGATTTTTTTGGATTTTGATGAATTTTTTTGTTGGAGGAGCTAAATTTGAGTGAATTTAGATGAAATTTACTTTCATTTTTTTTGGATTTTATATAAATTTTTAGTCAAATTGTAATAAAGGAATTTGAACCAACTTCGATTTTTTTGGATTTTGATGAGTTTTTTTGTTGGAGGAGTTAAATTTGTGTGAATTGAGAGAAATTTACTTCTATTTTTTTGATTTCATATAAATTTTTAGTCAAATTGTAATAAAGGAATTTGAACCAACTTCGATTTTTTTGGATTTTGATGATTTTGGTTGTTGGAGGAGTTACATTTGTGTAAATTTAGATGAAATTAACACCTTTTTTTTGGATTTTATATAAATTTTTAGTCAAATTGTAATGAAGGAATTTGAAACCAACTTCGATTTTTTTGGATTTTGATGAATTTTTTTGTAGGAGCAGCTAAATTTGAGTGAATTTAGATGAAATTTACTTCTATTTTTTTTTGATTTCATATAAATTTTTAGTCAAATTGTAATAAAAGAATTTGAACCAACTTCGATTTTTTTGGATTTTGATGAGTTTTTTTGTTGGAGGAGTTAAATTTGAGTTAATTTAGATGAAATTTACTTCTATTTTTTTGATTTCATATAAATTTTTAGTCAAATTGTAATAAAGGAATTTGAACCAACTTCGATTTTTTTGGATTTTGATGATTTTGGTTGTTGGAGGAGTTAAATTTGAGTAAATTTAGATGAAATTTACCTCTATTTTTTTTCGATTTTATATAAATTTTTAGTCAAATTGTAATAAATGAATTTGAAACCAACTTCGATTTTTTTGGATTTTGATGAATTTTTTTGTTGGAGGAGCTAAATTTGAGTGAATTTAGATGAAATTTACTTTCATTTTTTTGGATTTTATATAAATTTTTAGTCAAATTGTAATAAAGGAATTTGAACCAACTTCGATTTTTTGGATTTTGATGAGTTTTTTTGTTGGAGGAGTTAAATTTGTGTGAATTTAGATGAAATTTACTTCTATTTTTTTGATTTCATATAAATTTTTAGTCAAATTGTAATAAAGGAATTTGAACCAACTTCGATTTTTTTGGATTTTGATGATTTTGGTTGTTGGAGGAGTTAAATTTGAGTAAATTTAGATGAAATTAACACCTTTTTTTTGGATTTTATATAAATTTTTAGTCAAATTGTAATGAAGGAATTTGAAACCAACTTCGATTTTTTTGGATTTTGATGAATTTTTTTGTAGGAGCAGCTAAATTTGAGTGAATTTAGATGAAATTTACTTCTATTTTTTTTTGATTTCATATAAATTTTTAGTCAAATTGTAATAAAAGAATTTGAACCAACTTCGATTTTTTTGGATTTTGATGAGTTTTTTTGTTGGAGGAGTTAAATTTGAGTTAATTTAGATGAAATTTACTTCTATTTTTTTGATTTCATATAAATTTTTAGTCAAATTGTAATAAAGGAATTTGAACCAACTTCGATTTTTTTGGATTTTGATGATTTTGGTTGTTGGAGGAGTTAAATTTGAGTAAATTTAGATGAAATTTACCTCTATTTTTTTTTCGATTTTATATAAATTTTTAGTCAAATTGTAATAAAGGAATTTGAACCATCTTCGAATTTTTTGGATTTTGATGATTTTGGTTGTTGGAGGAGTTAAATTTGTGTAAATATAGATGAAATGTAATTTTAATTTTTTTGGATTTTATATAAATTTTTAGTCAAATTGTAATAAAGGAATTGGAAACCAACTTCGATTTTTTTGGATTTTGATGAATTCTTTTGTTGGAGGAGCTAAATTTGAGTGAATTTAGATAAAATTTACTTCAATTTTTTGTATTTTATATAAATTTTTAGTCAAATTGGAATAAATGAATTTGAAACCAACTTCAATTTTTTTGGATTTTGATGAATTTTTTTGTTGGTGGAGCTAAATTTGAGTGAATTTAGATGAAATTTACTTTCATTTTTTTGGATTTTATATAAATTTTTAGTCAAATTGTAATAAAGGAATTTGAACCAACTTCGATTTTTTTGGATTTTGATGACTTTTTTTGTTGGAGGAGTTAAATTTGAGTGAATTTAGATGAAATTTACTTCTATTTTTTTGATTTCATATAAATTTTTAGTCAAATTGTAATAAAGGAATTTGAACCAACTTCGATTTTTTTGGATTTTGATGATTTTGGTTGTTGGAGGAGTTAAATTTGTGTAAATTTAGATGAAATTAACACCTTTTTTTTGGATTTTATATAAATTTTTAGTCAAATTGTAATGAAGGAATTTGAAACCAACTTCGATTTTTTTGGATTTTGATGAATTTTTTTGTAGGAGCAGCTAAATTTGAGTGAATTTAGATGAAATTTAATTCTATTTTTATTTTGATTTCATATAAATTTTTAGTCAAATTGTAATAAAAGAATTTGAACCAACTTCGATTTTTTTGGATTTTGATGAGTTTTTTTGTTGGAGGAGTTAAATTTGAGTTAATTTAGATGAAATTTACTTCTATTTTTTTGATTTCATATAAATTTTTAGTCAAATTGTAATAAAGGAATTTGAACCAACTTCGATTTTTTTGGATTTTGATGATTTTGGTTGTTGGAGGAGTTAAATTTGAGTAAATTTAGATGAAATTTACCTCTATTTTTTTTCGATTTTATATAAATTTTTAGTCAAATTGTAATAAATGAATTTGAAACCAACTTCGATTTTTTTGGATTTTGATGAATTTTTTTGTTGGAGGAGCTAAATTTGAGTGAATTTAGATGAAATTTACTTTCATTTTTTTGGATTTTATATAAATTTTTAGTCAAATTGTAATAAAGGAATTTGAACCAACTTCGATTTTTTTGGATTTTGATGAGTTTTTTTGTTGGAGGAGTTAAATTTGTGTGAATTTAGATGAAATTTACTTCTATTTTTTTGATTTCATATAAATTTTTAGTCAAATTGTAATAAAGGAATTTGAACCAACTTCGATTTTTTTGGATTTTGATGATTTTGGTTGTTGGAGGAGTTAAATTTGAGTAAATTTAGATGAAATTAACACCTTTTTTTTTGGATTTTATATAAATTTTTAGTCAAATTGTAATGAACGAATTTGAAACCAACTTCGATTTTTTTGGATTTTGATGAATTTTTTTGTAGGAGCAGCTAAATTTGAGTGAATTTAGATGAAATTTACTTCTATTTTTTTTTGATTTCATATAAATTTTTAGTCAAATTGTAATAAAAGAATTTGAACCAACTTCGATTTTTTTGGATTTTGATGAGTTTTTTTGTTGGAGGAGTTAAATTTGAGTTAATTTAGATGAAATTTACTTCTATTTTTTTGGATTTTATATAAAATTTTAGTCAAATTGTAATAAAGGAATTTGAACCAACTTCGATTTTTTTGGATTTTGATGATTTTGGTTGTTGGAGGAGTTAAATTTGAGTAAATTTAGTTGAAATTTACCTCTATTTTTTTTTCGATTTTATATAAATTTTTAGTCAAATTGTAATAAATGAATTTGAAACCAACTTCGATTTTTTTGGATTTTGATGAATTTTTTTGTTGGAGGAGCTAAATTTGAGTGAATTTAGATGAAATTTACTTTCATTTTTTTGGATTTTATATAAATTTTTAGTCAAATTGTAATAAAGGAATTTGAACCAACTTCGATTTTTTTGGATTTTGATGAGTTTTTTTGTTGGAGGAGTTAAATTTGTGTGAATTTAGATGAAATTTACTTCTATTTTTTTGATTTCATATAAATTTTTAGTCAAATTGTAATAAAGGAATTTGAACCAACTTCGATTTTTTTGGATTTTGATGATTTTGGTTGTTGGAGGAGTTAAATTTGAGTAAATTTAGATGAAATTAACACCTTTTTTTTTGGATTTTATATAAATTTTTAGTCAAATTGTAATGAAGGAATTTGAAACCAACTTCGATTTTTTTGGATTTTGTTGATTTTTTTTGTAGGAGCAGCTAAATTTGAGTGAATTTAGATGAAATTTACTTCTATTTTTTTTTGATTTCATATAAATTTTTAGTCAAATTGTAATAAAAGAATTTGAACCAACTTCGATTTTTTGGGATTTTGATGAGTTTTTTTGTTGGAGGAGTTAAATTTGAGTTAATTTAGATGAAATTTACTTCTATTTTTTTGATTTCATATAAATTTTTAGTCAAATTGTAATAAAAGAATTTGAACCAACTTCGATTTTTTTGGATTTTGATGAATTCTTTTGTTGGAGGAGCTAAATTTGAGTGAATTTAGATAAAATTTACTTCAATTTTTTGTATTTTATATAAATTTTTAGTCAAATTGGAATAAATGAATTTGAAACCAACTTCAATTTTTTTGGATTTTGATGAATTTTTTTGTTGGTGGAGCTATATTTGAGTGAATTTAGATGAAATTTACTTTCATTTTTTTGGATTTTATATAAATTTTTAGTCAAATTGTAATAAAGGAATTTGAACCAAATTCGATTTTTTTGGATTTTGATGACTTTTTTTGTTGGAGGAGTTAAATTTGAGTGAATTTAGATGAAATTTACTTCTATTTTTTTGATTTCATATAAATTTTTAGTCAAATTGTAATAAAGGAATTTGAACCAACTTCGATTTTTTTGGATTTTGATGATTTTGGTTGTTGGAGGAGTTAAATTTGAGTAAATTTAGATGAAATTAACACCTTTTTTTTGGATTTTATATAAATTTTTAGTCAAATTGTAATAAAGGAATTTGAACCAAATTCGATTTTTTTGGATATTGATGAATTTGGTTGTTGGAGGAGTTAAATTTGGGTAAATTTAGATGAAATTAACTCCTATTTTTGGGATTCTATATAAATTTTTAGTCAAATTGTAATAAAGGAATTTGAACGAACTTCGATTTTTTTGGATTTTGATGAATTTTTTTGTTGGAGGATCTAAATTTGAGTGAATTTAGATGAAATTTACTTCTATTTTTTTGGATTTCATATAAATTTTTAGTCAAATAGTAATAAAGTAATTTGAAACCAACTTCGATTTTTTTTTATTTTGCTGAATTTTTTTGTTGGAGGAGCTAAATTTGAGTTAATTTAGATGAAATTTACTTCAATTTTTTTTTATTTTATATAAATTTTTAGTCAAATTGTAATAAAGGAATTTGAAACCAACTCCGATTTTTTTGGATTTTGATGAAATTTTTTGTTGGAGGAACTAAATTTGTGTGAATTTAGATGAAATTTACTTCTATTTTTTTGGATTTCATATAAATTTTTAGTCAAGTTGTAATAAAGGAATTTGAACCAACTTCGATTTTTTTGGATTTTGATGAGTTTTTTTGTTGGAGGAGTTAAATCTGAGTTAATTTAGATGAAATTTACTTCTATTTTTTTGATTTCATATAAATTTTTAGTCAAATTGTAATAAAGGAATTTGAACAAACTTCGTTATTTTTGGATTTTGATGATTTTGGTTGTTGGAGGAGTTAAATTTGAGTAAATTTAGATGAAATTAACACCTTTTTTTTTATAAATTTTTAGTCAAATTGTAATAAATGAATTTGAAACCAACTTCGATTTTTTTGGATTTTGATGAATTTTTTTGTTGGAGGAGCTAAATTTGATTGAATTTAGATGAAATTTACTTTCATTTTTTTGGATATTATATAAATTTTTAGACAAATTGTAATAAAGGAATTTGAACCAACTTCGATTTTTTTGGATTTTGATGAGTTTTTTTGTTGGTGGAGTTAAATTTGAGTGAATTTAGATGAAATTTACTTCTATTTTTTTGGATTTCATATAAATTTTTAGTCAAATTGTAATAAAGTAATTTGAAACCAACTTCGATTTTTTTGGATTTTGATGAAATTTTTTGTTGGAGGAGCTAAATTTGAGTGAATTTAGATGAAATTAACACCTTTTTTGGATTTTATATAAATTTTTAGTCAAATTGTAATAAATGAATTTGAAACCAACTTCGATTTTTTTGGATTTTGATGAATTTTTTTGTTGGAGGAGCTAAATTTGAGTGAATTTAGATGAAATTTACTTTTATTTTTTTGGATTTTATATAAATTTTTAGTCAAATTGTAATAAAGGAATTTGAACCAACTTCGATTTTTTTGGATTTTGATGAGTTTTTTTGTTGGAGGAGTTAAATTTGTGTGAATTTAGATGAAATTTACTTCTATTTTTTTGATTTCATATAAATTTTTAGTCAAATTGTAATAAAGGAATTTGAACTAACTTCGATTTTTTTGGATTTTGATGATTTTGGTTGTTGGAGGAGTTAAATTTGAGTAAATTTAGATGAAATTAACACCTTTTTTTTTGGATTTTATATAAATTTTTAGTCAAATTGTAATGAAGGAATTTGAAACCAACTTCGATTTTTTTGGATTTTGATGAATTTTTTTGTAGGAGCAGCTAAATTTGAGTGAATTTAGATGAAATTTACTTCTATTTTTTTTTGATTTCATATAAATTTTTAGTCAAATTGTAATAAAAGAATTTGAACCAACTTCGATTTTTTTGGATTTTGATGAGTTTTTTTGTTGGAGGAGTTAAATTTGAGTTAATTTAGATGAAATTTACTTCTATTTTTTTGATTTCATATAAATTTTTAGTCAAATTGTAATAAAGGAATTTGAACCAACTTCGATTTTTTTGGATTTTGATGATTTTGGTTGTTGGAGGAGTTAAATTTGAGTAAATTTAGATGAAATTTACCTCTATTTTTTTTCGATTTTATATAAATTTTTAGTCAAATTGTAATAAATGAATTTGAAACCAACTTCGATTTTTTTGGATTTTGAAGAATTTTTTTGTTGGAGGAGTTAAATTTGTGTGAATTTAGATGAAATTTACTTCTATTTTTTTGATTTCATATAAATTTTTAGTCAAATTGTAATAAAGGAATTTGAACCAACTTCGATTTTTTTGGATTTTGATGATTTTGGTTGTTGGAGGAGTTAAATTTGAGTAAATTTAGATGAAATTAACACCTTTTTTTTTGGATTTTATATAAATTTTTAGTCAAATTGTAATGAAGGAATTTGAAACCAACTTCGATTTTTTTGGATTTTGATGAATTTTTTTGTAGGAGCAGCTAAATTTGAGTGAATTTAGATGAAATTTAATTCTATTTTTTTTTTGATTTCATATAAATTTTTAGTCAAATTGTAATAAAAGAATTTGAACCATCTTCGAATTTTTTGGATTTTGATGATTTTGGTTGTTGGAGGAGTTAAATTTGTGTAAATTTAGATGAAATGTAATTTTAATTTTTTTGGATTTTATATAAATTTTTAGTCAAATTGTAATAAAGGAATTGGAAACCAACTTCGATTTTTTTGGATTTTGATGAATTTTTTTGTTGGTGGAGCTAAATTTGAGTGAATTTAGATGAAATTTACTTCTATTTTTTTGATTTCATATAAATTTTTAGTCAAATTGTAATAAAGGAATTTGAACCAACTTCGATTTTTTTGGATTTTGATGATTTTGGTTGTTGGAGGAGTTAAATTTGAGTAAATTTAGTTGAAATTGACACCTATTTTTTTGGATTTTATATAAATTTTTAGTCAAATTGTAATAAAGGAATTTGAAACCAACTTCGATTTTTTTGGATTTTGATGAATTTTTTTGTTGGAGGAGCTAAATTTGAGTGAATTTGGATGAAATTTACTTCAATTTTTTTTTGATTTCATATAAATTTTTAGTCAAATTGTAATAAAAGAATTTGAATCAACTTCGATTTTTTTGGATTTTGATGAGTTTTTTTGTTGGAGGAGTTAAATTTGAGTTAATTTAGATGAAATTTACTTCTATTTTTTTGATTTCATATAAATTTTTAGTCAAATTGTAATAAAGGAATTTGAACCAAATTCGATTTTTTTGGATATTGATGAATTTGGTTGTTGGAGGAGTTAAATTTGAGTAAATTTAGATGAAATTAACACCTTTTTTTTGGATTTTATATAAATTTTTAGTCAAATTGTAATGAAGGAATTTGAAACCAACTTCGATTTTTTTGGATTTTGATGAATTTTTTTGTTGGAGGAGCTAAATTTGTGTGAATTTAGATGAAATTTACTTTCATTTTTTTGGATTTTATATAAATTTTTAGTCAAATTGTAATAAAGGAATTTGAACCAACTTCGATTTTTTTGGATTTTGATGAGTTTTTTTGTTGGAGGAGTTAAATTTGAGTTAATTTAGATGAAATTTACTTCTATTTTTTTGATTTCATATAAATTTTTAGTCAAATTGTAATAAAGGAATTTGAACCAACTTCGATTTTTTTGGATTTTGATGATTTTGGTTGTTGGAGGAGTTAAATTTGAGTAAATTTAGATGAAATTTACCTCTATTTTTTTTCGATTTTATATAAATTTTTAGTCAAATTGTAATAAATGAATTTGAAACCAACTTCGATTTTTTTGGATTTTGATGAATTTTTTTGTTGGAGGAGCTAAATTTGAGTGAATTTAGATGAAATTTACTTTCATTTTTTTGGATTTTATATAAATTTTTAGTCAAATTGTAATAAAGGAATTTGAACCAACTTCGATTTTTTTGGATTTTGATGAGTTTTTTTGTTGGAGGAGTTAAATTTGTGTGAATTTAGATGAAATTTACTTCTATTTTTTTGATTTCATATAAATTTTTAGTCAAATTGTAATAAAGGAATTTGAACCAACTTCGATTTTTTTGGATTTTGATGATTTTGGTTGTTGGAGGAGTTAAATTTGAGTAAATTTAGATGAAATTAACACCTTTTTTTTTGGATTTTATATAAATTTTTAGTCAAATTGTAATGAACGAATTTGAAACCAACTTCGATTTTTTTGGATTTTGATGAATTTTTTTGTAGGAGCATCTAAATTTGAGTGAATTTAGATGAAATTTACTTCTATTTTTTTTTGATTTCATATAAATTTTTAGTCAAATTGTAATAAAAGAATTTGAACCAACTTCGATTTTTTTGGATTTTGATGAGTTTTTTTGTTGGAGGAGTTAAATTTGAGTTAATTTAGATGAAATTTACTTCTATTTTTTTGGATTTTATATAAAATTTTAGTCAAATTGTAATAAAGGAATTTGAACCAACTTCGATTTTTTTGGATTTTGATGATTTTGGTTGTTGGAGGAGTTAAATTTGAGTAAATTTAGTTGAAATTTACCTCTATTTTTTTTTCGATTTTATATAAATTTTTAGTCAAATTGTAATAAATGAATTTGAAACCAACTTCGATTTTTTTGGATTTTGATGAATTTTTTTGTTGGAGGAGCTAAATTTGAGTGAATTTAGATGAAATTTACTTTCATTTTTTTGGATTTTATATAAATTTTTAGTCAAATTGTAATAAAGGAATTTGAACCAACTTCGATTTTTTTGGATTTTGATGAGTTTTTTTGTTGGAGGAGTTAAATTTGTGTGAATTTAGATGAAATTTACTTCTATTTTTTTGATTTCATATAAATTTTTAGTCAAATTGTAATAAAGGAATTTGAACCAACTTCGATTTTTTTGGATTTTGATGATTTTGGTTGTTGGAGGAGTTAAATTTGAGTAAATTTAGATGAAATTAACACCTTTTTTTTTGGATTTTATATAAATTTTTAGTCAAATTGTAATGAAGGAATTTGAAACCAACTTCGATTTTTTTGGATTTTGATGAATTTTTTTGTAGGAGCAGCTAAATTTGAGTGAATTTAGATGAAATTTACTTCTATTTTTTTTTGATTTCATATAAATTTTTAGTCAAATTGTAATAAAAGAATTTGAACCAACTTCGATTTTTTTGGATTTTGATGAGTTTTTTTGTTGGAGGAGTTAAATTTGAGTTAATTTAGATGAAATTTACTTCTATTTTTTTGATTTCATATAAATTTTTAGTCAAATTGTAATAAAAGAATTTGAACCAACTTCGATTTTTTTGGATTTTGATGAATTCTTTTGTTGGAGGAGCTAAATTTGAGTGAATTTAGATAAAATTTACTTCAATTTTTTGTATTTTATATAAATTTTTAGTCAAATTGGAATAAATGAATTTGAAACCAACTTCAATTTTTTTGGATTTTGATGAATTTTTTTGTTGGTGGAGCTAAATTTGAGTGAATTTAGATGAAATTTACTTTCATTTTTTTGGATTTTATATAAATTTTTAGTCAAATTGTAATAAAGGAATTTGAACCAACTTCGATTTTTTTGGATTTTGATGACTTTTTTTGTTGGAGGAGTTAAATTTGAGTGAATTTAGATGAAATTTACTTCTATTTTTTTGATTTCATATAAATTTTTAGTCAAATTGTAATAAAGGAATTTGAACCAACTTCGATTTTTTTGGATTTTGATGATTTTGGTTGTTGGAGGAGTTAAATTTGAGTAAATTTAGATGAAATTAACACCTTTTTTTTGGATTTTATATAAATTTTTAGTCAAATTGCAATAAAGGAATTTGAACCAAATTCGATTTTTTTGGATATTGATGAATTTGGTTGTTGGAGGAGTTAAATTTGGGTAAATTTAGATGAAATTAACTCCTATTTTTGGGATTCTATATAAATTTTTAGTCAAATTGTAATAAAGGAATTTGAACGAACTTCGATTTTTTTGGATTTTGATGAATTTTTTTGTTGGAGGATCTAAATTTGAGTGAATTTAGATGAAATTTACTTCTATTTTTTTGGATTTCATATAAATTTTTAGTCAAATAGTAATAAAGTAATTTGAAACCAACTTCGATTTTTTTTTATTTTGCTGAATTTTTTTGTTGGAGGAGCTAAATTTGAGTTAATTTAGATGAAATTTACTTCAATTTTTTTTTATTTTATATAAATTTTTAGTCAAATTGTAATAAAGGAATTTGAAACCAACTCCGATTTTTTTGGATTTTGATGAAATTTTTTGTTGGAGGAACTAAATTTGAGTGAATTTAGATGAAATTTACTTCTATTTTTTTGGATTTCATATAAATTTTTAGTCAAGTTGTAATAAAGGAATTTGAACCAACTTCGATTTTTTTGGATTTTGATGAGTTTTTTTGTTGGAGGAGTTAAATCTGAGTTAATTTAGATGAAATTTACTTCTATTTTTTTGATTTCATATAAATTTTTAGTCAAATTGTAATAAAGGAATTTGAACAAACTTCGTTATTTTTGGATTTTGATGATTTTGGTTGTTGGAGGAGTTAAATTTGAGTAAATTTAGATGAAATTAACACCTTTTTTTTTATAAATTTTTAGTCAAATTGTAATAAATGAATTTGAAACCAACTTCGATTTTTTTGGATTTTGATGAATTTTTTTGTTGGAGGAGCTAAATTTGATTGAATTTAGATGAAATTTACTTTCATTTTTTTGGATATTATATAAATTTTTAGACAAATTGTAATAAAGGAATTTGAACCAACTTCGATTTTTTTGGATTTTGATGAGTTTTTTTGTTGGTGGAGTTAAATTTGAGTGAATTTAGATGAAATTTACTTCTATTTTTTTGGATTTCATATAAATTTTTAGTCAAATTGTAATAAAGTAATTTGAAACCAACTTCGATTTTTTTGGATTTTGATGAAATTTTTTGTTGGAGGAGCTAAATTTGAGTGAATTTAGATGAAATTAACACCTTTTTTGGATTTTATATAAATTTTTAGTCAAATTGTAATAAATGAATTTGAAACCAACTTCGATTTTTTTGGATTTTGATGAATTTTTTTGTTGGAGGAGCTAAATTTGAGTGAATTTAGATGAAATTTACTTTCATTTTTTTGGATTTTATATAAATTTTTAGTCAAATTGTAATAAAGGAATTTGAACCAACTTCGATTTTTTTGGATTTTGATGAGTTTTTTTGTTGGAGGAGTTAAATTTGTGTGAATTTAGATGAAATTTACTTCTATTTTTTTGATTTCATATAAATTTTTAGTCAAATTGTAATAAAGGAATTTGAACCAACTTCGATTTTTTTGGATTTTGATGATTTTGGTTGTTGGAGGAGTTAAATTTGAGTAAATTTAGATGAAATTAACACCTTTTTTTTTGGATTTTATATAAATTTTTAGTCAAATTGTAATGAAGGAATTTGAAACCAACTTCGATTTTTTTGGATTTTGATGAATTTTTTTGTAGGAGCAGCTAAATTTGAGTGAATTTAGATGAAATTTACTTCTATTTTTTTTTGATTTCATATAAATTTTTAGTCAAATTGTAATAAAAGAATTTGAACCAACTCCGATTTTTTTGGATTTTGATGAGTTTTTTTGTTGGAGGAGTTAAATTTGAGTTAATTTAGATGAAATTTACTTCTATTTTTTTGATTTCATATAAATTTTTAGTCAAATTGTAATAAAGGAATTTGAACCAACTTCGATTTTTTTGGATTTTGATGATTTTGGTTGTTGGAGGAGTTAAATTTGAGTAAATTTAGATGAAATTTACCTCTATTTTTTTTCGATTTTATATAAATTTTTAGTCAAATTGTAATAAATGAATTTGAAACCAACTTCGATTTTTTTGGATTTTGAAGAATTTTTTTGTTGGAGGAGCTAAATTTGAGTGAATTTAGATGAAATTTACTTTCATTTTTTTGGATTTTATATAAATTTTTAGTCAAATTGTAATAAAAGAATTTGAACCAACTTCGATTTTTTTGGATTTTGATGAGTTTTTTTGTTGGAGGAGTTAAATTTGTGTGAATTTAGATGAAATTTACTTCTATTTTTTTGATTTCATATAAATTTTTAGTCAAATTGTAATAAAGGAATTTGAACCAACTTCGATTTTTTTGGATTTTGATGATTTTGGTTGTTGGAGGAGTTAAATTTGAGTAAATTTAGATGAAATTAACACCTTTTTTTTTGGATTTTATATAAATTTTTAGTCAAATTGTAATGAAGGAATTTGAAACCAACTTCGATTTTTTTGGATTTTGATGAATTTTTTTGTAGGAGCAGCTAAATTTGAGTGAATTTAGATGAAATTTAATTCTATTTTTTTTTTGATTTCATATAAATTTTTAGTCAAATTGTAATAAAAGAATTTGAACCATCTTCGAATTTTTTGGATTTTGATGATTTTGGTTGTTGGAGGAGTTAAATTTGTGTAAATTTAGATGAAATGTAATTTTAATTTTTTTGGATTTTATATAAATTTTTAGTCAAATTGTAATAAAGGAATTTGAACCAACTTCGATTTTTTTGGATTTTGATGATTTTGGTTGTTGGAGGAGTTAAATTTGAGTAAATTTAGTTGAAATTGACACCTATTTTTTTGGATTTTATATAAATTTTTAGTCAAATTGTAATAAAGGAATTTGAAACCAACTTCGATTTTTTTGGATTTTGATGAATTTTTTTGTTGGAGGAGCTAAATTTGAGTGAATTTGGATGAAATTTACTTCAATTTTTTTTTGATTTCATATAAATTTTTAGTCAAATTGTAATAAAAGAATTTGAATCAACTTCGATTTTTTTGGATTTTGATGAGTTTTTTTGTTGGAGGAGTTAAATTTGAGTTAATTTAGATGAAATTTACTTCTATTTTTTTGATTTCATATAAATTTTTAGTCAAATTGTAATAAAGGAATTTGAACCAAATTCGATTTTTTTGGATATTGATGAATTTGGTTGTTGGAGGAGTTAAATTTGAGTAAATTTAGATGAAATTAACACCTTTTTTTTGGATTTTATATAAATTTTTAGTCAAATTGTAATGAAGGAATTTGAAACCAACTTCGATTTTTTTGGATTTTGATGAATTTTTTTGTTGGAGGAGCTAAATTTGTGTGAATTTAGATGAAATTTACTTTCATTTTTTTGGATTTTATATAAATTTTTAGTCAAATTGTAATAAAGGAATTTGAACCAACTTCGATTTTTTTGGATTTTGATGAGTTTTTTTGTTGGAGGAGTTAAATTTGAGTTAATTTAGATGAAATTTACTTCTATTTTTTTTGATTTCATATAAATTTTTAGTCAAATTGTAATAAAGGAATTTGAACCAACTTCGATTTTTTTGGATTTTGATGATTTTGGTTGTTGGAGGAGTTAAATTTGAGTAAATTTAGATGAAATTTACCTCTATTTTTTTTCGATTTTATATAAATTTTTAGTCAAATTGTAATAAATGAATTTGAAACCAACTTCGATTTTTTTGGATTTTGATGAATTTTTTTGTTGGAGGAGCTAAATTTGAGTGAATTTAGATGAAATTTACTTTCATTTTTTTGGATTTTATATAAATTTTTAGTCAAATTGTAATAAAGGAATTTGAACCAACTTCGATTTTTTTGGATATTGATGAATTTGGTTGTTGGAGGAGTTAAATTTGAGTAAATTTAGATGAAATTAACACCTTTTTTTTGGATTTTATATAAATTTTTAGTCAAATTGTAATGAAGGAATTTGAAACCAACTTCGATTTTTTTGGATTTTGATGAATTTTTTTGTTGGAGGAGCTAAATTTGTGTGAATTTAGATGAAATTTACTTTCATTTTTTTGGATTTTATATAAATTTTTAGTCAAATTGTAATAAAGGAATTTGAACCAACTTCGATTTTTTTGGATTTTGATGAGTTTTTTTGTTGGAGGAGTTAAATTTGAGTTAATTTAGATGAAATTTACTTCTATTTTTTTTGATTTCATATAAATTTTTAGTCAAATTGTAATAAAGGAATTTGAACCAACTTCGATTTTTTTGGATTTTGATGATTTTGGTTGTTGGAGGAGTTAAATTTGAGTAAATTTAGATGAAATTTACCTCTATTTTTTTTCGATTTTATATAAATTTTTAGTCAAATTGTAATAAATGAATTTGAAACCAACTTCGATTTTTTTGGATTTTGATGAATTTTTTTGTTGGAGGAGCTAAATTTGAGTGAATTTAGATGAAATTTACTTTCATTTTTTTGGATTTTATATAAATTTTTAGTCAAATTGTAATAAAGGAATTTGAACCAACTTCGATTTTTTTGGATTTTGATGAGTTTTTTTGTTGGAGGAGTTAAATTTGTGTGAATTTAGATGAAATTTACTTCTATTTTTTTGATTTCATATAAATTTTTAGTCAAATTGTAATAAAGGAATTTGAACCAACTTCGATTTTTTTGGATTTTGATGATTTTGGTTGTTGGAGGAGTTAAATTTGAGTAAATTTAGATGAAATTATCACCTTTTTTTTTGGATTTTATATAAATTTTTAGTCAAATTGTAATGAACGAATTTGAAACCAACTTCGATTTTTTTGGATTTTGATGAATTTTTTTGTAGGAGCATCTAAATTTGAGTGAATTTAGATGAAATTTACTTCTATTTTTTTTTGATTTCATATAAATTTTTAGTCAAATTGTAATAAAAGAATTTGAACCAACTTCGATTTTTTTGGATTTTGATGAGTTTTTTTGTTGGAGGAGTTAAATTTGAGTTAATTTAGATGAAATTTACTTCTATTTTTTTGGATTTTATATAAAATTTTAGTCAAATTGTAATAAAGGAATTTGAACCAACTTCGATTTTTTTGGATTTTGATGATTTTGGTTGTTGGAGGAGTTAAATTTGAGTAAATTTAGTTGAAATTTACCTCTATTTTTTTTTCGATTTTATATAAATTTTTAGTCAAATTGTAATAAATGAATTTGAAACCAACTTCGATTTTTTTGGATTTTGATGAATTTTTTTGTTGGAGGAGCTAAATTTGAGTGAATTTAGATGAAATTTACTTTCATTTTTTTGGATTTTATATAAATTTTTAGTCAAATTGTAATAAAGGAATTTGAACCAACTTCGATTTTTTTGGATTTTGATGAGTTTTTTTGTTGGAGGAGTTAAATTTGTGTGAATTTAGATGAAATTTACTTCTATTTTTTTGATTTCATATAAATTTTTAGTCAAATTGTAATAAAGGAATTTGAACCAACTTCGATTTTTTTGGATTTTGATGATTTTGGTTGTTGGAGGAGTTAAATTTGAGTAAATTTAGATGAAATTAACACCTTTTTTTTTGGATTTTATATAAATTTTTAGTCAAATTGTAATGAAGGAATTTGAAACCAACTTCGATTTTTTTGGATTTTGATGAATTTTTTTGTAGGAGCAGCTAAATTTGAGTGAATTTAGATGAAATTTACTTCTATTTTTTTTTGATTTCATATAAATTTTTAGTCAAATTGTAATAAAAGAATTTGAACCAACTTCGATTTTTTTGGATTTTGATGAGTTTTTTTGTTGGAGGAGTTAAATTTGAGTTAATTTAGATGAAATTTACTTCTATTTTTTTGATTTCATATAAATTTTTAGTCAAATTGTAATAAAAGAATTTGAACCAACTTCGATTTTTTTGGATTTTGATGAATTCTTTTGTTGGAGGAGCTAAATTTGAGTGAATTTAGATAAAATTTACTTCAATTTTTTGTATTTTATATAAATTTTTAGTCAAATTGGAATAAATGAATTTGAAACCAACTTCAATTTTTTTGGATTTTGATGAATTTTTTTGTTGGTGGAGCTAAATTTGAGTGAATTTAGATGAAATTTACTTTCATTTTTTTGGATTTTATATAAATTTTTAGTCAAATTGTAATAAAGGAATTTGAACCAACTTCGATTTTTTTGGATTTTGATGACTTTTTTTGTTGGAGGAGTTAAATTTGAGTGAATTTAGATGAAATTTACTTCTATTTTTTTGATTTCATATAAATTTTTAGTCAAATTGTAATAAAGGAATTTGAACCAACTTCGATTTTTTTGGATTTTGATGATTTTGGTTGTTGGAGGAGTTAAATTTGAGTAAATTTAGATGAAATTAACACCTTTTTTTTGGATTTTATATAAATTTTTAGTCAAATTGTAATAAAGGAATTTGAACCAAATTCGATTTTTTTGGATATTGATGAATTTGGTTGTTGGAGGAGTTAAATTTGGGTAAATTTAGATGAAATTAACTCCTATTTTTGGGATTCTATATAAATTTTTAGTCAAATTGTAATAAAGGAATTTGAACGAACTTCGATTTTTTTGGATTTTGATGAATTTTTTTGTTGGAGGATCTAAATTTGAGTGAATTTAGATGAAATTTACTTCTATTTTTTTGGATTTCATATAAATTTTTAGTCAAATAGTAATAAAGTAATTTGAAACCAACTTCGATTTTTTTTTATTTTGCTGAATTTTTTTGTTGGAGGAGCTAAATTTGAGTTAATTTAGATGAAATTTACTTCAATTTTTTTTTATTTTATATAAATTTTTAGTCAAATTGTAATAAAGGAATTTGAAACCAACTCCGATTTTTTTGGATTTTGATGAAATTTTTTGTTGGAGGAACTAAATTTGAGTGAATTTAGATGAAATTTACTTCTATTTTTTTGGATTTCATATAAATTTTTAGTCAAGTTGTAATAAAGGAATTTGAACCAACTTCGATTTTTTTGGATTTTGATGAGTTTTTTTGTTGGAGGAGTTAAATCTGAGTTAATTTAGATGAAATTTACTTCTATTTTTTTGATTTCATATAAATTTTTAGTCAAATTGTAATAAAGGAATTTGAACAAACTTCGTTATTTTTGGATTTTGATGATTTTGGTTGTTGGAGGAGTTAAATTTGAGTAAATTTAGATGAAATTAACACCTTTTTTTTTATAAATTTTTAGTCAAATTGTAATAAATGAATTTGAAACCAACTTCGATTTTTTTGGATTTTGATGAATTTTTTTGTTGGAGGAGCTAAATTTGATTGAATTTAGATGAAATTTACTTTCATTTTTTTGGATATTATATAAATTTTTAGACAAATTGTAATAAAGGAATTTGAACCAACTTCGATTTTTTTGGATTTTGATGAGTTTTTTTGTTGGTGGAGTTAAATTTGAGTGAATTTAGATGAAATTTACTTCTATTTTTTTGGATTTCATATAAATTTTTAGTCAAATTGTAATAAAGTAATTTGAAACCAACTTCGATTTTTTTGGATTTTGATGAAATTTTTTGTTGGAGGAGCTAAATTTGAGTGAATTTAGATGAAATTAACACCTTTTTTGGATTTTATATAAATTTTTAGTCAAATTGTAATAAATGAATTTGAAACCAACTTCGATTTTTTTGGATTTTGATGAATTTTTTTGTTGGAGGAGCTAAATTTGAGTGAATTTAGATGAAATTTACTTTCATTTTTTTGGATTTTATATAAATTTTTAGTCAAATTGTAATAAAGGAATTTGAACCAACTTCGATTTTTTTGGATTTTGATGAGTTTTTTTGTTGGAGGAGTTAAATTTGTGTGAATTTAGATGAAATTTACTTCTATTTTTTTGATTTCATATAAATTTTTAGTCAAATTGTAATAAAGGAATTTGAACCAACTTCGATTTTTTTGGATTTTGATGATTTTGGTTGTTGGAGGAGTTAAATTTGAGTAAATTTAGATGAAATTAACACCTTTTTTTTTGGATTTTATATAAATTTTTAGTCAAATTGTAATGAAGGAATTTGAAACCAACTTCGATTTTTTTGGATTTTGATGAATTTTTTTGTAGGAGCAGCTAAATTTGAGTGAATTTAGATGAAATTTACTTCTATTTTTTTTTGATTTCATATAAATTTTTAGTCAAATTGTAATAAAAGAATTTGAACCAACTTCGATTTTTTTGGATTTTGATGAATTTTTTTGTAGGAGCAGCTAAATTTGAGTGAATTTAGATGAAATTTACTTCTATTTTTTTTTGATTTCATATAAATTTTTAGTCAAATTGTAATAAAAGAATTTGAACCAACTTCGATTTTTTTGGATTTTGATGAGTTTTTTTGTTGGAGGAGTTAAATTTGAGTTAATTTAGATGAAATTTACTTCTATTTTTTTGATTTCATATAAATTTTTAGTCAAATTGTAATAAAAGAATTTGAACCAACTTCGATTTATTTGGATTTTGATGAATTCTTTTGTTGGAGGAGCTAAATTTGAGTGAATTTAGATAAAATTTACTTCAATTTTTTGTATTTTATATAAATTTTTAGTCAAATTGGAATAAATGAATTTGAAACCAACTTCAATTTTTTTGGATTTTGATGAATTTTTTTGTTGGTGGAGCTAAATTTGAGTGAATTTAGATGAAATTTACTTTCATTTTTTTGGATTTTATATAAATTTTTAGTCAAATTGTAATAAAGGAATTTGAACCAACTTCGATTTTTTTGGATTTTGATGACTTTTTTTGTTGGAGGAGTTAAATTTGAGTGAATTTAGATGAAATTTACTTCTATTTTTTTGATTTCATATAAATTTTTAGTCAAATTGTAATAAAGGAATTTGAACCAACTTCGATTTTTTTGGATTTTGATGATTTTGGATGTTGGAGGAGTTAAATTTGAGTAAATTTAGATGAAATTAACACCTTTTTTTTGGATTTTATATAAATTTTTAGTCAAATTGTAATAAAGGAATTTGAACCAAATTCGATTTTTTTGGATATTGATGAATTTGGTTGTTGGAGGAGTTAAATTTGGGTAAATTTAGATGAAATTAACTCCTATTTTTGGGATTCTATATAAATTTTTAGTCAAATTGTAATAAAGGAATTTGAACGAACTTCGATTTTTTTGGATTTTGATGAATTTTTTTGTTGGAGGATCTAAATTTGAGTGAATTTAGATGAAATTTACTTCTATTTTTTTGGATTTCATATAAATTTTTAGTCAAATAGTAATAAAGTAATTTGAAACCAACTTCGATTTTTTTTTATTTTGCTGAATTTTTTTGTTGGAGGAGCTAAATTTGAGTTAATTTAGATGAAATTTACTTCAATTTTTTTTTATTTTATATAAATTTTTAGTCAAATTGTAATAAAGGAATTTGAAACCAACTCCGATTTTTTTGGATTTTGATGAAATTTTTTGTTGGAGGAACTAAATTTGAGTGAATTTAGATGAAATTTACTTCTATTTTTTTGGATTTCATATAAATTTTTAGTCAAGTTGTAATAAAGGAATTTGAACCAACTTCGATTTTTTTGGATTTTGATGAGTTTTTTTGTTGGAGGAGTTAAATCTGAGTTAATTTAGATGAAATTTACTTCTATTTTTTTGATTTCATATAAATTTTTAGTCAAATTGTAATAAAGGAATTTGAACAAACTTCGTTATTTTTGGATTTTGATGATTTTGGTTGTTGGAGGAGTTAAATTTGAGTAAATTTAGATGAAATTAACACCTTTTTTTTTATAAATTTTTAGTCAAATTGTAATAAATGAATTTGAAACCAACTTCGATTTTTTTGGATTTTGATGAATTTTTTTGTTGGAGGAGCTAAATTTGATTGAATTTAGATGAAATTTACTTTCATTTTTTTGGATATTATATAAATTTTTAGACAAATTGTAATAAAGGAATTTGAACCCACTTCGATTTTTTTGGATTTTGATGAGTTTTTTTGTTGGTGGAGTTAAATTTGAGTGAATTTAGATGAAATTTACTTCTATTTTTTTGGATTTCATATAAATTTTTAGTCAAATTGTAATAAAGTAATTTGAAACCAACTTCGATTTTTTTGGATTTTGATGAAATTTTTTGTTGGAGGAGCTAAATTTGAGTGAATTTAGATGAAATTAACACCTTTTTTGGATTTTATATAAATTTTTAGTCAAATTGTAATAAATGAATTTGAAACCAACTTCGATTTTTTTGGATTTTGATGAATTTTTTTGTTGGAGGAGCTAAATTTGAGTGAATTTAGATGAAATTTACTTTCATTTTTTTGGATTTTATATAAATTTTTAGTCAAATTGTAATAAAGGAATTTGAACCAACTTCGATTTTTTTGGATTTTGATGAGTTTTTTTGTTGGAGGAGTTAAATTTGTGTGAATTTAGATGAAATTTACTTCTATTTTTTTGATTTCATATAAATTTTTAGTCAAATTGTAATAAAGGAATTTGAACCAACTTCGATTTTTTTGGATTTTGATGATTTTGGTTGTTGGAGGAGTTAAATTTGAGTAAATTTAGATGAAATTAACACCTTTTTTTTTGGATTTTATATAAATTTTTAGTCAAATTGTAATGAAGGAATTTGAAACCAACTTCGATTTTTTTGGATTTTGATGAATTTTTTTGTAGGAGCAGCTAAATTTGAGTGAATTTAGATGAAATTTACTTCTATTTTTTTTTGATTTCATATAAATTTTTAGTCAAATTGTAATAAAAGAATTTGAACCAACTTCGATTTTTTTGGATTTTGATGAGTTTTTTTGTTGGAGGAGTTAAATTTGAGTTAATTTAGATGAAATTTACTTCTATTTTTTTGATTTCATATAAATTTTTAGTCAAATTGTAATAAAGGAATTTGAACCAACTTCGATTTTTTTGGATTTTGATGAGTTTTTTTGTTGGAGGAGTTAAATTTGTGTGAATTTAGATGAAATTTACTTCTATTTTTTTGATTTCATATAAATTTTTAGTCAAATTGTAATAAAGGAATTTGAAACCAACTCCGATTTTTTTGGATTTTGATGAATTTTTTTGTTGGAGGAGTTAAATTTGAGTTAATTTAGATGAAATTTACTTCTATTTTTTTGATTTCATATAAATTTTTAGTCAAATTGTAATAAAGGAATTTGAACCAACTTCGATTTTTTTGGATTTTGATGATTTTGGTTGTTGGAGGAGCTAAATTTGAGTGAATTTAGATGAAATTAACACCTTTTTTGGATTTTATATAAATTTTTAGTCAAATTGTAATAAATGAATTTGAAATCAACTTCGATTTTTTTGGATTTTGATGAATTTTTTTGTTGGAGGAGCTAAATTTGAGTGAATTTTGATGAAATTTACTTTCATTTTTTTGGATTTCATATAAATTTTTAGTCAAATTGTAATAAAGTAATTTGAAACCAACTTCGATTTTTTTGGATTTTGATGAATTTTTTTGTTGGAGGAGTTAAATTTGAGTTAATTTAGATGAAATTTACTTCTATTTTTTCGATTTCATAGAAATTTTTAGTCAAATTGTAATAAAGGAATTTGAACCAACTTCGATTTTTTTGGATTTTGATGATTTTGGTTGTTGGAGGAGCTAAATTTGAGTGAATTTAGATGAAATTAACACCTTTTTTGGATTTTATATAAATTTTTAGTCAAATTGTAATAAATGAATTTGAAACCAACTTCGATTTTTTTGGATTTTGATGAATTTTTTTGTTGGAGGAGCTAAATTTGAGTGAATTTAGATGAAATTTACTTTCAATTTTTTGGATTTTATATAAATTTTTAGTCAAATTGTAATAAAGGAATTTGAACCAACTTCGATTTTTTTGGATTTTGATGAGTTTTTTTGTTGGAGGAGTTAAATTTGTGTGAATTTAGATGAAATTTACTTCTATTTTTTTGATTTCATATAAATTTTTAGTCAAATTGTAATAAAGGAATTTGAACCAACTTCGATTTTTTTGGATTTTGATGATTTTGGTTGTTGGAGGAGTTAAATTTGAGTAAATTTAGATGAAATTAACACCTTTTTTTTGGATTTTATATAAATTTTTAGTCAAATTGTAATGAAGGAATTTGAAACCAACTTCGATTTTTTTGGATTTTGATGAATTTTTTTGTAGGAGCAGCTAAATTTGAGTGAATTTAGATGAAATATACTTCTATTTTTTTTTGATTTCATATAAATTTTTAGTCAAATTGTAATAAAAGAATTTGAACCAACTTCGATTTTTTTGGATTTTGATGAGTTTTTTTGTTGGAGGAGTTAAATTTGAGTTAATTTAGATGAAATTTACTTCTATTTTTTTGATTTCATATAAATTTTTAGTCAAATTGTAATAAAGGAATTTGAACGAACTCCGATTTTTTTGGATTTTGATGATTTTGGTTGTTGGAGGAGTTAAATTTGAGTAAATTTAGATGTAATTAACACCTTTTTTTTGGATTTTATATAAATTTTTAGTCATATTGTAATAAAGGGATATGAACAAACTTCGATTTTTTTGGATTTTGATGATTTTGGTTGTTGGAGGAGTTAAATTTGTGTAAATATAGATGAAATGTAATTTTAATTTTTTTGGATTTTATATAAATTTTTAGTCAAATTGTAATAAAGGAATTGGAAACCAACTTCGATTTTTTTGGATTTTGATGAATTCTTTTGTTGGAGGAGCTAAATTTGAGTGAATTTAGATAAAATTTACTTCAATTTTTTGTATTTTATATAAATTTTTAGTCAAATTGGAATAAATGAATTTGAAACCAACTTCAATTTTTTTGGATTTTGATGAATTTTTTTGTTGGTGGAGCTAAATTTGAGTGAATTTAGATGAAATTTACTTTCATTTTTTTGGTTTTTATATAAATTTTTAGTCAAATTGTAATAAAGGAATTTGAACCAACTTCGATTTTTTTGGATTTTGATGACTTTTTTTGTTGGAGGAGTTAAATTTGAGTGAATTTAGATGAAATTTACTTCTATTTTTTTGATTTCATATAAATTTTTAGTCAAATTGTAATAAAGGAATTTGAACCAACTTCGATTTTTTTGGATTTTGATGATTTTGGTTGTTGGAGGAGTTAAATTTGAGTAAATTTAGATGAAATTAACACCTTTTTTTTGGATTTTATATAAATTTTTAGTCAAATTGTAATGAAGGAATTTGAAACCAACTTCGATTTTTTTGGATTTTGATGAATTTTTTTGTAGGAGCAGCTAAATTTGAGTGAATTTAGATGAAATTTAATTCTATTTTTTTTTTGATTTCATATAAATTTTTAGTCAAATTGTAATGAAAGAATTTGAACCATCTTCGAATTTTTTGGATTTTGATGATTTTGGTTGTTGGAGGAGTTAAATTTGTGTAAATTTAGATGAAATGTAATTTTAATTTTTTTGGATTTTATATAAATTTTTAGTCAAATTGTAATAAAGGAATTGGAAACCAACTTCGATTTTTTTGGATTTTGATGAATTTTTTTGTTGGTGGAGCTAAATTTGAGTGAATTTAGATGAAATTTACTTCTATTTTTTTGATTTCATATAAATTTTTAGTCAAATTGTAATAAAGGAATTTGAACCAACTTCGATTTTTTTGGATTTTGATGATTTTGGTTGTTGGAGGAGTTAAATTTGAGTAAATTTAGTTGAAATTGACACCTATTTTTTTGGATTTTATATAAATTTTTAGTCAAATTGTAATAAAGGAATTTGAAACCAACTTCGATTTTTTTGGATTTTGATGAATTTTTTTGTTGGAGGAGCTAAATTTGAGTGAATTTGGATGAAATTTACTTCAATTTTTTTTTGATTTCATATAAATTTTTAGTCAAATTGTAATAAAAGAATTTGAATCAACTTCGATTTTTTTGGATTTTGATGAGTTTTTTTGTTGGAGGAGTTAAATTTGAGTTAATTTAGATGAAATTTACTTCTATTTTTTTGATTTCATATAAATTTTTAGTCAAATTGTAATAAAGGAATTTGAACCAAATTCGATTTTTTTGGATATTGATGAATTTGGTTGTTGGAGGAGTTAAATTTGAGTAAATTTAGATGAAATTAACACCTTTTTTTGGGATTTTATATAAATTTTTAGTCAAATTGTAATGAAGGAATTTGAAACCAACTTCGATTTTTTTGGATTTTGATGAATTTTTTTGTTGGAGGGGCTAAATTTGAGTGAATTTAGATGAAATTTACTTTCATTTTTTTGGATTTTATATAAATTTTTAGTCAAATTGTAATAAAGGAATTTGAACCAACTTCGATTTTTTTTGATTTTGATGAGTTTTTTTGTTGGAGGAGTTAAATTTGAGTGAATTTAGATGAAATTTACTTGTATTTTTTTGATTTCATATAAATTTTTAGTCAAATTGTAATAAAGGAATTTGAACCAACTTCGATTTTTTTGGATTTTGATGATTTTGGTTGTTGGAGGAGCTAAATTTGAGTGAATTTAGATGAAATTAACACCTTTTTTGGATTTTATATAAATTTTTAGTCAAATTGTAATAAATGAATTTGAAATCAACTTCGATTTTTTTGGATTTTGATGAATTTTTTTGTTGGAGGAGCTAAATTTGAGTGAATTTTGATGAAATTTACTTTCATTTTTTTGGATTTCATATAAATTTTTAGTCAAATTGTAATAAAGTAATTTGAAACCAACTTCGATTTTTTTGGATTTTGATGAATTTTTTTGTTGGAGGAGTTAAATTTGAGTTAATTTAGATGAAATTTACTTCTATTTTTTCGATTTCATAGAAATTTTTAGTCAAATTGTAATAAAGGAATTTGAACCAACTTCGATTTTTTTGGATTTTGATGATTTTGGTTGTTGGAGGAGCTAAATTTGAGTGAATTTAGATGAAATTAACACCTTTTTTGGATTTTATATAAATTTTTAGTCAAATTGTAATAAATGAATTTGAAACCAACTTCGATTTTTTTGGATTTTGATGAATTTTTTTGTTGGAGGAGCTAAATTTGAGTGAATTTAGATGAAATTTACTTTCAATTTTTTGGATTTTATATAAATTTTTAGTCAAATTGTAATAAAGGAATTTGAACCAACTTCGATTTTTTTGGATTTTGATGAGTTTTTTTGTTGGAGGAGTTAAATTTGTGTGAATTTAGATGAAATTTACTTCTATTTTTTTGATTTCATATAAATTTTTAGTTAAATTGTAATAAATGAATTTGAACCAACTTCGATTTTTTTGGATTTTGATGATTTTGGTTGTTGGAGGAGTTAAATTTGAGTAAATTTAGATGAAATTAACACCTTTTTTTTGGATTTTATATAAATTTTTAGTCAAATTGTAATGAAGGAATTTGAAACCAACTTCGATTTTTTTGGATTTTGATGAATTTTTTTGTAGGAGCAGCTAAATTTGAGTGAATTTAGATGAAATATACTTCTATTTTTTTTTGATTTCATATAAATTTTTAGTCAAATTGTAATAAAAGAATTTGAACCAACTTCGATTTTTTTGGATTTTGATGAGTTTTTTTGTTGGAGGAGTTAAATTTGAGTTAATTTAGATGAAATTTACTTCTATTTTTTTGATTTCATATAAATTTTTAGTCAAATTGTAATAAAGGAATTTGAACGAACTTCGATTTTTTTGGATTTTGATGATTTTGGTTGTTGGAGGAGTTAAATTTGAGTAAATTTAGATGTAATTAACACCTTTTTTTTGGATTTTATATAAATTTTTAGTCATATTGTAATAAAGGGATATGAACAAACTTCGATTTTTTTGGATTTTGATGTATTTTTTTGTTTGAGGAGCTAAATTTGATTGTATTTAGATGAAATTTACTTTCATTTTTTGGATATTATATAAATTTTTAGTCAAATTGTAATAAAGGAATTTGAACCAACTTCGATTTTTTTGGATTTTGATGGGTTTTTTTGTTGGTGGAGTTAAATTTGAGTGAATTTAGAAGAAATTTACTTCTATTTTTTTGGATTTCATATAAATTTTTAGTCAAATTGTAATAAAGTAATTTGAAAGCAACTTCGATTTTTTTGGATTTTGATGAATTTTTTTGTTGGAGGAGTTAAATTTGAGTTAATTCAGATGAAATTTACTTGTATTTTTTTGATTTCATATAAATTTTTAGTCAAATTGTAATAAAGGAATTTGAAACCAACTCCGATTTTTTTGGATTTTGATGAATTTTTTTGTTGGAGGAGTTAAATTTGAGTTAATTTAGATGAAATTTACTTCTATTTTTTTGATTTCATATAAATTTTTAGTCAAATTGTAATAAAGGAATTTGAACCAACTTCGATTTTTTTGGATTTTGATGATTTTGGATGTTGGAGGAGCTAAATTTGAGTGAATTTAGATGAAATTAACACCTTTTTTTGGATTTTATATAAATTTTTAGTCAAATTGTAATAAATGAATTTGAAACCAACTTCGATTTTTTTGGATTTTGATGAATTTTTTTGTTGGAGGAGCTAAATTTGAGTGAATTTTGATGAAATTTACTTTCATTTTTTTGGATTTCATATAAATTTTTAGTCAAATTGTAATAAAGTAATTTGAAACCAACTTCGATTTTTTTGGATTTTGATGAATTTTTTTGTTGGAGGAGTTAAATTTGTGTGAATTTAGATGAAATTTACTTCTATTTTTTTGATTTCATATAAATTTTTAGTCAAATTGTAATAAAGGAATTTGAACCAACTTCGATTTTTTTGGATTTTGATGATTTTGGTTGTTGGAGGAGTTAAATTTGAGTAAATTTAGATGAAATTAACACCTTTTTTTTTTGGATTTTATATAAATTTTTAGTCAAATTGTAATGAAAGAATTTGAAACCAACTTCGATTTTTTTGGATTTTGATGAATTTTTTTGTAGGAGCAGCTAAATTTGAGTGAATTTAGATGAAATTTACTTCTATTTTTTTTTGATTTCATATAAATTTTTAGTCAAATTGTAATAAAAGAATTTGAACCAACTTCGATTTTTTTGGATTTTGATAAGTTTTTTTGTTGGAGGAGTTAAATTTGAGTTAATTTAGATGAAATTTACTTCCATTTTTTTGATTTCATATAAATTTTTAGTCAAATTGTAATAAAGGAATTTGAACCAACTTCGATTTTTTTGGATTTTGATGATTTTGGTTGTTGGAGGAGTTAAATTTGAGTAAATTTAGATGAAATTTACCTCTATTTTTTTTTCGATTTTATATAAATTTTTAGTCAAATTGTAATAAATGAATTTGAAACCAACTTCGATTTTTTTGGATTTTGATGAATTTTTTTGTTGGAGGAGCTAAATTTGAGTGAATTTAGATGAAATTTACTTTCATTTTTTTGGATTTTATATAAATTTTTAGTCAAATTGTAATAAAGGAATTTGAACCAACTTCGATTTTTTTGGATTTTGATGAGTTTTTTTGTTGGAGGAGTTAAATTTGTGTGAATTTAGATGAAATTTACTTCTATTTTTTTGATTTCATATAAATTTTTAGTCAAATTGTAATATAGGAATTTGAACCAACTTCGATTTTTTTGGATTTTGATGATTTTGGTTGTTGGAGGAGTTAAATTTGAGTAAATTTAGATGAAATTAACACCTTTTTTTTGGATTTTATATAAATTTTTAGTCAAATTGTAATGAAGGAATTTGAAACCAACTTCGATTTTTTTGGATTTTGATGAATTTTGTTGTAGGAGCAGCTAAATTTGAGTGAATTTAGATGAAATTTACTTCTATTTTTTTTTGATTTCATATAAATTTTTAGTCAAATTGTAATAAAAGAATTTGAACCAACTTCGATTTTTTTGGATTTTGATGAGTTTTTTTGTTGGAGGAGTTAAATTTGAGTTAATTTAGATGAAATTTACTTCTATTTTTTTGATTTCATATAAATTTTTAGTCAAATTGTAATAAAGGAATTTGAACCAACTTCGATTTTTTAGGATTTTGATGATTTTGGTTGTTGGAGGAGTTAAATTTGAGTAAATTTAGATGAAATTTACTTCTATTTTTTTTCGATTTTATATAAATTTTTAGTCAAATTGCAATAAAGGAATTTGAACCGTCTTCGAATTTTTTGGATTTTGATGATTTTGGTTGTTGGAGGAGTTAAATTTGTGTAAATATAGATGAAATGTAATTTTAATTTTTTTGGATTTTATATAAATTTTTAGTCAAATTGTAATAAAGGAATTGGAAACCAACTTCGATTTTTTTGGATTTTGATGAATTCTTTTGTTGGAGGAGCTAAATTTGAGTGAATTTAGATAAAATTTACTTCAATTTTTTGTATTTTATATAAATTTTTAGTCAAATTGGAATAAATGAATTTGAAACCAACTTCAATTTTTTTGGATTTTGATGAATTTTTTTGTTGGAGGAGTTAAATTTGAGTTAATTTAGATGAAATTTACTTCTATTTTTTTTGATTTCATATAAATTTTTAGTCAAATTGTAATAAAGGAATTTGAACCAACTTCGATTTTTTTGGATTTTGATGATTTTGGTTGTTGGAGGAGCTAAATTTGAGTGAATTTAGATGAAATTAACACCTTTTTTGGATTTTATATAAATTTTTAGTCAAATTGTAATAAATGAATTTGAAACCAACTTCGATTTTTTTGGATTTTGATGAATTTTTTTGTTGGAGGAGCTAAATTTGAGTGAATTTATATGAAATTTACTTTCATTTTTTTGGATTTTATATAAATTTTTAGTCAAATTGTAATAAAGGAATTTGAACCAACTTCGATTTTTTTGGATTTTGATGAATTCTTTTGTTGGAGGAGCTAAATTTGAGTGAATTTAGATAAAATTTACTTCAATTTTTTGTATTTTATATAAATTTTTAGTCAAATTGGAATAAATGAATTTGATTCCAACTTCAATTTTTTTGGATTTTGATGAATTTTTTTGTTGGTGGAGCTAAATTTGAGTGAATTTAGATGAAATTTACTTTCATTTTTTTGGATTTTATATAAATTTTTAGTCAAATTGTAATAAAGGAATTTGAACCAACTTCGATTTTTTTGGATTTTGATGACTTTTTTTGTTGGAGGAGTTAAATTTGAGTGAATTTAGATGAAATTTACTTCTATTTTTTTTGATTTCATATAAATTTTTAGTCAAATTGTAATAAAGGAATTTGAACCAACTTCGATTTTTTTGGATTTTGATGATTTTGGTTGTTGGAGGAGTTAAATTTGAGTAAATTTAGATGAAATTAACACCTTTTTTTTGGATTTTATATAAATTTTTAGTCAAATTGTAATGAAGGAATTTGAAACCAACTTCGATTTTTTTGGATTTTGATGAATTTTTTTGTAGGAGCAGCTAAATTTGAGTGAATTTAGATGAAATTTAATTCTATTTTTTTTTTGATTTCATATAAATTTTTAGTCAAATTGTAATAAAAGAATTTGAACCATCTTCGAATTTTTTGGATTTTGATGATTTTGGTTGTTGGAGGAGTTAAATTTGTGTAAATTTAGATGAAATGTAATTTTAATTTTTTTGGATTTTATATAAATTTTTAGTCAAATTGTAATAAAGGAATTGGAAACCAACTTCGATTTTTTTGGATTTTGATGAATTTTTTTGTTGGTGGAGCTAAATTTGAGTGAATTTAGATGAAATTTACTTCTATTTTTTTGATTTCATATAAATTTTTAGTCAAATTGTAATAAAGGAATTTGAACCAACTTCGATTTTTTTGGATTTTGATGATTTTGGTTGTTGGAGGAGTTAAATTTGAGTAAATTTAGTTGAAATTGACACCTATTTTTTTGGATTTTATATAAATTTTTAGTCAAATTGTAATAAAGGAATTTGAAACCAACTTCGATTTTTTTGGATTTTGATGAATTTTTTTGTTGGAGGAGCTAAATTTGAGTGAATTTAGATGAAATTTACTTTCATTTTTTTGGATTTTATATAAATTTTTAGTCAAATTGTAATAAAGGAATTTGAACCAACTTCGATTTTTTTGGATTTTGATGAGTTTTTTTGTTGGAGGAGTTAAATTTGAGTTAATTTAGATGAAATTTACTTCTATTTTTTTGATTTCATATAAATTTTTAGTCAAATTGTAATAAAGGAATTTGAACGAACTTCGATTTTTTTGGATTTTGATGAATTTTTTTGTTGGAGGAGTTAAATTTGAGTTAATTCAGATGAAATTTACTTGTATTTTTTTGATTTCATATAAATTTTTAGTCAAATTGTAATAAAGGAATTTGAAACCAACTCCGATTTTTTTGGATTTTGATGATTTTTTTTGTTGGAGGAGTTAAATTTGAGTTAATTTAGATGAAATTTACTTCTATTTTTTTGATTTCATATAAATTTGTAGTCAAATTGTAATAAAGGAATTTGAACCAACTTCGATTTTTTTGGATTTTGATGATTTTGGATGTTGGAGGAGCTAAATTTGAGTGAATTTAGATGAAATTAACACCTTTTTTTGGATTTTATATAAATTTTTAGTCAAATTGTAATAAAGGAATTTGAACCAACTTCGATTTTTTTGGATTTTGATGAGTTTTTTTGTTGGAGGAGTTAAATTTGTGTGAATTTAGATGAAATTTACTTCTATTTTTTTGATTTCATATAAATTTTTAGTCAAATTGTAATAAAGGAATTTGAACCAACTTCGATTTTTTTGGATTTTGATGATTTTGGTTGTTGGAGGAGTTAAATTTGAGTAAATTTAGATGAAATTAACACCTTTTTTTTTTGGATTTTATATAAATTTTTAGTCAAATTGTAATGAAGGAATTTGAAACCAACTTCGATTTTTTTGGATTTTGATGAATTTTTTTGTAGGAGCAGCTAAATTTGAGTGAATTTAGATGAAATTTACTTCTTTTTTTTTTGATTTCATATAAATTTTTAGTCAAATTGTAATAAAAGAATTTGAACCAACTTCGATTTTTTTGGATTTTGATGAGTTTTTTTGTTGGAGGAGTTAAATTTGAGTTAATTTAGATGAAATTTACTTCTATTTTTTTGATTTCATATAAATTTTTAGTCAAATTGTAATAAAGGAATTTGAACCAACTTCGATTTTTTTGGATTTTGATGATTTTGGTTGTTGGAGGAGTTAAATTTGAGTAAATTTATATGAAATTTACCTCTGTTTTTTTTTCGATTTTATATAAATTTTTAGTCAAATTGTAATAAAGGAATTGGAAACCAACTTCGATTTTTTTGGATTTTGATGAATTCTTTTGTTGGAGGAGCTAAATTTGAGTGAATTTAGATAAAATTTACTTCAATTTTTTGTATTTTATATAAATTTTTAGTCAAATCGGAATAAATGAATTTGAAACCAACTTCAATTTTTTTGGATTTTGATGAATTTTTTTGTTGGTGGAGCTAAATTTGAGTGAATTTAGATGAAATTTACTTTCATTTTTTTGGATTTTATATAAATTTTTAGTCAAATTGTAATAAAGGAATTTGAACCAACTTCGATTTTTTTGGATTTTGATGACTTTTTTTGTTGGAGGAGTTAAATTTGAGTGAATTTAGATGAAATTTACTTCTATTTTTTTGATTTCATATAAATTTTTAGTCAAATTGTAATAAAAGAATTTGAACCAACTTCGATTTTTTTGGATTTTGATGAGTTTTTTTGTTGGAGGAGTTAAATTTGAGTTAATTTAGATGAAATTTACTTCTATTTTTTTGATTTCATATAAATTTTTAGTCAAATTGTAATAAAGGAATTTGAACCAACTTCGATTTTTTTGGATTTTGATGATTTTGGTTGTTGGAGGAGTTAAATTTGAGTAAATTTATATGAAATTTACCTCTATTTTTTTTCGATTTTATATAAATTTTTAGTCAAATTGTAATAAAGGAATTGGAAACCAACTTCGATTTTTTTGGATTTTGATGAATTCTTTTGTTGGAGGAGCTAAATTTGAGTGAATTTAGATAAAATTTACTTCAATTTTTTGTATTTTATATAAATTTTTAGTCAAATCGGAATAAATGAATTTGAAACCAACTTCAATTTTTTTGGATTTTGATGAATTTTTTTGTTGGTGGAGCTAAATTTGAGTGAATTTAGATGAAATTTACTTTCATTTTTTTGGATTTTATATAAATTTTTAGTCAAATTGTAATAAAGGAATTTGAACCAACTTCGATTTTTTTGGATTTTGATGACTTTTTTTGTTGGAGGAGTTAAATTTGAGTGAATTTAGATGAAATTTACTTCTATTTTTTTGATTTCATATAAATTTTTAGTCAAATTGTAATAAAGGAATTTGAACCAACTTCGATTTTTTTGGATTTTGATGATTTTGGTTGTTGGAGGAGTTAAATTTGAGTAAATTTAGATGAAATTAACACCTTTTTTTTGGATTTTATATAAATTTTTAGTCAAATTGTAATGAAGGAATTTGAAACCAACTTCGATTTTTTTGGATTTTGATGAATTTTTTTGTAGGAGCAGCTAAATTTGAGTGAATTTAGATGAAATTTACTTCTATTTTTTTTTGATTTCATATAAATTTTTAGTCAAATTGTAATAAAAGAATTTGAACCAACTTCGATTTTTTTGGATTTTGATGAGTTTTTTTGTTGGAGGAGTTAAATTTGAGTTAATTTAGATGAAATTTACTTCTATTTTTTTGATTTCATATAAATTTTTAGTCAAATTGTAATAAAGGAATTTGAACGAACTTCGATTTTTTTGGATTTTGATGATTTTGGTTGTTGGAGGAGTTAAATTTGAGTAAATTTAGATGTAATTAACACCTTTTTTTTGGATTTTATATAAATTTTTAGTCATATTGTAATAAAGGGATATGAACAAACTTCGATTTTTTTGGATTTTGATGAATTTTTTTGTTTGAGGAGCTAAATTTGATTGAATTTAGATGAAATTTACTTTCATTTTTTGGATATTATATAAATTTTTAGTCAAATTGTAATAAAGGAATTTGAACCAACTTCGATTTTTTTGGATTTTGATGAATTTTTTTGTTGGAGGAGTTAAATTTGAGTTAATTCAGATGAAATTTACTTGTATTTTTTTGATTTCATATAAATTTTTAGTCAAATTGTAATAAAGGAATTTGAAACCAACTCCGATTTTTTTGGATTTTGATGATTTTTTTTGTTGGAGGAGTTAAATTTGAGTTAATTTAGATGAAATTTACTTCTATTTTTTTGATTTCATATAAATTTTTAGTCAAATTGTAATAAAGGAATTTGAACCAACTTCGATTTTTTTGGATTTTGATGATTTTGGATGTTGGAGGAGCTAAATTTGAGTGAATTTAGATGAAATTAACACCTTTTTTTGGATTTTATATAAATTTTTAGTCAAATTGTAATAAATGAATTTGAAACCAACTTCGATTTTTTTGGATTTTGATGAATTTTTTTGTTGGAGGAGCTAAATTTGAGTGAATTTTGATGAAATTTACTTTCATTTTTTTGGATTTCATATAAATTTTTAGTCAAATTGTAATAAAGTAATTTGAAACCAACTTCGATTTTTTTTGGATTTTGATGAATTTTTTTGTTGGAGGAGTTAAATTTGAGTTAATTTAGATGAAATTTACTTCTATTTTTTCGATTTCATAGAAATTTTTAGTCAAATTGTAATAAAGGAATTTGAAACAACTTCGATTTTTTTGGATTTTGATGATTTTGGTTGTTGGAGGAGCTAAATTTGAGTGAATTTAGATGAAATTAACACCTTTTTTTGATTTCATATAAATTTTTAGTCAAATTGTAATAAAGGAATTTGAAACCAACTCCGATTTTTTTGGATTTTGATGATTTTTTTTGTTGGAGGAGTTAAATTTGAGTTAATTTAGATGAAATTTACTTCTATTTTTTTGATTTCATATAAATTTTTAGTCAAATTGTAATAAAGGAATTTGAACCAACTTCGATTTTTTTGGATTTTGATGATTTTGGATGTTGGAGGAGCTAAATTTGAGTGAATTTAGATGAAATTAACACCTTTTTTTGGATTTTATATAAATTTTTAGTCAAATTGTAATAAAGGAATTTGAACCAACTTCGATTTTTTTGGATTTTGATGAGTTTTTTTGTTGGAGGAGTTAAATTTGTGTGAATTTAGATGAAATTTACTTCTATTTTTTTGATTTCATATAAATTTTTAGTCAAATTGTAATAAAGGAATTTGAACCAACTTCGATTTTTTTGGATTTTGATGATTTTGGTTGTTGGAGGAGTTAAATTTGAGTAAATTTAGATGAAATTAACACCTTTTTTTTTGGATTTTATATAAATTTTTAGTCAAATTGTAATGAAGGAATTTGAAACCAACTTCGATTTTTTTGGATTTTGATGAATTTTTTTGTAGGAGCAGCTAAATTTGAGTGAATTTAGATGAAATTTACTTCTTTTTTTTTTGATTTCATATAAATTTTTAGTCAAATTGTAATAAAAGAATTTGAACCAACTTCGATTTTTTTGGATTTTGATGAGTTTTTTTGTTGGAGGAGTTAAATTTGAGTTAATTTAGATGAAATTTACTTCTATTTTTTTGATTTCATATAAATTTTTAGTCAAATTGTAATAAAGGAATTTGAACCAACTTCGATTTTTTTGGATTTTGATGATTTTGGTTGTTGGAGGAGTTAAATTTGAGTAAATTTATATGAAATTTACCTCTATTTTTTTTCGATTTTATATAAATTTTTAGTCAAATTGTAATAAAGGAATTGGAAACCAACTTCGATTTTTTTGGATTTTGATGAATTCTTTTGTTGGAGGAGCTAAATTTGAGTGAATTTAGATAAAATTTACTTCAATTTTTTGTATTTTATATAAATTTTTAGTCAAATCGGAATAAATGAATTTGAAACCAACTTCAATTTTTTTGGATTTTGATGAATTTTTTTGTTTGAGGAGCTAAATTTGATTGAATTTACATGAAATTTACTTTCATTTTTTTGGATTTTATATAAATTTTTAGTCAAATTGTAATAAAGGAATTTGAACCAACTTCGATTTTTTTGGATTTTGATGACTTTTTTTGTTGGTGGAGTTAAATTTGAGTGAATTTAGAAGAAATTTACTTCTATTTTTTTGGATTTCATATAAATTTTTAGTCAAATTGTAATAAAGTAATTTGAAAGCAACTTCGATTTTTTTGGATTTTGATGAATTTTTTTGTTGGAGGAGTTAAATTTGAGTTAATTCAGATGAAATTTACTTGTATTTTTTTGATTTCATATAAATTTTTAGTCAAATTGTAATAAAGGAATTTGAAACCAACTCCGATTTTTTTGGATTTTGATGATTTTTTTTGTTGGAGGAGTTAAATTTGAGTTAATTTAGATGAAATTTACTTCTATTTTTTTGATTTCATATAAATTTTTAGTCAAATTGTAATAAAGGAATTTGAACCAACTTCGATTTTTTTGGATTTTGATGATTTTGGATGTTGGAGGAGCTAAATTTGAGTGAATTTAGATGAAATTTACCTCTATTTTTTTTCGATTTTATATAAATTTTTAGTCAAATTGTAATAAAGGAATTGGAAACCAACTTCGATTTTTTTGGATTTTGATGAATTCTTTTGTTGGAGGAGCTAAATTTGAGTGAATTTAGATAAAATTTACTTCAATTTTTTGTATTTTATATAAATTTTTAGTCAAATCGGAATAAATGAATTTGAAACCAACTTCAATTTTTTTGGATTTTGATGAATTTTTTTGTTGGTGGAGCTAAATTTGAGTGAATTTAGATGAAATTTACTTTCATTTTTTTGGATTTTATATAAATTTTTAGTCAAATTGTAATAAAGGAATTTGAACCAACTTCGATTTTTTTGGATTTTGATGAGTTTTTTTGTTGGTGGAGTTAAATTTGAGTGAATTTAGAAGAAATTTACTTCTATTTTTTTGGATTTCATATAAATTTTTAGTCAAATTGTAATAAAGTAATTTGAAAGCAACTTCGATTTTTTTGGATTTTGATGAATTTTTTTGTTGGAGGAGTTAAATTTGAGTTAATTCAGATGAAATTTACTTGTATTTTTTTGATTTCATATAAATTTTTAGTCAAATTGTAATAAAGGAATTTGAAACCAACTCCGATTTTTTTGGATTTTGATGATTTTTTTTGTTGGAGGAGTTAAATTTGAGTTAATTTAGATGAAATTTACTTCTATTTTTATGATTTCATATAAATTTTTAGTCAAATTGTAATAAAGGAATTTGAACCAACTTCGATTTTTTTGGATTTGGATGATTTTGGATGTTGGAGGAGCTAAATTTGAGTGAATTTAGATGAAATTAACACCTTTTTTTGGATTTTATATAAATTTTTAGTCAAATTGTAATAAAGGAATTTGAACCAACTTCGATTTTTTTGGATTTTGATGAGTTTTTTTGTTGGAGGAGTTAAATTTGTGTGAATTTAGATGAAATTTACTTCTATTTTTTTGATTTCATATAAATTTTAGTCAAATTGTAATAAAGGAATTTGAACCAACTTCGATTTTTTTGGATTTTGATGATTTTGGTTGTTGGAGGAGTTAAATTTGAGTAAATTTAGATGAAATTAACACCTTTTTTTTTGGGATTTTATATAAATTTTTAGTCAAATTGTAATGAAGGAATTTGAAACCAACTTCGATTTTTTTGGATTTTGATGAATTTTTTTGTAGGAGCAGCTAAATTTGAGTGAATTTAGATGAAATTTACTTCTTTTTTTTTTGATTTCATATAAATTTTTAGTCAAATTGTAATAAAAGAATTTGAACCAACTTCGATTTTTTTGGATTTTGATGAGTTTTTTTGTTGGAGGAGTTAAATTTGAGTTAATTTAGATGAAATTTACTTCTATTTTTTTGATTTCATATAAATTTTTAGTCAAATTGTAATAAAGGAATTTGAACCAACTTCGATTTTTTTGGATTTTGATGATTTTGGTTGTTGGAGGAGTTAAATTTGAGTAAATTTATATGAAATTTACCTCTATTTTTTTTTCGATTTTATATAAATTTTTAGTCAAATTGTAATAAAGGAATTGGAAACCAACTTCGATTTTTTTGGATTTTGATGAATTCTTTTGTTGGAGGAGCTAAATTTGAGTGAATTTAGATAAAATTTACTTCAATTTTTTGTATTTTATATAAATTTTTAGTCAAATCGGAATAAATGAATTTGAAACCAACTTCAATTTTTTTGGATTTTGATGAATTTTTTTGTTGGTGGAGCTAAATTTGAGTGAATTTAGATGAAATTTACTTTCATTTTTTTGGATTTTATATAAATTTTTAGTCAAATTGTAATAAAGGAATTTGAACCAACTTCGATTTTTTTGGATTTTGATGACTTTTTTTGTTGGAGGAGTTAAATTTGAGTGAATTTAGATGAAATTTACTTCTATTTTTTTGATTTCATATAAATTTTTAGTCAAATTGTAATAAAAGAATTTGAACCAACTTCGATTTTTTTGGATTTTGATGATTTTGGTTGTTGGAGGAGCTAAATTTGAGTGAATTTAGATGAAATTAACACCTTTTTTGGATTTTATATAAATTTTTAGTCAAATTGTAATAAATGAATTTGAAACCAACTTCGATTTTTTTGGATTTTGATGAATTTTTTTGTTGGAGGAGCTAAATTTGAGTGAATTTAGATGAAATTTACTTTCATTTTTTTGGATTTTATATAAATTTTTAGTCAAATTGTAATAAAGGAATTTGAACCAACTTCGATTTTTTTGGATTTTGATGAGTTTTTTTGTTGGAGGAGTTAAATTTGAGTGAATTTAGATGAAATTTACTTCTATTTTTTTGATTTCATATAAATTTTTAGTCAAATTGTAATAAAGGAATTTGAACCAACTTCGATTTTTTTGGATTTTGATGATTTTGGTTGTTGGAGGAATTAAATTTGAGTAAATTTAGATGAAATTAACACCTTTTTTTTGGATTTTATATAAATTTTTAGTCAAATTGTAATGAAGGAATTTGAAACCAACTTCGATTTTTTTGGATTTTGATGAATTTTTTTGTAGGAGCAGCTAAATTTGAGTGAATTTAGATGAAATTTACTTCTATTTTTTTTTGATTTCATTTAAATTTTTAGTCAAATTGTAATAAAAGTATTTGAACCAACTTCGATTTTTTTGGATTTTGATGAGTTTTTTTGTTGGAGGAGTTAAATTTGAGTTAATTTAGATGAAATTTACTTCTATATTTTTGATTTCATATAAATTTTTAGTCAAATTGTAATAAAGGAATTTGAACCAACTTCGATTTTTTTGGATTTTGATGATTTTGGTTGTTGGAGGAGTTAAATTTGAGTAAATTTAGATGAAATTGACACCTATTTTTTTGGATTTTATATAAATTTTTAGTCAAATTGTAATAAAGGAATTTGAAACCAACTTCGATTTTTTTGGATTTTGATGAATTTTTTTGTAGGAGCAGCTAAATTTGAGTGAATTTAGATGAAATATAATTCTTTTTTTTTTTTGATTTCATATAAATTTTTAGTCAAATTGTAATAAAAGAATTTGATCCATCTTCGAATTTTTTGGATTTTGATGATTTTGGTTGTTGGAGGAGTTAAATTTGTGTAAATTCAGATGAAATGTAATTTTAATTTTTTTGGATTTTATATAAATTTTTAGTCAAATTGTAATAAAGGAATTGGAAACCAACTTCGATTTTTTTGGATTTTGATGAATTTTTTTGTTGGTGGAGCTAAATTTGAGTGAATTTAGATGAAATTTACTTCTATTTTTTTGATTTCATATAAATTTTTAGTCAAATTGTAATAAAGGAATTTGAACCAACTTCGATTTTTTTGGATTTTGATGATTTTGGTTGTTGGAGGAATTAAATTTGAGTAAATTTAGATGAAATTAACACCTTTTTTGGATTTTATATAAATTTTTAGTCAAATTGTAATGAAGGAATATGAAACCAACTTCGATTTTTTTGGATTTTGATGAATTTTTTTGTAGGAGCAGCTAAATTTGAGTGAATTTAGATGAAATTTACTTCGATTTTTTTTTGATTTCATTTAAATTTTTAGTCAAATTGTAATAAAAGTATTTGAACCAACTTCGATTTTTTTGGATTTTGATGAGTTTTTTTGTTGGAGGAGTTAAATTTGAGTTAATTTAGATGAAATTTACTTCTATTTTTTTGATTTCATATAAATTTTTAGTCAAATTGTAATAAAGTAATTTGAACCAACTTCGATTTTTTTGGATTTTGATGATTTTGGTTGTTGGAGGAGTTAAATTTGAGTAAATTTAGATGAAATTAACACCTTTTTTTGGATTTTATATAAATTTTTAGTCAAATTGTAATGAAGGAATTTGAAACCAACTTCGATTTTTTTGGATTTTGATGAATTTTTTTGTAGGAGCACCTAAATTTGAGTGAATTTAGATGAAATTTAATTCTATTTTTTTTTTGATTTCATATAAATTTTTAGTCAAATTGTAATAAAAGAATTTGATCCATCTTCGAATTTTTTGGATTTTGATGATTTTGGTTGTTGGAGGAGTTAAATTTGTGTAAATTTAGATGAAATGTAATTTTAATTTTTTTGGATTTTATATAAATATTTAGTCAAATTGTAATAAAGGAATTGGAAACCAACTTCGATTTTTTTGGATTTTGATGAATTTTTTTGTTGGTGGAGCTAAATTTGAGTGAATTTAGATGAAATTTACTTCTATTTTTTTGATTTCATATAAATTTTTAGTCAAATTGTAATAAAGGAATTTGAACCAACTTCGATTTTTTTGGATTTTGATGATTTTGGTTGTTGGAGGAGTTAAATTTGAGTAAATTTAGATGAAATTGACACCTATTTTTTTGGATTTTATATAAATTTTTAGTCAAATTGTAATAAAGGAATTTGAAACCAACTTCGATTTTTTTGGATTTTGATGAATTTTTTTGTTGGGGGAGCTAAATTTGAGTGAATTTTGATGAAATTTACTTTCATTTTTTTGGATTTCATATAAATTTTTAGTCAAATTGTAATAAAGTAATTTGAAACCAACTTCGATTTTTTTGGATTTTGATGAATTTTTTTGTTGGAGGAGTTAAATTTGAGTTAATTTAGATGAAATTTACTTCTATTTTTTTGATTTCATAGAAATTTTTAGTCAAATTGTAATAAAGGAATTTGAACCAACTTCGATTTTTTTGGATTTTGATGATTTTGGTTGTTGGAGGAGTTAAATTTGAGTAAATTTAGATGAAATTAACACCTTTTTTTTTGGATTTTATATAAATTTTTAGTCAAATTGTAATGAAGGAATTTGAAAAGAAATTCGATTTTTTTGGATTTTGATGAATTTTTTTGTTGGAGGAGCTAAATTTGAGTGAATTTAGATGAAATTTACTTTCATTTTTTTGGATTTTATATAAATTTTTAGTCAAATTGTAATAAAGGAATTTGAACCAACTTCGATTTTTTTGGATTTTGATGAGTTTTTTTGTTGGAGGAGTTAAATTTGAGTGAATTTAGATGAAATTTACTTGTATTTTTTTGATTTCATATAAATTTTTAGTCAAATTGTAATAAAGGAATTTGAACCAACTTCGATTTTTTTGGATTTTGATGATTTTGGTTGTTGGAGGAGTTAAATTTGAGTAAATTTAGATGAAATTAACACCTTTTTTTTGGGATTTTATATAAATTTTTAGTCAAATTGTAATGAAGGAATTTGAAACCATCTTCGATTTTTTTGGATTTTGATGAATTTTTTTGTAGGAGCAGCTAAATTTGAGTGAATTTAGATGAAATTTACTTCTATTTTTTTTTGATTTCATATAAATTTTTAGTCAAATTGTAATAAAAGAATTTGAACCAACTTCGATTTTTTTGGATTTTGATGAGTTTTTTTGTTGGAGGAGTTAAATTTGAGTTAATTTAGATGAAATTTACTTCTATTTTTTTGATTTCATATAAATTTTTAGTCAAATTGTAATAAAGGAATTTGAACGAACTTCGATTTTTTTGGATTTAGATGATTTTGGTTGTTGGAGGAGTTAAATTTGAGTAAATTTAGATGTAATTAACACCTTTTTTTTGGATTTTATATAAATTTTTAGTCATATTGTAATAAAGGGATATGAACAAACTTCGATTTTTTTGGATTTTGATGAATTTTTTTGTTTGAGGAGCTAAATTTGATTGAATATAGATGAAATTTACTTTCATTTTTTGGATATTATATAAATTTTTAGTCAAATTGTAATAAAGGAATTTGAACCAACTTCGATTTTTTTGGATTTTGATGAGTTTTTTTGTTGGTGGAGTTAAATTTGAGTGAATTTAGATGAAATTTACTTCTATTTTTTTGGATTTCATATAAATTTTTAGTCAAATTGTAATAAAGTAATTTGAAAGCAACTTCGATTTTTTTGGATTTTGATGAATTTTTTTGTTGGAGGAGTTAAATTTGAGTTAATTCAGATGAAATTTACTTGTATTTTTTTGATTTCATATAAATTTTTAGTCAAATTGTAATAAAGGAATTTGAAACCAACTCCGATTTTTTTGGATTTTGATGAATTTTTTTGTTGGAGGAGTTAAATTTGAGTTAATTTAGATGAAATTTACTTCTATTTTTTTGATTTCATATAAATTTTTAGTCAAATTGTAATAAAGGAATTTGAACCAACTTCGATTTTTTTGGATTTTGATGATTTTGGTTGTTGGAGGAGCTAAATTTGAGTGAATTTAGATGAAATTAACACCTTTTTTGGATTTTATATAAATTTTTAGTCAAATTGTAATAAATGAATTTGAAATCAACTTCGATTTTTTTGGATTTTGATGAATTTTTTTGTTGGAGGAGCTAAATTTGAGTGAATTTTGATGAAATTTACTGTCATTTTTTTGGATTTCATATAAATTTTTAGTCAAATTGTAATAAAGTGATTTGAAACCAACTTCGATTTTTTTGGATTTTGATGAATTTTTTTGTTGGAGGAGTTAAATTTGAGTTAATTTAGATGAAATTTACTTCTATTTTTTCGATTTCATAGAAATTTTTAGTCAAATTGTAATAAAGGAATTTGAACCAACTTCGATTTTTTTGGATTTTGATGATTTTGGTTGTTGGAGGAACTAAATTTGAGTGAATTTAGATGAAATTAACACCTTTTTTGGATTTTATATAAATTTTTAGTCAAATTGTAATAAATGAATTTGAAACCAACTTCGATTTTTTTGGATTTTGATGAATTTTTTTGTTGGAGGAGCTAAATTTGAGTGAATTTAGATGAAATTTACTTTCATTTTTTTGGATTTTATATAAATTTTTAGTCAAATTGTAATAAAGGAATTTGAACCAACTTCGATTTTTTTGGATTTTGATGAGTTTTTTTGTTGGGGTTAAATTTGTGTGAATTTAGATGAAATTTACTTCTATTTTTTTGATTTCATATAAATTTTTAGTCAAATTGTAATAAAGGAATTTGAACCAACTTCGATTTTTTTGGATTTTGATGATTTTGGTTGTTGGAGGAGTTAAATTTGAGTAAATTTAGATGAAATTAACACCTTTTTTTTTTGGATTTTATATAAATTTTTAGTCAAATTGTAATGAAGGAATTTGAAACCAACTTCGATTTTTTTTTTTTTTAATGAATTTTTTTGTAGGAGCAGCTAAATTTGAGTGAATTTAGATGAAATTTACTTCTATTTTTTTTTGATTTCATATAAATTTTTAGTCAAATTGTAATAAAAGAATTTGAACCAACTTCGATTTTTTTGGATTTTGATGAGTTTTTTTGTTGGAGGAGTTAAATTTGAGTTAATTTTGAAGAAATTTACTTCTATTTTTTTGATTTCATACAAATTTTTAGTCAAATTGTAATAAAGGAATTTGAACCAACTTCGATTTTTTTGGATTTTGATGATTTTGGTTGTTGGAGGAGTTAAATTTGAGTAAATTTAGATGAAATTTACCTCTATTTTTTTTTCGATTTTATATAAATTTTTAGTCAAATTGTAATAAATGAATTTGAAACCAACTTCGATTTTTTTGGATTTTGATGAATTTTTTTGTTGGAGGAGCTAAATTTGAGTGAATTTAGATGAAATTTACTTTCATTTTTTTGGATTTTATATAAATTTTTAGTCAAATTGTAATAAAGGAATTTGAACCAACTTCGATTTTTTTGGATTTTGATGAGTTTTTTTGTTGGAGGAGTTAAATTTGTGTGAATTTAGATGAAATTTACTTCTATTTTTTTGATTTCATATAAATTTTTAGTCAAATTGTAATAAAGGAATTTGAACCAACTTCGATTTTTTTGGATTTTGATGAATTTTTTTGTTGGAGGAGTTAAATTTGAGTGAATTTAGATGAAATTTACTTCTATTTTTTTGATTTCATATAAATTTTTAGTCAAATTGTAATAAAGGAATTTGAACCAACTTCGATTTTTTTGGATTTTGATGATTTTGGTTGTTGGAGGAGTTAAATTTGAGTAAATTTAGATGAAATTGACACCTATTTTTTTGGATTTTATATAAATTTTTAGTCAAATTGTAATAAAAGAATTTGAAACCAACTTCGATTTTTTTGGATTTTGATGAATTTTTTTGTAGGAGCAGCTAAATTTGAGTGAATTTAGATGAAATTTAATTCTATTTTTTTTTTGATTTCATATAAATTTTTAGTCAAATTGTAATAAAAGAATTTGATCCATCTTCGAATTTTTTGGATTTTGATGATTTTGGTTGTTGGAGGAGTTAAATTTGTGTAAATTTAGATGAAATGTAATTTTAATTTTTTTGGATTTTATATAAATTTTTAGTCAAATTGTAATAAAGGAATTGGAAACCAACTTCGATTTTTTTGGATTTTGATGAATTTTTTTGTTGGTGGAGCTAAATTTGAGTGAATTTAGATGAAATTTACTTCTATTTTTTTGATTTCATATAAATTTTTAGTCAAATTGTAATAAAGGAATTTGAACCAACTTCGATTTTTTTGGATTTTGATGATTTTGGTTGTTGGAGGAGTTAAATTTGAGTAAATTTAGATGAAATTGACACCTATTTTTTTGGATTTTATATAAATTTTTAGTCAAATTGTAATAAAGGAATTTGAAACCAACTTCGATTTTTTTGGATTTTGATGAATTTTTTTGTTGGAGGAGCTAAATTTGAGTGAATTTTGATGAAATTTACTTTCATTTTTTTGGATTTCATATAAATTTTTAGTCAAATTGTAATAAAGTAATTTGAAACCAACTTCGATTTTTTTGGATTTTGATGAGTTTTTTTGTTGGTGGAGTTAAATTTGAGTGAATTTAGATGAAATTTACTTCTATTTTTTTGGATTTCATATAAATTTTTAGTCAAATTGTAATAAAGTAATTTGAAAGCAACTTCGATTTTTTTGGATTTTGATGAATTTTTTTGTTGGAGGAGTTAAATTTGAGTTAATTCAGATGAAATTTACTTGTATTTTTTTGATTTCATATAAATTTTTAGTCAAATTGTAATAAAGGAATTTGAAACCAACTCCGATTTTTTTGGATTTTGATGAATTTTTTTGTTGGAGGAGTTAAATTTGAGTTAATTTAGATGAAATTTACTTCTATTTTTTTGATTTCATATAAATTTTTAGTCAAATTGTAATAAAGGAATTTGAACCAACTTCGATTTTTTTGGATTTTGATGATTTTGGTTGTTGGAGGAGCTAAATTTGAGTGAATTTAGATGAAATTAACACCTTTTTTGGATTTTATATAAATTTTTAGTCAAATTGTAATAAATGAATTTGAAATCAACTTCGATTTTTTTGGATTTTGATGAATTTTTTTGTTGGAGGAGCTAACTTTGAGTGAATTTTGATGAAATTTACTTTCATTTTTTTGGATTTCATATAAATTTTTAGTCAAATTGTAATAAAGTAATTTGAAACCAACTTCGATTTTTTTGGATTTTGATGAATTTTTTTGTTGGAGGAGTTAAATTTGAGTTAATTTAGATGAAATTTACTTCTATTTTTTCGATTTCATAGAAATTTTTAGTCAAATTGTAATAAAGGAATTTGAACCAACTTCGATTTTTTTGGATTTTGATGATTTTGGTTGTTGGAGGAGCTAAATTTGAGTGAATTTAGATGAAATTAACACCTTTTTTGGATTTTATATAAATTTTTAGTCAAATTGTAATAAATGAATTTGAAACCAACTTCGATTTTTTTGGATTTTGATGAATTTTTTTGTTGGAGGAGCTAAATTTGAGTGAATTTAGATGAAATTTACTTTCATTTTTTTGGATTTTATATAAATTTTTAGTCAAATTGTAATAAAGGAATTTGAACCAACTTCGATTTTTTTGGATTTTGATGAGTTTTTTTGTTGGAGGAGTTAAATTTGTGTGAATTTAGATGAAATTTACTTCTATTTTTTTGATTTCATATAAATTTTTAGTCAAATTGTAATAAAGGAATTTGAACCAACTTCGATTTTTTTGGATTTTGATGATTTTGGTTGTTGGAGGAGTTAAATTTGAGTAAATTTAGATGAAATTAACACCTTTTTTTTTGGATTTTATATAAATTTTTAGTCAAATTGTAATGAAGGAATTTGAAACCAACTTCGATTTTTTTGGATTTTGATGAATTTTTTTGTAGGAGCAGCTAAATTTGAGTGAATTTAGATGAAATTTACTTCTATTTTTTTTTGATTTCATATAAATTTTTAGTCAAATTGTAATAAAAGAATTTGAACCAACTTCGATTTTTTTGGATTTTGATGAGTTTTTTTGTTGGAGGAGTTAAATTTGAGTTAATTTTGAAGAAATTTACTTCTATTTTTTTGATTTCATATAAATTTTTAGTCAAATTGTAATAAAGGAATTTGAACCAACTTCGATTTTTTTGGATTTTGATGATTTTGGTTGTTGGAGGAGTTAAATTTGAGTAAATTTAGATGAAATTTACCTCTATTTTTTTTTCGATTTTATATAAATTTTTAGTCAAATTGTAATAAATGAATTTGAAACCAACTTCGATTTTTTTGGATTTTGATGAATTTTTTTGTTGGAGGAGCTAAATTTGAGTGAATTTAGATGAAATTTACTTTCATTTTTTTGGATTTTATATAAATTTTTAGTCAAATTGTAATAAAGGAATTTGAACCAACTTCGATTTTTTTGGATTTTGATGAGTTTTTTTGTTGGAGGAGTTAAATTTGTGTGAATTTAGATGAAATTTACTTCTATTTTTTTGATTTCATATAAATTTTTAGTCAAATTGTAATAAAGGAATTTGAACCAACTTCGATTTTTTTGGATTTTGATGAATTTTTTTGTTGGAGGAGTTAAATTTGAGTGAATTTAGATGAAATTTACTTCTATTTTTTTGATTTCATATAAATTTTTAGTCAAATTGTAATAAAGGAATTTGAACCAACTTCGATTTTTTTGGATTTTGATGATTTTGGTTGTTGGAGGAATTAAATTTGAGTAAATTTAGATGAAATTAACACCTTTTTTTTGGATTTTATATAAATTTTTAGTCAAATTGTAATGAAGGAATTTGAAACCAACTTCGATTTTTTTGGATTTTGATGAATTTTTTTGTAGGAGCAGCTAAATTTGAGTGAATTTAGATGAAATTTACTTCTATTTTTTTTTGATTTCATTTAAATTTTTAGTCAAATTGTAATAAAAGTATTTGAACCAACTTCGATTTTTTTGGATTTTGATGAGTTTTTTTGTTGGAGGAGTTAAATTTGAGTTACTTTAGATGAAATTTACTTCTATTTTTTTGATTTCATATAAATTTTTAGTCAAATTGTAATAAAGGAATTTGAAACCAACTCCGATTTTTTTGGATTTTGATGAATTTTTTTGTTGGAGGAGTTAAATTTGAGTTAATTTAGATGAAATTTACTTCTATTTTTTTGATTTCATATAAATTTTTAGTCAAATTGTAATAAAGGAATTTGAACCAACTTCGATTTTTTTGGATTTTGATGATTTTGGTTGTTGGAGGAGCTAAATTTGAGTGAATTTAGATGAAATTAACACCTTTTTTGGATTTTATATAAATTTTTAGTCAAATTGTAATAAATGAATTTGAAATCAACTTCGATTTTTTTGGATTTTGATGAATTTTTTTGTTGGAGGAGCTAAATTTGAGTGAATTTTGATGAAATTTACTTTCATTTTTTTGGATTTCATATAAATTTTTAGTCAAATTGTAATAAAGTAATTTGAAACCAACTTCGATTTTTTTGGATTTTGATGAATTTTTTTGTTGGAGGAGTTAAATTTGAGTTAATTTAGATGAAATTTACTTCTATTTTTTCGATTTCATAGAAATTTTTAGTCAAATTGTAATAAAGGAATTTGAACCAACTTCGATTTTTTTGGATTTTGATGATTTTGGTTGTTGGAGGAGCTAAATTTGAGTGAATTTAGATGAAATTAACACCATTTTTGGATTTCATATAAATTTTTAGTCAAATTGTAATAAAGTAATTTGAAACCAACTTCGATTTTTTTGGATTTTGATGAGTTTTTTTGTTGGTGGAGTTAAATTTGAGTGAATTTAGATGAAATTTACTTCTATTTTTTTGGATTTCATATAAATTTTTAGTCAAATTGTAATAAAGTAATTTGAAAGCAACTTCGATTTTTTTGGATTTTGATGAATTTTTTTGTTGGAGGAGTTAAATTTGAGTTAATTCAGATGAAATTTACTTGTATTTTTTTGATTTCATATAAATTTTTAGTCAAATTGTAATAAAGGAATTTGAAACCAACTCCGATTTTTTTGGATTTTGATGAATTTTTTTGTTGGAGGAGTTAAATTTGAGTTAATTTAAATGAAATTTACTTCTATTTTTTTGATTTCATATAAATTTTTAGTCAAATTGTAATAAAGGAATTTGAACCAACTTCGATTTTTTTGGATTTTGATGATTTTGGTTGTTGGAGGAGCTAAATTTGAGTGAATTTAGATGAAATTAACACCTTTTTTGGATTTTATATAAATTTTTAGTCAAATTGTAATAAATGAATTTGAAATCAACTTCGATTTTTTTGGATTTTGATGAATTTTTTTGTTGGAGGAGCTAAATTTGAGTGAATTTTGATGAAATTTACTTTCATTTTTTTGGATTTCATATAAATTTTTAGTCAAATTGTAATAAAGTAATTTGAAACCAACTTCGATTTTTTTGGATTTTGATGAATTTTTTTGTTGGAGGAGTTAAATTTGAGTTAATTTAGATGAAATTTACTTCTATTTTTTCGATTTCATAGAAATTTTTAGTCAAATTGTAATAAAGGAATTTGAACCAACTTCGATTTTTTTGGATTTTGATGATTTTGGTTGTTGGAGGAGCTAAATTTGAGTGAATTTAGATGAAATTAACACCTTTTTTGGATTTTATATAAATTTTTAGTCAAATTGTAATAAATGAATTTGAAACCAACTTCGATTTTTTTGGATTTTGATGAATTTTTTTGTTGGAGGAGCTAAATTTGAGTGAATTTAGATGAAATTTACTTTCATTTTTTTGGATTTTATATAAATTTTTAGTCAAATTGTAATAAAGGAATTTGAACCAACTTCGATTTTTTTGGATTTTGATGAGTTTTTTTGTTGGAGGAGTTAAATTTGTGTGAATTTAGATGAAATTTACTTCTATTTTTTTGATTTCATATAAATTTTTAGTCAAATTGTAATAAAGGAATTTGAACCAACTTCGATTTTTTTGGATTTTGATGATTTTGGTTGTTGGAGGAGTTAAATTTGAGTAAATTTAGATGAAATTAACACCTTTTTTTTTGGATTTTATATAAATTTTTAGTCAAATTGTAATGAAGGAATTTGAAACCAACTTCGATTTTTTTGGATTTTGATGAATTTTTTTGTAGGAGCAGCTAAATTTGAGTGAATTTAGATGAAATTTACTTCTATTTTTTTTTGATTTCATATAAATTTTTAGTCAAATTGTAATAAAAGAATTTGAACCAACTTCGATTTTTTTGGATTTTGATGAATTTTTTTGTAGGAGCAGCTAAATTTGAGTGAATTTAGATGAAATTTACTTCTATTTTTTTTTGATTTCATTTAAATTTTTAGTCAAATTGTAATAAAAGTATTTGAACCAACTTCGATTTTTTTGGATTTTGATGAGTTTTTTTGTTGGAGGAGTTAAATTTGAGTTACTTTAGATGAAATTTACTTCTATTTTTTTGATTTCATATAAATTTTTAGTCAAATTGTAATAAAGGAATTTGAACCAACTTCGATTTTTTTGGATTTTGATGATTTTGGTTGTTGGAGGAGTTAAATTTGAGTAAATTTAGATGAAATTGACACCTATTTTTTTGGATTTTATATAAATTTTTAGTCAAATTGTAATAAAAGTATTTGAAACCAACTTCGATTTTTTTGGATTTTGATGAATTTTTTTGTAGGAGCAGCTAAATTTGAGTGAATTTAGATGAAATTTAATTCTATTTTTTTTTTGATTTCATATAAATTTTTAGTCAAATTGTAATAAAAGAATTTGAACCAACTTCGATTTTTTTGGATTTTGATGAGTTTTTTTGTTGGAGGAGTTAAATTTGAGTTAATTTTGAAGAAATTTACTTCTATTTTTTTGATTTCATATAAATTTTTAGTCAAATTGTAATAAAGGAATTTGAACCAACTTCGATTTTTTTGGATTTTGATGATTTTGGTTGTTGGAGGAGTTAAATTTGAGTAAATTTAGATGAAATTTACCTCTATTTTTTTTTCGATTTTATATAAATTTTTAGTCAAATTGTAATAAATGAATTTGAAACCAACTTCGATTTTTTTGGATTTTGATGAATTTTTTTGTTGGAGGAGCTAAATTTGAGTGAATTTAGATGAAATTTACTTTCATTTTTTTGGATTTTATATAAATTTTTAGTCAAATTGTAATAAAGGAATTTGAACCAACTTCGATTTTTTTGGATTTTGATGAGTTTTTTTGTTGGAGGAGTTAAATTTGTGTGAATTTAGATGAAATTTACTTCTATTTTTTTGATTTCATATAAATTTTTAGTCAAATTGTAATAAAGGAATTTGAACCAACTTCGATTTTTTTGGATTTTGATGAATTTTTTTGTTGGAGGAGTTAAATTTGAGTGAATTTAGATGAAATTTACTTCTATTTTTTTGATTTCATATAAATTTTTAGTCAAATTGTAATAAAGGAATTTGAACCAACTTCGATTTTTTTGGATTTTGATGATTTTGGTTGTTGGAGGAATTAAATTTGAGTAAATTTAGATGAAATTAACACCTTTTTTTTGGATTTTATATAAATTTTTAGTCAAATTGTAATGAAGGAATTTGAAACCAACTTCGATTTTTTTGGATTTTGATGAATTTTTTTGTAGGAGCAGCTAAATTTGAGTGAATTTAGATGAAATTTACTTCTATTTTTTTTTGATTTCATTTAAATTTTTAGTCAAATTGTAATAAAAGTATTTGAACCAACTTCGATTTTTTTGGATTTTGATGAGTTTTTTTGTTGGAGGAGTTAAATTTGAGTTACTTTAGATGAAATTTACTTCTATTTTTTTGATTTCATATAAATTTTTAGTCAAATTGTAATAAAGGAATTTGAAACCAACTCCGATTTTTTTGGATTTTGATGAATTTTTTTGTTGGAGGAGTTAAATTTGAGTTAATTTAGATGAAATTTACTTCTATTTTTTTGATTTCATATAAATTTTTAGTCAAATTGTAATAAAGGAATTTGAACCAACTTCGATTTTTTTGGATTTTGATGATTTTGGTTGTTGGAGGAGCTAAATTTGAGTGAATTTAGATGAAATTAACACCTTTTTTGGATTTTATATAAATTTTTAGTCAAATTGTAATAAATGAATTTGAAATCAACTTCGATTTTTTTGGATTTTGATGAATTTTTTTGTTGGAGGAGCTAAATTTGAGTGAATTTTGATGAAATTTACTTTCATTTTTTTGGATTTCATATAAATTTTTAGTCAAATTGTAATAAAGTAATTTGAAACCAACTTCGATTTTTTTGGATTTTGATGAATTTTTTTGTTGGAGGAGTTAAATTTGAGTTAATTTAGATGAAATTTACTTCTATTTTTTTGATTTCATATAAATTTTTAGTCAAATTGTAATAAAGGAATTTGAACCAACTTCGATTTTTTTGGATTTTGATGATTTTGGTTGTTGGAGGAGCTAAATTTGAGTGAATTTAGATGAAATTAACACCTTTTTTGGATTTTATATAAATTTTTAGTCAAATTGTAATAAATGAATTTGAAATCAACTTCGATTTTTTTGGATTTTGATGAATTTTTTTGTTGGAGGAGCTAAATTTGAGTGAATTTTGATGAAATTTACTTTCATTTTTTTGGATTTCATATAAATTTTTAGTCAAATTGTAATAAAGTAATTTGAAACCAACTTCGATTTTTTTGGATTTTGATGAATTTTTTTGTTGGAGGAGTTAAATTTGAGTTAATTTAGATGAAATTTACTTCTATTTTTTCGATTTCATAGAAATTTTTAGTCAAATTGTAATAAAGGAATTTGAACCAACTTCGATTTTTTTGGATTTTGATGATTTTGGTTGTTGGAGGAGCTAAATTTGAGTGAATTTAGATGAAATTAACACCATTTTTGGATTTCATATAAATTTTTAGTCAAATTGTAATAAAGTAATTTGAAACCAACTTCGATTTTTTTGGATTTTGATGAGTTTTTTTGTTGGTGGAGTTAAATTTGAGTGAATTTAGATGAAATTTACTTCTATTTTTTTGGATTTCATATAAATTTTTAGTCAAATTGTAATAAAGTAATTTGAAAGCAACTTCGATTTTTTTGGATTTTGATGAATTTTTTTGTTGGAGGAGTTAAATTTGAGTTAATTCAGATGAAATTTACTTGTATTTTTTTGATTTCATATAAATTTTTAGTCAAATTGTAATAAAGGAATTTGAAACCAACTCCGATTTTTTTGGATTTTGATGAATTTTTTTGTTGGAGGAGTTAAATTTGAGTTAATTTAAATGAAATTTACTTCTATTTTTTTGATTTCATATAAATTTTTAGTCAAATTGTAATAAAGGAATTTGAACCAACTTCGATTTTTTTGGATTTTGATGATTTTGGTTGTTGGAGGAGCTAAATTTGAGTGAATTTAGATGAAATTAACACCTTTTTTGGATTTTATATAAATTTTTAGTCAAATTGTAATAAATGAATTTGAAATCAACTTCGATTTTTTTGGATTTTGATGAATTTTTTTGTTGGAGGAGCTAAATTTGAGTGAATTTTGATGAAATTTACTTTCATTTTTTTGGATTTCATATAAATTTTTAGTCAAATTGTAATAAAGTAATTTGAAACCAACTTCGATTTTTTTGGATTTTGATGAATTTTTTTGTTGGAGGAGTTAAATTTGAGTTAATTTAGATGAAATTTACTTCTATTTTTTCGATTTCATAGAAATTTTTAGTCAAATTGTAATAAAGGAATTTGAACCAACTTCGATTTTTTTGGATTTTGATGATTTTGGTTGTTGGAGGAGCTAAATTTGAGTGAATTTAGATGAAATTAACACCTTTTTTGGATTTTATATAAATTTTTAGTCAAATTGTAATAAATGAATTTGAAACCAACTTCGATTTTTTTGGATTTTGATGAATTTTTTTGTTGGAGGAGCTAAATTTGAGTGAATTTAGATGAAATTTACTTTCATTTTTTTGGATTTTATATAAATTTTTAGTCAAATTGTAATAAAGGAATTTGAACCAACTTCGATTTTTTTGGATTTTGATGAGTTTTTTTGTTGGAGGAGTTAAATTTGTGTGAATTTAGATGAAATTTACTTCTATTTTTTTGATTTCATATAAATTTTTAGTCAAATTGTAATAAAGGAATTTGAACCAACTTCGATTTTTTTGGATTTTGATGATTTTGGTTGTTGGAGGAGTTAAATTTGAGTAAATTTAGATGAAATTAACACCTTTTTTTTTGGATTTTATATAAATTTTTAGTCAAATTGTAATGAAGGAATTTGAAACCAACTTCGATTTTTTTGGATTTTGATGAATTTTTTTGTAGGAGCAGCTAAATTTGAGTGAATTTAGATGAAATTTACTTCTATTTTTTTTTGATTTCATATAAATTTTTAGTCAAATTGTAATAAAAGAATTTGAACCAACTTCGATTTTTTTGGATTTTGATGAATTTTTTTGTAGGAGCAGCTAAATTTGAGTGAATTTAGATGAAATTTACTTCTATTTTTTTTTGATTTCATTTAAATTTTTAGTCAAATTGTAATAAAAGTATTTGAACCAACTTCGATTTTTTTGGATTTTGATGAGTTTTTTTGTTGGAGGAGTTAAATTTGAGTTACTTTAGATGAAATTTACTTCTATTTTTTTGATTTCATATAAATTTTTAGTCAAATTGTAATAAAGGAATTTGAACCAACTTCGATTTTTTTGGATTTTGATGATTTTGGTTGTTGGAGGAGTTAAATTTGAGTAAATTTAGATGAAATTGACACCTATTTTTTTGGATTTTATATAAATTTTTAGTCAAATTGTAATAAAAGTATTTGAAACCAACTTCGATTTTTTTGGATTTTGATGAATTTTTTTGTAGGAGCAGCTAAATTTGAGTGAATTTAGATGAAATTTAATTCTATTTTTTTTTTGATTTCATATAAATTTTTAGTCAAATTGTAATAAAAGAATTTGAACCAACTTCGATTTTTTTGGATTTTGATGAGTTTTTTTGTTGGAGGAGTTAAATTTGAGTTAATTTTGAAGAAATTTACTTCTATTTTTTTGATTTCATATAAATTTTTAGTCAAATTGTAATAAAGGAATTTGAACCAACTTCGATTTTTTTGGATTTTGATGATTTTGGTTGTTGGAGGAGTTAAATTTGAGTAAATTTAGATGAAATTTACCTCTATTTTTTTTTCGATTTTATATAAATTTTTAGTCAAATTGTAATAAATGAATTTGAAACCAACTTCGATTTTTTTGGATTTTGATGAATTTTTTTGTTGGAGGAGCTAAATTTGAGTGAATTTAGATGAAATTTACTTTCATTTTTTTGGATTTTATATAAATTTTTAGTCAAATTGTAATAAAGGAATTTGAACCAACTTCGATTTTTTTGGATTTTGATGAGTTTTTTTGTTGGAGGAGTTAAATTTGTGTGAATTTAGATGAAATTTACTTCTATTTTTTTGATTTCATATAAATTTTTAGTCAAATTGTAATAAAGGAATTTGAACCAACTTCGATTTTTTTGGATTTTGATGAATTTTTTTGTTGGAGGAGTTAAATTTGAGTGAATTTAGATGAAATTTACTTCTATTTTTTTGATTTCATATAAATTTTTAGTCAAATTGTAATAAAGGAATTTGAACCAACTTCGATTTTTTTGGATTTTGATGATTTTGGTTGTTGGAGGAATTAAATTTGAGTAAATTTAGATGAAATTAACACCTTTTTTTTGGATTTTATATAAATTTTTAGTCAAATTGTAATGAAGGAATTTGAAACCAACTTCGATTTTTTTGGATTTTGATGAATTTTTTTGTAGGAGCAGCTAAATTTGAGTGAATTTAGATGAAATTTACTTCTATTTTTTTTTGATTTCATTTAAATTTTTAGTCAAATTGTAATAAAAGTATTTGAACCAACTTCGATTTTTTTGGATTTTGATGAGTTTTTTTGTTGGAGGAGTTAAATTTGAGTTACTTTAGATGAAATTTACTTCTATTTTTTTGATTTCATATAAATTTTTAGTCAAATTGTAATAAAGGAATTTGAAACCAACTCCGATTTTTTTGGATTTTGATGAATTTTTTTGTTGGAGGAGTTAAATTTGAGTTAATTTAGATGAAATTTACTTCTATTTTTTTGATTTCATATAAATTTTTAGTCAAATTGTAATAAAGGAATTTGAACCAACTTCGATTTTTTTGGATTTTGATGATTTTGGTTGTTGGAGGAGCTAAATTTGAGTGAATTTAGATGAAATTAACACCTTTTTTGGATTTTATATAAATTTTTAGTCAAATTGTAATAAATGAATTTGAAATCAACTTCGATTTTTTTGGATTTTGATGAATTTTTTTGTTGGAGGAGCTAAATTTGAGTGAATTTTGATGAAATTTACTTTCATTTTTTTGGATTTCATATAAATTTTTAGTCAAATTGTAATAAAGTAATTTGAAACCAACTTCGATTTTTTTGGATTTTGATGAATTTTTTTGTTGGAGGAGTTAAATTTGAGTTAATTTAGATGAAATTTACTTCTATTTTTTCGATTTCATAGAAATTTTTAGTCAAATTGTAATAAAGGAATTTGAACCAACTTCGATTTTTTTGGATTTTGATGATTTTGGTTGTTGGAGGAGTTAAATTTGAGTAAATTTAGATGAAATTTACCTCTATTTTTTTTTCGATTTTATATAAATTTTTAGTCAAATAGTAATAAATGAATTTGAAACCAACTTCGATTTTTTTGGATTTTGATGAATTTTTTTGTTGGAGGAGCTAAATTTGAGTGAATTTAGATGAAATTTACTTTCATTTTTTTGGATTTTATATAAATTTTTAGTCAAATTGTAATAAAGGAATTTGAACCAACTTCGATTTTTTTGGATTTTGATGAGTTTTTTTGTTGGAGGAGTTAAATTTGTGTGAATTTAGATGAAATTTACTTCTATTTTTTTGATTTCATATAAATTTTTAGTCAAATTGTAATAAAGGAATTTGAACCAACTTCGATTTTTTTGGATTTTGATGAATTTTTTTGTTGGAGGAGTTAAATTTGAGTGAATTTAGATGAAATTTACTTCTATTTTTTTGATTTCATATAAATTTTTAGTCAAATTGTAATAAAGGAATTTGAACCAACTTCGATTTTTTTGGATTTTGATGATTTTGGTTGTTGGAGGAATTAAATTTGAGTAAATTTAGATGAAATTAACACCTTTTTTTTGGATTTTATATAAATTTTTAGTCAAATTGTAATGAAGGAATTTGAAACCAACTTCGATTTTTTTGGATTTTGATGAATTTTTTTGTAGGAGCAGCTAAATTTGAGTGAATTTAGATGAAATTTACTTCTATTTTTTTTTGATTTCATTTAAATTTTTAGTCAAATTGTAATAAAAGTATTTGAACCAACTTCGATTTTTTTGGATTTTGATGAGTTTTTTTGTTGGAGGAGTTAAATTTGAGTTACTTTAGATGAAATTTACTTCTATTTTTTTGATTTCATATAAATTTTTAGTCAAATTGTAATAAAGGAATTTGAAACCAACTCCGATTTTTTTGGATTTTGATGAATTTTTTTGTTGGAGGAGTTAAATTTGAGTTAATTTAGATGAAATTTACTTCTATTTTTTTGATTTCATATAAATTTTTAGTCAAATTGTAATAAAGGAATTTGAACCAACTTCGATTTTTTTGGATTTTGATGATTTTGGTTGTTGGAGGAGCTAAATTTGAGTGAATTTAGATGAAATTAACACCTTTTTTGGATTTTATATAAATTTTTAGTCAAATTGTAATAAATGAATTTGAAATCAACTTCGATTTTTATGGATTTTGATGAATTTTTTTGTTGGAGGAGCTAAATTTGAGTGAATTTTGATGAAATTTACTTTCATTTTTTTGGATTTCATATAAATTTTTAGTCAAATTGTAATAAAGTAATTTGAAACCAACTTCGATTTTTTTGGATTTTGATGAATTTTTTTGTTGGAGGAGTTAAATTTGAGTTAATTTAGATGAAATTTACTTCTATTTTTTCGATTTCATAGAAATTTTTAGTCAAATTGTAATAAAGGAATTTGAACCAACTTCGATTTTTTTGGATTTTGATGATTTTGGTTGTTGGAGGAGCTAAATTTGAGTGAATTTAGATGAAATTAACACCATTTTTGGATTTCATATAAATTTTTAGTCAAATTGTAATAAAGTAATTTGAAACCAACTTCGATTTTTTTGGATTTTGATGAGTTTTTTTGTTGGTGGAGTTAAATTTGAGTGAATTTAGATGAAATTTACTTCTATTTTTTTGGATTTCATATAAATTTTTAGTCAAATTGTAATAAAGTAATTTGAAAGCAACTTCGATTTTTTTGGATTTTGATGAATTTTTTTGTTGGAGGAGTTAAATTTGAGTTAATTCAGATGAAATTTACTTGTATTTTTTTGATTTCATATAAATTTTTAGTCAAATTGTAATAAAGGAATTTGAAACCAACTCCGATTTTTTTGGATTTTGATGAATTTTTTTGTTGGAGGAGTTAAATTTGAGTTAATTTAGATGAAATTTACTTCTATTTTTTTGATTTCATATAAATTTTTAGTCAAATTGTAATAAAGGAATTTGAACCAACTTCGATTTTTTTGGATTTTGATGATTTTGGTTGTTGGAGGAGCTAAATTTGAGTGAATTTAGATGAAATTAACACCTTTTTTGGATTTTATATAAATTTTTAGTCAAATTGTAATAAATGAATTTGAAATCAACTTCGATTTTTTTGGATTTTGATGAATTTTTTTGTTGGAGGAGCTAAATTTGAGTGAATTTTGATGAAATTTACTTTCATTTTTTTGGATTTCATATAAATTTTTAGTCAAATTGTAATAAAGTAATTTGAAACCAACTTCGATTTTTTTGGATTTTGATGAATTTTTTTGTTGGAGGAGTTAAATTTGAGTTAATTTAGATGAAATTTACTTCTATTTTTTCGATTTCATAGAAATTTTTAGTCAAATTGTAATAAAGGAATTTGAACCAACTTCGATTTTTTTGGATTTTGATGATTTTGGTTGTTGGAGGAGCTAAATTTGAGTGAATTTAGATGAAATTAACACCTTTTTTGGATTTTATATAAATTTTTAGTCAAATTGTAATAAATGAATTTGAAACCAACTTCGATTTTTTTGGATTTTGATGAATTTTTTTGTTGGAGGAGCTAAATTTGAGTGAATTTAGATGAAATTTACTTTCATTTTTTTGGATTTTATATAAATTTTTAGTCAAATTGTAATAAAGGAATTTGAACCAACTTCGATTTTTTTGGATTTTGATGAGTTTTTTTGTTGGAGGAGTTAAATTTGTGTGAATTTAGATGAAATTTACTTCTATTTTTTTGATTTCATATAAATTTTTAGTCAAATTGTAATAAAGGAATTTGAACCAACTTCGATTTTTTTGGATTTTGATGATTTTGGTTGTTGGAGGAGTTAAATTTGAGTAAATTTAGATGAAATTAACACCTTTTTTTTTGGATTTTATATAAATTTTTAGTCAAATTGTAATGAAGGAATTTGAAACCAACTTCGATTTTTTTGGATTTTGATGAATTTTTTTGTAGGAGCAGCTAAATTTGAGTGAATTTAGATGAAATTTACTTCTATTTTTTTTTGATTTCATATAAATTTTTAGTCAAATTGTAATAAAAGAATTTGAACCAACTTCGATTTTTTTGGATTTTGATGAGTTTTTTTGTTGGAGGAGTTAAATTTGAGTTAATTTTGAAGAAATTTACTTCTATTTTTTTGATTTCATATAAATTTTTAGTCAAATTGTAATAAAGGAATTTGAACCAACTTCGATTTTTTTGGATTTTGATGATTTTGGTTGTTGGAGGAGTTAAATTTGAGTAAATTTAGATGAAATTTACCTCTATTTTTTTTTCGATTTTATATAAATTTTTAGTCAAATTGTAATAAATGAATTTGAAACCAACTTCGATTTTTTTGGATTTTGATGAATTTTTTTGTTGGAGGAGCTAAATTTGAGTGAATTTAGATGAAATTTACTTTCATTTTTTTGGATTTTATATAAATTTTTAGTCAAATTGTAATAAAGGAATTTGAACCAACTTCGATTTTTTTGGATTTTGATGAGTTTTTTTGTTGGAGGAGTTAAATTTGTGTGAATTTAGATGAATTTACTTCTATTTTTTTGATTTCATATAAATTTTTAGTCAAATTGTAATAAAGGAATTTGAACCAACTTCGATTTTTTTGGATTTTGATGAATTTTTTTGTTGGAGGAGTTAAATTTGAGTGAATTTAGATGAAATTTACTTCTATTTTTTTGATTTCATATAAATTTTTAGTCAAATTGTAATAAAGGAATTTGAACCAACTTCGATTTTTTTGGATTTTGATGATTTTGGTTGTTGGAGGAATTAAATTTGAGTAAATTTAGATGAAATTAACACCTTTTTTTTGGATTTTATATAAATTTTTAGTCAAATTGTAATGAAGGAATTTGAAACCAACTTCGATTTTTTTGGATTTTGATGAATTTTTTTGTAGGAGCAGCTAAATTTGAGTGAATTTAGATGAAATTTACTTCTATTTTTTTTTGATTTCATTTAAATTTTTAGTCAAATTGTAATAAAAGTATTTGAACCAACTTCGATTTTTTTGGATTTTGATGAGTTTTTTTGTTGGAGGAGTTAAATTTGAGTTACTTTAGATGAAATTTACTTCTATTTTTTTGATTTCATATAAATTTTTAGTCAAATTGTAATAAAGGAATTTGAACCAACTTCGATTTTTTTGGATTTTGATGATTTTGGTTGTTGGAGGAGTTAAATTTGAGTAAATTTAGATGAAATTGACACCTATTTTTTTGGATTTTATATAAATTTTTAGTCAAATTGTAATAAAAGTATTTGAAACCAACTTCGATTTTTTTGGATTTTGATGAATTTTTTTGTAGGAGCAGCTAAATTTGAGTGAATTTAGATGAAATTTAATTCTATTTTTTTTTTGATTTCATATAAATTTTTAGTCAAATTGTAATAAAAGAATTTGATCCATCTTCGAATTTTTTGGATTTTGATGATTTTGGTTGTTGGAGGAGTTAAATTTGTGTAAATTTAGATGAAATGTAATTTTAATTTTTTTGGATTTTATATAAATTTTTAGTCAAATTGTAATAAAGGAATTGGAAACCAACTTCGATTTTTTTGGATTTTGATGAATTTTTTTGTTGGTGGAGCTAAATTTGAGTGAATTTAGATGAAATTTACTTCTATTTTTTTGATTTCATATAAATTTTTAGTCAAATTGTAATAAAGGAATTTGAACCAACTTCGATTTTTTTGGATTTTGATGATTTTGGTTGTTGGAGGAGTTAAATTTGAGTAAATTTAGATGAAATTGACACCTATTTTTTGGATTTTATATAAATTTTTAGTCAAATTGTAATAAAGGAATTTGAACCAACTTCGATTTTTTTGGATTTTGATGAATTTTTTTGTTGGAGGAGCTAAATTTGAGTGAATTTAGATGAAATTTACTTTCATTTTTTTGGATTTTATATAAATTTTTAGTCAAATTGTAATAAAGGAATTTGAACCAACTTCGATTTTTTTGGATTTTGATGAGTTTTTTTGTTGGAGGAGTTAAATTTGTGTGAATTTAGATGAAATTTACTTCTATTTTTTTGATTTCATATAAATTTTTAGTCAAATTGTAATAAAGGAATTTGAACCAACTTCGATTTTTTTGGATTTTGATGATTTTGGTTGTTGGAGGAATTAAATTTGAGTAAATTTAGATGAAATTAACACCTTTTTTTTTGGATTTTATATAAATTTTTAGTCAAATTGTAATGAAGGAATTTGAAACCAACTTCGATTTTTTTGGATTTTGATGAATTTTTTTGTAGGAGCAGCTAAATTTGAGTGAATTTAGATGAAATTTACTTCTATTTTTTTTTGATTTCATATAAATTTTTAGTCAAATTGTAATAAAAGAATTTGAACCAACTTCGATTTTTTTGGATTTTGATGAGTTTTTTTGTTGGAGGAGTTAAATTTGAGTTAATTTTGAAGAAATTTACTTCTATTTTTTTGATTTCATATAAATTTTTAGTCAAATTGTAATAAAGGAATTTGAACCAACTTCGATTTTTTTGGATTTTGATGATTTTGGTTGTTGGAGGAGTTAAATTTGAGTAAATTTAGATGAAATTTACCTCTATTTTTTTTTCGATTTTATATAAATTTTTAGTCAAATTGTAATAAATGAATTTGAAACCAACTTCGATTTTTTTGGATTTTGATGAATTTTTTTGTTGGAGGAGCTAAATTTGAGTGAATTTAGATGAAATTTACTTTCATTTTTTTGGATTTTATATAAATTTTTAGTCAAATTGTAATAAAGGAATTTGAACCAACTTCGATTTTTTTGGATTTTGATGAGTTTTTTTGTTGGAGGAGTTAAATTTGTGTGAATTTAGATGAAATTTACTTCTATTTTTTTGATTTCATATAAATTTTTAGTCAAATTGTAATAAAGGAATTTGAACCAACTTCGATTTTTTTGGATTTTGATGAATTTTTTTGTTGGAGGAGTTAAATTTGAGTGAATTTAGATGAAATTTACTTCTATTTTTTTGATTTCATATAAATTTTTAGTCAAATTGTAATAAAGGAATTTGAACCAACTTCGATTTTTTTGGATTTTGATGATTTTGGTTGTTGGAGGAATTAAATTTGAGTAAATTTAGATGAAATTAACACCTTTTTTTTGGATTTTATATAAATTTTTAGTCAAATTGTAATGAAGGAATTTGAAACCAACTTCGATTTTTTTGGATTTTGATGAATTTTTTTGTAGGAGCAGCTAAATTTGAGTGAATTTAGATGAAATTTACTTCTATTTTTTTTTGATTTCATTTAAATTTTTAGTCAAATTGTAATAAAAGTATTTGAACCAACTTCGATTTTTTTGGATTTTGATGAGTTTTTTTGTTGGAGGAGTTAAATTTGAGTTACTTTAGATGAAATTTACTTCTATTTTTTTGATTTCATATAAATTTTTAGTCAAATTGTAATAAAGGAATTTGAACCAACTTCGATTTTTTTGGATTTTGATGATTTTGGTTGTTGGAGGAGTTAAATTTGAGTAAATTTAGATGAAATTGACACCTATTTTTTTGGATTTTATATAAATTTTTAGTCAAATTGTAATAAAAGTATTTGAAACCAACTTCGATTTTTTTGGATTTTGATGAATTTTTTTGTAGGAGCAGCTAAATTTGAGTGAATTTAGATGAAATTTAATTCTATTTTTTTTTTGATTTCATATAAATTTTTAGTCAAATTGTAATAAAAGAATTTGATCCATCTTCGAATTTTTTGGATTTTGATGATTTTGGTTGTTGGAGGAGTTAAATTTGTGTAAATTTAGATGAAATGTAATTTTAATTTTTTTGGATTTTATATAAATTTTTAGTCAAATTGTAATAAAGGAATTGGAAACCAACTTCGATTTTTTTGGATTTTGATGAATTTTTTTGTTGGTGGAGCTAAATTTGAGTGAATTTAGATGAAATTTACTTCTATTTTTTTGATTTCATATAAATTTTTAGTCAAATTGTAATAAAGGAATTTGAACCAACTTCGATTTTTTTGGATTTTGATGATTTTGGTTGTTGGAGGAGTTAAATTTGAGTAAATTTAGATGAAATTGACACCTATTTTTTGGATTTTATATAAATTTTTAGTCAAATTGTAATAAAGGAATTTGAAACCAACTTCGATTTTTTTGGATTTTGATGAATTTTTTTGTTGGAGGAGCTAAATTTGAGTGAATTTTGATGAAATTTACTTTCATTTTTTTGGATTTCATATAAATTTTTAGTCAAATTGTAATAAAGTAATTTGAAACCAACTTCGATTTTTTTGGATTTTGATGAATTTTTTTGTTGGAGGAGTTAAATTTGAGTTAATTTAGATGAAATTTACTTCTATTTTTTTGATTTCATAGAAATTTTTAGTCAAATTGTAATAAAGGAATTTGAACCAACTTCGATTTTTTTGGATTTTGATGATTTTGGTTGTTGGAGGAGTTAAATTTGAGTAAATTTAGATGAAATTAACACCTTTTTTTTGGATTTTATATAAATTTTTAGTCAAATTGTAATGAAGGAATTTGAAACCAACTTCGATTTTTTTGGATTTTGATGAATTTTTTTGTTGGAGGAGCTAAATTTGAGTGAATTTAGATGAAATTTACTTTCATTTTTTTGGATTTTATATAAATTTTTAGTCAAATTGTAATAAAGGAATTTGAACCAACTTCGATTTTTTTGGATTTTGATGAGTTTTTTTGTTGGAGGAGTTAAATTTGAGTGAATTTAGATGAAATTTACTTGTATTTTTTTGATTTCATATAAATTTTTAGTCAAATTGTAATAAAGGAATTTGAACCAACTTCGATTTTTTTGGATTTTGATGATTTTGGTTGTTGGAGGAATTAAATTTGAGTAAATTTAGATGAAATTTACTTCTATTTTTTTGATTTCATATAAATTTTTAGTCAAATTGTAATAAAGGAATTTGAACCAACTTCGATTTTTTTGGATTTTGATGATTTTGGTTGTTGGAGGAATTAAATTTGAGTAAATTTAGATGAAATTAACACCTTTTTTTTGGATTTTATATAAATTTTTAGTCAAATTGTAATGAAGGAATTTGAAACCAACTTCGATTTTTTTGGATTTTGATGAATTTTTTTGTAGGAGCAGCTAAATTTGAGTGAATTTAGATGAAATTTACTTCTATTTTTTTTTGATTTCATTTAAATTTTTAGTCAAATTGTAATAAAAGTATTTGAACCAACTTCGATTTTTTTGGATTTTGATGAGTTTTTTTGTTGGAGGAGTTAAATTTGAGTTACTTTAGATGAAATTTACTTCTATTTTTTTGATTTCATATAAATTTTTAGTCAAATTGTAATAAAGGAATTTGAACCAACTTCGATTTTTTTGGATTTTGATGATTTTGGTTGTTGGAGGAGTTAAATTTGAGTAAATTTAGATGAAATTGACACCTATTTTTTTGGATTTTATATAAATTTTTAGTCAAATTGTAATAAAAGTATTTGAAACCAACTTCGATTTTTTTGGATTTTGATGAATTTTTTTGTAGGAGCAGCTAAATTTGAGTGAATTTAGATGAAATTTAATTCTATTTTTTTTTTGATTTCATATAAATTTTTAGTCAAATTGTAATAAAAGAATTTGATCCATCTTCGAATTTTTTGGATTTTGATGATTTTGGTTGTTGGAGGAGTTAAATTTGTGTAAATTTAGATGAAATGTAATTTTTTTTTTTTGGATTTTATATAAATTTTTAGTCAAATTGTAATAAAGGAATTGGAAACCAACTTCGATTTTTTTGGATTTTGATGAATTTTTTTGTTGGTGGAGCTAAATTTGAGTGAATTTAGATGAAATTTACTTCTATTTTTTTGATTTCATATAAATTTTTAGTCAAATTGTAATAAAGGAATTTGAACCAACTTCGATTTTTTTGGATTTTGATGATTTTGGTTGTTGGAGGAGTTAAATTTGAGTAAATTTAGATGAAATTGACACCTATTTTTTGGATTTTATATAAATTTTTAGTCAAATTGTAATAAAGGAATTTGAAACCAACTTCGATTTTTTTGGATTTTGATGAATTTTTTTGTTGGAGGAGCTAAATTTGAGTGAATTTTGATGAAATTTACATTCATTTTTTTGGATTTCATATAAATTTTTAGTCAAATTGTAATAAAGTAATTTGAAACCAACTTCGATTTTTTTGGATTTTGATGAATTTTTTTGTTGGAGGAGTTAAATTTGAGTTAATTTAGATGAAATTTACTTCTATTTTTTTGATTTCATAGAAATTTTTAGTCAAATTGTAATAAAGGAATTTGAACCAACTTCGATTTTTTTGGATTTTGATGATTTTGGTTGTTGGAGGAGTTAAATTTGAGTAAATTTAGATGAAATTAACACCTTTTTTTTGGATTTTATATAAATTTTTAGTCAAATTGTAATGAAGGAATTTGAAACCAACTTCGATTTTTTTGGATTTTGATGAATTTTTTTGTTGGAGGAGCTAAATTTGAGTGAATTTAGATGAAATTTACTTTCATTTTTTTGGATTTTATATAAATTTTTAGTCAAATTGTAATAAAGGAATTTGAACCAACTTCGATTTTTTTGGATTTTGATGAGTTTTTTTGTTGGAGGAGTTAAATTTGAGTGAATTTAGATGAAATTTACTTGTATTTTTTTGATTTCATATAAATTTTTAGTCAAATTGTAATAAAGGAATTTGAACCAACTTCGATTTTTTTGGATTTTGATGATTTTGGTTGTTGGAGGAGTTAAATTTGAGTAAATTTAGATGAAATTAACACCTTTTTTTGGGGATTTTATATAAATTTTTAGTCAAATTGTAATGAAGGAATTTGAAACCAACTTCGATTTTTTTAGATTTTGATGAATTTTTTTGTAGGAGCAGCTAAATTTGAGTGAATTTAGATGAAATTTACTTCTATTTTTTTTTGATTTCATATAAATTTTTAGTCAAATTGTAATAAAAGAATTTGAACCAACTTCGATTTTTTTGGATTTTGATGAGTTTTTTTGTTGGAGGAGTTAAATTTGAGTTAATTTAGATGAAATTTACTTCTATTTTTTTGATTTCATATAAATTTTTAGTCAAATTGTAATAAAGGAATTTGAACGAACTTCGATTTTTTTGGATTTTGATGATTTTGGTTGTTGGAGGAGTTAAATTTGAGTAAATTTAGATGTAATTAACACCTTTTTTTGGATTTTATATAAATTTTTAGTCATATTGTAATAAAGGGATATGAACAAACTTCGATTTTTTTGGATTTTGATGAATTTTTTTGTTTGAGGAGCTAAATTTGATTGAATTTAGATGAAATTTACTTTCATTTTTTGGATATTATATAAATTTTTAGTCAAATTGTAATAAAGGAATTTGAACCAACTTCGATTTTTTTGGATTTTGATGAGTTTTTTTGTTGGTGGAGTTAAATTTGAGTGAATTTAGATGAAATTTACTTCTATTTTTTTGGATTTCATATAAATTTTTAGTCAAATTGTAATAAAGTAATTTGAAAGCAACTTCGATTTTTTTGGATTTTGATGAATTTTTTTGTTGGAGGAGTTAAATTTGAGTTAATTCAGATGAAATTTACTTGTATTTTTTTGATTTCATATAAATTTTTAGTCAAATTGTAATAAAGGAATTTGAAACCAACTCCGATTTTTTTGGATTTTGATGAATTTTTTTGTTGGAGGAGTTAAATTTGAGTTAATTTAGATGAAATTTACTTCTATTTTTTTGATTTCATATAAATTTTTAGTCAAATTGTAATAAAGGAATTTGAACCAACTTCGATTTTTTTGGATTTTGATGATTTTGGTTGTTGGAGGAGCTAAATTTGAGTGAATTTAGATGAAATTAACACCTTTTTTGGATTTTATATAAATTTTTAGTCAAATTGTAATAAATGAATTTGAAATCAACTTCGATTTTTTTGGATTTTGATGAATTTTTTTGTTGGAGGAGCTAAATTTGAGTGAATTTTGATGAAATTTACTTTCATTTTTTTGGATTTCATATAAATTTTTAGTCAAATTGTAATAAAGTAATTTGAAACCAACTTCGATTTTTTTGGATTTTGATGAATTTTTTTGTTGGAGGAGTTAAATTTGAGTTAATTTAGATGAAATTTACTTCTATTTTTTCGATTTCATAGAAATTTTTAGTCAAATTGTAATAAAGGAATTTGAACCAACTTCGATTTTTTTGGATTTTGATGATTTTGGTTGTTGGAGGAGCTAAATTTGAGTGAATTTAGATGAAATTAACACCTTTTTTGGATTTTATATAAATTTTTAGTCAAATTGTAATAAAGGAATTTGAACCAACTTCGATTTTTTTGGATTTTGATGAGTTTTTTTGTTGGAGGAGTTAAATTTGAGTGAATTTAGATGAAATTTACTTGTATTTTTTTGATTTCATATAAATTTTTAGTCAAATTGTAATAAAGGAATTTGAACCAACTTCGATTTTTTTGGATTTTGATGATTTTGGTTGTTGGAGGAGTTAAATTTGAGTAAATTTAGATGAAATTAACACCTTTTTTTTGGGATTTTATATAAATTTTTAGTCAAATTGTAATGAAGGAATTTGAAACCAACTTCGATTTTTTTGGATTTTGATGAATTTTTTTGTAGGAGCAGCTAAATTTGAGTGAATTTAGATGAAATTTACTTCTATTTTTTTTTGATTTCATATAAATTTTTAGTCAAATTGTAATAAAAGAATTTGAACCAACTTCGATTTTTTTGGATTTTGATGAGTTTTTTTGTTGGAGGAGTTAAATTTGAGTTAATTTAGATGAAATTTACTTCTATTTTTTTGATTTCATATAAATTTTTAGTCAAATTGTAATAAAGGAATTTGAACCAACTTCGATTTTTTTGGATTTTGATGATTTTGGTTGTTGGAGGAGCTAAATTTGAGTGAATTTAGATGAAATTAACACCTTTTTTGGATTTTATATAAATTTTTAGTCAAATTGTAATAAATGAATTTGAAACCAACTTCGATTTTTTTGGATTTTGATGAATTTTTTTGTTGGAGGAGCTAAATTTGAGTGAATTTAGATGAAATTTACTTTCATTTTTTTGGATTTTATATAAATTTTTAGTCAAATTGTAATAAAGGAATTTGAACCAACTTCGATTTTTTTGGATTTTGATGAGTTTTTTTGTTGGAGGAGTTTAATTTGTGTGAATTTAGATGAAATTTACTTCTATTTTTTTGATTTCATATAAATTTTTAGTCAAATTGTAATAAAGGAATTTGAACCAACTTCGATTTTTTTGGATTTTGATGATTTTGGTTGTTGGAGGAGTTAAATTTGAGTAAATTTAGATGAAATTAACACCTTTTTTTTTGGATTTTATATAAATTTTTAGTCAAATTGTAATGAAGGAATTTGAAACCAACTTCGATTTTTTTGGATTTTGATGAATTTTTTTGTAGGAGCAGCTAAATTTGAGTGAATTTAGATGAAATTTATTTCTATTTTTTTTTGATTTCATATAAATTTTTAGTCAAATTGTAATAAAAGAATTTGAACCAACTTCGATTTTTTTGGATTTTGGTGAGTTTTTTTGTTGGAGGAGTTAAATTTGAGTTAATTTTGATGAAATTTACTTCTATTTTTTTGATTTCATATAAATTTTTAGTCAAATTGTAATAAAGGAATTTGAACCAACTTCGATTTTTTTGGATTTTGATGATTTTGGTTGTTGGAGGAGTTAAATTTGAGTAAATTTAGATGAAATTTACCTCTATTTTTTTTTCGATTTTATATAAATTTTTAGTCAAATTGTAATAAATGAATTTGAAACCAACTTCGATTTTTTTGGATTTTGATGAATTTTTTTGTTGGAGGAGCTAAATTTGAGTGAATTTAGATGAAATTTACTTTCATTTTTTTGGATTTTATATAAATTTTTAGTCAAATTGTAATAAAGGAATTTGAAACCAACTTCGATTTTTTTGGATTTTGATGAATTTTTTTGTTGGAGGAGCTAAATTTGAGTGAATTTTGATGAAATTTACTTTCATTTTTTTGGATTTCATATAAATTTTTAGTCAAATTGTAATAAAGTAATTTGAAACCAACTTCGATTTTTTTGGATTTTGATGAATTTTTTTGTTGGAGGAGTTAAATTTGAGTTAATTTAGATGAAATTTACTTCTATTTTTTTGATTTCATAGAAATTTTTAGTCAAATTGTAATAAAGGAATTTGAACCAACTTCGATTTTTTTGGATTTTGATGATTTTGGTTGTTGGAGGAGTTAAATTTGAGTAAATTTAGATGAAATTAACACCTTTTTTTTGGATTTTATATAAATTTTTAGTCAAATTGTAATGAAGGAATTTGAAACCAACTTCGATTTTTTTGGATTTTGATGAATTTTTTTGTTGGAGGAGCTAAATTTGAGTGAATTTAGATGAAATTTACTTTCATTTTTTTGGATTTTATATAAATTTTTAGTCAAATTGTAATAAAGGAATTTGAACCAACTTCGATTTTTTTGGATTTTGATGAGTTTTTTTGTTGGAGGAGTTAAATTTGAGTGAATTTAGATGAAATTTACTTGTATTTTTTTGATTTCATATAAATTTTTAGTCAAATTGTAATAAAGGAATTTGAACCAACTTCGATTTTTTTGGATTTTGATGATTTTGGTTGTTGGAGGAGTTAAATTTGAGTAAATTTAGATGAAATTAACACCTTTTTTTGGGGATTTTATATAAATTTTTAGTCAAATTGTAATGAAGGAATTTGAAACCAACTTCGATTTTTTTAGATTTTGATGAATTTTTTTGTAGGAGCAGCTAAATTTGAGTGAATTTAGATGAAATTTACTTCTATTTTTTTTTGATTTCATATAAATTTTTAGTCAAATTGTAATAAAAGAATTTGAACCAACTTCGATTTTTTTGGATTTTGATGAGTTTTTTTGTTGGAGGAGTTAAATTTGAGTTAATTTAGATGAAATTTACTTCTATTTTTTTGATTTCATATAAATTTTTAGTCAAATTGTAATAAAGGAATTTGAACGAACTTCGATTTTTTTGGATTTTGATGATTTTGGTTGTTGGAGGAGTTAAATTTGAGTAAATTTAGATGTAATTAACACCTTTTTTTGGATTTTATATAAATTTTTAGTCATATTGTAATAAAGGGATATGAACAAACTTCGATTTTTTTGGATTTTGATGAATTTTTTTGTTTGAGGAGCTAAATTTGATTGAATTTAGATGAAATTTACTTTCATTTTTTGGATATTATATAAATTTTTAGTCAAATTGTAATAAAGGAATTTGAACCAACTTCGATTTTTTTGGATTTTGATGAGTTTTTTTGTTGGTGGAGTTAAATTTGAGTGAATTTAGATGAAATTTACTTCTATTTTTTTGGATTTCATATAAATTTTTAGTCAAATTGTAATAAAGTAATTTGAAAGCAACTTCGATTTTTTTGGATTTTGATGAATTTTTTTGTTGGAGGAGTTAAATTTGAGTTAATTCAGATGAAATTTACTTGTATTTTTTTGATTTCATATAAATTTTTAGTCAAATTGTAATAAAGGAATTTGAAACCAACTCCGATTTTTTTGGATTTTGATGAATTTTTTTGTTGGAGGAGTTAAATTTGAGTTAATTTAGATGAAATTTACTTCTATTTTTTTGATTTCATATAAATTTTTAGTCAAATTGTAATAAAGGAATTTGAACCAACTTCGATTTTTTTGGATTTTGATGATTTTGGTTGTTGGAGGAGCTAAATTTGAGTGAATTTAGATGAAATTAACACCTTTTTTGGATTTTATATAAATTTTTAGTCAAATTGTAATAAATGAATTTGAAATCAACTTCGATTTTTTTGGATTTTGATGAATTTTTTTGTTGGAGGAGCTAAATTTGAGTGAATTTTGATGAAATTTACTTTCATTTTTTTGGATTTCATATAAATTTTTAGTCAAATTGTAATAAAGTAATTTGAAACCAACTTCGATTTTTTTGGATTTTGATGAATTTTTTTGTTGGAGGAGTTAAATTTGAGTTAATTTAGATGAAATTTACTTCTATTTTTTCGATTTCATAGAAATTTTTAGTCAAATTGTAATAAAGGAATTTGAACCAACTTCGATTTTTTTGGATTTTGATGATTTTGGTTGTTGGAGGAGCTAAATTTGAGTGAATTTAGATGAAATTAACACCTTTTTTGGATTTTATATAAATTTTTAGTCAAATTGTAATAAAGGAATTTGAACCAACTTCGATTTTTTTGGATTTTGATGAGTTTTTTTGTTGGAGGAGTTAAATTTGAGTGAATTTAGATGAAATTTACTTGTATTTTTTTGATTTCATATAAATTTTTAGTCAAATTGTAATAAAGGAATTTGAACCAACTTCGATTTTTTTGGATTTTGATGATTTTGGTTGTTGGAGGAGTTAAATTTGAGTAAATTTAGATGAAATTAACACCTTTTTTTTGGGATTTTATATAAATTTTTAGTCAAATTGTAATGAAGGAATTTGAAACCAACTTCGATTTTTTTGGATTTTGATGAATTTTTTTGTAGGAGCAGCTAAATTTGAGTGAATTTAGATGAAATTTACTTCTATTTTTTTTTGATTTCATATAAATTTTTAGTCAAATTGTAATAAAAGAATTTGAACCAACTTCGATTTTTTTGGATTTTGATGAGTTTTTTTGTTGGAGGAGTTAAATTTGAGTTAATTTAGATGAAATTTACTTCTATTTTTTTGATTTCATATAAATTTTTAGTCAAATTGTAATAAAGGAATTTGAACCAACTTCGATTTTTTTGGATTTTGATGATTTTGGTTGTTGGAGGAGCTAAATTTGAGTGAATTTAGATGAAATTAACACCTTTTTTGGATTTTATATAAATTTTTAGTCAAATTGTAATAAATGAATTTGAAACCAACTTCGATTTTTTTGGATTTTGATGAATTTTTTTGTTGGAGGAGCTAAATTTGAGTGAATTTAGATGAAATTTACTTTCATTTTTTTGGATTTTATATAAATTTTTAGTCAAATTGTAATAAAGGAATTTGAACCAACTTCGATTTTTTTGGATTTTGATGAGTTTTTTTGTTGGAGGAGTTTAATTTGTGTGAATTTAGATGAAATTTACTTCTATTTTTTTGATTTCATATAAATTTTTAGTCAAATTGTAATAAAGGAATTTGAACCAACTTCGATTTTTTTGGATTTTGATGATTTTGGTTGTTGGAGGAGTTAAATTTGAGTAAATTTAGATGAAATTAACACCTTTTTTTTGGATTTTATATAAATTTTTAGTCAAATTGTAATGAAGGAATTTGAAACCAACTTCGATTTTTTTGGATTTTGATGAATTTTTTTGTTGGAGGAGCTAAATTTGAGTGAATTTAGATGAAATTTACTTTCATTTTTTTGGATTTTATATAAATTTTTAGTCAAATTGTAATAAAGGAATTTGAACCAACTTCGATTTTTTTGGATTTTGATGAGTTTTTTTGTTGGAGGAGTTAAATTTGAGTGAATTTAGATGAAATTTACTTGTATTTTTTTGATTTCATATAAATTTTTAGTCAAATTGTAATAAAGGAATTTGAACCAACTTCGATTTTTTTGGATTTTGATGATTTTGGTTGTTGGAGGAATTAAATTTGAGTAAATTTAGATGAAATTTACTTCTATTTTTTTGATTTCATATAAATTTTTAGTCAAATTGTAATAAAGGAATTTGAACCAACTTCGATTTTTTTGGATTTTGATGATTTTGGTTGTTGGAGGAATTAAATTTGAGTAAATTTAGATGAAATTAACACCTTTTTTTTGGATTTTATATAAATTTTTAGTCAAATTGTAATGAAGGAATTTGAAACCAACTTCGATTTTTTTGGATTTTGATGAATTTTTTTGTAGGAGCAGCTAAATTTGAGTGAATTTAGATGAAATTTACTTCTATTTTTTTTTGATTTCATTTAAATTTTTAGTCAAATTGTAATAAAAGTATTTGAACCAACTTCGATTTTTTTGGATTTTGATGAGTTTTTTTGTTGGAGGAGTTAAATTTGAGTTACTTTAGATGAAATTTACTTCTATTTTTTTGATTTCATATAAATTTTTAGTCAAATTGTAATAAAGGAATTTGAACCAACTTCGATTTTTTTGGATTTTGATGATTTTGGTTGTTGGAGGAGTTAAATTTGAGTAAATTTAGATGAAATTGACACCTATTTTTTTGGATTTTATATAAATTTTTAGTCAAATTGTAATAAAAGTATTTGAAACCAACTTCGATTTTTTTGGATTTTGATGAATTTTTTTGTAGGAGCAGCTAAATTTGAGTGAATTTAGATGAAATTTAATTCTATTTTTTTTTTGATTTCATATAAATTTTTAGTCAAATTGTAATAAAAGAATTTGATCCATCTTCGAATTTTTTGGATTTTGATGATTTTGGTTGTTGGAGGAGTTAAATTTGTGTAAATTTAGATGAAATGTAATTTTTTTTTTTTGGATTTTATATAAATTTTTAGTCAAATTGTAATAAAGGAATTGGAAACCAACTTCGATTTTTTTGGATTTTGATGAATTTTTTTGTTGGTGGAGCTAAATTTGAGTGAATTTAGATGAAATTTACTTCTATTTTTTTGATTTCATATAAATTTTTAGTCAAATTGTAATAAAGGAATTTGAACCAACTTCGATTTTTTTGGATTTTGATGATTTTGGTTGTTGGAGGAGTTAAATTTGAGTAAATTTAGATGAAATTGACACCTATTTTTTGGATTTTATATAAATTTTTAGTCAAATTGTAATAAAGGAATTTGAAACCAACTTCGATTTTTTTGGATTTTGATGAATTTTTTTGTTGGAGGAGCTAAATTTGAGTGAATTTTGATGAAATTTACATTCATTTTTTTGGATTTCATATAAATTTTTAGTCAAATTGTAATAAAGTAATTTGAAACCAACTTCGATTTTTTTGGATTTTGATGAATTTTTTTGTTGGAGGAGTTAAATTTGAGTTAATTTAGATGAAATTTACTTCTATTTTTTTGATTTCATAGAAATTTTTAGTCAAATTGTAATAAAGGAATTTGAACCAACTTCGATTTTTTTGGATTTTGATGATTTTGGTTGTTGGAGGAGTTAAATTTGAGTAAATTTAGATGAAATTAACACCTTTTTTTTGGATTTTATATAAATTTTTAGTCAAATTGTAATGAAGGAATTTGAAACCAACTTCGATTTTTTTGGATTTTGATGAATTTTTTTGTTGGAGGAGCTAAATTTGAGTGAATTTAGATGAAATTTACTTTCATTTTTTTGGATTTTATATAAATTTTTAGTCAAATTGTAATAAAGGAATTTGAACCAACTTCGATTTTTTTGGATTTTGATGAGTTTTTTTGTTGGAGGAGTTAAATTTGAGTGAATTTAGATGAAATTTACTTGTATTTTTTTGATTTCATATAAATTTTTAGTCAAATTGTAATAAAGGAATTTGAACCAACTTCGATTTTTTTGGATTTTGATGATTTTGGTTGTTGGAGGAGTTAAATTTGAGTAAATTTAGATGAAATTAACACCTTTTTTTGGGGATTTTATATAAATTTTTAGTCAAATTGTAATGAAGGAATTTGAAACCAACTTCGATTTTTTTAGATTTTGATGAATTTTTTTGTAGGAGCAGCTAAATTTGAGTGAATTTAGATGAAATTTACTTCTATTTTTTTTTGATTTCATATAAATTTTTAGTCAAATTGTAATAAAAGAATTTGAACCAACTTCGATTTTTTTGGATTTTGATGAGTTTTTTTGTTGGAGGAGTTAAATTTGAGTTAATTTAGATGAAATTTACTTCTATTTTTTTGATTTCATATAAATTTTTAGTCAAATTGTAATAAAGGAATTTGAACGAACTTCGATTTTTTTGGATTTTGATGATTTTGGTTGTTGGAGGAGTTAAATTTGAGTAAATTTAGATGTAATTAACACCTTTTTTTGGATTTTATATAAATTTTTAGTCATATTGTAATAAAGGGATATGAACAAACTTCGATTTTTTTGGATTTTGATGAATTTTTTTGTTTGAGGAGCTAAATTTGATTGAATTTAGATGAAATTTACTTTCATTTTTTGGATATTATATAAATTTTTAGTCAAATTGTAATAAAGGAATTTGAACCAACTTCGATTTTTTTGGATTTTGATGAGTTTTTTTGTTGGTGGAGTTAAATTTGAGTGAATTTAGATGAAATTTACTTCTATTTTTTTGGATTTCATATAAATTTTTAGTCAAATTGTAATAAAGTAATTTGAAAGCAACTTCGATTTTTTTGGATTTTGATGAATTTTTTTGTTGGAGGAGTTAAATTTGAGTTAATTCAGATGAAATTTACTTGTATTTTTTTGATTTCATATAAATTTTTAGTCAAATTGTAATAAAGGAATTTGAAACCAACTCCGATTTTTTTGGATTTTGATGAATTTTTTTGTTGGAGGAGTTAAATTTGAGTTAATTTAGATGAAATTTACTTCTATTTTTTTGATTTCATATAAATTTTTAGTCAAATTGTAATAAAGGAATTTGAACCAACTTCGATTTTTTTGGATTTTGATGATTTTGGTTGTTGGAGGAGCTAAATTTGAGTGAATTTAGATGAAATTAACACCTTTTTTGGATTTTATATAAATTTTTAGTCAAATTGTAATAAATGAATTTGAAATCAACTTCGATTTTTTTGGATTTTGATGAATTTTTTTGTTGGAGGAGCTAAATTTGAGTGAATTTTGATGAAATTTACTTTCATTTTTTTGGATTTCATATAAATTTTTAGTCAAATTGTAATAAAGTAATTTGAAACCAACTTCGATTTTTTTGGATTTTGATGAATTTTTTTGTTGGAGGAGTTAAATTTGAGTTAATTTAGATGAAATTTACTTCTATTTTTTCGATTTCATAGAAATTTTTAGTCAAATTGTAATAAAGGAATTTGAACCAACTTCGATTTTTTTGGATTTTGATGATTTTGGTTGTTGGAGGAGCTAAATTTGAGTGAATTTAGATGAAATTAACACCTTTTTTGGATTTTATATAAATTTTTAGTCAAATTGTAATAAAGGAATTTGAACCAACTTCGATTTTTTTGGATTTTGATGAGTTTTTTTGTTGGAGGAGTTAAATTTGAGTGAATTTAGATGAAATTTACTTGTATTTTTTTGATTTCATATAAATTTTTAGTCAAATTGTAATAAAGGAATTTGAACCAACTTCGATTTTTTTGGATTTTGATGATTTTGGTTGTTGGAGGAGTTAAATTTGAGTAAATTTAGATGAAATTAACACCTTTTTTTTGGGATTTTATATAAATTTTTAGTCAAATTGTAATGAAGGAATTTGAAACCAACTTCGATTTTTTTGGATTTTGATGAATTTTTTTGTAGGAGCAGCTAAATTTGAGTGAATTTAGATGAAATTTACTTCTATTTTTTTTTGATTTCATATAAATTTTTAGTCAAATTGTAATAAAAGAATTTGAACCAACTTCGATTTTTTTGGATTTTGATGAGTTTTTTTGTTGGAGGAGTTAAATTTGAGTTAATTTAGATGAAATTTACTTCTATTTTTTTGATTTCATATAAATTTTTAGTCAAATTGTAATAAAGGAATTTGAACCAACTTCGATTTTTTTGGATTTTGATGATTTTGGTTGTTGGAGGAGCTAAATTTGAGTGAATTTAGATGAAATTAACACCTTTTTTGGATTTTATATAAATTTTTAGTCAAATTGTAATAAATGAATTTGAAACCAACTTCGATTTTTTTGGATTTTGATGAATTTTTTTGTTGGAGGAGCTAAATTTGAGTGAATTTAGATGAAATTTACTTTCATTTTTTTGGATTTTATATAAATTTTTAGTCAAATTGTAATAAAGGAATTTGAACCAACTTCGATTTTTTTGGATTTTGATGAGTTTTTTTGTTGGAGGAGTTTAATTTGTGTGAATTTAGATGAAATTTACTTCTATTTTTTTGATTTCATATAAATTTTTAGTCAAATTGTAATAAAGGAATTTGAACCAACTTCGATTTTTTTGGATTTTGATGATTTTGGTTGTTGGAGGAGTTAAATTTGAGTAAATTTAGATGAAATTAACACCTTTTTTTTTGGATTTTATATAAATTTTTAGTCAAATTGTAATGAAGGAATTTGAAACCAACTTCGATTTTTTTGGATTTTGATGAATTTTTTTGTAGGAGCAGCTAAATTTGAGTGAATTTAGATGAAATTTATTTCTATTTTTTTTTGATTTCATATAAATTTTTAGTCAAATTGTAATAAAAGAATTTGAACCAACTTCGATTTTTTTGGATTTTGGTGAGTTTTTTTGTTGGAGGAGTTAAATTTGAGTTAATTTTGATGAAATTTACTTCTATTTTTTTGATTTCATATAAATTTTTAGTCAAATTGTAATAAAGGAATTTGAACCAACTTCGATTTTTTTGGATTTTGATGATTTTGGTTGTTGGAGGAGTTAAATTTGAGTAAATTTAGATGAAATTTACCTCTATTTTTTTTTCGATTTTATATAAATTTTTAGTCAAATTGTAATAAATGAATTTGAAACCAACTTCGATTTTTTTGGATTTTGATGAATTTTTTTGTTGGAGGAGCTAAATTTGAGTGAATTTAGATGAAATTTACTTTCATTTTTTTGGATTTTATATAAATTTTTAGTCAAATTGTAATAAAGGAATTTGAAACCAACTTCGATTTTTTTGGATTTTGATGAATTTTTTTGTTGGAGGAGCTAAATTTGAGTGAATTTTGATGAAATTTACTTTCATTTTTTTGGATTTCATATAAATTTTTAGTCAAATTGTAATAAAGTAATTTGAAACCAACTTCGATTTTTTTGGATTTTGATGAATTTTTTTGTTGGAGGAGTTAAATTTGAGTTAATTTAGATGAAATTTACTTCTATTTTTTTGATTTCATAGAAATTTTTAGTCAAATTGTAATAAAGGAATTTGAACCAACTTCGATTTTTTTGGATTTTGATGATTTTGGTTGTTGGAGGAGTTAAATTTGAGTAAATTTAGATGAAATTAACACCTTTTTTTTGGATTTTATATAAATTTTTAGTCAAATTGTAATGAAGGAATTTGAAACCAACTTCGATTTTTTTGGATTTTGATGAATTTTTTTGTTGGAGGAGCTAAATTTGAGTGAATTTAGATGAAATTTACTTTCATTTTTTTGGATTTTATATAAATTTTTAGTCAAATTGTAATAAAGGAATTTGAACCAACTTCGATTTTTTTGGATTTTGATGAGTTTTTTTGTTGGAGGAGTTAAATTTGAGTGAATTTAGATGAAATTTACTTGTATTTTTTTGATTTCATATAAATTTTTAGTCAAATTGTAATAAAGGAATTTGAACCAACTTCGATTTTTTTGGATTTTGATGATTTTGGTTGTTGGAGGAGTTAAATTTGAGTAAATTTAGATGAAATTAACACCTTTTTTTGGGGATTTTATATAAATTTTTAGTCAAATTGTAATGAAGGAATTTGAAACCAACTTCGATTTTTTTAGATTTTGATGAATTTTTTTGTAGGAGCAGCTAAATTTGAGTGAATTTAGATGAAATTTACTTCTATTTTTTTTTGATTTCATATAAATTTTTAGTCAAATTGTAATAAAAGAATTTGAACCAACTTCGATTTTTTTGGATTTTGATGAGTTTTTTTGTTGGAGGAGTTAAATTTGAGTTAATTTAGATGAAATTTACTTCTATTTTTTTGATTTCATATAAATTTTTAGTCAAATTGTAATAAAGGAATTTGAACGAACTTCGATTTTTTTGGATTTTGATGATTTTGGTTGTTGGAGGAGTTAAATTTGAGTAAATTTAGATGTAATTAACACCTTTTTTTGGATTTTATATAAATTTTTAGTCATATTGTAATAAAGGGATATGAACAAACTTCGATTTTTTTGGATTTTGATGAATTTTTTTGTTTGAGGAGCTAAATTTGATTGAATTTAGATGAAATTTACTTTCATTTTTTGGATATTATATAAATTTTTAGTCAAATTGTAATAAAGGAATTTGAACCAACTTCGATTTTTTTGGATTTTGATGAGTTTTTTTGTTGGTGGAGTTAAATTTGAGTGAATTTAGATGAAATTTACTTCTATTTTTTTGGATTTCATATAAATTTTTAGTCAAATTGTAATAAAGTAATTTGAAAGCAACTTCGATTTTTTTGGATTTTGATGAATTTTTTTGTTGGAGGAGTTAAATTTGAGTTAATTCAGATGAAATTTACTTGTATTTTTTTGATTTCATATAAATTTTTAGTCAAATTGTAATAAAGGAATTTGAAACCAACTCCGATTTTTTTGGATTTTGATGAATTTTTTTGTTGGAGGAGTTAAATTTGAGTTAATTTAGATGAAATTTACTTCTATTTTTTTGATTTCATATAAATTTTTAGTCAAATTGTAATAAAGGAATTTGAACCAACTTCGATTTTTTTGGATTTTGATGATTTTGGTTGTTGGAGGAGCTAAATTTGAGTGAATTTAGATGAAATTAACACCTTTTTTGGATTTTATATAAATTTTTAGTCAAATTGTAATAAATGAATTTGAAATCAACTTCGATTTTTTTGGATTTTGATGAATTTTTTTGTTGGAGGAGCTAAATTTGAGTGAATTTTGATGAAATTTACTTTCATTTTTTTGGATTTCATATAAATTTTTAGTCAAATTGTAATAAAGTAATTTGAAACCAACTTCGATTTTTTTGGATTTTGATGAATTTTTTTGTTGGAGGAGTTAAATTTGAGTTAATTTAGATGAAATTTACTTCTATTTTTTCGATTTCATAGAAATTTTTAGTCAAATTGTAATAAAGGAATTTGAACCAACTTCGATTTTTTTGGATTTTGATGATTTTGGTTGTTGGAGGAGCTAAATTTGAGTGAATTTAGATGAAATTAACACCTTTTTTGGATTTTATATAAATTTTTAGTCAAATTGTAATAAAGGAATTTGAACCAACTTCGATTTTTTTGGATTTTGATGAGTTTTTTTGTTGGAGGAGTTAAATTTGAGTGAATTTAGATGAAATTTACTTGTATTTTTTTGATTTCATATAAATTTTTAGTCAAATTGTAATAAAGGAATTTGAACCAACTTCGATTTTTTTGGATTTTGATGATTTTGGTTGTTGGAGGAGTTAAATTTGAGTAAATTTAGATGAAATTAACACCTTTTTTTTGGGATTTTATATAAATTTTTAGTCAAATTGTAATGAAGGAATTTGAAACCAACTTCGATTTTTTTGGATTTTGATGAATTTTTTTGTAGGAGCAGCTAAATTTGAGTGAATTTAGATGAAATTTACTTCTATTTTTTTTTGATTTCATATAAATTTTTAGTCAAATTGTAATAAAAGAATTTGAACCAACTTCGATTTTTTTGGATTTTGATGAGTTTTTTTGTTGGAGGAGTTAAATTTGAGTTAATTTAGATGAAATTTACTTCTATTTTTTTGATTTCATATAAATTTTTAGTCAAATTGTAATAAAGGAATTTGAACCAACTTCGATTTTTTTGGATTTTGATGATTTTGGTTGTTGGAGGAGCTAAATTTGAGTGAATTTAGATGAAATTAACACCTTTTTTGGATTTTATATAAATTTTTAGTCAAATTGTAATAAATGAATTTGAAACCAACTTCGATTTTTTTGGATTTTGATGAATTTTTTTGTTGGAGGAGCTAAATTTGAGTGAATTTAGATGAAATTTACTTTCATTTTTTTGGATTTTATATAAATTTTTAGTCAAATTGTAATAAAGGAATTTGAACCAACTTCGATTTTTTTGGATTTTGATGAGTTTTTTTGTTGGAGGAGTTTAATTTGTGTGAATTTAGATGAAATTTACTTCTATTTTTTTGATTTCATATAAATTTTTAGTCAAATTGTAATAAAGGAATTTGAACCAACTTCGATTTTTTTGGATTTTGATGATTTTGGTTGTTGGAGGAGTTAAATTTGAGTAAATTTAGATGAAATTAACACCTTTTTTTTTGGATTTTATATAAATTTTTAGTCAAATTGTAATGAAGGAATTTGAAACCAACTTCGATTTTTTTGGATTTTGATGAATTTTTTTGTAGGAGCAGCTAAATTTGAGTGAATTTAGATGAAATTTATTTCTATTTTTTTTTGATTTCATATAAATTTTTAGTCAAATTGTAATAAAAGAATTTGAACCAACTTCGATTTTTTTGGATTTTGGTGAGTTTTTTTGTTGGAGGAGTTAAATTTGAGTTAATTTTGATGAAATTTACTTCTATTTTTTTGATTTCATATAAATTTTTAGTCAAATTGTAATAAAGGAATTTGAACCAACTTCGATTTTTTTGGATTTTGATGATTTTGGTTGTTGGAGGAGTTAAATTTGAGTAAATTTAGATGAAATTTACCTCTATTTTTTTTTCGATTTTATATAAATTTTTAGTCAAATTGTAATAAATGAATTTGAAACCAACTTCGATTTTTTTGGATTTTGATGAATTTTTTTGTTGGAGGAGCTAAATTTGAGTGAATTTAGATGAAATTTACTTTCATTTTTTTGGATTTTATATAAATTTTTAGTCAAATTGTAATAAAGGAATTTGAAACCAACTTCGATTTTTTTGGATTTTGATGAATTTTTTTGTTGGAGGAGCTAAATTTGAGTGAATTTTGATGAAATTTACTTTCATTTTTTTGGATTTCATATAAATTTTTAGTCAAATTGTAATAAAGTAATTTGAAACCAACTTCGATTTTTTTGGATTTTGATGAATTTTTTTGTTGGAGGAGTTAAATTTGAGTGAATTTAGATGAAATTTACTTGTATTTTTTTGATTTCATATAAATTTTTAGTCAAATTGTAATAAAGGAATTTGAACCAACTTCGATTTTTTTGGATTTTGATGATTTTGGTTGTTGGAGGAGTTAAATTTGAGTAAATTTAGATGAAATTAACACCTTTTTTTGGGGATTTTATATAAATTTTTAGTCAAATTGTAATGAAGGAATTTGAAACCAACTTCGATTTTTTTAGATTTTGATGAATTTTTTTGTAGGAGCAGCTAAATTTGAGTGAATTTAGATGAAATTTACTTCTATTTTTTTTTGATTTCATATAAATTTTTAGTCAAATTGTAATAAAAGAATTTGAACCAACTTCGATTTTTTTGGATTTTGATGAGTTTTTTTGTTGGAGGAGTTAAATTTGAGTTAATTTAGATGAAATTTACTTCTATTTTTTTGATTTCATATAAATTTTTAGTCAAATTGTAATAAAGGAATTTGAACGAACTTCGATTTTTTTGGATTTTGATGATTTTGGTTGTTGGAGGAGTTAAATTTGAGTAAATTTAGATGTAATTAACACCTTTTTTTGGATTTTATATAAATTTTTAGTCATATTGTAATAAAGGGATATGAACAAACTTCGATTTTTTTGGATTTTGATGAATTTTTTTGTTTGAGGAGCTAAATTTGATTGAATTTAGATGAAATTTACTTTCATTTTTTGGATATTATATAAATTTTTAGTCAAATTGTAATAAAGGAATTTGAACCAACTTCGATTTTTTTGGATTTTGATGAGTTTTTTTGTTGGTGGAGTTAAATTTGAGTGAATTTAGATGAAATTTACTTCTATTTTTTTGGATTTCATATAAATTTTTAGTCAAATTGTAATAAAGTAATTTGAAAGCAACTTCGATTTTTTTGGATTTTGATGAATTTTTTTGTTGGAGGAGTTAAATTTGAGTTAATTCAGATGAAATTTACTTGTATTTTTTTGATTTCATATAAATTTTTAGTCAAATTGTAATAAAGGAATTTGAAACCAACTCCGATTTTTTTGGATTTTGATGAATTTTTTTGTTGGAGGAGTTAAATTTGAGTTAATTTAGATGAAATTTACTTCTATTTTTTTGATTTCATATAAATTTTTAGTCAAATTGTAATAAAGGAATTTGAACCAACTTCGATTTTTTTGGATTTTGATGATTTTGGTTGTTGGAGGAGCTAAATTTGAGTGAATTTAGATGAAATTAACACCTTTTTTGGATTTTATATAAATTTTTAGTCAAATTGTAATAAATGAATTTGAAATCAACTTCGATTTTTTTGGATTTTGATGAATTTTTTTGTTGGAGGAGCTAAATTTGAGTGAATTTTGATGAAATTTACTTTCATTTTTTTGGATTTCATATAAATTTTTAGTCAAATTGTAATAAAGTAATTTGAAACCAACTTCGATTTTTTTGGATTTTGATGAATTTTTTTGTTGGAGGAGTTAAATTTGAGTTAATTTAGATGAAATTTACTTCTATTTTTTCGATTTCATAGAAATTTTTAGTCAAATTGTAATAAAGGAATTTGAACCAACTTCGATTTTTTTGGATTTTGATGATTTTGGTTGTTGGAGGAGCTAAATTTGAGTGAATTTAGATGAAATTAACACCTTTTTTGGATTTTATATAAATTTTTAGTCAAATTGTAATAAAGGAATTTGAACCAACTTCGATTTTTTTGGATTTTGATGAGTTTTTTTGTTGGAGGAGTTAAATTTGAGTGAATTTAGATGAAATTTACTTGTATTTTTTTGATTTCATATAAATTTTTAGTCAAATTGTAATAAAGGAATTTGAACCAACTTCGATTTTTTTGGATTTTGATGATTTTGGTTGTTGGAGGAGTTAAATTTGAGTAAATTTAGATGAAATTAACACCTTTTTTTTGGGATTTTATATAAATTTTTAGTCAAATTGTAATGAAGGAATTTGAAACCAACTTCGATTTTTTTGGATTTTGATGAATTTTTTTGTAGGAGCAGCTAAATTTGAGTGAATTTAGATGAAATTTACTTCTATTTTTTTTTGATTTCATATAAATTTTTAGTCAAATTGTAATAAAAGAATTTGAACCAACTTCGATTTTTTTGGATTTTGATGAGTTTTTTTGTTGGAGGAGTTAAATTTGAGTTAATTTAGATGAAATTTACTTCTATTTTTTTGATTTCATATAAATTTTTAGTCAAATTGTAATAAAGGAATTTGAACCAACTTCGATTTTTTTGGATTTTGATGATTTTGGTTGTTGGAGGAGCTAAATTTGAGTGAATTTAGATGAAATTAACACCTTTTTTGGATTTTATATAAATTTTTAGTCAAATTGTAATAAATGAATTTGAAACCAACTTCGATTTTTTTGGATTTTGATGAATTTTTTTGTTGGAGGAGCTAAATTTGAGTGAATTTAGATGAAATTTACTTTCATTTTTTTGGATTTTATATAAATTTTTAGTCAAATTGTAATAAAGGAATTTGAACCAACTTCGATTTTTTTGGATTTTGATGAGTTTTTTTGTTGGAGGAGTTTAATTTGTGTGAATTTAGATGAAATTTACTTCTATTTTTTTGATTTCATATAAATTTTTAGTCAAATTGTAATAAAGGAATTTGAACCAACTTCGATTTTTTTGGATTTTGATGATTTTGGTTGTTGGAGGAGTTAAATTTGAGTAAATTTAGATGAAATTAACACCTTTTTTTTTGGATTTTATATAAATTTTTAGTCAAATTGTAATGAAGGAATTTGAACCCAACTTCGATTTTTTTGGATTTTGATGAATTTTTTTGTAGGAGCAGCTAAATTTGAGTGAATTTAGATGAAATTTATTTCTATTTTTTTTTGATTTCATATAAATTTTTAGTCAAATTGTAATAAAAGAATTTGAACCAACTTCGATTTTTTTGGATTTTGGTGAGTTTTTTTGTTGGAGGAGTTAAATTTGAGTTAATTTTGATGAAATTTACTTCTATTTTTTTGATTTCATATAAATTTTTAGTCAAATTGTAATAAAGGAATTTGAACCAACTTCGATTTTTTTGGATTTTGATGATTTTGGTTGTTGGAGGAGTTAAATTTGAGTAAATTTAGATGAAATTTACCTCTATTTTTTTTTCGATTTTATATAAATTTTTAGTCAAATTGTAATAAATGAATTTGAAACCAACTTCGATTTTTTTGGATTTTGATGAATTTTTTTGTTGGAGGAGCTAAATTTGAGTGAATTTAGATGAAATTTACTTTCATTTTTTTGGATTTTATATAAATTTTTAGTCAAATTGTAATAAAGGAATTTGAACCAACTTCGATTTTTTTGGATTTTGATGAGTTTTTTTGTTGGAGGAGTTAAATTTGTGTGAATTTAGATGAAATTTACTTCTATTTTTTTGATTTCATATAAATTTTTAGTCAAATTGTAATAAAGGAATTTGAACCAACTTCGATTTTTTTGGATTTTGATGATTTTGGTTGTTGGAGGAGTTAAATTTGAGTAAATTTAGATGAAATTAACACCTTTTTTTTTGGATTTTATATAAATTTTTAGTCAAATTGTAATGAAGGAATTTGAAACCAACTTCGATTTTTTTGGATTTTGATGAATTTTTTTGTAGGAGCAGCTAAATTTGAGTGAATTTAGATGAAATTTACTTCTATTTTTTTTTGATTTCATATAAATTTTTAGTCAAATTGTAATAAAAGAATTTGAACCAACTTCGATTTTTTTGGATTTTGATGAGTTTTTTTGTTGGAGGAGTTAAATTTGAGTAAATTTAGATGAAATTTACCTCTATTTTTTTTTCGATTTTATATAAATTTTTAGTCAAATTGTAATAAAGGAATTTGAACCATCTTCGAATTTTTTGGATTTTGATGATTTTGGTTGTTGGAGGAGTTAAATTTGTGTAAATATAGATGAAATGTAATTTTAATTTTTTTGGATTTTATATAAATTTTTAGTCAAATTGTAATAATGGAATTGGAAACCAACTTCGATTTTTTTGGATTTTGATGAATTCTTTTGTTGGAGGAGCTAAATTTGAGTGAATTTAGATAAAATTTACTTCAATTTTTTGTATTTTATATAAATTTTTAGTCAAATTGGAATAAATGAATTTGAAACCAACTCCGATTTTTTTGGATTTTGATGAATTTTTTTGTTGGTGGAGCTAAATTTGAGTGAATTTAGATGAAATTTACTTTCATTTTTTTGGATTTTATATAAATTTTTAGTCAAATTGTAATAAAGGAATTTGAACCAACATCGATTTTTTTGGATTTTGATGACTTTTTTTGTTGGAGGAGTTAAATTTGAGTGAATTTAGATGAAATTTACTTCTATTTTTTTGATTTCATATAAATTTTTAGTCAAATTGTAATAAAGGAATTTGAACCAACTTCGATTTTTTTGGATTTTGATGATTTTGGTTGTTGGAGGAGTTAAATTTGAGTAAATTTAGATGAAATTAACACCTTTTTTTTGGATTTTATATAAATTTTTAGTCAAATTGTAATGAAGGAATTTGAAACCAACTTCGATTTTTTTGGATTTTGATGAATTTTTTTGTAGGAGCAGCTAAATTTGAGTGAATTTAGATGAAATTTACTTCAATTTTTTTTTATTTTATATAAATTTTTAGTCAAATTGTAATAAAGGAATTTGAAACCAACTCCGATTTTTTTGGATTTTGATGACTTTTTTTGTTGGAGGAGTTAAATTTGAGTGAATTTAGATGAAATTTACTTCTATTTTTTTGATTTCATATAAATTTTTAGTCAAATTGTAATAAAGGAATTTGAACCAACTTCGATTTTTTTGGATTTTGATGATTTTGGTTGTTGGAGGAGTTAAATTTGAGTAAATTTAGATGAAATTAACACCTTTTTTTTGGATTTTATATAAATTTTTAGTCAAATTGTAATGAAGGAATTTGAAACCAACTTCGATTTTTTTGGATTTTGATGAATTTTTTTGTTGGAGGAGTTAAATTTGAGTTAATTTAGATGAAATTTACTTCTATTTTTTTGATTTCATATAAATTTTTAGTCAAATTGTAATAAAGGAATTTGAACCAACTTCGATTTTTTTGGATTTTGATGATTTTGGTTGTTGGAAGAGCTAAATTTGAGTGAATTTAGATGAAATTAACACCTTTTTTGGATTTTATATAAATTTTTAGTCAAATTGTAATAAATGAATTTGAAATCAACTTCGATTTTTTTGGATTTTGATGAATTTTTTTGTTGGAGGAGCTAAATTTGAGTGAATTTTGATGAAATTTACTTTCATTTTTTTGGATTTCATATAAATTTTTAGTCAAATTGTAATGAAGGAATTTGAAACCAACTTCGATTTTTTTGGATTTTGATGAATTTTTTTGTAGGAGCAGCTAAATTTGAGTGAATTTAGATGAAATTTACTTCTATTTTTTTTTGATTTCATATAAATTTTTAGTCAAATTGTAATAAAAGAATTTGAACCAACTTCGATTTTTTTGGATTTTGATGAGTTTTTTTGTTGGAGGAGTTAAATTTGAGTTAATTTAGATGAAATTTACTTCTATTTTTTTGATTTCATATAAATTTTTAGTCAAATTGTAATAAAGGAATTTGAACCAACTTCGATTTTTTTGGATTTTGATGATTTTGGTTGTTGGAGGAGCTAAATTTGAGTGAATTTAGATGAAATTAACACCTTTTTTGGATTTTATATAAATTTTTAGTCAAATTGTAATAAATGAATTTGAAACCAACTTCGATTTTTTTGGATTTTGATGAATTTTTTTGTTGGAGGAGCTAAATTTGAGTGAATTTAGATGAAATTTACTTTCATTTTTTTGGATTTTATATAAATTTTTAGTCAAATTGTAATAAAGGAATTTGAACCAACTTCGATTTTTTTGGATTTTGATGAGTTTTTTTGTTGGGGGAGTTTAATTTGTGTGAATTTAGATGAAATTTACTTCTATTTTTTTGATTTCATATAAATTTTTAGTCAAATTGTAATAAAGGAATTTGAACCAACTTCGATTTTTTTGGATTTTGATGATTTTGGTTGTTGGAGGAGTTAAATTTGAGTAAATTTAGATGAAATTAACACCTTTTTTTTTGGATTTTATATAAATTTTTAGTCAAATTGTAATGAAGGAATTTGAAACCAACTTCGATTTTTTTGGATTTTGATGAATTTTTTTGTAGGAGCAGCTAAATTTGAGTGAATTTAGATGAAATTTACTTCTATTTTTTTTTGATTTCATATAAATTTTTAGTCAAATTGTAATAAAAGAATTTGAACCAACTTCGATTTTTTTGGATTTTGGTGAGTTTTTTTGTTGGAGGAGTTAAATTTGAGTTAATTTTGATGAAATTTACTTCTATTTTTTTGATTTCATATAAATTTTTAGTCAAATTGTAATAAAGGAATTTGAACCAACTTCGATTTTTTTGGATTTTGATGATTTTGGTTGTTGGAGGAGTTAAATTTGAGTAAATTTAGATGAAATTTACCTCTATTTTTTTTTCGATTTTATATAAATTTTTAGTCAAATTGTAATAAATGAATTTGAAACCAACTTCGATTTTTTTGGATTTTGATGAATTTTTTTGTTGGAGGAGCTAAATTTGAGTGAATTTAGATGAAATTTACTTTCATTTTTTTGGATTTTATATAAATTTTTAGTCAAATTGTAATAAAGGAATTTGAACCAACTTCGATTTTTTTGGATTTTGATGAGTTTTTTTGTTGGAGGAGTTAAATTTGTGTGAATTTAGATGAAATTTACTTCTATTTTTTTGATTTCATATAAATTTTTAGTCAAATTGTAATAAAGGAATTTGAACCAACTTCGATTTTTTTGGATTTTGATGATTTTGGTTGTTGGAGGAGTTAAATTTGAGTAAATTTAGATGAAATTAACACCTTTTTTTTTTGGATTTTATATAAATTTTTAGTCAAATTGTAATGAAGGAATTTGAAACCAACTTCGATTTTTTTGGATTTTGATGAATTTTTTTGTAGGAGCAGCTAAATTTGAGTGAATTTAGATGAAATTTACTTCTATTTTTTTTTGATTTCATATAAATTTTTAGTCAAATTGTAATAAAAGAATTTGAACCAACTTCGATTTTTTTGGATTTTGATGAGTTTTTTTGTTGGAGGAGTTAAATTTGAGTAAATTTAGATGAAATTTACCTCTATTTTTTTTTCGATTTTATATAAATTTTTAGTCAAATTGTAATAAAGGAATTTGAACCATCTTCGAATTTTTTGGATTTTGATGATTTTGGTTGTTGGAGGAGTTAAATTTGTGTAAATATAGATGAAATGTAATTTTAATTTTTTTGGATTTTATATAAATTTTTAGTCAAATTGTAATAAAGGAATTGGAAACCAACTTCGATTTTTTTGGATTTTGATGAATTCTTTTGTTGGAGGAGCTAAATTTGAGTGAATTTAGATAAAATTTACTTCAATTTTTTGTATTTTATATAAATTTTTAGTCAAATTGGAATAAATGAATTTGAAACCAACTTCAATTTTTTTGGATTTTGATGAATTTTTTTGTTGGTGGAGCTAAATTTGAGTGAATTTAGATGAAATTTACTTTCATTTTTTTGGATTTTATATAAATTTTTAGTCAAATTGTAATAAAGGAATTTGAACCAACATCGATTTTTTTGGATTTTGATGACTTTTTTTGTTGGAGGAGTTAAATTTGAGTGAATTTAGATGAAATTTACTTCTATTTTTTTGATTTCATATAAATTTTTAGTCAAATTGTAATAAAGGAATTTGAACCAACTTCGATTTTTTTGGATTTTGATGATTTTGGTTGTTGGAGGAGTTAAATTTGAGTAAATTTAGATGAAATTAACACCTTTTTTTTGGATTTTATATAAATTTTTAGTCAAATTGTAATGAAGGAATTTGAAACCAACTTCGATTTTTTTGGATTTTGATGAATTTTTTTGTAGGAGCAGCTAAATTTGAGTGAATTTAGATGAAATTTACTTCAATTTTTTTTTATTTTATATAAATTTTTAGTCAAATTGTAATAAAGGAATTTGAAACCAACTCCGATTTTTTTGGATTTTGATGAAATTTTTTGTTGGAGGAACTAAATTTGAGTGAATTTAGATGAAATTTACTTCTATTTTTTTGGATTTCATATAAATTTTTAGTCAAGTTGTAATAAAGGAATTTGAACCAACTTCGATTTTTTTGGATTTTGATGAGTTTTTTTGTTGGAGGAGTTAAATCTGAGTTAATTTAGATGAAATTTACTTCTATTTTTTTGATTTCATATAAATTTTTAGTCAAATTGTAATAAAGGAATTTGAACAAACTTCGTTATTTTTGGATTTTGATGATTTTGGTTGTTGGAGGAGTTAAATTTGAGTAAATTTAGATGAAATTAACACCTTTTTTTTTTATAAATTTTTAGTCAAATTGTAATAAATGAATTTGAAACCAACTTCGATTTTTTTGGATTTTGATGAATTTTTTTGTTGGAGGAGCTAAATTTGATTGAATTTAGATGAAATTTACTTTCATTTTTTTGGATATTATATAAATTTTTAGACAAATTGTAATAAAGGAATTTGAACCAACTTCGATTTTTTTGGATTTTGATGAGTTTTTTTGTTGGTGGAGTTAAATTTGAGTGAATTTAGATGAAATTTACTTCTATTTTTTTTTTGATTTCATATAAATTTTTAGTCAAATTGTAATAAAAGAATTTGAACCATCTTCGAATTTTTTGGATTTTGATGATTTTGGTTGTTGGAGGAGTTAAATTTGTGTAAATTTAGATGAAATGTAATTTTAATTTTTTTGGATTTTATATAAATTTTTAGTCAAATTGTAATAAAGGAATTGGAAACCAACTTCGATTTTTTTGGATTTTGATGACTTTTTTTGTTGGAGGAGTTAAATTTGAGTGAATTTAGATGAAATTTACTTCTATTTTTTTGATTTCATATAAATTTTTAGTCAAATTGTAATAAAGGAATTTGAACCAACTTCGATTTTTTTGGATTTTGATGATTTTGGTTGTTGGAGGAGTTAAATTTGAGTAAATTTAGATGAAATTAACACCTTTTTTTTGGATTTTATATAAATTTTTAGTCAAATTGTAATGAAGGAATTTGAAACCAACTTCGATTTTTTTGGATTTTGATGAATTTTTTTGTAGGAGCAGCTAAATTTGAGTGAATTTAGATGAAATTTAATTCTATTTTTTTTTTGATTTCATATAAATTTTTAGTCAAATTGTAATAAAAGAATTTGAACCATCTTCGAATTTTTTGGATTTTGATGATTTTGGTTGTTGGAGGAGTTAAATTTGTGTAAATTTAGATGAAATGTAATTTTAATTTTTTTGGATTTTATATAAATTTTTAGTCAAATTGTAATAAAGGAATTGGAAACCAACTTCGATTTTTTTGGATTTTGATGAATTTTTTTGTTGGTGGAGCTAAATTTGAGTGAATTTAGATGAAATTTACTTCTATTTTTTTGATTTCATATAAATTTTTAGTCAAATTGTAATAAAGGAATTTGAACCAACTTCGATTTTTTTGGATTTTGATGATTTTGGTTGTTGGAGGAGTTAAATTTGAGTAAATTTAGTTGAAATTGACACCTATTTTTTTGGATTTTATATAAATTTTTAGTCAAATTGTAATAAAGGAATTTGAAACCAACTTCGATTTTTTTGGATTTTGATGAATTTTTTTGTTGGAGGAGCTAAATTTGAGTGAATTTGGATGAAATTTACTTCAATTTTTTTTTTATTTCATATAAATTTTTAGTCAAATTGTAATAAAAGAATTTGAATCAACTTCGATTTTTTTGGATTTTGATGAGTTTTTTTGTTGGAGGAGTTAAATTTGAGTTAATTTAGATGAAATTTACTTTTATTTTTTTGATTTCATATAAATTTTTAGTCAAATTGTAATAAAGGAATTTGAACCAAATTCGATTTTTTTGGATATTGATGAATTTGGTTGTTGGAGGAGTTAAATTTGGGTAAATTTAGATGAAATTAACTCCTATTTTTGGGATTCTATATAAATTTTTAGTCAAATTGTAATAAAGGAATTTGAACGAACTTCGATTTTTTTGGATTTTGATGAATTTTTTTGTTGGAGGATCTAAATTTGAGTGAATTTAGATGAAATTTACTTCTATTTTTTTGGATGTCATATAAATTTTTAGTCAAATAGTAATAAAGTAATTTGAAACCAACTTCGATTTTTTTTGATTTTGATGAATTTTTTTGTTGGAGGAGCTAAATTTGAGTTAATTTAGATGAAATTTACTTCAATTTTTTTTTATTTTATATAAATTTTTAGTCAAATTGTAATAAAGGAATTTGAAACCAACTCCGATTTTTTTGGATTTTGATGAAATTTTTTGTTGGAGGAACTAAATTTGAGTGAATTTAGATGAAATTTACTTCTATTTTTTTGGATTTCATATAAATTTTTAGTCAAGTTGTAATAAAGGAATTTGAACCAACTTCGATTTTTTTGGATTTTGATGAGTTTTTTTGTTGGAGGAGTTAAATCTGAGTTAATTTAGATGAAATTTACTTCTATTTTTTTGATTTCATATAAATTTTTAGTCAAATTGTAATAAAGGAATTTGAACAAACATCGTTATTTTTGGATTTTGATGATTTTGGTTGTTGGAGGAGTTAAATTTGAGTAAATTTAGATGAAATTAACACCTTTTTTTTTTATAAATTTTTAGTCAAATTGTAATAAATGAATTTGAAACCAACTTCGATTTTTTTGGATTTTGATGAATTTTTTTGTTGGAGGAGCTAAATTTGAGTGAATTTAGATGAAATTTACTTTCATTTTTTTGGATATTATATAAATTTTTAGACAAATTGTAATAAAGGAATTTGAACCAACTTCGATTTTTTTGGATTTTGATGAGTTTTTTTGTTGGTGGAGTTAAATTTGAGTGAATTTAGATGAAATTTACTTCTATTTTTTTGGATTTCATATAAATTTTTAGTCAAATTGTAATAAAGTAATTTGAAACCAACTTCGATTTTTTTGGATTTTGATGAAATTTTTTGTTGGAGGAGCTAAATTTGAGTGAATTTAGATGAAATTAACACCTTTTTTGGATTTTATATAATTTTTTAGTCAAATTGTAATAAATGAATTTGAAACCAACTTCGATTTTTTTGGATTTTGATGAGTTTTTTTGTTGGAGGAGTTAAATTTGTGTGAATTTAGATGAAATTTACTTCTATTTTTTTGATTTCATATAAATTTTTAGTCAAATTGTAATAAAGGAATTTGAACCAACTTCAATTTTTTTGGATTTTGATGATTTTGGTTGTTGGAGGAGTTAAATTTGAGTAAATTTAGATGAAATTAACACCTTTTTTTTTTGATTTTATATAAATTTTTAGTCAAATTGTAATGAAGGAATTTGAAACCAACTTCGATTTTTTTGGATTTTGATGAATTTTTTTGTAGGAGCAGCTAAATTTGAGTGAATTTAGATGAAATTTACTTCTATTTTTTTTTGATTTCATATAAATTTTTAGTCAAATTGTAATAAAAGAATTTGAACCAACTTCGATTTTTTTGGATTTTGATGAGTTTTTTTGTTGGAGGAGTTAAATTTGAGTTAATTTAGATGAAATTTACTTCTATTTTTTTGATTTCATATAAATTTTTAGTCAAATTGTAATAAAGGAATTTGAACCAACTTCGATTTTTTTGGATTTTGATGATTTTGGTTGTTGGAGGAGTTAAATTTGAGTAAATTTAGATGAAATTTACCTCTATTTTTTTTTCGATTTTATATAAATTTTTAGTCAAATTGTAATAAATGAATTTGAAACCAACTTCGATTTTTTTGGATTTTGATGAATTTTTTTGTTGGAGGAGCTAAATTTGAGTGAATTTAGATGAAATTTACTTTCATTTTTTTGGATTTTATATAAATTTTTAGTCAAATTGTAATAAAGAAATTTGAACCAACTTCGATTTTTTTGGATTTTGATGAGTTTTTTTGTTGGAGGAGTTAAATTTGTGTGAATTTAGATGAAATTTACTTCTATTTTTTTGATTTCATATAAATTTTTAGTCAAATTGTAATAAAGGAATTTGAACCAACTTCGATTTTTTTGGATTTTGATGATTTTGGTTGTTGGAGGAGTTAAATTTGAGTAAATTTAGATGAAATTAACACCTTTTTTTTGGATTTTATATAAATTTTTAGTCAAATTGTAATGAAGGAATTTGAAACCAACTTCGATTTTTTTGGATTTTGATGAATTTTTTTGTAGGAGCAGCTAAATTTGAGTGAATTTAGATGAAATTTACTTCTATTTTTTTTTGATTTCATATAAATTTTTAGTCAAATTGTAATAAAAGAATTTGAACCAACTTCGATTTTTTTGGATTTTGATGAGTTTTTTTGTTGGAGGAGTTAAATTTGAGTTAATTTAGATGAAATTTACTTCTATTTTTTTGATTTCATATAAATTTTTAGTCAAATTGTAATAAAGGAATTTGAACCAACTTCGATTTTTTTGGATTTTGATGATTTTGGTTGTTGGAGGAGTTAAATTTGAGTAAATTTAGATGAAATTTGCCTCTATTTTTTTTTCGATTTTATATAAATTTTTAGTCAAATTGTAATAAAGGAATTTGAACCATCTTCCAATTTTTTGGATTTTGATGATTTTGGTTGTTGGAGGAGTTAAATTTGTGTAAATATAGATGAAATGTAATTTTAATTTTTTTGGATTTTATATAAATTTTTAGTCAAATTGTAATAAAGGAATTGGAAACCAACTTCGATTTTTTTGGATTTTGATGAATTCTTTTGTTGGAGGAGCTAAATTTGAGTGAATTTAGATAAAATTTACTTCAATTTTTTGTATTTTATATAAATTTTTAGTCAAATTGGAATAAATGAATTTGAAACCAACTTCAATTTTTTTGGATTTTGATGAATTTTTTTGTTGGTGGAGCTAAATTTGAGTGAATTTAGATGAAATTTACTTTCATTTTTTTGGATTTTATATAAATTTTTAGTCAAATTGTAATAAAGGAATTTGAACCAACTTCGATTTTTTTGGATTTTGATGACTTTTTTTGTTGGAGGAGTTAAATTTGAGTGAATTTAGATGAAATTTACTTCTATTTTTTTGATTTCATATAAATTTTTAGTCAAATTGTAATAAAGGAATTTGAACCAACTTCGATTTTTTTGGATTTTGATGATTTTGGTTGTTGGAGGAGTTAAATTTGAGTAAATTTAGATGAAATTAACACCTTTTTTTTGGATTTTATATAAATTTTTAGTCAAATTGTAATGAAGGAATTTGAAACCAACTTCGATTTTTTTGGATTTTGATGAATTTTTTTGTAGGAGCAGCTAAATTTGAGTGAATTTAGATGAAATTTAATTCTATTTTTTTTTTGATTTCATATAAATTTTTAGTCAAATTGTAATAAAAGAATTTGAACCATCTTCGAATTTTTTGGATTTTGATGATTTTGGTTGTTGGAGGAGTTAAATTTGTGTAAATTTAGATGAAATGTAATTTTAATTTTTTTGGATTTTATATAAATTTTTAGTCAAATTGTAATAAAGGAATTGGAAACCAACTTCGATTTTTTTGGATTTTGATGAATTTTTTTGTTGGTGGAGCTAAATTTGAGTGAATTTAGATGAAATTTACTTCTATTTTTTTGATTTCATATAAATTTTTAGTCAAATTGTAATAAAGGAATTTGAACCAACTTCGATTTTTTTGGATTTTGATGATTTTGGTTGTTGGAGGAGTTAAATTTGAGTAAATTTAGTTGAAATTGACACCTATTTTTTTGGATTTTATATAAATTTTTAGTCAAATTGTAATAAAGGAATTTGAAACCAACTTCGATTTTTTTGGATTTTGATGAAATTTTTTGTTGGAGGAACTAAATTTGAGTGAATTTAGATGAAATTAACTTCTATTTTTTTGGATTTCATATAAATTTTTAGTCAAGTTGTAATAAAGGAATTTGAACCAACTTCGATTTTTTTGGATTTTGATGAGTTTTTTTGTTGGAGGAGTTAAATCTGAGTTAATTTAGATGAAATTTACTTCTATTTTTTTGATTTCATATAATTTTTTAGTCAAATTGTAATAAAGGAATTTGAACAAACTTCGTTATTTTTGGATTTTGATGATTTTGGTTGTTGGAGGAGTTAAATTTGAGTAAATTTAGATGAAATTAACACCTTTTTTTTTTATAAATTTTTAGTCAAATTGTAATAAATGAATTTGAAACCAACTTCGATTTTTTTGGATTTTGATGAATTTTTTTGTTGGAGGAGCTAAATTTGATTGAATTTAGATGAAATTTACTTTCATTTTTTTGGATATTATATAAATTTTTAGACAAATTGTAATAAAGGAATTTGAACCAACTTCGATTTTTTTGGATTTTGATGAGTTTTTTTGTTGGTGGAGTTAAATTTGAGTGAATTTAGATGAAATTTACTTCTATTTTTTTGGATTTCATATAAATTTTTAGTCAAATTGTAATAAAGTAATTTGAAACCAACTTCGATTTTTTTGGATTTTGATGAAATTTTTTGTTGGAGGAGCTAAATTTGAGTGAATTTAGATGAAATTAACACCTTTTTTGGATTTTATATAAATTTTTAGTCAAATTGTAATAAATGAATTTGAAACCAACTTCGATTTTTTTGGATTTTGATGAATTTTTTTGTTGGAGGAGCTAAATTTGAGTGAATTTAGATGAAATTTACTTTCATTTTTTTGGATTTTATATAAATTTTTAGTCAAATTGTAATAAAGGAATTTGAACCAACTTCGATTTTTTTGGATTTTGATGAGTTTTTTTGTTGGAGGAGTTAAATTTGAGTGAATTTAGATGAAATTTACTTCTATTTTTTTGATTTCATATAAATTTTTAGTCAAATTGTAATAAAGGAATTTGAACCAACTTCGATTTTTTTGGATTTTGATGATTTTGGTTGTTGGAGGAGTTAAATTTGAGTAAATTTAGATGAAATTAACACCTTTTTTTTGGATTTTATATAAATTTTTAGTCATATTGTAATAAAGGGATATGAACAAACTTCGATTTTTTTGGATTTTGATGAGTTTTTTTGTTGGAGGAGTTAAATTTGAGTTAATTTAGATGAAATTTACTTCTATTTTTTTGATTTCATATAAATTTTTAGTCAAATTGTAATAAAGGAATTTGAACGAACTTCGATTTTTTTGGATTTTGATGATTTTGGTTGTTGGAGGAGTTAAATTTGAGTAAATTTAGATGTAATTAACACCTTTTTTTGGATTTTATATAAATTTTTAGTCATATTGTAATAAAGGGATATGAACAAACTTCGATTTTTTTGGATTTTGATGAATTTTTTTGTTTGAGGAGCTAAATTTGATTGAATTTAGATGAAATTTACTTTCATTTTTTGGATATTATATATATTTTTAGTCAAATTGTAATAAAGGAATTTGAACCAACATCGATTTTTTTGGATTTTGATGAGTTTTTTTGTTGGTGGAGTTAAATTTGAGTGAATTTAGATGAAATTTACTTCTATTTTTTTGGATTTCATATAAATTTTTAGTCAAATTGTAATAAAGTAATTTGAAAGCAACTTCGATTTTTTTGGATTTTGATGAATTTTTTTGTTGGAGGAGTTAAATTTGAGTTGATTCAGATGAAATTAGCTTGTATTTTTTTGATTTCATATAAATTTTTAGTCAAATTGTAATAAAGGAATTTGAACCAACTTCGATTTTTTTGGATTTTGATGAGTTTTTTTGTTGGAGGAGTTAAATCTGAGTTAATTTAGATGAAATTTACTTTCATTTTTTTGGATTTTATATAAATTTTTAGTCAAATTGTAATAAAGGAATTTGAACCAACTTCGATTTTTTTGGATTTTGATGACTTTTTTTGTTGGAGGAGTTAAATTTGAGTGAATTTAGATGAAATTTACTTCTATTTTTTTGATTTCATATAAATTTTTAGTCAAATTGTAATAAAGGAATTTGAACCAACTTCGATTTTTTTGGATTTTGATGATTTTGGTTGTTGGAGGAGTTAAATTTGAGTAAATTTAGATGAAATTAACACCTTTTTTTTGGATTTTATATAAATTTTTAGTCATATTGTAATAAAGGGATATGAACAAACTTCAATTTTTTTGGATTTTGATGAGTTTTTTTGTTGGAGGAGTTAAATTTGAGTTAATTTAGATGAAATTTACTTCTATTTTTTTGATTTCATATAAATTTTTAGTCAAATTGTAATAAAGGAATTTGAACGAACTTCGATTTTTTTGGATTTTGATGATTTTGGTTGTTGGAGGAGTTAAATTTGAGTAAATTTAGGTGTAATTAACACCTTTTTTTGGATTTTATATAAATTTTTAGTCATATTGTAATAAAGGGATATGAACAAACTTCGATTTTTTTGGATTTTGATGAATTTTTTTGTTTGAGGAGCTAAATTTGATTGAATTTAGATGAAATTTACTTTCATTTTTTGGATATTATATAAATTTTTAGTCAAATTGTAATAAAGGAATTTGAACCAACTTCGATTTTTTTGGATTTTGATGAGTTTTTTTGTTGGTGGAGTTAAATTTGAGTGAATTTAGATGAAATTTACTTCTATTTTTTTGGATTTCATATAAATTTTTAGTCAAATTGTAATAAAGTAATTTGAAAGCAACTTCGATTTTTTTGGATTTTGATGAATTTTTTTGTTGGAGGAGTTAAATTTGAGTTGATTCAGATGAAATTTACTTGTATTTTTTTGATTTCATATAAATTTTTAGTCAAATTGTAATAAAGGAATTTGAACCAACTTCGATTTTTTTGGATTTTGATGAGTTTTTTTGTTGGAGGAGTTAAATCTGAGTTAATTTAGATGAAATTTACTTCTATTTTTTTGATTTCATATAAATTTTTAGTCAAATTGTAATAAAGGAATTTGAACCAACTTCGTTATTTTTGGATTTTGATGATTTTGGTTGTTGGAGGAGTTAAATTTGAGTAAATTTATATGAAATTAACACCTTTTTTTTTTTATAAATTTTTAGTCAAATTGTAATAAATGAATTTGGAACCAACTTCGATTTTTTTGGATTTTGATGAATTTTTTGTTGGAGGAGCTAAACTTGATTGAATTTAGATGAAATTTACTTTCATTTTTTTTGGATATTATATAAATTTTTAGACAAATTGTAATAAAGGAATTTGAACCAACTTCGATTTTTTTGGATTTTGATGAGTATTTTTGTTCGAGGAGTTAAATTTGAGTGAATTTAGATGAAATTTACTTCTATTTTTTGGATTTCATATAAATTTTTAGTCAAATTGTAATAAAGTAATTTGAAACCAACTTCGATTTTTTTGGATTTTGATGAATTTTTTTGTTGGAGGAGTTAAATTTGAGTTGATTCAGATGAAATTTACTTGTATTTTTTTGATTTCATATAAATTTTTAGTCAAATTGTAATAAAGGAATTTGAACCAACTTCGATTTTTTTGGATTTTGATGAGTTTTTTTGTTGGAGGAGTTAAATCTGAGTTAATTTAGATGAAATTTACTTCTATTTTTTTGATTTCATATAAATTTTTAGTCAAATTGTAATAAAGGAATTTGAACCAACTTCGTTATTTTTGGATTTTGATGATTTTGGTTGTTGGAGGAGTTAAATTTGAGTAAATTTATATGAAATTAACACCTTTTTTTTTTTATAAATTTTTAGTCAAATTGTAATAAATGAATTTGGAACCAACTTCGATTTTTTTGGATTTTGATGAATTTTTTGTTGGAGGAGCTAAACTTGATTGAATTTAGATGAAATTTACTTTCATTTTTTTTGGATATTATATAAATTTTTAGACAAATTGTAATAAAGGAATTTGAACCAACTTCGATTTTTTTGGATTTTGATGAGTATTTTTGTTCGAGGAGTTAAATTTGAGTGAATTTAGATGAAATTTACTTCTATTTTTTGGATTTCATATAAATTTTTAGTCAAATTGTAATAAAGTAATTTGAAACCAACTTCGATTTTTTTGGATTTTGATGAATTTTTTTGTTGGAGGAGTTAAATTTGAGTTAATTTAGATGAAATTTACTTGTATTTTTTTGATTTCATATAAATTTTTAGTCAAATTGTAATAATGGAATTTGAACCAAATTCGATTTTTTTGGATTTTGATGAATTTTTTGTTGGAGGGGCTAAACTTGATTGAATTTAGATGAAATTTACTTTCATTTTTTTGGATATTATATAAATTTTTAGACAAATTGTAATAAAGGAATTTGAACCAACTTCGATTTTTTTGGATTTTGATGAGTATTTTTGTTCGAGGAGTTAAATTTGAGTGAATTTAGATGAAATTTACTTCTATTTTTTTGGATTTCATATAAATTTTTAGTCAAATTGTAATAAAGTAATTTGAAACCAACTTCGATTTTTTTGGATTTTGATGAATTTTTTTGTTGGAGGAGTTAAATTTGAGTTAATTTAGATGAAATTTACTTCTATTTTTTTGATTTCATATAAATTTTTAGTCAAATTGTAATAAAGGAATTAGAACCAACTTCGATTTTTTTGGATTTTGATGAGTTTTTTTGTTGGAGGAGTTAAAATTGAGTTAATTTAGATGAAATTTACTTCTATTTTTTTGATTTCATATAAATTTTTAGTCAAATTGTAATAAAGGAATTTGAACCAACTTCTATTTTTTTGGATTTTGATGATTTTGGTTGTTGGAGGAGTTAAATATGAGTAAATTTAGATGAAATTTACTTCTTTTTTTTTCGATTTCATATAAATTTTTAGTCAAATTGTAATAAAGTAATTTGAAAGCAACTTCGATTTTTTTGGATTTTGATGAATTTTTTTGTTGGAGGAGTTAAATTTGAGTTGATTCAGATGAAATTTACTTGTATTTTTTTGATTTCATATAAATTTTTAGTCAAATTGTAATAAAGGAATTTGAACCAACTTCGATTTTTTTGGATTTTGATGAGTTTTTTTGTTGGAGGAGTTAAATCTGAGTTAATTTAGATGAAATTTACTTCTATTTTTTTGATTTCCTATAAATTTTTAGTCAAATTGTAATAAAGGAATTTGAACCAACTTCGTTATTTTTGGATTTTGATGATTTTGGTTGTTGGAGGAGTTAAATTTGAGTAAATTTATATGAAATTAACACCTTTTTTTTTTATAAATTTTTAGTCAAATTGTAATAAATGAATTTGGAACCAACTTCGATTTTTTTGGATTTTGATGAATTTTTTGTTGGAGGAGCTAAACTTGATTGAATTTAGATGAAATTTACTTTCATTTTTTTGGATATTATATAAATTTTTAGACAAATTGTAATAAAGGAATTTGAACCAACTTCGATTTTTTTGGATTTTGATGAGTATTTTTGTTCGAGGAGTTAAATTTGAGTGAATTTAGATGAAATTTACTTCTATTTTTTTGGATTTCATATAAATTTTTAGTCAAATTGTAATAATGTAATTTGAAACCAACTTCGATTTTTTTGGATTTAGATGAATTTTTTTGTTGGAGGAGTTAAATTTGAGTTAATTTAGATGAAATTTACTTGTATTTTTTTGATTTCATATAAATTTTTAGTCAAATTGTAATAATGGAATTTGAACCAACTTCGATTTTTTTGGATTTTGATGAATTTTTTGTTGGAGGAGCTAAACTTGATTGAATTTAGATGAAATTTACTTTCATTTTTTTGGATATTATATAAATTTTTAGACAAATTGTAATAAAGGAATTTGAACCAACTTCGATTTTTTTGGATTTTGATGAGTTTTTTTGTTGGAGGAGTTAAATTTGAGTGAATTTAGATGAAATTTACTTCTATTTTTTTGGATTTCATATAAATTTTTAGTCAAATTGTAATAAAGTAATTTGAAACCAACTTCGATTTTTTTGGATTTTGATGAATTTTTTTGTTGGAGGAGTTAAATTTGAGTTAATTTAGATGAAATTTACTTGTATTTTTTTGATTTCATATAAATTTTTAGTCAAATTGTAATAATGGAATTTGAACCAACTTCGATTTTTTTGGATTTTGATGATTTTGGTTGTTGGAGGAGCTAAATTTGAGTGAATTTAGATGAAATTAACACCTTTTTTGGATTTTATATAAATTTTTAGTCAAATTGTAATAAATGAATTTGAAACCAACTCCGATTTTTTGGGATTTTGATGAATTTTTTTGTTGGGGGAGCTAAATTTGAGTGAATTTAGATGAAATTTACTTTCAATTTTTTGGATTTTATATAAATTTTTAGTCAAATTGTAATAAAGGAATTTGAACCATCTTCGATTTTTTTGGATTTTGATGAGTTTTTTTGTTGGAGGAGTTAAATTTGAGTGAATTTAGATGAAATTTACTTTCATTTTTTTGGATTTTATATAAATTTTTAGTCAAATTGTAATAAAGGAATTGGCAACCAACTTCGATTTTTTTGGATTTTGATGAATTTTTTTGTTGGTGGAGCTAAATTTGAGTGAATTTAGATGAAATTTACTTCTATTTTTTTGATTTCATATAAATTTTTAGTCAAATTGTAATAAAGGAATTTGAACCAACTTCGATTTTTTTGGATTTTGATGAGTTTTTTTGTTGGAGGTGTTAAAATTGAGTTAATTTAGATGAAATTTACTTCTATTTTTTTGATTTCATATAAATTTTTAGTCAAATTGTAATAAAGGAATTTGAACCAACTTCTATTTTTTTGGATTTTGATGATTTTGGTTGTTGGAGGAGTTAAATTTGAGTAAATTTAGATGAAATTTACTTCTTTTTTTTCGATTTCATATAAATTTTTAGTCAAATTGTAATAAAGGAATTTGAACCATCTTCGAATTTTTTGGATTTTGATGATTTTGGTTGTTGGAGGAGTTAAATTTGTGTAAATTTAGATGAAATGTAATTTTAATTTTTTTGTATTTTATATAAATTTTTAGTCAAATTGTAATAAAGGAATTGGAAACCAACTTCGATTTTTTTGGATTTTGATGAATTTTTTTGTTGGTGGAGCTAAATTTGAGTGAATTTAGATGAAATTTACTTCTATTTTTTTGATTTCATATAAATTTTTAGTCAAATTGTAATAAAGGAATTTGAACCAACTTCGATTTTTTTGGATTTTGATGATTTTGGTTGTTGGAGGAGTTAAATTTGAGTAAATTTAGATGAAATTGACACCTATTTTTTTGGATTTTATATAAATTTTTAGTCAAATTGTAATAAAAGAATTTGAATCAACTTCGATTTTTTTGGATTTTGATGAGTTTTTTTGTTGGAGGAGTTAAATCTGAGTTAATTTAGATGAAATTTACTTCTATTTTTTTGATTTCATATAAATTTTTAGTCAAATTGTAATAAAGGAATTTGAACCAACTTCGTTATTTTTGGATTTTGATGATTTTGGTTGTTGGAGGAGTTAAATTTGAGTAAATTTAGATGAAATTAACACCTTTTTTTTTATAAATTTTTAGTCAAATTGTAATAAATGAATTTGAAACCAACTTCGATTTTTTTGGATTTTGATGAATTTTTTTGTTGTAGGAGCTAAACTTGATTGAATTTAGATGAAATTTACTTTCATTTTTTTGGATATTATATAAATTTTTAGACAAATTGTAATAAAGGAATTTGAACCAACTTCGATTTTTTTGGATTTTGATGAATTTTTTTGTTGGAGGAGCTAAACTTGATTGAATTTAGATGAAATTTACTTTCATTTTTTTGGATTTCATATAAATTTTTAGTCAAATTGTAATAAAGTAATTTGAAACCAACTTCGATTTTTTTGGATTTTGATGAATTTTTTTGTTGGAGGAGTTAAATTTGAGTTAATTTAGATGAAATTTACTTCTATTTTTTTTGATTTCATATAAATTTTTAGTCAAATTGTAATAATGGAATTTGAACCAACTTCGATTTTTTTTGGATTTTGATGATTTTGGTTGTTGGAGGAGCTAAATTTGAGTGAATTTAGATGAAATTAACACCTTTTTTGGATTTTATATAAATTTTTAGTCAAATTGTAATAAATGAATTTGAAACCAACTCCGATTTTTTTGGATTTTGATGAATTTTTTTGGGGGAGCTAAATTTGAGTGTATTTAGATGAAATTTACTTTCATTTTTTTGGATTTTATATAAATTTTTAGTCAAATTGTAATAAAGGAATTTGAACCAACTTCGATTTTTTTGGATTTTGATGAGTTTTTTTGTTGGAGGAGTTAAATTTGAGTGAATTTAGATGAAATTTACTTCTATTTTTTTGATTTCATATAAATTTTTAGTCAAATTGTAATAAAGGAATTTGAACCAACTTCGATTTTTTTGGATTTTGATGATTTTGGTTGTTGGAGGAGTTAAATTTGAGTAAATTTAGATGAAATTAACACCTTTTTTTGGATTTTATATAAATTTTTAGTCATATTGTAATAAAGGAATATGAACAAACTTCGATTTTTTTGGATTTTGATGAGTTTTTTTGTTGGAGGAGTTAAATTTGAGTTAATTTAGATGAAATTTACTTCTATTTTTTTGATTTCATATAAATTTTTAGTCAAATTGTAATAAAGGAATTTGAACGAACTTCGATTTTTTTGGATTTTGATGATTTTGGTTGTTGGAGGAGTTAAATTTGAGTAAATTTAGATGTAATTAACACCTTTTTTTGGATTTTATATAAATTTTTAGTCATATTGTAATAAAGGGATATGAACAAACTTCGATTTTTTTGGATTTTGATGAATTTTTTTGTTTGAGGAGCTAAATTTGATTGAATTTAGATGAAATTTACTTTCATTTTTTGGATATTATATAAATTTTTAGTCAAATTGTAATAAAGGAATTTGAACCAACTTCGATTTTTTTGGATTTTGATGAGTTTTTTTGTTGGTGGAGTTAAATTTGAGTGAATTTAGATGAAATTTACTTCTATTTTTTTGGATTTCATATAAATTTTTAGTCAAATTGTAATAAAGTAATTTGAAAGCAACTTCGATTTTTTTGGATTTTGATGAATTTTTTTGTTGGAGGAGTTAAATTTGAGTTGATTCAGATGAAATTTACTTGTATTTTTTTGATTTCATATAAATTTTTAGTCAAATTGTAATAAAGGAATTTGAACCAACTTCGATTTTTTTGGATTTTGATGAGTTTTTTTGTTGGAGGAGTTAAATCTGAGTTAATTTCGATGAAATTTACTTCTATTTTTTTGATTTCATATAAATTTTTAGTCAAATTGTAATAAAGGAATTTGAACCAACTTCGTTATTTTTGGATTTTGATGATTTTGGTTGTTGGAGGAGTTAAATTTGAGTAAATTTATATGAAATTAACACCTTTTTTTTTTATAAATTTTTAGTCAAATTGTAATAAATGAATTTGGAACCAACTTCGATTTTTTTGGATTTTGATGAATTTTTTGTTGGAGGAGCTAAACTTGATTGAATTTAGATGAAATTTACTTTCATTTTTTTGGATATTATATAAATTTTTAGACAAATTGTAATAAAGGAATTTGAACCAACTTCGATTTTTTTGGATTTTGATGAGTTTTTTTGTTGGAGGAGTTAAATTTGAGTGAATTTAGATGAAATTTACTTCTATTTTTTTGGATTTCATATAAATTTTTAGTCAAATTGTAATAAAGTAATTTGAAACCAACTTCGATTTTTTTGGATTTTGATGAATTTTTTTGTTGGAGGAGTTAAATTTGAGTTAATTTAGATGAAATTTACTTGTATTTTTTTGATTTCATATAAATTTTTAGTCAAATTGTAATAATGGAATTTGAACCAACTTCGATTTTTTTGGATTTTGATGAATTTTTTGTTGGAGGAGCTAAACTTGATTGAATTTAGATGAAATTTACTTTCATTTTTTTGGATATTATATAAATTTTTAGACAAATTGTAATAAAGGAATTTGAACCAACTTCGATTTTTTTGGATTTTGATGAGTTTTTTTGTTGGAGGAGTTAAATTTGAGTGAATTTAGATGAAATTTACTTCTATTTTTTTGGATTTCATATAAATTTTTAGTCAAATTGTAATAAAGTAATTTGAAACCAACTTCGATTTTTTTGAATTTTGATGAATTTTTTTGTTGGAGGAGTTAAATTTGAGTTAATTTAGATGAAATTTACTTGTATTTTTTTGATTTCATATAAATTTTTAGTCAAATTGTAATAATGGAATTTGAACCAACTTCGATTTTTTTGGATTTTGATGATTTTGGTTGTTGGAGGAGCTAAATTTGAGTGAATTTAGATGAAATTAACACCTTTTTTGGATTTTATATAAATTTTTAGTCAAATTGTAATAAATGAATTTGAAACCAACTCCGATTTTTTGGGATTTTGATGAATTTTTTTGTTGGGGGAGCTAAATTTGAGTGAATTTAGATGAAATTTACTTTCAATTTTTTGGATTTTATATAAATTTTTAGTCATATTGTAATAAAGGAATTTGAACCATCTTCGATTTTTTTGGATTTTGATGAGTTTTTTTGTTGGAGGAGTTAAATTTGAGTGAATTTAGATGAAATTTACTTTCATTTTTTTGGATTTTATATAAATTTTTAGTCAAATTGTAATAAAGGAATTGGAAACCAACTTCGATTTTTTTGGATTTTGATGAATTTTTTTGTTGGTGGAGCTAAATTTGAGTGAATTTAGATGAAATTTACTTCTATTTTTTTGATTTCATATAAATTTTTAGTCAAATTGTAATAAAGGAATTTGAACCATCTTCGAATTTTTTGGATTTTGATGATTTTGGTTGTTGGAGGAGTTAAATTTGTGTAAATTTAGATGAAATGTAATTTTAATTTTTTTGGATTTTATATAAATTTTTAGTCAAATTGTAATAAAGGAATTGGAAACCAACTTCGATTTTTTTGGATTTTGATGAATTTTTTTGTTGGTGGAGCTAAATTTGAGTGAATTTAGATGAAATTTACTTCTATTTTTTTGATTTCATATAAATTTTTAGTCAAATTGTAATAAAGGAATTTGAACCAACTTCGATTTTTTTGGATTTTGATGATTTTGGTTGTTGGAGGAGTTAAATTTGAGTAAATTTAGATGAAATTGACACCTATTTTTTTGGATTTTATATAAATTTTTAGTCAAATTGTAATAAAGGAATTTGAAACCAACTTCGATTTTTTTGGATTTTGATGAATTTTTTTGTTTGAGGAGCTAAATTTGAGTGAATTTGGATGAAATTTACTTCAATTTTTTTTTGATTTCATATAAATTTTTAGTCAAATTGTAATAAAGTAATTTGAAACCAACTTCGATTTTTTTGGATTTTGATGAATTTTTTTGTTGGAGGAGTTAAATTTGAGTTAATTTAGATGAAATTTACTTGTATTTTTTTGATTTCATATAAATTTTTAGTCAAATTGTAATAAAGGAATTTGAACCATCTTCGAATTTTTTGGATTTTGATGATTTTGGTTGTTGGAGGAGTTAAATTTGTGTAAATTTAGATGAAATGTAATTTTAATTTTTTTGGATTTTATATAAATTTTTAGTCAAATTGTAATAAAGGAATTGGAAACCAACTTCGATTTTTTTGGATTTTGATGAATTTTTTTGTTGGTGGAGCTAAATTTGAGTGAATTTAGATGAAATTTACTTCTATTTTTTTGATTTCATATAAATTTTTAGTCAAATTGTAATAAAGGAATTTGAACCAACTTCGATTTTTTTGGATTTTGATGATTTTGGTTGTTGGAGGAGTTAAATTTGAGTAAATTTAGATGAAATTGACACCTATTTTTTTTTGGATTTTATATAAATTTTTAGTCAAATTGTAATAAAGGAATTTGAAACCAACTTCGATTTTTTTGGATTTTGATGAATTTTTTTGTTTGAGGAGCTAAATTTGAGTGAATTTGGATGAAATTTACTTCAATTTTTTTTTGATTTCATATAAATTTTTAGTCAAATTGTAATAAAAGAATTTGAATCAACTTCGATTTTTTTGGATTTTGATGAGTTTTTTTGTTGGAGGAGTTAAATCTGAGTTAATTTAGATGAAATTTACTTCTATTTTTTTGATTTCATATAAATTTTTAGTCAAATTGTAATAAAGGAATTTGAACCAACTTCGTTATTTTTGGATTTTGATGATTTTGGTTGTTGGAGGAGTTAAATTTGAGTAAATTTAGATGAAATTAACACCTTTTTTTTATAAATTTGTAGTCAAATTGTAATAAATGAATTTGAAACCAACTTCGATTTTTTTGGATTTTGATGAATTTTTTTGTTGTAGGAGCTAAACTTGATTGAATTTAGATGAAATTTACTTTCATTTTTTTGGATATTATATAAATTTTTAGACAAATTGTAATAAAGGAATTTGAACCAACTTCGATTTTTTTGGATTTTGATGAATTTTTTTGTTGGAGGAGCTAAACTTGATTGAATTTAGATGAAATTTACTTTCATTTTTTTGGATTTCATATAAATTTTTAGTCAAATTGTAATAAAGTAATTTGAAACCAACTTCGATTTTTTTGGATTTTGATGAATTTTTTTGTTGGAGGAGTTAAATTTGAGTTAATTTAGATGAAATTTACTTCTATTTTTTTGATTTCATATAAATTTTTAGTCAAATTGTAATAATGGAATTTGAACCAACTTCGATTTTTTTTGGATTTTGATGATTTTGGTTGTTGGAGGAGCTAAATTTGAGTGAATTTAGATGAAATTAACACCTTTTTTGGATTTTATATAAATTTTTAGTCAAATTGTAATAAATGAATTTGAAACCAACTCCGATTTTTTTGGATTTTGATGAATTTTTTTGGGGGAGCTAAATTTGAGTGAATTTAGATGAAATTTACTTTCAATTTTTTGGATTTTATATAAATTTTTAGTCAAATTGTAATAAAGGAATTTGAACCATCTTCGATTTTTTTGGATTTTGATGAGTTTTTTTGTTGGAGGAGTTAAATTTGAGTGAATTTAGATGAAATTTACTTTCATTTTTTTTGGATTTTATATAAATTTTTAGTCAAATTGTAATAAAGGAATTTGAACCATCTTCGATTTTTTTGGATTTTGATGAGTTTTTTTGTTGGAGGAGTTAAATTTGAGTGAATTTAGATGAAATTTACTTCTATTTTTTTGATTTCATATAAATTTTTAGTCAAATTGTAATAAAGGAATTTGAACCAACTTCGATTTTTTTGGATTTTGATGAGTTTTTTGTTGGAGGAGTTAAATTTGAGTGAATTTAGATGAAATTTACTTCTATTTTTTTGATTTCATATAAATTTTTAGTCAAATTGTAATAAAGGAATTTGAACCAACTTCGATTTTTTTGGATTTTGATGATTTTGGTTGTTGGGGGAGTTAAATTTGAGTAAATTTAGATGAAATTAAAAATATTTTTTTGGATTTTATATAAATTTTTAGTCAAATTGTAATAAAGGAATTTGAAACCAACGTCGATTTTTTTGGATTTTGATGAATTTTTTTGTTGGAGGAGTTAAATTTGAGTTAATTTAGATGAAATTTACTTCTATTTTTTTGATTTCATATAAATTTTTAGTCAAATTGTAATAAAGGAATTTGAACCAACTTCGATTTTTTTGGATTTTGATGATTTTGGTTGTTGGAGGAGATAAATTTGAGTGAATTTAGATGAAATTAACACCTTTTTTTTTGATTTTATATAAATTTTTAGTCAAATTGTAATAAATGAATTTGAAACCAACTTCGATTTTTTTGGATTTTGATGAATTTTTTTGTTGGAGGAGTTAAATTTGAGTTAATTTAGATGAAATTTACTTCTATTTTTTTGATTTCATAGAAATTTTTAGTCAAATTGTAATAAAGGAATTTGAACCAACTTGGATTTTTTTGGATTTTGATGATTTTGGTTGTTGGAGGAGCTAAATTTGAGTGAATTTAGATGAATTAACACCTTTTTTGGATTTTATATAAATTTTTAGTCAAATTGTAATAAATGAATTTGAAACCAACTTCGATTTCTTTGGATTTTGATGAATTTTTTTGTTGGAGGAGCTAAATTTGAGTGAATTTAGATGAAATTTACTTCAATTTTTTTTAATTTTATATAAATTTTTAGTCAAATTGTAATAAAGGAATTTGAAACCAACTCCGATTTTTTTGGATTTTGATGAAATTTTTGGTTGGAGGAGCTAAATTTGAGTGAATTTATATGAAATTTACTACTATTTTTTTTGATTTCATATAAATTTTTGGTCAAATTGTAATAAAGGAATTTGAACCAACTTCGATTTTTTTGGATTTTGATGATTTTGGTTGTTGGAGGAGTTAAATTTGGGTAAATTTAGATGAAATTGACTCCTATTTTTTGGGATTTTATATAAATTTTTAGTCAAATTGTAATAATGGAATTTGAACGAACTTCGATTTTTTTGGATTTTGATGATTTTGGTTGTTGGAGGAGTTAAATTTGAGTAAATTTAGATGTAATTAACACCTTTTTTTTGGATTTTATATAAATTTTTAGTCATATTGTAATAAGGGATATGAACAAACTTCGATTTTTTTGGATTTTGATGAATTTTTTTGTTGGAGGAGCTAAATTTGATTGAATTTAGATGAAATTTACTTTCATTTTTTGGATATTATATAAATTTTTCGTCAAATTGTAATAAAGGAATTTGAACCAACTTCGATTTTTTTGGATTTTGATGAGTTTTTTTGTTGGTGGAGTTAAATTTGAGTGAATTTAGATGAAATTTACTTCTATTTTTTTTTCGATTTCATATAAATTTTTAGTCAAATTGTAATAAAGGAATTTGAACCAACTTCGATTTTTTTGGATTTTGATGAGTTTTTTTGTTGGTGGAGTTAAATTTGAGTGAATTTAGATGAAATTTACTTCTATTTTTTTGGATTTCATATAAATTTTTAGTCAAATTGTAATAAAGTAATTTGAAAGCAACTTCGATTTTTTTGGATTTTGATGAATTTTTTTGTTGGAGGAGTTAAATTTGAGTTAATTCAGATGAAATTTACTTGTATTTTTTTGATTTTGTCACGTCCCGGGTGAGGTATTTGGAACGATGACTATGGGGGGAAGGAAAGTTAGGCGCGAATCTTACATCCAGCACGCTGAGGATTTTAAAGGAGTTCAGGCACGAATCTTACATCCAGCACGCTGAGGATTTTGAAGGAGTTCAGGCACGAATCTTACATCCAGCACGCTGAGGATTTTAAAGGGAAAGTCAGGCGCGAATCTTGCATCCAGCACACTGAGGATTTTGAAGGAGTTCAGGCACGAATCTTGCATCCAGCACACTGAGGATTTTGAAGGAAAGTCAGGCACGAATCTATAATCCAGCACACTGAGGATTTTGAGGGAAAGTCAGGCACGAATCTATAATCCAGCACACTGAGGATTTTGAGGGAAGAACGGCAGGCGCGAATCTGTAATCCTGCACACTGAGTATTTTGAAGGAAAGAACGGCAGGCGCGAATCTGTAATCCTGCACACTGATCGTTTTGAAGGAAAGAACGGCAGGCGCGAATCTGTAATCCTGCACACTGATCGACCAAGGAAGGTTTAAATAGTGAATACACACCCGGGGAACACCCGTTAGAGCACCTTATGTTTGTTTTGATTTCGGTAACAGGATTTACCGTTGCATTTATGTAAAGAAAGCCACACGTAATACTTCCGTGAATTGCACGGCTCACGCAAAAGTATGTTTGTAAACAGTGGAACCGTTCTCGCGTTCACGAACAGAAATCAGCTGATACTGCAGCCTGTCTTAGTTTGGAATCTTTGTAACCAAAGGATGCGCACAATAATTCGAAGCGTGATTTTAAAAATAGAGAGGTTTATTTACTTTAAACACGAGTACGTTATTACTGTTTAATAGTAATTGAACACAATATATGAATGTGAACATGAAACATAATATATGATAATTAAATATTTTGACATAAGCAATAAGCGTTAATATGAAAGTAATAATAATATGAATAGTTATACAAACAATAAATGATCGCAATAAGCGTTGATATAGAAAACAAAATAAGAATTCGCAATAAGCGTTAATATGAAAAGTAATAATATGAATAGTCATACAAACAAAAATAAATGATCGCAATAAGCGTTGATGTAGAAAAGTAATATAAGCGTTCGCAATAAGCGTTAATATGAAAAGTAATAATATAGAAAGCAATAGAAACGGTAATACAAAATATAAATGATGGTGGTTATATACAATATTATAAATGGTAATGTAATAGCTTACAATGTTTGATGAACGGTGATTGTTGGTCACTGAATTTAATGCTTAATAACACTAAACAAGACGAATCTTAGAATAATAATGAGTTCTTCGCGATACAGTTTGAATGTGGTAAAGAATATACTTTCCATACGGAAGTTTGGTTGATAATGAATCTTCGGCCTCTCGGGACCTCATATTTATGTATCCTTACAGGAATGTTGCGGGGGTACGCGCGGTAGGAACCTTGACATATTTAACAAATAAGTCGCAATAGGACTTCCGGGGTTTTTATGAACGGTACGTCTATTAATAGACATATTTATGTCACGTACGCCAAATATTCGTCGTAATTAGACCTTTGGGGTTTTATGAATGGTAAAAGGAGATACTCAACCCGTCGAATGGATTTTGGGTGTTTAAATAGGAAAGGGGTTATAATTGAGTTTGAGGGACTTTGATGGAGTGATTTTGACATATATGGGAAAGTATTTAGAATAGTACCGCGCGAAAACTAGTGGGATATCACAATTTCATATAAATTTTTAGTCAAATTGTAATAAAAGAATTTGAACCAACTTCGATTTTTTTGGATTTTGATGAGTTTTTTTGTTGGAGGAGTTAAATTTGAGTTAATTTAGATGAAATTTACTTCTATTTTTTTGATTTCATATAAATTTTTAGTCAAATTGTAATAAAGGAATTTGAACGAACTTCGATTTTTTTGGATTTTGATGATTTTGGTTGTTGGAGGAGTTAAATTTGAGTAAATTTAGATGTAATTAACACCTTTTTTTTGGATTTTATATAAATTTTTAGTCATATTGTAATAAAGGGATATGAACAAACGTCGATTTTTTTGGATTTTGATGAATTTTTTTGTTTGAGGAGCTAAATTTGATTGAATTTAGATGAAATTTACTTTCATTTTTTGGATATTATATAAATTTTTAGTCAAATTGTAATAAAGGAATTTGAACCAACTTCGATTTTTTTGGATTTTGATGAGTTTTTTTGTTGGTGGAGTTAAATTTGAGTGAATTTAGATGAAATTTACTTCTATTTTTTTGGATTTCATATAAATTTTTAGTCAAATTGTAATAAAGTAATTTGAAAGCAACTTCGATTTTTTTGGATTTTGATGAATTTTTTTGTTGGAGGAGTTAAATTTGAGTTAATTCAGATGAAATTTACCTGTATTTTTTTGATTTCATATAAATTTTTAGTCAAATTGTAATAAAGGAATTTGAAACCAACTCCGATTTTTTTGGATTTTGATGAATTTTTTTGTTGGAGGAGTTAAATTTGAGTTAATTTAGATGAAATTTACTTCTATTTTTTTGATTTCATATAAATTTTTAGTCAAATTGTAATAAAGGAATTTGAACCAACTTCGATTTTTTTGGATTTTGATGATTTTGGTTGTTGGAGGAGCTAAATTTGAGTGAATTTAGATGAAATTAACACCTTTTTTTGGATTTTATATAAATTTTTAGTCAAATTGTAATAAATGAATTTGAAACCAACTTCGATTTTTTTGGATTTTGATGAATTTTTTTGTTGGAGGAGCTAAATTTGAGTGAATTTTGATGAAATTTACTTTCATTTTTTTGGATTTCATATAAATTTTTAGTCAAATTGTAATAAAGTAATTTGAAACCAACTTCGATTTTTTTGGATTTTGATGAATTTTTTTGTTGGAGGAGTTAAATTTGAGTTAATTTAGATGAAATTTACTTCTATTTTTTCGATTTCATAGAAATTTTTAGTCAAATTGTAATAAAGGAATTTGAACCAACTTCGATTTTTTTGGATTTTGATGATTTTGGTTGTTGGAGGAGCTAAATTTGAGTGAATTTAGATGAAATTAACACCTTTTTTGGATTTCATATAAATTTTTAGTCAAATTGTAATAAAAGAATTTGAATCAACTTCGATTTTTTTGGATTTTGATGAGTTTTTTTGTTGGAGGAGTTAAATCTGAGTTAATTTAGATGAAATTTACTTCTATTTTTTTGATTTCATATAAATTTTTAGTCAAATTGTAATAAAGGAATTTGAACCAACTTCGTTATTTTTGGATTTTGATGATTTTGGTTGTTGGAGGAGTTAAATTTGAGTAAATTTAGATGAAATTAACACCTTTTTTTTTTATAAATTTTTAGTCAAATTGTAATAAATGAATTTGAAACCAACTTCGATTTTTTTGGATTTTGATGAATTTTTTTGTTGTAGGAGCTAAACTTGATTGAATTTAGATGAAATTTACTTTCAATTTTTTGGATTTTATATAAATTTTTAGTCAAATTGTAATAAAGGAATTTGAACCATCTTCGATTTTTTTGGATTTTGATGAGTTTTTTTGTTGGAGGAGTTAAATTTGAGTGAATTTAGATGAAATTTACTTTCATTTTTTTTGGATTTTATATAAATTTTTAGTCAAATTGTAATAAAGGAATTTGAACCATCTTCGATTTTTTTGGATTTTGATGAGTTTTTTTGTTGGAGGAGTTAAATTTGAGTGAATTTAGATGAAATTTACTTCTATTTTTTTAATTTCATATAAATTTTTAGTCAAATTGTAATAAAGGAATTTGAACCAACTTCGATTTTTTTGGATTTTGATGAGTTTTTTTGTTGGAGGAGTTAAATTTGAGTGAATTTAGATGAAATTTACTTCTATTTTTTTGATTTCATATAAATTTTTAGTCAAATTGTAATAAAGGAATTTGAACCAACTTCGATTTTTTTGGATTTTGATGATTTTGGTTGTTGGGGGAGTTAAATTTGAGTAAATTTAGATGAAATTAAAAATATTTTTTTGGATTTTATATAAATTTTTAGTCAAATTGTAATAAAGGAATTTGAAACCAACGTCGATTTTTTTGGATTTTGATGAATTTTTTTGTTGGAGGAGTTAAATTTGAGTTAATTTAGATGAAATTTACTTCTATTTTTTTGATTTCATATAAATTTTTAGTCAAATTGTAATAAAGGAATTTGAACCAACTTCGATTTTTTTGGATTTTGATGATTTTGGTTGTTGGAGGAAATAAATTTGAGTGAATTTAGATGAAATTAACACCTTTTTTTTTGATTTTATATAAATTTTTAGTCAAATTGTAATAAATGAATTTGAAACCAACTTCGATTTTTTTGGATTTTGATGAATTTTTTTGTTGGAGGAGTTAAATTTGAGTTAATTTAGATGAAATTTACTTCTATTTTTTTGATTTCATAGAAATTTTTAGTCAAATTGTAATAAAGGAATTTGAACCAACTTCGATTTTTTTGGATTTTGATGATTTTGGTTGTTGGAGGAGCTAAATTTGAGTGAATTTAGATGAATTAACACCTTTTTTGGATTTTATATAAATTTTTAGTCAAATTGTAATAAATGAATTTGAAACCAACTTCGATTTCTTTGGATTTTGATGAATTTTTTTGTTGGAGGAGCTAAATTTGAGTGAATTTAGATGAAATTTACTTCAATTTTTTTTGATTTTATATAAATTTTTAGTCAAATTGTAATAAAGGAATTTGAAACCAACTCCGATTTTTTTGGATTTTGATGAAATTTTTTGTTGGAGGAGCTAAATTTGAGTGAATTTATATGAAATTTACTACTATTTTTTTTGATATCATATAAATTTTTGGTCAAATTGTAATAAAGGAATTTGAACCAACTTCGATTTTTTTGGATTTTGATGATTTTGGTTGTTGGAGGAGTTAAATTTGGGTAAATTTAGATGAAATTGACTCCTATTTTTTGGGATTTTATATAAATTTTTAGTCAAATTGTAATAATGGAATTTGAACGAACTTCGATTTTTTTGGATTTTGATGATTTTGGTTGTTGGAGGAGTTAAATTTGAGTAAATTTAGATGTAATTAACACCTTTTTTTTGGATTTTATATAAATTTTTAGTCATATTGTAATAAGGGATATGAACAAACTTCGATTTTTTTGGATTTTGATGAATTTTTTTGTTGGAGGAGCTAAATTTGATTGAATTTAGATGAAATTTACTTTTATTTTTTGGATATTATATAAATTTTTCGTCAAATTGTAATAAAGGAATTTGAACCAACTTCGATTTTTTTGGATTTTGATGAGTTTTTTTGTTGGTGGAGTTAAATTTGAGTGAATTTAGATGAAATTTACTTCTATTTTTTTTTCGATTTCATATAAATTTTTAGTCAAATTGTAATAAAGGAATTTGAACCAACTTCGATTTTTTTGGATTTTGATGAGTTTTTTTGTTGGTGGAGTTAAATTTGAGTGAATTTAGATGAAATTTACTTCTATTTTTTTGGATTTCATATAAATTTTTAGTCAAATTGTAATAAAGTAATTTGAAAGCAACTTCGATTTTTTTGGATTTTGATGAATTTTTTTGTTGGAGGAGTTAAATTTGAGTTAATTCAGATGAAATTTACTTGTATTTTTTTGATTTTGTCACGTCCCGGGTGAGGTATTTGGAACGATGACTATGGGGGGAAGGAAAGTTAGGCGCGAATCTTACATCCAGCACGCTGAGGATTTTAAAGGAGTTCAGGCACGAATCTTACATCCAGCACGCTGAGGATTTTGAAGGAGTTCAGGCACGAATCTTACATCCAGCACGCTGAGGATTTTAAAGGGAAAGTCAGGCGCGAATCTTGCATCCAGCACACTGAGGATTTTGAAGGAGTTCAGGCACGAATCTTGCATCCAGCACACTGAGGATTTTGAAGGAAAGTCAGGCACGAATCTATAATCCAGCACACTGAGGATTTTGAGGGAAAGTCAGGCACGAATCTATAATCCAGCACACTGAGGATTTTGAGGGAAGAACGGCAGGCGCGAATCTGTAATCCTGCACACTGAGTATTTTGAAGGAAAGAACGGCAGGCGCGAATCTGTAATCCTGCACACTGATCGTTTTGAAGGAAAGAACGGCAGGCGCGAATCTGTAATCCTGCACACTGATCGACCAAGGAAGGTTTAAATAGTGAATACACACCCGGGGAACACCCGTTAGAGCACCTTATGTTTGTTTTGATTTCGGTAACAGGATTTACCGTTGCATTTATGTAAAGAAAGCCACACGTAATACTTCCGTGAATTGCACGGCTCACGCAAAAGTATGTTTGTAAACAGTGGAACCGTTCTCGCGTTCACGAACAGAAATCAGCTGATACTGCAGCCTGTCTTAGTTTGGAATCTTTGTAACCAAAGGATGCGCACATTAATTCGAAGCGTGATTTTAAAAATAGAGAGGTTTATTTACTTTAAACACGAGTACGTTATTACTGTTTAATAGTAATTGAACACAATATATGAATGTGAACATGAAACATAATATATGATAATTAAATATTTTGACATAAGCAATAAGCGTTAATATGAAAGTAATAATAATATGAATAGTTATACAAACAATAAATGATCGCAATAAGCGTTGATATAGAAAACAAAATAAGAATTCGCAATAAGCGTTAATATGAAAAGTAATAATATGAATAGTCATACAAACAAAAATAAATGATCGCAATAAGCGTTGATGTAGAAAAGTAATATAAGCGTTCGCAATAAGCGTTAATATGAAAAGTAATAATATAGAAAGCAATAGAAACGGTAATACAAAATATAAATGATGGTGGTTATATACAATATTATAAATGGTAATGTAATAGCTTACAATGTTTGATGAACGGTGATTGTTGGTCACTGAATTTAATGCTTAATAACACTAAACAAGACGAATCTTAGAATAATAATGAGTTCTTCGCGATACAGTTTGAATGTGGTAAAGAATATACTTTCCATACGGAAGTTTGGTTGATAATGAATCTTCGGCCTCTCGGGACCTCATATTTATGTATCCTTACAGGAATGTTGCGGGGGTACGCGCGGTAGGAACCTTGACATATTTAACAAATAAGTCGCAATAGGACTTCCGGGGTTTTTATGAACGGTACGTCTATTAATAGACATATTTATGTCACGTACGCCAAATATTCGTCGTAATTAGACCTTTGGGGTTTTATGAATGGTAAAAGGAGATACTCAACCCGTCGAATGGATTTTGGGTGTTTAAATAGGAAAGGGGTTATAATTGAGTTTGAGGGACTTTGATGGAGTGATTTTGACATATATGGGAAAGTATTTAGAATAGTACCGCGCGAAAACTAGTGGGATATCACAATTTCATATAAATTTTTAGTCAAATTGTAATAAAGGAATTTGAAACCAACTCCGATTTTTTTGGATTTTGATGAATTTTTTTGTTGGAGGAGTTACATTTGAGTTAATTTAGATGAAATTTACTTCTATTTTTTTGATTTCATATAAATTTTTAGTCAAATTGTAATAAAGGAATTTGAACCAACTTCGATTTTTTTGGATTTTGATGATTTTGGTTGTTGGAGGAGCTAAATTTGAGTGAATTTAGATGAAATTAACACCTTTTTTGGATTTTATATAAATTTTTAGTCAAATTGTAATAAATGAATTTGAAACCAACTTCGATTTTTTTGGATTTTGATGAATTTTTTTGTTGGAGGAGCTAAATTTGAGTGAATTTAGATGAAATTTACTTTCATTTTTTTGGATTTTATATAAATTTTTAGTCAAATTGTAATAAAGGAATTTGAACCAACTTCGATTTTTTTGGATTTTGATGAGTTTTTTTGTTGGAGGAGTTAAATTTGAGTGAATTTAGATGAAATTTACTTGTATTTTTTTGATTTCATATAAATTTTTAGTCAAATTGTAATAAAGGAATTTGAACCAACTTCGATTTTTTTGGATTTTGATGATTTTGGTTGTTGGAGGAGTTAAATTTGAGTAAATTTAGATGAAATTAACACCTTTTTTTTGGGATTTTATATAAATTTTTAGTCAAATTGTAATGAAGGAATTTGAAACCAACTTCGATTTTTTTGGATTTTGATGATTTTTTTTGTAGGAGCAGCTAAATTTGAGTGAATTTAGATGAAATTTACTTCTATTTTTTTTTGATTTCATATAAATTTTTAGTCAAATTGTAATAAAAGAATTTGAACCAACTTCGATTTTTTTGGATTTTGATGAGTTTTTTTGTTGGAGGAGTTAAATTTGAGTTAATTTAGATGAAATTTACTTCTATTTTTTTGATTTCATATAAATTTTTAGTCAAATTGTAATAAAGGAATTTGAACGAACTTCGATTTTTTTGGATTTTGATGATTTTGGTTGTTGGAGGAGTTAAATTTGAGTAAATTTAGATGTAATTAACACCTTTTTTTTTGATTTTATATAAATTTTTAGTCATATTGTAATAAAGGGATATGAACAAACTTCGATTTTTTTGGATTTTGATGAATTTTTTTGTTTGAGGAGCTAAATTTGATTGAATTTAGATGAAATTTACTTTCATTTTTTGGATATTATATAAATTTTTAGTCAAATTGTAATAAAGGAATTTGAACCAACTTCGATTTTTTTGGATTTTGATGAGTTTTTTTATTGGTGGAGTTAAATTTGAGTGAATTTAGATGAAATTTACTTCTATTTTTTTGGATTTCATATAAATTTTTAGTCAAATTGTAATAAAGTAATTTGAAAGCAACTTCGATTTTTTTGGATTTTGATGAATTTTTTTGTTGGAGGAGTTAAATTTGAGTTAATTCAGATGAAATTTACTTGTATTTTTTTGATTTCATATAAATTTTTAGTCAAATTGTAATAAAGGAATTTGAACCAACTACGATTTTTTTGGATTTTGATGATTTTGGTTGTTGGAGGAGCTAAATTTGAGTGAATTTAGATGAAATTAACACCTTTTTTTGGATTTTATATAAATTTTTAGTCAAATTGTAATAAATGAATTTGAAACCAACTTCGATTTTTTTGGATTTTGATGAATTTTTTTGTTGGAGGAGCTAAATTTGAGTGAATTTTGATGAAATTTACTTTCATTTTTTTGGATTTCATATAAATTTTTAGTCAAATTGTAATAAAGTAATTTGAAACCAACTTCGATTTTTTTGGATTTTGATGAATTTTTTTGTTGGAGGAGTTAAATTTGAGTTAATTTAGATGAAATTTACTTCTATTTTTTCGATTTCATAGAAATTTTTAGTCAAATTGTAATAAAGGAATTTGAACCAACTTCGATTTTTTTGGATTTTGATGATTTTGGTTGTTGGAGGTGCTAAATTTGAGTGAATTTAGATGAAATTAACACCTTTTTTGGATTTTATATAAATTTTTAGTCAAATTGTAATAAATGAATTTGAAACCAACTTCGATTTTTTTGGATTTTGATGAATTTTTTTGTTGGAGGAGCTAAATTTGAGTGAATTTAGATGAAATTTACTTTCATTTTTTTGGATTTTATATAAATTTTTAGTCAAATTGTAATAAAGGAATTTGAACCAACTTCGATTTTTTTGGATTTTGATGAGTTTTTTTGTTGGAGGAGTTAAATTTGTGTGAATTTAGATGAAATTTACTTCTATTTTTTTGATTTCATATAAATTTTTAGTCAAATTGTAATAAAGGAATTTGAACCAACTTCGATTTTTTTGTATTTTGATGATTTTGGTTGTTGGAGGAGTTAAATTTGAGTAAATTTAGATGAAATTAACACCTTTTTTTTGGGATTTTATATAAATTTTTAGTCAAATTGTAATGAAGGAATTTGAAACCAACTTCGATTTTTTTGGATTTTGATGATTTTTTTTGTAGGAGCAGCTAAATTTGAGTGAATTTAGATGAAATTTACTTCTATTTTTTTTTGATTTCATATAAATTTTTAGTCAAATTGTAATAAAGGAATTTGAAACCAACTCCGATTTTTTTGGATTTTGATGAATTTTTTTGTTGGAGGAGTTAAATTTGAGTTAATTTAGATGAAATTTACTTCTATTTTTTTGATTTCATATAAATTTTTAGTCAAATTGTAATAAAGGAATTTGAACCAACTTCGATTTTTTTGGATTTTGATGATTTTGGTTGTTGGAGGAGCTAAATTTGAGTGAATTTAGATGAAATTAACACCTTTTTTTGGATTTTATATAAATTTTTAGTCAAATTGTAATAAATGAATTTGAAACCAACTTCGATTTTTTTGGATTTTGATGAATTTTTTTGTTGGAGGAGCTAAATTTGAGTGAATTTTGATGAAATTTACTTTCATTTTTTTGGATTTCATATAAATTTTTAGTCAAATTGTAATAAAGTAATTTGAAACCAACTTCGATTTTTTTGGATTTTGATGAATTTTTTTGTTGGAGGAGTTAAATTTGAGTTAATTTAGATGAAATTTACTTCTATTTTTTCGATTTCATAGAAATTTTTAGTCAAATTGTAATAAAGGAATTTGAACCAACTTCGATTTTTTTGGATTTTGATGATTTTGGTTGTTGGAGGAGCTAAATTTGAGTGAATTTAGATGAAATTAACACCTTTTTTGGATTTTATATAAATTTTTAGTCAAATTGTAATAAATGAATTTGAAACCAACTTCGATTTTTTTGGATTTTGATGAATTTTTTTGTTGGAGGAGCTAAATTTGAGTGAATTTAGATGAAATTTACTTTCATTTTTTTGGATTTTATATAAATTTTTAGTCAAATTGTAATAAAGGAATTTGAACCAACTTCGATTTTTTTGGATTTTGATGAGTTTTTTTGTTGGAGGAGTTAAATTTGTGTGAATTTAGATGAAATTTACTTGTATTTTTTTGATTTCATATAAATTTTTAGTCAAATTGTAATAAAGGAATTTGAAACCAACTCCGATTTTTTTGGATTTTGATGAATTTTTTTGTTGGAGGAGTTAAATTTGAGTTAATTTAGATGAAATTTACTTCTATTTTTTTGATTTCATATAAATTTTTAGTCAAATTGTAATAAAGGAATTTGAACCAACTTCGATTTTTTTGGATTTTGATGATTTTGGTTGTTGGAGGAGCTAAATTTGAGTGAATTTAGATGAAATTAACACCTTTTTTTGGATTTTATATAAATTTTTAGTCAAATTGTAATAAATGAATTTGAAACCAACTTCGATTTTTTTGGATTTTGATGAATTTTTTTGTTGGAGGAGCTAAATTTGAGTGAATTTTGATGAAATTTACTTTCATTTTTTTGGATTTCATATAAATTTTTAGTCAAATTGTAATAAAGTAATTTGAAACCAACTTCGATTTTTTTGGATTTTGATGAATTTTTTTGTTGGAGGAGTTAAATTTGAGTTAATTTAGATGAAATTTACTTCTATTTTTTCGATTTCATAGAAATTTTTAGTCAAATTGTAATAAAGGAATTTGAACCAACTTCGATTTTTTTGGATTTTGATGATTTTGGTTGTTGGAGGAGCTAAATTTGAGTGAATTTAGATGAAATTAACACCTTTTTTGGATTTTATATAAATTTTTAGTCAAATTGTAATAAATGAATTTGAAACCAACTTCGATTTTTTTGGATTTTGATGAATTTTTTTGTTGGAGGAGCTAAATTTGAGTGAATTTAGATGAAATTTACTTTCATTTTTTTGGATTTTATATAAATTTTTAGTCAAATTGTAATAAAGGAATTTGAACCAACTTCGATTTTTTTGGATTTTGATGAGTTTTTTTGTTGGAGGAGTTAAATTTGAGTGAATTTAGATGAAATTTACTTGTATTTTTTTGATTTCATATAAATTTTTAGTCAAATTGTAATAAAGGAATTTGAACCAACTTCGATTTTTTTGGATTTTGATGATTTTGGTTGTTGGAGGAGTTAAATTTGAGTAAATTTAGATGAAATTAACACCTTTTTTTTGGGATTTTATATAAATTTTTAGTCAAATTGTAATGAAGGAATTTGAAACCAACTTCGATTTTTTTGGATTTTGATGATTTTTTTTGTAGGAGCAGCTAAATTTGAGTGAATTTAGATGAAATTTACTTCTATTTTTTTTTGATTTCATATAAATTTTTAGTCAAATTGTAATAAAAGAATTTGAACCAACTTCGATTTTTTTGGATTTTGATGAGTTTTTTTGTTGGAGGAGTTAAATTTGAGTTAATTTAGATGAAATTTACTTCTATTTTTTTGATTTCATATAAATTTTTAGTCAAATTGTAATAAAGGAATTTGAACGAACTTCGATTTTTTTGGATTTTGATGATTTTGGTTGTTGGAGGAGTTAAATTTGAGTAAATTTAGATGTAATTAACACCTTTTTTTTTGATTTTATATAAATTTTTAGTCATATTGTAATAAAGGGATATGAACAAACTTCGATTTTTTTGGATTTTGATGAATTTTTTTGTTTGAGGAGCTAAATTTGATTGAATTTAGATGAAATTTACTTTCATTTTTTGGATATTATATAAATTTTTAGTCAAATTGTAATAAAGGAATTTGAACCAACTTCGATTTTTTTGGATTTTGATGAGTTTTTTTATTGGTGGAGTTAAATTTGAGTGAATTTAGATGAAATTTACTTCTATTTTTTTGGATTTCATATAAATTTTTAGTCAAATTGTAATAAAGTAATTTGAAAGCAACTTCGATTTTTTTGGATTTTGATGAATTTTTTTGTTGGAGGAGTTAAATTTGAGTTAATTCAGATGAAATTTACTTGTATTTTTTTGATTTCATATAAATTTTTAGTCAAATTGTAATAAAGGAATTTGAACCAACTACGATTTTTTTGGATTTTGATGATTTTGGTTGTTGGAGGAGCTAAATTTGAGTGAATTTAGATGAAATTAACACCTTTTTTTGGATTTTATATAAATTTTTAGTCAAATTGTAATAAATGAATTTGAAACCAACTTCGATTTTTTTGGATTTTGATGAATTTTTTTGTTGGAGGAGCTAAATTTGAGTGAATTTTGATGAAATTTACTTTCATTTTTTTGGATTTCATATAAATTTTTAGTCAAATTGTAATAAAGTAATTTGAAACCAACTTCGATTTTTTTGGATTTTGATGAATTTTTTTGTTGGAGGAGTTAAATTTGAGTTAATTTAGATGAAATTTACTTCTATTTTTTCGATTTCATAGAAATTTTTAGTCAAATTGTAATAAAGGAATTTGAACCAACTTCGATTTTTTTGGATTTTGATGATTTTGGTTGTTGGAGGTGCTAAATTTGAGTGAATTTAGATGAAATTAACACCTTTTTTGGATTTTATATAAATTTTTAGTCAAATTGTAATAAATGAATTTGAAACCAACTTCGATTTTTTTGGATTTTGATGAATTTTTTTGTTGGAGGAGCTAAATTTGAGTGAATTTAGATGAAATTTACTTTCATTTTTTTGGATTTTATATAAATTTTTAGTCAAATTGTAATAAAGGAATTTGAACCAACTTCGATTTTTTTGGATTTTGATGAGTTTTTTTGTTGGAGGAGTTAAATATGTGTGAATTTAGATGAAATTTACTTCTATTTTTTTGATTTCATATAAATTTTTAGTCAAATTGTAATAAAGGGATTTGAACCAACTTCGATTTTTTTGTATTTTGATGATTTTGGTTGTTGGAGGAGTTAAATTTGAGTAAATTTAGATGAAATTAACACCTTTTTTTTGGATTTTATATAAATTTTTAGTCAAATTGTAATGAAGGAATTTGAAACCAACTTCGATTTTTTTGGATTTTGATGAATTTTTTTGTAGGCGCAGCTAAATTTGAGTGAATTTAGATGAAATTTACTTCTATTTTTTTTTGATTTCATATAAATTTTTAGTCAAATTGTAATAAAAGAATTTGAACCAACTTCGATTTTTTTGGATTTTGATGAGTTTTTTTGTTGGAGGAGTTAAATTTGAGTTAATTTAGATGAAATTTACTTCTATTTTTTTGATTTCATATAAATTTTTAGTCAAATTGTAATAAAGGAATTTGAACCAACTTCGATTTTTTTGGATTTTGATGATTTTGCTTGTTGGAGGAGTTAAATTTGAGTAAATTTAGATGAAATTTACCTCTATTTTTTTTCGATTTTATATAAATTTTTAGTCAAATTGTAATAAATGAATTTGAAACCAACTTCGATTTTTTTGGATTTTGATGAATTTTTTTGTTGGAGGAGCTAAATTTGAGTGAATTTAGATGAAATTTACTTTCATTTTTTTGGATTTTATATAAATTTTTAGTCAAATTGTAATAAAAGAATTTGAACCAACTTCGATTTTTTTGGATTTTGATGAGTTTTTTTGTTGGAGGAGTTAAATTTGAGTTAATTTAGATGAAATTTACTTCTATTTTTTTGATTTCATATAAATTTTTAGTCTAATTGTAATAAAGGAATTTGAACCAACTTCGATTTTTTTGGATTTTGATGATTTTGGTTGTTGGAGGAGTTAAATTTGAGTAAATTTAGATGAAATTTACCTCTATTTTTTTTTCGATTTTATATAAATTTTTTAGTCAAATTGTAATAAAGGAATTTGAACCATCTTCGAATTTTTTGGATTTTGATGATTTTGGTTGTTGGAGGAGTTAAATTTGTGTAAATATAGATGAAATGTAATTTTAATTTTTTTGGATTTTATATAAATTTTTAGTCAAATTGTAATAAAGGAATTGGAAACCAACTTCGATTTTTTTGGATTTTGATGAATTCTTTTGTTGGAGGAGCTAAATTTGAGTGAATTTAGATAAAATTTACTTCAATTTTTTGTATTTTATATAAATTTTTAGTCAAATTGGAATAAATGAATTTGAAACCAACTTCAATTTTTTTGGATTTTGATGAATTTTTTTGTTGGTGGAGCTAAATTTGAGTGAATTTAGATGAAATTTACTTTCATTTTTTGGATTTTATATAAATTTTTAGTCAAATTGTAATAAAGGAATTTGAACCAACTTCGATTTTTTTGGATTTTGATGACTTTTTTTGTTGGAGGAGTTAAATTTGAGTGAATTTAGATGAAATTTACTTCTATTTTTTTGATTTCATATAAATTTTTAGTCAAATTGTAATAAAGGAATTTGAACCAACTTCGATTTTTTTGGATTTTGATGATTTTGGTTGTTGGAGGAGTTAAATTTGAGTAAATTTAGATGAAATTAACACCTTTTTTTTGGATTTTATATAAATTTTTAGTCAAATTGTAATGAAGGAATTTGAAACCAACTTCGATTTTTTTGGATTTTGATGAATTTTTTTGTAGGAGCAGCTAAATTTGAGTGAATTTAGATGAAATTTAATTCTATTTTTTTTTTGATTTCATATAAATTTTTAGTCAAATTGTAATAAAAGAATTTGAACCATCTTCGAATTTTTTGGATTTTGATGATTTTGGTTGTTGGAGGAGTTAAATTTGTGTAAATTTAGATGAAATGTAATTTTAATTTTTTTGGATTTTATATAAATTTTTAGTCAAATTGTAATAAAGGAATTTGAAACCAACTCCGATTTTTTTGGATTTTGATGAATTTTGTTGTTGGAGGAGTTAAATTTGAGTTAATTTAGATGAAATTTACCTCTATTTTTTTTTTCGATTTTATATAAATTTTTAGTCAAATTGTAATAAATGAATTTGAAACCAACTTCGATTTTTTTGGATTTTGATGAATTTTTTTGTTGGAGGAGTTAAATTTGAGTTAATTTAGATGAAATTTACTTCTATTTTTTCGATTTCATAGAAATTTTTAGTCAAATTGTAATAAAGGAATTTGAACCAACTTCGATTTTTTTGGATTTTGATGATTTTGGTTGTTGGAGGTGCTAAATTTGAGTGAATTTAGATGAAATTAACACCTTTTTTGGATTTTATATAAATTTTTAGTCAAATTGTAATAAATGAATTTGAAACCAACTTCGATTTTTTTGGATTTTGATGAATTTTTTTGTTGGAGGAGCTAAATTTGAGTGAATTTAGATGAAATTTACTTTCATTTTTTTGGATTTTATATAAATTTTTAGTCAAATTGTAATAAAGGAATTTGAACCAACTTCGATTTTTTTGGATTTTGATGAGTTTTTTTGTTGGAGGAGTTAAATTTGTGTGAATTTAGATGAAATTTACTTCTATTTTTTTGATTTCATATAAATTTTTAGTCAAATTGTAATAAAGGAATTTGAACCAACTTCGATTTTTTTGTATTTTGATGATTTTGGTTGTTGGAGGAGTTAAATTTGAGTAAATTTAGATGAAATTAACACCTTTTTTTTGGGATTTTATATAAATTTTTAGTCAAATTGTAATGAAGGAATTTGAAACCAACTTCGATTTTTTTGGATTTTGATGATTTTTTTTGTAGGAGCAGCTAAATTTGAGTGAATTTAGATGAAATTTACTTCTATTTTTTTTTGATTTCATATAAATTTTTAGTCAAATTGTAATAAAGGAATTTGAAACCAACTCCGATTTTTTTGGATTTTGATGAATTTTTTTGTTGGAGGAGTTAAATTTGAGTTAATTTAGATGAAATTTACTTCTATTTTTTTGATTTCATATAAATTTTTAGTCAAATTGTAATAAAGGAATTTGAACCAACTTCGATTTTTTTGGATTTTGATGATTTTGGTTGTTGGAGGAGCTAAATTTGAGTGAATTTAGATGAAATTAACACCTTTTTTTGGATTTTATATAAATTTTTAGTCAAATTGTAATAAATGAATTTGAAACCAACTTCGATTTTTTTGGATTTTGATGAATTTTTTTGTTGGAGGAGCTAAATTTGAGTGAATTTTGATGAAATTTACTTTCATTTTTTTGGATTTCATATAAATTTTTAGTCAAATTGTAATAAAGTAATTTGAAACCAACTTCGATTTTTTTGGATTTTGATGAATTTTTTTGTTGGAGGAGTTAAATTTGAGTTAATTTAGATGAAATTTACTTCTATTTTTTCGATTTCATAGAAATTTTTAGTCAAATTGTAATAAAGGAATTTGAACCAACTTCGATTTTTTTGGATTTTGATGATTTTGGTTGTTGGAGGAGCTAAATTTGAGTGAATTTAGATGAAATTAACACCTTTTTTGGATTTTATATAAATTTTTAGTCAAATTGTAATAAATGAATTTGAAACCAACTTCGATTTTTTTGGATTTTGATGAATTTTTTTGTTGGAGGAGCTAAATTTGAGTGAATTTAGATGAAATTTACTTTCATTTTTTTGGATTTTATATAAATTTTTAGTCAAATTGTAATAAAGGAATTTGAACCAACTTCGATTTTTTTGGATTTTGATGAGTTTTTTTGTTGGAGGAGTTAAATTTGTGTGAATTTAGATGAAATTTACTTGTATTTTTTTGATTTCATATAAATTTTTAGTCAAATTGTAATAAAGGAATTTGAAACCAACTCCGATTTTTTTGGATTTTGATGAATTTTTTTGTTGGAGGAGTTAAATTTGAGTTAATTTAGATGAAATTTACTTCTATTTTTTTGATTTCATATAAATTTTTAGTCAAATTGTAATAAAGGAATTTGAACCAACTTCGATTTTTTTGGATTTTGATGATTTTGGTTGTTGGAGGAGCTAAATTTGAGTGAATTTAGATGAAATTAACACCTTTTTTTGGATTTTATATAAATTTTTAGTCAAATTGTAATAAATGAATTTGAAACCAACTTCGATTTTTTTGGATTTTGATGAATTTTTTTGTTGGAGGAGCTAAATTTGAGTGAATTTTGATGAAATTTACTTTCATTTTTTTGGATTTCATATAAATTTTTAGTCAAATTGTAATAAAGTAATTTGAAACCAACTTCGATTTTTTTGGATTTTGATGAATTTTTTTGTTGGAGGAGTTAAATTTGAGTTAATTTAGATGAAATTTACTTCTATTTTTTCGATTTCATAGAAATTTTTAGTCAAATTGTAATAAAGGAATTTGAACCAACTTCGATTTTTTTGGATTTTGATGATTTTGGTTGTTGGAGGAGCTAAATTTGAGTGAATTTAGATGAAATTAACACCTTTTTTGGATTTTATATAAATTTTTAGTCAAATTGTAATAAATGAATTTGAAACCAACTTCGATTTTTTTGGATTTTGATGAATTTTTTTGTTGGAGGAGCTAAATTTGAGTGAATTTAGATGAAATTTACTTTCATTTTTTTGGATTTTATATAAATTTTTAGTCAAATTGTAATAAAGGAATTTGAACCAACTTCGATTTTTTTGGATTTTGATGAGTTTTTTTGTTGGAGGAGTTAAATTTGAGTGAATTTAGATGAAATTTACTTGTATTTTTTTGATTTCATATAAATTTTTAGTCAAATTGTAATAAAGGAATTTGAACCAACTTCGATTTTTTTGGATTTTGATGATTTTGGTTGTTGGAGGAGTTAAATTTGAGTAAATTTAGATGAAATTAACACCTTTTTTTTGGGATTTTATATAAATTTTTAGTCAAATTGTAATGAAGGAATTTGAAACCAACTTCGATTTTTTTGGATTTTGATGATTTTTTTTGTAGGAGCAGCTAAATTTGAGTGAATTTAGATGAAATTTACTTCTATTTTTTTTTGATTTCATATAAATTTTTAGTCAAATTGTAATAAAAGAATTTGAACCAACTTCGATTTTTTTGGATTTTGATGAGTTTTTTTGTTGGAGGAGTTAAATTTGAGTTAATTTAGATGAAATTTACTTCTATTTTTTTGATTTCATATAAATTTTTAGTCAAATTGTAATAAAGGAATTTGAACGAACTTCGATTTTTTTGGATTTTGATGATTTTGGTTGTTGGAGGAGTTAAATTTGAGTAAATTTAGATGTAATTAACACCTTTTTTTTTGATTTTATATAAATTTTTAGTCATATTGTAATAAAGGGATATGAACAAACTTCGATTTTTTTGGATTTTGATGAATTTTTTTGTTTGAGGAGCTAAATTTGATTGAATTTAGATGAAATTTACTTTCATTTTTTGGATATTATATAAATTTTTAGTCAAATTGTAATAAAGGAATTTGAACCAACTTCGATTTTTTTGGATTTTGATGAGTTTTTTTATTGGTGGAGTTAAATTTGAGTGAATTTAGATGAAATTTACTTCTATTTTTTTGGATTTCATATAAATTTTTAGTCAAATTGTAATAAAGTAATTTGAAAGCAACTTCGATTTTTTTGGATTTTGATGAATTTTTTTGTTGGAGGAGTTAAATTTGAGTTAATTCAGATGAAATTTTCTTGTATTTTTTTGATTTTATATAAATTTTTAGTCAAATTGTAATAAAGGAATTTGAACCAACTACGATTTTTTTGGATTTTGATGATTTTGGTTGTTGGAGGAGCTAAATTTGAGTGAATTTAGATGAAATTAACACCTTTTTTTGGATTTTATATAAATTTTTAGTCAAATTGTAATAAATGAATTTGAAACCAACTTCGATTTTTTTGGATTTTGATGAATTTTTTTGTTGGAGGAGCTAAATTTGAGTGAATTTTGATGAAATTTACTTTCATTTTTTTGGATTTCATATAAATTTTTAGTCAAATTGTAATAAAGTAATTTGAAACCAACTTCGATTTTTTTGGATTTTGATGAATTTTTTTGTTGGAGGAGTTAAATTTGAGTTAATTTAGATGAAATTTACTTCTATTTTTTCGATTTCATAGAAATTTTTAGTCAAATTGTAATAAAGGAATTTGAACCAACTTCGATTTTTTTGGATTTTGATGATTTTGGTTGTTGGAGGTGCTAAATTTGAGTGAATTTAGATGAAATTAACACCTTTTTTGGATTTTATATAAATTTTTAGTCAAATTGTAATAAATGAATTTGAAACCAACTTCGATTTTTTTGGATTTTGATGAATTTTTTTGTTGGAGGAGCTAAATTTGAGTGAATTTAGATGAAATTTACTTTCATTTTTTTGGATTTTATATAAATTTTTAGTCAAATTGTAATAAAGGAATTTGAACCAACTTCGATTTTTTTGGATTTTGATGAGTTTTTTTGTTGGAGGAGTTAAATTTGTGTGAATTTAGATGAAATTTACTTCTATTTTTTTGATTTCATATAAATTTTTAGTCAAATTGTAATAAAGGAATTTGAACCAACTTCGATTTTTTTGTATTTTGATGATTTTGGTTGTTGGAGGAGTTAAATTTGAGTAAATTTAGATGAAATTAACACCTTTTTTTTGGGATTTTATATAAATTTTTAGTCAAATTGTAATGAAGGAATTTGAAACCAACTTCGATTTTTTTGGATTTTGATGATTTTTTTTGTAGGAGCAGCTAAATTTGAGTGAATTTAGATGAAATTTACTTCTATTTTTTTTTGATTTCATATAAATTTTTAGTCAAATTGTAATAAAGGAATTTGAAACCAACTCCGATTTTTTTGGATTTTGATGAATTTTTTTGTTGGAGGAGTTAAATTTGAGTTAATTTAGATGAAATTTACTTCTATTTTTTTGATTTCATATAAATTTTTAGTCAAATTGTAATAAAGGAATTTGAACCAACTTCGATTTTTTTGGATTTTGATGATTTTGGTTGTTGGAGGAGCTAAATTTGAGTGAATTTAGATGAAATTAACACCTTTTTTTGGATTTTATATAAATTTTTAGTCAAATTGTAATAAATGAATTTGAAACCAACTTCGATTTTTTTGGATTTTGATGAATTTTTTTGTTGGAGGAGCTAAATTTGAGTGAATTTTGATGAAATTTACTTTCATTTTTTTGGATTTCATATAAATTTTTAGTCAAATTGTAATAAAGTAATTTGAAACCAACTTCGATTTTTTTGGATTTTGATGAATTTTTTTGTTGGAGGAGTTAAATTTGAGTTAATTTAGATGAAATTTACTTCTATTTTTTCGATTTCATAGAAATTTTTAGTCAAATTGTAATAAAGGAATTTGAACCAACTTCGATTTTTTTGGATTTTGATGATTTTGGTTGTTGGAGGAGCTAAATTTGAGTGAATTTAGATGAAATTAACACCTTTTTTGGATTTTATATAAATTTTTAGTCAAATTGTAATAAATGAATTTGAAACCAACTTCGATTTTTTTGGATTTTGATGAATTTTTTTGTTGGAGGAGCTAAATTTGAGTGAATTTAGATGAAATTTACTTTCATTTTTTTGGATTTTATATAAATTTTTAGTCAAATTGTAATAAAGGAATTTGAACCAACTTCGATTTTTTTGGATTTTGATGAGTTTTTTTGTTGGAGGAGTTAAATTTGTGTGAATTTAGATGAAATTTACTTGTATTTTTTTGATTTCATATAAATTTTTAGTCAAATTGTAATAAAGGAATTTGAAACCAACTCCGATTTTTTTGGATTTTGATGAATTTTTTTGTTGGAGGAGTTAAATTTGAGTTAATTTAGATGAAATTTACTTCTATTTTTTTGATTTCATATAAATTTTTAGTCAAATTGTAATAAAGGAATTTGAACCAACTTCGATTTTTTTGGATTTTGATGATTTTGGTTGTTGGAGGAGCTAAATTTGAGTGAATTTAGATGAAATTAACACCTTTTTTTGGATTTTATATAAATTTTTAGTCAAATTGTAATAAATGAATTTGAAACCAACTTCGATTTTTTTGGATTTTGATGAATTTTTTTGTTGGAGGAGCTAAATTTGAGTGAATTTTGATGAAATTTACTTTCATTTTTTTTGGATTTCATATAAATTTTTAGTCAAATTGTAATAAAGTAATTTGAAACCAACTTCGATTTTTTTGGATTTTGATGAATTTTTTTGTTGGAGGAGTTAAATTTGAGTTAATTTAGATGAAATTTACTTCTATTTTTTCGATTTCATAGAAATTTTTAGTCAAATTGTAATAAAGGAATTTGAACCAACTTCGATTTTTTTGGATTTTGATGATTTTGGTTGTTGGAGGAGCTAAATTTGAGTGAATTTAGATGAAATTAACACCTTTTTTGGATTTTATATAAATTTTTAGTCAAATTGTAATAAATGAATTTGAAACCAACTTCGATTTTTTTGGATTTTGATGAATTTTTTTGTTGGAGGAGCTAAATTTGAGTGAATTTAGATGAAATTTACTTTCATTTTTTTGGATTTTATATAAATTTTTAGTCAAATTGTAATAAAGGAATTTGAACCAACTTCGATTTTTTTGGATTTTGATGAGTTTTTTTGTTGGAGGAGTTAAATTTGAGTGAATTTAGATGAAATTTACTTGTATTTTTTTGATTTCATATAAATTTTTAGTCAAATTGTAATAAAGGAATTTGAACCAACTTCGATTTTTTTGGATTTTGATGATTTTGGTTGTTGGAGGAGTTAAATTTGAGTAAATTTAGATGAAATTAACACCTTTTTTTTGGGATTTTATATAAATTTTTAGTCAAATTGTAATGAAGGAATTTGAAACCAACTTCGATTTTTTTGGATTTTGATGATTTTTTTTGTAGGAGCAGCTAAATTTGAGTGAATTTAGATGAAATTTACTTCTATTTTTTTTTGATTTCATATAAATTTTTAGTCAAATTGTAATAAAAGAATTTGAACCAACTTCGATTTTTTTGGATTTTGATGAGTTTTTTTGTTGGAGGAGTTAAATTTGAGTTAATTTAGATGAAATTTACTTCTATTTTTTTGATTTCATATAAATTTTTAGTCAAATTGTAATAAAGGAATTTGAACGAACTTCGATTTTTTTGGATTTTGATGATTTTGGTTGTTGGAGGAGTTAAATTTGAGTAAATTTAGATGTAATTAACACCTTTTTTTTTGATTTTATATAAATTTTTAGTCATATTGTAATAAAGGGATATGAACAAACTTCGATTTTTTTGGATTTTGATGAATTTTTTTGTTTGAGGAGCTAAATTTGATTGAATTTAGATGAAATTTACTTTCATTTTTTGGATATTATATAAATTTTTAGTCAAATTGTAATAAAGGAATTTGAACCAACTTCGATTTTTTTGGATTTTGATGAGTTTTTTTATTGGTGGAGTTAAATTTGAGTGAATTTAGATGAAATTTACTTCTATTTTTTTGGATTTCATATAAATTTTTAGTCAAATTGTAATAAAGTAATTTGAAAGCAACTTCGATTTTTTTGGATTTTGATGAATTTTTTTGTTGGAGGAGTTAAATTTGAGTTAATTCAGATGAAATTTACTTGTATTTTTTTGATTTCATATAAATTTTTAGTCAAATTGTAATAAAGGAATTTGAACCAACTACGATTTTTTTGGATTTTGATGATTTTGGTTGTTGGAGGAGCTAAATTTGAGTGAATTTAGATGAAATTAACACCTTTTTTTTGGATTTTATATAAATTTTTAGTCAAATTGTAATAAATGAATTTGAAACCAACTTCGATTTTTTTGGATTTTGATGAATTTTTTTGTTGGAGGAGCTAAATTTGAGTGAATTTTGATGAAATTTACTTTCATTTTTTTGGATTTCATATAAATTTTTAGTCAAATTGTAATAAAGTAATTTGAAACCAACTTCGATTTTTTTGGATTTTGATGAATTTTTTTGTTGGAGGAGTTAAATTTGAGTTAATTTAGATGAAATTTACTTCTATTTTTTCGATTTCATAGAAATTTTTAGTCAAATTGTAATAAAGGAATTTGAACCAACTTCGATTTTTTTGGATTTTGATGATTTTGGTTGTTGGAGGTGCTAAATTTGAGTGAATTTAGATGAAATTAACACCTTTTTTGGATTTTATATAAATTTTTAGTCAAATTGTAATAAATGAATTTGAAACCAACTTCGATTTTTTTGGATTTTGATGAATTTTTTTGTTGGAGGAGCTAAATTTGAGTGAATTTAGATGAAATTTACTTTCATTTTTTTGGATTTTATATAAATTTTTAGTCAAATTGTAATAAAGGAATTTGAACCAACTTCGATTTTTTTGGATTTTGATGAGTTTTTTTGTTGGAGGAGTTAAATATGTGTGAATTTAGATGAAATTTACTTCTATTTTTTTGATTTCATATAAATTTTTAGTCAAATTGTAATAAAGGGATTTGAACCAACTTCGATTTTTTTGTATTTTGATGATTTTGGTTGTTGGAGGAGTTAAATTTGAGTAAATTTAGATGAAATTAACACCTTTTTTTTGGATTTTATATAAATTTTTAGTCAAATTGTAATGAAGGAATTTGAAACCAACTTCGATTTTTTTGGATTTTGATGAATTTTTTTGTAGGCGCAGCTAAATTTGAGTGAATTTAGATGAAATTTACTTCTATTTTTTTTTGATTTCATATAAATTTTTAGTCAAATTGTAATAAAAGAATTTGAACCAACTTCGATTTTTTTGGATTTTGATGAGTTTTTTTGTTGGAGGAGTTAAATTTGAGTTAATTTAGATGAAATTTACTTCTATTTTTTTGATTTCATATAAATTTTTAGTCAAATTGTAATAAAGGAATTTGAACCAACTTCGATTTTTTTGGATTTTGATGATTTTGCTTGTTGGAGGAGTTAAATTTGAGTAAATTTAGATGAAATTTACCTCTATTTTTTTTCGATTTTATATAAATTTTTAGTCAAATTGTAATAAATGAATTTGAAACCAACTTCGATTTTTTTGGATTTTGATGAATTTTTTTGTTGGAGGAGCTAAATTTGAGTGAATTTAGATGAAATTTACTTTCATTTTTTTGGATTTTATATAAATTTTTAGTCAAATTGTAATAAAAGAATTTGAACCAACTTCGATTTTTTTGGATTTTGATGAGTTTTTTTGTTGGAGGAGTTAAATTTGAGTTAATTTAGATGAAATTTACTTCTATTTTTTTGATTTCATATAAATTTTTAGTCTAATTGTAATAAAGGAATTTGAACCAACTTCGATTTTTTTGGATTTTGATGATTTTGGTTGTTGGAGGAGTTAAATTTGAGTAAATTTAGATGAAATTTACCTCTATTTTTTTTTCGATTTTATATAAATTTTTTAGTCAAATTGTAATAAAGGAATTTGAACCATCTTCGAATTTTTTGGATTTTGATGATTTTGGTTGTTGGAGGAGTTAAATTTGTGTAAATATAGATGAAATGTAATTTTAATTTTTTTGGATTTTATATAAATTTTTAGTCAAATTGTAATAAAGGAATTGGAAACCAACTTCGATTTTTTTGGATTTTGATGAATTCTTTTGTTGGAGGAGCTAAATTTGAGTGAATTTAGATAAAATTTACTTCAATTTTTTGTATTTTATATAAATTTTTAGTCAAATTGGAATAAATGAATTTGAAACCAACTTCAATTTTTTTGGATTTTGATGAATTTTTTTGTTGGTGGAGCTAAATTTGAGTGAATTTAGATGAAATTTACTTTCATTTTTTGGATTTTATATAAATTTTTAGTCAAATTGTAATAAAGGAATTTGAACCAACTTCGATTTTTTTGGATTTTGATGACTTTTTTTGTTGGAGGAGTTAAATTTGAGTGAATTTAGATGAAATTTACTTCTATTTTTTTGATTTCATATAAATTTTTAGTCAAATTGTAATAAAGGAATTTGAACCAACTTCGATTTTTTTGGATTTTGATGATTTTGGTTGTTGGAGGAGTTAAATTTGAGTAAATTTAGATGAAATTAACACCTTTTTTTTGGATTTTATATAAATTTTTAGTCAAATTGTAATGAAGGAATTTGAAACCAACTTCGATTTTTTTGGATTTTGATGAATTTTTTTGTAGGAGCAGCTAAATTTGAGTGAATTTAGATGAAATTTAATTCTATTTTTTTTTTGATTTCATATAAATTTTTAGTCAAATTGTAATAAAAGAATTTGAACCATCTTCGAATTTTTTGGATTTTGATGATTTTGGTTGTTGGAGGAGTTAAATTTGTGTAAATTTAGATGAAATGTAATTTTAATTTTTTTGGATTTTATATAAATTTTTAGTCAAATTGTAATAAAGGAATTTGAAACCAACTCCGATTTTTTTGGATTTTGATGAATTTTGTTGTTGGAGGAGTTAAATTTGAGTTAATTTAGATGAAATTTACTTCTATTTTTTTGATTTCATATAAATTTTTAGTCAAATTGTAATAAAGGAATTTGAACCAACTTCGATTTTTTTGGATTTTGATGATTTTGGTTGTTGGAGGAGCTAAATTTGAGTGAATTTAGATGAAATTTACTTCTATTTTTTTGATTTCATATAAATTTTTAGTCAAATTGTAATAAAGGAATTTGAACCAACTTCGATTTTTTTGGATTTTGATGATTTTGGTTGTTGGAGGAGTTAAATTTGAGAAAATTTAGATGAAATTTACCTCTATTTTTTTTTTCGATTTTATATAAATTTTTAGTCAAATTGTAATAAATGAATTTGAAACCAACTTCGATTTTTTTGGATTTTGATGAATTTTTTTGTTGGAGGAGCTAAATTTGAGTGAATTTAGATGAAATTTACTTTCATTTTTTTGGATTTTATATAAATTTTTAGTCAAATTGTAATAAAGGAATTTGAACCAACTTCGATTTTTTTGGATTTTGATGAGTTTTTTTGTTGGAGGAGTTAAATTTGTGTGAATTTAGATGAAATTTACTTCTATTTTTTTGGATTTCATATAAATTTTTAGTCAAATTGTAATAAAGTAATTTGAAAGCAACTTCGATTTTTTTGGATTTTGATGAATTTTTTTGTTGGAGGAGTTAAATTTGAGTTAATTCAGATGAAATTTACTTGTATTTTTTTGATTTCATATAAATTTTTAGTCAAATTGTAATAAAGGAATTTGAACCAACTACGATTTTTTTGGATTTTGATGATTTTGGTTGTTGGAGGAGCTAAATTTGAGTGAATTTAGATGAAATTAACACCTTTTTTTGGATTTTATATAAATTTTTAGTCAAATTGTAATAAATGAATTTGAAACCAACTTCGATTTTTTTGGATTTTGATGAATTTTTTTGTTGGAGGAGCTAAATTTGAGTGAATTTTGATGAAATTTACTTTCATTTTTTTGGATTTCATATAAATTTTTAGTCAAATTGTAATAAAGTAATTTGAAACCAACTTCGATTTTTTTGGATTTTGATGAATTTTTTTGTTGGAGGAGTTAAATTTGAGTTAATTTAGATGAAATTTACTTCTATTTTTTCGATTTCATAGAAATTTTTAGTCAAATTGTAATAAAGGAATTTGAACCAACTTCGATTTTTTTGGATTTTGATGATTTTGGTTGTTGGAGGTGCTAAATTTGAGTGAATTTAGATGAAATTAACACCTTTTTTGGATTTTATATAAATTTTTAGTCAAATTGTAATAAATGAATTTGAAACCAACTTCGATTTTTTTGGATTTTGATGAATTTTTTTGTTGGAGGAGCTAAATTTGAGTGAATTTAGATGAAATTTACTTTCATTTTTTTGGATTTTATATAAATTTTTAGTCAAATTGTAATAAAGGAATTTGAACCAACTTCGATTTTTTTGGATTTTGATGAGTTTTTTTGTTGGAGGAGTTAAATTTGTGTGAATTTAGATGAAATTTACTTCTATTTTTTTGATTTCATATAAATTTTTAGTCAAATTGTAATAAAGGAATTTGAACCAACTTCGATTTTTTTGTATTTTGATGATTTTGGTTGTTGGAGGAGTTAAATTTGAGTAAATTTAGATGAAATTAACACCTTTTTTTTGGGATTTTATATAAATTTTTAGTCAAATTGTAATGAAGGAATTTGAAACCAACTTCGATTTTTTTGGATTTTGATGATTTTTTTTGTAGGAGCAGCTAAATTTGAGTGAATTTAGATGAAATTTACTTCTATTTTTTTTTGATTTCATATAAATTTTTAGTCAAATTGTAATAAAGGAATTTGAAACCAACTCCGATTTTTTTGGATTTTGATGAATTTTTTTGTTGGAGGAGTTAAATTTGAGTTAATTTAGATGAAATTTACTTCTATTTTTTTGATTTCATATAAATTTTTAGTCAAATTGTAATAAAGGAATTTGAACCAACTTCGATTTTTTTGGATTTTGATGATTTTGGTTGTTGGAGGAGCTAAATTTGAGTGAATTTAGATGAAATTAACACCTTTTTTTGGATTTTATATAAATTTTTAGTCAAATTGTAATAAATGAATTTGAAACCAACTTCGATTTTTTTGGATTTTGATGAATTTTTTTGTTGGAGGAGCTAAATTTGAGTGAATTTTGATGAAATTTACTTTCATTTTTTTGGATTTCATATAAATTTTTAGTCAAATTGTAATAAAGTAATTTGAAACCAACTTCGATTTTTTTGGATTTTGATGAATTTTTTTGTTGGAGGAGTTAAATTTGAGTTAATTTAGATGAAATTTACTTCTATTTTTTCGATTTCATAGAAATTTTTAGTCAAATTGTAATAAAGGAATTTGAACCAACTTCGATTTTTTTGGATTTTGATGATTTTGGTTGTTGGAGGAGCTAAATTTGAGTGAATTTAGATGAAATTAACACCTTTTTTGGATTTTATATAAATTTTTAGTCAAATTGTAATAAATGAATTTGAAACCAACTTCGATTTTTTTGGATTTTGATGAATTTTTTTGTTGGAGGAGCTAAATTTGAGTGAATTTAGATGAAATTTACTTTCATTTTTTTGGATTTTATATAAATTTTTAGTCAAATTGTAATAAAGGAATTTGAACCAACTTCGATTTTTTTGGATTTTGATGAGTTTTTTTGTTGGAGGAGTTAAATTTGTGTGAATTTAGATGAAATTTACTTGTATTTTTTTGATTTCATATAAATTTTTAGTCAAATTGTAATAAAGGAATTTGAAACCAACAACGATTTTTTTGGATTTTGATGAATTTTTTTGTTGGAGGAGTTAAATTTGAGTTAATTTAGATGAAATTTACTTCTATTTTTTTGATTTCATATAAATTTTTAGTCAAATTGTAATAAAGGAATTTGAACCAACTTCGATTTTTTTGGATTTTGATGATTTTGGTTGTTGGAGGAGCTAAATTTGAGTGAATTTAGATGAAATTAACACCTTTTTTTGGATTTTATATAAATTTTTAGTCAAATTGTAATAAATGAATTTGAAACCAACTTCGATTTTTTTGGATTTTGATGAATTTTTTTGTTGGAGGAGCTAAATTTGAGTGAATTTTGATGAAATTTACTTTCATTTTTTTGGATTTCATATAAATTTTTAGTCAAATTGTAATAAAGTAATTTGAAACCAACTTCGATTTTTTTGGATTTTGATGAATTTTTTTGTTGGAGGAGTTAAATTTGAGTTAATTTAGATGAAATTTACTTCTATTTTTTCGATTTCATAGAAATTTTTAGTCAAATTGTAATAAAGGAATTTGAACCAACTTCGATTTTTTTGGATTTTGATGATTTTGGTTGTTGGAGGAGCTAAATTTGAGTGAATTTAGATGAAATTAACACCTTTTTTGGATTTTATATAAATTTTTAGTCAAATTGTAATAAATGAATTTGAAACCAACTTCGATTTTTTTGGATTTTGATGAATTTTTTTGTTGGAGGAGCTAAATTTGAGTGAATTTAGATGAAATTTACTTTCATTTTTTTGGATTTTATATAAATTTTTAGTCAAATTGTAATAAAGGAATTTGAACCAACTTCGATTTTTTTGGATTTTGATGAGTTTTTTTGTTGGAGGAGTTAAATTTGAGTGAATTTAGATGAAATTTACTTGTATTTTTTTGATTTCATATAAATTTTTAGTCAAATTGTAATAAAGGAATTTGAACCAACTTCGATTTTTTTGGATTTTGATGATTTTGGTTGTTGGAGGAGTTAAATTTGAGTAAATTTAGATGAAATTAACACCTTTTTTTTGGGATTTTATATAAATTTTTAGTCAAATTGTAATGAAGGAATTTGAAACCAACTTCGATTTTTTTGGATTTTGATGATTTTTTTTGTAGGAGCAGCTAAATTTGAGTGAATTTAGATGAAATTTACTTCTATTTTTTTTTGATTTCATATAAATTTTTAGTCAAATTGTAATAAAAGAATTTGAACCAACTTCGATTTTTTTGGATTTTGATGAGTTTTTTTGTTGGAGGAGTTAAATTTGAGTTAATTTAGATGAAATTTACTTCTATTTTTTTGATTTCATATAAATTTTTAGTCAAATTGTAATAAAGGAATTTGAACGAACTTCGATTTTTTTGGATTTTGATGATTTTGGTTGTTGGAGGAGTTAAATTTGAGTAAATTTAGATGTAATTAACACCTTTTTTTTTGATTTTATATAAATTTTTAGTCATATTGTAATAAAGGGATATGAACAAACTTCGATTTTTTTGGATTTTGATGAATTTTTTTGTTTGAGGAGCTAAATTTGATTGAATTTAGATGAAATTTACTTTCATTTTTTGGATATTATATAAATTTTTAGTCAAATTGTAATAAAGGAATTTGAACCAACTTCGATTTTTTTGGATTTTGATGAGTTTTTTTATTGGTGGAGTTAAATTTGAGTGAATTTAGATGAAATTTACTTCTATTTTTTTGGATTTCATATAAATTTTTAGTCAAATTGTAATAAAGTAATTTGAAAGCAACTTCGATTTTTTTGGATTTTGATGAATTTTTTTGTTGGAGGAGTTAAATTTGAGTTAATTCAGATGAAATTTTCTTGTATTTTTTTGATTTTATATAAATTTTTAGTCAAATTGTAATAAAGGAATTTGAACCAACTACGATTTTTTTGGATTTTGATGATTTTGGTTGTTGGAGGAGCTAAATTTGAGTGAATTTAGATGAAATTAACACCTTTTTTTGGATTTTATATAAATTTTTAGTCAAATTGTAATAAATGAATTTGAAACCAACTTCGATTTTTTTGGATTTTGATGAATTTTTTTGTTGGAGGAGCTAAATTTGAGTGAATTTTGATGAAATTTACTTTCATTTTTTTGGATTTCATATAAATTTTTAGTCAAATTGTAATAAAGTAATTTGAAACCAACTTCGATTTTTTTGGATTTTGATGAATTTTTTTGTTGGAGGAGTTAAATTTGAGTTAATTTAGATGAAATTTACTTCTATTTTTTCGATTTCATAGAAATTTTTAGTCAAATTGTAATAAAGGAATTTGAACCAACTTCGATTTTTTTGGATTTTGATGATTTTGGTTGTTGGAGGTGCTAAATTTGAGTGAATTTAGATGAAATTAACACCTTTTTTGGATTTTATATAAATTTTTAGTCAAATTGTAATAAATGAATTTGAAACCAACTTCGATTTTTTTGGATTTTGATGAATTTTTTTGTTGGAGGAGCTAAATTTGAGTGAATTTAGATGAAATTTACTTTCATTTTTTTGGATTTTATATAAATTTTTAGTCAAATTGTAATAAAGGAATTTGAACCAACTTCGATTTTTTTGGATTTTGATGAGTTTTTTTGTTGGAGGAGTTAAATTTGTGTGAATTTAGATGAAATTTACTTCTATTTTTTTGATTTCATATAAATTTTTAGTCAAATTGTAATAAAGGGATTTGAACCAACTTCGATTTTTTTGTATTTTGATGATTTTGGTTGTTGGAGGAGTTAAATTTGAGTAAATTTAGATGAAATTAACACCTTTTTTTTGGATTTTATATAAATTTTTAGTCAAATTGTAATGAAGGAATTTGAAACCAACTTCGATTTTTTTGGATTTTGATGAATTTTTTTGTAGGCGCAGCTAAATTTGAGTGAATTTAGATGAAATTTACTTCTATTTTTTTTTGATTTCATATAAATTTTTAGTCAAATTGTAATAAAAGAATTTGAACCAACTTCGATTTTTTTGGATTTTGATGAGTTTTTTTGTTGGAGGAGTTAAATTTGAGTTAATTTAGATGAAATTTACTTCTATTTTTTTGATTTCATATAAATTTTTAGTCAAATTGTAATAAAGGAATTTGAACCAACTTCGATTTTTTTGGATTTTGATGATTTTGCTTGTTGGAGGAGTTAAATTTGAGTAAATTTAGATGAAATTTACCTCTATTTTTTTTCGATTTTATATAAATTTTTAGTCAAATTGTAATAAATGAATTTGAAACCAACTTCGATTTTTTTGGATTTTGATGAATTTTTTTGTTGGAGGAGCTAAATTTGAGTGAATTTAGATGAAATTTACTTTCATTTTTTTGGATTTTATATAAATTTTTAGTCAAATTGTAATAAAAGAATTTGAACCAACTTCGATTTTTTTGGATTTTGATGAGTTTTTTTGTTGGAGGAGTTAAATTTGAGTTAATTTAGATGAAATTTACTTCTATTTTTTTGATTTCATATAAATTTTTAGTCTAATTGTAATAAAGGAATTTGAACCAACTTCGATTTTTTTGGATTTTGATGATTTTGGTTGTTGGAGGAGTTAAATTTGAGTAAATTTAGATGAAATTTACCTCTATTTTTTTTTCGATTTTATATAAATTTTTTAGTCAAATTGTAATAAAGGAATTTGAACCATCTTCGAATTTTTTGGATTTTGATGATTTTGGTTGTTGGAGGAGTTAAATTTGTGTAAATATAGATGAAATGTAATTTTAATTTTTTTGGATTTTATATAAATTTTTAGTCAAATTGTAATAAAGGAATTGGAAACCAACTTCGATTTTTTTGGATTTTGATGAATTCTTTTGTTGGAGGAGCTAAATTTGAGTGAATTTAGATAAAATTTACTTCAATTTTTTGTATTTTATATAAATTTTTAGTCAAATTGGAATAAATGAATTTGAAACCAACTTCAATTTTTTTGGATTTTGATGAATTTTTTTGTTGGTGGAGCTAAATTTGAGTGAATTTAGATGAAATTTACTTTCATTTTTTGGATTTTATATAAATTTTTAGTCAAATTGTAATAAAGGAATTTGAACCAACTTCGATTTTTTTGGATTTTGATGACTTTTTTTGTTGGAGGAGTTAAATTTGAGTGAATTTAGATGAAATTTACTTCTATTTTTTTGATTTCATATAAATTTTTAGTCAAATTGTAATAAAGGAATTTGAACCAACTTCGATTTTTTTGGATTTTGATGATTTTGGTTGTTGGAGGAGTTAAATTTGAGTAAATTTAGATGAAATTAACACCTTTTTTTTGGATTTTATATAAATTTTTAGTCAAATTGTAATGAAGGAATTTGAAACCAACTTCGATTTTTTTGGATTTTGATGAATTTTTTTGTAGGAGCAGCTAAATTTGAGTGAATTTAGATGAAATTTAATTCTATTTTTTTTTTGATTTCATATAAATTTTTAGTCAAATTGTAATAAAAGAATTTGAACCATCTTCGAATTTTTTGGATTTTGATGATTTTGGTTGTTGGAGGAGTTAAATTTGTGTAAATTTAGATGAAATGTAATTTTAATTTTTTTGGATTTTATATAAATTTTTAGTCAAATTGTAATAAAGGAATTTGAAACCAACTCCGATTTTTTTGGATTTTGATGAATTTTGTTGTTGGAGGAGTTAAATTTGAGTTAATTTAGATGAAATTTACTTCTATTTTTTTGATTTCATATAAATTTTTAGTCAAATTGTAATAAAGGAATTTGAACCAACTTCGATTTTTTTGGATTTTGATGATTTTGGTTGTTGGAGGAGCTAAATTTGAGTGAATTTAGATGAAATTTACTTCTATTTTTTTGATTTCATATAAATTTTTAGTCAAATTGTAATAAAGGAATTTGAACCAACTTCGATTTTTTTGGATTTTGATGATTTTGGTTGTTGGAGGAGTTAAATTTGAGAAAATTTAGATGAAATTTACCTCTATTTTTTTTTTCGATTTTATATAAATTTTTAGTCAAATTGTAATAAATGAATTTGAAACCAACTTCGATTTTTTTGGATTTTGATGAATTTTTTTGTTGGAGGAGCTAAATTTGAGTGAATTTAGATGAAATTTACTTTCATTTTTTTGGATTTTATATAAATTTTTAGTCAAATTGTAATAAAGGAATTTGAACCAACTTCGATTTTTTTGGATTTTGATGAGTTTTTTTGTTGGAGGAGTTAAATTTGTGTGAATTTAGATGAAATTTACTTCTATTTTTTTGATTTCATATAAATTTTTAGTCAAATTGTAATAAAGGAATTTGAACCAACTTCGATTTTTTTGGATTTTGATGATTTTGGTTGTTGGAGGAGTTAAATTTGAGTAAATTTAGATGAAATTAACACCTTTTTTTTGGATTTTATATAAATTTTTAGTCAAATTGTAATGAAGGAATTTGAAACCAACTTCGATTTTTTTGGATTTTGATGAGTTTTTTTGTTGGAGGAGTTAAATTTGAGTGAATTTAGATGAAATTTACTTCTATTTTTTTGATTTCATATAAATTTTTAGTCAAATTGTAATAAAGGAATTTGAACCAACTTCGATTTTTTGGATTTTGATGATTTTGGTTGTTGGGGGAGTTAAATTTGAGTAAATTTAGATGAAATTAAAAATATTTTTTTGGATTTTATATAAATTTTTAGTCAAATTGTAATAAAGGAATTTGAAACCAACGTCGATTTTTTTGGATTTTGATGAATTTTTTTGTTGGAGGAGTTAAATTTGAGTTAATTTAGATGAAATTTACTTCTATTTTTTTGATTTCATATAAATTTTTAGTCAAATTGTAATAAAGGAATTTGAACCAACTTCGATTTTTTTGGATTTTGATGATTTTGGTTGTTGGAGGAGATAAATTTGAGTGAATTTAGATGAAATTAACACCTTTTTTTTTGATTTTATATAAATTTTTAGTCAAATTGTAATAAATGAATTTGAAACCAACTTCGATTTTTTTGGATTTTGATGAATTTTTTTGTTGGAGGAGTTAAATTTGAGTTAATTTAGATGAAATTTACTTCTATTTTTTTGATTTCATAGAAATTTTTAGTCAAATTGTAATAAAGGAATGTGAACCAACTTCGATTTTTTTGGATTTTGATGATTTTGGTTGTTGGAGGAGCTAAATTTGAGTGAATTTAGATGAATTAACACCTTTTTTGGATTTTATATAAATTTTTAGTCAAATTGTAATAAATGAATTTGAAACCAACTTCGATTTCTTTGGATTTTGATGAATTTTTTTGTTGGAGGAGCTAAATTTGAGTGAATTTAGATGAAATTTACTTCAATTTTTTTTGATTTTATATAAATTTTTAGTCAAATTGTAATAAAGGAATTTGAAACCAACTCCGATTTTTTTGGATTTTGATGAAATTTTTTGTTGGAGGAGCTAAATTTGAGTGAATTTATATGAAATTTACTACTATTTTTTTTTGATTTCATATAAATTTTTGGTCAAATTGTAATAAAGGAATTTGAACCAACTTCGATTTTTTTGGATTTTGATGATTTTGGTTGTTGGAGGAGTTAAATTTGGGTAAATTTAGATGAAATTGACTCCTATTTTTTGGGATTTTATATAAATTTTTAGTCAAATTGTAATAATGGAATTTGAACGAACTTCGATTTTTTTGGATTTTGATGATTTTGGTTGTTGGAGGAGTTAAATTTGAGTAAATTTAGATGTAATTAACACCTTTTTTTTGGATTTTATATAAATTTTTAGTCATATTGTAATAAGGGATATGAACAATCTTCGATTTTTTTGGATTTTGATGAATTTTTTTGTTGGAGGAGCTAAATTTGATTGAATTTAGATGAAATTTACTTTCATTTTTTGGATATTATATAAATTTTTCGTCAAATTGTAATAAAGGAATTTGAACCAACTTCGATTTTTTTGGATTTTGATGAGTTTTTTTGTTGGTGGAGTTAAATTTGAGTGAATTTAGATGAAATTTACTTCTATTTTTTTTTCGATTTCATATAAATTTTTAGTCAAATTGTAATAAAGGAATTTGAACCAACTTCGATTTTTTTGGATTTTGATGAGTTTTTTTGTTGGTGGAGTTAAATTTGAGTGAATTTAGATGAAATTTACTTCTATTTTTTTGGATTTCATATAAATTTTTAGTCAAATTGTAATAAAGTAATTTGAAAGCAACTTCGATTTTTTTGGATTTTGATGAATTTTTTTGTTGGAGGAGTTAAATTTGAGTTAATTCAGATGAAATTTACTTGTATTTTTTTGATTTTGTCACGTCCCGGGTGAGGTATTTGGAACGATGACTATGGGGGGAAGGAAAGTTAGGCGCGAATCTTACATCCAGCACGCTGAGGATTTTAAAGGAGTTCAGGCACGAATCTTACATCCAGCACGCTGAGGATTTTGAAGGAGTTCAGGCACGAATCTTACATCCAGCACGCTGAGGATTTTAAAGGGAAAGTCAGGCGCGAATCTTGCATCCAGCACACTGAGGATTTTGAAGGAGTTCAGGCACGAATCTTGCATCCAGCACACTGAGGATTTTGAAGGAAAGTCAGGCACGAATCTATAATCCAGCACACTGAGGATTTTGAGGGAAAGTCAGGCACGAATCTATAATCCAGCACACTGAGGATTTTGAGGGAAGAACGGCAGGCGCGAATCTGTAATCCTGCACACTGAGTATTTTGAAGGAAAGAACGGCAGGCGCGAATCTGTAATCCTGCACACTGATCGTTTTGAAGGAAAGAACGGCAGGCGCGAATCTGTAATCCTGCACACTGATCGACCAAGGAAGGTTTAAATAGTGAATACACACCCGGGGAACACCCGTTAGAGCACCTTATGTTTGTTTTGATTTCGGTAACAGGATTTACCGTTGCATTTATGTAAAGAAAGCCACACGTAATACTTCCGTGAATTGCACGGCTCACGCAAAAGTATGTTTGTAAACAGTGGAACCGTTCTCGCGTTCACGAACAGAAATCAGCTGATACTGCAGCCTGTCTTAGTTTGGAATCTTTGTAACCAAAGGATGCGCACAATAATTCGAAGCGTGATTTTAAAAATAGAGAGGTTTATTTACTTTAAACACGAGTACGTTATTACTGTTTAATAGTAATTGAACACAATATATGAATGTGAACATGAAACATAATATATGATAATTAAATATTTTGACATAAGCAATAAGCGTTAATATGAAAGTAATAATAATATGAATAGTTATACAAACAATAAATGATCGCAATAAGCGTTGATATAGAAAACAAAATAAGTATTCGCAATAAGCGTTAATATGAAAAGTAATAATATGAATAGTCATACAAACAAAAATAAATGATCGCAATAAGCGTTGATGTAGAAAAGTAATATAAGCGTTCGCAATAAGCGTTAATATGAAAAGTAATAATATAGAAAGCAATAGAAACGGTAATACAAAATATAAATGATGGTGGTTATATACAATATTATAAATGGTAATGTAATAGCTTACAATGTTTGATGAACGGTGATTGTTGGTCACTGAATTTAATGCTTAATAACACTAAACAAGACGAATCTTAGAATAATAATGAGTTCTTCGCGATACAGTTTGAATGTGGTAAAGAATATACTTTCCATACGGAAGTTTGGTTGATAATGAATCTTCGGCCTCTCGGGACCTCATATTTATGTATCCTTACAGGAATGTTGCGGGGGTACGCGCGGTAGGAACCTTGACATATTTAACAAATAAGTCGCAATAGGACTTCCGGGGTTTTTATGAACGGTACGTCTATTAATAGACATATTTATGTCACGTACGCCAAATATTCGTCGTAATTAGACCTTTGGGGTTTTATGAATGGTAAAAGGAGATACTCAACCCGTCGAATGGATTTTGGGTGTTTAAATAGGAAAGGGGTTATAATTGAGTTTGAGGGACTTTGATGGAGTGATTTTGACATATATGGGAAAGTATTTAGAATAGTACCGCGCGAAAACTAGTGGGATATCACAATTTCATATAAATTTTTAGTCAAATTGTAATAAAGGAATTTGAAACCAACTCCGATTTTTTTGGATTTTGATGAATTTTTTTGTTGGAGGAGTTACATTTGAGTTAATTTAGATGAAATTTACTTCTATTTTTTTGATTTCATATAAATTTTTAGTCAAATTGTAATAAAGGAATTTGAACCAACTTCGATTTTTTTGGATTTTGATGATTTTGGTTGTTGGAGGAGCTAAATTTGAGTGAATTTAGATGAAATTAACACCTTTTTTTGGATTTTATATAAATTTTTAGTCAAATTGTAATAAATGAATTTGAAACCAACTTCGATTTTTTTGGATTTTGATGAATTTTTTTGTTGGAGGAGCTAAATTTGAGTGAATTTTGATGAAATTTACTTTCATTTTTTTGGATTTCATATAAATTTTTAGTCAAATTGTAATAAAAGAATTTGAACCAACTTCGATTTTTTTGGATTTTGATGAGTTTTTTTGTTGGAGGAGTTAAATTTGAGTTAATTTAGATGAAATTTACTTCTATTTTTTTGATTTCATATAAATTTTTAGTCAAATTGTAATAAAGGAATTTGAACGAACTTCGATTTTTTTGGATTTTGATGATTTTGGTTGTTGGAGGAGTTAAATTTGAGTAAATTTAGATGTAATTAACACCTTTTTTTTGGATTTTATATAAATTTTTAGTCATATTGTAATAAAGGGATATGAACAAACTTCGATTTTTTTGGATTTTGATGAATTTTTTTGTTTGAGGAGCTAAATTTGATTGAATTTAGATGAAATTTACTTTCATTTTTTGGATATTATATAAATTTTTAGTCAAATTGTAATAAAGGAATTTGAACCAACTTCGATTTTTTTGGATTTTGATGAGTTTTTTTGTTGGTGGAGTTAAATTTGAGTGAATTTAGATGAAATTTACTTCTATTTTTTTGGATTTCATATAAATTTTTAGTCAAATTGTAATAAAGTAATTTGAAAGCAACTTCGATTTTTTTGGATTTTGATGAATTTTTTTGTTGGAGGAGTTAAATTTGAGTTAATTCAGATGAAATTTACTTGTATTTTTTTGATTTCATATAAATTTTTAGTCAAATTGTAATAAAGGAATTTGAAACCAACTCCGATTTTTTTGGATTTTGATGAATTTTTTTGTTGGAGGAGTTAAATTTGAGTTAATTTAGATGAAATTTACTTCTATTTTTTTGATTTCATATAAATTTTTAGTCAAATTGTAATAAAGGAATTTGAACCAACTTCGATTTTTTTGGATTTTGATGATTTTGGTTGTTGGAGGAGCTAAATTTGAGTGAATTTAGATGAAATTAACACCTTTTTTTGGATTTTATATAAATTTTTAGTCAAATTGTAATAAATGAATTTGAAACCAACTTCGATTTTTTTGGATTTTGATGAATTTTTTTGTTGGAGGAGCTAAATTTGAGTGAATTTTGATGAAATTTACTTTCATTTTTTTGGATTTCATATAAATTTTTAGTCAAATTGTAATAAAGTAATTTGAAACCAACTTCGATTTTTTTGGATTTTGATGAATTTTTTTGTTGGAGGAGTTAAATTTGAGTTAATTTAGATGAAATTTACTTCTATTTTTTCGATTTCATAGAAATTTTTAGTCAAATTGTAATAAAGGAATTTGAACCAACTTCGATTTTTTTGGATTTTGATGATTTTGGTTGTTGGAGGAGCTAAATTTGAGTGAATTTAGATGAAATTAACACCTTTTTTGGATTTTATATAAATTTTTAGTCAAATTGTAATAAATGAATTTGAAACCAACTTCGATTTTTTTGGATTTTGATGAATTTTTTTGTTGGAGGAGCTAAATTTGAGTGAATTTAGATGAAATTTACTTTCATTTTTTTGGATTTTATATAAATTTTTAGTCAAATTGTAATAAAGGAATTTGAACCAACTTCGATTTTTTTGGATTTTGATGAGTTTTTTTGTTGGAGGAGTTAAATTTGAGTGAATTTAGATGAAATTTACTTGTATTTTTTTGATTTCATATAAATTTTTAGTCAAATTGTAATAAAGGAATTTGAACCAACTTCGATTTTTTTGGATTTTGATGATTTTGGTTGTTGGAGGAGTTAAATTTGAGTAAATTTAGATGAAATTAACACCTTTTTTTTGGGATTTTATATAAATTTTTAGTCAAATTGTAATGAAGGAATTTGAAACCAACTTCGATTTTTCTGGATTTTGATGAATTTTTTTGTAGGAGCAGCTAAATTTGAGTGAATTTAGATGAAATTTACTTCTATTTTTTTTTGATTTCATATAAATTTTTAGTCAAATTGTAATAAAGGAATTTGAACCAACTTCGATTTTTTTGGATTTTGATGATTTTGGTTGTTGGAGGAGCTAAATTTGAGTTAATTTAGATGAAATTTACTTCTATTTTTTTGATTTCATATAAATTTTTAGTCAAATTGTAATAAATGAATTTGAAACCAACTTCGATTTTTTTGGATTTTGATGAATTTTTTTGTTGGAGGAGCTAAATTTGAGTGAATTTTGATGAAATTTACTTTCATTTTTTTGGATTTCATATAAATTTTTAGTCAAATTGTAATAAAGTAATTTGAAACCAACTTCGATTTTTTTGGATTTTGATGAATTTTTTTGTTGGAGGAGTTAAATTTGAGTTAATTTAGATGAAATTTACTTCTATTTTTTCGATTTCATTGAAATTTTTAGTCAAATTGTAATAAAGGAATTTGAACCAACTTCGATTTTTTTGGATTTTGATGATTTTGGTTGTTGGAGGTGCTAAATTTGAGTGAATTTAGATGAAATTAACACCTTTTTTGGATTTTATATAAATTTTTAGTCAAATTGTAATAAATGAATTTGAAACCAACTTCGATTTTTTGGATTTTGATGAGTTTTTTTGTTGGAGGAGTTAAATTTGAGATAATTTAGATGAAATTTGCTTCTATTTTTTTGATTTCATATAAATTTTTAGTCAAATTGTAATAAAGGAATTTGAACGAACTTCGATTTTTTTGGATTTTGATGATTTTGGTTGTTGGAGGAGTTAAATTTGAGTAAATTTAGATGTAATTAACACCTTTTTTTTGGATTTTATATAAATTTTTAGTCATATTGTAATAAAGGGATATGAACAAACTTCGATTTTTTTGGATTTTGATGAATTTTTTTGTTTGAGGAGCTAAATTTGATTGAATTTAGATGAAATTTACTTTCATTTTTTGGATATTATATAAATTTTTAGTCAAATTGTAATAAAGGAATTTGAACCAACTTCGATTTTTTTGGATTTTGATGAGTTTTTTTGTTGGTGTTGTTAAATTTGAGTGAATTTAGATGAAATTTACTTCTATTTTTTTGGATTTCATATAAATTTTTAGTCAAATTGTAATAAAGTAATTTGAAAGCAACTTCGATTTTTTTGGATTTTGATGAATTTTTTTTTTGGAGGAGTTAAATTTGAGTTAATTCAGATGAAATTTACTTGTATTTTTTTGATTTCATATAAATTTTTAGTCAAATTGTAATAAAGGAATTTGAAACCAACTCCGATTTTTTTGGATTTTGATGAATTTTTTTGTTGGAGGAGTTAAATTTGAGTGAATTTAGATGAAATTTACTTCTATTTTTTTTTCGATTTCATATAAATTTTTAGTCAAATTGTAATAAAGGAATTTGAACCAACTTCGATTTTTTTGGATTTTGATGAGTTTTTTTGTTGGTGGAGTTAAATTTGAGTGAATTTAGATGAAATTTACTTCTATTTTTTTGGATTTCATATAAATTTTTAGTCAAATTGTAATAAAGTAATTTGAAAGCAACTTCGATTTTTTTGGATTTTGATGAATTTTTTTGTTGGAGGAGTTAAATTTGAGTTAATTCAGATGAAATTTACTTGTATTTTTTTGATTTTGTCACGTCCCGGGTGAGGTATTTGGAACGATGACTATGGGGGGAAGGAAAGTTAGGCGCGAATCTTACATCCAGCACGCTGAGGATTTTAAAGGAGTTCAGGCACGAATCTTACATCCAGCACGCTGAGGATTTTGAAGGAGTTCAGGCACGAATCTTACATCCAGCACGCTGAGGATTTTAAAGGGAAAGTCAGGCGCGAATCTTGCATCCAGCACACTGAGGATTTTGAAGGAGTTCAGGCACGAATCTTGCATCCAGCACACTGAGGATTTTGAAGGAAAGTCAGGCACGAATCTATAATCCAGCACACTGAGGATTTTGAGGGAAAGTCAGGCACGAATCTATAATCCAGCACACTGAGGATTTTGAGGGAAGAACGGCAGGCGCGAATCTGTAATCCTGCACACTGAGTATTTTGAAGGAAAGAACGGCAGGCGCGAATCTGTAATCCTGCACACTGATCGTTTTGAAGGAAAGAACGGCAGGCGCGAATCTGTAATCCTGCACACTGATCGACCAAGGAAGGTTTAAATAGTGAATACACACCCGGGGAACACCCGTTAGAGCACCTTATGTTTGTTTTGATTTCGGTAACAGGATTTACCGTTGCATTTATGTAAAGAAAGCCACACGTAATACTTCCGTGAATTGCACGGCTCACGCAAAAGTATGTTTGTAAACAGTGGAACCGTTCTCGCGTTCACGAACAGAAATCAGCTGATACTGCAGCCTGTCTTAGTTTGGAATCTTTGTAACCAAAGGATGCGCACAATAATTCGAAGCGTGATTTTAAAAATAGAGAGGTTTATTTACTTTAAACACGAGTACGTTATTACTGTTTAATAGTAATTGAACACAATATATGAATGTGAACATGAAACATAATATATGATAATTAAATATTTTGACATAAGCAATAAGCGTTAATATGAAAGTAATAATAATATGAATAGTTATACAAACAATAAATGATCGCAATAAGCGTTGATATAGAAAACAAAATAAGTATTCGCAATAAGCGTTAATATGAAAAGTAATAATATGAATAGTCATACAAACAAAAATAAATGATCGCAATAAGCGTTGATGTAGAAAAGTAATATAAGCGTTCGCAATAAGCGTTAATATGAAAAGTAATAATATAGAAAGCAATAGAAACGGTAATACAAAATATAAATGATGGTGGTTATATACAATATTATAAATGGTAATGTAATAGCTTACAATGTTTGATGAACGGTGATTGTTGGTCACTGAATTTAATGCTTAATAACACTAAACAAGACGAATCTTAGAATAATAATGAGTTCTTCGCGATACAGTTTGAATGTGGTAAAGAATATACTTTCCATACGGAAGTTTGGTTGATAATGAATCTTCGGCCTCTCGGGACCTCATATTTATGTATCCTTACAGGAATGTTGCGGGGGTACGCGCGGTAGGAACCTTGACATATTTAACAAATAAGTCGCAATAGGACTTCCGGGGTTTTTATGAACGGTACGTCTATTAATAGACATATTTATGTCACGTACGCCAAATATTCGTCGTAATTAGACCTTTGGGGTTTTATGAATGGTAAAAGGAGATACTCAACCCGTCGAATGGATTTTGGGTGTTTAAATAGGAAAGGGGTTATAATTGAGTTTGAGGGACTTTGATGGAGTGATTTTGACATATATGGGAAAGTATTTAGAATAGTACCGCGCGAAAACTAGTGGGATATCACAATTTCATATAAATTTTTAGTCAAATTGTAATAAAGGAATTTGAAACCAACTCCGATTTTTTTGGATTTTGATGAATTTTTTTGTTGGAGGAGTTACATTTGAGTTAATTTAGATGAAATTTACTTCTATTTTTTTGATTTCATATAAATTTTTAGTCAAATTGTAATAAAGGAATTTGAACCAACTTCGATTTTTTTGGATTTTGATGATTTTGGTTGTTGGAGGAGCTAAATTTGAGTGAATTTAGATGAAATTAACACCTTTTTTTGGATTTTATATAAATTTTTAGTCAAATTGTAATAAATGAATTTGAAACCAACTTCGATTTTTTTGGATTTTGATGAATTTTTTTGTTGGAGGAGCTAAATTTGAGTGAATTTTGATGAAATTTACTTTCATTTTTTTGGATTTCATATAAATTTTTAGTCAAATTGTAATAAAAGAATTTGAACCAACTTCGATTTTTTTGGATTTTGATGAGTTTTTTTGTTGGAGGAGTTAAATTTGAGTTAATTTAGATGAAATTTACTTCTATTTTTTTGATTTCATATAAATTTTTAGTCAAATTGTAATAAAGGAATTTGAACGAACTTCGATTTTTTTGGATTTTGATGATTTTGGTTGTTGGAGGAGTTAAATTTGAGTAAATTTAGATGTAATTAACACCTTTTTTTTGGATTTTATATAAATTTTTAGTCATATTGTAATAAAGGGATATGAACAAACTTCGATTTTTTTGGATTTTGATGAATTTTTTTGTTTGAGGAGCTAAATTTGATTGAATTTAGATGAAATTTACTTTCATTTTTTGGATATTATATAAATTTTTAGTCAAATTGTAATAAAGGAATTTGAACCAACTTCGATTTTTTTGGATTTTGATGAGTTTTTTTGTTGGTGGAGTTAAATTTGAGTGAATTTAGATGAAATTTACTTCTATTTTTTTGGATTTCATATAAATTTTTAGTCAAATTGTAATAAAGTAATTTGAAAGCAACTTCGATTTTTTTGGATTTTGATGAATTTTTTTGTTGGAGGAGTTAAATTTGAGTTAATTCAGATGAAATTTACTTGTATTTTTTTGATTTCATATAAATTTTTAGTCAAATTGTAATAAAGGAATTTGAAACCAACTCCGATTTTTTTGGATTTTGATGAATTTTTTTGTTGGAGGAGTTAAATTTGAGTTAATTTAGATGAAATTTACTTCTATTTTTTTGATTTCATATAAATTTTTAGTCAAATTGTAATAAAGGAATTTGAACCAACTTCGATTTTTTTGGATTTTGATGATTTTGGTTGTTGGAGGAGCTAAATTTGAGTGAATTTAGATGAAATTAACACCTTTTTTTGGATTTTATATAAATTTTTAGTCAAATTGTAATAAATGAATTTGAAACCAACTTCGATTTTTTTGGATTTTGATGAATTTTTTTGTTGGAGGAGCTAAATTTGAGTGAATTTTGATGAAATTTACTTTCATTTTTTTGGATTTCATATAAATTTTTAGTCAAATTGTAATAAAGTAATTTGAAACCAACTTCGATTTTTTTGGATTTTGATGAATTTTTTTGTTGGAGGAGTTAAATTTGAGTTAATTTAGATGAAATTTACTTCTATTTTTTCGATTTCATAGAAATTTTTAGTCAAATTGTAATAAAGGAATTTGAACCAACTTCGATTTTTTTGGATTTTGATGATTTTGGTTGTTGGAGGAGCTAAATTTGAGTGAATTTAGATGAAATTAACACCTTTTTTGGATTTTATATAAATTTTTAGTCAAATTGTAATAAATGAATTTGAAACCAACTTCGATTTTTTTGGATTTTGATGAATTTTTTTGTTGGAGGAGCTAAATTTGAGTGAATTTAGATGAAATTTACTTTCATTTTTTTGGATTTTATATAAATTTTTAGTCAAATTGTAATAAAGGAATTTGAACCAACTTCGATTTTTTTGGATTTTGATGAGTTTTTTTGTTGGAGGAGTTAAATTTGAGTGAATTTAGATGAAATTTACTTGTATTTTTTTGATTTCATATAAATTTTTAGTCAAATTGTAATAAAGGAATTTGAACCAACTTCGATTTTTTTGGATTTTGATGATTTTGGTTGTTGGAGGAGTTAAATTTGAGTAAATTTAGATGAAATTAACACCTTTTTTTTGGGATTTTATATAAATTTTTAGTCAAATTGTAATGAAGGAATTTGAAACCAACTTCGATTTTTCTGGATTTTGATGAATTTTTTTGTAGGAGCAGCTAAATTTGAGTGAATTTAGATGAAATTTACTTCTATTTTTTTTTGATTTCATATAAATTTTTAGTCAAATTGTAATAAAGGAATTTGAACCAACTTCGATTTTTTTGGATTTTGATGATTTTGGTTGTTGGAGGAGCTAAATTTGAGTTAATTTAGATGAAATTTACTTCTATTTTTTTGATTTCATATAAATTTTTAGTCAAATTGTAATAAATGAATTTGAAACCAACTTCGATTTTTTTGGATTTTGATGAATTTTTTTGTTGGAGGAGCTAAATTTGAGTGAATTTTGATGAAATTTACTTTCATTTTTTTGGATTTCATATAAATTTTTAGTCAAATTGTAATAAAGTAATTTGAAACCAACTTCGATTTTTTTGGATTTTGATGAATTTTTTTGTTGGAGGAGTTAAATTTGAGTTAATTTAGATGAAATTTACTTCTATTTTTTCGATTTCATTGAAATTTTTAGTCAAATTGTAATAAAGGAATTTGAACCAACTTCGATTTTTTTGGATTTTGATGATTTTGGTTGTTGGAGGTGCTAAATTTGAGTGAATTTAGATGAAATTAACACCTTTTTTGGATTTTATATAAATTTTTAGTCAAATTGTAATAAATGAATTTGAAACCAACTTCGATTTTTTGGATTTTGATGAGTTTTTTTGTTGGAGGAGTTAAATTTGAGATAATTTAGATGAAATTTGCTTCTATTTTTTTGATTTCATATAAATTTTTAGTCAAATTGTAATAAAGGAATTTGAACGAACTTCGATTTTTTTGGATTTTGATGATTTTGGTTGTTGGAGGAGTTAAATTTGAGTAAATTTAGATGTAATTAACACCTTTTTTTTGGATTTTATATAAATTTTTAGTCATATTGTAATAAAGGGATATGAACAAACTTCGATTTTTTTGGATTTTGATGAATTTTTTTGTTTGAGGAGCTAAATTTGATTGAATTTAGATGAAATTTACTTTCATTTTTTGGATATTATATAAATTTTTAGTCAAATTGTAATAAAGGAATTTGAACCAACTTCGATTTTTTTGGATTTTGATGAGTTTTTTTGTTGGTGTTGTTAAATTTGAGTGAATTTAGATGAAATTTACTTCTATTTTTTTGGATTTCATATAAATTTTTAGTCAAATTGTAATAAAGTAATTTGAAAGCAACTTCGATTTTTTTGGATTTTGATGAATTTTTTTTTTGGAGGAGTTAAATTTGAGTTAATTCAGATGAAATTTACTTGTATTTTTTTGATTTCATATAAATTTTTAGTCAAATTGTAATAAAGGAATTTGAAACCAACTCCGATTTTTTTGGATTTTGATGAATTTTTTTGTTGGAGGAGTTAAATTTGAGTTAATTTAGATGAAATTTACTTCTATTTTTTTGATTTCATATAAATTTTTAGTCAAATTGTAATAAAGGAATTTGAACCAACTTCGATTTTTTTGGATTTTGATGATTTTGGTTGTTGGAGGAGCTAAATTTGAGTGAATTTAGATGAAATTAACACCTTTTTTTGGATTTTATATAAATTTTTAGTCAAATTGTAATAAATGAATTTGAAACCAACTTCGATTTTTTTGGATTTTGATGAATTTTTTTGTTGGAGGAGCTAAATTTGAGTGAATTTTGATGAAATTTACTTTCATTTTTTTGGATTTCATATAAATTTTTAGTCAAATTGTAATAAAGTAATTTGAAACCAACTTCGATTTTTTTGGATTTTGATGAATTTTTTTGTTGGAGGAGTTAAATTTGAGTTAATTTAGATGAAATTTACTTCTATTTTTTCGATTTCATAGAAATTTTCAGTCAAATTGTAATAAAGGAATTTGAACCAACTTCGATTTTTTTGGATTTTGATGATTTTGGTTGTTGGAGGAGCTAAATTTGAGTGAATTTAGATGAAATTAACACCTTTTTTGGATTTTATATAAATTTTTAGTCAAATTGTAATAAATGAATTTGAAACCAACTTCGATTTTTTTGGATTTTGATGAATTTTTTTGTTGGAGGAGCTAAATTTGAGTGAATTTAGATGAAATTTACTTTCATTTTTTTGGATTTTATATAAATTTTTAGTCAAATTGTAATAAAGGAATTTGAACCAACTTCGATTTTTTTGGATTTTGATGAGTTTTTTTGTTGGAGGAGTTAAATTTGTGTGAATTTAGATGAAATTTACTTCTATTTTTTTTATTTCATATAAATTTTTAGTCAAATTGTAATAAAGGAATTTGAACCAACTTCGATTTTTTTGTATTTTGATGATTTTGGTTGTTGGAGGAGTTAAATTTGAGTAAATTTAGATGAAATTAACACCTTTTTTTTGGATTTTATATAAATTTTTAGTCAAATTGTAATGAAGGAATTTGAAACCAACTTCGATTTTTTTGGATTTTGATGAATTTTTTTGTAGGAGCAGCTAAATTTGAGTGAATTTAGATGAAATTTACTTCTATTTTTTTTTTATTTCATATAAATTTTTAGTCAAATTGTAATAAAAGAATTTGAACCAACTTCGATTTTTTTGGATTTTGATGAGTTTTTTTGTAGGAGCAGCTAAATTTGAGTGAATTTAGATGAAATTTACTTCTATTTTTTTTTGATTTCATATAAATTTTTAGTCAAATTGTAATAAAAGAATTTGAACCAACTTCGATTTTTTTGGATTTTGATGAGTTTTTTTGTTGGAGGAGTTAAATTTGAGTTAATTTAGATGAAATTTACTTCTATTTTTTTGATTTCATATAAATTTTTAGTCAAATTGTAATAAAGGAATTTGAACGAACTTCGATTTTTTTGGATTTTGATGATTTTGGTTGTTGGAGGAGTTAAATTTGAATAAATTTAGATGTAATTAACACCTTTTTTTTTGATTTTATATAAATTTTTAGTCATATTGTAATAAAGGGATATGAACAAACTTCGATTTTTTTGGATTTTGATGAATTTTTTTGTTTGAGGAGCTAAATTTGATTGAATTTAGATGAAATTTACTTTCATTTTTTGGATATTATATCAATTTTTAGTCAAATTGTAATAAAGGTATTTGAACCAACTTCGATTTTTTTGGATTTTGATGAGTTTTTTTATTGGTGGAGTTAAATTTGAGTGAATTTAGATGAAATTTACTTCTATTTTTTTGGATTTCATATAAATTTTTAGTCAAATTGTAATAAAGTAATTTGAAAGCAACTTCGATTTTTTTGGATTTTGATGAATTTTTTTGTTGGAGGAGTTAAATTTGAGTTAATTCAGATGAAATTTACTTGTATTTTTTTGATTTCATATAAATTTTTAGTCAAATTGTAATAAAGGAATTTGAAACCAACTCCGATTTTTTTGGATTTTGATGAATTTTTTTGTTGGAGGAGTTAAATTTGAGTTAATTTAGATGAAATTTACTTCTATTTTTTTGATTTCATATAAATTTTTAGTCAAATTGTAATAAAGGAATTTGAACCAACTTCGATTTTTTTGGATTTTGATGATTTTGGTTGTTGGAGGAGCTAAATTTGAGTGAATTTAGATGAAATTAACACCTTTTTTTGGATTTTATATAAATTTTTAGTCAAATTGTAATAAATGAATTTGAAACCAACTTCGATTTTTTTGGATTTTGATGAATTTTTTTGTTGGAGGAGCTAAATTTGAGTGAATTTTGATGAAATTTACTTTCATTTTTTTGGTTTTCATATAAATTTTTAGTCAAATTGTAATAAAGTAATTTGAAACCAACTTCGATTTTTTTGGATTTTGATGAATTTTTTTGTTGGAGGAGTTAAATTTGAGTTAATTTAGATGAAATTTACTTCTATTTTTTCGATTTCATAGAAATTTTTAGTCAAATTGTAATAAAGGAATTTGAACCAACTTCGATTTTTTTGGATTTTGATGATTTTGGTTGTTGGAGGTGCTAAATTTGAGTGAATTTAGATGAAATTAACACCTTTTTTGGATTTTATATAAATTTTTAGTCAAATTGTAATAAATGAATTTGAAACCAACTTCGATTTTTTTGGATTTTGATGAATTTTTTTGTTGGAGGAGCTAAATTTGAGTGAATTTAGATGAAATTTACTTTCATTTTTTTGGATTTTATATAAATTTTTAGTCAAATTGTAATAAAGGAATTTGAACCAACTTCGATTTTTTTGGATTTTGATGAGTTTTTTTGTTGGAGGAGTTAAATTTGTGTGAATTTAGATGAAATTTACTTCTATTTTTTTGATTTCATATAAATTTTTAGTCAAATTGTAATAAAGGAATTTGAACCAACTTCGATTTTTTTGTATTTTGATGATTTTGGTTGTTGGAGGAGTTAAATTTGAGTAAATTTAGATGAAATTAACACCTTTTTTTTGGATTTTATATAAATTTTTAGTCAAATTGTAATGAAGGAATTTGAAACCAACTTCGATTTTTTTGGATTTTGATGAATTATTTTGTAGGAGCAGCTAAATTTGAGTGAATTTAGATGAAATTTACTTCTATTTTTTTTGATTTCATATAAATTTTTAGTCAAATTGTTACAAAAGAATTTGAACCAACTTCGATTTTTTTGGATTTTGATGAGTTTTTTTGTTGGAGGAGTTAAATTTGAGTTAATTTAGATGAAATTTACTTCTATTTTTTTGATTTCATATAAATTTTTAGTCAAATTGTAATAAAGGAATTTGAACCAACTTCGATTTTTTTGGATTTTGATGATTTTGGTTGTTGGAGGAGTTAAATTTGAGTAAATTTAGATGAAATTTACCTCTATTTTTTTTTCGATTTTATATAAATTTTTAGTCAAATTGTAATAAATGAATTTGAAACCAACTTCGATTTTTTTGGATTTTGATGAATTTTTTTGTTGGAGGAGCTAAATTTGAGTGAATTTAGATGAAATTTACTTTCATTTTTTTGGATTTTATATAAATTTTTAGTCAAATTGTAATAAAGGAATTTGAACCAACTTCGATTTTTTTGGATTTTGATGAGTTTTTTTGTTGGAGGAGTTAAATTTGTGTGAATTTAGATGAAATTTACTTCTATTTTTTTGATTTCATATAAATTTTTAGTCAAATTGTAATAAAGGAATTTGAACCAACTTCGATTTTTTTGGATTTTGATGATTTTGGTTGTTGGAGGAGTTAAATTTGAGTAAATTTAGATGAAATTAACACCTTTTTTTTTGGATTTTATATAAATTTTTAGTCAAATTGTAATAAAGGAATTTGAACCAACTTCGATTTTTTTGGATTTTGATGAGTTTTTTTGTTGGAGGAGTTAAATTTGAGTGAATTTAGATGAAATTTACTTGTATTTTTTTGATTTCATATAAATTTTTAGTCAAATTGTAATAAAGGAATTTGAACCAACTTCGATTTTTTTGGATTTTGATGATTTTGGTTGTTGGAGGAGTTAAATTTGAGTAAATTTAGATGAAATTAACACCTTTTTTTTGGGATTTTATATAAATTTTTAGTCAAATTGTAATGAAGGAATTTGAAACCAACTTCGATTTTTCTGGATTTTGATGAATTTTTTTGTAGGAGCAGCTAAATTTGAGTGAATTTAGATGAAATTTACTTCTATTTTTTTTTGATTTCATATAAATTTTTAGTCAAATTGTAATAAAAGAATTTGAACCAACTTCGATTTTTTTGGATTTTGATGAGTTTTTTTGTTGGAGGAGTTAAATTTGAGTTAATTTAGATGAAATTTACTTCTATTTTTTTGATTTCATATAAATTTTTAGTCAAATTGTAATAAAGGAATTTGAACGAACTTCGATTTTTTTGGATTTTGATGATTTTGGTTGTTGGAGGAGTTAAATTTGAGTAAATTTAGATGTAATTAACACCTTTTTTTTTGATTTTATATAAATTTTTAGTCATATTGTAATAAAGGGATATGAACAAACTTCGATTTTTTTGGATTTTGATGAATTTTTTTGTTTGAGGAGCTAAATTTGATTGAATTTAGATGAAATTTACTTTCATTTTTTGGATATTATATAAATTTTTAGTCAAATTGTAATAAAGTAATTTGAAAGCAACTTCGATTTTTTTGGATTTTGATGAATTTTTTTGTTGGAGGAGTTAAATTTGAGTTAATTCAGATGAAATTTACTTGTATTTTTTTGATTTCATATAAATTTTTAGTCAAATTGTAATAAAGGAATTTGAAACCAACTCCGATTTTTTTGGATTTTGATGAATTTTTTTGTTGGAGGAGTTAAATTTGAGTTAATTTAGATGAAATTTACTTCTATTTTTTTGATTTCATATAAGTTTTTAGTCAAATTGTAATAAAGGAATTTGAACCAACTTCGATTTTTTTGGATTTTGATGATTTTGGTTGTTGGAGGAGCTAAATTTGAGTGAATTTAGATGAAATTAACACCTTTTTTTGGATTTTATATAAATTTTTAGTCAAATTGTAATAAATGAATTTGAAACCAACTTCGATTTTTTTGGATTTTGATGAATTTTTTTGTTGGAGGAGCTAAATTTGAGTGAATTTTGATGAAATTTACTTTCATTTTTTTGGATTTCATATAAATTTTTAGTCAAATTGTAATAAAGTAATTTGAAACCAACTTCGATTTTTTTGGATTTTGATGAATTTTTTTGTTGGAGGAGTTAAATTTGAGTTAATTTAGATGAAATTTACTTCTATTTTTTCGATTTCATAGAAATTTTCAGTCAAATTGTAATAAAGGAATTTGAACCAACTTCGATTTTTTTGGATTTTGATGATTTTGGTTGTTGGAGGAGCTAAATTTGAGTGAATTTAGATGAAATTAACACCTTTTTTGGATTTTATATAAATTTTTAGTCAAATTGTAATAAATGAATTTGAAACCAACTTCGATTTTTTTGGATTTTGATGAATTTTTTTGTTGGAGGAGCTAAATTTGAGTGAATTTAGATGAAATTTACTTTCATTTTTTTGGATTTTATATAAATTTTTAGTCAAATTGTAATAAAGGAATTTGAACCAACTTCGATTTTTTTGGATTTTGATGATTTTGGTTGTTGGAGGAGTTAAATTTGAGTAAATTTAGATGTAATTAACACCTTTTTTTTTTGATTTTATATAAATTTTTAGTCATATTGTAATAAAGGGATATGAACAAACTTCGATTTTTTTGGATTTTGATGAATTTTTTTGTTTGAGGAGCTAAATTTGATTGAATTTAGATGAAATTTACTTTCATTTTTTGGATATTATATAAATTTTTAGTCAAATTGTAATAAAGTAATTTGAAAGCAACTTCGATTTTTTTGGATTTTGATGAATTTTTTTGTTGGAGGAGTTAAATTTGAGTTAATTCAGATGAAATTTACTTGTATTTTTTTGATTTCATATAAATTTTTAGTCAAATTGTAATAAAGGAATTTGAAACCAACTCCGATTTTTTTGGATTTTGATGAATTTTTTTGTTGGAGGAGTTAAATTTGAGTTAATTTAGATGAAATTTACTTCTATTTTTTCGATTTCATTGAAATTTTTAGTCAAATTGTAATAAAGGAATTTGAACCAACTTCGATTTTTTTGGATTTTGATGATTTTGGTTGTTGGAGGTGCTAAATTTGAGTGAATTTAGATGAAATTAACACCTTTTTTGGATTTTATATAAATTTTTAGTCAAATTGTAATAAATGAATTTGAAACCAACTTCGATTTTTTGGATTTTGATGAGTTTTTTTGTTGGAGGAGTTAAATTTGAGATAATTTAGATGAAATTTGCTTCTATTTTTTTGATTTCATATAAATTTTTAGTCAAATTGTAATAAAGGAATTTGAACGAACTTCGATTTTTTTGGATTTTGATGATTTTGGTTGTTGGAGGAGTTAAATTTGAGTAAATTTAGATGTAATTAACACCTTTTTTTTGGATTTTATATAAATTTTTAGTCATATTGTAATAAAGGGATATGAACAAACTTCGATTTTTTTGGATTTTGATGAATTTTTTTGTTTGAGGAGCTAAATTTGATTGAATTTAGATGAAATTTACTTTCATTTTTTGGATATTATATAAATTTTTAGTCAAATTGTAATAAAGGAATTTGAACCAACTTCGATTTTTTTGGATTTTGATGAGTTTTTTTGTTGGTGTTGTTAAATTTGAGTGAATTTAGATGAAATTTACTTCTATTTTTTTGGATTTCATATAAATTTTTAGTCAAATTGTAATAAAGTAATTTGAAAGCAACTTCGATTTTTTTGGATTTTGATGAATTTTTTTTTTGGAGGAGTTAAATTTGAGTTAATTCAGATGAAATTTACTTGTATTTTTTTGATTTCATATAAATTTTTAGTCAAATTGTAATAAAGGAATTTGAAACCAACTCCGATTTTTTTGGATTTTGATGAATTTTTTTGTTGGAGGAGTTAAATTTGAGTTAATTTAGATGAAATTTACTTCTATTTTTTTGATTTCATATAAATTTTTAGTCAAATTGTAATAAAGGAATTTGAACCAACTTCGATTTTTTTGGATTTTGATGATTTTGGTTGTTGGAGGAGCTAAATTTGAGTGAATTTAGATGAAATTAACACCTTTTTTTGGATTTTATATAAATTTTTAGTCAAATTGTAATAAATGAATTTGAAACCAACTTCGATTTTTTTGGATTTTGATGAATTTTTTTGTTGGAGGAGCTAAATTTGAGTGAATTTTGATGAAATTTACTTTCATTTTTTTGGATTTCATATAAATTTTTAGTCAAATTGTAATAAAGTAATTTGAAACCAACTTCGATTTTTTTGGATTTTGATGAATTTTTTTGTTGGAGGAGTTAAATTTGAGTTAATTTAGATGAAATTTACTTCTATTTTTTCGATTTCATAGAAATTTTCAGTCAAATTGTAATAAAGGAATTTGAACCAACTTCGATTTTTTTGGATTTTGATGATTTTGGTTGTTGGAGGAGCTAAATTTGAGTGAATTTAGATGAAATTAACACCTTTTTTGGATTTTATATAAATTTTTAGTCAAATTGTAATAAATGAATTTGAAACCAACTTCGATTTTTTTGGATTTTGATGAATTTTTTTGTTGGAGGAGCTAAATTTGAGTGAATTTAGATGAAATTTACTTTCATTTTTTTGGATTTTATATAAATTTTTAGTCAAATTGTAATAAAGGAATTTGAACCAACTTCGATTTTTTTGGATTTTGATGAGTTTTTTTGTTGGAGGAGTTAAATTTGTGTGAATTTAGATGAAATTTACTTCTATTTTTTTTATTTCATATAAATTTTTAGTCAAATTGTAATAAAGGAATTTGAACCAACTTCGATTTTTTTGTATTTTGATGATTTTGGTTGTTGGAGGAGTTAAATTTGAGTAAATTTAGATGAAATTAACACCTTTTTTTTGGATTTTATATAAATTTTTAGTCAAATTGTAATGAAGGAATTTGAAACCAACTTCGATTTTTTTGGATTTTGATGAATTTTTTTGTAGGAGCAGCTAAATTTGAGTGAATTTAGATGAAATTTACTTCTATTTTTTTTTTATTTCATATAAATTTTTAGTCAAATTGTAATAAAAGAATTTGAACCAACTTCGATTTTTTTGGATTTTGATGAGTTTTTTTGTAGGAGCAGCTAAATTTGAGTGAATTTAGATGAAATTTACTTCTATTTTTTTTTGATTTCATATAAATTTTTAGTCAAATTGTAATAAAAGAATTTGAACCAACTTCGATTTTTTTGGATTTTGATGAGTTTTTTTGTTGGAGGAGTTAAATTTGAGTTAATTTAGATGAAATTTACTTCTATTTTTTTGATTTCATATAAATTTTTAGTCAAATTGTAATAAAGGAATTTGAACGAACTTCGATTTTTTTGGATTTTGATGATTTTGGTTGTTGGAGGAGTTAAATTTGAGTAAATTTAGATGTAATTAACACCTTTTTTTTTGATTTTATATAAATTTTTAGTCATATTGTAATAAAGGGATATGAACAAACTTCGATTTTTTTGGATTTTGATGAATTTTTTTGTTTGAGGAGCTAAATTTGATTGAATTTAGATGAAATTTACTTTCATTTTTTGGATATTATATCAATTTTTAGTCAAATTGTAATAAAGGTATTTGAACCAACTTCGATTTTTTTGGATTTTGATGAGTTTTTTTATTGGTGGAGTTAAATTTGAGTGAATTTAGATGAAATTTACTTCTATTTTTTTGGATTTCATATAAATTTTTAGTCAAATTGTAATAAAGTAATTTGAAAGCAACTTCGATTTTTTTGGATTTTGATGAATTTTTTTGTTGGAGGAGTTAAATTTGAGTTAATTCAGATGAAATTTACTTGTATTTTTTTGATTTCATATAAATTTTTAGTCAAATTGTAATAAAGGAATTTGAAACCAACTCCGATTTTTTTGGATTTTGATGAATTTTTTTGTTGGAGGAGTTAAATTTGAGTTAATTTAGATGAAATTTACTTCTATTTTTTTGATTTCATATAAATTTTTAGTCAAATTGTAATAAAGGAATTTGAACCAACTTCGATTTTTTTGGATTTTGATGATTTTGGTTGTTGGAGGAGCTAAATTTGAGTGAATTTAGATGAAATTAACACCTTTTTTTGGATTTTATATAAATTTTTAGTCAAATTGTAATAAATGAATTTGAAACCAACTTCGATTTTTTTGGATTTTGATGAATTTTTTTGTTGGAGGAGCTAAATTTGAGTGAATTTTGATGAAATTTACTTTCATTTTTTTGGTTTTCATATAAATTTTTAGTCAAATTGTAATAAAGTAATTTGAAACCAACTTCGATTTTTTTGGATTTTGATGAATTTTTTTGTTGGAGGAGTTAAATTTGAGTTAATTTAGATGAAATTTACTTCTATTTTTTCGATTTCATAGAAATTTTTAGTCAAATTGTAATAAAGGAATTTGAACCAACTTCGATTTTTTTGGATTTTGATGATTTTGGTTGTTGGAGGTGCTAAATTTGAGTGAATTTAGATGAAATTAACACCTTTTTTGGATTTTATATAAATTTTTAGTCAAATTGTAATAAATGAATTTGAAACCAACTTCGATTTTTTTGGATTTTGATGAATTTTTTTGTTGGAGGAGCTAAATTTGAGTGAATTTAGATGAAATTTACTTTCATTTTTTTGGATTTTATATAAATTTTTAGTCAAATTGTAATAAAGGAATTTGAACCAACTTCGATTTTTTTGGATTTTGATGAGTTTTTTTGTTGGAGGAGTTAAATTTGTGTGAATTTAGATGAAATTTACTTCTATTTTTTTGATTTCATATAAATTTTTAGTCAAATTGTAATAAAGGAATTTGAACCAACTTCGATTTTTTTGTATTTTGATGATTTTGGTTGTTGGAGGAGTTAAATTTGAGTAAATTTAGATGAAATTAACACCTTTTTTTTGGATTTTATATAAATTTTTAGTCAAATTGTAATGAAGGAATTTGAAACCAACTTCGATTTTTTTGGATTTTGATGAATTATTTTGTAGGAGCAGCTAAATTTGAGTGAATTTAGATGAAATTTACTTCTATTTTTTTTGATTTCATATAAATTTTTAGTCAAATTGTTACAAAAGAATTTGAACCAACTTCGATTTTTTTGGATTTTGATGAGTTTTTTTGTTGGAGGAGTTAAATTTGAGTTAATTTAGATGAAATTTACTTCTATTTTTTTGATTTCATATAAATTTTTAGTCAAATTGTAATCAAGGAATTTGAACCAACTTCGATTTTTTTGGATTTTGATGATTTTGGTTGTTGGAGGAGTTAAATTTGAGTAAATTTAGATGAAATTTACCTCTATTTTTTTTTCGATTTTATATAAATTTTTAGTCAAATTGTAATAAATGAATTTGAAACCAACTTCGATTTTTTTGGATTTTGATGAATTTTTTTGTTGGAGGAGCTAAATTTGAGTGAATTTAGATGAAATTTACTTTCATTTTTTTGGATTTTATATAAATTTTTAGTCAAATTGTAATAAAGGAATTTGAACCAACTTCGATTTTTTTGGATTTTGATGAGTTTTTTTGTTGGAGGAGTTAAATTTGTGTGAATTTAGATGAAATTTACTTCTATTTTTTTGATTTCATATAAAGTTTTAGTCAAATTGTAATAAAGGAATTTGAACCAACTTCGATTTTTTTGGATTTTGATGATTTTGGTTGTTGGAGGAGTTAAATTTGAGTAAATTTAGATGAAATTAACACCTTTTTTTTTGGATTTTATATAAATTTTTAGTCAAATTGTAATGAAGGAATTTGAAACCAACTTCGATTTTTTTGGATTTTGATGAATTTTTTTGTAGGAGCAGCTAAATTTGAGTGAATTTAGATGAAATTTACTTCTATTTTTTTTTGATTTCATATAAATTTTTAGTCAAATTGTAGTAAAAGAATTTGAACCAACTTCGATTTTTTTGGATTTTGATGAGTTTTTTTGTTGGAGAAGTTAAATTTGAGTTAATTTAGATGAAATTTACTTCTATTTTTTTGATTTCATATAAATTTTTAGTCTAATTGTAATAAAGTAATTTGAACCAACTTCGATTTTTTTGGATTTTGATGATTTTGGTTGTTGGAAGAGTTAAATTTGAGTAAATTTAGAAGAAATTTACCTCTATTTTATTTTCGATTTTATATAAATTTTTTAGTCAAATTGTAATAAAGGAATTTGAACCATCTTCGAATTTTTTGGATTTTGATGATTTTGGTTGTTGGAGGAGTTAAATTTGTGTAAATATAGATGAAATGTAATTTTAATTTTTTTGGATTTTATATAAATTTTTAGTCAAATTGTAATAAAGGAATTGGAAACCAACTTCGATTTTTTTGGATTTTGATGAATTCTTTTGTTGGAGGAGCTAAATTTGAGTGAATTTAGATAAAATTTACTTCAATTTTTTGTATTGTATATAAATTTTTAGTCAAATTGAAATAAATGAATTTGAAACCAACTTCAATTTTTTTGGATTTTGATGAATTTTTTTGTTGGAGGAGCTAAATTTGAGTGAATTTTGATGAAATTTACTTTCATTTTTTTGGATTTCATATAAATTTTTAGTCAAATTGTAATAAAGTAATTTGAAACCAACTTCGATTTTTTTGGATTTTGATGAATTTTTTTGTTGGAGGAGTTAAATTTGAGTTAATTTATATGAAATTTACTTCTATTTTTTCGATTTCATAGAAATTTTTAGTCAAATTGTAATAAAGGAATTTGAACCAACTTCGATTTTTTTGGATTTTGATGATTTTGGTTGTTGGAGGTGCTAAATTTGAGTGAATTTAGATGAAATTAACACCTTTTTTGGATTTTATATAAATTTTTAGTCAAATTGTAATAAATGAATTTGAAACCAACTTCGATTTTTTTGGATTTTGATGAATTTTTTTGTTGGAGGAGCTAAATTTGAGTGAATTTAGATGAAATTTACTTTCATTTTTTTGGATTTTATATAAATTTTTAGTCAAATTGTAATAAAGGAATTTGAACCAACTTCGATTTTTTTGGATTTTGATGAGTTTTTTTGTTGGAGGAGTTAAATTTGTGTGAATTTAGATGAAATTTACTTCTATTTTTTTGATTTCATATAAATTTTTAGTCAAATTGTAATAAAGGAATTTGAACCAACTTCGATTTTTTTGTATTTTGATGATTTTGGTTGTTGGAGGAGTTAAATTTGAGTAAATTTAGATGAAATTAACACCTTTTTTTTGGATTTTATATAAATTTTTAGTCAAATTGTAATGAAGGAATTTGAAACCAACTTCGATTTTTTTGGATTTTGATGAATTATTTTGTAGGAGCAGCTAAATTTGAGTGAATTTAGATGAAATTTACTTCTATTTTTTTTGATTTCATATAAATTTTTAGTCAAATTGTTACAAAAGAATTTGAACCAACTTCGATGTTTTTGGATTTTGATGAGTTTTTTTGTTGGAGGAGTTAAATTTGAGTTAATTTAGATGAAATTTACTTCTATTTTTTTGATTTCATATAAATTTTTAGTCAAATTGTAATAAAGGAATTTGAACCAACTTCGATTTTTTTGGATTTTGATGATTTTGGTTGTTGGAGGAGTTAAATTTGAGTAAATTTAGATGAAATTTACCTCTATTTTTTTTTCGATTTTATATAAATTTTTAGTCAAATTGTAATAAATGAATTTGAAACCAACTTCGATTTTTTTGGATTTTGATGAATTTTTTTGTTGGAGGAGCTAAATTTGAGTGAATTTAGATGAAATTTACTTTCATTTTTTTGGATTTTATATAAATTTTTAGTCAAATTGTAATAAAGGAATTTGAACCAACTTCGATTTTTTTGGATTTTGATGAGTTTTTTTGTTGGAGGAGTTAAATTTGTGTGAATTTAGATGAAATTTACTTCTATTTTTTTGATTTCATATAAATTTTTAGTCAAATTGTAATAAAGGAATTTGAACCAACTTCGATTTTTTTGGATTTTGATGATTTTGGTTGTTGGAGGAGTTAAATTTGAGTAAATTTAGATGAAATTAACACCTTTTTTTTTGGATTTTATATAAATTTTTAGTCAAATTGTAATGAAGGAATTTGAAACCAACTTCGATTTTTTTGGATTTTGATGAATTTTTTTGTAGGAGCAGCTAAATTTGAGTGAATTTAGATGAAATTTACTTCTATTTTTTTTTGATTTCATATAAATTTTTAGTCAAATTGTAGTAAAAGAATTTGAACCAACTTCGATTTTTTTGGATTTTGATGAGTTTTTTTGTTGGAGAAGTTAAATTTGAGTTAATTTAGATGAAATTTACTTCTATTTTTTTGATTCCATATAAATTTTTAGTCTAATTGTAATAAAGGAATTTGAACCAACTTCGATTTTTTTGGATTTTGATGATTTTGGTTGTTGGAGGAGTTAAATTTGAGTAAATTTAGAAGAAATTTACCTCTATTTTTTTTTCGATTTTATATAAATTTTTTAGTCAAATTGTAATAAAGGAATTTGAACCATCTTCGAATTTTTTGGATTTTGATGATTTTGGTTGTTGGAGGAGTTAAATTTGTGTAAATATAGATGAAATGTAATTTTAATTTTTTTGGATTTTATATAAATTTTTAGTCAAATTGTAATAAAGGAATTGGAAACCAACTTCGATTTTTTTGGATTTTGATGAATTCTTTTGTTGGAGGAGCTAAATTTGAGTGAATTTAGATAAAATTTACTTCAATTTTTTGTATTGTATATAAATTTTTAGTCAAATTGAAATAAATGAATTTGAAACCAACTTCAATTTTTTTGGATTTTGATGAATTTTTTTGTTGGTGGAGCTAAATATGAGTGAATTTAGATGAAATTTACATTCATTTTTTTGGATTTTATATAAATTTTTAGTCAAATTGTAATAAAGGAATTTGAACCAACTTCGATTTTTTTGGATTTTGATGACTTTTTTTGTTGGAGGAGTTAAATTTGAGTGAATTTAGATGAAATTTACTTCTATTTTTTTGATTTCATATAAATTTTTAGTCAAATTGTAATAAAGGAATTTGAACCAACTTCGATTTTTTTGGATTTTGATGATTTTGGTTGTTGGAGGAGTTAAATTTGAGTAAATTTAGATGAAATTAACACCTTTTTTTTGGATTTTATATAAATTTTTAGTCAAATTGTAATGAAGGAATTTGAAACCAACTTCGATTTTTTTGGATTTTGATGAATTTTTTTGTAGGAGCAGCTAAATTTGAGTGAATTTAGATGAAATTTAATTCTATTTTTTTTTTGATTTCATATAAATTTTTAGTCAAATTGTAATAAAAGAATTTGAACCATCTTCGAATTTTTTGGATTTTGATGATTTTGGTTGTTGGAGGAGTTAAATTTGTGTAAATTTAGATGAAATGTAATTTTAATTTTTTTGGATTTTATATAAATTTTTAGTCAAATTGTAATAAAGGAATTTGAAACCAACTCCGATTTTTTTGGATTTTGATGAATTTTTTTGTTGGAGGAGTTAAATTTGAGTTAATTTAGATGAAATTTACTTCTATTTTTTTGATTTCATATAAATTTTTAGTCAAATTGTAATAAAGGAATTTGAACCAACTTCGATTTTTTTGGATTTTGATGATTTTGGTTGTTGGAGGAGTTAAATTTGAGTTAATTTAGATGAAATTTACTTCTATTTTTTTGATTTCATATAAATTTTTAGTCTAATTGTAATAAAGGAATTTGAACCAACTTCGATTTTTTTGGATTTTGATGATTTTGGTTGTTGGAGGAGTTAAATTTGAGTAAATTTAGATGAAATTTACCTCTATTTTTTTTCGATTTTATATAAATTTTTTAGTCAAATTGTAATAAAGGAATTTGAACCATCTTCGAATTTTTTGGATTTTGATGATTTTGGTTGTTGGAGGAGTTAAATTTGTGTAAATATAGATGAAATGTAATTTTAATTTTTTTGGATTTTATATAAATTTTTAGTCAAATTGTAATAAAGGAATTGGAAACCAACTTCGATTTTTTTGGATTTTGATGAATTCTTTTGTTGGAGGAGCTAAATTTGAGTGAATTTAGATAAAATTTACTTCAATTTTTTGTATTTTATATAAATTTTTAGTCAAATTGGAATAAATGAATTTGAAACCAACTTCAATTTTTTTGGATTTTGATGAATTTTTTTGTTGGTGGAGCTAAATTTGAGTGAATTTAGATGAAATTTACTTTCATTTTTTTGGATTTTATATAAATTTTTAGTCAAATTGTAATAAAGGAATTTGAACCAACTTCGATTTTTTTGGATTTTGATGACTTTTTTGTTGGAGGAGTTAAATTTGAGTGAATTTAGATGAAATTTACTTCTATTTTTTTGATTTCATATAAATTTTTAGTCAAATTGTAATAAAGGAATTTGAACCAACTTCGATTTTTTTGGATTTTGATGATTTTGGTTGTTGGAGGAGTTAAATTTGTGTAAATTTAGATGAAATTAACACCTTTTTTTTGGATTTTATATAAATTTTTAGTCAAATTGTAATGAAGGAATTTGAAACCAACTTCGATTTTTTTGGATTTTGATGAATTTTTTTGTAGGAGCAGCTAAATTTGAGTGAATTTAGATGAAATTTAATTCTATTTTTTTTTTGATTTCATATAAATTTTTAGTCAAATTGTAATAAAAGAATTTGAACCATCTTCGAATTTTTTGGATTTTGATGATTTTGGTTGTTGGAGGAGTTAAATTTGTGTAAATTTAGATGAAATGTAATTTTAATTTTTTTGGATTTTATATAAATTTTTAGTCAAATTGTAATAAAGGAATTTGAAACCAACTCCGATTTTTTTGGATTTTGATGAATTTTTTTGTTGGAGGAGTTAAATTTGAGTTAATTTAGATGAAATTTACTTCTATTTTTTTGATTTCATATAAATTTTTAGTCAAATTGTAATAAAGGAATTTGAACCAACTTCGATTTTTTTGGATTTTGATGATTTTGGTTGTTGGAGGAGCTAAATTTGAGTGAATTTAGATGAAATTAACACCTTTTTTTGGATTTTATATAAATTTTTAGTCAAATTGTAATAAATGAATTTGAAACCAACTTCGATTTTTTTGGATTTTGATGAATTTTTTTGTTGGAGGAGCTAAATTTGAGTGAATTTAGATGAAATTTACTTCTATTTTTTTTGATTTCATATAAATTTTTAGTCAAATTGTAATAAAAGAATTTGAACCAACTTCGATTTTTTTGGATTTTGATGAGTTTTTTTGTTGGAGGAGTTAAATTTAAGTTAATTTAGATGAAATTTACTTCTATTTTTTGATTTCATATAAATTTTTAGTCAAATTGTAATAAAGGAATTTGAACCAACTTCGATTTTTTTGGATTTTGATGATTTTGGTTGTTGGAGGAGTTAAATTTGAGTAAATTTAGATGAAATTTACCTCAATTTTTTTTTCGATTTTATATAAATTTTTAGTCAAATTGTAATAAATGAATTTGAAACCAACTTCGATTTTTTTGGATTTTGATGAATTTTTTTGTTGGAGGAGCTAAATTTGAGTGAATTTAGATGAAATTTACTTTCATTTTTTTGGATTTTATATAAATTTTTAGTCAAATTGTAATAAAGGAATTTGAACCAACTTCGATTTTTTTGGATTTTGATGACTTTTTTTGTTGGAGGAGTTAAATTTGAGTGAATTTAGATGAAATTTACTTCTATTTTTTTGATTTCATATAAATTTTTAGTCAAATTGTAATAAAGGAATTTGAACCAACTTCGATTTTTTTGGATTTTGATGATTTTGGTTGTTGGAGGAGTTAAATCTGAGTAAATTTAGATGAAATTAACACCTTTTTTTTGGATTTTATATAAATTTTTAGTCAAATTGTAATGAAGGAATTTGAAACCAACTTCGATTTTTTTGGATTTTGATGAATTTTTTTGTAGGAGCAGCTAAATTTGAGTGAATTTAGATGAAATTTAATTCTATTTTTTTTTTTGATTTCATATAAATTTTTAGTCAAATTGTAATAAAAGAATTTGAACCATCTTCGAATTTTTTGGATTTTGATGATTTTGGTTGTTGGAGGAGTTAAATTTGTGTAAATTTAGATGAAATGTAATTTTAATTTTTTTGGATTTTATATAAATTTTTAGTCAAATTGTAATAAAGGAATTTGAAACCAACTCCGATTTTTTTGGATTTTGATGAATTTTTTTGTTGGAGGAGTTAAATTTGAGTTAATTTAGATGAAATTTACTTCTATTTTTTTGATTTCATATAAATTTTTAGTCAAATTGTAATAAAGGAATTTGAACCAACTTCGATTTTTTTGGATTTTGATGATTTTGGTTGTTGGAGGAGTTAAATTTGAGTAAATTTAGATGAAATTTACCTCTATTTTTTTTTCGATTTTATATAAATTTTTAGTCAAATTGTAATAAATGAATTTGAAACCAACTTTTTTTTTTTGGATTTTGATGAATTTTTTTGTTGGAGGAGCTAAATTTGAGTGAATTTAGATGAAATTTACTTTCATTTTTTTGGATTTTATATAAATTTTTAGTCAAATTGTAATAAAGGAATTTGAACCAACTTCGATTTTTTTGGATTTTGATGAATTTTTTTGTAGGAGCAGCTAAATTTGAGTGAATTTAGATGAAATTTACTTCTATTTTTTTTTGATTTCATATAAATTTTTAGTCAAATTGTAATAAAAGAATTTGAACCAACTTCGATTTTTTTGGATTTTGATGAGTTTTTTTGTTGGAGGAGTTAAATTTGAGTTAATTTAGATGAAATTTACTTCTATTTTTTTGATTTCATATAAATTTTTAGTCAAATTGTAATAAAGGAATTTGAACCAACTTCGATTTTTTTGGATTTTGATGATTTTGGTTGTTGGAGGAGTTAAATTTGAGTAAATTTAGATGAAATTTACCTCTATTTTTTTTCTCGATTTTATATAAATTTTTAGTCAAATTGTAATAAAGGAATTTGAACCATCTTCGAATTTTTTGGATTTTGATGATTTTGGTTGTTGGAGGAGTTAAATTTGTGTAAATATAGATGAAATGTAATTTTAATTTTTTTGGATTTTATATAAATTTTTAGTCAAATTGTAATAAAGGAATTGGAAACCAACTTCGATTTTTTTGGATTTTGATGAATTCTTTTGTTGGAGGAGCTAAATTTGAGTGAATTTAGATAAAATTTACTTCAATTTTTTGTATTTTATATAAATTTTTAGTCAAATTGGAATAAATGAATTTGAAACCAACTTCAATTTTTTTGGATTTTGATGAATTTTTTTGTTGGTGGAGCTAAATTTGAGTGAATTTAGATGAAATTTACTTTCATTTTTTTGGATTTTATATAAATTTTTAGTGAAATTGTAATAAAGGAATTTGAACCAACTTCGATTTTTTTGGATTTTGATGACTTTTTTTGTTGGAGGAGTTAAATTTGAGTGAATTTAGATGAAATTTACTTCTATTTTTTTGATTTCATATAAATTTTTAGTCAAATTGTAATAAAGGAATTTGAACCAACTTCGATTTTTTTGGATTTTGATGATTTTGGTTGTTGGAGGAGTTAAATTTGAGTAAATTTAGATGAAATTAACACCTTTTTTTTGGATTTTATATAAATTTTTAGTCAAATTGTAATGAAGGAATTTGAAACCAACTTCGATTTTTTTGGATTTTGATGAATTTTTTTGTAGGAGCAGCTAAATTTGAGTGAATTTAGATGAAATTTAATTCTATTTTTTTTTTGATTTCATATAAATTTTTAGTCAAATTGTAATAAAAGAATTTGAACCATCTTCGAATTTTTTGGATTTTGATGATTTTGGTTGTTGGAGGAGTTAAATTTGTGTAAATTTAGATGAAATGTAATTTTAATTTTTTTGGATTTTATATAAATTTTTAGTCAAATTGTAATAAAGGAATTGGAAACCAACTTCGATTTTTTTGGATTTTGATGAATTTTTTTGTTGGTGGAGCTAAATTTGAGTGAATTTAGATGAAATTTACTTCTATTTTTTTGATTTCATATAAATTTTTAGTCAAATTGTATTAAAGGAATTTGAACCAACTTCGATTTTTTTGGATTTTGATGATTTTGGTTGTTGGAGGAGTTAAATTTGAGTAAATTTAGTTGAAATTGACACCTATTTTTTTGGATTTTATATAAATTTTTAGTCAAATTGTAATAAAGGAATTTGAAACCAACTTCGATTTTTTTGGATTTTGATGAAATTTTTTGTTGGAGGAACTAAATTTGAGTGAATTTAGATGAAATTTACTTCTATTTTTTTGGATTTCATATAAATTTTTAGTCAAGTTGTAATAAAGGAATTTGAACCAACTTCGATTTTTTTGGATTTTGATGAGTTTTTTTGTTGGAGGAGTTAAATCTGAGTTAATTTAGATGAAATTTACTTCTATTTTTTTGATTTCATATAAATTTTTAGTCAAATTGTAATAAAGGAATTTGAACAAACTTCGTTATTTTTGGATTTTGATGATTTTGGTTGTTGGAGGAGTTAAATTTGAGTAAATTTAGATGAAATTAACACCTTTTTTTTATAAATTTTTAGTCAAATTGTAATAAATGAATTTGAAACCAACTTCGATTTTTTTGGATTTTGATGAATTTTTTTGTTGGAGGAGCTAAATTTGATTGAATTTAGATGAAATTTACTTCTATTTTTTTGATTTCATATAAATTTTTAGTCAAATTGTAATAAAGGAATTTGAACCAACTTCGATTTTTTTGGATTTTGATGATTTTGGTTGTTGGAGGAGTTAAATTTGAGTAAATTTAGATGTAATTAACACCTTTTTTTGGATTTTATATAAATTTTTAGTCATATTGTAATAAAGGGATATGAACAAACTTCGATTTTTTTGGATTTTGATGAATTTTTTTGTTTGAGGAGCTAAATTTGATTGAATTTAGATGAAATTTACTTTCATTTTTTGGATATTATATAAATTTTTAGTCAAATTGTAATAAAGGAATTTGAACCAACTTCGATTTTTTGGGATTTTGATGAGTTTTTTTGTTGGTGGAGTTAAATTTGAGTGAATATAGATGAAATTTACTTCTATTTTTTTGGATTTCATATAAATTTTTAATCAAATTGTAATAAAGTAATTTGAAAGCAACTTCGATTTTTTTGGATTTTGATGAATTTTTTTGTTGGAGGAGTTAAATTTGAGTTGATTCAGATGAAATTTACTTGTATTTTTTTGATTTCATATAAATTTTTAGTCAAATTGTAATAAAGGAATTTGAACCAACTTCGATTTTTTTGGATTTTGATGAGTTTTTTTGTTGGAGGAGTTAAATCTGAGTTAATTTAGATGAAATTTACTTCTATTTTTTTGATTTCATATAAATTTTTAGTCAAATTGTAATAAAGGAATTTGAACCAACTTCGATTTTTTTGGATTTTGATGATTTTGGTTGTTGGAGGAGTTAAATTTGAGTAAATTTAGTTGAAATTGACACCTATTTTTTTGGATTTTATATAAATTTTTAGTCAAATTGTAATAAAGGAATTTGAAACCAACTTCGATTTTTTTGGATTTTGATGAAATTTTTTGTTGGAGGAACTAAATTTGAGTGAATTTAGATGAAATTTACTTCTATTTTTTTGGATTTCATATAAATTTTTAGTCAAGTTGTAATAAAGGAATTTGAACCAACTTCGATTTTTTTGGATTTTGATGAGTTTTTTTGTTGGAGGAGTTAAATCTGAGTTAATTTAGATGAAATTTACTTCTATTTTTTTGATTTCATATAAATTTTTAGTCAAATTGTAATAAAGGAATTTGAACAAACTTCGTTATTTTTGGATTTTGATGATTTTGGTTGTTGGAGGAGTTAAATTTGAGTAAATTTAGATGAAATTAACACCTTTTTTTTTATAAATTTTTAGTCAAATTGTAATAAATGAATTTGAAACCAACTTCGATTTTTTTGGATTTTGATGAATTTTTTTGTTGGAGGAGCTAAATTTGATTGAATTTAGATGAAATTTACTTCTATTTTTTTGATTTCATATAAATTTTTAGTCAAATTGTAATAAAGGAATTTGAACCAACTTCGATTTTTTTGGATTTTGATGATTTTGGTTGTTGGAGGAGTTAAATTTGAGTAAATTTAGTTGTAATTAACACCTTTTTTTGGATTTTATATAAATTTTTAGTCATATTGTAATAAAGGGATATGAACAAACTTCGATTTTTTTGGATTTTGATGAATTTTTTTGTTTGAGGAGCTAAATTTGATTGAATTTAGATGAAATTTACTTTCATTTTTTGGATATTATATAAATTTTTAGTCAAATTGTAATAAAGGAATTTGAACCAACTTCGATTTTTTGGGATTTTGATGAGTTTTTTTGTTGGTGGAGTTAAATTTGAGTGAATATAGATGAAATTTACTTCTATTTTTTTGGATTTCATATAAATTTTTAGTCAAATTGTAATAAAGTAATTTGAAAGCAACTTCGATTTTTTTGGATTTTGATGAATTTTTTTGTTGGAGGAGTTAAATTTGAGTTGATTCAGATGAAATTTACTTGTATTTTTTTGATTTCATATAAATTTTTAGTCAAATTGTAATAAAGGAATTTGAACCAACTTCGATTTTTTTGGATTTTGATGAGTTTTTTTGTTGGAGGAGTTAAATCTGAGTTAATTTAGATGAAATTTACTTCTATTTTTTTGATTTCATATAAATTTTTAGTCAAATTGTAATAAAGGAATTTGAACCAACTTCGTTATTTTTGGATTTTGATGATTTTGGTTGTTGGAGGAGTTAAATTTGAGTAAATTTATATGAAATTAACACCTTTTTTTTTATAAATTTTTAGTCAAATTGTAATAAATGAATTTGGAACCAACTTCGATTTTTTTGGATTTTGATGAATTTTTTGTTGGAGGAGCTAAACTTGATTGAATTTAGATGAAATTTACTTTCATTTTTTTGGATATTATATAAATTTTTAGACAAATTGTAATAAAGGAATTTGAACCAACTTCGATTTTTTTGGATTTTGATGAGTTTTTTTGTTGGAGGAGTTAAATTTGAGTGAATTTAGATGAAATTTACTTCTATTTTTTTGGATTTCATATAAATTTTTAGTCAAATTGTAATAAAGTAATTTGAAACCAACTTCGATTTTTTTGGATTTTGATGAATTTTTTTGTTGGAGGAGTTAAATTTGAGTTAATATAGATGAAATTTACTTCTATTTTTTTGATTTCATATAAATTTTTAGTCAAATTGTAATAAAGGAATTTGAACCAACTTCGATTTTTTTGGATTTTGATGATTTTGGTTGTTGGAGGAGTTAAATTTGAGTAAATTTAGATGAAATTAACACCTTTTTTTTTGGATTTTATATAAATTTTTAGTCAAATTGTAATGAAGGAATTTGAAACCAACTTCGATTTTTTTTTATTTTGATGAATTTTTTTGTAGGAGCAGCTAAATTTGAGTGAATTTAGATGAAATTTACTTCTATTTTTTTTTGATTTCATATAAATTTTTAGTCAAATTGTAATAAAAGAATTTGAACCAACTTCGATTTTTTTGGATTTTGATGAGTTTTTTTGTTGGAGGAGTTAAATTTGAGTTAATTTAGATGAAATTTACTTCTATTTTTTTGATTTCATATAAATTTTTAGTCAAATTGTAATAAAGGAATTTGAACCAACTTCGATTTTTTTGGATTTTGATGATTTTGGTTGTTGGAGGAGTTAAATTTGAGTAAATTTAGATGAAATTTACCTCTATTTTTTTTTCGATTTTATATAAATTTTTAGTCAAATTGTAATAAATGAATTTGAAACCAACTTCGATTTTTTTGGATTTTGATGAATTTTTTTGTTGGAGGAGCTAAATTTGAGTGAATTTAGATGAAATTTACTTTCATTTTTTTGGATTTTATATAAATTTTTAGTCAAATTGTAATAAAGGAATTTGAACCAACTTCGATTTTTTTGGATTTTGATGAGTTTTTTTGTTGGAGGAGTTAAATCTGAGTTAATTTAGAAGAAATTTACTTCTATTTTTTTGATTTCATATAAATTTTTAGTCAAATTGTAATAAAGGAATTTGAACCAACTTCGTTATTTTTGGATTTTGATGATTTTGGTTGTTGGAGGAGCTAAATTTGAGTGAATTTAGATGAAATTAACACCTTTTTTTGGATTTTATATAAATTTTTAGTCAAATTGTAATAAATGAATTTGAAACCAACTTCGATTTTTTTGGATTTTGATGAATTTTTTTGTTGGAGGAGCTAAATTTGAGTGAATTTTGATGAAATTTACTTTCATTTTTTTGGATTTTATATAAATTTTTAGTCAAATTGTAATAAAGGAATTTGAACCAACTTCGATTTTTTTGGATTTTGATGAGTTTTTTTGTTGGAGGAGTTAAATCTGAGTTAATTTAGATGAAATTTACTTCTATTTTTTTGATTTCATATAAATTTTTAGTCAAATTGTAATAAAGGAATTTGAACCAACTTCGATTTTTTTGGATTTTGATGATTTTGGTTGTTGGAGGAGTTAAATTTGAGTAAATTTAGATGAAATTTACCTCTATTTTTTTTTCGATTTTATATAAATTTTTAGTCAAATTGTAATAAATGAATTTGAAACCAACTTCGATTTTTTTGGATTTTGATGAATTTTTTTGTTGGAGGAGCTAAATTTGAGTGAATTTAGATGAAATTTACTTTCATTTTTTTGGATTTTATATAAATTTTTAGTCAAATTGTAATAAAGGAATTTGAACCAACTTCGATTTTTTTGGATTTTGATGAGTTTTTTTGTTGGAGGAGTTAAATCTGAGTTAATTTAGATGAAATTTACTTCTATTTTTTTGATTTCATATAAATTTTTAGTCAAATTGTAATAAAGGAATTTGAACCAACTTCGTTATTTTTGGATTTTGATGATTTTGGTTGTTGGAGGAGCTAAATTTGAGTGAATTTAGATGAAATTAACACCTTTTTTTGGATTTTATATAAATTTTTAGTCAAATTGTAATAAATGAATTTGAAACCAACTTCGATTTTTTTGGATTTTGATGAATTTTTTTGTTGGAGGAGCTAAATTTGAGTGAATTTTGATGAAATTTACTTTCATTTTTTTGGATTTCATATAAATTTTTAGTCAAATTGTAATAAAGTAATTTGAAACCAACTTCGATTTTTTTGGATTTTGATGAATTTTTTTGTTGGAGGAGTTAAATTTGAGTTAATTTAGATGAAATTTACTTCTATTTTTTCGATTTCATAGAAATTTTTAGTCAAATTGTAATAAAGGAATTTGAACCAACTTCGATTTTTTTGGATTTTGATGATTTTGGTTGTTGGAGGAGCTAAATTTGAGTGAATTTAGATGAAATTAACACCTTTTTTGGATTTTATATAAATTTTTAGTCAAATTGTAATAAATGAATTTGAAACCAACTTCGATTTTTTTGGATTTTGATGAATTTTTTTGTTGGAGGAGCTAAATTTGAGTGAATTTAGATGAAATTTACTTTCATTTTTTGGATATTATATAAATTTTTAGACAAATTGTAATAAAGGAATTTGAACCAACTTCGATTTTTTTGGATTTTGATGAGTTTTTTTGTTGGTGGAGTTAAATTTGAGTGAATTTAGATGAAATTTACTTCTATTTTTTTGGATTTCATATAAATTTTTAGTCAAATTGTAATAAAGTAATTTGAAACCAACTTCGATTTTTTTGGATTTTGATGAAATTTTTTGTTGGAGGAGCTAAATTTGAGTGAATTTAGATGAAATTAACACCTTTTTTGGATTTTATATAAATTTTTAGTCAAATTGTAATAAATGAATTTGAAACCAACTTCGATTTTTTTGGATTTTGATGAGTTTTTTTGTTGGAGGAGTTAAATTTGTGTGAATTTAGATGAAATTTACTTCTATTTTTTTGATTTCATATAAATTTTTAGTCAAATTGTAATAAAGGAATTTGAACCAACTTCGATTTTTTTGGATTTTGATGATTTTGGTTGTTGGAGGAGTTAAATTTGAGTAAATTTAGATGAAATTAACACCATTTTTTTTGGATTTTATATAAATTTTTAGTCATATTGTAATGAAGGAATTTGAAACCAACTTCGATTTTTTTGGATTTTGATGAATTTTTTTGTAGGAGCAGCTAAATTTGAGTGAATTTAGATGAAATTTAATTCTATTTTTTTTTTGATTTCATATAAATTTTTAGTCAAATTGTAATAAAAGAATTTGAACCATCTTCGAATTTTTTGGATTTTGATGATTTTGGTTGTTGGAGGAGTTAAATTTGTGTAAATTTAGATGAAATGTAATTTTAATTTTTTTGGATTTTATATAAATTTTTAGTCAAATTGTAATAAAGGAATTGGAAACCAACTTCGATTTTTTTGGATTTTGATGAATTTTTTTGTTGGTGGAGCTAAATTTGAGTGAATTTAGATGAAATTTACTTCTATTTTTTTGATTTCATATAAATTTTTAGTCAAATTGTATTAAAGGAATTTGAACCAACTTCGATTTTTTTGGATTTTGATGATTTTGGTTGTTGGAGGAGTTAAATTTGAGTAAATTTAGTTGAAATTGACACCTATTTTTTTGGATTTTATATAAATTTTTAGTCAAATTGTAATAAAGGAATTTGAAACCAACTTCGATTTTTTTGGATTATGATGAAATTTTTTGTTGGAGGAACTAAATTTGAGTGAATTTAGATGAAATTTACTTCTATTTTTTTGGATTTCATATAAATTTTTAGTCAAGTTGTAATAAAGGAATTTGAACCAACTTCGATTTTTTTGGATTTTGATGAGTTTTTTTGTTGGAGGAGTTAAATCTGAGTTAATTTAGATGAAATTTACTTCTATTTTTTTGATTTCATATAAATTTTTAGTCAAATTGTAATAAAGGAATTTGAACAAACTTCGTTATTTTTGGATTTTGATGATTTTGGTTGTTGGAGGAGTTAAATTTGAGTAAATTTAGATGAAATTAACACCTTTTTTTTATAAATTTTTAGTCAAATTGTAATAAATGAATTTGAAACCAACTTCGATTTTTTTGGATTTTGATGAATTTTTTTGTTGGAGGAGCTAAATTTGATTGAATTTAGATGAAATTTACTTCTATTTTTTTGATTTCATATAAATTTTTAGTCAAATTGTAATAAAGGAATTTGAACCAACTTCGATTTTTTTGGATTTTGATGATTTTGGTTGTTGGAGGAGTTAAATTTGAGTAAATTTAGATGTAATTAACACCTTTTTTTGGATTTTATATAAATTTTTAGTCATATTGTAATAAAGGGATATGAACAAACTTCGATTTTTTTGGATTTTGATGAATTTTTTTGTTTGAGGAGCTAAATTTGATTGAATTTAGATGAAATTTACTTTCATTTTTTGGATATTATATAAATTTTTAGTCAAATTGTAATAAAGGAATTTGAACCAACTTCGATTTTTTGGGATTTTGATGAGTTTTTTTGTTGGTGGAGTTAAATTTGAGTGAATATAGATGAAATTTACTTCTATTTTTTTGGATTTCATATAAATTTTTAGTCAAATTGTAATAAAGTAATTTGAAAGCAACTTCGATTTTTTTGGATTTTGATGAATTTTTTTGTTGGAGGAGTTAAATTTGAGTTGATTCAGATGAAATTTACTTGTATTTTTTTGATTTCATATAAATTTTTAGTCAAATTGTAATAAAGGAATTTGAACCAACTTCGATTTTTTTGGATTTTGATGAGTTTTTTTGTTGGAGGAGTTAAATCTGAGTTAATTTAGATGAAATTTACTTCTATTTTTTTGATTTCATATAAATTTTTAGTCAAATTGTAATAAAGGAATTTGAACCAACTTCGTTATTTTTGGATTTTGATGATTTTGGTTGTTGGAGGAGTTAAATTTGAGTAAATTTATATGAAATTAACACCTTTTTTTTTATAAATTTTTAGTCAAATTGTAATAAATGAATTTGGAACCAACTTCGATTTTTTTGGATTTTGATGAATTTTTTGTTGGAGGAGCTAAACTTGATTGAATTTAGATGAAATTTACTTTCATTTTTTTTGATATTATATAAATTTTTAGACAAATTGTAATAAAGGAATTTGAACCAACTTCGATTTTTTTTGGATTTTGATGAGTTTTTTTGTTGGAGGAGTTAAATTTGAGTGAATTTAGATGAAATTTACTTCTATTTTTTTGGATTTCATATAAATTTTTAGTCAAATTGTAATAAAGTAATTTGAAACCAACTTCGATTTTTTTGGATTTTGATGAATTTTTTTGTTGGAGGAGTTAAATTTGAGTTAATATAGATGAAATTTACTTCTATTTTTTTGATTTCATATAAATTTTTAGTCAAATTGTAATAAAGGAATTTGAACCAACTTCGATTTTTTTGGATTTTGATGATTTTGGTTGTTGGAGGAGTTAAATTTGAGTAAATTTAGATGAAATTAACACCTTTTTTTTTGGATTTTATATAAATTTTTAGTCAAATTGTAATGAAGGAATTTGAAACCAACTTCGATTTTTTTTTATTTTGATGAATTTTTTTGTAGGAGCAGCTAAATTTGAGTGAATTTAGATGAAATTTACTTCTATTTTTTTTTGATTTCATATAAATTTTTAGTCAAATTGTAATAAAAGAATTTGAACCAACTTCGATTTTTTTGGATTTTGATGAGTTTTTTTGTTGGAGGAGTTAAATTTGAGTTAATTTAGATGAAATTTACTTCTATTTTTTTGATTTCATATAAATTTTTAGTCAAATTGTAATAAAGGAATTTGAACCAACTTCGATTTTTTTGGATTTTGATGATTTTGGTTGTTGGAGGAGTTAAATTTGAGTAAATTTAGATGAAATTTACCTCTATTTTTTTTTCGATTTTATATAAATTTTTAGTCAAATTGTAATAAATGAATTTGAAACCAACTTCGATTTTTTTGGATTTTGATGAATTTTTTTGTTGGAGGAGCTAAATTTGAGTGAATTTAGATGAAATTTACTTTCATTTTTTTGGATTTTATATAAATTTTTAGTCAAATTGTAATAAAGGAATTTGAACCAACTTCGATTTTTTTGGATTTTGATGAGTTTTTTTGTTGGAGGAGTTAAATCTGAGTTAATTTAGATGAAATTTACTTCTATTTTTTTGATTTCATATAAATTTTTAGTCAAATTGTAATAAAGGAATTTGAACCAACTTCGTTATTTTTGGATTTTGATGATTTTGGTTGTTGGAGGAGCTAAATTTGAGTGAATTTAGATGAAATTAACACCTTTTTTTGGATTTTATATAAATTTTTAGTCAAATTGTAATAAATGAATTTGAAACCAACTTCGATTTTTTTGGATTTTGATGAATTTTTTTGTTGGAGGAGCTAAATTTGAGTGAATTTTGATGAAATTTACTTTCATTTTTTTGGATTTCATATAAATTTTTAGTCAAATTGTAATAAAGTAATTTGAAACCAACTTCGATTTTTTTGGATTTTGATGAATTTTTTTGTTGGAGGAGTTAAATTTGAGTTAATTTAGATGAAATTTACTTCTATTTTTTCGATTTCATAGAAATTTTTAGTCAAATTGTAATAAAGGAATTTGAACCAACTTCGATTTTTTTGGATTTTGATGATTTTGGCTGTTGGAGGAGCTAAATTTGAGTGAATTTAGATGAAATTAACACCTTTTTTGGATTTTATATAAATTTTTAGTCAAATTGTAATAAATGAATTTGAAACCAACTTCGATTTTTTTGGATTTTGATGATTTTTTTTGTTGGAGGAGCTAAATTTGAGTGAATTTAGATGAAATTTACTTTCATTTTTTGGATATTATATAAATTTTTAGACAAATTGTAATAAAGGAATTTGAACCAACTTCGATTTTTTTGGATTTTGATGAGTTTTTTTGTTGGTGGAGTTAAATTTGAGTGAATTTAGATGAAATTTACTTCTATTTTTTTGGATTTCATATAAATTTTTAGTCAAATTGTAATAAAGTAATTTGAAACCAACTTCGATTTTTTTGGATTTTGATGAAATTTTTTGTTGGAGGAGCTAAATTTGAGTGAATTTAGATGAAATTAACACCTTTTTTGGATTTTATATAAATTTTTAGTCAAATTGTAATAAATGAATTTGAAACCAACTTCGATTTTTTTGGATTTTGATGAGTTTTTTTGTTGGAGGAGTTAAATTTGTGTGAATTTAGATGAAATTTACTTCTATTTTTTTGATTTCATATAAATTTTTAGTCAAATTGTAATAAAGGAATTTGAACCAACTTCGATTTTTTTGGATTTTGATGATTTTGGTTGTTGGAGGAGTTAAATTTGAGTAAATTTAGATGAAATTAACACCTTTTTTTTTGGATTTTATATAAATTTTTAGTCAAATTGTAATGAAGGAATTTGAAACCAACTTCGATTTTTTTGGATTTTGATGAATTTTTTTGTAGGAGCAGCTAAATTTGAGTGAATTTAGATGAAATTTACTTCTATTTTTTTTGATTTCATATAAATTTTTAGTCAAATTGTAATAAAAGAATTTTAACCAACTTCGATTTTTTTGGATTTTGATGAGTTTTTTTGTTGGAGGAGTTAAATTTGAGTTAATTTAGATGAAATTTACTTCTATTTTTTTGATTTCATATAAATTTTTAGTCAAATTGTAATAAAGGAATTTGAACCAACTTCGATTTTTTTGGATTTTGATGATTTTGGTTGTTGGAGGAGTTAAATTTGAGTAAATTTAGATGAAATTTACCTCTATTTTTTTTCGATTTTATATAAATTTTTAGTCAAATTGTAATAAATGAATTTGAAACCAACTTCGATTTTTTTGGATTTTGATGAATTTTTTTGTTGGAGGAGCTAAATTTGAGTGAATTTAGATGAAATTTACTTTCATTTTTTTGGATTTTATATAAATTTTTAGTCAAATTGTAATAAAGGAATTTGAACCAACTTCGATTTTTTTGGATTTTGATGAGTTTTTTTGTTGGAGGAGTTAAATCTGAGTTAATTTAGATGAAATTTACTTCTATTTTTTTGATTTCATATAAATTTTTAGTCAAATTGTAATAAAGGAATTTGAACCAACTTCGTTATTTTTGGATTTTGATGATTTTGGTTGTTGGAGGAGCTAAATTTGAGTGAATTTAGATGAAATTAACACCTTTTTTTGGATTTTATATAAATTTTTAGTCAAATTGTAATAAATGAATTTGAAACCAACTTCGATTTTTTTGGATTTTGATGAATTTTTTTGTTGGAGGAGCTAAATTTGAGTGAATTTTGATGAAATTTACTTTCATTTTTTTGGATTTCATATAAATTTTTAGTCAAATTGTAATAAAGTAATTTGAAACCAACTTCGATTTTTTTGGATTTTGATGAATTTTTTTGTTGGAGGAGTTAAATTTGAGTTAATTTAGATGAAATTTACTTCTATTTTTTCGATTTCATAGAAATTTTTAGTCAAATTGTAATAAAGGAATTTGAACCAACTTCGATTTTTTTGGATTTTGATGATTTTGGTTGTTGGAGGAGCTAAATTTGAGTGAATTTAGATGAAATTAACACCTTTTTTGGATTTTATATAAATTTTTAGTCAAATTGTAATAAATGAATTTGAAACCAACTTCGATTTTTTTGGATTTTGATGAATTTTTTTGTTGGAGGAGCTAAATTTGAGTGAATTTAGATGAAATTTACTTTCATTTTTTTGGATATTATATAAATTTTTAGACAAATTGTAATAAAGGAATTTGAACCAACTTCGATTTTTTTGGATTTTGATGAGTTTTTTTGTTGGTGGAGTTAAATTTGAGTGAATTTAGATGAAATTTACTTCTATTTTTTTGGATTTCATATAAATTTTTAGTCAAATTGTAATAAAGTAATTTGAAACCAACTTCGATTTTTTTGGATTTTGATGAAATTTTTTGTTGGAGGAGCTAAATTTGAGTGAATTTAGATGAAATTAACACCTTTTTTGGATTTTATATAAATTTTTAGTCAAATTGTAATAAATGAATTTGAAACCAACTTCGATTTTTTTGGATTTTGATGAGTTTTTTTGTTGGAGGAGTTAAATTTGTGTGAATTTAGATGAAATTTACTTCTATTTTTTTGATTTCATATAAATTTTTAGTCAAATTGTAATAAAGGAATTTGAACCAACTTCGATTTTTTTGGATTTTGATGATTTTGGTTGTTGGAGGAGTTAAATTTGAGTAAATTTAGATGAAATTTACCTCTATTTTTTTTTCGATTTTATATAAATTTTTAGTCAAATTGTAATAAATGAATTTGAAACCAACTTCGATTTTTTTGGATTTTGATGAATTTTTTTGTTGGAGGAGCTAAATTTGAGTGAATTTAGATGAAATTTACTTTCATTTTTTTGGATTTTATATAAATTTTTAGTCAAATTGTAATAAAGGAATTTGAACCAACTTCGATTTTTTTGGATTTTGATGAGTTTTTTTGTTGGAGGAGTTAAATCTGAGTTAATTTAGATGAAATTTACTTCTATTTTTTTGATTTCATATAAATTTTTAGTCAAATTGTAATAAAGGAATTTGAACCAACTTCGTTATTTTTGGATTTTGATGATTTTGGTTGTTGGAGGAGCTAAATTTGAGTGAATTTAGATGAAATTAACACCTTTTTTTGGATTTTATATAAATTTTTAGTCAAATTGTAATAAATGAATTTGAAACCAACTTCGATTTTTTTGGATTTTGATGAATTTTTTTGTTGGAGGAGCTAAATTTGAGTGAATTTTGATGAAATTTACTTTCATTTTTTTGGATTTCATATAAATTTTTAGTCAAATTGTAATAAAGTAATTTGAAACCAACTTCGATTTTTTTGGATTTTGATGAATTTTTTTGTTGGAGGAGTTAAATTTGAGTTAATTTAGATGAAATTTACTTCTATTTTTTCGATTTCATAGAAATTTTTAGTCAAATTGTAATAAAGGAATTTGAACCAACTTCGATTTTTTTGGATTTTGATGATTTTGGTTGTTGGAGGAGCTAAATTTGAGTGAATTTAGATGAAATTAACACCTTTTTTGGATTTTATATAAATTTTTAGTCAAATTGTAATAAATGAATTTGAAACCAACTTCGATTTTTTTGGATTTTGATGATTTTTTTTGTTGGAGGAGCTAAATTTGAGTGAATTTAGATGAAATTTACTTTCATTTTTTTGGATATTATATAAATTTTTAGACAAATTGTAATAAAGGAATTTGAACCAACTTCGATTTTTTTGGATTTTGATGAGTTTTTTTGTTGGTGGAGTTAAATTTGAGTGAATTTAGATGAAATTTACTTCTATTTTTTTGGATTTCATATAAATTTTTAGTCAAATTGTAATAAAGTAATTTGAAACCAACTTCGATTTTTTTGGATTTTGATGAAATTTTTTGTTGGAGGAGCTAAATTTGAGTGAATTTAGATGAAATTAACACCTTTTTTGGATTTTATATAAATTTTTAGTCAAATTGTAATAAATGAATTTGAAACCAACTTCGATTTTTTTGGATTTTGATGAGTTTTTTTGTTGGAGGAGTTAAATTTGTGTGAATTTAGATGAAATTTACTTCTATTTTTTTGATTTCATATAAATTTTTAGTCAAATTGTAATAAAGGAATTTGAACCAACTTCGATTTTTTTGGATTTTGATGATTTTGGTTGTTGGAGGAGTTAAATTTGAGTAAATTTAGATGAAATTAACACCTTTTTTTTTGGATTTTATATAAATTTTTAGTCAAATTGTAATGAAGGAATTTGAAACCAACTTCGATTTTTTTGGATTTTGATGAATTTTTTTGTAGGAGCAGCTAAATTTGAGTGAATTTAGATGAAATTTACTTCTATTTTTTTTTGATTTCATATAAATTTTTAGTCAAATTGTAATAAAAGAATTTGAACCAACTTCGATTTTTTTGGATTTTGATGAGTTTTTTTGTTGGAGGAGTTAAATTTGAGTTAATTTAGATGAAATTTACTTCTATTTTTTTGATTTCATATAAATTTTTAGTCAAATTGTAATAAAGGAATTTGAACCAACTTCGATTTTTTTGGATTTTGTTGATTTTGGTTGTTGGGGGAGTTAAATTTGAGTAAATTTAGATGAAATTTACCTCTATTTTTTTTTCGATTTTATATAAATTTTTAGTCAAATTGTAATAAATGAATTTGAAACCAACTTCGATTTTTTTGGATTTTGATGAATTTTTTTGTTGGAGGAGCTAAATTTGAGTGAATTTAGATGAAATTTACTTTCATTTTTTTGGATTTTATATAAATTTTTAGTCAAATTGTAATAAAGGAATTTGAACCAACTTCGATTTTTTTGGATTTTGATGAGTTTTTTTGTTGGAGGAGTTAAATTTGTGTGAATTTAGATGAAATTTACTTCTATTTTTTTGATTTCATATAAATTTTTAGTCAAATTGTAATAAAGGAATTTGAACCAACTTCGTTATTTTTGGATTTTGATGATTTTGGTTGTTGGAGGAGCTAAATTTGAGTGAATTTAGATGAAATTAACACCTTTTTTTGGATTTTATATAAATTTTTAGTCAAATTGTAATAAATGAATTTGAAACCAACTTCGATTTTTTTGGATTTTGATGAATTTTTTTGTTGGAGGAGCTAAATTTGAGTGAATTTTGATGAAATTTACTTTCATTTTTTTGGATTTCATATAAATTTTTAGTCAAATTGTAATAAAGTAATTTGAAACCAACTTCGATTTTTTTGGATTTTGATGAATTTTTTTGTTGGAGGAGCTAAATTTGAGTGAATTTAGATGAAATTTACTTTCATTTTTTTGGATATTATATAAATTTTTAGACAAATTGTAATAAAGGAATTTGAACCAACTTCGATTTTTTTGGATTTTGATGAGTTTTTTTGTTGGTGGAGTTAAATTTGAGTGAATTTAGATGAAATTTACTTCTATTTTTTTGGATTTCATATAAATTTTTAGTCAAATTGTAATAAAGTAATTTGAAACCAACTTCGATTTTTTTGGATTTTGATGAAATTTTTTGTTGGAGGAGCTAAATTTGAGTGAATTTAGATGAAATTAACACCTTTTTTGGATTTTATATAAATTTTTAGTCAAATTGTAATAAATGAATTTGAAACCAACTTCGATTTTTTTGGATTTTGATGAGTTTTTTTGTTGGAGGAGTTAAATTTGTGTGAATTTAGATGAAATTTACTTCTATTTTTTTGATTTCATATAAATTTTTAGTCAAATTGTAATAAAGGAATTTGAACCAACTTCGATTTTTTTGGATTTTGATGATTTTGGTTGTTGGAGGAGTTAAATTTGAGTAAATTTAGATGAAATTAACACCTGTTTTTTTGGATTTTATATAAATTTTTAGTCAAATTGTAATGAAGGAATTTGAAACCAACTTCGATTTTTTTGGATTTTGATGAATTTTTTTGTAGGAGCAGCTAAATTTGAGTGAATTTAGATGAAATTTACTTCTATTTTTTTTTGATTTCATATAAATTTTTAGTCAAATTGTAATAAAAGAATTTGAACCAACTTCGATTTTTTTGGATTTTGATGAGTTTTTTTGTTGGAGGAGTTAAATTTGAGTTAATTTAGATGAAATTTACTTCTATTTTTTTGATTTCATATAAATTTTTAGTCAAATTGTAATAAAGGAATTTGAACCAACTTCGATTTTTTTGGATTTTGATGATTTTGGTTGTTGGAGGAGTTAAATTTGAGTAAATTTAGATGAAATTTACCTCTATTTTTTTTTCGATTTTATATAAATTTTTAGTCAATTTGTAATAAAGGAATTTGAACCATCTTCGAATTTTTTGGATTTTGATGATTTTGGTTGTTGGAGGAGTTAAATTTGTGTAAATATAGATGAAATGTAATTTTAATTTTTTTGGATTTTATATAAATTTTTAGTCAAATTGTAATAAAGGAATTGGAAACCAACTTCGATTTTTTTGGATTTTGATGATTTCTTTTGTTGGAGGAGCTAAATTTGAGTGAATTTAGATAAAATTTACTTCAATTTTTTGTATTTTATATAAATTTTTAGTCAAATTGGAATAAATGAATTTGAAACCAACTTCAATTTTTTTGGATTTTGATGAATTTTTTTGTTGGTGGAGCTAAATTTGAGTGAATTTAGATGAAATTTACTTTCATTTTTTTGGATTTTATATAAATTTTTAGTCAAATTGTAATAAAGGAATTTGAACCAACTTCGATTTTTTTGGATTTTGATGACTTTTTTTGTTGGAGGAGTTAAATTTGAGTGAATTTAGATGAAATTTACTTCTATTTTTTTGATTTCATATAAATTTTTAGTCAAATTGTAATAAAGGAATTTGAACCAACTTCGATTTTTTTGGATTTTGATGATTTTGTTTGTTGGAGGAGTTAAATTTGAGTAAATTTAGATGAAATTAACACCTTTTTTTGGATTTTATATAAATTTTTAGTCAAATTGTAATGAAGGAATTTGAAACCAACTTCGATTTTTTTGGATTTTGATGAATTTTTTTGTAGGAGCAGCTAAATTTGAGTGAATTTAGATGAAATTTAATTCTTTTTTTTTTTTGATTTCATATAAATTTTTAGTCAAATTGTAATAAAAGAATTTGAACCATCTTCGAATTTTTTGGATTTTGATGATTTTGGTTGTTGGAGGAGTTAAATTTGTGTAAATTTAGATGAAATGTAATTTTAATTTTTTTGGATTTTATATAAATTTTTAGTCAAATTGTAATAAAGGAATTGGAAACCAACTTCGATTTTTTTGGATTTTGATGAATTTTTTTGTTGGTGGAGCTAAATTTGAGTGAATTTAGATGAAATTTACTTCTATTTTTTTGATTTCATATAAATTTTTAGTCAAATTGTAATAAAGGAATTTGAACCAACTTCGATTTTTTTGGATTTTGATGATTTTGGTTGTTGGAGTTAAATTTGAGTAAATTTAGTTGAAATTGACACCTATTTTTTTGGATTTTATATAAATTTTTAGTCAAATTGTAATAAAGGAATTTGAAACCAACTTCGATTTTTTGGATTTTGATGAAATTTTTTGTTGGAGGAACTAAATTTGAGTGAATTTAGATGAAATTTACTTCTATTTTTTTGGATTTCATATAAATTTTTAGTCAAGTTGTAATAAAGGAATTTGAACCAACTTCGATTATTTTGGATTTTGATGAGTTTTTTTGTTGGAGGAGTTAAATCTGAGTTAATTTAGATGAAATTTACTTCTATTTTTTTGATTTCATATAAATTTTTAGTCAAATTGTAATAAAGGAATTTGAACAAACTTCGTTATTTTTGGATTTTGATGATTTTGGTTGTTGGAGGAGTTAAATTTGAGTAAATTTAGATGAAATTAACACCTTTTTTTTTATAAATTTTTAGTCAAATTGTAATAAATGAATTTGAAACCAACTTCGATTTTTTTGGATTTTGATGAATTTTTTTGTTGGAGGAGCTAAATTTGATTGAATTTAGATGAAATTTACTTCTATTTTTTTGATTTCATATAAATTTTTAGTCAAATTGTAATAAAGGAATTTGAACCAACTTCGATTTTTTTGGATTTTGATGATTTTGGTTGTTGGAGGAGTTAAATTTGAGTAAATTTAGATGAAATTAACACCTTTTTTTTTGGATTTTATATAAATTTTTAGTCAAATTGTAATGAAGGAATTTGAAACCAACTTCGATTTTTTTGGATTTTGATGAATTTTTTTGTAGGAGCAGCTAAATTTGAGTGAATTTAGATGAAATTTACTTCTATTTTTTTTTGATTTCATATAAATTTTTAGTCAAATTGTAATAAAAGAATTTGAACCAACTTCGATTTTTTTGGATTTTGATGATTTTGGTTGTTGGAGGAGTTAAATTTGAGTAAATTTAGATGAAATTTACCTCTATTTTTTTTTCGATTTTATATAAATTTTTAGTCAATTTGTAATAAAGGAATTTGAACCATCTTCGAATTTTTTGGATTTTGATGATTTTGGTTGTTGGAGGAGTTAAATTTGTGTAAATATAGATGAAATGTAATTTTAATTTTTTTGGATTTTATATAAATTTTTAGTCAAATTGTAATAAAGGAATTGGAAACCAACTTCGATTTTTTTGGATTTTGATGATTTCTTTTGTTGGAGGAGCTAAATTTGAGTGAATTTAGATAAAATTTACTTCAATTTTTTGTATTTTATATAAATTTTTAGTCAAATTGGAATAAATGAATTTGAAACCAACTTCAATTTTTTTGGATTTTGATGAATTTTTTTGTTGGTGGAGCTAAATTTGAGTGAATTTAGATGAAATATACTTTCATTTTTTTGGATTTTATATAAATTTTTAGTCAAATTGTAATAAAGGAATTTGAACCAACTTCGATTTTTTTTGATTTTGATGACTTTTTTTGTTGGAGGAGTTAAATTTGAGTGAATTTAGATGAAATTTACTTCTATTTTTTTGATTTCATATAAATTTTTAGTCAAATTGTAATAAAGGAATTTGAACCAACTTCGATTTTTTTGGATTTTGATGATTTTGGTTGTTGGAGGAGTTAAATTTGAGTAAATTTAGATGAAATTAACACCTTTTTTTTGGATTTTATATAAATTTTTAGTCAAATTGTAATGAAGGAATTTGAAACCAACTTCGATTTTTTTGGATTTTGATGAATTTTTTTGTAGGAGCAGCTAAATTTGAGTGAATTTAGATGAAATTTAATTCTATTTTTTTTTTGATTTCATATAAATTTTTAGTCAAATTGTAATAAAAGAATTTGAACCATCTTCGAATTTTTTGGATTTTGATGATTTTGGTTGTTGGAGGAGTTAAATTTGTGTAAATTTAGATGAAATGTAATTTTAATTTTTTTGGATTTTATATAAATTTTTAGTCAAATTGTAATAAAGGAATTGGAAACCAACTTCGATTTTTTTGGATTTTGATGAATTTTTTTGTTGGTGGAGCTAAATTTGAGTGAATTTAGATGAAATTTACTTCTATTTTTTTGATTTCATATAAATTTTTAGTCAAATTGTAATAAAGGAATTTGAACCAACTTCGATTTTTTTGGATTTTGATGATTTTGGTTGTTGGAGGAGTTAAATTTGAGTAAATTTAGTTGAAATTGACACCTATTTTTTTGGATTTTATATAAATTTTTAGTCAAATTGTAATAAAGGAATTTGAAACCAACTTCGATTTTTTTGGATTTTGATGAAATTTTTTGTTGGAGGAACTAAATTTGAGTGAATTTAGATGAAATTTACTTCTATTTTTTTGGATTTCATATAAATTTTTAGTCAAGTTGTAATAAAGGAATTTGAACCAACTTCGATTTTTTTGGATTTTGATGAGTTTTTTTGTTGGTGGAGCTAAATTTGAGTGAATTTAGATGAAATTTACTTCTATTTTTTTGATTTCATATAAATTTTTAGTCAAATTGTAATAAAGGAATTTGAACCAACTTCGATTTTTTTTGATTTTGATGACTTTTTTTGTTGGAGGAGTTAAATTTGAGTGAATTTAGATGAAATTTACTTCTATTTTTTTGATTTCATATAAATTTTTAGTCAAATTGTAATAAAGGAATTTGAACCAACTTCGATTTTTTTGGATTTTGATGATTTTGGTTGTTGGAGGAGTTAAATTTGAGTAAATTTAGATGAAATTAACACCTTTTTTTTGGATTTTATATAAATTTTTAGTCAAATTGTAATGAAGGAATTTGAAACCAACTTCGATTTTTTTGGATTTTGATGAATTTTTTTGTAGGAGCAGCTAAATTTGAGTGAATTTAGATGAAATTTAATTCTATTTTTTTTTTGATTTCATATAAATTTTTAGTCAAATTGTAATAAAAGAATTTGAACCATCTTCGAATTTTTTGGATTTTGATGATTTTGGTTGTTGGAGGAGTTAAATTTGTGTAAATTTAGATGAAATGTAATTTTAATTTTTTTGGATTTTATATAAATTTTTAGTCAAATTGTAATAAAGGAATTGGAAACCAACTTCGATTTTTTTGGATTTTGATGAATTTTTTTGTTGGTGGAGCTAAATTTGAGTGAATTTAGATGAAATTTACTTCTATTTTTTTGATTTCATATAAATTTTTAGTCAAATTGTAATAAAGGAATTTGAACCAACTTCGATTTTTTTGGATTTTGATGATTTTGGTTGTTGGAGGAGTTAAATTTGAGTAAATTTAGTTGAAATTGACACCTATTTTTTTGGATTTTATATAAATTTTTAGTCAAATTGTAATAAAGGAATTTGAAACCAACTTCGATTTTTTTGGATTTTGATGAAATTTTTTGTTGGAGGAACTAAATTTGAGTGAATTTAGATGAAATTTACTTCTATTTTTTTGGATTTCATATAAATTTTTAGTCAAGTTGTAATAAAGGAATTTGAACCAACTTCGATTTTTTTGGATTTTGATGAGTTTTTTTGTTGGAGGAGTTAAATCTGAGTTAATTTAGATGAAATTTACTTCTATTTTTTTGATTTCATATAAATTTTTAGTCAAATTGTAATAAAGGAATTTGAACAAACTTCGATTTTCTTGGATTTTGATGATTTTGGTTGTTGGAGGAGTTAAATTTGAGTAAATTTAGATGAAATTAACACCTTTTTTTTTATAAATTTTTAGTCAAATTGTAATAAATGAATTTGAAACCAACTTCGATTTTTTTGGATTTTGATGAATTTTTTTGTTGGAGGAGCTAAATTTGATTGAATTTAGATGAAATTTACTTCTATTTTTTTGATTTCATATAAATTTTTAGTCAAATTGTAATAAAGGAATTTGAACCAACTTCGATATTTTGGGATTTTGATGATTTTGGTTGTTGGAGGAGTTAAATTTGAGTAAATTTAGATGAAATTAACACCTTTTTTTTTATAAATTTTTAGTCAAATTGGAATAAATGAATTTGAAACCAACTTCAATTTTTTTGGATTTTGATGAATTTTTTTGTTGGTGGAGCTAAATTTGAGTGAATTTAGATGAAATTTACTTTCATTTTTTTGGATTTTATATAAATTTTTAGTCAAATTGTAATAAAGGAATTTGAATCAACTTCGATTTTTTTGGATTTTGATGACTTTTTTTGTTGGAGGAGTTAAATTTGAGTGAATTTAGATGAAATTTACTTCTATTTTTTTGATTTCATATAAATTTTTAGTCAAATTGTAATAAAGGAATTTGAACCAACTTCGATTTTTTTGGATTTTGATGATTTTGTTTGTTGGAGGAGTTAAATTTGAGTAAATTTAGATGAAATTAACACCTTTTTTTGGATTTTATATAAATTTTTAGTCAAATTGTAATGAAGGAATTTGAAACCAACTTCGATTTTTTTGGATTTTGATGAATTTTTTTGTAGGAGCAGCTAAATTTGAGTGAATTTAGATGAAATTTAATTCTATTTTTTTTTTGATTTCATATAAATTTTTAGTCAAATTGTAATAAAAGAATTTGAACCATCTTCGAATTTTTTGGATTTTGATGATTTTGGTTGTTGGAGGAGTTAAATTTGTGTAAATTTAGATGAAATGTAATTTTAATTTTTTTGGATTTTATATAAATTTTTAGTCAAATTGTAATAAAGGAATTGGAAACCAACTTCGATTTTTTTGGATTTTGATGAATTTTTTTGTTGGTGGAGCTAAATTTGAGTGAATTTAGATGAAATTTACTTCTATTTTTTTGATTTCATATAAATTTTTAGTCAAATTGTAATAAAGGAATTTGAACCAACTTCGATTTTTTTGGATTTTGATGATTTTGGTTGTTGGAGGAGTTAAATTTGAGTAAATTTAGTTGAAATTGACACCTATTTTTTTGGATTTTATATAAATTTTTAGTCAAATTGTAATAAAGGAATTTGAAACCAACTTCGATTTTTTTGGATTTTGATGAAATTTTTTGTTGGAGGAACTAAATTTGAGTGAATTTAGATGAAATTTACTTCTATTTTTTTTTGATTTCATATAAATTTTTAGTCAAATTGTAATAAAAGAATTTGAACCAACTTCGATTTTTTTGGATTTTGATGAGTTTTTTTGTTGGAGGAGTTAAATTTGAGTTAATTTAGATGAAATTTACTTCTATTTTTTTGATTTCATATAAATTTTTAGTCAAATTGTAATAAAGGAATTTGAACCAACTTCGATTTATTTGGATTTTGATGAGTTTTTTTGTTGGAGGAGTTAAATCTGAGTTAATTTAGATGAAATTTACTTCTATTTTTTTGATTTCATATAAATTTTTAGTCAAATTGTAATAAAGGAATTTGAACAAACTTCGTTATTTTTGGATTTTGATGATTTTGGTTGTTGGAGGAGTTAAATTTGAGTAAATTTAGATGAAATTAACACCTTTTTTTTTATAAATTTTTAGTCAAATTGTAATAAATGAATTTGAAACCAACTTCGATTTTTTTGGATTTTGATGAATTTTTTTGTTGGAGGAGCTAAATTTGATTGAATTTAGATGAAATTTACTTCTATTTTTTTGATTTCATATAAATTTTTAGTCAAATTGTAATAAAGGAATTTGAACCAACTTCGATTTTTTTGGATTTTGATGATTTTGGTTGTTGGAGGAGTTAAATTTGAGTAAATTTAGATGAAATTAACACCTTTTTTTTTGGATTTTATATAAATTTTTAGTCAAATTGTAATGAAGGAATTTGAAACCAACTTCGATTTTTTTGGATTTTGATGAGTTTTTTTGTTGGAGGAGTTAAATTTGAGTTAATTTAGATGAAATTTACTTCTATTTTTTTGATTTCATATAAATTTTTAGTCAAATTGTAATAAAGGAATTTGAACCAACTTCGATTTTTTTGGATTTTGATGATTTTGGTTGTTGGAGGAGTTAAATTTGAGTAAATTTAGATGAAATTTACCTCTATTTTTTTTTCGATTTTATATAAATTTTTAGTCAATTTGTAATAAAGGAATTTGAACCATCTTCGAATTTTTTGGATTTTGATGATTTTGGTTGTTGGAGGAGTTAAATTTGTGTAAATATAGATGAAATGTAATTTTAATTTTTTTGGATTTTATATAAATTTTTAGTCAAATTGTAATAAAGGAATTGGAAACCAACTTCGATTTTTTTGGATTTTGATGATTTCTTTTGTTGGAGGAGCTAAATTTGAGTGAATTTAGATAAAATTTACTTCAATTTTTTGTATTTTATATAAATTTTTAGTCAAATTGGAATAAATGAATTTGAAACCAACTTCAATTTTTTTGGATTTTGATGAATTTTTTTGTTGGTGGAGCTAAATTTGAGTGAATTTAGATGAAATATACTTTCATTTTTTTGGATTTTATATAAATTTTTAGTCAAATTGTAATAAAGGAATTTGAACCAACTTCGATTTTTTTGGATTTTGATGACTTTTTTTGTTGGAGGAGTTAAATTTGAGTGAATTTAGATGAAATTTACTTCTATTTTTTTGATTTCATATAAATTTTTAGTCAAATTGTAATAAAGGAATTTGAACCAACTTCGATTTTTTTGGATTTTGATGATTTTGGTTGTTGGAGGAGTTAAATTTGAGTAAATTTAGATGAAATTAACACCTTTTTTTTGGATTTTATATAAATTTTTAGTCAAATTGTAATGAAGGAATTTGAAACCAACTTCGATTTTTTTGGATTTTGATGAATTTTTTTGTAGGAGCAGCTAAATTTGAGTGAATTTAGATGAAATTTAATTCTATTTTTTTTTTGATTTCATATAAATTTTTAGTCAAATTGTAATAAAAGAATTTGAACCATCTTCGAATTTTTTGGATTTTGATGATTTTGGTTGTTGGAGGAGTTAAATTTGTGTAAATTTAGATGAAATGTAATTTTAATTTTTTTGGATTTTATATAAATTTTTAGTCAAATTGTAATAAAGGAATTGGAAACCAACTTCGATTTTTTTGGATTTTGATGAATTTTTTTGTTGGTGGAGCTAAATTTGAGTGAATTTAGATGAAATTTACTTCTATTTTTTTGATTTCATATAAATTTTTAGTCAAATTGTAATAAAGGAATTTGAACCAACTTCGATTTTTTTGGATTTTGATGATTTTGGTTGTTGGAGGAGTTAAATTTGAGTAAATTTAGTTGAAATTGACACCTATTTTTTTGGATTTTATATAAATTTTTAGTCAAATTGTAATAAAGGAATTTGAAACCAACTTCGATTTTTTTGGATTTTGATGAAATTTTTTGTTGGAGGAACTAAATTTGAGTGAATTTAGATGAAATTTACTTCTATTTTTTTGGATTTCATATAAATTTTTAGTCAAGTTGTAATAAAGGAATTTGAACCAACTTCGATTTTTTTGGATTTTGATGAGTTTTTTTGTTGGAGGAGTTAAATCTGAGTTAATTTAGATGAAATTTACTTCTATTTTTTTGATTTCATATAAATTTTTAGTCAAATTGTAATAAAGGAATTTGAACAAACTTCGATTTTTTTGGATTTTGATGATTTTGGTTGTTGGAGGAGTTAAATTTGAGTAAATTTAGATGAAATTAACACCTTTTTTTTTTATAAATTTTTAGTCAAATTGTAATAAATGAATTTGAAACCAACTTCGATTTTTTTGGATTTTGATGAATTTTTTTGTTGGAGGAGCTAAATTTGATTGAATTTAGATGAAATTTACTTCTATTTTTTTGATTTCATATAAATTTTTAGTCAAATTGTAATAAAGGAATTTGAACCAACTTCGATTTTTTTGGATTTTGATGATTTTGGTTGTTGGAGGAGTTAAATTTGAGTAAATTTAGATGAAATTAACACCTTTTTTTTGGATTTTATATAAATTTTTAGTCATATTGTAATAAAGGGATATGAACAAACTTCGATTTTTTTTTATTTTGATGAGTTTTTTTGTTGGAGGAGTTAAATTTGAGTTAATTTAGATGAAATTTACATCTATTTTTTTGATTTCATATAAATTTTTAGTCAAATTGTAATAAAGGAATTTGAACGAACTTCGATTTTTTTGGATTTTGATGATTTTGGTTGTTGGAGGAGTTAAATTTGAGTAAATTTAGATGTAATTAACACCTTTTTTTGGATTTTATATAAATTTTTAGTCATTTTGTAATAAAGGGATATGAACAAACTTCGATTTTTTTGGATTTTGATGAATTTTTTTGTTTGAGGAGCTAAATTTGATTGAATTTAGATGAAATTTACTTTCATTTTTTGGATATTATATAAATTTTTAGTCAAATTGTAATAAAGGAATTTGAACCAACTTCGATTTTTTTGGATTTTGATGAGTTTTTTTGTTGGTGGAGTTAAATTTGAGTGAATTTAGATGAAATTTACTTCTATTTTTTTGGATTTCATATAAATTTTTAGTCAAATTGTAATAAAGGAATTTGAACCAACTTCGTTATTTTTGGATTTTGATGATTTTGGTTGTTGGAGGAGTTAAATTTGAGTAAATTTATATGAAATTAACACCTTTTTTTTTATAAATTTTTAGTCAAATTGTAATAAATGAATTTGGAACCAACTTCGATTTTTTTGGATTTTGATGAATTTTGTGTTGGAGGAGCTAAACTTGATTGAATTTAGATGAAATATACTTTCATTTTTTTGGATATTATATAAATTTTTAGACAAATTGTAATAAAGGAATTTGAACCAACTTCGATTTTTTTGGATTTTGATGAGTTTTTTTGTTGGAGGAGTTAAATTTGAGTGAATTTAGATGAAATTTACTTCTATTTTTTTGGATTTCATATAAATTTTTAGTCAAATTGTAATAAAGTAATTTGAAACCAACTTCGATTTTTTTGGATTTTGATGAATTTTTTTGTTGGAGGAGTTAAATTTGAGTTAATTTAGATGAAATTTACTTGTATTTTTTTGATTTCATATAAATTTTTAGTCAAATTGTAATAATGGAATTTGAACCAACTTCGATTTTTTTGGATTTTGATGAATTTTTTGTTGGAGGAGCTAAACTTGATTGAATTTAGATGAAATTTACTTTCATTTTTTTGGATATTATATAAATTTTTAGACAAATTGTAATAAAGGAATTTGAACCAACTTCGATTTTTTTGGATTTTGATGAGTTTTTTTGTTGGAGGAGTTAAATTTGAGTGAATTTAGATGAAATTTACTTCTATTTTTTTGGATTTCATATAAATTTTTAGTCAAATTGTAATAAAGTAATTTGAAACCAACTTCGATTTTTTTGGATTTTGATGAATTTTTTTGTTGGAGGAGTTAAATTTGAGTTAATTTAGATGAAATTTACTTGTATTTTTTTGATTTCATATAAATTTTTAGTCAAATTGTAATAATGGAATTTGAACCAACTTCGATTTTTTTGGATTTTGATGATTTTGGTTGTTGGAGGAGCTAAATTTGAGTGAATTTAGATGAAATTTACTTTCATTTTTTTGGATTTTATATAAATTTTTAGTCAAATTGTAATAAAGGAATTGGAAACCAACTTCGATTTTTTTGGATTTTGATGAATTTTTTTGTTGGTGGAGCTAAATTTGAGTGAATTTAGATGAAATTTACTTCTATTTTTTTGATTTCATATAAATTTTTAGTCAAATTGTAATAAAGGAATTTGAACCAACTTCGATTTTTTTGGATTTTGATGAGTTTTTTTGTTGGAGGAGTTAAAATTGAGTTAATTTAGATGAAATTTACTTCTATTTTTTTGATTTCATATAAATTTTTAGTCAAATTGTAATAAAGGAATTTGAACCAACTTCTATTTTTTTGGATTTTGATGATTTTGGTTGTTGGAGGAGTTAAATTTGAGTAAATTTAGATGAAATTTACTTCTTTTTTTTTCGATTTCATATAAATTTTTAGTCAAATTGTAATAAAGGAATTTGAACCATCTTCGAATTTTTTGGATTTTGATGATTTTGGTTGTTGGAGGAGTTAAATTTGTGTAAATTTAGATGAAATGTAATTTTAATTTTTTTGGATTTTATATAAATTTTTAGTCAAATTGTAATAAAGGAATTGGAAACCAACTTCGATTTTTTTGGATTTTGATGAATTTTTTTGTTGGTGGATCTAAATTTGAGTGAATTTAGATGAAATTTACTTCTATTTTTTTGATTTCATATAAATTTTTAGTCAAATTGTAATAAAGGAATTTGAACCAACTTCTATTTTTTTGGATTTTGATGATTTTGGTTGTTGGAGGAGTTAAATTTGAGTAAATTTAGATGAAATTTACTTCTTTTTTTTTCGATTTCATATAAATTTTTAGTCAAATTGTAATAAAGGAATTTGAACCATCTTCGAATTTTTTGGATTTTGATGATTTTGGTTGTTGGAGGAGTTAAATTTGTGTAAATTTAGATGAAATGTAATTTTAATTTTTTTGGATTTTATATAAATTTTTAGTCAAATTGTAATAAAGGAATTGGAAACCAACTTCGATTTTTTTGGATTTTGATGAATTTTTTTGTTGGTGGATCTAAATTTGAGTGAATTTAGATGAAATTTACTTCTATTTTTTTGATTTCATATAAATTTTTAGTCAAATTGTAATAAAGGAATTTGAACCAACTTCGTTATTTTTGGATTTTGATGATTTTGGTTGTTGGAGGGGTTAAATTTGAGTAAATATAGATGAAATTAACACCTTTTTTTTTTTTATAAATTTTTAGTCAAATTGTAATAAATGAATTTGAAACCAACTTCGATTTTTTTGGATTTTGATGAATTTTTTTGTTGTAGGAGCTAAACTTGATTGAATTTAGATGAAATTTACTTTCATTTTTTGGATATTATATAAATTTTTAGACAAATTGTAATAAAGGAATTTGAACCAACTTCGATTTTTTTGGATTTTGATGATTTTGGTTGTTGGAGGAGCTAAATTTGAGTGAATTTAGATGAAATTAACACCTTTTTTGGATTTTATATAAATTTTTAGTCAAATTGTAATAAATGAATTTGAAACCAACTCCGATTTTTTGGGATTTTGATGAATTTTTTTGTTGGGGGAGCTAAATTTGAGTGAATTTAGATGAAATTTACTTTCAATTTTTTGGATTTTATATAAATTTTTAGTCAAATTGTAATAAAGGAATTTGAACCATCTTCGATTTTTTTGGATTTTGATGAGTTTTTTTGTTGGAGGAGTTAAATTTGAGTGAATTTAGATGAAATTTACTTTCATTTTTTTGGATTTTATATAAATTTTTAGTCAAATTGTAATAAAGGAATTGGAAACCAACTTCGATTTTTTTGGATTTTGATGAATTTTTTTGTTGGTGGAGCTAAATTTGAGTGAATTTAGATGAAATTTACTTCTATTTTTTTGATTTCATATAAATTTTTAGTCAAATTGTAATAAAGGAATTTGAACCAACTTCGATTTTTTTGGATTTTGATGAGTTTTTTTGTTGGAGGAGTTAAAATTGAGTTAATTTAGATGAAATTTACTTCTATTTTTTTGATTTCATATAAATTTTTAGTCAAATTGTAATAAAGGAATTTGAACCAACTTCTATTTTTTTGGATTTTGATGATTTTGGTTGTTGGAGGAGTTAAATTTGAGTAAATTTAGATGAAATTTACTTCTTTTTTTTTCGATTTCATATAAATTTTTAGTCAAATTGTAATAAAGGAATTTGAACCATCTTCGAATTTTTTGGATTTTGATGATTTTGGTTGTTGGAGGAGTTAAATTTGTGTAAATTTAGATGAAATGTAATTTTAATTTTTTTGGATTTTATATAAATTTTTAGTCAAATTGTAATAAAGGAATTGGAAACCAACTTCGATTTTTTTGGATTTTGATGAATTTTTTTGTTGGTGGAGCTAAATTTGAGTGAATTTAGATGAAATTTACTTCTATTTTTTTGATTTCATATAAATTTTGAGTCAAATTGTAATAACGGAATTTGAACCAACTTCGATTTTTTTGGATTTTGATGATTTTGGTTGTTGGAGGAGTTAAATTTGAGTAAATTTAGATGAAATTGACACCTATTTTTTTGGATTTTATATAAATTTTTAGTCAAATTGTAATAAAGGAATTTGAAACCAACTTCGATTTTTTTGGATTTTGATGAATTTTTTTGTTTGAGGAGCTAAATTTGAGTGAATTTGGATGAAATTTACTTCAATTTTTTTTGATTTCATATAAATTTTTAGTCAAATTGTAATAAAAGAATTAGAATCAACTTCGATTTTTTTGGATTTTGATGAGTTTTTTTGTTGGAGGAGTTAAATCTGAGTTAATTTAGATGAAATTTACTTCTATTTTTTTGATTTCATATAAATTTTTAGTCAAATTGTAATAAAGGAATTTGAACCAACTTCGTTATTTTTGGATTTTGATGATTTTGGTTGTTGGAGGGGTTAAATTTGAGTAAATTTAGATGAAATTAACACCTTTTTTTTTTTTATAAATTTTTAGTCAAATTGTAATAAATGAATTTGAAACCAACTTCGATTTTTTTGGATTTTGATGAATTTTTTTGTTGTAGGAGCTAAACTTGATTGAATTTAGATGAAATTTACTTTCATTTTTTGGATATTATATAAATTTTTAGTCAAATTGTAATAAAGGAATTTGAACCAACTTCGTTATTTTTGGATTTTGATGATTTTGGTTGTTGGAGGAGCTAAATTTGAGTGAATTTAGATGAAATTAACACCTTTTTTTGGATTTTATATAAATTTTTAGTCAAATTGTAATAAATGAATTTGAAACCAACTTCGATTTTTTTGGATTTTGATGAATTTTTTTGTTGGAGGAGCTAAATTTGAGTGAATTTTGATGAAATTTACTTTCATTTTTTTGGATTTCATATAAATTTTTAGTCAAATTGTAATAAAGTAATTTGAAACCAACTTCGATTTTTTTGGATTTTGATGAGTTTTTTTGTTGGTGGAGTTAAATTTGAGTGAATTTAGATGAAATTTACTTTCATTTTTTTGGATTTTATATAAATTTTTAGTCAAATTGTAATAAAGGAATTGGAAACCAACTTCGATTTTTTTGGATTTTGATGAATTTTTTTGTTGGTGGAGCTAAATTTGAGTGAATTTAGATGAAATTTACTTCTATTTTTTTGATTTCATATAAATTTTTAGTCAAATTGTAATAAAGGAATTTGAACCAACTTCGATTTTTTTGGATTTTGATGAGTTTTTTTGTTGGAGGAGTTAAAATTGAGTTAATTTAGATGAAATTTACTTCTATTTTTTTGATTTCATATAAATTTTTAGTCAAATTGTAATAAAGGAATTTGAACCAACTTCTATTTTTTTGGATTTTGATGATTTTGGTTGTTGGAGGAGTTAAATTTGAGTAAATTTAGATGAAATTTACTTCTTTTTTTTTCGATTTCATATAAATTTTTAGTCAAATTGTAATAAAGGAATTTGAACCATCTTCGAATTTTTTGGATTTTGATGATTTTGGTTGTTGGAGGAGTTAAATTTGTGTAAATTTAGATGAAATGTAATTTTAATTTTTTTGGATTTTATATAAATTTTTAGTCAAATTGTAATAAAGGAATTGGAAACCAACTTCGATTTTTTTGGATTTTGATGAATTTTTTTGTTGGTGGAGCTAAATTTGAGTGAATTTAGATGAAATTTACTTCTATTTTTTTGATTTCATATAAATTTTGAGTCAAATTGTAATAACGGAATTTGAACCAACTTCGATTTTTTTGGATTTTGATGATTTTGGTTGTTGGAGGAGTTAAATTTGAGTAAATTTAGATGAAATTGACACCTATTTTTTTGGATTTTATATAAATTTTTAGTCAAATTGTAATAAAGGAATTTGAAACCAACTTCGATTTTTTTGGATTTTGATGAATTTTTTTGTTTGAGGAGCTAAATTTGAGTGAATTTGGATGAAATTTACTTCAATTTTTTTTGATTTCATATAAATTTTTAGTCAAATTGTAATAAAAGAATTAGAATCAACTTCGATTTTTTTGGATTTTGATGAGTTTTTTTGTTGGAGGAGTTAAATCTGAGTTAATTTAGATGAAATTTACTTCTATTTTTTTGATTTCATATAAATTTTTAGTCAAATTGTAATAAAGGAATTTGAACCAACTTCGTTATTTTTGGATTTTGATGATTTTGGTTGTTGGAGGGGTTAAATTTGAGTAAATTTAGATGAAATTAACACCTTTTTTTTTTTTATAAATTTTTAGTCAAATTGTAATAAATGAATTTGAAACCAACTTCGATTTTTTTGGATTTTGATGAATTTTTTTGTTGTAGGAGCTAAACTTGATTGAATTTAGATGAAATTTACTTTCATTTTTTTGGATTTTATATAAATTTTTAGTCAAATTGTAATAAAGGAATTTGAATCAACTTCGATTTTTTTGGATTTTGATGACTTTTTTTGTTGGAGGAGTTAAATTTGAGTGAATTTAGATGAAATTTACTTCTATTTTTTTGATTTCATATAAATTTTTAGTCAAATTGTAATAAAGGAATTTGAACCAACTTCGATTTTTTTGGATTTTGATGATTTTGTTTGTTGGAGGAGTTAAATTTGAGTAAATTTAGATGAAATTAACACCTTTTTTTGGATTTTATATAAATTTTTAGTCAAATTGTAATGAAGGAATTTGAAACCAACTTCGATTTTTTTGGATTTTGATGAATTTTTTTGTAGGAGCAGCTAAATTTGAGTGAATTTAGATGAAATTTAATTCTATTTTTTTTTTGATTTCATATAAATTTTTAGTCAAATTGTAATAAAAGAATTTGAACCATCTTCGAATTTTTTGGATTTTGATGATTTTGGTTGTTGGAGGAGTTAAATTTGTGTAAATTTAGATGAAATGTAATTTTAATTTTTTTGGATTTTATATAAATTTTTAGTCAAATTGTAATAAAGGAATTGGAAACCAACTTCGATTTTTTTGGATTTTGATGAATTTTTTTGTTGGTGGAGCTAAATTTGAGTGAATTTAGATGAAATTTACTTCTATTTTTTTGATTTCATATAAATTTTTAGTCAAATTGTAATAAAGGAATTTGAACCAACTTCGATTTTTTTGGATTTTGATGATTTTGGTTGTTGGAGGAGTTAAATTTGAGTAAATTTAGTTGAAATTGACACCTATTTTTTTGGATTTTATATAAATTTTTAGTCAAATTGTAATAAAGGAATTTGAAACCAACTTCGATTTTTTTGGATTTTGATGAAATTTTTTGTTGGAGGAACTAAATTTGAGTGAATTTAGATGAAATTTACTTCTATTTTTTTTTGATTTCATATAAATTTTTAGTCAAATTGTAATAAAAGAATTTGAACCAACTTCGATTTTTTTGGATTTTGATGAGTTTTTTTGTTGGAGGAGTTAAATTTGAGTTAATTTAGATGAAATTTACTTCTATTTTTTTGATTTCATATAAATTTTTAGTCAAATTGTAATAAAGGAATTTGAACCAACTTCGATTTTTTTGGATTTTGATGAGTTTTTTTGTTGGAGGAGTTAAATCTGAGTTAATTTAGATGAAATTTACTTCTATTTTTTTGATTTCATATAAATTTTTAGTCAAATTGTAATAAAGGAATTTGAACAAACTTCGTTATTTTTGGATTTTGATGATTTTGGTTGTTGGAGGAGTTAAATTTGAGTAAATTTAGATGAAATTAACACCTTTTTTTTTATAAATTTTTAGTCAAATTGTAATAAATGAATTTGAAACCAACTTCGATTTTTTTGGATTTTGATGAATTTTTTTGTTGGAGGAGCTAAATTTGATTGAATTTAGATGAAATTTACTTCTATTTTTTTGATTTCATATAAATTTTTAGTCAAATTGTAATAAAGGAATTTGAACCAACTTCGATTTTTTTGGATTTTGATGATTTTGGTTGTTGGAGGAGTTAAATTTGAGTAAATTTAGATGAAATTAACACCTTTTTTTTTGGATTTTATATAAATTTTTAGTCAAATTGTAATGAAGGAATTTGAAACCAACTTCGATTTTTTTGGATTTTGATGAATTTTTTTGTAGGAGCAGCTAAATTTGAGTGAATTTAGATGAAATTTACTTCTATTTTTTTTTGATTTCATATAAATTTTTAGTCAAATTGTAATAAAAGAATTTGAACCAACTTCGATTTTTTTGGATTTTGATGAGTTTTTTTGTTGGAGGAGTTAAATTTGAGTTAATTTAGATGAAATTTACTTCTATTTTTTTGATTTCATATAAATTTTTAGTCAAATTGTAATAAAGGAATTTGAACCAACTTCGATTTTTTTGGATTTTGATGATTTTGGTTGTTGGAGGAGTTAAATTTGAGTAAATTTAGATGAAATTTACCTCTATTTTTTTTTCGATTTTATATAAATTTTTAGTCAATTTGTAATAAAGGAATTTGAACCATCTTCGAATTTTTTGGATTTTGATGATTTTGGTTGTTGGAGGAGTTAAATTTGTGTAAATATAGATGAAATGTAATTTTAATTTTTTTGGATTTTATATAAATTTTTAGTCAAATTGTAATAAAGGAATTGGAAACCAACTTCGATTTTTTTGGATTTTGATGATTTCTTTTGTTGGAGGAGCTAAATTTGAGTGAATTTAGATAAAATTTACTTCAATTTTTTGTATTTTATATAAATTTTTAGTCAAATTGGAATAAATGAATTTGAAACCAACTTCAATTTTTTTGGATTTTGATGAATTTTTTTGTTGGTGGAGCTAAATTTGAGTGAATTTAGATGAAATATACTTTCATTTTTTTGGATTTTATATAAATTTTTAGTCAAATTGTAATAAAGGAATTTGAACCAACTTCGATTTTTTTGGATTTTGATGACTTTTTTTGTTGGAGGAGTTAAATTTGAGTGAATTTAGATGAAATTTACTTCTATTTTTTTGATTTCATATAAATTTTTAGTCAAATTGTAATAAAGGAATTTGAACCAACTTCGATTTTTTTGGATTTTGATGATTTTGGTTGTTGGAGGAGTTAAATTTGAGTAAATTTAGATGAAATTAACACCTTTTTTTTGGATTTTATATAAATTTTTAGTCAAATTGTAATGAAGGAATTTGAAACCAACTTCGATTTTTTTGGATTTTGATGAATTTTTTTGTAGGAGCAGCTAAATTTGAGTGAATTTAGATGAAATTTAATTCTATTTTTTTTTTGATTTCATATAAATTTTTAGTCAAATTGTAATAAAAGAATTTGAACCATCTTCGAATTTTTTGGATTTTGATGATTTTGGTTGTTGGAGGAGTTAAATTTGTGTAAATTTAGATGAAATGTAATTTTAATTTTTTTGGATTTTATATAAATTTTTAGTCAAATTGTAATAAAGGAATTGGAAACCAACTTCGATTTTTTTGGATTTTGATGAATTTTTTTGTTGGTGGAGCTAAATTTGAGTGAATTTAGATGAAATTTACTTCTATTTTTTTGATTTCATATAAATTTTTAGTCAAATTGTAATAAAGGAATTTGAACCAACTTCGATTTTTTTGGATTTTGATGATTTTGGTTGTTGGAGGAGTTAAATTTGAGTAAATTTAGTTGAAATTGACACCTATTTTTTTGGATTTTATATAAATTTTTAGTCAAATTGTAATAAAGGAATTTGAAACCAACTTCGATTTTTTTGGATTTTGATGAAATTTTTTGTTGGAGGAACTAAATTTGAGTGAATTTAGATGAAATTTACTTCTATTTTTTTGGATTTCATATAAATTTTTAGTCAAGTTGTAATAAAGGAATTTGAACCAACTTCGATTTTTTTGGATTTTGATGAGTTTTTTTGTTGGAGGAGTTAAATCTGAGTTAATTTAGATGAAATTTACTTCTATTTTTTTGATTTCATATAAATTTTTAGTCAAATTGTAATAAAGGAATTTGAACAAACTTCGATTTTTTTGGATTTTGATGATTTTGGTTGTTGGAGGAGTTAAATTTGAGTAAATTTAGATGAAATTAACACCTTTTTTTTTTATAAATTTTTAGTCAAATTGTAATAAATGAATTTGAAACCAACTTCGATTTTTTTGGATTTTGATGAATTTTTTTGTTGGAGGAGCTAAATTTGATTGAATTTAGATGAAATTTACTTCTATTTTTTTGATTTCATATAAATTTTTAGTCAAATTGTAATAAAGGAATTTGAACCAACTTCGATTTTTTTGGATTTTGATGATTTTGGTTGTTGGAGGAGTTAAATTTGAGTAAATTTAGATGAAATTAACACCTTTTTTTTGGATTTTATATAAATTTTTAGTCATATTGTAATAAAGGGATATGAACAAACTTCGATTTTTTTGGATTTTGATGAATTTTTTTGTTTGAGGAGCTAAATTTGATTGAATTTAGATGAAATTTACTTTCATTTTTTGGATATTATATAAATTTTTAGTCAAATTGTAATAAAGGAATTTGAACCAACTTCGATTTTTTTGGATTTTGATGAGTTTTTTTGTTGGTGGAGTTAAATTTGAGTGAATTTAGATGAAATTTACTTCTATTTTTTTGGATTTCATATAAATTTTTAGTCAAATTGTAATAAAGGAATTTGAACCAACTTCGTTATTTTTGGATTTTGATGATTTTGGTTGTTGGAGGAGTTAAATTTGAGTAAATTTATATGAAATTAACACCTTTTTTTTTATAAATTTTTAGTCAAATTGTAATAAATGAATTTGGAACCAACTTCGATTTTTTTGGATTTTGATGAATTTTGTGTTGGAGGAGCTAAACTTGATTGAATTTAGATGAAATTTACTTTCATTTTTTTGGATATTATATAAATTTTTAGACAAATTGTAATAAAGGAATTTGAACCAACTTCGATTTTTTAGGATTTTGATGAGTTTTTTTGTTGGAGGAGTTAAATTTGAGTGAATTTAGATGAAATTTACTTCTATTTTTTTGGATTTCATATAAATTTTTAGTCAAATTGTAATAAAGTAATTTGAAACCAACTTCGATTTTTTTGGATTTTGATGAATTTTTTTGTTGGAGGAGTTAAATTTGAGTTAATTTAGATGAAATTTACTTGTATTTTTTTGATTTCATATAAATTTTTAGTCAAATTGTAATAATGGAATTTGAACCAACTTCGATTTTTTTGGATTTTGATGAATTTTTTGTTGGAGGAGCTAAACTTGATTGAATTTAGATGAAATTTACTTTCATTTTTTTGGATATTATATAAATTTTTAGACAAATTGTAATAAAGGAATTTGAACCAACTTCGATTTTTTTGGATTTTGATGAGTTTTTTTGTTGGAGGAGTTAAATTTGAGTGAATTTAGATGAAATTTACTTCTATTTTTTTGGATTTCATATAAATTTTTAGTCAAATTGTAATAAAGTAATTTGAAACCAACTTCGATTTTTTTGGATTTTGATGAATTTTTTTGTTGGAGGAGTTAAATTTGAGTTAATTTAGATGAAATTTACTTGTATTTTTTTGATTTCATATAAATTTTTAGTCAAATTGTAATAATGGAATTTGAACCAACTTCGATTTTTTTGGATTTTGATGATTTTGGTTGTTGGAGGAGCTAAATTTGAGTGAATTTAGATGAAATTAACACCTTTTTTGGATTTTATATAAATTTTTAGTCAAATTGTAATAAATGAATTTGAAACCAACTCCGATTTTTTGGGATTTTGATGAATTTTTTTGTTGGGGGAGCTAAATTTGAGTGAATTTAGATGAAATTTACTTTCAATTTTTTGGATTTTATATAAATTTTTAGTCAAATTGTAATAAAGGAATTTGAACCATCTTCGATTTTTTTGGATTTTGATGAGTTTTTTTGTTGGAGGAGTTAAATTTGAGTGAATTTAGATGAAATTTACTTTCATTTTTTTGGATTTTATATAAATTTTTAGTCAAATTGTAATAAAGGAATTGGAAACCAACTTCGATTTTTTTGGATTTTGATGAATTTTTTTGTTGGTGGAGCTAAATTTGAGTGAATTTAGATGAAATTTACTTCTATTTTTTTGATTTCATATAAATTTTTAGTCAAATTGTAATAAAGGAATTTGAACCAACTTCGATTTTTTTGGATTTTGATGAGTTTTTTTGTTGGAGGAGTTAAAATTGAGTTAATTTAGATGAAATTTACTTCTATTTTTTTGATTTCATATAAATTTTTAGTCAAATTGTAATAAAGGAATTTGAACCAACTTCTATTTTTTTGGATTTTGATGATTTTGGTTGTTGGAGGAGTTAAATTTGAGTAAATTTAGATGAAATTTACTTCTTTTTTTTTCGATTTCATATAAATTTTTAGTCAAATTGTAATAAAGGAATTTGAACCATCTTCGAATTTTTTGGATTTTGATGATTTTGGTTGTTGGAGGAGTTAAATTTGTGTAAATTTAGATGAAATGTAATTTTAATTTTTTTGGATTTTATATAAATTTTTAGTCAAATTGTAATAAAGGAATTGGAAACCAACTTCGATTTTTTTGGATTTTGATGAATTTTTTTGTTGGTGGATCTAAATTTGAGTGAATTTAGATGAAATTTACTTCTATTTTTTTGATTTCATATAAATTTTTAGTCAAATTGTAATAAAGGAATTTGAACCAACTTCTATTTTTTTGGATTTTGATGATTTTGGTTGTTGGAGGAGTTAAATTTGAGTAAATTTAGATGAAATTTACTTCTTTTTTTTTCGATTTCATATAAATTTTTAGTCAAATTGTAATAAAGGAATTTGAACCATCTTCGAATTTTTTGGATTTTGATGATTTTGGTTGTTGGAGGAGTTAAATTTGTGTAAATTTAGATGAAATGTAATTTTAATTTTTTTGGATTTTATATAAATTTTTAGTCAAATTGTAATAAAGGAATTGGAAACCAACTTCGATTTTTTTGGATTTTGATGAATTTTTTTGTTGGTGGATCTAAATTTGAGTGAATTTAGATGAAATTTACTTCTATTTTTTTGATTTCATATAAATTTTTAGTCAAATTGTAATAAAGGAATTTGAACCAACTTCGTTATTTTTGGATTTTGATGATTTTGGTTGTTGGAGGGGTTAAATTTGAGTAAATATAGATGAAATTAACACCTTTTTTTTTTTTATAAATTTTTAGTCAAATTGTAATAAATGAATTTGAAACCAACTTCGATTTTTTTGGATTTTGATGAATTTTTTTGTTGTAGGAGCTAAACTTGATTGAATTTAGATGAAATTTACTTTCATTTTTTGGATATTATATAAATTTTTAGACAAATTGTAATAAAGGAATTTGAACCAACTTCGATTTTTTTGGATTTTGATGATTTTGGTTGTTGGAGGAGCTAAATTTGAGTGAATTTAGATGAAATTAACACCTTTTTTGGATTTTATATAAATTTTTAGTCAAATTGTAATAAATGAATTTGAAACCAACTCCGATTTTTTGGGATTTTGATGAATTTTTTTGTTGGGGGAGCTAAATTTGAGTGAATTTAGATGAAATTTACTTTCAATTTTTTGGATTTTATATAAATTTTTAGTCAAATTGTAATAAAGGAATTTGAACCATCTTCGATTTTTTTGGATTTTGATGAGTTTTTTTGTTGGAGGAGTTAAATTTGAGTGAATTTAGATGAAATTTACTTTCATTTTTTTGGATTTTATATAAATTTTTAGTCAAATTGTAATAAAGGAATTGGAAACCAACTTCGATTTTTTTGGATTTTGATGAATTTTTTTGTTGGTGGAGCTAAATTTGAGTGAATTTAGATGAAATTTACTTCTATTTTTTTGATTTCATATAAATTTTTAGTCAAATTGTAATAAAGGAATTTGAACCAACTTCGATTTTTTTGGATTTTGATGAGTTTTTTTGTTGGAGGAGTTAAAATTGAGTTAATTTAGATGAAATTTACTTCTATTTTTTTGATTTCATATAAATTTTTAGTCAAATTGTAATAAAGGAATTTGAACCAACTTCTATTTTTTTGGATTTTGATGATTTTGGTTGTTGGAGGAGTTAAATTTGAGTAAATTTAGATGAAATTTACTTCTTTTTTTTTCGATTTCATATAAATTTTTAGTCAAATTGTAATAAAGGAATTTGAACCATCTTCGAATTTTTTGGATTTTGATGATTTTGGTTGTTGGAGGAGTTAAATTTGTGTAAATTTAGATGAAATGTAATTTTAATTTTTTTGGATTTTATATAAATTTTTAGTCAAATTGTAATAAAGGAATTGGAAACCAACTTCGATTTTTTTGGATTTTGATGAATTTTTTTGTTGGTGGAGCTAAATTTGAGTGAATTTAGATGAAATTTACTTCTATTTTTTTGATTTCATATAAATTTTGAGTCAAATTGTAATAACGGAATTTGAACCAACTTCGATTTTTTTGGATTTTGATGATTTTGGTTGTTGGAGGAGTTAAATTTGAGTAAATTTAGATGAAATTGACACCTATTTTTTTGGATTTTATATAAATTTTTAGTCAAATTGTAATAAAGGAATTTGAAACCAACTTCGATTTTTTTGGATTTTGATGAATTTTTTTGTTTGAGGAGCTAAATTTGAGTGAATTTGGATGAAATTTACTTCAATTTTTTTGATTTCATATAAATTTTTAGTCAAATTGTAATAAAAGAATTAGAATCAACTTCGATTTTTTTGGATTTTGATGAGTTTTTTTGTTGGAGGAGTTAAATCTGAGTTAATTTAGATGAAATTTACTTCTATTTTTTTGATTTCATATAAATTTTTAGTCAAATTGTAATAAAGGAATTTGAACCAACTTCGTTATTTTTGGATTTTGATGATTTTGGTTGTTGGAGGGGTTAAATTTGAGTAAATTTAGATGAAATTAACACCTTTTTTTTTTTTATAAATTTTTAGTCAAATTGTAATAAATGAATTTGAAACCAACTTCGATTTTTTTGGATTTTGATGAATTTTTTTGTTGTAGGAGCTAAACTTGATTGAATTTAGATGAAATTTACTTTCATTTTTTGGATATTATATAAATTTTTAGTCAAATTGTAATAAAGGAATTTGAACCAACTTCGTTATTTTTGGATTTTGATGATTTTGGTTGTTGGAGGAGCTAAATTTGAGTGAATTTAGATGAAATTAACACCTTTTTTTGGATTTTATATAAATTTTTAGTCAAATTGTAATAAATGAATTTGAAACCAACTTCGATTTTTTTGGATTTTGATGAATTTTTTTGTTGGAGGAGCTAAATTTGAGTGAATTTTGATGAAATTTACTTTCATTTTTTTGGATTTCATATAAATTTTTAGTCAAATTGTAATAAAGTAATTTGAAACCAACTTCGATTTTTTTGGATTTTGATGAGTTTTTTTGTTGGTGGAGTTAAATTTGAGTGAATTTAGATGAAATTTACTTCTATTTTTTCGATTTCATAGAAATTTTTAGTCAAATTGTAATAAAGGAATTTGAACCAACTTCGATTTTTTTGGATTTTGATGATTTTGGTTGTTGGAGGAGCTAAATTTGAGTGAATTTAGATGAAATTAACTCCTTTTTTGGATTTTATATAAATTTTTAGTCAAATTGTAATAAATGAATTTGAAACCAACTTCGATTTTTTTGGATTTTGATGAATTTTTTTGTTGGAGGAGCTAAATTTGAGTGAATTTAGATGAAATTTACTTTCATTTTTTTGGATTTTATATAAATTTTTAGTCAAATTGTAATAAAGGAATTTGAACCAACTTCGATTTTTTTGGATTTTGATGAGTTTTTTTGTTGGAGGAGTTAAATTTGTGTGAATTTAGATGAAATTTACTTCTATTTTTTTGATTTCATATAAATTTTTAGTCAAATTGTAATAAAGGAATTTGAACCAACTTCGTTATTTTTGGATTTTGATGATTTTGGTTGTTGGAGGAGCTAAATTTGAGTGAATTTAGATGAAATTAACACCTTTTTTTGGATTTTATATAAATTTTTAGTCAAATTGTAATAAATGAATTTGAAACCAACTTCGATTTTTTTGGATTTTGATGAATTTTTTTGTTGGAGGAGCTAAATTTGAGTGAATTTTGATGAAATTTACTTTCATTTTTTTGGATTTCATATAAATTTTTAGTCAAATTGTAATAAAGTAATTTGAAACCAACTTCGATTTTTTTGGATTTTGATGAATTTTTTTGTTGGAGGAGCTAAATTTGAGTGAATTTAGATGAAATTTACTTTCATTTTTTGGATATTATATAAATTTTTAGACAAATTGTAATAAAGGAATTTGAACCAACTTCGATTTTTTTGGATTTTGATGAGTTTTTTTGTTGGTGGAGTTAAATTTGAGTGAATTTAGATGAAATTTACTTCTATTTTTTTGGATTTCATATAAATTTTTAGTCAAATTGTAATAAAGTAATTTGAAACCAACTTCGATTTTTTTGGATTTTGATGAAATTTTTTGTTGGAGGAGCTAAATTTGAGTGAATTTAGATGAAATTAACACCTTTTTTGGATTTTATATAAATTTTTAGTCAAATTGTAATAAATGAATTTGAAACCAACTTCGATTTTTTTGGATTTTGATGAGTTTTTTTGTTGGAGGAGTTAAATTTGTGTGAATTTAGATGAAATTTACTTCTATTTTTTTGATTTCATATAAATTTTTAGTCAAATTGTAATAAAGGAATTTGAACCAACTTCGATTTTTTTGGATTTTGATGATTTTGATTGTTGGAGGAGTTAAATTTGAGTAAATTTAGATGAAATTAACACCTTTTTTTTTCGATTTTATATAAATTTTTAGTCAAATTGTAATAAATGAATTTGAAACCAACTTCGATTTTTTTGGATTTTGATGAATTTTTTTGTTGGAGGAGCTAAATTTGAGTGAATTTAGATGAAATTTACTTTCATTTTTTTGGATTTTATATAAATTTTTAGTCAAATTGTAATAAAGGAATTTGAACCAACTTCGATTTTTTTGGATTTTGATGAGTTTTTTTGTTGGAGGAGTTAAATTTGTGTGAATTTAGATGAAATTTACTTCTATTTTTTTGATTTCATATAAATTTTTAGTCAAATTGTAATAAAGGAATTTGAACCAACTTCGTTATTTTTGGATTTTGATGATTTTGGTTGTTGGAGGAGCTAAATTTGAGTGAATTTAGATGAAATTAACACCTTTTTTTGGATTTTATATAAATTTTTAGTCAAATTGTAATAAATGAATTTGAAACCAACTTCGATTTTTTTGGATTTTGATGAATTTTTTTGTTGGAGGAGCTAAATTTGAGTGAATTTTGATGAAATTTACTTTCATTTTTTTGGATTTCATATAAATTTTTAGTCAAATTGTAATAAAGTAATTTGAAACCAACTTCGATTTTTTTGGATTTTGATGAATTTTTTTGTTGGAGGAGCTAAATTTGAGTGAATTTAGATGAAATTTACTTTCATTTTTTTGGATATTATATAAATTTTTAGACAAATTGTAATAAAGGAATTTGAACCAACTTCGATTTTTTTGGATTTTGATGAGTTTTTTTGTTGGTGGAGTTAAATTTGAGTGAATTTAGATGAAATTTACTTCTATTTTTTTGGATTTCATATAAATTTTTAGTCAAATTGTAATAAAGTAATTTGAAACCAACTTCGATTTTTTTGGATTTTGATGAATTTTTTTGTTTGAGGAGCTAAATTTGATTGAATTTAGATGAAATTTACTTTCATTTTTTGGATATTATATAAATTTTTAGTCAAATTGTAATAAAGGAATTTGAACCAACTTCGATTTTTTTGGATTTTGATGAGTTTTTTTGTTGGTGGAGTTAAATTTGAGTGAATTTAGATGAAATTTACTTCTATTTTTTTGGATTTCATATAAATTTTTAGTCAAATTGTAATAAAGGAATTTGAACCAACTTCGTTATTTTTGGATTTTGATGATTTTGGTTGTTGGAGGAGTTAAATTTGAGTAAATTTATATGAAATTAACACCTTTTTTTTTATAAATTTTTAGTCAAATTGTAATAAATGAATTTGGAACCAACTTCGATTTTTTTGGATTTTGATGAATTTTGTGTTGGAGGAGCTAAACTTGATTGAATTTAGATGAAATTTACTTTCATTTTTTTGGATATTATATAAATTTTTAGACAAATTGTAATAAAGGAATTTGAACCAACTTCGATTTTTTTGGATTTTGATGAGTTTTTTTGTTGGAGGAGTTAAATTTGAGTGAATTTAGATGAAATTTACTTCTATTTTTTTGGATTTCATATAAATTTTTAGTCAAATTGTAATAAAGTAATTTGAAACCAACTTCGATTTTTTTGGATTTTGATGAATTTTTTTGTTGGAGGAGTTAAATTTGAGTTAATTTAGATGAAATTTACTTGTATTTTTTTGATTTCATATAAATTTTTAGTCAAATTGTAATAATGGAATTTGAACCAACTTCGATTTTTTTGGATTTTGATGAATTTTTTGTTGGAGGAGCTAAACTTGATTGAATTTAGATGAAATTTACTTTCATTTTTTTGGATATTATATAAATTTTTAGACAAATTGTAATAAAGGAATTTGAACCAACTTCGATTTTTTTGGATTTTGATGAGTTTTTTTGTTGGAGGAGTTAAATTTGAGTGAATTTAGATGAAATTTACTTCTATTTTTTTGGATTTCATATAAATTTTTAGTCAAATTGTAATAAAGTAATTTGAAACCAACTTCGATTTTTTTGGATTTTGATGAATTTTTTTGTTGGAGGAGTTAAATTTGAGTTAATTTAGATGAAATTTACTTGTATTTTTTTGATTTCATATAAATTTTTAGTCAAATTGTAATAATGGAATTTGAACCAACTTCGATTTTTTTGGATTTTGATGATTTTGGTTGTTGGAGGAGCTAAATTTGAGTGAATTTAGATGAAATTAACACCTTTTTTGGATTTTATATAAATTTTTAGTCAAATTGTAATAAATGAATTTGAAACCAACTCCGATTTTTTGGGATTTTGATGAATTTTTTTGTTGGGGGAGCTAAATTTGAGTGAATTTAGATGAAATTTACTTTCAATTTTTTGGATTTTATATAAATTTTTAGTCAAATTGTAATAAAGGAATTTGAACCATCTTCGATTTTTTTGGATTTTGATGAGTTTTTTTGTTGGAGGAGTTAAATTTGAGTGAATTTAGATGAAATTTACTTTCATTTTTTTGGATTTTATATAAATTTTTAGTCAAATTGTAATAAAGGAATTGGAAACCAACTTCGATTTTTTTGGATTTTGATGAATTTTTTTGTTGGTGGAGCTAAATTTGAGTGAATTTAGATGAAATTTACTTCTATTTTTTTGATTTCATATAAATTTTTAGTCAAATTGTAATAAAGGAATTTGAACCAACTTCGATTTTTTTGGATTTTGATGAGTTTTTTTGTTGGAGGAGTTAAAATTGAGTTAATTTAGATGAAATTTACTTCTATTTTTTTGATTTCATATAAATTTTTAGTCAAATTGTAATAAAGGAATTTGAACCAACTTCTATTTTTTTGGATTTTGATGATTTTGGTTGTTGGAGGAGTTAAATTTGAGTAAATTTAGATGAAATTTACTTCTTTTTTTTTCGATTTCATATAAATTTTTAGTCAAATTGTAATAAAGGAATTTGAACCATCTTCGAATTTTTTGGATTTTGATGATTTTGGTTGTTGGAGGAGTTAAATTTGTGTAAATTTAGATGAAATGTAATTTTAATTTTTTTGGATTTTATATAAATTTTTAGTCAAATTGTAATAAAGGAATTGGAAACCAACTTCGATTTTTTTGGATTTTGATGAATTTTTTTGTTGGTGGATCTAAATTTGAGTGAATTTAGATGAAATTTACTTCTATTTTTTTGATTTCATATAAATTTTTAGTCAAATTGTAATAAAGGAATTTGAACCAACTTCTATTTTTTTGGATTTTGATGATTTTGGTTGTTGGAGGAGTTAAATTTGAGTAAATTTAGATGAAATTTACTTCTTTTTTTACGATTTCATATAAATTTTTAGTCAAATTGTAATAAAGGAATTTGAACCATCTTCGAATTTTTTGGATTTTGATGATTTTGGTTGTTGGAGGAGTTAAATTTGTGTAAATTTAGATGAAATGTAATTTTAATTTTTTTGGATTTTATATAAATTTTTAGTCAAATTGTAATAAAGGAATTGGAAACCAACTTCGATTTTTTTGGATTTTGATGAATTTTTTTGTTGGTGGATCTAAATTTGAGTGAATTTAGATGAAATTTACTTCTATTTTTTTGATTTCATATAAATTTTTAGTCAAATTGTAATAAAGGAATTTGAACCAACTTCGTTATTTTTGGATTTTGATGATTTTGGTTGTTGGAGGGGTTAAATTTGAGTAAATATAGATGAAATTAACACCTTTTTTTTTTTATAAATTTTTAGTCAAATTGTAATAAATGAATTTGAAACCAACTTCGATTTTTTTGGATTTTGATGAATTTTTTTGTTGTAGGAGCTAAACTTGATTGAATTTAGATGAAATTTACTTTCATTTTTTGGATATTATATAAATTTTTAGACAAATTGTAATAAAGGAATTTGAACCAACTTCGATTTTTTTGGATTTTGATGATTTTGGTTGTTGGAGGAGCTAAATTTGAGTGAATTTAGATGAAATTAACACCTTTTTTGGATTTTATATAAATTTTTAGTCAAATTGTAATAAATGAATTTGAAACCAACTCCGATTTTTTGGGATTTTGATGAATTTTTTTGTTGGGGGAGCTAAATTTGAGTGAATTTAGATGAAATTTACTTTCAATTTTTTGGATTTTATATAAATTTTTAGTCAAATTGTAATAAAGGAATTTGAACCATCTTCGATTTTTTTGGATTTTGATGAGTTTTTTTGTTGGAGGAGTTAAATTTGAGTGAATTTAGATGAAATTTACTTTCATTTTTTTGGATTTTATATAAATTTTTAGTCAAATTGTAATAAAGGAATTGGAAACCAACTTCGATTTTTTTGGATTTTGATGAATTTTTTTGTTGGTGGAGCTAAATTTGAGTGAATTTAGATGAAATTTACTTCTATTTTTTTGATTTCATATAAATTTTTAGTCAAATTGTAATAAAGGAATTTGAACCAACTTCGATTTTTTTGGATTTTGATGAGTTTTTTTGTTGGAGGAGTTAAAATTGAGTTAATTTAGATGAAATTTACTTCTATTTTTTTGATTTCATATAAATTTTTAGTCAAATTGTAATAAAGGAATTTGAACCAACTTCTATTTTTTTGGATTTTGATGATTTTGGTTGTTGGAGGAGTTAAATTTGAGTAAATTTAGATGAAATTTACTTCTTTTTTTTTCGATTTCATATAAATTTTTAGTCAAATTGTAATAAAGGAATTTGAACCATCTTCGAATTTTTTGGATTTTGATGATTTTGGTTGTTGGAGGAGTTAAATTTGTGTAAATTTAGATGAAATGTAATTTTAATTTTTTTGGATTTTATATAAATTTTTAGTCAAATTGTAATAAAGGAATTGGAAACCAACTTCGATTTTTTTGGATTTTGATGAATTTTTTTGTTGGTGGAGCTAAATTTGAGTGAATTTAGATGAAATTTACTTCTATTTTTTTGATTTCATATAAATTTTGAGTCAAATTGTAATAACGGAATTTGAACCAACTTCGATTTTTTTGGATTTTGATGATTTTGGTTGTTGGAGGAGTTAAATTTGAGTAAATTTAGATGAAATTGACACCTATTTTTTTGGATTTTATATAAATTTTTAGTCAAATTGTAATAAAGGAATTTGAAACCAACTTCGATTTTTTTGGATTTTGATGAATTTTTTTGTTTGAGGAGCTAAATTTGAGTGAATTTGGATGAAATTTACTTCAATTTTTTTTGATTTCATATAAATTTTTAGTCAAATTGTAATAAAAGAATTAGAATCAACTTCGATTTTTTTGGATTTTGATGAGTTTTTTTGTTGGAGGAGTTAAATCTGAGTTAATTTAGATGAAATTTACTTCTATTTTTTTTATTTCATATAAATTTTTAGTCAAATTGTAATAAAGGAATTTGAACCAACTTCGTTATTTTTGGATTTTGATGATTTTGGTTGTTGGAGGGGTTAAATTTGAGTAAATTTAGATGAAATTAACACCATTTTTTTTTTTATAAATTTTTAGTCAAATTGTAATAAATGAATTTGAAACCAACTTCGATTTTTTTGGATTTTGATGAATTTTTTTGTTGTAGGAGCTAAACTTGATTGAATTTAGATGAAATTTACTTTCATTTTTTGGATATTATATAAATTTTTAGTCAAATTGTAATAAAGGAATTTGAACCAACTTCGTTATTTTTGGATTTTGATGATTTTGGTTGTTGGAGGAGCTAAATTTGAGTGAATTTAGATGAAATTAACACCTTTTTTTGGATTTTATATAAATTTTTAGTCAAATTGTAATAAATGAATTTGAAACCAACTTCGATTTTTTTGGATTTTGATGAATTTTTTTGTTGGAGGAGCTAAATTTGAGTGAATTTTGATGAAATTTACTTTCATTTTTTTGGATTTCATATAAATTTTTAGTCAAATTGTAATAAAGTAATTTGAAACCAACTTCGATTTTTTTGGATTTTGATGAGTTTTTTTGTTGGTGGAGTTAAATTTGAGTGAATTTAGATGAAATTTACTTCTATTTTTTCGATTTCTTAGAAATTTTTAGTCAAATTGTAATAAAGGAATTTGAACCAACTTCGATTTTTTTGGATTTTGATGATTTTGGTTGTTGGAGGAGCTAAATTTGAGTGAATTTAGATGAAATTAACTCCTTTTTTGGATTTTATATAAATTTTTAGTCAAATTGTAATAAATGAATTTGAAACCAACTTCGATTTTTTTGGATTTTGATGAATTTTTTTGTTGGAGGAGCTAAATTTGAGTGAATTTAGATGAAATTTACTTTCATTTTTTTGGATATTATATAAATTTTTAGACAAATTGTAATAAAGGAATTTGAACCAACTTCGATTTTTTTGGATTTTGATGAGTTTTTTTGTTGGTGGAGTTAAATTTGAGTGAATTTAGATGAAATTTACTTCTATTTTTTTGGATTTCATATAAATTTTTAGTCAAATTGTAATAAAGTAATTTGAAACCAACTTCGATTTTTTTGGATTTTGATGAAATTTTTTGTTGGAGGAGCTAAATTTGAGTGAATTTAGATGAAATTAACACCTTTTTTGGATTTTATATAAATTTTTAGTCAAATTGTAATAAATGAATTTGAAACCAACTTCGATTTTTTTGGATTTTGATGAGTTTTTTTGTTGGAGGAGTTAAATTTGTGTGAATTTAGATGAAATTTACTTCTATTTTTTTGATTTCATATAAATTTTTAGTCAAATTGTAATAAAGGAATTTGAACCAACTTCGATTTTTTTGGATTTTGATGATTTTGGTTGTTGGAGGAGTTAAATTTGAGTAAATTTAGATGAAATTAACACCTTTTTTTTTGGATTTTATATAAATTTTTAGTCCAATTGTAATGAAGGAATTTGAAACCAACTTCGATTTTTTTGGATTTTGATGAATTTTTTTGTAGGAGCAGCTAAATTTGAGTGAATTTAGATGAAATTTACTTCTATTTTTTTGATTTCATATAAATTTTTAGTCAAATTGTAATAAAGGAATTTGAACCAACTTCGATTTTTTTGGATTTTGATGATTTTGGTTGTTGGAGGAGTTAAATTTGAGTAAATTTAGATGAAATTAACACCTTTTTTTTCGATTTTATATAAATTTTTAGTCAAATTGTAATAAATGAATTTGAAACCAACTTCGATTTTTTTGGATTTTGATGAATTTTTTTGTTGGAGGAGCTAAATTTGAGTGAATTTAGATGAAATTTACTTTCATTTTTTTGGATTTTATATAAATTTTTAGTCAAATTGTAATAAAGGAATTTGAACCAACTTCGATTTTTTTGGATTTTGATGAGTTTTTTTGTTGGAGGAGTTAAATTTGTGTGAATTTAGATGAAATTTACTTCTATTTTTTTGATTTCATATAAATTTTTAGTCAAATTGTAATAAAGGAATTTGAACCAACTTCGTTATTTTTGGATTTTGATGATTTTGGTTGTTGGAGGAGCTAAATTTGAGTGAATTTAGATGAAATTAACACCTTTTTTTGGATTTTATATAAATTTTTAGTCAAATTGTAATAAATGAATTTGAAACCAACTTCGATTTTTTTGGATTTTGATGAATTTTTTTGTTGGAGGAGCTAAATTTGAGTGAATTTTGATGAAATTTACTTTCATTTTTTTGGATTTCATATAAATTTTTAGTCAAATTGTAATAAAGTAATTTGAAACCAACTTCGATTTTTTTGGATTTTGATGAATTTTTTTGTTGGAGGAGCTAAATTTGAGTGAATTTAGATGAAATTTACTTTCATTTTTTTGGATATTATATAAATTTTTAGACAAATTGTAATAAAGGAATTTGAACCAACTTCGATTTTTTTGGATTTTGATGAGTTTTTTTGTTGGTGGAGTTAAATTTGAGTGAATTTAGATGAAATTTACTTCTATTTTTTTGGATTTCATATAAATTTTTAGTCAAATTGTAATAAAGTAATTTGAAACCAACTTCGATTTTTTTGGATTTTGATGAAATTTTTTGTTGGAGGAGCTAAATTTGAGTGAATTTAGATGAAATTAACACCTTTTTTGGATTTTATATAAATTTTTAGTCAAATTGTAATAAATGAATTTGAAACCAACTTCGATTTTTTTGGATTTTGATGAGTTTTTTTGTTGGAGGAGTTAAATTTGTGTGAATTTAGATGAAATTTACTTCTATTTTTTTGATTTCATATAAATTTTTAGTCAAATTGTAATAAAGGAATTTGAACCAACTTCGATTTTTTTGGATTTTGATGATTTTGGTTGTTGGAGGAGTTAAATTTGAGTAAATTTAGATGAAATTAACACCTTTTTTTTTGGATTTTATATAAATTTTTAGTCAAATTGTAATGAAGGAATTTGAAACCAACTTCGATTTTTTTGGATTTTGATGAATTTTTTTGTAGGAGCAGCTAAATTTGAGTGAATTTAGATGAAATTTACTTCTATTTTTTTTTGATTTCATATAAATTTTTAGTCAAATTGTAATAAAAGAATTTGAACCAACTTCGATTTTTTTGGATTTTGATGAGTTTTTTTGTTGGAGGAGTTAAATTTGAGTTAATTTAGATGAAATTTACTTCTATTTTTTTGATTTCATATAAATTTTTAGTCAAATTGTAATAAAGGAATTTGAACCAACTTCGATTTTTTTGGATTTTGATGATTTTGGTTGTTGGAGGAGTTAAATTTGTGTAAATATAGATGAAATGTAATTTTAATTTTTTTGGATTTTATATAAATTTTTAGTCAAATTGTAATAAAGGAATTGGAAACCAACTTCGATTTTTTTGGATTTTGATGATTTCTTTTGTTGGAGGAGCTAAATTTGAGTGAATTTAGATAAAATTTACTTCAATTTTTTGTATTTTATATAAATTTTTAGTCAAATTGGAATAAATGAATTTGAAACCAACTTCAATTTTTTTGGATTTTGATGAATTTTTTTGTTGGTGGAGCTAAATTTGAGTGAATTTAGATGAAATTTACTTTCATTTTTTTGGATTTTATATAAATTTTTAGTCAAATTGTAATAAAGGAATTTGAACCAACTTCGATTTTTTTGGATTTTGATGACTTTTTTTGTTGGAGGAGTTAAATTTGAGTGAATTTAGATGAAATTTACTTCTATTTTTTTGATTTCATATAAATTTTTAGTCAAATTGTAATAAAGGAATTTGAACCAACTTCGATTTTTTTGGATTTTGATGATTTTGGTTGTTGGAGGAGTTAAATTTGAGTAAATTTTGATGAAATTAACACCTTTTTTTTGGATTTTATATAAATTTTTAGTCAAATTGTAATGAAGGAATTTGAAACCAACTTCGATTTTTTTGGATTTTGATGAATTTTTTTGTAGGAGCAGCTAAATTTGAGTGAATTTAGATGAAATTTAATTCTATTTTTTTTTTGATTTCATATAAATTTTTAGTCAAATTGTAATAAAAGAATTTGAACCATCTTCGAATTTTTTGGATTTTGATGATTTTGGTTGTTGGAGGAGTTAAATTTGTGTAAATTTAGAAGAAATGTAATTTTAATTTTTTTGGATTTTATATAAATTTTTAGTCAAATTGTAATAAAGGAATTGGAAACCAACTTCGATTTTTTTGGATTTTGATGAATTTTTTTGTTGGTGGAGCTAAATTTGAGTGAATTTAGATGAAATTTGCTTCTATTTTTTTGATTTCATATAAATTTTTAGTCAAATTGTAATAAAGGAATTTGAACCAACTTCGATTTTTTTGGATTTTGATGATTTTGGTTGTTGGAGGAGTTAAATTTGAGTAAATTTAGATGAAATTAACACCTTTTTTTTTCGATTTTATATAAATTTTTAGTCAAATTGTAATAAATGAATTTGAAACCAACTTCGATTTTTTTGGATTTTGATGAATTTTTTTGTTGGAGGAGCTAAATTTGAGTGAATTTTGATGAAATTTACTTTCATTTTTTTGGATTTCATATAAATTTTTAGTCAAATTGTAATAAAGTAATTTGAAACCAACTTCGATTTTTTTGGATTTTGATGAATTTTTTTGTTGGAGGAGCTAAATTTGAGTGAATTTAGATGAAATTTACTTTCATTTTTTTGGATATTATATAAATTTTTAGACAAATTGTAATAAAGGAATTTGAACCAACTTCGATTTTTTTGGATTTTGATGAGTTTTTTTGTTGGTGGAGTTAAATTTGAGTGAATTTAGATGAAATTTACTTCTATTTTTTTGGATTTCATATAAATTTTTAGTCAAATTGTAATAAAGTAATTTGAAACCAACTTCGATTTTTTTGGATTTTGATGAAATTTTTTGTTGGAGGAGCTAAATTTGAGTGAATTTAGATGAAATTAACACCTTTTTTGGATTTTATATAAATTTTTAGTCAAATTGTAATAAATGAATTTGAAACCAACTTCGATTTTTTTGGATTTTGATGAGTTTTTTTGTTGGAGGAGTTAAATTTGTGTGAATTTAGATGAAATTTACTTCTATTTTTTTGATTTCATATAAATTTTTAGTCAAATTGTAATAAAGGAATTTGAACCAACTTCGATTTTTTTGGATTTTGATGATTTTGGTTGTTGGAGGAGTTAAATTTGAGTAAATTTAGATGAAATTAACACTTTTTTTTTCGATTTTATATAAATTTTTAGTCAAATTGTAATAAATGAATTTGAAACCAACTTCGATTTTTTTGGATTTTGATGAATTTTTTTGTTGGAGGAGCTAAATTTGAGTGAATTTAGATGAAATTTACTTTCAATTTTTTGGATTTTATATAAATTTTTAGTCAAATTGTAATAAAGGAATTTGAACCAACTTCGATTTTTTTGGATTTTGATGAGTTTTTTTGTTGGAGGAGTTAAATTTGTGTGAATTTAGATGAAATTTACTTCTATTTTTTTGATTTCATATAAATTTTTAGTCAAATTGTAATAAAGGAATTTGAACCAACTTCGTTATTTTTGGATTTTGATGATTTTGGTTGTTGGAGGAGCTAAATTTGAGTGAATTTAGATGAAATTAACACCTTTTTTTGGATTTTATATAAATTTTTAGTCAAATTGTAATAAATGAATTTGAAACCAACTTCGATTTTTTTGGATTTTGATGAATTTTTTTGTTGGAGGAGCTAAATTTGAGTGAATTTTGATGAAATTTACTTTCATTTTTTTGGATTTCATATAAATTTTTAGTCAAATTGTAATAAAGTAATTTGAAACCAACTTCGATTTTTTTGGATTTTGATGAATTTTTTTGTTGGAGGAGCTAAATTTGAGTGAATTTAGATGAAATTTACTTTCATTTTTTTGGATATTATATAAATTTTTAGACAAATTGTAATAAAGGAATTTGAACCAACTTCGATTTTTTTGGATTTTGATGAGTTTTTTTGTTGGTGGAGTTAAATTTGAGTGAATTTAGATGAAATTTACTTCTATTTTTTTGGATTTCATATAAATTTTTAGTCAAATTGTAATAAAGTAATTTGAAACCAACTTCGATTTTTTTGGATTTTGATGAATTTTTTTGTTTGAGGAGCTAAATTTGATTGAATTTAGATGAAATTTACTTTCATTTTTTGGATATTATATAAATTTTTAGTCAAATTGTAATAAAGGAATTTGAACCAACTTCGATTTTTTTGGATTTTGATGAGTTTTTTTGTTGGTGGAGTTAAATTTGAGTGAATTTAGATGAAATTTACTTCTATTTTTTTGGATTTCATATAAATTTTTAGTCAAATTGTAATAAAGGAATTTGAACCAACTTCGTTATTTTTGGATTTTGATGATTTTGGTTGTTGGAGGAGTTAAATTTGAGTAAATTTATATGAAATTAACACCTTTTTTTTTTATAAATTTTTAGTCAAATTGTAATAAATGAATTTGGAACCAACTTCGATTTTTTTGGATTTTGATGAATTTTGTGTTGGAGGAGCTAAACTTGATTGAATTTAGATGAAATTTACTTTCATTTTTTTGGATATTATATAAATTTTTAGACAAATTGTAATAAAGGAATTTGAACCAACTTCGATTTTTTTGGATTTTGATGAGTTTTTTTGTTGGAGGAGTTAAATTTGAGTGAATTTAGATGAAATTTACTTCTATTTTTTTGGATTTCATATAAATTTTTAGTCAAATTGTAATAAAGTAATTTGAAACCAACTTCGATTTTTTTGGATTTTGATGAATTTTTTTGTTGGAGGAGTTAAATTTGAGTTAATTTAGATGAAATTTACTTGTATTTTTTTGATTTCATATAAATTTTTAGTCAAATTGTAATAATGGAATTTGAACCAACTTCGATTTTTTTGGATTTTGATGAATTTTTTGTTGGAGGAGCTAAACTTGATTGAATTTAGATGAAATTTACTTTCATTTTTTTGGATATTATATAAATTTTTAGACAAATTGTAATAAAGGAATTTGAACCAACTTCGTTATTTTTGGATTTTGATGATTTTGGTTGTTGGAGGAGCTAAATTTGAGTGAATTTAGATGAAATTAACACCTTTTTTTGGATTTTATATAAATTTTTAGTCAAATTGTAATAAATGAATTTGAAACCAACTTCGATTTTTTTGGATTTTGATGAATTTTTTTGTTGGAGGAGTTAAATTTGAGTTAATTTAGATGAAATTTACTTGTATTTTTTTGATTTCATATAAATTTTTAGTCAAATTGTAATAATGGAATTTGAACCAACTTCGATTTTTTTGGATTTTGATGATTTTGGTTGTTGGAGGAGCTAAATTTGAGTGAATTTAGATGAAATTAACACCTTTTTTGGATTTTATATAAATTTTTAGTCAAATTGTAATAAATGAATTTGAAACCAACTTCGATTTTTTTGGATTTTGATGAATTTTTTTGTTGGAGGAGCTAAATTTGAGTGAATTTAGATGAAATTTACTTTCATTTTTTTGGATATTATATAAATTTTTAGACAAATTGTAATAAAGGAATTTGAACCAACTTCGATTTTTTTGGATTTTGATGAGTTTTTTTGTTGGTGGAGTTAAATTTGAGTGAATTTAGATGAAATTTACTTCTATTTTTTTGGATTTCATATAAATTTTTAGTCAAATTGTAATAAAGTAATTTGAAACCAACTTCGATTTTTTTGGATTTTGATGAAATTTTTTGTTGGAGGAGCTAAATTTGAGTGAATTTAGATGAAATTAACACCTTTTTTGGATTTTATATAAATTTTTAGTCAAATTGTAATAAATGAATTTGAAACCAACTTCGATTTTTTTGGATTTTGATGAGTTTTTTTGTTGGAGGAGTTAAATTTGTGTGAATTTAGATGAAATTTACTTCTATTTTTTTGATTTCATATAAATTTTTAGTCAAATTGTAATAAAGGAATTTGAACCAACTTCGATTTTTTTGGATTTTGATGATTTTGGTTGTTGGAGGAGTTAAATTTGAGTAAATTTAGATGAAATTAACACCTTTTTTTTTCGATTTTATATAAATTTTTAGTCAAATTGTAATAAATGAATTTGAAACCAACTTCGATTTTTTTGGATTTTGATGAATTTTTTTGTTGGAGGAGCTAAATTTGAGTGAATTTAGATGAAATTTACTTTCATTTTTTTGGATTTTATATAAATTTTTAGTCAAATTGTAATAAAGGAATTTGAACCAACTTCGATTTTTTTGGATTTTGATGAGTTTTTTTGTTGGAGGAGTTAAATTTGTGTGAATTTAGATGAAATTTACTTCTATTTTTTTGATTTCATATAAATTTTTAGTCAAATTGTAATAAAGGAATTTGAACCAACTTCGTTATTTTTGGATTTTGATGATTTTGGTTGTTGGAGGAGCTAAATTTGAGTGAATTTAGATGAAATTAACACCTTTTTTTGGATTTTATATAAATTTTTAGTCAAATTGTAATAAATGAATTTGAAACCAACTTCGATTTTTTTGGATTTTGATGAATTTTTTTGTTGGAGGAGCTAAATTTGAGTGAATTTTGATGAAATTTACTTTCATTTTTTTGGATTTCATATAAATTTTTAGTCAAATTGTAATAAAGTAATTTGAAACCAACTTCGATTTTTTTGGATTTTGATGAATTTTTTTGTTGGAGGAGCTAAATTTGAGTGAATTTAGATGAAATTTACTTTCATTTTTTTGGATATTATATAAATTTTTAGACAAATTGTAATAAAGGAATTTGAACCAACTTCGATTTTTTTGGATTTTGATGAGTTTTTTTGTTGGTGGAGTTAAATTTGAGTGAATTTAGATGAAATTTACTTCTATTTTTTTGGATTTCATATAAATTTTTAGTCAAATTGTAATAAAGGAATTTGAACCAACTTCGTTATTTTTGGATTTTGATGATTTTGGTTGTTGGAGGAGTTAAATTTGAGTAAATTTAGATGAAATTTACTTTCATTTTTTGGATATTATATAAATTTTTAGTCAAATTGTAATAAAGGAATTTGAACCAACTTCGATTTTTTTGGATTTTGATGAGTTTTTTTGTTGGTGGAGTTAAATTTGAGTGAATTTAGATGAAATTTACTTCTATTTTTTTGGATTTCATATAAATTTTTAGTCAAATTGTAATAAAGGAATTTGAACCAACTTCGTTATTTTTGGATTTTGATGATTTTGGTTGTTGGAGGAGCTAAATTTGAGTGAATTTAGATGAAATTAACACCTTTTTTTGGATTTTATATAAATTTTTAGTCAAATTGTAATAAATGAATTTGAAACCAACTTCGATTTTTTTGGATTTTGATGAATTTTTTTGTTGGAGGAGCTAAATTTGAGTGAATTTTGATGAAATTTACTTTCATTTTTTTGGATTTCATATAAATTTTTAGTCAAATTGTAATAAAGTAATTTGAAACCAACTTCGATTTTTTTGGATTTTGATGAATTTTTTTGTTGGAGGAGCTAAATTTGAGTGAATTTAGATGAAATTTACTTTCATTTTTTTGGATATTATATAAATTTTTAGACAAATTGTAATAAAGGAATTTGAACCAACTTCGATTTTTTTGGATTTTGATGAGTTTTTTTGTTGGTGGAGTTAAATTTGAGTGAATTTAGATGAAATTTACTTCTATTTTTTTGGATTTCATATAAATTTTTAGTCAAATTGTAATAAAGTAATTTGAAACCAACTTCGATTTTTTTGGATTTTGATGAATTTTTTTGTTTGAGGAGCTAAATTTGATTGAATTTAGATGAAATTTACTTTCATTTTTTGGATATTATATAAATTTTTAGTCAAATTGTAATAAAGGAATTTGAACCAACTTCGATTTTTTTGGATTTTGATGAGTTTTTTTGTTGGTGGAGTTAAATTTGAGTGAATTTAGATGAAATTTACTTCTATTTTTTTGGATTTCATATAAATTTTTAGTCAAATTGTAATAAAGGAATTTGAACCAACTTCGTTATTTTTGGATTTTGATGATTTTGGTTGTTGGAGGAGTTAAATTTGAGTAAATTTATATGAAATTAACACCTTTTTTTTTTATAAATTTTTAGTCAAATTGTAATAAATGAATTTGGAACCAACTTCGATTTTTTTGGATTTTGATGAATTTTGTGTTGGAGGAGCTAAACTTGATTGAATTTAGATGAAATTTACTTTCATTTTTTTGGATATTATATAAATTTTTAGACAAATTGTAATAAAGGAATTTGAACCAACTTCGATTTTTTTGGATTTTGATGAGTTTTTTTGTTGGAGGAGTTAAATTTGAGTGAATTTAGATGAAATTTACTTCTATTTTTTTGGATTTCATATAAATTTTTAGTCAAATTGTAATAAAGTAATTTGAAACCAACTTCGATTTTTTTGGATTTTGATGAATTTTTTTGTTGGAGGAGTTAAATTTGAGTTAATTTAGATGAAATTTACTTGTATTTTTTTGATTTCATATAAATTTTTAGTCAAATTGTAATAATGGAATTTGAACCAACTTCGATTTTTTTGGATTTTGATGAATTTTTTGTTGGAGGAGCTAAACTTGATTGAATTTAGATGAAATTTACTTTCATTTTTTTGGATATTATATAAATTTTTAGACAAATTGTAATAAAGGAATTTGAACCAACTTCGTTATTTTTGGATTTTGATGATTTTGGTTGTTGGAGGAGCTAAATTTGAGTGAATTTAGATGAAATTAACACCTTTTTTTGGATTTTATATAAATTTTTAGTCAAATTGTAATAAATGAATTTGAAACCAACTTCGATTTTTTTGGATTTTGATGAATTTTTTTGTTGGAGGAGTTAAATTTGAGTTAATTTAGATGAAATTTACTTGTATTTTTTTGATTTCATATAAATTTTTAGTCAAATTGTAATAATGGAATTTGAACCAACTTCGATTTTTTTGGATTTTGATGATTTTGGTTGTTGGAGGAGCTAAATTTGAGTGAATTTAGATGAAATTAACACCTTTTTTGGATTTTATATAAATTTTTAGTCAAATTGTAATAAATGAATTTGAAACCAACTTCGATTTTTTTGGATTTTGATGAATTTTTTTGTTGGAGGAGCTAAATTTGAGTGAATTTAGATGAAATTTACTTTCATTTTTTTGGATATTATATAAATTTTTAGACAAATTGTAATAAAGGAATTTGAACCAACTTCGATTTTTTTGGATTTTGATGAGTTTTTTTGTTGGTGGAGTTAAATTTGAGTGAATTTAGATGAAATTTACTTCTATTTTTTTGGATTTCATATAAATTTTTAGTCAAATTGTAATAAAGTAATTTGAAACCAACTTCGATTTTTTTGGATTTTGATGAAATTTTTTGTTGGAGGAGCTAAATTTGAGTGAATTTAGATGAAATTAACACCTTTTTTGGATTTTATATAAATTTTTAGTCAAATTGTAATAAATGAATTTGAAACCAACTTCGATTTTTTTGGATTTTGATGAGTTTTTTTGTTGGAGGAGTTAAATTTGTGTGAATTTAGATGAAATTTACTTCTATTTTTTTGATTTCATATAAATTTTTAGTCAAATTGTAATAAAGGAATTTGAACCAACTTCGATTTTTTTGGATTTTGATGATTTTGGTTGTTGGAGGAGTTAAATTTGAGTAAATTTAGATGAAATTAACACCTTTTTTTTTCGATTTTATATAAATTTTTAGTCAAATTGTAATAAATGAATTTGAAACCAACTTCGATTTTTTTGGATTTTGATGAATTTTTTTGTTGGAGGAGCTAAATTTGAGTGAATTTAGATGAAATTTACTTTCATTTTTTTGGATTTTATATAAATTTTTAGTCAAATTGTAATAAAGGAATTTGAACCAACTTCGATTTTTTTGGATTTTGATGAGTTTTTTTGTTGGAGGAGTTAAATTTGTGTGAATTTAGATGAAATTTACTTCTATTTTTTTGATTTCATATAAATTTTTAGTCAAATTGTAATAAAGGAATTTGAACCAACTTCGTTATTTTTGGATTTTGATGATTTTGGTTGTTGGAGGAGCTAAATTTGAGTGAATTTAGATGAAATTAACACCTTTTTTTGGATTTTATATAAATTTTTAGTCAAATTGTAATAAATGAATTTGAAACCAACTTCGATTTTTTTGGATTTTGATGAATTTTTTTGTTGGAGGAGCTAAATTTGAGTGAATTTTGATGAAATTTACTTTCATTTTTTTGGATTTCATATAAATTTTTAGTCAAATTGTAATAAAGTAATTTGAAACCAACTTCGATTTTTTTGGATTTTGATGAATTTTTTTGTTGGAGGAGCTAAATTTGAGTGAATTTAGATGAAATTTACTTTCATTTTTTTGGATATTATATAAATTTTTAGACAAATTGTAATAAAGGAATTTGAACCAACTTCGATTTTTTTGGATTTTGATGAGTTTTTTTGTTGGTGGAGTTAAATTTGAGTGAATTTAGATGAAATTTACTTCTATTTTTTTGGATTTCATATAAATTTTTAGTCAAATTGTAATAAAGTAATTTGAAACCAACTTCGATTTTTTTGGATTTTGATGAATTTTTTTGTTTGAGGAGCTAAATTTGATTGAATTTAGATGAAATTTACTTTCATTTTTTGGATATTATATAAATTTTTAGTCAAATTGTAATAAAGGAATTTGAACCAACTTCGATTTTTTTGGATTTTGATGAGTTTTTTTGTTGGTGGAGTTAAATTTGAGTGAATTTAGATGAAATTTACTTCTATTTTTTTGGATTTCATATAAATTTTTAGTCAAATTGTAATAAAGGAATTTGAACCAACTTCGTTATTTTTGGATTTTGATGATTTTGGTTGTTGGAGGAGTTAAATTTGAGTAAATTTATATGAAATTAACACCTTTTTTTTTTATAAATTTTTAGTCAAATTGTAATAAATGAATTTGGAACCAACTTCGATTTTTTTGGATTTTGATGAATTTTGTGTTGGAGGAGCTAAACTTGATTGAATTTAGATGAAATTTACTTTCATTTTTTTGGATATTATATAAATTTTTAGACAAATTGTAATAAAGGAATTTGAACCAACTTCGATTTTTTTGGATTTTGATGAGTTTTTTTGTTGGAGGAGTTAAATTTGAGTGAATTTAGATGAAATTTACTTCTATTTTTTTGGATTTCATATAAATTTTTAGTCAAATTGTAATAAAGTAATTTGAAACCAACTTCGATTTTTTTGGATTTTGATGAATTTTTTTGTTGGAGGAGTTAAATTTGAGTTAATTTAGATGAAATTTACTTGTATTTTTTTGATTTCATATAAATTTTTAGTCAAATTGTAATAATGGAATTTGAACCAACTTCGATTTTTTTGGATTTTGATGAATTTTTTGTTGGAGGAGCTAAACTTGATTGAATTTAGATGAAATTTACTTTCATTTTTTTGGATATTATATAAATTTTTAGACAAATTGTAATAAAGGAATTTGAACCAACTTCGATTTTTTTGGATTTTGATGAGTTTTTTTGTTGGAGGAGTTAAATTTGAGTGAATTTAGATGAAATTTACTTCTATTTTTTTGGATTTCATATAAATTTTTAGTCAAATTGTAATAAAGTAATTTGAAACCAACTTCGATTTTTTTGGATTTTGATGAATTTTTTTGTTGGAGGAGTTAAATTTGAGTTAATTTAGATGAAATTTACTTGTATTTTTTTGATTTCATATAAATTTTTAGTCAAATTGTAATAATGGAATTTGAACCAACTTCGATTTTTTTGGATTTTGATGATTTTGGTTGTTGGAGGAGCTAAATTTGAGTGAATTTAGATGAAATTAACACCTTTTTTGGATTTTATATAAATTTTTAGTCAAATTGTAATAAATGAATTTGAAACCAACTCCGATTTTTTGGGATTTTGATGAATTTTTTTGTTGGGGGAGCTAAATTTGAGTGAATTTAGATGAAATTTACTTTCAATTTTTTGGATTTTATATAAATTTTTAGTCAAATTGTAATAAAGGAATTTGAACCATCTTCGATTTTTTTGGATTTTGATGAGTTTTTTTGTTGGAGGAGTTAAATTTGAGTGAATTTAGATGAAATTTACTTTCATTTTTTTGGATTTTATATAAATTTTTAGTCAAATTGTAATAAAGGAATTGGAAACCAACTTCGATTTTTTTGGATTTTGATGAATTTTTTTGTTGGTGGAGCTAAATTTGAGTGAATTTAGATGAAATTTACTTCTATTTTTTTGATTTCATATAAATTTTTAGTCAAATTGTAATAAAGGAATTTGAACCAACTTCGATTTTTTTGGATTTTGATGAGTTTTTTTGTTGGAGGAGTTAAAATTGAGTTAATTTAGATGAAATTTACTTCTATTTTTTTGATTTCATATAAATTTTTAGTCAAATTGTAATAAAGGAATTTGAACCAACTTCTATTTTTTTGGATTTTGATGATTTTGGTTGTTGGAGGAGTTAAATTTGAGTAAATTTAGATGAAATTTACTTCTTTTTTTTTCGATTTCATATAAATTTTTAGTCAAATTGTAATAAAGGAATTTGAACCATCTTCGAATTTTTTGGATTTTGATGATTTTGGTTGTTGGAGGAGTTAAATTTGTGTAAATTTAGATGAAATGTAATTTTAATTTTTTTGGATTTTATATAAATTTTTAGTCAAATTGTAATAAAGGAATTGGAAACCAACTTCGATTTTTTTGGATTTTGATGAATTTTTTTGTTGGTGGATCTAAATTTGAGTGAATTTAGATGAAATTTACTTCTATTTTTTTGATTTCATATAAATTTTTAGTCAAATTGTAATAAAGGAATTTGAACCAACTTCTATTTTTTTGGATTTTGATGATTTTGGTTGTTGGAGGAGTTAAATTTGAGTAAATTTAGATGAAATTTACTTCTTTTTTTTTCGATTTCATATAAATTTTTAGTCAAATTGTAATAAAGGAATTTGAACCATCTTCGAATTTTTTGGATTTTGATGATTTTGGTTGTTGGAGGAGTTAAATTTGTGTAAATTTAGATGAAATGTAATTTTAATTTTTTTGGATTTTATATAAATTTTTAGTCAAATTGTAATAAAGGAATTGGAAACCAACTTCGATTTTTTTGGATTTTGATGAATTTTTTTGTTGGTGGATCTAAATTTGAGTGAATTTAGATGAAATTTACTTCTATTTTTTTGATTTCATATAAATTTTTAGTCAAATTGTAATAAAGGAATTTGAACCAACTTCGTTATTTTTGGATTTTGATGATTTTGGTTGTTGGAGGGGTTAAATTTGAGTAAATATAGATGAAATTAACACCTTTTTTTTTTTTATAAATTTTTAGTCAAATTGTAATAAATGAATTTGAAACCAACTTCGATTTTTTTGGATTTTGATGAATTTTTTTGTTGTAGGAGCTAAACTTGATTGAATTTAGATGAAATTTACTTTCATTTTTTGGATATTATATAAATTTTTAGACAAATTGTAATAAAGGAATTTGAACCAACTTCGATTTTTTTGGATTTTGATGATTTTGGTTGTTGGAGGAGCTAAATTTGAGTGAATTTAGATGAAATTAACACCTTTTTTGGATTTTATATAAATTTTTAGTCAAATTGTAATAAATGAATTTGAAACCAACTCCGATTTTTTGGGATTTTGATGAATTTTTTTGTTGGGGGAGCTAAATTTGAGTGAATTTAGATGAAATTTACTTTCAATTTTTTGGATTTTATATAAATTTTTAGTCAAATTGTAATAAAGGAATTTGAACCATCTTCGATTTTTTTGGATTTTGATGAGTTTTTTTGTTGGAGGAGTTAAATTTGAGTGAATTTAGATGAAATTTACTTTCATTTTTTTGGATTTTATATAAATTTTTAGTCAAATTGTAATAAAGGAATTGGAAACCAACTTCGATTTTTTTGGATTTTGATGAATTTTTTTGTTGGTGGAGCTAAATTTGAGTGAATTTAGATGAAATTTACTTCTATTTTTTTGATTTCATATAAATTTTTAGTCAAATTGTAATAAAGGAATTTGAACCAACTTCGATTTTTTTGGATTTTGATGAGTTTTTTTGTTGGAGGAGTTAAAATTGAGTTAATTTAGATGAAATTTACTTCTATTTTTTTGATTTCATATAAATTTTTAGTCAAATTGTAATAAAGGAATTTGAACCAACTTCTATTTTTTTGGATTTTGATGATTTTGGTTGTTGGAGGAGTTAAATTTGAGTAAATTTAGATGAAATTTACTTCTTTTTTTTTCGATTTCATATAAATTTTTAGTCAAATTGTAATAAAGGAATTTGAACCATCTTCGAATTTTTTGGATTTTGATGATTTTGGTTGTTGGAGGAGTTAAATTTGTGTAAATTTAGATGAAATGTAATTTTAATTTTTTTGGATTTTATATAAATTTTTAGTCAAATTGTAATAAAGGAATTGGAAACCAACTTCGATTTTTTTGGATTTTGATGAATTTTTTTGTTGGTGGAGCTAAATTTGAGTGAATTTAGATGAAATTTACTTCTATTTTTTTGATTTCATATAAATTTTGAGTCAAATTGTAATAACGGAATTTGAACCAACTTCGATTTTTTTGGATTTTGATGATTTTGGTTGTTGGAGGAGTTAAATTTGAGTAAATTTAGATGAAATTGACACCTATTTTTTTGGATTTTATATAAATTTTTAGTCAAATTGTAATAAAGGAATTTGAAACCAACTTCGATTTTTTTGGATTTTGATGAATTTTTTTGTTTGAGGAGCTAAATTTGAGTGAATTTGGATGAAATTTACTTCAATTTTTTTTGATTTCATATAAATTTTTAGTCAAATTGTAATAAAAGAATTAGAATCAACTTCGATTTTTTTGGATTTTGATGAGTTTTTTTGTTGGAGGAGTTAAATCTGAGTTAATTTAGATGAAATTTACTTCTATTTTTTTGATTTCATATAAATTTTTAGTCAAATTGTAATAAAGGAATTTGAACCAACTTCGTTATTTTTGGATTTTGATGATTTTGGTTGTTGGAGGGGTTAAATTTGAGTAAATTTAGATGAAATTAACACCTTTTTTTTTTTTATAAATTTTTAGTCAAATTGTAATAAATGAATTTGAAACCAACTTCGATTTTTTTGGATTTTGATGAATTTTTTTGTTGTAGGAGCTAAACTTGATTGAATTTAGATGAAATTTACTTTCATTTTTTGGATATTATATAAATTTTTAGTCAAATTGTAATAAAGGAATTTGAACCAACTTCGTTATTTTTGGATTTTGATGATTTTGGTTGTTGGAGGAGCTAAATTTGAGTGAATTTAGATGAAATTAACTCCTTTTTTGGATTTTATATAAATTTTTAGTCAAATTGTAATAAATGAATTTGAAACCAACTTCGATTTTTTTGGATTTTGATGAATTTTTTTGTTGGAGGAGCTAAATTTGAGTGAATTTAGATGAAATTTACTTTCATTTTTTTGGATATTATATAAATTTTTAGACAAATTGTAATAAAGGAATTTGAACCAACTTCGATTTTTTTGGATTTTGATGAGTTTTTTTGTTGGTGGAGTTAAATTTGAGTGAATTTAGATGAAATTTACTTCTATTTTTTTGGATTTCATATAAATTTTTAGTCAAATTGTAATAAAGTAATTTGAAACCAACTTCGATTTTTTTGGATTTTGATGAAATTTTTTGTTGGAGGAGCTAAATTTGAGTGAATTTAGATGAAATTAACACCTTTTTTGGATTTTATATAAATTTTTAGTCAAATTGTAATAAATGAATTTGAAACCAACTTCGATTTTTTTGGATTTTGATGAGTTTTTTTGTTGGAGGAGTTAAATTTGTGTGAATTTAGATGAAATTTACTTCTATTTTTTTGATTTCATATAAATTTTTAGTCAAATTGTAATAAAGGAATTTGAACCAACTTCGATTTTTTTGGATTTTGATGATTTTGGTTGTTGGAGGAGTTAAATTTGAGTAAATTTAGATGAAATTAACACCTTTTTTTTGGATTTTATATAAATTTTTAGTCCAATTGTAATGAAGGAATTTGAAACCAACTTCGATTTTTTTGGATTTTGATGAATTTTTTTGTAGGAGCAGCTAAATTTGAGTGAATTTAGATGAAATTTACTTCTATTTTTTTGATTTCATATAAATTTTTAGTCAAATTGTAATAAAGGAATTTGAACCAACTTCGATTTTTTTGGATTTTGATGATTTTGGTTGTTGGAGGAGTTAAATTTGAATAAATTTAGATGAAATTAACACCTTTTTTTTTCGATTTTATATAAATTTTTAGTCAAATTGTAATAAATGAATTTGAAACCAACTTCGATTTTTTTGGATTTTGATGAATTTTTTTGTTGGAGGAGCTAAATTTGAGTGAATTTAGATGAAATTTACTTTCATTTTTTTGGATTTTATATAAATTTTTAGTCAAATTGTAATAAAAAAATTTGAACCAACTTCGATTTTTTTGGATTTTGATGAGTTTTTTTGTTGGAGGAGTTAAATTTGTGTGAATTTAGATGAAATTTACTTCTATTTTTTTGATTTCATATAAATTTTTAGTCAAATTGTAATAAAGGAATTTGAACCAACTTCGTTATTTTTGGATTTTGATGATTTTGGTTGTTGGAGGAGCTAAATTTGAGTGAATTTAGATGAAATTAACACCTTTTTTGGATTTTATATAAATTTTTAGTCAAATTGTAATAAATGAATTTGAAACCAACTTCGATTTTTTTGGATTTTGATGAATTTTTTTGTTGGAGGAGCTAAATTTGAGTGAATTTTGATGAAATTTACTTTCATTTTTTTGGATTTCATATAAATTTTTAGTCAAATTGTAATAAAGTAATTTGAAACCAACTTCGATTTTTTTGGATTTTGATGAATTTTTTTGTTGGAGGAGCTAAATTTGAGTGAATTTAGATGAAATTTACTTTCATTTTTTTGGATATTATATAAATTTTTAGACAAATTGTAATAAAGGAATTTGAACCAACTTCGATTTTTTTGGATTTTGATGAGTTTTTTTGTTGGTGGAGTTAAATTTGAGTGAATTTAGATGAAATTTACTTCTATTTTTTTGGATTTCATATAAATTTTTAGTCAAATTGTAATAAAGTAATTTGAAACCAACTTCGATTTTTTTGGATTTTGATGAAATTTTTTGTTGGAGGAGCTAAATTTGAGTGAATTTAGATGAAATTAACACCTTTTTTGGATTTTATATAAATTTTTAGTCAAATTGTAATAAATGAATTTGAAACCAACTTCGATTTTTTTGGATTTTGATGAGTTTTTTTGTTGGAGGAGTTAAATTTGTGTGAATTTAGATGAAATTTACTTCTATTTTTTTGATTTCATATAAATTTTTAGTCAAATTGTAATAAAGGAATTTGAACCAACTTCGATTTTTTTGGATTTTGATGATTTTGGTTGTTGGAGGAGTTAAATTTGAGTAAATTTAGATGAAATTAACACCTTTTTTTTGGATTTTATATAAATTTTTAGTCAAATTGTAATGAAGGAATTTGAAACCAACTTCGATTTTTTTGGATTTTGATGATTTTTTTTGTAGGAGCAGCTAAATTTGAGTGAATTTAGATGAAATTTACTTCTATTTTTTTTTGATTTCATATAAATTTTTAGTCAAATTGTAATAAAAGAATTTGAACCAACTTCGATTTTTTTGGATTTTGATGAGTTTTTTTGTTGGAGGAGTTAAATTTGAGTTAATTTAGATGAAATTTACTTCTATTTTTTTGATTTCATATAAATTTTTAGTCAAATTGTAATAAAGGAATTTGAACCAACTTCGATTTTTTTGGATTTTGATGATTTTGGTTGTTGGAGGAGTTAAATTTGTGTAAATATAGATGAAATGTAATTTTAATTTTTTTGGATTTTATATAAATTTTTAGTCAAATTGTAATAAAGGAATTGGAAACCAACTTCGATTTTTTTGGATTTTGATGATTTCTTTTGTTGGAGGAGCTAAATTTGAGTGAATTTAGATAAAATTTACTTCAATTTTTTGTATTTTATATAAATTTTTAGTCAAATTGGAATAAATGAATTTGAAACCAACTTCAATTTTTTTGGATTTTGATGAATTTTTTTGTTGGTGGAGCTAAATTTGAGTGAATTTAGATGAAATTTACTTTCATTTTTTTGGATTTTATATAAATTTTTAGTCAAATTGTAATAAAGGAATTTGAACCAACTTCGATTTTTTTGGATTTTGATGACTTTTTTTGTTGGAGGAGTTAAATTTGAGTGAATTTAGATGAAATTTACTTCTATTTTTTTGATTTCATATAAATTTTTAGTCAAATTGTAATAAAGGAATTTGAACCAACTTCGATTTTTTTGGATTTTGATGATTTTGGTTGTTGGAGGAGTTAAATTTGAGTAAATTTAGATGAAATTAACACCTTTTTTTTGGATTTTATATAAATTTTTAGTCAAATTGTAATGAAGGAATTTGAAACCAACTTCGATTTTTTTGGATTTTGATGAATTTTTTTGTAGGAGCAGCTAAATTTGAGTGAATTTAGATGAAATTTAATTCTATTTTTTTTTTGATTTCATATAAATTTTTAGTCAAATTGTAATAAAAGAATTTGAACCATCTTCGAATTTTTTGGATTTTGATGATTTTGGTTGTTGGAGGAGTTAAATTTGTGTAAATTTAGATGAAATGTAATTTTAATTTTTTTGGATTTTATATAAATTTTTAGTCAAATTGTAATAAAGGAATTGGAAACCAACTTCGATTTTTTTGGATTTTGATGAATTTTTTTGTTGGTGGAGCTAAATTTGAGTGAATTTAGATGAAATTTACTTCTATTTTTTTGATTTCATATAAATTTTTAGTCAAATTGTAATAAAGGAATTTGAACCAACTTCGATTTTTTTGGATTTTGATGATTTTGGTTGTTGGAGGAGTTAAATTTGAGTAAATTTAGTTGAAATTGACACCTATTTTTTGGATTTTATATAAATTTTTAGTCAAATTGTAATAAAGGAATTTGAAACCAACTTCGATTTTTTTGGATTTTGATGAAATTTTTTGTTGGAGGAACTAAATTTGAGTGAATTTAGATGAAATTTACTTCTATTTTTTTGGATTTCATATAAATTTTTAGTCAAGTTGTAATAAAGGAATTTGAACCAACTTCGATTTTTTTGGATTTTGATGAGTTTTTTTGTTGGAGGAGTTAAATCTGAGTTAATTTAGATGAAATTTACTTCTATTTTTTTGATTTCATATAAATTTTTAGTCAAATTGTAATAAAGGAATTTGAACAAACTTCGTTATTTTTGGATTTTGATGATTTTGGTTGTTGGAGGAGTTAAATTTGAGTAAATTTAGATGAAATTAACACCTTTTTTTTTATAAATTTTTAGTCAAATTGTAATAAATGAATTTGAAACCAACTTCGATTTTTTTGGATTTTGATGAATTTTTTTGTTGGAGGAGCTAAATTTGATTGAATTTAGATGAAATTTACTTCTATTTTTTTGATTTCATATAAATTTTTAGTCAAATTGTAATAAAGGAATTTGAACCAACTTCGATTTTTTTGGATTTTGATGATTTTGGTTGTTGGAGGAGTTAAATTTGAGTAAATTTAGATGAAATTAACACCTTTTTTTTTGGATTTTATATAAATTTTTAGTCAAATTGTAATGAAGGAATTTGAAACCAACTTCGATTTTTTTGGATTTTGATGAATTTTTTTGTAGGAGCAGCTAAATTTGAGTGAATTTAGATGAAATTTACTTCTATTTTTTTTTGATTTCATATAAATTTTTAGTCAAATTGTAATAAAAGAATTTGAACCAACTTCGATTTTTTTGGATTTTGATGAGTTTTTTTGTTGGAGGAGTTAAATTTGAGTTAATTTAGATGAAATTTACTTCTATTTTTTTGATTTCATATAAATTTTTAGTCAAATTGTAATAAAGGAATTTGAACCAACTTCGATTTTTTTGGATTTTGATGATTTTGGTTGTTGGAGGAGTTTAATTTGAGTAAATTTAGATGAAATTTACCTCTATTTTTTTCTCGATTTTATATAAATTTTTAGTCAATTTGTAATAAAGGAATTTGAACCATCTTCGAATTTTTTGGATTTTGATGATTTTGGTTGTTGGAGGAGTTAAATTTGTGTAAATATAGATGAAATGTAATTTTAATTTTTTTGGATTTTATATAAATTTTTAGTCAAATTGTAATAAAGGAATTGGAAACCAACTTCGATTTTTTTGGATTTTGATGATTTCTTTTGTTGGAGGAGCTAAATTTGAGTGAATTTAGATAAAATTTACTTCAATTTTTTGTATTTTATATAAATTTTTAGTCAAATTGGAATAAATGAATTTGAAACCAACTTCAATTTTTTTGGATTTTGATGAATTTTTTTGTTGGTGGAGCTAAATTTGAGTGAATTTAGATGAAATTTACTTTCATTTTTTTGGATTTTATATAAATTTTTAGTCAAATTGTAATAAAGGAATTTGAACCAACTTCGATTTTTTTGGATTTTGATGACTTTTTTTGTTGGAGGAGTTAAATTTGAGTGAATTTAGATGAAATTTACTTCTATTTTTTTGATTTCATATAAATTTTTAGTCAAATTGTAATAAAGGAATTTGAACCAACTTCGATTTTTTTGGATTTTGATGAGTTTTTTTGTTGGAGGAGTTAAATCTGAGTTAATTTAGATGAAATTTACTTCTATTTTTTTGATTTCATATAAATTTTTAGTCAAATTGTAATAAAGGAATTTGAACCAACTTCGTTATTTTTGGATTTTGATGATTTTGGTTGTTGGAGGAGTTAAATTTGAGTAAATTTATATGAAATTAACACCTTTTTTTTTTATAAATTTTTAGTCAAATTGTAATAAATGAATTTGGAACCAACTTCGATTTTTTTGGATTTTGATGAATTTTGTGTTGGAGGAGCTAAACTTGATTGAATTTAGATGAAATTTACTTTCATTTTTTTGGATATTATATAAATTTTTAGACAAATTGTAATAAAGGAATTTGAACCAACTTCGATTTTTTTGGATTTTGATGAGTTTTTTTGTTGGAGGAGTTAAATTTGAGTGAATTTAGATGGAATTTACTTCTATTTTTTTGGATTTCATATAAATTTTTAGTCAAATTGTAATAAAGTAATTTGAAACCAACTTCGATTTTTTTGGATTTTGATGAATTTTTTTGTTGGAGGAGTTAAATTTGAGTTAATTTAGATGAAATTTACTTGTATTTTTTTGATTTCATATAAATTTTTAGTCAAATTGTAATAATGGAATTTGAACCAACTTCGATTTTTTTGGATTTTGATGAATTTTTTGTTGGAGGAGCTAAACTTGATTGAATTTAGATGAAATTTACTTTCATTTTTTTGGATATTATATAAATTTTTAGACAAATTGTAATAAAGGAATTTGAACCAACTTCGATTTTTTTGGATTTTGATGAGTTTTTTTGTTGGAGGAGTTAAATTTGAGTGAATTTAGATGAAATTTACTTCTATTTTTTTGGATTTCATATAAATTTTTAGTCAAATTGTAATAAAGTAATTTGAAACCAACTTCGATTTTTTTGGATTTTGATGAATTTTTTTGTTGGAGGAGTTAAATTTGAGTTAATTTAGATGAAATTTACTTGTATTTTTTTGATTTCATATAAATTTTTAGTCAAATTGTAATAATGGAATTTGAACCAACTTCGATTTTTTTGGATTTTGATGATTTTGGTTGTTGGAGGAGCTAAATTTGAGTGAATTTAGATGAAATTAACACCTTTTTTGGATTTTATATAAATTTTTAGTCAAATTGTAATAAATGAATTTGAAACCAACTCCGATTTTTTGGGATTTTGATGAATTTTTTTGTTGGGGGAGCTAAATTTGAGTGAATTTAGATGAAATTTACTTTCAATTTTTTGGATTTTATATAAATTTTTAGTCAAATTGTAATAAAGGAATTTGAACCATCTTCGATTTTTTTGGATTTTGATGAGTTTTTTTGTTGGAGGAGTTAAATTTGAGTGAATTTAGATGAAATTTACTTTCATTTTTTTGGATTTTATATAAATTTTTAGTCAAATTGTAATAAAGGAATTGGAAACCAACTTCGATTTTTTTGGATTTTGATGAATTTTTTTGTTGGTGGAGCTAAATTTGAGTGAATTTAGATGAAATTTACTTCTATTTTTTTGATTTCATAAAAATTTTTAGTCAAATTGTAATAAAGGAATTTGAACCAACTTCGATTTTTTTGGATTTTGATGAGTTTTTTTGTTGGAGGAGTTAAAATTGAGTTAATTTAGATGAAATTTACTTCTATTTTTTTGATTTCATATAAATTTTTAGTCAAATTGTAATAAAGGAATTTGAACCAACTTCTATTTTTTTGGATTTTGATGATTTTGGTTGTTGGAGGAGTTAAATTTGAGTAAATTTAGATGAAATTTACTTCTTTTTTTTTCGATTTCATATAAATTTTTAGTCAAATTGTAATAAAGGAATTTGAACCATCTTCGAATTTTTTGGATTTTGATGATTTTGGTTGTTGGAGGAGTTAAATTTGTGTAAATTTAGATGAAATGTAATTTTAATTTTTTTGGATTTTATAAAAATTTTTAGTCAAATTGTAATAAAGGAATTGGAAACCAACTTCGATTTTTTTGGATTTTGATGAATTTTTTTGTTGGTGGAGCTAAATTTGAGTGAATTTAGATGAAATTTACTTCTATTTTTTTGATTTCATATAAATTTTTAGTCAAATTGTAATAAAGGAATTTGAACCAACTTCGATTTTTTTGGATTTTGATGATTTTGGTTGTTGGAGGAGTTAAATTTGAGTAAATTTAGATGAAATTGACACCTATTTTTTTGGATTTTATATAAATTTTTAGTCAAATTGTAATAAAGGAATTTGAAACCAACTTCGATTTTTTTGGATTTTGATGAATTTTTTTGTTTGAGGAGCTAAATTTGAGTGAATTTGGATGAAATTTACTTCAATTTTTTTTTTATTTCATATAAATTTTTAGTCAAATTGTAATAAAAGAATTTGAATCAACTTCGATTTTTTTGGATTTTGATGAGTTTTTTTGTTGGAGGAGTTAAATCTGAGTTAATTTAGATGAAATTTACTTCTATTTTTTTGATTTCATATAAATTTTTAGTCAAATTGTAATAAAGGAATTTGAACCAACTTCGTTATTTTTGGATTTTGATGATTTTGGTTGTTGGAGGGGTTAAATTTGAGTAAATTTAGATGAAATTAACACCTTTTTTTTTTATAAATTTTTAGTCAAATTGTAATAAATGAATTTGAAACCAACTTCGATTTTTTTGGATTTTGATGAATTTTTTTGTTGGAGGAGTTAAATTTGAGTTAATTTAGATGAAATTTACTTGTATTTTTTTGATTTCATATAAATTTTTAGTCAAATTGTAATAATGGAATTTGAACCAACTTCGATTTTTTTGGATTTTGATGATTTTGGTTGTTGGAGGAGCTAAATTTGAGTGAATTTAGATGAAATTAACACCTTTTTTGGATTTTATATAAATTTTTAGTCAAATTGTAATAAAGGAATTTGAACCATCTTCGATTTTTTTGGATTTTGATGAGTTTTTTTGTTGGAGGAGTTAAATTTGAGTGAATTTAGTTGAAATTTACTTTCATTTTTTTGGATTTTATATAAATTTTTAGTCAAATTGTAATAAAGGAATTGGAAACCAACTTCGATTTTTTTGGATTTTGATGAATTTTTTTGTTGGTGGAGCTAAATTTGAGTGAATTTAGATGAAATTTACTTCTATTTTTTTGATTTCATATAAATTTTTAGTCAAATTGTAATAAAGGAATTTGAACCAACTTCGATTTTTTTGGATTTTGATGAGTTTTTTTGTTGGAGGAGTTAAAATTGAGTTAATTTAGATGAAATTTACTTCTATTTTTTTGATTTCATATAAATTTTTAGTCAAATTGTAATAAAGGAATTTGAACCAACTTCTATTTTTTTGGATTTTGATGATTTTGGTTGTTGGAGGAGTTAAATTTGAGTAAATTTAGATGAAATTTACTTCTTTTTTTTTCGATTTCATATAAATTTTTAGTCAAATTGTAATAAAGGAATTTGAACCATCTTCGAATTTTTTGGATTTTGATGATTTTGGTTGTTGGAGGAGTTAAATTTGTGTAAATTTAGATGAAATGTAATTTTAATTTTTTTGGATTTTATATAAATTTTTAGTCAAATTGTAATAAAGGAATTGGAAACCAACTTCGATTTTTTTGGATTTTGATGAATTTTTTTGTTGGTGGATCTAAATTTGAGTGAATTTAGATGAAATTTACTTCTATTTTTTTGATTTCATATAAATTTTTAGTCAAATTGTAATAAAGGAATTTGAACCAACTTCGATTTTTTTGGATTTTGATGATTTTGGTTGTTGGAGGAGTTAAATTTGAGTAAATTTAGATGAAATTGACACCTATTTTTTTGGATTTTATATAAATTTTTAGTCAAATTGTAATAAAGGAATTTGAAACCAACTTCGATTTTTTTGGATTTTGATGAATTTTTTTGTTTGAGGAGCTAAATTTGAGTGAATTTGGATGAAATTTACTTCAATTTTTTTTTGATTTCATATAAATTTTTAGTCAAATTGTAATAAAAGAATTTGAATCAACTTCGATTTTTTTGGATTTTGATGAGTTTTTTTGTTGGAGGAGTTAAATCTGAGTTAATTTAGATGAAATTTACTTCTATTTTTTTGATTTCATATAAATTTTTAGTCAAATTGTAATAAAGGAATTTGAACCAACTTCGTTATTTTTGGATTTTGATGATTTTGGTTGTTGGAGGGGTTAAATTTGAGTAAATATAGATGAAATTAACACCTTTTTTTTTTATAAATTTTTAGTCAAATTGTAATAAATGAATTTGAAACCAACTTCGATTTTTTTGGATTTTGATGAATTTTTTTGTTGTAGGAGCTAAACTTGATTGAATTTAGATGAAATTTACTTTCATTTTTTGGATATTATATAAATTTTTAGACAAATTGTAATAAAGGAATTTGAACCAACTTCGATTTTTTTGGATTTTGATGATTTTGGTTGTTGGAGGAGCTAAATTTGAGTAAATTTAGATGAAATTTACCTCTATTTTTTTTTCGATTTTATATAAATTTTTAGTCAAATTGTAATAAAGGAATTTGAACCATCTTCGAATTTTTTGGATTTTGATGATTTTGGTTGTTGGAGGAGTTAAATTTGAGTGAATTTAGATGAAATTTACTTTCATTTTTTTGGATTTTATATAAATTTTTAGTCAAATTGTAATAAAGGAATTGGAAACCAACTTCGATTTTTTTGGATTTTGATGAATTTTTTTGTTGGTGGAGCTAAATTTGAGTGAATTTAGATGAAATTTACTTCTATTTTTTTGATTTCATATAAATTTTTAGTCAAATTGTAATAAAGGAATTTGAACCAACTTCGATTTTTTTGGATTTTGATGAGTTTTTTTGTTGGAGGAGTTAAAATTGAGTTAATTTAGATGAAATTTACTTCTATTTTTTTGATTTCATATAAATTTTTAGTCAAATTGTAATAAAGGAATTTGAACCAACTTCTATTTTTTTGGATTTTGATGATTTTGGTTGTTGGAGGAGTTAAATTTGAGTAAATTTAGATGAAATTTACTTCTTTTTTTTTCGATTTCATATAAATTTTTAGTCAAATTGTAATAAAGGAATTTGAAACCAACTTCGATTTTTTTGGATTTTGATGAATTTTTTTGTTTGAGGAGCTAAATTTGAGTGAATTTGGATGAAATTTACTTCAATTTTTTTTGATTTCATATAAATTTTTAGTCAAATTGTAATAAAAGAATTTGAATCAACTTCGATTTTTTTGGATTTTGATGAGTTTTTTTGTTGGAGGAGTTAAATCTGAGTTAATTTAGATGAAATTTACTTCTATTTTTTTGATTTCATATAAATTTTTAGTCAAATTGTAATAAAGGAATTTGAACCAACTTCGTTATTTTTGGATTTTGATGATTTTGGTTGTTGGAGGGGTTAAATTTGAGTAAATTTAGATGAAATTAACACCTTTTTTTTTTTTATAAATTTTTAGTCAAATTGTAATAAATGAATTTGAAACCAACTTCGATTTTTTTGGATTTTGATGAATTTTTTTGTTGTAGGAGCTAAACTTGATTGAATTTAGATGAAATTTACTTTCATTTTTTGGATATTATATAAATTTTTAGTCAAATTGTAATAAAGGAATTTGAACCAACTTCGTTATTTTTGGATTTTGATGATTTTGGTTGTTGGAGGAGCTAAATTTGAGTGAATTTAGATGAAATTAACACCTTTTTTTGGATTTTATATAAATTTTTAGTCAAATTGTAATAAAGGAATTTGAAACCAACTTCGATTTTTTTGGATTTTGATGAATTTTTTTGTTTGAGGAGCTAAATTTGAGTGAATTTGGATGAAATTTACTTCAATTTTTTTTGATTTCATATAAATTTTTAGTCAAATTGTAATAAAAGAATTTGAATCAACTTCGATTTTTTTGGATTTTGATGAGTTTTTTTGTTGGAGGAGTTAAATCTGAGTTAATTTAGATGATATTTACTTCTATTTTTTTGATTTCATATAAATTTTTAGTCAAATTGTAATAAAGGAATTTGAACCAACTTCGTTATTTTTGGATTTTGATGATTTTGGTTGTTGGAGGGGTTAAATTTGAGTAAATTTAGATGAAATTAACACCTTTTTTTTTTTTATAAATTTTTAGTCAAATTGTAATAAATGAATTTGAAACCAACTTCGATTTTTTTGGATTTTGATGAATTTTTTTGTTGTAGGAGCTAAACTTGATTGAATTTAGATGAAATTTACTTTCATTTTTTGGATATTATATAAATTTTTAGTCAAATTGTAATAAAGGAATTTGAACCAACTTCGTTATTTTTGGATTTTGATGATTTTGGTTGTTGGAGGAGCTAAATTTGAGTGAATTTAGATGAAATTAACACCTTTTTTTGGATTTTATATAAATTTTTAGTCAAATTGTAATAAATGAATTTGAAACCAACTTCGATTTTTTTGGATTTTGATGAATTTTTTTGTTGGAGGAGCTAAATTTGAGTGAATTTTGATGAAATTTACTTTCATTTTTTTGGATTTCATATAAATTTTTAGTCAAATTGTAATAAAGTAATTTGAAACCAACTTCGATTTTTTTGGATTTTGATGAGTTTTTTTGTTGGTGGAGTTAAATTTGAGTGAATTTAGATGAAATTTACTTCTATTTTTTCGATTTCATAGAAATTTTTAGTCAAATTGTAATAAAGGAATTTGAACCAACTTCGATTTTTTTGGATTTTGATGATTTTTGTTGTTGGAGGAGCTAAATTTGAGTGAATTTAGATGAAATTAACTCCTTTTTTGGATTTTATATAAATTCTTAGTCAAATTGTAATAAATGAATTTGAAACCAACTTCGATTTTTTTGGATTTTGATGAATTTTTTTGTTGGAGGAGCTAAATTTGAGTGAATTTAGATGAAATTTACTTTCATTTTTTGGATATTATATAAATTTTTAGACAAATTGTAATAAAGGAATTTGAACCAACTTCGATTTTTTTGGATTTTGATGAGTTTTTTTGTTGGTGGAGTTAAATTTGAGTGAATTTAGATGAAATTTACTTCTATTTTTTTGGATTTCATATAAATTTTTAGTCAAATTGTAATAAAGTAATTTGAAACCAACTTCGATTTTTTTGGATTTTGATGAAATTTTTTGTTGGAGGAGCTAAATTTGAGTGAATTTAGATGAAATTAACACCTTTTTTGGATTTTATATAAATTTTTAGTCAAATTGTAATAAATGAATTTGAAACCAACTTCGATTTTTTTGGATTTTGATGAGTTTTTTTGTTGGAGGAGTTAAATTTGTGTGAATTTAGATGAAATTTACTTCTATTTTTTTGATTTCATATAAATTTTTAGTCAAATTGTAATAAAGGAATTTGAACCAACTTCGATTTTTTTGGATTTTGATGATTTTGGTTGTTGGAGGAGTTAAATTTGAGTAAATTTAGATGAAATTAACACCTTTTTTTTTGGATTTTATATAAATTTTTAGTCCAATTGTAATGAAGGAATTTGAAACCAACTTCGATTTTTTTGGATTTTGATGAATTTTTTTGTAGGAGCAGCTAAATTTGAGTGAATTTAGATGAAATTTACTTCTATTTTTTTGATTTCATATAAATTTTTAGTCAAATTGTAATAAAGGAATTTGAACCAACTTCGATTTTTTTGGATTTTGATGATTTTGGTTGTTGGAGGAGTTAAATTTGAGTAAATTTAGATGAAATTAACACCTTTTTTTTTCGATTTTATATAAATTTTTAGTCAAATTGTAATAAATGAATTTGAAACCAACTTCGATTTTTTTGGATTTTGATGAATTTTTTTGTTGGAGGAGCTAAATTTGAGTGAATTTAGATGAAATTTACTTTCATTTTTTTGGATTTTATATAAATTTTTAGTCAAATTGTAATAAAGGAATTTGAACCAACTTCGATTTTTTTGGATTTTGATGAGTTTTTTTGTTGGAGGAGTTAAATTTGTGTGAATTTAGATGAAATTTACTTCTATTTTTTTGATTTCATATAAATTTTTAGTCAAATTGTAATAAAGGAATTTGAACCAACTTCGTTATTTTTGGATTTTGATGATTTTGGTTGTTGGAGGAGCTAAATTTGAGTGAATTTAGATGAAATTAACACCTTTTTTTGGATTTTATATAAATTTTTAGTCAAATTGTAATAAATGAATTTGAAACCAACTTCGATTTTTTTGGATTTTGATGAATTTTTTTGTTGGAGGAGCTAAATTTGAGTGAATTTTGATGAAATTTACTTTCATTTTTTTGGATTTCATATAAATTTTTAGTCAAATTGTAATAAAGTAATTTGAAACCAACTTCGATTTTTTTGGATTTTGATGAATTTTTTTGTTGGAGGAGCTAAATTTGAGTGAATTTAGATGAAATTTACTTTCATTTTTTTGGATATTATATAAATTTTTAGACAAATTGTAATAAAGGAATTTGAACCAACTTCGATTTTTTTGGATTTTGATGAGTTTTTTTGTTGGTGGAGTTAAATTTGAGTGAATTTAGATGAAATTTACTTCTATTTTTTTGGATTTCATATAAATTTTTAGTCAAATTGTAATAAAGTAATTTGAAACCAACTTCGATTTTTTTGGATTTTGATGAAATTTTTTGTTGGAGGAGCTAAATTTGAGTGAATTTAGATGAAATTAACACCTTTTTTGGATTTTATATAAATTTTTAGTCAAATTGTAATAAATGAATTTGAAACCAACTTCGATTTTTTTGGATTTTGATGAGTTTTTTTGTTGGAGGAGTTAAATTTGTGTGAATTTAGATGAAATTTACTTCTATTTTTTTGATTTCATATAAATTTTTAGTCAAATTGTAATAAAGGAATTTGAACCAACTTCGATTTTTTTGGATTTTGATGATTTTGGTTGTTGGAGGAGTTAAATTTGAGTAAATTTAGATGAAATTAACACCTTTTTTTTGGATTTTATATAAATTTTTAGTCAAATTGTAATGAAGGAATTTGAAACCAACTTCGATTTTTTTGGATTTTGATGAATTTTTTTGTAGGAGCAGCTAAATTTGAGTGAATTTAGATGAAATTTACTTCTATTTTTTTTTGATTTCATATAAATTTTTAGTCAAATTGTAATAAAAGAATTTGAACCAACTTCGATTTTTTTGGATTTTGATGAGTTTTTTTGTTGGAGGAGTTAAATTTGAGTTAATTTAGATGAAATTTACTTCTATTTTTTTGATTTCATATAAATTTTTAGTCAAATTGTAATAAAGGAATTTGAACCAACTTCGATTTTTTTGGATTTTGATGATTTTGGTTGTTGGAGGAGTTAAATTTGTGTAAATATAGATGAAATGTAATTTTAATTTTTTTGGATTTTATATAAATTTTTAGTCAAATTGTAATAAAGGAATTGGAAACCAACTTCGATTTTTTTGGATTTTGATGATTTCTTTTGTTGGAGGAGCTAAATTTGAGTGAATTTAGATAAAATTTACTTCAATTTTTTGTATTTTATATAAATTTTTAGTCAAATTGGAATAAATGAATTTGAAACCAACTTCAATTTTTTTGGATTTTGATGAATTTTTTTGTTGGTGGAGCTAAATTTGAGTGAATTTAGATGAAATTTACTTTCATTTTTTTGGATTTTATATAAATTTTTAGTCAAATTGTAATAAAGGAATTTGAACCAACTTCGATTTTTTTGGATTTTGATGACTTTTTTTGTTGGAGGAGTTAAATTTGAGTGAATTTAGATGAAATTTACTTCTATTTTTTTGATTTCATATAAATTTTTAGTCAAATTGTAATAAAGGAATTTGAACCAACTTCGATTTTTTTGGATTTTGATGATTTTGGTTGTTGGAGGAGTTAAATTTGAGTAAATTTAGATGAAATTAACACCTTTTTTTTGGATTTTATATAAATTTTTAGTCAAATTGTAATGAAGGAATTTGAAACCAACTTCGATTTTTTTGGATTTTGATGAATTTTTTTGTAGGAGCAGCTAAATTTGAGTGAATTTAGATGAAATTTAATTCTATTTTTTTTTTGATTTCATATAAATTTTTAGTCAAATTGTAATAAAAGAATTTGAACCATCTTCGAATTTTTTGGATTTTGATGATTTTGGTTGTTGGAGGAGTTAAATTTGTGTAAATTTAGATGAAATGTAATTTTAATTTTTTTGGATTTTATATAAATTTTTAGTCAAATTGTAATAAAGGAATTGGAAACCAACTTCGATTTTTTTGGATTTTGATGAATTTTTTTGTTGGTGGAGCTAAATTTGAGTGAATTTAGATGAAATTTACTTCTATTTTTTTGATTTCATATAAATTTTTAGTCAAATTGTAATAAAGGAATTTGAACCAACTTCGATTTTTTTGGATTTTGATGATTTTGGTTGTTGGAGGAGTTAAATTTGAGTAAATTTAGTTGAAATTGACACCTATTTTTTTGGATTTTATATAAATTTTTAGTCAAATTGTAATAAAGGAATTTGAAACCAACTTCGATTTTTTTGGATTTTGATGAAATTTTTTGTTGGAGGAACTAAATTTGAGTGAATTTAGATGAAATTTACTTCTATTTTTTTGGATTTCATATAAATTTTTAGTCAAGTTGTAATAAAGGAATTTGAACCAACTTCGATTTTTTTGGATTTTGATGAGTTTTTTTGTTGGAGGAGTTAAATCTGAGTTAATTTAGATGAAATTTACTTCTATTTTTTTGATTTCATATAAATTTTTAGTCAAATTGTAATAAAGGAATTTGAACAAACTTCGTTATTTTTGGATTTTGATGATTTTGGTTGTTGGAGGAGTTAAATTTGAGTAAATTTAGATGAAATTAACACCTTTTTTTTTTATAAATTTTTAGTCAAATTGTAATAAATGAATTTGAAACCAACTTCGATTTTTTTGGATTTTGATGAATTTTTTTGTTGGAGGAGCTAAATTTGATTGAATTTAGATGAAATTTACTTCTATTTTTTTGATTTCATATAAATTTTTAGTCAAATTGTAATAAAGGAATTTGAACCAACTTCGATTTTTTTGGATTTTGATGATTTTGGTTGTTGGAGGAGTTAAATTTGAGTAAATTTAGATGAAATTTACCTCTATTTTTTTCTCGATTTTATATAAATTTTTAGTCAATTTGTAATAAAGGAATTTGAACCATCTTCGAATTTTTTGGATTTTGATGATTTTGGTTGTTGGAGGAGTTAAATTTGTGTAAATATAGATGAAATGTAATTTTAATTTTTTTGGATTTTATATAAATTTTTAGTCAAATTGTAATAAAGGAATTGGAAACCAACTTCGATTTTTTTGGATTTTGATGATTTCTTTTGTTGGAGGAGCTAAATTTGAGTGAATTTAGATAAAATTTACTTCAATTTTTTGTATTTTATATAAATTTTTAGTCAAATTGGAATAAATGAATTTGAAACCAACTTCAATTTTTTTGGATTTTGATGAATTTTTTTGTTGGTGGAGCTAAATTTGAGTGAATTTAGATGAAATTTACTTTCATTTTTTTGGATTTTATATAAATTTTTAGTCAAATTGTAATAAAGGAATTTGAACCAACTTCGATTTTTTTGGATTTTGATGACTTTTTTTGTTGGAGGAGTTAAATTTGAGTGAATTTAGATGAAATTTACTTCTATTTTTTTGATTTCATATAAATTTTTAGTCAAATTGTAATAAAGGAATTTGAACCAACTTCGATTTTTTTGGATTTTGATGAGTTTTTTTGTTGGAGGAGTTAAATCTGAGTTAATTTAGATGAAATTTACTTCTATTTTTTTGATTTCATATAAATTTTTAGTCAAATTGTAATAAAGGAATTTGAACCAACTTCGTTATTTTTGGATTTTGATGATTTTGGTTGTTGGAGGAGTTAAATTTGAGTAAATTTATATGAAATTAACACCTTTTTTTTTTTATAAATTTTTAGTCAAATTGTAATAAATGAATTTGGAACCAACTTCGATTTTTTTGGATTTTGATGAATTTTGTGTTGGAGGAGCTAAACTTGATTGAATTTAGATGAAATTTACTTTCATTTTTTTGGATATTATATAAATTTTTAGACAAATTGTAATAAAGGAATTTGAACCAACTTCGATTTTTTTGGATTTTGATGAGTTTTTTTGTTGGAGGAGTTAAATTTGAGTGAATTTAGATGGAATTTACTTCTATTTTTTTGGATTTCATATAAATTTTTAGTCAAATTGTAATAAAGTAATTTGAAACCAACTTCGATTTTTTTGGATTTTGATGAATTTTTTTGTTGGAGGAGTTAAATTTGAGTTAATTTAGATGAAATTTACTTGTATTTTTTTGATTTCATATAAATTTTTAGTCAAATTGTAATAATGGAATTTGAACCAACTTCGATTTTTTTGGATTTTGATGAATTTTTTGTTGGAGGAGCTAAACTTGATTGAATTTAGATGAAATTTACTTTCATTTTTTTGGATATTATATAAATTTTTAGACAAATTGTAATAAAGGAATTTGAACCAACTTCGATTTTTTTGGATTTTGATGAGTTTTTTTGTTGGAGGAGTTAAATTTGAGTGAATTTAGATGAAATTTACTTCTATTTTTTTGGATTTCATATAAATTTTTAGTCAAATTGTAATAAAGTAATTTGAAACCAACTTCGATTTTTTTGGATTTTGATGAATTTTTTTGTTGGAGGAGTTAAATTTGAGTTAATTTAGATGAAATTTACTTGTATTTTTTTGATTTCATATAAATTTTTAGTCAAATTGTAATAATGGAATTTGAACCAACTTCGATTTTTTTGGATTTTGATGATTTTGGTTGTTGGAGGAGCTAAATTTGAGTGAATTTAGATGAAATTAACACCTTTTTTGGATTTTATATAAATTTTTAGTCAAATTGTAATAAATGAATTTGAAACCAACTCCGATTTTTTGGGATTTTGATGAATTTTTTTGTTGGGGGAGCTAAATTTGAGTGAATTTAGATGAAATTTACTTTCAATTTTTTGGATTTTATATAAATTTTTAGTCAAATTGTAATAAAGGAATTTGAACCATCTTCGATTTTTTTGGATTTTGATGAGTTTTTTTGTTGGAGGAGTTAAATTTGAGTGAATTTAGATGAAATTTACTTTCATTTTTTTGGATTTTATATAAATTTTTAGTCAAATTGTAATAAAGGAATTGGAAACCAACTTCGATTTTTTTGGATTTTGATGAATTTTTTTGTTGGTGGAGCTAAATTTGAGTGAATTTAGATGAAATTTACTTCTATTTTTTTGATTTCATATAAATTTTTAGTCAAATTGTAATAAAGGAATTTGAACCAACTTCGATTTTTTTGGATTTTGATGAGTTTTTTTGTTGGAGGAGTTAAAATTGAGTTAATTTAGATGAAATTTACTTCTATTTTTTTGATTTCATATAAATTTTTAGTCAAATTGTAATAAAGGAATTTGAACCAACTTCTATTTTTTTGGATTTTGATGATTTTGGTTGTTGGAGGAGTTAAATTTGAGTAAATTTAGATGAAATTTACTTCTTTTTTTTTCGATTTCATATAAATTTTTAGTCAAATTGTAATAAAGGAATTTGAACCATCTTCGAATTTTTTGGATTTTGATGATTTTGGTTGTTGGAGGAGTTAAATTTGTGTAAATTTAGATGAAATGTAATTTTAATTTTTTTGGATTTTATAAAAATTTTTAGTCAAATTGTAATAAAGGAATTGGAAACCAACTTCGATTTTTTTGGATTTTGATGAATTTTTTTGTTGGTGGAGCTAAATTTGAGTGAATTTAGATGAAATTTACTTCTATTTTTTTGATTTCATATAAATTTTTAGTCAAATTGTAATAAAGGAATTTGAACCAACTTCGATTTTTTTGGATTTTGATGAGTTTTTTTGTTGGAGGAGTTAAAATTGAGTTAATTTAGATGAAATTTACTTCTATTTTTTTGATTTCATATAAATTTTTAGTCAAATTGTAATAAAGGAATTTGAACCAACTTCTATTTTTTTGGATTTTGATGATTTTGGTTGTTGGAGGAGTTAAATTTGAGTAAATTTAGATGAAATTTACTTCTTTTTTTTTCGATTTCATATAAATTTTTAGTCAAATTGTAATAAAGGAATTTGAACCATCTTCGAATTTTTTGGATTTTGATGATTTTGGTTGTTGGAGGAGTTAAATTTGTGTAAATTTAGATGAAATGTAATTTTAATTTTTTTGGATTTTATAAAAATTTTTAGTCAAATTGTAATAAAGGAATTGGAAACCAACTTCGATTTTTTTGGATTTTGATGAATTTTTTTGTTGGTGGAGCTAAATTTGAGTGAATTTAGATGAAATTTACTTCTATTTTTTTGATTTCATATAAATTTTTAGTCAAATTGTAATAAAGGAATTTGAACCAACTTCGATTTTTTTGGATTTTGATGATTTTGGTTGTTGGAGGAGTTAAATTTGAGTAAATTTAGATGAAATTGACACCTATTTTTTTGGATTTTATATAAATTTTTAGTCAAATTGTAATAAAGGAATTTGAAACCAACTTCGATTTTTTTGGATTTTGATGAATTTTTTTGTTTGAGGAGCTAAATTTGAGTGAATTTGGATGAAATTTACTTCAATTTTTTTTTGATTTCATATAAATTTTTAGTCAAATTGTAATAAAAGAATTTGAATCAACTTCGATTTTTTTGGATTTTGATGAGTTTTTTTGTTGGAGGAGTTAAATCTGAGTTAATTTAGATGAAATTTACTTCTATTTTTTTGATTTCATATAAATTTTTAGTCAAATTGTAATAAAGGAATTTGAACCAACTTCGTTATTTTTGGATTTTGATGATTTTGGTTGTTGGAGGGGTTAAATTTGAGTAAATTTAGATGAAATTAACACCTTTTTTTTTTATAAATTTTTAGTCAAATTGTAATAAATGAATTTGAAACCAACTTCGATTTTTTTGGATTTTGATGAATTTTTTTGTTGTAGGAGCTAAACTTGATTGAATTTAGATGAAATTTACTTTCATTTTTTGGATATTATATAAATTTTTAGACAAATTGTAATAAAGGAATTTGAACCAACTTCGATTTTTTTGGATTTTGATGATTTTGGTTGTTGGAGGAGCTAAATTTGAGTGAATTTAGATGAAATTAACACCTTTTTTGGATTTTATATAAATTTTTAGTCAAATTGTAATAAATGAATTTGAAACCAACTCCGATTTTTTGGGATTTTGATGAATTTTTTTGTTGGGGGAGCTAAATTTGAGTGAATTTAGATGAAATTTACTTTCAATTTTTTGGATTTTATATAAATTTTTAGTCAAATTGTAATAAAGGAATTTGAACCATCTTCGATTTTTTTGGATTTTGATGAGTTTTTTTGTTGGAGGAGTTAAATTTGAGTGAATTTAGATGAAATTTACTTTCATTTTTTTGGATTTTATATAAATTTTTAGTCAAATTGTAATAAAGGAATTGGAAACCAACTTCGATTTTTTTGGATTTTGATGAATTTTTTTGTTGGTGGAGCTAAATTTGAGTGAATTTAGATGAAATTTACTTCTTTTTTTTTCGATTTCATATAAATTTTTAGTCAAATTGTAATAAAGGAATTTGAACCATCTTCGAATTTTTTGGATTTTGATGATTTTGGTTGTTGGAGGAGTTAAATTTGTGTAAATTTAGATGAAATGTAATTTTAATTTTTTTGGATTTTATATAAATTTTTAGTCAAATTGTAATAAAGGAATTGGAAACCAACTTCGATTTTTTTGGATTTTGATGAATTTTTTTGTTGGTGGAGCTAAATTTGAGTGAATTTAGATGAAATTTACTTCTATTTTTTTGATTTCATATAAATTTTTAGTCAAATTGTAATAACGGAATTTGAACCAACTTCGATTTTTTTGGATTTTGATGATTTTGGTTGTTGGAGGAGTTAAATTTGAGTAAATTTAGATGAAATTGACACCTATTTTTTTGGATTTTATATAAATTTTTAGTCAAATTGTAATAAAGGAATTTGAAACCAACTTCGATTTTTTTGGATTTTGATGAATTTTTTTGTTTGAGGAGCTAAATTTGAGTGAATTTGGATGAAATTTACTTCAATTTTTTTTTGATTTCATATAAATTTTTAGTCAAATTGTAATAAAAGAATTTGAATCAACTTCGATTTTTTTGGATTTTGATGAGTTTTTTTGTTGGAGGAGTTAAATCTGAGTTAATTTAGATGAAATTTACTTCTATTTTTTTGATTTCATATAAATTTTTAGTCAAATTGTAATAAAGGAATTTGAACCAAGTTCGTTATTTTTGGATTTTGATGATTTTGGTTGTTGGAGGAGTTAAATTTGAGTAAATTTAGATGAAATTAACACCTTTTTTTTTTATAAATTTTTAGTCAAATTGTAATAAATGAATTTGAAACCAACTTCGATTTTTTTGGATTTTGATGAATTTTTTTGTTGTAGGAGCTAAACTTGATTGAATTTAGATGAAATTTACTTTCATTTTTTTGGATATTATATAAATTTTTAGACAAATTGTAATAAAGGAATTTGAACCAACTTCGATTTTTTTGGATTTTGATGAATTTTTTTGTTGGAGGAGCTAAACTTGATTGAATTTAGATGAAATTTACTTTCATTTTTTTGGATTTCATATAAATTTTTAGTCAAATTGTAATAAAGTAATTTGAAACCAACTTCGATTTTTTTGGATTTTGATGAATTTTTTTGTTGGAGGAGTTAAATTTGAGTTAATTTAGATGAAATTTACTTCTATTTTTTTGATTTCATATAAATTTTTAGTCAAATTGTAATAATGGAATTTGAACCAACTTCGATTTTTTTGGATTTTGATGATTTTGGTTGTTGGAGGAGCTAAATTTGAGTGAATTTAGATGAAATTAACACCTTTTTTGGATTTTATATAAATTTTTAGTCAAATTGTAATAAATGAATTTGAAACCAACTCCGATTTTTTTGGATTTTGATGAATTTTTTTGGGGGAGCTAAATTTGAGTGAATTTAGATGAAATTTACTTTCAATTTTTTGGATTTTATATAAATTTTTAGTCAAATTGTAATAAAGGAATTTGAACCATCTTCGATTTTTTTGGATTTTGATGAGTTTTTTTGTTGGAGGAGTTAAATTTGTGTGAATTTAGATGAAATTTACTTTCATTTTTTTTGGATTTTATATAAATTTTTAGTCAAATTGTAATAAAGGAATTTGAACCATCTTCGATTTTTTTGGATTTTGATGAGTTTTTTTGTTGGAGGAGTTAAATTTGTGTGAATTTAGATGAAATTTACTTTCATTTTTTTTGGATTTTATATAAATTTTTAGTCAAATTGTAATAAAGGAATTTGAACCATCTTCGATTTTTTTGGATTTTGATGAGTTTTTTTGTTGGAGGAGTTAAATTTGAGTGAATTTAGATGAAATTTACTTCTATTTTTTTGATTTCATATAAATTTTTAGTCAAATTGTAATAAAGGAATTTGAACCAACTTCGATTTTTTTGGATTTTGATGAGTTTTTTTGTTGGAGGAGTTAAATTTGAGTGAATTTAGATGAAATTTACTTCTATTTTTTTGGATTTCATATAAATTTTTAGTCAAGTTGTAATAAAGGAATTTGAACCAACTTCGATTTTTTTGGATTTTGATGAGTTTTTTTGTTGGAGGAGTTAAATTTGAGTGAATTTAGATGAAATTTACTTCTATTTTTTTGGATTTCATATAAATTTTTAGTCAAATTGTAATAAAGTAATTTGAAACCAACTTCGATTTTTTTGGATTTTGATGAATTTTTTTGTTGGAGGAGTTAAATTTGAGTTAATTTAGATGAAATTTACTTGTATTTTTTTGATTTCATATAAATTTTTAGTCAAATTGTAATAATGGAATTTGAACCAACTTCGATTTTTTTGGATTTTGATGATTTTGGTTGTTGGAGGAGCTAAATTTGAGTGAATTTAGATGAAATTAACACCTTTTTTGGATTTTATATAAATTTTTAGTCAAATTGTAATAAATGAATTTGAAACCAACTCCGATTTTTTGGGATTTTGATGAATTTTTTTGTTGGGGGAGCTAAATTTGAGTGAATTTAGATGAAATTTACTTTCAATTTTTTGGATTTTATATAAATTTTTAGTCAAATTGTAATAAAGGAATTTGAACCATCTTCGATTTTTTTGGATTTTGATGAGTTTTTTTGTTGGAGGAGTTAAATTTGAGTGAATTTAGATGAAATTTACTTTCATTTTTTTGGATTTTATTTAAATTTTTAGTCAAATTGTAATAAAGGAATTGGAAACCAACTTCGATTTTTTTGGATTTTGATGAATTTTTTTGTTGGTGGAGCTAAATTTGAGTGAATTTAGATGAAATTTACTTCTATTTTTTTGATTTCATATAAATTTTTAGTCAAATTGTAATAAAGGAATTTGAACCAACTTCTATTTTTTTGGATTTTGATGATTTTGGTTGTTGGAGGAGTTAAATTTGAGTAAATTTAGATGAAATCTACTTCTTTTTTTTTCGATTTCATATAAATTTTTACTCAAATTGTAATAAAGGAATTTGAACCATCTTCGAATTTTTTGGATTTTGATGATTTTGGTTGTTGGAGGAGTTAAATTTGTGTAAATTTAGATGAAATGTAATTTTAATTTTTTTGGATTTTATATAAATTTTTAGTCAAATTGTAATAAAGGAATTGGAAACCAACTTCGATTTTTTTGGATTTTGATGAATTTTTTTGTTGGTGGAGCTAAATTTGAGTGAATTTAGATGAAATTTACTTCTATTTTTTTGATTTCATATAAATTTTTAGTCAAATTGTAATATAGGAATTTGAACCAACTTCGATTTTTTTGGATTTTGATGATTTTGGTTGTTGGAGGAGTTAAATTTGAGTAAATTTAGATGAAATTGACACCTATTTTTTTGGATTTTATATAAATTTTTAGTCAAATTGTAATAAAGGAATTTGAAACCAACTTCGATTTTTTTGGATTTTGATGAATTTTTTTGTTTGAGGAGCTAAATTTGAGTGAATTTGGATGAAATTTACTTCAATTTTTTTTTGATTTCATATAAATTTTTAGTCAAATTGTAATAAAAGAATTTGAATCAACTTCGATTTTTTTGGGTTTTGATGAGTTTTTTTGTTGGAGGAGTTAAATCTGAGTTAATTTAGATGAAATTTACTTCTATTTTTTTGATTTCATATAAATTTTTAGTCAAATTGTAATAAAGGAATTTGAACCAACTTCGTTATTTTTGGATTTTGATGATTTTGGTTGTTGGAGGGGTTAAATTTGAGTAAATTTAGATGAAATTAACACCTTTTTTTTTTTATAAATTTTTAGTCAAATTGTAATAAATGAATTTGAAACCAACTTCGATTTTTTTGGATTTTGATGAATTTTTTTGTTGTAGGAGCTAAACTTAATTGAATTTAGATGAAATTTACTTTCATTTTTTGGATATTATATAAATTTTTAGACAAATTGTAATAAAGGAATTTGAACCAACTTCGATTTTTTTGGATTTTGATGATTTTGGTTGTTGGAGGAGCTAAATTTGAGTGAATTTAGATGAAATTAACACCTTTTTTGGATTTTATATAAATTTTTAGTCAAATTGTAATAAATGAATTTGAAACCAACTCCGATTTTTTGGGATTTTGATGAATTTTTTTGTTGGGGGAGCTAAATTTGAGTGAATTTAGATGAAATTTACTTTCAATTTTTTGGATTTTATATAAATTTTTAGTCAAATTGTAATAAAGGAATTTGAACCATCTTCGATTTTTTTGGATTTTGATGAGTTTTTTTGTTGGAGGAGTTAAATTTGAGTGAATTTAGATGAAATTTACTTTCATTTTTTTGGATTTTATATAAATTTTTAGTCAAATTGTAATAAAGGAATTGGAAACCAACTTCGATTTTTTTGGATTTTGATGAATTTTTTTGTTGGTGGAGCTAAATTTGAGTGAATTTAGATGAAATTTACTTCTATTTTTTTGATTTCATATAAATTTTTAGTCAAATTGTAATAAAGGAATTTGAACCAACTTCGATTTTTTTGGATTTTGATGAGTTTTTTTGTTGGAGGAGTTAAAATTGAGTTAATTTAGATGAAATTTACTTCTATTTTTTTGATTTCATATAAATTTTTAGTCAAATTGTAATATAGGAATTTGAACCAACTTCGATTTTTTTGGATTTTGATGATTTTGGTTGTTGGAGGAGTTAAATTTGAGTAAATTTAGATGAAATTAACACCTTTTTTTTTTTATAAATTTTTAGTCAAATTGTAATAAATGAATTTGAAACCAACTTCGATTTTTTTGGATTTTGATGAATTTTTTTGTTGTAGGAGCTAAACTTGATTGAATTTAGATGAAATTTACTTTCATTTTTTGGATATTATATAAATTTTTAGACAAATTGTAATAAAGGAATTTGAACCAACTTCGATTTTTTTGGATTTTGATGATTTTGGTTGTTGGAGGAGCTAAATTTGAGTGAATTTAGATGAAATTAACACCTTTTTTGGATTTTATATAAATTTTTAGTCAAATTGTAATAAATGAATTTGAAACCAACTCCGATTTTTTGGGATTTTGATGAATTTTTTTGTTGGGGGAGCTAAATTTGAGTGAATTTAGATGAAATTTACTTTCAATTTTTTGGATTTTATATAAATTTTTAGTCAAATTGTAATAAAGGAATTTGAACCATCTTCGATTTTTTTGGATTTTGATGAGTTTTTTTGTTGGAGGAGTTAAATTTGAGTGAATTTAGATGAAATTTACTTTCATTTTTTTGGATTTTATATAAATTTTTAGTCAAATTGTAATAAAGGAATTGGAAACCAACTTCGATTTTTTTGGATTTTGATGAATTTTTTTGTTGGTGGAGCTAAATTTGAGTGAATTTAGATGAAATTTACTTCTATTTTTTTGATTTCATATAAATTTTTAGTCAAATTGTAATAAAGGAATTTGAACCAACTTCGATTTTTTTGGATTTTGATGAGTTTTTTTGTTGGAGGAGTTAAAATTGAGTTAATTTAGATGAAATTTACTTCTATTTTTTTGATTTCATATAAATTTTTAGTCAAATTGTAATAAAGGAATTTGAACCAACTTCTATTTTTTTGGATTTTGATGATTTTGGTTGTTGGAGGAGTTAAATTTGAGTAAATTTAGATGAAATTTACTTCTTTTTTTTTCGATTTCATATAAATTTTTAGTCAAATTGTAATAAAGGAATTTGAACCATCTTCGAATTTTTTGGATTTTGATGATTTTGGTTGTTGGAGGAGTTAAATTTGTGTAAATTTAGATGAAATGTAATTTTAATTTTTTTGGATTTTATAAAAATTTTTAGTCAAATTGTAATAAAGGAATTGGAAACCAACTTCGATTTTTTTGGATTTTGATGAATTTTTTTGTTGGTGGAGCTAAATTTGAGTGAATTTAGATGAAATTTACTTCTATTTTTTTGATTTCATATAAATTTTTAGTCAAATTGTAATAAAGGAATTTGAACCAACTTCGATTTTTTTGGATTTTGATGATTTTGGTTGTTGGAGGAGTTAAATTTGAGTAAATTTAGATGAAATTGACACCTATTTTTTTGGATTTTATATAAATTTTTAGTCAAATTGTAATAAAGGAATTTGAAACCAACTTCGATTTTTTTGGATTTTGATGAATTTTTTTGTTTGAGGAGCTAAATTTGAGTGAATTTGGATGAAATTTACTTCAATTTTTTTTTGATTTCATATAAATTTTTAGTCAAATTGTAATAAAAGAATTTGAATCAACTTCGATTTTTTTGGATTTTGATGAGTTTTTTTGTTGGAGGAGTTAAATCTGAGTTAATTTAGATGAAATTTACTTCTATTTTTTTGATTTCATATAAATTTTTAGTCAAATTGTAATAAAGGAATTTGAACCAACTTCGTTATTTTTGGATTTTGATGATTTTGGTTGTTGGAGGGGTTAAATTTGAGTAAATTTAGATGAAATTAACACCTTTTTTTTTTATAAATTTTTAGTCAAATTGTAATAAATGAATTTGAAACCAACTTCGATTTTTTTGGATTTTGATGAATTTTTTTGTTGTAGGAGCTAAACTTGATTGAATTTAGATGAAATTTACTTTCATTTTTTGGATATTATATAAATTTTTAGACAAATTGTAATAAAGGAATTTGAACCAACTTCGATTTTTTTGGATTTTGATGATTTTGGTTGTTGGAGGAGCTAAATTTGAGTGAATTTAGATGAAATTAACACCTTTTTTGGATTTTATATAAATTTTTAGTCAAATTGTAATAAATGAATTTGAAACCAACTCCGATTTTTTGGGATTTTGATGAATTTTTTTGTTGGGGGAGCTAAATTTGAGTGAATTTAGATGAAATTTACTTTCAATTTTTTGGATTTTATATAAATTTTTAGTCAAATTGTAATAAAGGAATTTGAACCATCTTCGATTTTTTTGGATTTTGATGAGTTTTTTTGTTGGAGGAGTTAAATTTGAGTGAATTTAGATGAAATTTACTTTCATTTTTTTGGATTTTATATAAATTTTTAGTCAAATTGTAATAAAGGAATTGGAAACCAACTTCGATTTTTTTGGATTTTGATGAATTTTTTTGTTGGTGGAGCTAAATTTGAGTGAATTTAGATGAAATTTACTTCTTTTTTTTTCGATTTCATATAAATTTTTAGTCAAATTGTAATAAAGGAATTTGAACCATCTTCGAATTTTTTGGATTTTGATGATTTTGGTTGTTGGAGGAGTTAAATTTGTGTAAATTTAGATGAAATGTAATTTTAATTTTTTTGGATTTTATATAAATTTTTAGTCAAATTGTAATAAAGGAATTGGAAACCAACTTCGATTTTTTTGGATTTTGATGAATTTTTTTGTTGGTGGAGCTAAATTTGAGTGAATTTAGATGAAATTTACTTCTATTTTTTTGATTTCATATAAATTTTTAGTCAAATTGTAATAACGGAATTTGAACCAACTTCGATTTTTTTGGATTTTGATGATTTTGGTTGTTGGAGGAGTTAAATTTGAGTAAATTTAGATGAAATTGACACCTATTTTTTTGGATTTTATATAAATTTTTAGTCAAATTGTAATAAAGGAATTTGAAACCAACTTCGATTTTTTTGGATTTTGATGAATTTTTTTGTTTGAGGAGCTAAATTTGAGTGAATTTGGATGAAATTTACTTCAATTTTTTTTTGATTTCATATAAATTTTTAGTCAAATTGTAATAAAAGAATTTGAATCAACTTCGATTTTTTTGGATTTTGATGAGTTTTTTTGTTGGAGGAGTTAAATCTGAGTTAATTTAGATGAAATTTACTTCTATTTTTTTGATTTCATATAAATTTTTAGTCAAATTGTAATAAAGGAATTTGAACCAAGTTCGTTATTTTTGGATTTTGATGATTTTGGTTGTTGGAGGAGTTAAATTTGAGTAAATTTAGATGAAATTAACACCTTTTTTTTTTATAAATTTTTAGTCAAATTGTAATAAATGAATTTGAAACCAACTTCGATTTTTTTGGATTTTGATGAATTTTTTTGTTGTAGGAGCTAAACTTGATTGAATTTAGATGAAATTTACTTTCATTTTTTTGGATATTATATAAATTTTTAGACAAATTGTAATAAAGGAATTTGAACCAACTTCGATTTTTTTGGATTTTGATGAATTTTTTTGTTGGAGGAGCTAAACTTGATTGAATTTAGATGAAATTTACTTTCATTTTTTTGGATTTCATATAAATTTTTAGTCAAATTGTAATAAAGTAATTTGAAACCAACTTCGATTTTTTTGGATTTTGATGAATTTTTTTGTTGGAGGAGTTAAATTTGAGTTAATTTAGATGAAATTTACTTCTATTTTTTTGATTTCATATAAATTTTTAGTCAAATTGTAATAATGGAATTTGAACCAACTTCGATTTTTTTGGATTTTGATGATTTTGGTTGTTGGAGGAGCTAAATTTGAGTGAATTTAGATGAAATTAACACCTTTTTTGGATTTTATATAAATTTTTAGTCAAATTGTAATAAATGAATTTGAAACCAACTCCGATTTTTTTGGATTTTGATGAATTTTTTTGGGGGAGCTAAATTTGAGTGAATTTAGATGAAATTTACTTTCAATTTTTTGGATTTTATATAAATTTTTAGTCAAATTGTAATAAAGGAATTTGAACCATCTTCGATTTTTTTGGATTTTGATGAGTTTTTTTGTTGGAGGAGTTAAATTTGTGTGAATTTAGATGAAATTTACTTTCATTTTTTTTGGATTTTATATAAATTTTTAGTCAAATTGTAATAAAGGAATTTGAACCATCTTCGATTTTTTTGGATTTTGATGAGTTTTTTTGTTGGAGGAGTTAAATTTGTGTGAATTTAGATGAAATTTACTTTCATTTTTTTTGGATTTTATATAAATTTTTAGTCAAATTGTAATAAAGGAATTTGAACCATCTTCGATTTTTTTGGATTTTGATGAGTTTTTTTGTTGGAGGAGTTAAATTTGAGTGAATTTAGATGAAATTTACTTCTATTTTTTTGATTTCATATAAATTTTTAGTCAAATTGTAATAAAGGAATTTGAACCAACTTCGATTTTTTTGGATTTTGATGAGTTTTTTTGTTGGAGGAGTTAAATTTGAGTGAATTTAGATGAAATTTACTTCTATTTTTTTGGATTTCATATAAATTTTTAGTCAAGTTGTAATAAAGGAATTTGAACCAACTTCGATTTTTTTGGATTTTGATGAGTTTTTTTGTTGGAGGAGTTAAATTTGAGTGAATTTAGATGAAATTTACTTCTATTTTTTTGGATTTCATATAAATTTTTAGTCAAATTGTAATAAAGTAATTTGAAACCAACTTCGATTTTTTTGGATTTTGATGAATTTTTTTGTTGGAGGAGTTAAATTTGAGTTAATTTAGATGAAATTTACTTGTATTTTTTTGATTTCATATAAATTTTTAGTCAAATTGTAATAATGGAATTTGAACCAACTTCGATTTTTTTGGATTTTGATGATTTTGGTTGTTGGAGGAGCTAAATTTGAGTGAATTTAGATGAAATTAACACCTTTTTTGGATTTTATATAAATTTTTAGTCAAATTGTAATAAATGAATTTGAAACCAACTCCGATTTTTTGGGATTTTGATGAATTTTTTTGTTGGGGGAGCTAAATTTGAGTGAATTTAGATGAAATTTACTTTCAATTTTTTGGATTTTATATAAATTTTTAGTCAAATTGTAATAAAGGAATTTGAACCATCTTCGATTTTTTTGGATTTTGATGAGTTTTTTTGTTGGAGGAGTTAAATTTGAGTGAATTTAGATGAAATTTACTTTCATTTTTTTGGATTTTATTTAAATTTTTAGTCAAATTGTAATAAAGGAATTGGAAACCAACTTCGATTTTTTTGGATTTTGATGAATTTTTTTGTTGGTGGAGCTAAATTTGAGTGAATTTAGATGAAATTTACTTCTATTTTTTTGATTTCATATAAATTTTTAGTCAAATTGTAATAAAGGAATTTGAACCAACTTCTATTTTTTTGGATTTTGATGATTTTGGTTGTTGGAGGAGTTAAATTTGAGTAAATTTAGATGAAATCTACTTCTTTTTTTTTCGATTTCATATAAATTTTTACTCAAATTGTAATAAAGGAATTTGAACCATCTTCGAATTTTTTGGATTTTGATGATTTTGGTTGTTGGAGGAGTTAAATTTGTGTAAATTTAGATGAAATGTAATTTTAATTTTTTTGGATTTTATATAAATTTTTAGTCAAATTGTAATAAAGGAATTGGAAACCAACTTCGATTTTTTTGGATTTTGATGAATTTTTTTGTTGGTGGAGCTAAATTTGAGTGAATTTAGATGAAATTTACTTCTATTTTTTTGATTTCATATAAATTTTTAGTCAAATTGTAATATAGGAATTTGAACCAACTTCGATTTTTTTGGATTTTGATGATTTTGGTTGTTGGAGGAGTTAAATTTGAGTAAATTTAGATGAAATTGACACCTATTTTTTTGGATTTTATATAAATTTTTAGTCAAATTGTAATAAAGGAATTTGAAACCAACTTCGATTTTTTTGGATTTTGATGAATTTTTTTGTTTGAGGAGCTAAATTTGAGTGAATTTAGATGAAATTTACTTCAATTTTTTTTTGATTTCATATAAATTTTTAGTCAAATTGTAATAAAAGAATTTGAATCAACTTCGATTTTTTTGGGTTTTGATGAGTTTTTTTGTTGGAGGAGTTAAATCTGAGTTAATTTAGATGAAATTTACTTCTATTTTTTTGATTTCATATAAATTTTTAGTCAAATTGTAATAAAGGAATTTGAACCAACTTCGTTATTTTTGGATTTTGATGATTTTGGTTGTTGGAGGGGTTAAATTTGAGTAAATTTAGATGAAATTAACACCTTTTTTTTTTTATAAATTTTTAGTCAAATTGTAATAAATGAATTTGAAACCAACTTCGATTTTTTTGGATTTTGATGAATTTTTTTGTTGTAGGAGCTAAACTTAATTGAATTTAGATGAAATTTACTTTCATTTTTTGGATATTATATAAATTTTTAGACAAATTGTAATAAAGGAATTTGAACCAACTTCGATTTTTTTGGATTTTGATGATTTTGGTTGTTGGAGGAGCTAAATTTGAGTGAATTTAGATGAAATTAACACCTTTTTTGGATTTTATATAAATTTTTAGTCAAATTGTAATAAATGAATTTGAAACCAACTCCGATTTTTTGGGATTTTGATGAATTTTTTTGTTGGGGGAGCTAAATTTGAGTGAATTTAGATGAAATTTACTTTCAATTTTTTGGATTTTATATAAATTTTTAGTCAAATTGTAATAAAGGAATTTGAACCATCTTCGATTTTTTTGGATTTTGATGAGTTTTTTTGTTGGAGGAGTTAAATTTGAGTGAATTTAGATGAAATTTACTTTCATTTTTTTGGATTTTATATAAATTTTTAGTCAAATTGTAATAAAGGAATTGGAAACCAACTTCGATTTTTTTGGATTTTGATGAATTTTTTTGTTGGTGGAGCTAAATTTGAGTGAATTTAGATGAAATTTACTTCTATTTTTTTGATTTCATATAAATTTTTAGTCAAATTGTAATAAAGGAATTTGAACCAACTTCGATTTTTTTGGATTTTGATGAGTTTTTTTGTTGGAGGAGTTAAAATTGAGTTAATTTAGATGAAATTTACTTCTATTTTTTTGATTTCATATAAATTTTTAGTCAAATTGTAATATAGGAATTTGAACCAACTTCGATTTTTTTGGATTTTGATGATTTTGGTTGTTGGAGGAGTTAAATTTGAGTAAATTTAGATGAAATTAACACCTTTTTTTTTTTATAAATTTTTAGTCAAATTGTAATAAATGAATTTGAAACCAACTTCGATTTTTTTGGATTTTGATGAATTTTTTTGTTGTAGGAGCTAAACTTGATTGAATTTAGATGAAATTTACTTTCATTTTTTGGATATTATATAAATTTTTAGACAAATTGTAATAAAGGAATTTGAACCAACTTCGATTTTTTTGGATTTTGATGATTTTGGTTGTTGGAGGAGCTAAATTTGAGTGAATTTAGATGAAATTAACACCTTTTTTGGATTTTATATAAATTTTTAGTCAAATTGTAATAAATGAATTTGAAACCAACTCCGATTTTTTGGGATTTTGATGAATTTTTTTGTTGGGGGAGCTAAATTTGAGTGAATTTAGATGAAATTTACTTTCAATTTTTTGGATTTTATATAAATTTTTAGTCAAATTGTAATAAAGGAATTTGAACCATCTTCGATTTTTTTGGATTTTGATGAGTTTTTTTGTTGGAGGAGTTAAATTTGAGTGAATTTAGATGAAATTTACTTTCATTTTTTTGGATTTTATATAAATTTTTAGTCAAATTGTAATAAAGGAATTGGAAACCAACTTCGATTTTTTTGGATTTTGATGAATTTTTTTGTTGGTGGAGCTAAATTTGAGTGAATTTAGATGAAATTTACTTCTATTTTTTTGATTTCATATAAATTTTTAGTCAAATTGTAATAAAGGAATTTGAACCAACTTCGATTTTTTTGGATTTTGATGAGTTTTTTTGTTGGAGGAGTTAAAATTGAGTTAATTTAGATGAAATTTACTTCTATTTTTTTGATTTCATATAAATTTTTAGTCAAATTGTAATAAAGGAATTTGAACCAACTTCTATTTTTTTGGATTTTGATGATTTTGGTTGTTGGAGGAGTTAAATTTGAGTAAATTTAGATGAAATTTACTTCTTTTTTTTTCGATTTCATATAAATTTTTAGTCAAATTGTAATAAAGGAATTTGAACCATCTTCGAATTTTTTGGATTTTGATGATTTTGGTTGTTGGAGGAGTTAAATTTGTGTAAATTTAGATGAAATGTAATTTTAATTTTTTTGGATTTTATATAAATTTTTAGTCAAATTGTAATAAAGGAATTGGAAACCAACTTCGATTTTTTTGGATTTTGATGAATTTTTTTGTTGGTGGAGCTAAATTTGAGTGAATTTAGATGAAATTTACTTCTATTTTTTTGAATTCATATAAATTTTTAGTCAAATTGTAATAACGGAATTTGAACCAACTTCGATTTTTTTGGATTTTGATGATTTTGGTTGTTGGAGGAGTTAAATTTGAGTAAATTTAGATGAAATTGACACCTATTTTTTTGGATTTTATATAAATTTTTAGTCAAATTGTAATAAAGGAATTTGAAACCAACTTCGATTTTTTTGGATTTTGATGAATTTTTTTGTTTGAGGAGCTAAATTTGAGTGAATTTGGATGAAATTTACTTCAATTTTTTTTTGATTTCATATAAATTTTTAGTCAAATTGTAATAAAGGAATTTGAACCAACTTCGATTTTTTTGGATTTTGATGAGTTTTTTTGTTGGAGGAGTTAAATCTGAGTTAATTTAGATGAAATTTACTTCTATTTTTTTGATTTCATATAAATTTTTAGTCAAATTGTAATAAAGGAATTTGAACCAACTTCTATTTTTTTGGATTTTGATGATTTTGGTTGTTGGAGGAGTTAAATTTGAGTAAATTTAGATGAAATTTACTTCTTTTTTTTTCGATTTCATATAAATTTTTAGTCAAATTGTAATAAAGGAATTAGAACCATCTTCGAATTTTTTGGATTTTGATGATTTTGGTTGTTGGAGGAGTTAAATTTGTGTAAATTTAGATGAAATGTAATTTTAATTTTTTTGGATTTTATATAAATTTTTAGTCAAATTGTAATAAAGGAATTGGAAACCAACTTCGATTTTTTTGGATTTTGATGAATTTTTTTGTTGGTGGAGCTAAATTTGAGTGAATTTAGATGAAATTTACTTCTATTTTTTTGATTTCATATAAATTTTTAGTCAAATTGTAATAACGGAATTTGAACCAACTTCGATTTTTTTGGATTTTGATGATTTTGGTTGTTGGAGGAGTTAAATTTGAGTAAATTTAGATGAAATTGACACCTATTTTTTTGGATTTTATATAAATTTTTAGTCAAATTGTAATAAAGGAATTTGAAACCAACTTCGATTTTTTTGGATTTTGATGAATTTTTTTGTTTGACGAGCTAAATTTGAGTGAATTTGGATGAAATTTACTTCAATTTTTTTTTGATTTCATATAAATTTTTAGTCAAATTGTAATAAAAGAATTTGAATCAACTTCGATTTTTTTGGATTTTGATGAGTTTTTTTGTTGGAGGAGTTAAATCTGAGTTAATTTAGATGAAATTTACTTCTATTTTTTTGATTTCATATAAATTTTTAGTCAAATTGTAATAAAGGAATTTGAACCAACTTCGTTATTTTTGGATTTTGATGATTTTGGTTGTTGGAGGAGTTAAATTTGAGTAAATTTAGATGAAATTAACACCTTTTTTTTTTTTATAAATTTTTAGTCAAATTGTAATAAATGAATTTGAAACCAACTTCGATTTTTTTGGATTTTGATGAATTTTTTTGTTGTAGGAGCTAAACTTGATTGAATTTAGATGAAATTTACTTTCATTTTTTTGGATTTCATATAAATTTTTAGACAAATTGTAATAAAGGAATTTGAACCAACTTCGATTTTTTTGGATTTTGATGAATTTTTTTGTTGGAGGAGCTAAATTTGAGTTAATTTAGATGAAATTTACTTGTATTTTTTTGATTTCATATAAATTTTTAGTCAAATTGTAATAATGGAATTTGAACCAACTTCGATTTTTTTGGATTTTGATGATTTTGGTTGTTGGAGGAGCTAAATTTGAGTGAATTTAGATGAAATTAACACCTTTTTTGGATTTTATATAAATTTTTAGTCAAATTGTAATAAATGAATTTGAAACCAACTCCGATTTTTTGGGATTTTGATGAATTTTTTTGTTGGGGGAGCTAAATTTGAGTGAATTTAGATGAAATTTACTTTCAATTTTTTGGATTTTATATAAATTTTTAGTCAAATTGTAATAAAGGAATTTGAACCATCTTCGATTTTTTTGGATTTTGATGAGTTTTTTTGTTGGAGGAGTTAAATTTGAGTGAATTTAGATGAAATTTACTTTCATTTTTTTGGATTTTATATAAATTTTTAGTCAAATTGTAATAAAGGAATTGGAAACCAACTTCGATTTTTTTGGATTTTGATGAATTTTTTTGTTGGTGGAGCTAAATTTGAGTGAATTTAGATGAAATTTACTTCTATTTTTTTGATTTCATATAAATTTTTAGTCAAATTGTAATAAAGGAATTTGAACCAACTTCTATTTTTTTGGATTTTGATGATTTTGGTTGTTGGAGGAGTTAAATTTGAGTAAATTTAGATGAAATCTACTTCTTTTTTTTTCGATTTCATATAAATTTTTACTCAAATTGTAATAAAGGAATTTGAACCATCTTCGAATTTTTTGGATTTTGATGATTTTGGTTGTTGGAGGAGTTAAATTTGTGTAAATTTAGATGAAATGTAATTTTAATTTTTTTGGATTTTATATAAATTTTTAGTCAAATTGTAATAAAGGAATTGGAAACCAACTTCGATTTTTTTGGATTTTGATGAATTTTTTTGTTGGTGGAGCTAAATTTGAGTGAATTTAGATGAAATTTACTTCTATTTTTTTGATTTCATATAAATTTTTAGTCAAATTGTAATATAGGAATTTGAACCAACTTCGATTTTTTTGGATTTTGATGATTTTGGTTGTTGGAGGAGTTAAATTTGAGTAAATTTAGATGAAATTGACACCTATTTTTTTGGATTTTATATAAATTTTTAGTCAAATTGTAATAAAGGAATTTGAAACCAACTTCGATTTTTTTGGATTTTGATGAATTTTTTTGTTTGAGGAGCTAAATTTGAGTGAATTTGGATGAAATTTACTTCAATTTTTTTTTGATTTCATATAAATTTTTAGTCAAATTGTAATAAAAGAATTTGAATCAACTTCGATTTTTTTGGGTTTTGATGAGTTTTTTTGTTGGAGGAGTTAAATCTGAGTTAATTTAGATGAAATTTACTTCTATTTTTTTGATTTCATATAAATTTTTAGTCAAATTGTAATAAAGGAATTTGAACCAACTTCGTTATTTTTGGATTTTGATGATTTTGGTTGTTGGAGGGGTTAAATTTGAGTAAATTTAGATGAAATTAACACCTTTTTTTTTTATAAATTTTTAGTCAAATTGTAATAAATGAATTTGAAACCAACTTCGATTTTTTTGGATTTTGATGAATTTTTTTGTTGTAGGAGCTAAACTTAATTGAATTTAGATGAAATTTACTTTCATTTTTTGGATATTATATAAATTTTTAGACAAATTGTAATAAAGGAATTTGAACCAACTTCGATTTTTTTGGATTTTGATGATTTTGGTTGTTGGAGGAGCTAAATTTGAGTGAATTTAGATGAAATTAACACCTTTTTTGGATTTTATATAAATTTTTAGTCAAATTGTAATAAATGAATTTGAAACCAACTCCGATTTTTTGGGATTTTGATGAATTTTTTTGTTGGGGGAGCTAAATTTGAGTGAATTTAGATGAAATTTACTTTCAATTTTTTGGATTTTATATAAATTTTTAGTCAAATTGTAATAAAGGAATTTGAACCATCTTCGATTTTTTTGGATTTTGATGAGTTTTTTTGTTGGAGGAGTTAAATTTGAGTGAATTTAGATGAAATTTACTTTCATTTTTTTGGATTTTATATAAATTTTTAGTCAAATTGTAATAAAGGAATTGGAAACCAACTTCGATTTTTTTGGATTTTGATGAATTTTTTTGTTGGTGGAGCTAAATTTGAGTGAATTTAGATGAAATTTACTTCTATTTTTTTGATTTCATATAAATTTTTAGTCAAATTGTAATAAAGGAATTTGAACCAACTTCGATTTTTTTGGATTTTGATGAGTTTTTTTGTTGGAGGAGTTAAAATTGAGTTAATTTAGATGAAATTTACTTCTATTTTTTTGATTTCATATAAATTTTTAGTCAAATTGTAATAAAGGAATTTGAACCAACTTCGTTATTTTTGGATTTTGATGATTTTGGTTGTTGGAGGGGTTAAATTTGAGTAAATTTAGATGAAATTAACACCTTTTTTTTTTTATAAATTTTTAGTCAAATTGTAATAAATGAATTTGAAACCAACTTCGATTTTTTTGGATTTTGATGATTTTGGTTGTTGGAGGAGCTAAATTTGAGTGAATTTAGATGAAATTAACACCTTTTTTGGATTTTATATAAATTTTTAGTCAAATTGTAATAAATGAATTTGAAACCAACTCCGATTTTTTGGGATTTTGATGAATTTTTTTGTTGGGGGAGCTAAATTTGAGTGAATTTAGATGAAATTTACTTTCAATTTTTTGGATTTTATATAAATTTTTAGTCAAATTGTAATAAAGGAATTTGAACCATCTTCGATTTTTTTGGATTTTGATGAGTTTTTTTGTTGGAGGAGTTAAATTTGAGTGAATTTAGATGAAATTTACTTTCATTTTTTTGGATTTTATATAAATTTTTAGTCAAATTGTAATAAAGGAATTGGAAACCAACTTCGATTTTTTTGGATTTTGATGAATTTTTTTGTTGGTGGAGCTAAATTTGAGTGAATTTAGATGAAATTTACTTCTATTTTTTTGATTTCATATAAATTTTTAGTCAAATTGTAATAAAGGAATTTGAACCAACTTCGATTTTTTTGGATTTTGATGAGTTTTTTTGTTGGAGGAGTTAAAATTGAGTTAATTTAGATGAAATTTACTTCTATTTTTTTGATTTCATATAAATTTTTAGTCAAATTGTAATAAAGGAATTTGAACCAACTTCTATTTTTTTGGATTTTGATGATTTTGGTTGTTGGAGGAGTTAAATTTGAGTAAATTTAGATGAAATTTACTTCTTTTTTTTTCGATTTCATATAAATTTTTAGTCAAATTGTAATAAAGGAATTTGAACCATCTTCGAATTTTTTGGATTTTGATGATTTTGGTTGTTGGAGTTAAATTTGTGTAAATTTAGATGAAATGTAATTTTAATTTTTTTGGATTTTATATAAATTTTTAGTCAAATTGTAATAAAGGAATTGGAAACCAACTTCGATTTTTTTGGATTTTGATGAATTTTTTTGTTGGTGGAGCTAAATTTGAGTGAATTTAGATGAAATTTACTTCTATTTTTTTGAATTCATATAAATTTTTAGTCAAATTGTAATAACGGAATTTGAACCAACTTCGATTTTTTTGGATTTTGATGATTTTGGTTGTTGGAGGAGTTAAATTTGAGTAAATTTAGATGAAATTGACACCTATTTTTTTGGATTTTATATAAATTTTTAGTCAAATTGTAATAAAGGAATTTGAAACCAACTTCGATTTTTTTGGATTTTGATGAATTTTTTTGTTTGAGGAGCTAAATTTGAGTGAATTTGGATGAAATTTACTTCAATTTTTTTTTGATTTCATATAAATTTTTAGTCAAATTGTAATAAAGGAATTTGAACCAACTTCGATTTTTTTGGATTTTGATGAGTTTTTTTGTTGGAGGAGTTAAATCTGAGTTAATTTAGATGAAATTTACTTCTATTTTTTTGATTTCATATAAATTTTTAGTCAAATTGTAATAAAGGAATTTGAACCAACTTCTATTTTTTTGGATTTTGATGATTTTGGTTGTTGGAGGAGTTAAATTTGAGTAAATTTAGATGAAATTTACTTCTTTTTTTTTCGATTTCATATAAATTTTTAGTCAAATTGTAATAAAGGAATTAGAACCATCTTCGAATTTTTTGGATTTTGATGATTTTGGTTGTTGGAGGAGTTAAATTTGTGTAAATTTAGATGAAATGTAATTTTAATTTTTTTGGATTTTATATAAATTTTTAGTCAAATTGTAATAAAGGAATTGGAAACCAACTTCGATTTTTTTGGATTTTGATGAATTTTTTTGTTGGTGGAGCTAAATTTGAGTGAATTTAGATGAAATTTACTTCTATTTTTTTGATTTCATATAAATTTTTAGTCAAATTGTAATAACGGAATTTGAACCAACTTCGATTTTTTTGGATTTTGATGATTTTGGTTGTTGGAGGAGTTAAATTTGAGTAAATTTAGATGAAATTGACACCTATTTTTTTGGATTTTATATAAATTTTTAGTCAAATTGTAATAAAGGAATTTGAAACCAACTTCGATTTTTTTGGATTTTGATGAATTTTTTTGTTTGAGGAGCTAAATTTGAGTGAATTTGGATGAAATTTACTTCAATTTTTTTTTGATTTCATATAAATTTTTAGTCAAATTGTAATAAAAGAATTTGAATCAACTTCGATTTTTTTGGATTTTGATGAGTTTTTTTGTTGGAGGAGTTAAATCTGAGTTAATTTAGATGAAATTTACTTCTATTTTTTTGATTTCATATAAATTTTTAGTCAAATTGTAATAAAGGAATTTGAACCAACTTCGTTATTTTTGGATTTTGATGATTTTGGTTGTTGGAGGAGTTAAATTTGAGTAAATTTAGATGAAATTAACACCTTTTTTTTTTTTATAAATTTTTAGTCAAATTGTAATAAATGAATTTGAAACCAACTTCGATTTTTTTGGATTTTGATGAATTTTTTTGTTGTAGGAGCTAAACTTGATTGAATTTAGATGAAATTTACTTTCATTTTTTTGGATATTATATAAATTTTTAGACAAATTGTAATAAAGGAATTTGAACCAACTTCGATTTTTTTGGATTTTGATGAATTTTTTTGTTGGAGGAGCTAAACTTGATTGAATTTAGATGAAATTTACTTTCATTTTTTTGGATTTCATATAAATTTTTAGTCAAATTGTAATAAAGTAATTTGAAACCAACTTCGATTTTTTTGGATTTTGATGAATTTTTTTGTTGGAGGAGTTAAATTTGAGTTAATTTAGATGAAATTTACTTCTATTTTTTTGATTTCATATAAATTTTTAGTCAAATTGTAATAATGGAATTTGAACCAACTTCGATTTTTTTGGATTTTGATGATTTTGGTTGTTGGAGGAGCTAAATTTGAGTGAATTTAGATGAAATTAACACCTTTTTTGGATTTTATATAAATTTTTAGTCAAATTGTAATAAATGAATTTGAAACCAACTCCGATTTTTTTTGATTTTGATGAATTTTTTTGGGGGAGCTAAATTTGAGTGAATTTAGATGAAATTTACTTTCAATTTTTTGGATTTAATATAAATTTTTAGTCAAATTGTAATAAAGGAATTTGAACCATCTTCGATTTTTTTGGATTTTGATGAGTTTTTTTGTTGGAGGAGTTAAATTTGTGTGAATTTAGATGAAATTTACTTTCATTTTTTTTGGATTTTATATAAATTTTTAGTCAAATTGTAATAAAGGAATTTGAACCATCTTCGATTTTTTTGGATTTTGATGAGTTTTTTTGTTGGAGGAGTTAAATTTGAGTGAATTTAGATGAAATTTACTTTCATTTTTTTGGATTTTATATAAATTTTTAGTCAAATTGTAATAAAGGAATTGGAAACCAACTTCGATTTTTTTGGATTTTGATGAATTTTTTTGTTGGTGGAGCTAAATTTGAGTGAATTTAGATGAAATTTACTTTTTTTTTTTTGATTTCATATAAATTTTTAGTCAAATTGTAATAAAGGAATTTGAACCAACTTCGATTTTTTTTGGATTTTGATGAGTTTTTTTGTTGGAGGAGTTAAAATTGAGTTAATTTAGATGAAATTTACTTCTATTTTTTTGATTTCATATAAATTTTTAGTCAAATTGTAATAAAGGAATTTGAACCAACTTCTATTTTTTTGGATTTTGATGATTTTGGTTGTTGGAGGAGTTAAATTTGAGTAAATTTAGATGAAATTTACTTCTTTTTTTTTCGATTTCATATAAATTTTTAGTCAAATTGTAATAAAGGAATTTGAACCATCTTCGAATTTTTTGGATTTTGATGATTTTGGTTGTTGGAGGAGTTAAATTTGTGTAAATTTAGATGAAATGTAATTTTAATTTTTTTGGATTTTATATAAATTTTTAGTCAAATTGTAATAAAGGAATTTGAACCATCTTCGATTTTTTTGGATTTTGATGAGTTTTTTTGTTGGAGGAGTTAAATTTGTGTGAATTTAGATGAAATTGACTTTCATTTTTTTTGGATTTTATATAAATTTTTAGTCAAATTGTAATAAAGGAATTTGAACCATCTTCGATTTTTTTTGATTTTGATGAGTTTTTTTGTTGGAGGAGTTAAATTTGAGTGAATTTAGATGAAATTTACTTCTATTTTTTTGATTTCATATAAATTTTTAGTCAAATTGTAATAAAGGAATTTGAACCAACTTCGATTTTTTTGGATTTTGATGAGTTTTTTTGTTGGAGGAGTTAAATTTGAGTGAATTTAGATGAAATTTACTTCTATTTTTTGGATTTCATATAAATTTTTAGTCAAGTTGTAATAAAGGAATTTGAACCAACTTCGATTTTTTTGGATTTTGATGAGTTTTTTTGTTGGAGGAGTTAAATTTGAGTGAATTTAGATGAAATTTACTTCTATTTTTTTGGATTTCATATAAATTTTTAGTCAAATTGTAATAAAGTAATTTGAAACCAACTTCGATTTTTTTGGATTTTGATGAATTTTTTTGTTGGAGGAGTTAAATTTGAGTTAATTTAGATGAAATTTACTTGTATTTTTTTGATTTCATATAAATTTTTAGTCAAATTGTAATAATGGAATTTGAACCAACTTCGATTTTTTTGGATTTTGATGAGTTTTTTTGTTGGAGGAGTTAAAATTGAGTTAATTTAGATGAAATTTACTTCTATTTTTTTGATTTCATATAAATTTTTAGTCAAATTGTAATAAAGGAATTTGAACCAACTTCTATTTTTTTGGATTTTGATGATTTTGGTTGTTGGAGGAGTTAAATCTGAGTTAATTTAGATGAAATTTACTTCTATTTTTTTGATTTCATATAAATTTTTAGTCAAATTGTAATAAAGGAATTTGAACCAACTTCGTTATTTTTGGATTTTGATGATTTTGGTTGTTGGAGGGGTTAAATTTGAGTAAATTTAGATGAAATTAACACCTTTTTTTTTTTATAAATTTTTAGTCAAATTGTAATAAATGAATTTGAAACCAACTTCGATTTTTTTGGATTTTGATGAATTTTTTTGTTGTAGGAGCTAAACTTGATTGAATTTAGATGAAATTTACTTTCATTTTTTGGATATTATATAAATTTTTAGACAAATTGTAATAAAGGAATTTGAACCAACTTCGATTTTTTTGGATTTTGATGATTTTGGTTGTTGGAGGAGCTAAATTTGAGTGAATTTAGATGAAATTAACACCTTTTTTGGATTTTATATAAATTTTTAGTCAAATTGTAATAAATGAATTTGAAACCAACTCCGATTTTTTGGGATTTTGATGAATTTTTTTGTTGGGGGAGCTAAATTTGAGTGAATTTAGATGAAATTTACTTTCAATTTTTTGGATTTTATATAAATTTTTAGTCAAATTGTAATAAAGGAATTTGAACCATCTTCGATTTTTTTGGATTTTGATGAGTTTTTTTGTTGGAGGAGTTAAATTTGAGTGAATTTAGATGAAATTTACTTTCATTTTTTTGGATTTTATATAAATTTTTAGTCAAATTGTAATAAAGGAATTGGAAACCAACTTCGATTTTTTTGGATTTTGATGAATTTTTTTGTTGGTGGAGCTAAATTTGAGTGAATTTAGATGAAATTTACTTCTATTTTTTTGATTTCATATAAATTTTTAGTCAAATTGTAATAAAGGAATTTGAACCAACTTCGATTTTTTTGGATTTTGATGAGTTTTTTTGTTGGAGGAGTTAAAATTGAGTTAATTTAGATGAAATTTACTTCTATTTTTTTGATTTCATATAAATTTTTAGTCAAATTGTAATAAAGGAATTTGAACCAACTTCTATTTTTTTGGATTTTGATGATTTTGGTTGTTGGAGGAGTTAAATTTGAGTAAATTTAGATGAAATTTACTTCTTTTTTTTTCGATTTCATATAAATTTTTAGTCAAATTGTAATAAAGGAATTTTAACCATCTTCGAATTTTTTGGATTTTGATGATTTTGGTTGTTGGAGGAGTTAAATTTGTGTAAATTTGGATGAAATGTAATTTTAATTTTTTTGGATTTTATATAAATTTTTAGTCAAATTGTCATAAAGGAATTGGAAACCAACTTCGATTTTTTTGGATTTTGATGAATTTTTTTGTTGGTGGAGCTAAATTTGAGTGAATTTAGATGAAATTTACTTCTATTTTTTTGATTTCATATAAATTTTTAGTCAAATTGTAATAACGGAATTTGAACCAACTTCGATTTTTTTGGATTTTGATGATTTTGGTTGTTGGAGGAGTTAAATTTGAGTAAATTTAGATGAAATTGACACCTATTTTTTTGGATTTTATATAAATTTTTAGTCAAATTGTAATAAAGGAATTTGAAACCAACTTCGATTTTTTTGGTTTTTGATGAATTTTTTTGTTTGAGGAGCTAAATTTGAGTGAATTTGGATGAAATTTACTTCAATTTTTTTTTGATTTCATATAAATTTTTAGTCAAATTGTAATAAAAGAATTTGAATCAACTTCGATTTTTTTGGATTTTGATGAGTTTTTTTGTTGGAGGAGTTAAATCTGAGTTAATTTAGATGAAATTTACTTCTATTTTTTTGATTTCATATAAATTTTTAGTCAAATTGTAATAAAGGAATTTGAACCAACTTCGTTATTTTTGGATTTTGATGATTTTGGTTGTTGGAGGAGTTAAATTTGAGTAAATTTAGATGAAATTAACACCTTTTTTTTTTTATAAATTTTTAGTCTAATTGTAATAAATGAATTTGAAACCAACTTCGATTTTTTTGGATTTTGATGAATTTTTTTGTTGTAGGAGCTAAACTTGATTGAATTTAGATGAAATTTACTTTCATTTTTTTGGATATTATATAAATTTTTAGACAAATTGTAATAAAGGAATTTGAACCAACTTCGATTTTTTTGGATTTTGATGAATTTTTTTGTTGGAGGAGCTAAACTTGATTGAATTTAGATGAAATTTACTTTCATTTTTTTGGATTTCATATAAATTTTTAGTCAAATTGTAATAAAGTAATTTGAAACCAACTTCGATTTTTTTGGATTTTGATGAATTTTTTTGTTGGAGGAGTTAAATTTGAGTTAATTTAGATGAAATTTACTTCTATTTTTTTGATTTCATATAAATTTTTAGTCAAATTGTAATAATGGAATTTGAACCAACTTCGATTTTTTTGGATTTTGATGATTTTGGTTGTTGGAGGAGCTAAATTTGAGTGAATTTAGATGAAATTAACACCTTTTTTGGATTTTATATAAATTTTTAGTCAAATTGTAATAAATGAATTTGAAACCAACTCCGATTTTTTTGGATTTTGATGAATTTTTTTGGGGGAGCTAAATTTGAGTGAATTTAGATGAAATTTACTTTCAATTTTTTGGATTTTATATAAATTTTTAGTCAAATTGTAATAAAGGAATTTGAACCATCTTCGATTTTTTTGGATTTTGATGAGTTTTTTTGTTGGAGGAGTTAAATTTGTGTGAATTTAGATGAAATTTACTTTCATTTTTTTTGGATTTTATATAAATTTTTAGTCAAATTGTAATAAAGGAATTTGAACCATCTTCGATTTTTTTGGATTTTGATGAGTTTTTTTGTTGGAGGAGTTAAATTTGAGTGAATTTAGATGAAATTTACTTCTATTTTTTTGATTTCATATAAATTTTTAGTCAAATTGTAATAAAGGAATTTGAACCAACTTCGATTTTTTTGGATTTTGATGAGTTTTTTTGTTGGAGGAGTTAAATTTGAGTGAATTTAGATGAAATTTACTTCTATTTTTTTGGATTTCATATAAATTTTTAGTCAAGTTGTAATAAAGGAATTTGAACCAACTTCGATTTTTTTGGATTTTGATGAGTTTTTTTGTTGGAGGAGTTAAATCTGAGTTAATTTAGATGAAATTTACTTCTATTTTTTTGATTTCATATAAATTTTTAGTCAAATTGTAATAAAGGAATTTGAACAAACTTCGTTATTTTTGGATTTTGATGATTTTGGTTGTTGGAGGAGTTAAATTTGAGTAAATTTAGATGAAATTAACACCTTTTTTTTTATAAATTTTTAGTCAAATTGTAATAAATGAATTTGAAACCAACTTCGATTTTTTTGGATTTTGATGAATTTTTTTGTTGGAGGAGCTAAATTTGATTGAATTTAGATGAAATTTACTTCTATTTTTTTGATTTCATATAAATTTTTAGTCAAATTGTAATAAAGGAATTTGAACCAACTTCGATTTTTTTGGATTTTGATGATTTTGGTTGTTGGAGGAGTTAAATTTGAGTAAATTTAGATGAAATTAACACCTTTTTTTTGGATTTTATATAAATTTTTAGTCATATTGTAATAAAGGGATATGAACAAACTTCGATTTTTTTGGATTTTGATGAGTTTTTTTGTTGGAGGAGTTAAATTTGAGTTAATTTAGATGAAATTTACTTCTATTTTTTTGATTTCATATAAATTTTTAGTCAAATTGTAATAAAGGAATTTGAACGAACTTCGATTTTTTTGGATTTTGATGATTTTGGTTGTTGGAGGAGTTAAATTTGAGTAAATTTAGATGTAATTAACACCTTTTTTTGGATTTTATATAAATTTTTAGTCATTTTGTAATAAAGGGATATGAACAAACTTCGATTTTTTTGGATTTTGATGAATTTTTTTGTTTGAGGAGCTAAATTTGATTGAATTTAGATGAAATTTACTTTCATTTTTTGGATATTATATAAATTTTTAGTCAAATTGTAATAAAGGAATTTGAACCAACTTCGATTTTTTTGGATTTTGATGAGTTTTTTTGTTGGTGGAGTTAAATTTGAGTGAATTTAGATGAAATTTACTTCTATTTTTTTGGATTTCATATAAATTTTTAGTCAAATTGTAATAAAGTAATTTGAAAGCAACTTCGATTTTTTTGGATTTTGATGAATTTTTTTGTTGGAGGAGTTAAATTTGAGTTGATTCAGATGAAATTTACTTGTATTTTTTTGATTTCATATAAATTTTTAGTCAAATTGTAATAAAGGAATTTGAACCAACTTCGATTTTTTTGGATTTTGATGAGTTTTTTTGTTGGAGGAGTTAAATCTGAGTTAATTTAGATGAAATTTACTTCTATTTTTTTGATTTCATATAAATTTTTAGTCAAATTGTAATAAAGGAATTTGAACCAACTTCGTTATTTTTGGATTTTGATGATTTTGGTTGTTGGAGGAGTTAAATTTGAGTAAATTTATATGAAATTAACACCTTTTTTTTTTATAAATTTTTAGTCAAATTGTAATAAATGAATTTGGAACCAACTTCGATTTTTTTGGATTTTGATGAATTTTTTGTTGGAGGAGCTAAACTTGATTGAATTTAGATGAAATTTACTTTCATTTTTTTGGATATTATATAAATTTTTAGACAAATTGTAATAAAGGAATTTGAACCAACTTCGATTTTTTTGGATTTTGATGAGTTTTTTTGTTGGAGGAGTTAAATTTGAGTGAATTTAGATGAAATTTACTTCTATTTTTTGGATTTCATATAAATTTTTAGTCAAATTGTAATAAAGGAATTTGAACCAACTTCGTTATTTTTGGATTTTGATGATTTTGGTTGTTGGAGGAGTTAAATTTGAGTAAATTTAGATGAAATTAACACCTTTTTTTTTTTATAAATTTTTAGTCAAATTGTAATAAATGAATTTGAAACCAACTTCGATTTTTTTGGATTTTGATGAATTTTTTTGTTGTAGGAGCTAAACTTGATTGAATTTAGATGAAATTTACTTTCATTTTTTTGGATATTATATAAATTTTTAGACAAATTGTAATAAAGGAATTTGAACCAACTTCGATTTTTTTGGATTTTGATGAATTTTTTTGTTGGAGGAGCTAAACTTGATTGAATTTAGATGAAATTTACTTTCATTTTTTTGGATTTCATATAAATTTTTAGTCAAATTGTAATAAAGTAATTTGAAACCAACTTCGATTTTTTTGGATTTTGATGAATTTTTTTGTTGGAGGAGTTAAATTTGAGTTAATTTAGATGAAATTTACTTCTATTTTTTTGATTTCATATAAATTTTTAGTCAAATTGTAATAATGGAATTTGAACCAACTTCGATTTTTTTGGATTTTGATGATTTTGGTTGTTGGAGGAGCTAAATTTGAGTGAATTTAGATGAAATTAACACCTTTTTTGGATTTTATATAAATTTTTAGTCAAATTGTAATAAATGAATTTGAAACCAACTCCGATTTTTTTGGATTTTGATGAATTTTTTGGGGGGAGCTAAATTTGAGTGAATTTAGATGAAATTTACTTTCAATTTTTTGGATTTTATATAAATTTTTAGTCAAATTGTAATAAAGGAATTTGAACCATCTTCGATTTTTTTGGATTTTGATGAGTTTTTTTGTTGGAGGAGTTAAATTTGTGTGAATTTAGATGAAATTTACTTTCATTTTTTTTGGATTTTATATAAATTTTTAGTCAAATTGTAATAAAGGAATTTGAACCATCTTCGATTTTTTTGGATTTTGATGAGTTTTTTTGTTGGAGGAGTTAAATTTGAGTGAATTTAGATGAAATTTACTTCTATTTTTTTGATTTCATATAAATTTTTAGTCAAATTGTAATAAAGGAATTTGAACCAACTTCGTTATTTTTGGATTTTGATGATTTTGGTTGTTGGAGGAGTTAAATTTGAGTAAATTTATATGAAATTAACACCTTTTTTTTTTATAAATTTTTAGTCAAATTGTAATAAATGAATTTGGAACCAACTTCGATTTTTTTGGATTTTGATGAATTTTTTGTTGGAGGAGCTAAACTTGATTGAATTTAGATGAAATTTACTTTCATTTTTTTGGATTTTATATAAATTTTTAGACAAATTGTAATAAAGGAATTTGAACCAACTTCGATTTTTTTGGATTTTGATGAGTTTTTTTGTTGGAGGAGTTAAATTTGAGTGAATTTAGATGAAATTTACTTCTATTTTTTTGGATTTCATATAAATTTTTAGTCAAATTGTAATAAAGTAATTTGAAACCAACTTCGATTTTTTTGGATTTTGATGAATTTTTTTGTTGGAGGAGTTAAATTTGAGTTAATTTAGATGAAATTTACTTGTATTTTTTTGATTTCATATAAATTTTTAATCAAATTGTAATAATGGAATTTGAACCAACTTCGATTTTTTTGGATTTTGATGAATTTTTTGTTGGAGGAGCTAAACTTGATTGAATTTAGATGAAATTTACTTTCATTTTTTTGGATATTATATAAATTTTTAGACAAATTGTAATAAAGGAATTTGAACCAACTTCGATTTTTTTGGATTTTGATGAGTTTTTTTGTTGGAGGAGTTAAATTTGAGTGAATTTAGATGAAATTTACTTCTATTTTTTTGGATTTCATATAAATTTTTAGTCAAATTGTAATAAAGTAATTTGAAACCAACTTCGATTTTTTTGGATTTTGATGAATTTTTTTGTTGGAGGATTTAAATTTGAGTTAATTTAGATGAAATTTACTTGTATTTTTTTGATTTCATATAAATTTTTAGTCAAATTGTAATAATGGAATTTGAACCAACTTCGATTTTTTTGGATTTTGATGATTTTGGTTGTTGGAGGAGCTAAATTTGAGTGAATTTAGATGAAATTAACACCTTTTTTGGATTTTATATAAATTTTTAGTCAAATTGTAATAAATGAATTTGAAACCAACTCCGATTTTTTGGGATTTTGATGAATTTTTTTGTTGGGGGAGCTAAATTTGAGTGAATTTAGATGAAATTTACTTTCAATTTTTTGGATTTTATATAAATTTTTAGTCAAATTGTAATAAAGGAATTTGAACCATCTTCGATTTTTTTGGATTTTGATGAGTTTTTTTGTTGGAGGAGTTAAATTTGAGTGAATTTAGATGAAATTTACTTTCATTTTTTTGGATTTTATATAAATTTTTAGTCAAATTGTAATAAAGGAATTGGAAACCAACTTCGATTTTTTTGGATTTTGATGAATTTTTTTGTTGGTGGAGCTAAATTTGAGTGAATTTTGATGAAATTTACTTCTATTTTTTTGATTTCATATAAATTTTTAGTCAAATTGTAATAAAGGAATTTGAACCAACTTCGATTTTTTTGGATTTTGATGAGTTTTTTGTTGGAGGAGTTAAAATTGAGTTAATTTAGATGAAATTTACTTCTATTTTTTTGATTTCATATAAATTTTTAGTCAAATTGTAATAAAGGAATTTGAACCAACTTCTATTTTTTTGGATTTTGATGATTTTGGTTGTTGGAGGAGTTAAATTTGAGTAAATTTAGATGAAATTTACTTCTTTTTTTTTCGATTTCATATAAATTTTTAGTCAAATTGTAATAAAGGAATTTGAACCATCTTCGAATTTTTTGGATTTTGATGATTTTGGTTGTTGGAGGAGTTAAATTTGTGTAAATTTAGATGAAATGTAATTTTAATTTTTTTGGATTTTATATAAATTTTTAGTCAAATTGTAATAAAGGAATTGGAAACCAACTTCGATTTTTTTGGATTTTGATGAATTTTTTTGTTGGTGGAGCTAAATTTGAGTGAATTTAGATGAAATTTACTTCTATTTTTTTGATTTCATATAAATTTTTAGTCAAATTGTAATAAAGGAATTTGAACCAACTTCGATTTTTTTGGAGTTTGATGATTTTGGTTGTTGGAGGAGTTAAATTTGAGTAAATTTAGATGAAATTGACACCTATTTTTTTGGATTTTATATAAATTTTTAGTCAAATTGTAATAAAGGAATTTGAATCCAACTTCGATTTTTTTGGATTTTGATGAATTTTTTTGTTTGAGGAGCTAAATTTGAGTGAATTTGGATGAAATTTACTTCAATTTTTTTTTGATTTCATATAAATTTTTAGTCAAATTGTAATAAAAGAATTTGAATCAACTTCGATTTTTTTGGATTTTGATGAGTTTTTTTGTTGGAGGAGTTAAATCTGAGTTAATTTAGATGAAATTTACTTCTATTTTTTTGATTTCATATAAATTTTTAGTCAAATTGTAATAAAGGAATTTGAACCAACTTCGTTATTTTTGGATTTTGATGATTTTGGTTGTTGGAGGGGTTAAATTTGAGTAAATTTAGATGAAATTAACACCTTTTTTTTTTTATAAATTTTTAGTCAAATTGTAATAAATGAATTTGAAACCAACTTCGATTTTTTTGGATTTTGATGAATTTTTTTGTTGTAGGAGCTAAACTTGATTGAATTTAGATGAAATTTACTTTCATTTTTTGGATATTATATAAATTTTTAGACAAATTGTAATAAAGGAATTTGAACCAACTTCGATTTTTTTGGATTTTGATGATTTTGGTTGTTGGAGGAGCTAAATTTGAGTGAATTTAGATGAAATTAACACCTTTTTTGGATTTTATATAAATTTTTAGTCAAATTGTAATAAAGGAATTTGAACCAACTTCGTTATTTTTGGATTTTGATGATTTTGGTTGTTGGAGGAGTTAAATTTGAGTAAATTTAGATGAAATTAACACCTTTTTTTTTTATAAATTTTTAGTCAAATTGTAATAAATGAATTTGAAACCAACTTCGATTTTTTTGGATTTTGATGAATTTTTTTGTTGTAGGAGCTAAACTTGATTGAATTTAGATGAAATTTACTTTCATTTTTTTGGATATTATATAAATTTTTAGACAAATTGTAATAAAGGAATTTGAACCAACTTCGATTTTTTTGGATTTTGATGAATTTTTTTGTTGGAGGAGCTAAACTTGATTGAATTTAGATGAAATTTACTTTCATTTTTTTGGATTTCATATAAATTTTTAGTCAAATTGTAATAAAGTAATTTGAAACCAACTTCGATTTTATTGGATTTTGATGAATTTTTTTGTTGGAGGAGTTAAATTTGAGTTAATTTAGATGAAATTTACTTCTATTTTTTTGATTTCATATAAATTTTTAGTCAAATTGTAATAATGGAATTTGAACCAACTTCGATTTTTTTGGATTTTGATGATTTTGGTTGTTGGAGGAGCTAAATTTGAGTGAATTTAGATGAAATTAACACATTTTTTGGATTTTATATAAATTTTTAGTCAAATTGGAATAAATGAATTTGAAACCAACTCCGATTTTTTTGGATTTTGATGAATTTTTTTGGGGGAGCTAAATTTGAGTGAATTTAGATGAAATTTACATTCAATTTTTTGGATTTTATATAAATTTTTAGTCAAATTGTAATAAAGGAATTTGAACCATCTTCGATTTTTTTGGATTTTGATGAGTTTTTTTGTTGGAGGAGTTAAATTTGTGTGAATTTAGATGAAATTTACTTTCATTTTTTTTGGATTTTATATAAATTTTTAGTAAAATTGTAATAAAGGAATTTGAACCATCTTCGATTTTTTTGGATTTTGATGAGTTTTTTTGTTGGAGGAGTTAAATTTGAGTGAATTTAGATGAAATTTACTTCTATTTTTTTGATTTCATATAAATTTTTAGTCAAATTGTAATAAAGGAATTTGAACCAACTTCGATTTTTTTGGATTTTGATGAGTTTTTTTGTTGGAGGAGTTAAATTTGAGTGAATTTAGATGAAATTTACTTCTATTTTTTTGGATTTCATATAAATTTTTAGTCAAATTGTAATAAAGTAATTTGAAACCAACTTCGATTTTTTTGGATTTTGATGAATTTTTTTGTTGGAGGAGTTAAATTTGAGTTAATTTAGATGAAATTTACTTGTATTTTTTTGATTTCATATAAATTTTTAATCAAATTGTAATAATGGAATTTGAACCAACTTCGATTTTTTTGGATTTTGATGAATTTTTTGTTGGAGGAGCTAAACTTGATTGAATTTAGATGAAATTTACTTTCATTTTTTTGGATATTATATAAATTTTTAGACAAATTGTAATAAAGGAATTTGAACCAACTTCGATTTTTTTGGATTTTGATGAGTTTTTTTGTTGGAGGAGTTAAATTTGAGTGAATTTAGATGAAATTTACTTCTATTTTTTTGGATTTCATATAAATTTTTAGTCAAATTGTAATAAAGTAATTTGAAACCAACTTCGATTTTTTTGGATTTTGATGAATTTTTTTGTTGGAGGATTTAAATTTGAGTTAATTTAGATGAAATTTACTTGTATTTTTTTGATTTCATATAAATTTTTAGTCAAATTGTAATAATGGAATTTGAACCAACTTCGATTTTTTTGGATTTTGATGATTTTGGTTGTTGGAGGAGCTAAATTTGAGTGAATTTAGATGAAATTAACACCTTTTTTGGATTTTATATAAATTTTTAGTCAAATTGTAATAAATGAATTTGAAACCAACTCCGATTTTTTGGGATTTTGATGAATTTTTTTGTTGGGGGAGCTAAATTTGAGTGAATTTAGATGAAATTTACTTTCAATTTTTTGGATTTTATATAAATTTTTAGTCAAATTGTAATAAAGGAATTTGAACCATCTTCGATTTTTTTGGATTTTGATGAGTTTTTTTGTTGGAGGAGTTAAATTTGAGTGAATTTAGATGAAATTTACTTTCATTTTTTTGGATTTTATATAAATTTTTAGTCAAATTGTAATAAAGGAATTGGAAACCAACTTCGATTTTTTTGGATTTTGATGAATTTTTTTGTTGGTGGAGCTAAATTTGAGTGAATTTAGATGAAATTTACTTCTATTTTTTTGATTTCATATAAATTTTTAGTCAAATTGTAATAAAGGAATTTGAACCAACTTCGATTTTTTTGGATTTTGATGAGTTTTTTGTTGGAGGAGTTAAAATTGAGTTAATTTAGATGAAATTTACTTCTATTTTTTTGATTTCATATAAATTTTTAGTCAAATTGTAATAAAGGAATTTGAACCAACTTCTATTTTTTTGGATTTTGATGATTTTGGTTGTTGGAGGAGTTAAATTTGAGTAAATTTAGATGAAATTTACTTCTTTTTTTTTCGATTTCATATAAATTTTTAGTCAAATTGTAATAAAGGAATTTGAACCATCTTCGAATTTTTTGGATTTTGATGATTTTGGTTGTTGGAGGAGTTAAATTTGTGTAAATTTAGATGAAATGTAATTTTAATTTTTTTGGATTTTATATAAATTTTTAGTCAAATTGTAATAAAGGAATTGGAAACCAACTTCGATTTTTTTGGATTTTGATGAATTTTTTTGTTGGTGGAGCTAAATTTGAGTGAATTTAGATGAAATTTACTTCTATTTTTTTGATTTCATATAAATTTTTAGTCAAATTGTAATAAAGGAATTTGAACCAACTTCGATTTTTTTGGAGTTTGATGATTTTGGTTGTTGGAGGAGTTAAATTTGAGTAAATTTAGATGAAATTGACACCTATTTTTTTGGATTTTATATAAATTTTTAGTCAAATTGTAATAAAGGAATTTGAATCCAACTTCGATTTTTTTGGATTTTGATGAATTTTTTTGTTTGAGGAGCTAAATTTGAGTGAATTTGGATGAAATTTACTTCAATTTTTTTTTGATTTCATATAAATTTTTAGTCAAATTGTAATAAAAGAATTTGAATCAACTTCGATTTTTTTGGATTTTGATGAGTTTTTTTGTTGGAGGAGTTAAATCTGAGTTAATTTAGATGAAATTTACTTCTATTTTTTTGATTTCATATAAATTTTTAGTCAAATTGTAATAAAGGAATTTGAACCAACTTCGTTATTTTTGGATTTTGATGATTTTGGTTGTTGGAGGGGTTAAATTTGAGTAAATTTAGATGAAATTAACACCTTTTTTTTTTTATAAATTTTTAGTCAAATTGTAATAAATGAATTTGAAACCAACTTCGATTTTTTTGGATTTTGATGAATTTTTTTGTTGTAGGAGCTAAACTTGATTGAATTTAGATGAAATTTACTTTCATTTTTTGGATATTATATAAATTTTTAGACAAATTGTAATAAAGGAATTTGAACCAACTTCGATTTTTTTGGATTTTGATGAATTTTTTTGTTGGAGGAGCTAAACTTGATTGAATTTAGATGAAATTTACTTTCATTTTTTTGGATTTCATATAAATTTTTAGTCAAATTGTAATAAAGTAATTTGAAACCAACTTCGATTTTATTGGATTTTGATGAATTTTTTTGTTGGAGGAGTTAAATTTGAGTTAATTTAGATGAAATTTACTTCTATTTTTTTGATTTCATATAAATTTTTAGTCAAATTGTAATAATGGAATTTGAACCAACTTCGATTTTTTTGGATTTTGATGATTTTGGTTGTTGGAGGAGCTAAATTTGAGTGAATTTAGATGAAATTAACACATTTTTTGGATTTTATATAAATTTTTAGTCAAATTGGAATAAATGAATTTGAAACCAACTCCGATTTTTTTGGATTTTGATGAATTTTTTTGGGGGAGCTAAATTTGAGTGAATTTAGATGAAATTTACTTTCAATTTTTTGGATTTTATATAAATTTTTAGTCAAATTGTAATAAAGGAATTTGAACCATCTTCGATTTTTTTGGATTTTGATGAGTTTTTTTGTTGGAGGAGTTAAATTTGTGTGAATTTAGATGAAATTTACTTTCATTTTTTTTGGATTTTATATAAATTTTTAGTAAAATTGTAATAAAGGAATTTGAACCATCTTCGATTTTTTTGGATTTTGATGAGTTTTTTTGTTGGAGGAGTTAAATTTGAGTGAATTTAGATGAAATTTACTTCTATTTTTTTGATTTCATATAAATTTTTAGTCAAATTGTAATAAAGGAATTTGAACCAACTTCGATTTTTTTGGATTTTGATGAGTTTTTTTGTTGGAGGAGTTAAATTTGAGTGAATTTAGATGAAATTTACTTCTATTTTTTTGATTTCATATAAATTTTTAGTCAAATTGTAATAAAGGAATTTGAACCAACTTCGATTTTTTTGGATTTTGATGATTTTGGTTGTTGGGGGAGTTAAATTTGAGTAAATTTAGATGAAATTAAAAATATTTTTTTGGATTTTATATAAATTTTTAGTCAAATTGTAATAAAGGAATTTGAAACCAACGTCGATTTTTTTGGATTTTGATGAATTTTTTTGTTGGAGGAGTTAAATTTGAGTTAATTTAGATGAAATTTACTTCTATTTTTTTGATTTCATATAAATTTTTAGTCAAATTGTAATAAATGAATTTGAAACCAACTTCGATTTCTTTGGATTTTGATGAATTTTTTTGTTGGAGGAGCTAAATTTGAGTGAATTTAGATGAAATTTACTTCAATTTTTTTTGATTTTATATAAATTTTTAGTCAAATTGTAATAAAGGAATTTGAAACCAACTCCGATTTTTTTGGATTTTGATGAAATTTTTTGTTGGAGGAGCTAAATTTGAGTGAATTTATATGAAATTTACTACTATTTTTTTTTGATTTCATATAAATTTTTGGTCAAATTGTAATAAAGGAATTTGAACCAACTTCGATTTTTTTGGATTTTGATGATTTTGGTTGTTGGAGGAGTTAAATTTGGGTAAATTTAGATGAAATTGACTCCTATTTTTTGGGATTTTATATAAATTTTTAGTCAAATTTTAATAATGGAATTTGAACGAACTTCGATTTTTTTGGATTTTGATGATTTTGGTTGTTGGAGGAGTTAAATTTGAGTAAATTTAGATGTAATTAACACCTTTTTTTTGGATTTTATATAAATTTTTAGTCATATTGTAATAAGGGATATGAACAAACTTCGATTTTTTTGGATTTTGATGAATTTTTTTGTTGGAGGAGCTAAATTTGATTGAATTTAGATGAAATTTACTTTCATTTTTTGGATATTATATAAATTTTTCGTCAAATTGTAATAAAGGAATTTGAACCAACTTCGATTTTTTTGGATTTTGATGAGTTTTTTTGTTGGTGGAGTTAAATTTGAGTGAATTTAGATGAAATTTACTTCTATTTTTTTTTCGATTTCATATAAATTTTTAGTCAAATTGTAATAAAGGAATTTGAACCAACTTCGATTTTTTTGGATTTTGATGAGTTTTTTTGTTGGTGGAGTTAAATTTGAGTGAATTTAGATGAAATTTACTTCTATTTTTTTGGATTTCATATAAATTTTTAGTCAAATTGTAATAAAGTAATTTGAAAGCAACTTCGATTTTTTTGGATTTTGATGAATTTTTTTGTTGGAGGAATTAAATTTGAGTTAATTCAGATGAAATTTACTTGTATTTTTTTGATTTTGTCACGTCCCGGGTGAGGTATTTGGAACGATGACTATGGGGGGAAGGAAAGTTAGGCGCGAATCTTACATCCAGCACGCTGAGGATTTTAAAGGAGTTCAGGCACGAATCTTACATCCAGCACGCTGAGGATTTTGAAGGAGTTCAGGCACGAATCTTACATCCAGCACGCTGAGGATTTTAAAGGGAAAGTCAGGCGCGAATCTTGCATCCAGCACACTGAGGATTTTGAAGGAGTTCAGGCACGAATCTTGCATCCAGCACACTGAGGATTTTGAAGGAAAGTCAGGCACGAATCTATAATCCAGCACACTGAGGATTTTGAGGGAAAGTCAGGCACGAATCTATAATCCAGCACACTGAGGATTTTGAGGGAAGAACGGCAGGCGCGAATCTGTAATCCTGCACACTGAGTATTTTGAAGGAAAGAACGGCAGGCGCGAATCTGTAATCCTGCACACTGATCGTTTTGAAGGAAAGAACGGCAGGCGCGAATCTGTAATCCTGCACACTGATCGACCAAGGAAGGTTTAAATAGTGAATACACACCCGGGGAACACCCGTTAGAGCACCTTATGTTTGTTTTGATTTCGGTAACAGGATTTACCGTTGCATTTATGTAAAGAAAGCCACACGTAATACTTCCGTGAATTGCACGGCTCACGCAAAAGTATGTTTGTAAACAGTGGAACCGTTCTCGCGTTCACGAACAGAAATCAGCTGATACTGCAGCCTGTCTTAGTTTGGAATCTTTGTAACCAAAGGATGCGCACAATAATTCGAAGCGTGATTTTAAAAATAGAGAGGTTTATTTACTTTAAACACGAGTACGTTATTACTGTTTAATAGTAATTGAACACAATATATGAATGTGAACATGAAACATAATATATGATAATTAAATATTTTCACATAAGCAATAAGCGTTAATATGAAAGTAATAATAATATGAATAGTTATACAAACAATAAATGATCGCAATAAGCGTTGATATAGAAAACAAAATAAGTATTCGCAATAAGCGTTAATATGAAAAGTAATAATATGAATAGTCATACAAACAAAAATAAATGATCGCAATAAGCGTTGATGTAGAAAAGTAATATAAGCGTTCGCAATAAGCGTTAATATGAAAAGTAATAATATAGAAAGCAATAGAAACGGTAATACAAAATATAAATGATGGTGGTTATATACAATATTATAAATGGTAATGTAATAGCTTACAATGTTTGATGAACGGTGATTGTTGGTCACTGAATTTAATGCTTAATAACACTAAACAAGACGAATCTTAGAATAATAATGAGTTCTTCGCGATACAGTTTGAATGTGGTAAAGAATATACTTTCCATACGGAAGTTTGGTTGATAATGAATCTTCGGCCTCTCGGGACCTCATATTTATGTATCCTTACAGGAATGTTGCGGGGGTACGCGCGGTAGGAACCTTGACATATTTAACAAATAAGTCGCAATAGGACTTCCGGGGTTTTTATGAACGGTACGTCTATTAATAGACATATTTATGTCACGTACGCCAAATATTCGTCGTAATTAGACCTTTGGGGTTTTATGAATGGTAAAAGGAGATACTCAACCCGTCGAATGGATTTTGGGTGTTTAAATAGGAAAGGGGTTATAATTGAGTTTGAGGGACTTTGATGGAGTGATTTTGACATATATGGGAAAGTATTTAGAATAGTACCGCGCGAAAACTAGTGGGATATCACAATTTCATATAAATTTTTAGTCAAATTGTAATAAAGGAATTTGAAACCAACTCCGATTTTTTTGGATTTTGATGAATTTTTTTGTTGGAGGAGTTACATTTGAGTTAATTTAGATGAAATTTACTTCTATTTTTTTGATTTCATATAAATTTTTAGTCAAATTGTAATAAAGGAATTTGAACCAACTTCGATTTTTTTGGATTTTGATGAGTTTTTTTGTTGGTGTTGTTAAATTTGAGTGAATTTAGATGAAATTTACTTCTATTTTTTTGGATTTCATATAAATTTTTAGTCAAATTGTAATAAAGTAATTTGAAAGCAACTTCGATTTTTTTGGATTTTGATGAATTTTTTTTTTGGAGGAGTTAAATTTGAGTTAATTCAGATGAAATTTACTTGTATTTTTTTGATTTCATATAAATTTTTAGTCAAATTGTAATAAAGGAATTTGAAACCAACTCCGATTTTTTTGGATTTTGATGAATTTTTTTGTTGGAGGAGTTAAATTTGAGTTAATTTAGATGAAATTTACTTCTATTTTTTTGATTTCATATAAATTTTTAGTCAAATTGTAATAAAGGAATTTGAACCAACTTCGATTTTTTTGGATTTTGATGATTTTGGTTGTTGGAGGAGCTAAATTTGAGTGAATTTAGATGAAATTAACACCTTTTTTTGGATTTTATATAAATTTTTAGTCAAATTGTAATAAATGAATTTGAAACCAACTTCGATTTTTTTGGATTTTGATGAATTTTTTTGTTGGAGGAGCTAAATTTGAGTGAATTTTGATGAAATTTACTTTCATTTTTTTGGATTTCATATAAATTTTTAGTCAAATTGTAATAAAGTAATTTGAAACCAACTTCGATTTTTTTGGATTTTGATGAATTTTTTTGTTGGAGGAGTTAAATTTGAGTTAATTTAGATGAAATTTACTTCTATTTTTTCGATTTCATAGAAATTTTTAGTCAAATTGTAATAAAGGAATTTGAACCAACTTCGATTTTTTTGGATTTTGATGATTTTGGTTGTTGGAGGAGCTAAATTTGAGTAAATTTAGATGAAATTAAAAATATTTTTTTGGATTTTATATAAATTTTTAGTCAAATTGTAATAAAGGAATTTGAAACCAACGTCGATTTTTTTGGATTTTGATGAATTTTTTTGTTGGAGGAGTTAAATTTGAGTTAATTTAGATGAAATTTACTTCTATTTTTTTGATTTCATATAAATTTTTAGTCAAATTGTAATAAATGAATTTGAAACCAACTTCGATTTCTTTGGATTTTGATGAATTTTTTTGTTGGAGGAGCTAAATTTGAGTGAATTTAGATGAAATTTACTTCAATTTTTTTTGATTTTATATAAATTTTTAGTCAAATTGTAATAAAGGAATTTGAAACCAACTCCGATTTTTTTGGATTTTGATGAAATTTTTTGTTGGAGGAGCTAAATTTGAGTGAATTTATATGAAATTTACTACTATTTTTTTTTGATTTCATATAAATTTTTGGTCAAATTGTAATAAAGGAATTTGAACCAACTTCGATTTTTTTGGATTTTGATGATTTTGGTTGTTGGAGGAGTTAAATTTGGGTAAATTTAGATGAAATTGACTCCTATTTTTTGGGATTTTATATAAATTTTTAGTCAAATTTTAATAATGGAATTTGAACGAACTTCGATTTTTTTGGATTTTGATGATTTTGGTTGTTGGAGGAGTTAAATTTGAGTAAATTTAGATGTAATTAACACCTTTTTTTTGGATTTTATATAAATTTTTAGTCATATTGTAATAAGGGATATGAACAAACTTCGATTTTTTTGGATTTTGATGAATTTTTTTGTTGGAGGAGCTAAATTTGATTGAATTTAGATGAAATTTACTTTCATTTTTTGGATATTATATAAATTTTTCGTCAAATTGTAATAAAGGAATTTGAACCAACTTCGATTTTTTTGGATTTTGATGAGTTTTTTTGTTGGTGGAGTTAAATTTGAGTGAATTTAGATGAAATTTACTTCTATTTTTTTTTCGATTTCATATAAATTTTTAGTCAAATTGTAATAAAGGAATTTGAACCAACTTCGATTTTTTTGGATTTTGATGAGTTTTTTTGTTGGTGGAGTTAAATTTGAGTGAATTTAGATGAAATTTACTTCTATTTTTTTGGATTTCATATAAATTTTTAGTCAAATTGTAATAAAGTAATTTGAAAGCAACTTCGATTTTTTTGGATTTTGATGAATTTTTTTGTTGGAGGAATTAAATTTGAGTTAATTCAGATGAAATTTACTTGTATTTTTTTGATTTTGTCACGTCCCGGGTGAGGTATTTGGAACGATGACTATGGGGGGAAGGAAAGTTAGGCGCGAATCTTACATCCAGCACGCTGAGGATTTTAAAGGAGTTCAGGCACGAATCTTACATCCAGCACGCTGAGGATTTTGAAGGAGTTCAGGCACGAATCTTACATCCAGCACGCTGAGGATTTTAAAGGGAAAGTCAGGCGCGAATCTTGCATCCAGCACACTGAGGATTTTGAAGGAGTTCAGGCACGAATCTTGCATCCAGCACACTGAGGATTTTGAAGGAAAGTCAGGCACGAATCTATAATCCAGCACACTGAGGATTTTGAGGGAAAGTCAGGCACGAATCTATAATCCAGCACACTGAGGATTTTGAGGGAAGAACGGCAGGCGCGAATCTGTAATCCTGCACACTGAGTATTTTGAAGGAAAGAACGGCAGGCGCGAATCTGTAATCCTGCACACTGATCGTTTTGAAGGAAAGAACGGCAGGCGCGAATCTGTAATCCTGCACACTGATCGACCAAGGAAGGTTTAAATAGTGAATACACACCCGGGGAACACCCGTTAGAGCACCTTATGTTTGTTTTGATTTCGGTAACAGGATTTACCGTTGCATTTATGTAAAGAAAGCCACACGTAATACTTCCGTGAATTGCACGGCTCACGCAAAAGTATGTTTGTAAACAGTGGAACCGTTCTCGCGTTCACGAACAGAAATCAGCTGATACTGCAGCCTGTCTTAGTTTGGAATCTTTGTAACCAAAGGATGCGCACAATAATTCGAAGCGTGATTTTAAAAATAGAGAGGTTTATTTACTTTAAACACGAGTACGTTATTACTGTTTAATAGTAATTGAACACAATATATGAATGTGAACATGAAACATAATATATGATAATTAAATATTTTCACATAAGCAATAAGCGTTAATATGAAAGTAATAATAATATGAATAGTTATACAAACAATAAATGATCGCAATAAGCGTTGATATAGAAAACAAAATAAGTATTCGCAATAAGCGTTAATATGAAAAGTAATAATATGAATAGTCATACAAACAAAAATAAATGATCGCAATAAGCGTTGATGTAGAAAAGTAATATAAGCGTTCGCAATAAGCGTTAATATGAAAAGTAATAATATAGAAAGCAATAGAAACGGTAATACAAAATATAAATGATGGTGGTTATATACAATATTATAAATGGTAATGTAATAGCTTACAATGTTTGATGAACGGTGATTGTTGGTCACTGAATTTAATGCTTAATAACACTAAACAAGACGAATCTTAGAATAATAATGAGTTCTTCGCGATACAGTTTGAATGTGGTAAAGAATATACTATCCATACGGAAGTTTGGTTGATAATGAATCTTCGGCCTCTCGGGACCTCATATTTATGTATCCTTACAGGAATGTTGCGGGGGTACGCGCGGTAGGAACCTTGACATATTTAACAAATAAGTCGCAATAGGACTTCCGGGGTTTTTATGAACGGTACGTCTATTAATAGACATATTTATGTCACGTACGCCAAATATTCGTCGTAATTAGACCTTTGGGGTTTTATGAATGGTAAAAGGAGATACTCAACCCGTCGAATGGATTTTGGGTGTTTAAATAGGAAAGGGGTTATAATTGAGTTTGAGGGACTTTGATGGAGTGATTTTGACATATATGGGAAAGTATTTAGAATAGTACCGCGCGAAAACTAGTGGGATATCACAATTTCATATAAATTTTTAGTCAAATTGTAATAAAGGAATTTGAAACCAACTCCGATTTTTTTGGATTTTGATGAATTTTTTTGTTGGAGGAGTTACATTTGAGTTAATTTAGATGAAATTTACTTCTATTTTTTTGATTTCATATAAATTTTTAGTCAAATTGTAATAAAGGAATTTGAACCAACTTCGATTTTTTTGGATTTTGATGAGTTTTTTTGTTGGTGTTGTTAAATTTGAGTGAATTTAGATGAAATTTACTTCTATTTTTTTGGATTTCATATAAATTTTTAGTCAAATTGTAATAAAGTAATTTGAAAGCAACTTCGATTTTTTTGGATTTTGATGAATTTTTTTTTTTGGAGGAGTTAAATTTGAGTTAATTCAGATGAAATTTACTTGTATTTTTTTGATTTCATATAAATTTTTAGTCAAATTGTAATAAAGGAATTTGAAACCAACTCCGATTTTTTTGGATTTTGATGAATTTTTTTGTTGGAGGAGTTAAATTTGAGTTAATTTAGATGAAATTTACTTCTATTTTTTTGATTTCATATAAATTTTTAGTCAAATTGTAATAAAGGAATTTGAACCAACTTCGATTTTTTTGGATTTTGATGATTTTGGTTGTTGGAGGAGCTAAATTTGAGTGAATTTAGATGAAATTAACACCTTTTTTTGGATTTTATATAAATTTTTAGTCAAATTGTAATAAATGAATTTGAAACCAACTTCGATTTTTTTGGATTTTGATGAATTTTTTTGTTGGAGGAGCTAAATTTGAGTGAATTTTGATGAAATTTACTTTCATTTTTTTGGATTTCATATAAATTTTTAGTCAAATTGTAATAAAGTAATTTGAAACCAACTTCGATTTTTTTGGATTTTGATGAATTTTTTTGTTGGAGGAGTTAAATTTGAGTTAATTTAGATGAAATTTACTTCTATTTTTTCGATTTCATAGAAATTTTTAGTCAAATTGTAATAAAGGAATTTGAACCAACTTCGATTTTTTTGGATTTTGATGATTTTGGTTGTTGGAGGAGCTAAATTTGAGTGAATTTAGATGAAATTAACACCTTTTTTGGATTTTATATAAATTTTTAGACAAATTGTAATAAATGAATTTGAAACCAACTTCGATTTTTTTGGATTTTGATGAATTTTTTTGTTGGAGGAGCTAAATTTGAGTGAATTTAGATGAAATTTACTTTCATTTTTTTGGATTTTATATAAATTTTTAGTCAAATTGTAATAAAGGAATTTGAACCAACTTCGATTTTTTTGGATTTTGATGAGTTTTTTTGTTGGAGGAGTTAAATTTGTGTGAATTTAGATGAAATTTACTTCTATTTTTTTGATTTCATATAAATTTTTAGTCAAATTGTAATAAAGGAATTTGAACCAACTTCGATTTTTTTGGATTTTGATGATTTTGGTTGTTGGAGGAGTTAAATTTGAGTAAATTTAGATGAAATTAACACCTTTTTTTGGATTTTATATAAATTTTTAGTCAAATTGTAATGAAGGAATTTGAAACCAACTTCGATTTTTTTGGATTTTGATGAATTTTTTTGTAGGAGCAGCTAAATTTGAGTGAATTTAGATGAAATTTACTTCTATTTTTTTTTGATTTCATATAAATTTTTAGTCAAATTGTAATAAAGTAATTTGAAAGCAACTTCGATTTTTTTGGATTTTGATGAATTTTTTTGTTGGAGGAGTTAAATTTGAGTTAATTTAGATGAAATTTACTTCTATTTTTTTGATTTCATATAAATTTTTAGTCAAATTGTAATAAAGGAATTTGAACCAACTTCGATTTTTTTGGATTTTGATGATTTTGGTTGTTGGAGGAGTTAAATTTGAGTAAATTTAGATGAAATTTACCTCTATTTTTTTTTCGATTTTATATAAATTTTTAGTCAAATTGTAATAAATGAATTTGAAACCAACTTCGATTTTTTTGGATTTTGATGAATTTTTTTGTTGGAGGAGCTAAATTTGAGTGAATTTAGATGAAATTTACTTTCATTTTTTTGGATTTTATATAAATTTTTAGTCAAATTGTAATAAAGGAATTTGAACCAACTTCGATTTTTTTGGATTTTGATGAGTTTTTTTGTTGGAGGAGTTAAATTTGTGTGAATTTAGATGAAATTTACTTCTATTTTTTTGATTTCATATAAATTTTTAGTCAAATTGTAATAAAGGAATTTGAACCAACTTCGATTTTTTTGGATTTTGATGATTTTGGTTGTTGGAGGAGTTAAATTTGAGTAAATTTAGATGAAATTAACACCTTTTTTTTTGGATTTTATATAAATTTTTAGTCAAATTGTAATGAAGGAATTTGAAACCAACTTCGATTTTTTTGGATTTTGATGAATTTTTTTGTAGGAGCAGCTAAATTTGAGTGAATTTAGATGAAATTTACTTCTATTTTTTTTGATTTCATATAAATTTTTAGTCAAATTGTAATAAAAGAATTTGAACCAACTTCGATTTTTTTGGATTTTGATGAGTTTTTTTGTTGGAGGAGTTAAATTTGAGTTAATTTAGATGAAATTTACTTCTATTTTTTTGATTTCATATAAATTTTTAGTCAAATTGTAATAAAGGAATTTGAACCAACTTCGATGTTTTTGGATTTTGATGATTTTGGTTGTTGGAGGAGTTAAATTTGTGTAAATTTAGATGAAATTTACCTCTATTTTTTTCGATTTTATATAAATTTTTAGTCAAATTGTAATAAATGAATTTGAAACCAACTTCGATTTTTTTGGATTTTGATGAATTTTTTTGTTGGAGGAGCTAAATTTGAGTGAATTTAGATGAAATTTACTTTCATTTTTTTGGATTTTATATAAATTTTTAGTCAAATTGTAATAAAGGAATTTGAACCAACTTCGATTTTTTTGGATTTTGATGAGTTTTTTTGTTGGAGGAGTTAAATTTGTGTGAATTTAGATGAAATTTACTTCTATTTTTTTGATTTCATATAAATTTTTAGTCAAATTGTAATAAAGGAATTTGAACCATCTTCGATTTTTTTGGATTTTGATGAGTTTTTTTGTTGGAGGAGTTAAATTTGTGTGAATTTAGATGAAATTTACTTTCATTTTTTTTGGATTTTATATAAATTTTTAGTAAAATTGTAATAAAGGAATTTGAACCATCTTCGATTTTTTTGGATTTTGATGAGTTTTTTTGTTGGAGGAGTTAAATTTGAGTGAATTTAGATGAAATTTACTTCTATTTTTTTGATTTCATATAAATTTTTAGTCAAATTGTAATAAAGGAATTTGAACCAACTTCGATTTTTTTGGATTTTGATGAGTTTTTTTGTTGGAGGAGTTAAATTTGAGTGAATTTAGATGAAATTTACTTCTATTTTTTTGATTTCATATAAATTTTTAGTCAAATTGTAATAAAGGAATTTGAACCAACTTCGATTTTTTTGGATTTTGATGATTTTGGTTGTTGGGGGAGTTAAATTTGAGTAAATTTAGATGAAATTAAAAATATTTTTTTGGATTTTATATAAATTTTTAGTCAAATTGTAATAAAGGAATTTGAAACCAACGTCGATTTTTTTGGATTTTGATGAATTTTTTTGTTGGAGGAGTTAAATTTGAGTTAATTTAGATGAAATTTACTTCTATTTTTTTGATTTCATATAAATTTTTAGTCAAATTGTAATAAATGAATTTGAAACCAACTTCGATTTCTTTGGATTTTGATGAATTTTTTTGTTGGAGGAGCTAAATTTGAGTGAATTTAGATGAAATTTACTTCAATTTTTTTTGATTTTATATAAATTTTTAGTCAAATTGTAATAAAGGAATTTGAAACCAACTCCGATTTTTTTGGATTTTGATGAAATTTTTTGTTGGAGGAGCTAAATTTGAGTGAATTTATATGAAATTTACTACTATTTTTTTTTGATTTCATATAAATTTTTGGTCAAATTGTAATAAAGGAATTTGAACCAACTTCGATTTTTTTGGATTTTGATGATTTTGGTTGTTGGAGGAGTTAAATTTGGGTAAATTTAGATGAAATTGACTCCTATTTTTGGGGATTTTATATAAATTTTTAGTCAAATTGTAATAATGGAATTTGAACGAACTTCGATTTTTTTGGATTTTGATGATTTTGGTTGTTGGAGGAGTTAAATTTGAGTAAATTTAGATGTAATTAACACCTTTTTTTTGGATTTTATATAAATTTTTAGTCATATTGTAATAAGGGATATGAACAAACTTCGATTTTTTTGGATTTTGATGAATTTTTTTGTTGGAGGAGCTAAATTTGATTGAATTTAGATGAAATTTACTTTCATTTTTTGGATATTATATAAATTTTTCGTCAAATTGTAATAAAGGAATTTGAACCAACTTCGATTTTTTTGGATTTTGATGAGTTTTTTTGTTGGTGGAGTTAAATTTGAGTGAATTTAGATGAAATTTACTTCTATTTTTTTTTCGATTTCATATAAATTTTTAGTCAAATTGTAATAAAGGAATTTGAACCAACTTCGATTTTTTTGGATTTTGATGAGTTTTTTTGTTGGTGGAGTTAAATTTGAGTGAATTTAGATGAAATTTACTTCTATTTTTTTGGATTTCATATAAATTTTTAGTCAAATTGTAATAAAGTAATTTAAAAGCAACTTCGATTTTTTTGGATTTTGATGAATTTTTTTGTTGGAGGAATTAAATTTGAGTTAATTCAGATGAAATTTACTTGTATTTTTTTGATTTTGTCACGTCCCGGGTGAGGTATTTGGAACGATGACTATGGGGGGAAGGAAAGTTAGGCGCGAATCTTACATCCAGCACGCTGAGGATTTTAAAGGAGTTCAGGCACGAATCTTACATCCAGCACGCTGAGGATTTTGAAGGAGTTCAGGCACGAATCTTACATCCAGCACGCTGAGGATTTTAAAGGGAAAGTCAGGCGCGAATCTTGCATCCAGCACACTGAGGATTTTGAAGGAGTTCAGGCACGAATCTTGCATCCAGCACACTGAGGATTTTGAAGGAAAGTCAGGCACGAATCTATAATCCAGCACACTGAGGATTTTGAGGGAAAGTCAGGCACGAATCTATAATCCAGCACACTGAGGATTTTGAGGGAAGAACGGCAGGCGCGAATCTGTAATCCTGCACACTGAGTATTTTGAAGGAAAGAACGGCAGGCGCGAATCTGTAATCCTGCACACTGATCGTTTTGAAGGAAAGAACGGCAGGCGCGAATCTGTAATCCTGCACACTGATCGACCAAGGAAGGTTTAAATAGTGAATACACACCCGGGGAACACCCGTTAGAGCACCTTATGTTTGTTTTGATTTCGGTAACAGGATTTACCGTTGCATTTATGTAAAGAAAGCCACACGTAATACTTCCGTGAATTGCACGGCTCACGCAAAAGTATGTTTGTAAACAGTGGAACCGTTCTCGCGTTCACGAACAGAAATCAGCTGATACTGCAGCCTGTCTTAGTTTGGAATCTTTGTAACCAAAGGATGCGCACAATAATTCGAAGCGTGATTTTAAAAATAGAGAGGTTTATTTACTTTAAACACGAGTACGTTATTACTGTTTAATAGTAATTGAACACAATATATGAATGTGAACATGAAACATAATATATGATAATTAAATATTTTGACATAAGCAATAAGCGTTAATATGAAAGTAATAATAATATGAATAGTTATACAAACAATAAATGATCGCAATAAGCGTTGATATAGAAAACAAAATAAGTATTCGCAATAAGCGTTAATATGAAAAGTAATAATATGAATAGTCATACAAACAAAAATAAATGATCGCAATAAGCGTTGATGTAGAAAAGTAATATAAGCGTTCGCAATAAGCGTTAATATGAAAAGTAATAATATAGAAAGCAATAGAAACGGTAATACAAAATATAAATGATGGTGGTTATATACAATATTATAAATGGTAATGTAATAGCTTACAATGTTTGATGAACGGTGATTGTTGGTCACTGAATTTAATGCTTAATAACACTAAACAAGACGAATCTTAGAATAATAATGAGTTCTTCGCGATACAGTTTGAATGTGGTAAAGAATATACTTTCCATACGGAAGTTTGGTTGATAATGAATCTTCGGCCTCTCGGGACCTCATATTTATGTATCCTTACAGGAATGTTGCGGGGGTACGCGCGGTAGGAACCTTGACATATTTAACAAATAAGTCGCAATAGGACTTCCGGGGTTTTTATGAACGGTACGTCTATTAATAGACATATTTATGTCACGTACGCCAAATATTCGTCGTAATTAGACCTTTGGGGTTTTATGAATGGTAAAAGGAGATACTCAACCCGTCGAATGGATTTTGGGTGTTTAAATAGGAAAGGGGTTATAATTGAGTTTGAGGGACTTTGATGGAGTGATTTTGACATATATGGGAAAGTATTTAGAATAGTACCGCGCGAAAACTAGTGGGATATCACAATTTCATATAAATTTTTAGTCAAATTGTAATAAAGGAATTTGAAACCAACTCCGATTTTTTTGGATTTTGATGAATTTTTTTGTTGGAGGAGTTACATTTGAGTTAATTTAGATGAAATTTACTTCTATTTTTTTGATTTCATATAAATTTTTAGTCAAATTGTAATAAAGGAATTTGAACCAACTTCGATTTTTTTGGATTTTGATGAGTTTTTTTGTTGGTGTTGTTAAATTTGAGTGAATTTAGATGAAATTTACTTCTATTTTTTTGGATTTCATATAAATTTTTAGTCAAATTGTAATAAAGTAATTTGAAAGCAACTTCGATTTTTTTGGATTTTGATGAATTTTTTTTTTGGAGGAGTTAAATTTGAGTTAATTCAGATGAAATTTACTTGTATTTTTTTGATTTCATATAAATTTTTAGTCAAATTGTAATAAAGGAATTTGAAACCAACTCCGATTTTTTTGGATTTTGATGAATTTTTTTGTTGGAGGAGTTAAATTTGAGTTAATTTAGATGAAATTTACTTCTATTTTTTTGATTTCATATAAATTTTTAGTCAAATTGTAATAAAGGAATTTGAACCAACTTCGATTTTTTTGGATTTTGATGATTTTGGTTGTTGGAGGAGCTAAATTTGAGTGAATTTAGATGAAATTAACACCTTTTTTTGGATTTTATATAAATTTTTAGTCAAATTGTAATAAATGAATTTGAAACCAACTTCGATTTTTTTGGATTTTGATGAATTTTTTTGTTGGAGGAGCTAAATTTGAGTGAATTTTGATGAAATTTACTTTCATTTTTTTGGATTTCATATAAATTTTTAGTCAAATTGTAATAAAGTAATTTGAAACCAACTTCGATTTTTTTGGATTTTGATGAATTTTTTTGTTGGAGGAGTTAAGTTTGAGTTAATTTAGATGAAATTTACTTCTATTTTTTCGATTTCATAGAAATTTTTAGTCAAATTGTAATAAAGGAATTTGAACCAACTTCGATTTTTTTGGATTTTGATGATTTTGGTTGTTGGAGGAGCTAAATTTGAGTGAATTTAGATGAAATTAACACCTTTTTTGGATTTTATATAAATTTTTAGTCAAATTGTAATAAATGAATTTGAAACCAACTTCGATTTTTTTGGATTTTGATGAATTTTTTTGTTGGAGGAGCTAAATTTGAGTGAATTTAGATGAAATTTACTTTCATTTTTTTGGATTTTATATAAATTTTTAGTCAAATTGTAATAAAGGAATTTGAACCAACTTCGATTTTTTTGGATTTTGATGAGTTTTTTTGTTGGAGGAGTTAAATTTGTGTGAATTTAGATGAAATTTACTTCTATTTTTTTGATTTCATATAAATTTTTAGTCAAATTGTAATAAAGGAATTTGAACCAACTTCGATTTTTTTGGATTTTGATGATTTTGGTTGTTGGAGGAGTTAAATTTGAGTAAATTTAGATGAAATTAACACCTTTTTTTGGATTTTATATAAATTTTTAGTCAAATTGTAATGAAGGAATTTGAAACCAACTTCGATTTTTTTGGATTTTGATGAATTTTTTTGTAGGAGCAGCTAAATTTGAGTGAATTTAGATGAAATTTACTTCTATTTTTTTTTGATTTCATATAAATTTTTAGTCAAATTGTAATAAAGTAATTTGAAAGCAACTTCGATTTTTTTGGATTTTGATGAATTTTTTTGTTGGAGGAGTTAAATTTGAGTTAATTTAGATGAAATTTACTTCTATTTTTTTGATTTCATATAAATTTTTAGTCAAATTGTAATAAAGGAATTTGAACCAACTTCGATTTTTTTGGATTTTGATGATTTTGGTTGTTGGAGGAGTTAAATTTGAGTAAATTTAGATGAAATTTACCTCTATTTTTTTTTCGATTTTATATAAATTTTTAGTCAAATTGTAATAAATGAATTTGAAACCAACTTCGATTTTTTTGGATTTTGATGAATTTTTTTGTTGGAGGAGCTAAATTTGAGTGAATTTAGATGAAATTTACTTTCATTTTTTTGGATTTTATATAAATTTTTAGTCAAATTGTAATAAAGGAATTTGAACCAACTTCGATTTTTTTGGATTTTGATGAGTTTTTTTGTTGGAGGAGTTAAATTTGTGTGAATTTAGATGAAATTTACTTCTATTTTTTTGATTTCATATAAATTTTTAGTCAAATTGTAATAAAGGAATTTGAACCAACTTCGATTTTTTTGGATTTTGATGATTTTGGTTGTTGGAGGAGTTAAATTTGAGTAAATTTAGATGAAATTAACACCTTTTTTTTTGGATTTTATATAAATTTTTAGTCAAATTGTAATGAAGGAATTTGAAACCAACTTCGATTTTTTTGGATTTTGATGAATTTTTTTGTAGGAGCAGCTAAATTTGAGTGAATTTAGATGAAATTTACTTCTATTTTTTTTGATTTCATATAAATTTTTAGTCAAATTGTAATAAAAGAATTTGAACCAACTTCGATTTTTTTGGATTTTGATGAGTTTTTTTGTTGGAGGAGTTAAATTTGAGTTAATTTAGATGAAATTTACTTCTATTTTTTTGATTTCATATAAATTTTTAGTCAAATTGTAATAAAGGAATTTGAACCAACTTCGATTTTTTTGGATTTTGATGATTTTGGTTGTTGGAGGAGTTAAATTTGTGTAAATTTAGATGAAATTTACCTCTATTTTTTTCGATTTTATATAAATTTTTAGTCAAATTGTAATAAATGAATTTGAAACCAACTTCGATTTTTTTGGATTTTGATGAATTTTTTTGTTGGAGGAGCTAAATTTGAGTGAATTTAGATGAAATTTACTTTCATTTTTTTGGATTTTATATAAATTTTTAGTCAAATTGTAATAAAGGAATTTGAACCAACTTCGATTTTTTTGGATTTTGATGAGTTTTTTTGTTGGAGGAGTTAAATTTGTGTGAATTTAGATGAAATTTACTTCTATTTTTTTGATTTCATATAAATTTTTAGTCAAATTGTAATAAAGGAATTTGAACCAACTTCGATTTTTTTGGATTTTGATGAGTTTTTTTGTTGGTGGAGTTAAATTTGAGTGAATTTAGATGAAATTTACTTCTATTTTTTTGGATTTCATATAAATTTTTAGTCAAATTGTAATAAAGTAATTTGAAAGCAACTTCGATTTTTTTGGATTTTGATGAATTTTTTTGTTGGAGGAGTTAAATTTGAGTTGATTCAGATGAAATTTACTTGTATTTTTTTGATTTCATATAAATTTTTAGTCAAATTGTAATAAAGGAATTTGAACCAACTTCGATTTTTTTGGATTTTGATGAGTTTTTTTGTTGGAGGAGTTAAATCTGAGTTAATTTAGATGAAATTTACTTCTATTTTTTTGATTTCATATAAATTTTTAGTCAAATTGTAATAAAGGAATTTGAACCAACTTCGTTATTTTTGGATTTTTATGATTTTGGTTGTTGGAGGAGTTAAATTTGAGTAAATTTATATGAAATTAACACCTTTTTTTTTTATAAATTTTTAGTCAAATTGTAATAAATGAATTTGGAACCAACTTCGATTTTTTTGGATTTTGATGAATTTTTTGTTGGAGGAGCTAAACTTGATTGAATTTAGATGAAATTTACTTTCATTTTTTTGGATATTATATAAATTTTTAGACAAATTGTAATAAAGGAATTTGAACCAACTTCGATTTTTTTGGATTTTGATGAGTTTTTTTGTTGGAGGAGTTAAATTTGAGTGAATTTAGATGAAATTTACTTCTATTTTTTTGGATTTCATATAAATTTTTAGTCAAATTGTAATAAAGTAATTTGAAACCAACTTCGATTTTTTTGGATTTTGATGAATTTTTTTGTTGGAGGAGTTAAATTTGAGTTAATTTAGATGAAATTTACTTGTATTTTTTTGATTTCATATAAATTTTTAATCATATTGTAATAATGGAATTTGAACCAACTTCGATTTTTTTGGATTTTGATGAATTTTTTGTTGGAGGAGCTAAACTTGATTGAATTTAGATGAAATTTACTTTCATTTTTTTGGATATTATATAAATTTTTAGACAAATTGTAATAAAGGAATTTGAACCAACTTCGATTTTTTTGGATTTTGATGAGTTTTTTTGTTGGAGGAGTTAAATTTGAGTGAATTTAGATGAAATTTACTTCTATTTTTTTGGATTTCATATAAATTTTTAGTCAAATTGTAATAAAGTAATTTGAAACCAACTTCGATTTTTTTGGATTTTGATGAATTTTTTTGTTGGAGGAGTTAAATTTGAGTTAATTTAGATGAAATTTACTTGTATTTTTTTGATTTCATATAAATTTTTAGTCAAATTGTAATAATGGAATTTGAACCAACTTCGATTTTTTTGGATTTTGATGATTTTGGTTGTTGGAGGAGCTAAATTTGAGTGAATTTAGATGAAATTAACACCTTTTTTGGATTTTATATAAATTTTTAGTCAAATTGTAATAAATGAATTTGAAACCAACTCCGATTTTTTGGGATTTTGATGAATTTTTTTGTTGGGGGAGCTAAATTTGAGTGAATTTAGATGAAATTTACTTTCAATTTTTTGGATTTTATATAAATTTTTAGTCAAATTGTAATAAAGGAATTTGAACCATCTTCGATTTTTTTGGATTTTGATGAGTATTTTTGTTGGAGGAGTTAAATTTGAGTGAATTTAGATGAAATTTACTTTCATTTTTTTGGATTTTATATAAATTTTTAGTCAAATTGTAATAAAGGAATTGGAAACCAACTTCGATTTTTTTGGATTTTGATGAATTTTTTTGTTGGTGGAGCTAAATTTGAGTGAATTTAGATGAAATTTACTTCTATTTTTTTGATTTCATATAAATTTTTAGTCAAATTGTAATAAAGGAATTTGAACCAACTTCGATTTTTTTGGATTTTGATGAGTTTTTTTGTTGGAGGAGTTAAAATTGAGTTAATTTAGATGAAATTTACTTCTATTTTTTTGATTTCATATAAATTTTTAGTCAAATTGTAATAAAGGAATTTGAACCAACTTCGATTTTTTTGGATTTTGATGATTTTGGTTGTTGGAGGAGTTAAATTTGAGTAAATTTAGATGAAATTTACTTCTTTTTTTTCGATTTCATATAAATTTTTAGTCAAATTGTAATAAAGGAATTTGAACCATCTTCGAATTTTTTGGATTTTGATGATTTTGGTTGTTGGAGGAGTTAAATTTGTGTAAATTTAGATGAAATGTAATTTTAATTTTTTTGGATTTTATATAAATTTTTAGTCAAATTGTAATAAAGGAATTGGAAACCAACTTCGATTTTTTTGGATTTTGATGAATTTTTTTGTTGGTGGAGCTAAATTTGAGTGAATTTAGATGAAATTTACTTCTATTTTTTTGATTTCATATAAATTTTTAGTCAAATTGTAATAAAGGAATTTGAACCAACTTCGATTTTTTTGGATTTTGATGATTTTGGTTGTTGGAGGAGTTAAATTTGAGTAAATTTAGATGAAATTGACACCTATTTTTTTGGATTTTATATAAATTTTTAGTCAAATTGTAATAAAGGAATTTGAATCCAACTTCGATTTTTTTGGATTTTGATGAATTTTTTTGTTTGAGGAGCTAAATTTGAGTGAATTTGGATGAAATTTACTTCAATTTTTTTTTGATTTCATATAAATTTTTAGTCAAATTGTAATAAAAGAATTTGAATCAACTTCGATTTTTTTGGATTTTGATGAGTTTTTTTGTTGGAGGAGTTAAATCTGAGTTAATTTAGATGAAATTTACTTCTATTTTTTTGATTTCATATAAATTTTTAGTCAAATTGTAATAAAGGAATTTGAACCAACTTCGTTATTTTTGGATTTTGATGATTTTGGTTGTTGGAGGGGTTAAATTTGAGTAAATTTAGATGAAATTAACACCTTTTTTTTTTTATAAATTTTTAGTCAAATTGTAATAAATGAATTTGAAACCAACTTCGATTTTTTTGGATTTTGATGAATTTTTTTGTTGTAGGAGCTAAACTTGATTGAATTTAGATGAAATTTACTTTCATTTTTTGGATATTATATAAATTTTTAGACAAATTGTAATAAAGGAATTTGAACCAACTTCGATTTTTTTGGATTTTGAAGATTTTGGTTGTTGGAGGAGCTAAATTTGAGTGAATTTAGATGAAATTAACACCTTTTTTGGATTTTATATAAATTTTTAGTCAATTTGTAATAAAGGAATTTGAACCAACTTCGTTATTTTTGGATTTTGATGATTTTGGTTGTTGGAGGAGTTAAATTTGAGTAAATTTAGATGAAATTAACACCTTTTTTTTTTTATAAATTTTTAGTCAAATTGTAATAAATGAATTTGAAACCAACTTCGATTTTTTTGGATTTTGATGAATTTTTTTGTTGTAGGAGCTAAACTTGATTGAATTTAGATGAAATTTACTTTCATTTTTTTGGATTTCATATAAATTTTTAGTCAAATTGTAATAAAGTAATTTGAAACCAACTTCGATTTTATTGGATTTTGATGAATTTTTTTGTTGGAGGAGTTAAATTTGAGTTAATTTAGATGAAATTTACTTCTATTTTTTTGATTTCATATAAATTTTTAGTCAAATTGTAATAATGGAATTTGAACCAACTTCGATTTTTTTGGATTTTGATGATTTTGGTTGTTGGAGGAGCTAAATTTGAGTGAATTTAGATGAAATTAACACCTTTTTTGGATTTTATATAAATTTTTAGTCAAATTGGAATAAATGAATTTGAAACCAACTCCGATTTTTTTGGATTTTGATGAATTTTTTTGGGGGAGCTAAATTTGAGTGAATTTAGATGAAATTTACTTTCAATTTTTTGGATTTTATATAAATTTTTAGTCAAATTGTAATAAAGGAATTTGAACCATCTTCGATTTTTTTGGATTTTGATGAGTTTTTTTGTTGGAGGAGTTAAATTTGAGTGAATTTAGATGAAATTTACTTCTATTTTTTTGATTTCATATAAATTTTTAGTCAAATTGTAATAAAGGAATTTGAACCAACTTCGATTTTTTTGGATTTTGATGAGTTTTTTTGTTGGAGGAGTTAAATTTGAGTGAATTTAGATGAAATTTACTTCTATTTTTTTGATTTCATATAAATTTTTAGTCAAATTGTAATAAAGGAATTTGAACCAACTTCGATTTTTTTGGATTTTGATGAATTTTTTTGTTGGAGGAGCTAAATTTGAGTGAATTTAGATGAAATTTACTTTCATTTTTTTGGATTTTATATAAATTTTTAGTCAAATTGTAATAAAGGAATTTGAAACCAACGTCGATTTTTTTGGATTTTGATGAATTTTTTTGTTGGAGGAGTTAAATTTGAGTTAATTTAGATGAAATTTACTTCTATTTTTTTGATTTCATATAAATTTTTAGTCAAATTGTAATAAATGAATTTGAAACCAACTTCGATTTCTTTGGATTTTGATGAATTTTTTTGTTGGAGGAGCTAAATTTGAGTGAATTTAGATGAAATTTACTTCAATTTTTTTTGATTTTATATAAATTTTTAGTCAAATTGTAATAAAGGAATTTGAAACCAACTCCGAATTTTTTGGATTTTGATGAAATTTTTTGTTGGAGGAGCTAAATTTGAGTGAATTTATATGAAATTTACTACTATTTTTTTTTGATTTCATATAAATTTTTGGTCAAATTGTAATAAAGGAATTTGAACCAACTTCGATTTTTTTGGATTTTGATGATTTTGGTTGTTGGAGGAGTTAAATTTGGGTAAATTTAGATGAAATTGACTCCTATTTTTTGGGATTTTATATAAATTTTTAGTCAAATTGTAATAATGGAATTTGAACGAACTTCGATTTTTTTGGATTTTGATGATTTTGGTTGTTGGAGGAGTTAAATTTGAGTATATTTAGATGTAATTAACACCTTTTTTTGGATTTTATATAAATTTTTAGTCATATTGTAATAAGGGATATGAACAAACTTCGATTTTTTTGGATTTTGATGAATTTTTTTGTTGGAGGAGCTAAATTTGATTGAATTTAGATGAAATTTACTTTCATTTTTTGGATATTATATAAATTTTTCGTCAAATTGTAATAAAGGAATTTGAACCAACTTCGATTTTTTTGGATTTTGATGAGTTTTTTTGTTGGTGGAGTTAAATTTGAGTGAATTTAGATGAAATTTACTTCTATTTTTTTTTCGATTTCATATAAATTTTTAGTCAAATTGTAATAAAGGAATTTGAACCAACTTCGATTTTTTTGGATTTTGATGAGTTTTTTTGTTGGTGGAGTTAAATTTGAGTGAATTTAGATGAAATTTACTTCTATTTTTTTGGATTTCATATAAATTTTTAGTCAAATTGTAATAAAGTAATTTGAAAGCAACTTCGATTTTTTTGGATTTTGATGAATTTTTTTGTTGGAGGAGTTAAATTTGAGTTAATTCAGATGAAATTTACTTGTATTTTTTTGATTTTGTCACGTCCCGGGTGAGGTATTTGGAACGATGACTATGGGGGGAAGGAAAGTTAGGCGCGAATCTTACATCCAGCACGCTGAGGATTTTAAAGGAGTTCAGGCACGAATCTTACATCCAGCACGCTGAGGATTTTGAAGGAGTTCAGGCACGAATCTTACATCCAGCACGCTGAGGATTTTAAAGGGAAAGTCAGGCGCGAATCTTGCATCCAGCACACTGAGGATTTTGAAGGAGTTCAGGCACGAATCTTGCATCCAGCACACTGAGGATTTTGAAGGAAAGTCAGGCACGAATCTATAATCCAGCACACTGAGGATTTTGAGGGAAAGTCAGGCACGAATCTATAATCCAGCACACTGAGGATTTTGAGGGAAGAACGGCAGGCGCGAATCTGTAATCCTGCACACTGAGTATTTTGAAGGAAAGAACGGCAGGCGCGAATCTGTAATCCTGCACACTGATCGTTTTGAAGGAAAGAACGGCAGGCGCGAATCTGTAATCCTGCACACTGATCGACCAAGGAAGGTTTAAATAGTGAATACACACCCGGGGAACACCCGTTAGAGCACCTTATGTTTGTTTTGATTTCGGTAACAGGATTTACCGTTGCATTTATGTAAAGAAAGCCACACGTAATACTTCCGTGAATTGCACGGCTCACGCAAAAGTATGTTTGTAAACAGTGGAACCGTTCTCGCGTTCACGAACAGAAATCAGCTGATACTGCAGCCTGTCTTAGTTTGGAATCTTTGTAACCAAAGGATGCGCACAATAATTCGAAGCGTGATTTTAAAAATAGAGAGGTTTATTTACTTTAAACACGAGTACGTTATTACTGTTTAATAGTAATTGAACACAATATATGAATGTGAACATGAAACATAATATATGATAATTAAATATTTTGACATAAGCAATAAGCGTTAATATGAAAGTAATAATAATATGAATAGTTATACAAACAATAAATGATCGCAATAAGCGTTGATATAGAAAACAAAATAAGTATTCGCAATAAGCGTTAATATGAAAAGTAATAATATGAATAGTCATACAAACAAAAATAAATGATCGCAATAAGCGTTGATGTAGAAAAGTAATATAAGCGTTCGCAATAAGCGTTAATATGAAAAGTAATAATATAGAAAGCAATAGAAACGGTAATACAAAATATAAATGATGGTGGTTATATACAATATTATAAATGGTAATGTAATAGCTTACAATGTTTGATGAACGGTGATTGTTGGTCACTGAATTTAATGCTTAATAACACTAAACAAGACGAATCTTAGAATAATAATGAGTTCTTCGCGATACAGTTTGAATGTGGTAAAGAATATACTTTCCATACGGAAGTTTGGTTGATAATGAATCTTCGGCCTCTCGGGACCTCATATTTATGTATCCTTACAGGAATGTTGCGGGGGTACGCGCGGTAGGAACCTTGACATATTTAACAAATAAGTCGCAATAGGACTTCCGGGGTTTTTATGAACGGTACGTCTATTAATAGACATATTTATGTCACGTACGCCAAATATTCGTCGTAATTAGACCTTTGGGGTTTTATGAATGGTAAAAGGAGATACTCAACCCGTCGAATGGATTTTGGGTGTTTAAATAGGAAAGGGGTTATAATTGAGTTTGAGGGACTTTGATGGAGTGATTTTGACATATATGGGAAAGTATTTAGAATAGTACCGCGCGAAAACTAGTGGGATATCACAATTTCATATAAATTTTTAGTCAAATTGTAATAAAGGAATTTGAAACCAACTCCGATTTTTTTGGATTTTGATGAATTTTTTTGTTGGAGGAGTTACATTTGAGTTAATTTAGATGAAATTTACTTCTATTTTTTTGATTTCATATAAATTTTTAGTCAAATTGTAATAAAGGAATTTGAACCAACTTCGATTTTTTTGGATTTTGATGAGTTTTTTTGTTGGTGTTGTTAAATTTGAGTGAATTTAGATGAAATTTACTTCTATTTTTTTGGATTTCATATAAATTTTTAGTCAAATTGTAATAAAGTAATTTGAAAGCAACTTCGATTTTTTTGGATTTTGATGAATTTTTTTTTTGGAGGAGTTAAATTTGAGTTAATTCAGATGAAATTTACTTGTATTTTTTTGATTTCATATAAATTTTTAGTCAAATTGTAATAAAGGAATTTGAAACCAACTCCGATTTTTTTGGATTTTGATGAATTTTTTTGTTGGAGGAGTTAAATTTGAGTTAATTTAGATGAAATTTACTTCTATTTTTTTGATTTCATATAAATTTTTAGTCAAATTGTAATAAAGGAATTTGAACCAACTTCGATTTTTTTGGATTTTGATGATTTTGGTTGTTGGAGGAGCTAAATTTGAGTGAATTTAGATGAAATTAACACCTTTTTTTGGATTTTATATAAATTTTTAGTCAAATTGTAATAAATGAATTTGAAACCAACTTCGATTTTTTTGGATTTTGATGAATTTTTTTGTTGGAGGAGCTAAATTTGAGTGAATTTTGATGAAATTTACTTTCATTTTTTTGGATTTCATATAAATTTTTAGTCAAATTGTAATAAAGTAATTTGAAACCAACTTCGATTTTTTTGGATTTTGATGAATTTTTTTGTTGGAGGAGTTAAATTTGAGTTAATTTAGATGAAATTTACTTCTATTTTTTCGATTTCATAGAAATTTTTAGTCAAATTGTAATAAAGGAATTTGAACCAACTTCGATTTTTTTGGATTTTGATGATTTTGGTTGTTGGAGGAGCTAAATTTGAGTGAATTTAGATGAAATTAACACCTTTTTTGGATTTTATATAAATTTTTAGTCAAATTGTAATAAATGAATTTGAAACCAACTTCGATTTTTTTGGATTTTGATGAATTTTTTTGTTGGAGGAGCTAAATTTGAGTGAATTTAGATGAAATTTACTTTCATTTTTTTGGATTTTATATAAATTTTTAGTCAAATTGTAATAAAGGAATTTGAACCAACTTCGATTTTTTTGGATTTTGATGAGTTTTTTTGTTGGAGGAGTTAAATTTGTGTGAATTTAGATGAAATTTACTTCTATTTTTTTGATTTCATATAAATTTTTAGTCAAATTGTAATAAAGGAATTTGAACCAACTTCGATTTTTTTGGATTTTGATGATTTTGGTTGTTGGAGGAGTTAAATTTGAGTAAATTTAGATGAAATTAACACCTTTTTTTGGATTTTATATAAATTTTTAGTCAAATTGTAATGAAGGAATTTGAAACCAACTTCGATTTTTTTGGATTTTGATGAATTTTTTTGTAGGAGCAGCTAAATTATAGTGAATTTAGATGAAATTTACTTCTATTTTTTTTTGATTTCATATAAATTTTTAGTCAAATTGTAATAAAAGAATTTGAACCAACTTCGATTTTTTTGGATTTTGATGAGTTTTTTTGTTGGAGGAGTTAAATTTGAGTTAATTTAGATGAAATTTACTTCTATTTTTTTGATTTCATATAAATTTTTAGTCAAATTGTAATAAAGGAATTTGAACCAACTTCGATTTTTTTGGATTTTGATGATTTTGGTTGTTGGAGGAGTTAAATTTGAGTAAATTTAGATGAAATTTACCTCTATTTTTTTTCGATTTTATATAAATTTTTAGTCAAATTGTAATAAATGAATTTGAAACCAACTTCGATTTTTTTGGATTTTGATGAATTTTTTTGTTGGAGGAGCTAAATTTGAGTGAATTTAGATGAAATTTACTTTCATTTTTTTGGATTTTATATAAATTTTTAGTCAAATTGTAATAAAGGAATTTGAACCAACTTCGATTTTTTTGGATTTTGATGAGTTTTTTTGTTGGAGGAGTTAAATTTGTGTGAATTTAGATGTAATTTACTTCTATTTTTTTGATTTCATATAAATTTTTAGTCAAATTGTAATAAAGGAATTTGAACCAACTTCGATTTTTTTGGATTTTGATGATTTTGGTTGTTGGAGGAGTTAAATTTGAGTAAATTTAGATGAAATTAACACCTTTTTTTTTGGATTTTATATAAATTTTTAGTCAAATTGTAATGAAGGAATTTGAAACCAACTTCGATTTTTTTGGATTTTGATGAATTTTTTTGTAGGAGCAGCTAAATTTGAGTGAATTTAGATGAAATTTACTTCTATTTTTTTTTGATTTCATATAAATTTTTAGTCAAATTGTAATAAAAGAATTTGAACCAACTTCGATTTTTTTGGATTTTGATGAGTTTTTTTGTTGGAGGAGTTAAATTTGAGTTAATTTAGATGAAATTTACTTCTATTTTTTTGATTTCATATAAATTTTTAGTCAAATTGTAATAAAGGAATTTGAACCAACTTCGATTTTTTTGGATTTTGATGATTTTGGTTGTTGGAGGAGTTAAATTTGTGTAAATTTAGATGAAATTTACCTCTATTTTTTTTCGATTTTATATAAATTTTTAGTCAAATTGTAATAAATGAATTTGAAACCAACTTCGATTTTTTTGGATTTTGATGAATTTTTTTGTTGGAGGAGCTAAATTTGAGTGAATTTAGATGAAATTTACTTTCATTTTTTTGGATTTTATATAAATTTTTAGTCAAATTGTAATAAAGGAATTTGAACCAACTTCGATTTTTTTGGATTTTGATGAGTTTTTTTGTTGGAGGAGTTAAATTTGTGTGAATTTAGATGAAATTTACTTTTATTTTTTTGATTTCATATAAATTTTTAGTCAAATTGTAATAAAGGAATTTGAACCAACTTCGATTTTTTTGGATTTTGATGATTTTGGTTGTTGGAGGAGTTAAATTTGAGTAAATTTAGATGAAATTAACACCTTTTTTTTGGATTTTATATAAATTTTTAGTCAAATTGTAATGAAGGAATTTGAAACCAACTTCGATTTTTTTGGATTTTGATGAATTTTTTTGTAGGAGCAGCTAAATTTGAGTGAATTTAGATGAAATTTACTTCTATTTTTTTTTGATTTCATATAAATTTTTAGTCAAATTGTAATAAAAGAATTTGAACCAACTTCGATTTTTTTGGATTTTGATGAGTTTTTTTGTTGGAGGAGTTAAATTTGAGTTAATTTAGATGAAATTTACTTCTATTTTTTTGATTTCATATAAATTTTTAGTCTAATTGTAATAAAGGAATTTGAACCAACTTCGATTTTTTTGGATTTTGATGATTTTGGTTGTTGGAGGAGTTAAATTTGAGTAAATTTAGATGAAATTTACCTCTATTTTTTTTTCGATTTTATATAAATTTTTTAGTCAAATTGTAATAAAGGAATTTGAACCATCTTCGAATTTTTTGGATTTTGATGATTTTGGTTGTTGGAGGAGTTAAATTTGTGTAAATATAGATGAAATGTAATTTTAATTTTTTTGGATTTTATATAAATTTTTAGTCAAATTGTAATAAAGGAATTGGAAACCAACTTCGATTTTTTTGGATTTTGATGAATTCTTTTGTTGGAGGAGCTAAATTTGAGTGAATTTAGATAAAATTTACTTCAATTTTTTGTATTTTATATAAATTTTTAGTCAAATTGGAATAAATGAATTTGAAACCAACTTCAATTTTTTTGGATTTTGATGAATTTTTTTGTTGGTGGAGCTAAATTTGAGTGAATTTAGATGAAATTTACTTTCATTTTTTTGGATTTTATATAAATTTTTAGTCAAATTGTAATAAAGGAATTTGAACCAACTTCGTTTTTTTTGGATTTTGATGACTTTTTTTGTTGGAGGAGTTAAATTTGAGTGAATTTAGATGAAATTTACTTCTATTTTTTTGATTTCATATAAATTTTTAGTCAAATTGTAATAAAGGAATTTGAACCAACTTCGATTTTTTGGATTTTGATGATTTTGGTTGTTGGAGGAGTTAAATTTGAGTAAATTTAGATGAAATTAACACCTTTTTTTTGGATTTTATATAAATTTTTAGTCAAATTGTAATGAAGGAATTTGAAACCAACTTCGATTTTTTTGGATTTTGATGAATTTTTTTGTAGGAGCAGCTAAATTTGAGTGAATTTAGATGAAATTTAATTCTATTTTTTTTTTGATTTCATATAAATTTTTAGTCAAATTGTAATAAAAGAATTTGAACCATCTTCGAATTTTTTGGATTTTGATGATTTTGGTTGTTGGAGGAGTTAAATTTGTGTAAATTTAGATGAAATGTAATTTTAATTTTTTTGGATTTTATATAAATTTTTAGTCAAATTGTAATAAAGGAATTTGAAACCAACTCCGATTTTTTTGGATTTTGATGAATTTTTTTGTTGGAGGAGTTAAATTTGAGTTAATTTAGATGAAATTTACTTCTATTTTTTTGATTTCATATAAATTTTTAGTCAAATTGTAATAAAGGAATTTGAACCAACTTCGATTTTTTTGGATTTTGATGATTTTGGTTGTTGGAGGAGCTAAATTTGAGTGAATTTAGATGAAATTAACACCTTTTTTTGGATTTTATATAAATTTTTAGGCAAATTGTAATAAATGAATTTGAAACCAACTTCGATTTTTTTGGATTTTGATGAATTTTTTTGTTGGAGGAGCTAAATTTGAGTGAATTTAGATGAAATTTACTTTCATTTTTTTGGATTTTATATAAATTTTTAGTCAAATTGTAATAAAGGAATTTGAACCAACTTCGATTTTTTTGGATTTTGATGAGTTTTTTTGTTGGAGGAGTTAAATTTGTGTGAATTTAGATGAAATTTACTTCTATTTTTTTGATTTCATATAAATTTTTAGTCAAATTGTAATAAAGGAATTTGAACCAACTTCGATTTTTTTGGATTTTGATGATTTTGGTTGTTGGAGGAGTTAAATTTGAGTAAATTTAGATGAAATTAACACCTTTTTTTGGATTTTATATAAATTTTTAGTCAAATTGTAATGAAGGAATTTGAAACAAACTTCGATTTTTTTGGATTTTGATGAATTTTTTTGTAGGAGCAGCTAAATTTGAGTGAATTTAGATGAAATTTACTTCTATTTTTTTTTGATTTCATATAAATTTTTAGTCAAATTGTAATAAAAGAATTTGAACCAACTTCGATTTTTTTGGATTTTGATGAGTTTTTTTGTTGGAGGAGTTAAATTTGAGTTAATTTAGATGAAATTTACTTCTATTTTTTTGATTTCATATAAATTTTTAGTCAAATTGTAATAAAGGAATTTGAACCAACTTCGATTTTTTTGGATTTTGATGATTTTGGTTGTTGGAGGAGTTAAATTTGAGTAAATTTAGATGAAATTTACCTCTATTTTTTTTCGATTTTATATAAATTTTTAGTCAAATTGTAATAAATGAATTTGAAACCAACTTCGATTTTTTTGGATTTTGATGAATTTTTTTGTTGGAGGAGCTAAATTTGAGTGAATTTAGATGAAATTTACTTTCATTTTTTTGGATTTTATATAAATTTTTAGTCAAATTGTAATAAAGTAATTTGAACCAACTTCGATTTTTTTGGATTTTGATGAGTTTTTTTGTTGGAGGAGTTAAATTTGTGTGAATTTAGATGTAATTTACTTCTATTTTTTTGATTTCATATAAATTTTTAGTCAAATTGTAATAAAGGAATTTGAACCAACTTCGATTTTTTTGGATTTTGATGATTTTGGTTGTTGGAGGAGTTAAATTTGAGTAAATTTAGATGAAATTAACACCTTTTTTTTGGATTTTATATAAATTTTTAGTCAAATTGTAATGAAGGAATTTGAAACCAACTTCGATTTTTTTGGATTTTGATGAATTTTTTTGTAGGAGCAGCTAAATTTGAGTGAATTTAGATGAAATTTACTTCTATTTTTTTTGATTTCATATAAATTTTTAGTCAAATTGTAATAAAAGAATTTGAACCAACTTCGATTTTTTTGGATTTTGATGAGTTTTTTTGTTGGAGGAGTTAAATTTGAGTTAATTTAGATGAAATTTACTTCTATTTTTTTGATTTCATATAAATTTTTAGTCAAATTGTAATAAAGGAATTTGAACCAACTTCGATTTTTTTGGATTTTGATGATTTTGGTTGTTGGAGGAGTTAAATTTGTGTAAATTTAGATGAAATTTACCTCTATTTTTTTTCGATTTTATATAAATTTTTAGTCAAATTGTAATAAATGAATTTGAAACCAACTTCGATTTTTTTGGATTTTGATGAATTTTTTTGTTGGAGGAGCTAAATTTGAGTGAATTTAGATGAAATTTACTTTCATTTTTTTGGATTTTATATAAATTTTTAGTCAAATTGTAATAAAGGAATTTGAACCAACTTCGATTTTTTTGGATTTTGATGAGTTTTTTTGTTGGAGGAGTTAAATTTGTGTGAATTTAGATGAAATTTACTTCTATTTTTTTGATTTCATATAAATTTTTAGTCAAATTGTAATAAAGGAATTTGAACCAACTTCGATTTTTTTGGATTTTGATGATTTTGGTTGTTGGAGGAGTTAAATTTGAGTAAATTTAGATGAAATTAACACCTTTTTTTTTGGATTTTATATAAATTTTTAGTCAAATTGTAATGAAGGAATTTGAAACCAACTTCGATTTTTTTGGATTTTGATGAATTTTTTTGTAGGAGCAGCTAAATTTGAGTGAATTTAGATGAAATTTACTTCTATTTTTTTTTGATTTCATATAAATTTTTAGTCAAATTGTAATAAAAGAATTTGAACCAACTTCGATTTTTTTGGATTTTGATGAGTTTTTTTGTTGGAGGAGTTAAATTTGAGTTAATTTAGATGAAATTTACTTCTATTTTTTTGATTTCATATAAATTTTTAGTCTAATTGTAATAAAGGAATTTGAACCAACTTCGATTTTTTTGGATTTTGATGATTTTGGTTGTTGGAGGAGTTAAATTTGAGTAAATTTAGATGAAATTTACCTCTATTTTTTTTTCGATTTTATATAAATTTTTTAGTCAAATTGTAATAAAGGAATTTGAACCATCTTCGAATTTTTTGGATTTTGATGATTTTGGTTGTTGGAGGAGTTAAATTTGAGTAAATTTAGATGAAATTTACCTCTATTTTTTTTCGATTTTATATAAATTTTTAGTCAAATTGTAATAAATGAATTTGAAACCAACTTCGATTTTTTTGGATTTTGATGAATTTTTTTGTTGGAGGAGCTAAATTTGAGTGAATTTAGATGAAATTTACTTTCATTTTTTTGGATTTTATATAAATTTTTAGTCAAATTGTAATAAAGGAATTTGAACCAACTTCGATTTTTTTGGATTTTGATGAGTTTTTTTGTTGGAGGAGTTAAATTTGTGTGAATTTAGATGAAATTTACTTCTATTTTTTTGATTTCATATAAATTTTTAGTCAAATTGTAATAAAGGAATTTGAACCAACTTCGATTTTTTTGGATTTTGATGATTTTGGTTGTTGGAGGAGTTAAATTTGAGTAAATTTAGATGAAATTAACACCTTTTTTTGGATTTTATATAAATTTTTAGTCAAATTGTAATGAAGGAATTTGAAACCAACTTCGATTTTTTTGGATTTTGATGAATTTTTTTGTAGGAGCAGCTAAATTATAGTGAATTTAGATGAAATTTACTTCTATTTTTTTTTGATTTCATATAAATTTTTAGTCAAATTGTAATAAAAGAATTTGAACCAACTTCGATTTTTTTGGATTTTGATGAGTTTTTTTGTTGGAGGAGTTAAATTTGAGTTAATTTAGATGAAATTTACTTCTATTTTTTTGATTTCATATAAATTTTTAGTCAAATTGTAATAAAGGAATTTGAACCAACTTCGATTTTTTTGGATTTTGATGATTTTGGTTGTTGGAGGAGTTAAATTTGAGTAAATTTAGATGAAATTTACCTCTATTTTTTTTCGATTTTATATAAATTTTTAGTCAAATTGTAATAAATGAATTTGAAACCAACTTCGATTTTTTTGGATTTTGATGAATTTTTTTGTTGGAGGAGCTAAATTTGAGTGAATTTAGATGAAATTTACTTTCATTTTTTTGGATTTTATATAAATTTTTAGTCAAATTGTAATAAAGGAATTTGAACCAACTTCGATTTTTTTGGATTTTGATGAGTTTTTTTGTTGGAGGAGTTAAATTTGTGTGAATTTAGATGTAATTTACTTCTATTTTTTTGATTTCATATAAATTTTTAGTCAAATTGTAATAAAGGAATTTGAACCAACTTCGATTTTTTTGGATTTTGATGATTTTGGTTGTTGGAGGAGTTAAATTTGAGTAAATTTAGATGAAATTAACACCTTTTTTTTTGGATTTTATATAAATTTTTAGTCAAATTGTAATGAAGGAATTTGAAACCAACTTCGATTTTTTTGGATTTTGATGAATTTTTTTGTAGGAGCAGCTAAATTTGAGTGAATTTAGATGAAATTTACTTCTATTTTTTTTTGATTTCATATAAATTTTTAGTCAAATTGTAATAAAAGAATTTGAACCAACTTCGATTTTTTTGGATTTTGATGAGTTTTTTTGTTGGAGGAGTTAAATTTGAGTTAATTTAGATGAAATTTACTTCTATTTTTTTGATTTCATATAAATTTTTAGTCAAATTGTAATAAAGGAATTTGAACCAACTTCGATTTTTTTGGATTTTGATGATTTTGGTTGTTGGAGGAGTTAAATTTGTGTAAATTTAGATGAAATTTACCTCTATTTTTTTTCGATTTTATATAAATTTTTAGTCAAATTGTAATAAATGAATTTGAAACCAACTTCGATTTTTTTGGATTTTGATGAATTTTTTTGTTGGAGGAGCTAAATTTGAGTGAATTTAGATGAAATTTACTTTCATTTTTTTGGATTTTATATAAATTTTTAGTCAAATTGTAATAAAGGAATTTGAACCAACTTCGATTTTTTTGGATTTTGATGAGTTTTTTTGTTGGAGGAGTTAAATTTGTGTGAATTTAGATGAAATTTACTTTTATTTTTTTGATTTCATATAAATTTTTAGTCAAATTGTAATAAAGGAATTTGAACCAACTTCGATTTTTTTGGATTTTGATGATTTTGGTTGTTGGAGGAGTTAAATTTGAGTAAATTTAGATGAAATTAACACCTTTTTTTTGGATTTTATATAAATTTTTAGTCAAATTGTAATGAAGGAATTTGAAACCAACTTCGATTTTTTTGGATTTTGATGAATTTTTTTGTAGGAGCAGCTAAATTTGAGTGAATTTAGATGAAATTTACTTCTATTTTTTTTTGATTTCATATAAATTTTTAGTCAAATTGTAATAAAAGAATTTGAACCAACTTCGATTTTTTTGGATTTTGATGAGTTTTTTTGTTGGAGGAGTTAAATTTGAGTTAATTTAGATGAAATTTACTACTATTTTTTTGATTTCATATAAATTTTTAGTCTAATTGTAATAAAGGAATTTGAACCAACTTCGATTTTTTTGGATTTTGATGATTTTGGTTGTTGGAGGAGTTAAATTTGAGTAAATTTAGATGAAATTTACCTCTATTTTTTTTTCGATTTTATATAAATTTTTTAGTCAAATTGTAATAAAGGAATTTGAACCATCTTCGAATTTTTTGGATTTTGATGATTTTGGTTGTTGGAGGAGTTAAATTTGTGTAAATATAGATGAAATGTAATTTTAATTTTTTTGGATTTTATATAAATTTTTAGTCAAATTGTAATAAAGGAATTGGAAACCAACTTCGATTTTTTTGGATTTTGATGAATTCTTTTGTTGGAGGAGCTAAATTTGAGTGAATTTAGATAAAATTTACTTCAATTTTTTGTATTTTATATAAATTTTTAGTCAAATTGGAATAAATGAATTTGAAACCAACTTCAATTTTTTTGGATTTTGATGAATTTTTTTGTTGGTGGAGCTAAATTTGAGTGAATTTAGATGAAATTTACTTTCATTTTTTTGGATTTTATATAAATTTTTAGTCAAATTGTAATAAAGGAATTTGAACCAACTTCGTTTTTTTTGGATTTTGATGACTTTTTTTGTTGGAGGAGTTAAATTTGAGTGAATTTAGATGAAATTTACTTCTATTTTTTTGATTTCATATAAATTTTTAGTCAAATTGTAATAAAGGAATTTGAACCAACTTCGATTTTTTGGATTTTGATGATTTTGGTTGTTGGAGGAGTTAAATTTGAGTAAATTTAGATGAAATTAACACCTTTTTTTTGGATTTTATATAAATTTTTAGTCAAATTGTAATGAAGGAATTTGAAACCAACTTCGATTTTTTTGGATTTTGATGAATTTTTTTGTAGGAGCAGCTAAATTTGAGTGAATTTAGATGAAATTTAATTCTATTTTTTTTTTGATTTCATATAAATTTTTAGTCAAATTGTAATAAAAGAATTTGAACCATCTTCGAATTTTTTGGATTTTGATGATTTTGGTTGTTGGAGGAGTTAAATTTGTGTAAATTTAGATGAAATGTAATTTTAATTTTTTTGGATTTTATATAAATTTTTAGTCAAATTGTAATAAAGGAATTTGAAACCAACTCCGATTTTTTTGGATTTTGATGAATTTTTTTGTTGGAGGAGTTAAATTTGAGTTAATTTAGATGAAATTTACTTCTATTTTTTTGATTTCATATAAATTTTTAGTCAAATTGTAATAAAGGAATTTGAACCAACTTCGATTTTTTTGGATTTTGATGATTTTGGTTGTTGGAGGAGCTAAATTTGAGTGAATTTAGATGAAATTAACACCTTTTTTTGGATTTTATATAAATTTTTAGGCAAATTGTAATAAATGAATTTGAAACCAACTTCGATTTTTTTGGATTTTGATGAATTTTTTTGTTGGAGGAGCTAAATTTGAGTGAATTTAGATGAAATTTACTTTCATTTTTTTGGATTTTATATAAATTTTTAGTCAAATTGTAATAAAGGAATTTGAACCAACTTCGATTTTTTTGGATTTTGATGAGTTTTTTTGTTGGAGGAGTTAAATTTGTGTGAATTTAGATGAAATTTACTTCTATTTTTTTGATTTCATATAAATTTTTAGTCAAATTGTAATAAAGGAATTTGAACCAACTTCGATTTTTTTGGATTTTGATGATTTTGGTTGTTGGAGGAGTTAAATTTGAGTAAATTTAGATGAAATTAACACCTTTTTTTGGATTTTATATAAATTTTTAGTCAAATTGTAATGAAGGAATTTGAAACAAACTTCGATTTTTTTGGATTTTGATGAATTTTTTTGTAGGAGCAGCTAAATTTGAGTGAATTTAGATGAAATTTACTTCTATTTTTTTTTGATTTCATATAAATTTTTAGTCAAATTGTAATAAAAGAATTTGAACCAACTTCGATTTTTTTGGATTTTGATGAGTTTTTTTGTTGGAGGAGTTAAATTTGAGTTAATTTAGATGAAATTTACTTCTATTTTTTTGATTTCATATAAATTTTTAGTCAAATTGTAATAAAGGAATTTGAACCAACTTCGATTTTTTTGGATTTTGATGATTTTGGTTGTTGGAGGAGTTAAATTTGAGTAAATTTAGATGAAATTTACCTCTATTTTTTTTCGATTTTATATAAATTTTTAGTCAAATTGTAATAAATGAATTTGAAACCAACTTCGATTTTTTTGGATTTTGATGAATTTTTTTGTTGGAGGAGCTAAATTTGAGTGAATTTAGATGAAATTTACTTTCATTTTTTTGGATTTTATATAAATTTTTAGTCAAATTGTAATAAAGTAATTTGAACCAACTTCGATTTTTTTGGATTTTGATGAGTTTTTTTGTTGGAGGAGTTAAATTTGTGTGAATTTAGATGTAATTTACTTCTATTTTTTTGATTTCATATAAATTTTTAGTCAAATTGTAATAAAGGAATTTGAACCAACTTCGATTTTTTTGGATTTTGATGATTTTGGTTGTTGGAGGAGTTAAATTTGAGTAAATTTAGATGAAATTAACACCTTTTTTTTGGATTTTATATAAATTTTTAGTCAAATTGTAATGAAGGAATTTGAAACCAACTTCGATTTTTTTGGATTTTGATGAATTTTTTTGTAGGAGCAGCTAAATTTGAGTGAATTTAGATGAAATTTACTTCTATTTTTTTTGATTTCATATAAATTTTTAGTCAAATTGTAATAAAAGAATTTGAACCAACTTCGATTTTTTTGGATTTTGATGAGTTTTTTTGTTGGAGGAGTTAAATTTGAGTTAATTTAGATGAAATTTACTTCTATTTTTTTGATTTCATATAAATTTTTAGTCAAATTGTAATAAAGGAATTTGAACCAACTTCGATTTTTTTGGATTTTGATGATTTTGGTTGTTGGAGGAGTTAAATTTGTGTAAATTTAGATGAAATTTACCTCTATTTTTTTTCGATTTTATATAAATTTTTAGTCAAATTGTAATAAATGAATTTGAAACCAACTTCGATTTTTTTGGATTTTGATGAATTTTTTTGTTGGAGGAGCTAAATTTGAGTGAATTTAGATGAAATTTACTTTCATTTTTTTGGATTTTATATAAATTTTTAGTCAAATTGTAATAAAGGAATTTGAACCAACTTCGATTTTTTTGGATTTTGATGAGTTTTTTTGTTGGAGGAGTTAAATTTGTGTGAATTTAGATGAAATTTACTTCTATTTTTTTGATTTCATATAAATTTTTAGTCAAATTGTAATAAAGGAATTTGAACCAACTTCGATTTTTTTGGATTTTGATGATTTTGGTTGTTGGAGGAGTTAAATTTGAGTAAATTTAGATGAAATTAACACCTTTTTTTTTGGATTTTATATAAATTTTTAGTCAAATTGTAATGAAGGAATTTGAAACCAACTTCGATTTTTTTGGATTTTGATGAATTTTTTTGTAGGAGCAGCTAAATTTGAGTGAATTTAGATGAAATTTACTTCTATTTTTTTTTGATTTCATATAAATTTTTAGTCAAATTGTAATAAAAGAATTTGAACCAACTTCGATTTTTTTGGATTTTGATGAGTTTTTTTGTTGGAGGAGTTAAATTTGAGTTAATTTAGATGAAATTTACTTCTATTTTTTTGATTTCATATAAATTTTTAGTCTAATTGTAATAAAGGAATTTGAACCAACTTCGATTTTTTTGGATTTTGATGATTTTGGTTGTTGGAGGAGTTAAATTTGAGTAAATTTAGATGAAATTTACCTCTATTTTTTTTTCGATTTTATATAAATTTTTTAGTCAAATTGTAATAAAGGAATTTGAACCATCTTCGAATTTTTTGGATTTTGATGATTTTGGTTGTTGGAGGAGTTAAATTTGTGTAAATATAGATGAAATGTAATTTTAATTTTTTTGGATTTTATATAAATTTTTAGTCAAATTGTAATAAAGGAATTGGAAACCAACTTCGATTTTTTTGGATTTTGATGAATTTTATTGTTGGTGGAGCTAAATTTGAGTGAATTTAGATGAAATTTACTTTCATTTTTTTGGATTTTATATAAATTTTTAGTCAAATTGTAATAAAGGAATTTGAACCAACTTCGTTTTTTTGGATTTTGATGACTTTTTTTGTTGGAGGAGTTAAATTTGAGTGAATTTAGATGAAATTTACTTCTATTTTTTTGATTTCATATAAATTTTTAGTCAAATTGTAATAAAGGAATTTGAACCAACTTCGATTTTTTTGGATTTTGATGATTTTGGTTGTTGGAGGAGTTAAATTTGAGTAAATTTAGATGAAATTAACACCTTTTTTTTGGATTTTATATAAATTTTTAGTCAAATTGTAATGAAGGAATTTGAAACCAACTTCGATTTTTTTGGATTTTGATGAATTTTTTTGTAGGAGCAGCTAAATTTGAGTGAATTTAGATGAAATTTAATTCTATTTTTTTTTTGATTTCATATAAATTTTTAGTCAAATTGTAATAAAAGAATTTGAACCATCTTCGAATTTTTTGGATTTTGATGATTTTGGTTGTTGGAGGAGTTAAATTTGTGTAAATTTAGATGAAATGTAATTTTAACTTTTTTGGATTTTATATAAATTTTTAGTCAAATTGTAATAAAGGAATTTGAAACCAACTCCGATTTTTTTGGATTTTGATGAATTTTTTTGTTGGAGGAGTTAAATTTGAGTTAATTTAGATGAAATTTACTTCTATTTTTTTGATTTCATATAAATTTTTAGTCAAATTGTAATAAAGGAATTTGAACCAACTTCGATTTTTTTGGATTTTGATGATTTTGGTTGTTGGAGGAGCTAAATTTGAGTGAATTTAGATGAAATTAACACCTTTTTTTGGATTTTATATAAATTTTTAGTCAAATTGTAATAAATGAATTTGAAACCAACTTCGATTTTTTTGGATTTTGATGAATTTTTTTGTTGGAGGAGCTAAATTTGAGTGAATTTTGATGAAATTTACTTTCATTTTTTTGGATTTCATATAAATTTTTAGTCAAATTGTAATAAAGTAATTTGAACCAACTTCGATTTTTTTGGATTTTGATGAGTTTTTTTGTTGGAGGAGTTAAATTTGTGTGAATTTAGATGAAATTTACTTCTATTTTTTTGATTTCATATAAATTTTTAGTCAAATTGTAATAAAGGAATTTGAACCAACTTCGATTTTTTTGGATTTTGATGATTTTGGTTGTTGGAGGAGTTAAATTTGTGTAAATATAGATGAAATGTAATTTTAATTTTTTTGGATTTTATATAAATTTTTAGTCAAATTGTAATAAAGGAATTTGAACCAACTTCGATTTTTTTGGATTTTGATGAGTTTTTTTGTTGGAGGAGTTAAATTTGTGTGAATTTAGATGAAATTTACTTCTATTTTTTTGATTTCATATAAATTTTTAGTCAAATTGTAATAAAGGAATTTGAACCAACTTCGATTTTTTTGGATTTTGATGATTTTGGTTGTTGGAGGAGTTAAATTTGAGTAAATTTAGATGAAATTAACACCTTTTTTTTTGGATTTTATATAAATTTTTAGTCAAATTGTAATGAAGGAATTTGAAACCAACTTCGATTTTTTTGGATTTTGATGAATTTTTTTGTAGGAGCAGCTAAATTTGAGTGAATTTAGATGAAATTTACTTCTATTTTTTTTTGATTTCATATAAATTTTTAGTCAAATTGTAATAAAAGAATTTGAACCAACTTCGATTTTTTTGGATTTTGATGAGTTTTTTTGTTGGAGGAGTTAAATTTGAGTTAATTTAGATGAAATTTACTTCTATTTTTTTGATTTCATATAAATTTTTAGTCTAATTGTAATAAAGGAATTTGAACCAACTTCGATTTTTTTGGATTTTGATGATTTTGGTTGTTGGAGGAGTTAAATTTGAGTAAATTTAGATGAAATTTACCTCTATTTTTTTTTCGATTTTATATAAATTTTTTAGTCAAATTGTAATAAAGGAATTTGAACCATCTTCGAATTTTTTGGATTTTGATGATTTTGGTTGTTGGAGGAGTTAAATTTGTGTAAATATAGATGAAATGTAATTTTAATTTTTTTGGATTTTATATAAATTTTTAGTCAAATTGTAATAAAGGAATTGGAAACCAACTTCGATTTTTTTGGATTTTGATGAATTTTATTGTTGGTGGAGCTAAATTTGAGTGAATTTAGATGAAATTTACTTTCATTTTTTTGGATTTTATATAAATTTTTAGTCAAATTGTAATAAAGGAATTTGAACCAACTTCGTTTTTTTGGATTTTGATGACTTTTTTTGTTGGAGGAGTTAAATTTGAGTGAATTTAGATGAAATTTACTTCTATTTTTTTGATTTCATATAAATTTTTAGTCAAATTGTAATAAAGGAATTTGAACCAACTTCGATTTTTTTGGATTTTGATGATTTTGGTTGTTGGAGGAGTTAAATTTGAGTAAATTTAGATGAAATTAACACCTTTTTTTTGGATTTTATATAAATTTTTAGTCAAATTGTAATGAAGGAATTTGAAACCAACTTCGATTTTTTTGGATTTTGATGAATTTTTTTGTAGGAGCAGCTAAATTTGAGTGAATTTAGATGAAATTTAATTCTATTTTTTTTTTGATTTCATATAAATTTTTAGTCAAATTGTAATAAAAGAATTTGAACCATCTTCGAATTTTTTGGATTTTGATGATTTTGGTTGTTGGAGGAGTTAAATTTGTGTAAATTTAGATGAAATGTAATTTTAATTTTTTTGGATTTTATATAAATTTTTAGTCAAATTGTAATAAAGGAATTTGAAACCAACTCCGATTTTTTTGGATTTTGATGAATTTTTTTGTTGGAGGAGTTAAATTTGAGTTAATTTAGATGAAATTTACTTCTATTTTTTTGATTTCATATAAATTTTTAGTCAAATTGTAATAAAGGAATTTGAACCAACTTCGATTTTTTTGGATTTTGATGATTTTGGTTGTTGGAGGAGCTAAATTTGAGTGAATTTAGATGAAATTAACACCTTTTTTTGGATTTTATATAAATTTTTAGTCAAATTGTAATAAATGAATTTGAAACCAACTTCGATTTTTTTGGATTTTGATGAATTTTTTTGTTGGAGGAGCTAAATTTGAGTGAATTTTGATGAAATTTACTTTCATTTTTTTGGATTTCATATAAATTTTTAGTCAAATTGTAATAAAGTAATTTGAACCAACTTCGATTTTTTTGGATTTTGATGAGTTTTTTTGTTGGAGGAGTTAAATTTGTGTGAATTTAGATGAAATTTACTTCTATTTTTTTGATTTCATATAAATTTTTAGTCAAATTGTAATAAAGGAATTTGAACCAACTTCGATTTTTTTGGATTTTGATGATTTTGGTTGTTGGAGGAGTTAAATTTGTGTAAATATAGATGAAATGTAATTTTAATTTTTTTGGATTTTATATAAATTTTTAGTCAAATTGTAATAAAGGAATTGGAAACCAACTTCGATTTTTTTGGATTTTGATGAATTCTTTTGTTGGAGGAGCTAAATTTGAGTGAATTTAGATAAAATTTACTTCAATTTTTTGTATTTTATATAAATTTTTAGTCAAATTGGAATAAATGAATTTGAAACCAACTTCAATTTTTTTGGATTTTGATGAATTTTTTTGTTGGAGGAGTTAAATTTGAGTTAATTTAGATGAAATTTACTTCTATTTTTTTGATTTCATATAAATTTTTAGTCAAATTGTAATAAAGGAATTTGAACCAACTTCGATTTTTTTGGATTTTGATGATTTTGGTTGTTGGAGGAGCTAAATTTGAGTGAATTTAGATGAAATTAACACCTTTTTTTGGATTTTATATAAATTTTTAGTCAAATTGTAATAAATGAATTTGAAACCAACTTCGATTTTTTTGGATTTTGATGAATTTTTTTGTTGGAGGAGCTAAATTTGAGTGAATTTAGATGAAATTTACTTTCATTTTTTTGGATTTTATATAAATTTTTAGTCAAATTGTAATAAAGGAATTTGAACCAACTTCGATTTTTTTGGATTTTGATGAGTTTTTTTGTTGGAGGAGTTAAATTTGTGTGAATTTAGATGAAATTTACTTCTATTTTTTGATTTCATATAAATTTTTAGTCAAATTGTAATAAAGGAATTTGAACCAACTTCGATTTTTTTGGATTTTGATGATTTTGGTTGTTGGAGGAGTTAAATTTGAGTAAATTTAGATGAAATTAACACCTTTTTTTGGATTTTATATAAATTTTTAGTCAAATTGTAATGAAGGAATTTGAAACCAACTTCGATTTTTTTGGATTTTGATGAATTTTTTTGTAGGAGCAGCTAAATTTGAGTGAATTTAGATGAAATTTACTTCTATTTTTTTTTGATTTCATATAAATTTTTAGTCAAATTGTAATAAAAGAATTTGAACCAACTTCGATTTTTTTGGATTTTGATGAGTTTTTTTGTTGGAGGAGTTAAATTTGAGTTAATTTAGATGAAATTTACTTCTATTTTTTTGATTTCATATAAATTTTTAGTCAAATTGTAATAAAGGAATTTGAACCAACTTCGATTTTTTTGGATTTTGATGATTTTGGTTGTTGGAGGAGTTAAATTTGAGTAAATTTAGATGAAATTTACCTCTATTTTTTTTCGATTTTATATAAATTTTTAGTCAAATTGTAATAAATGAATTTGAAACCAACTTCGATTTTTTTGGATTTTGATGAATTTTTTTGTTGGAGGAGCTAAATTTGAGTGAATTTAGATGAAATTTACTTTCATTTTTTTGGATTTTATATAAATTTTTAGTCAAATTGTAATAAAGTAATTTGAACCAACTTCGATTTTTTTGGATTTTGATGAGTTTTTTTGTTGGAGGAGTTAAATTTGTGTGAATTTAGATGTAATTTACTTCTATTTTTTTGATTTCATATAAATTTTTAGTCAAATTGTAATAAAGGAATTTGAACCAACTTCGATTTTTTTGGATTTTGATGATTTTGGTTGTTGGAGGAGTTAAATTTGAGTAAATTTAGATGAAATTAACACCTTTTTTTTGGATTTTATATAAATGTTTAGTCAAATTGTAATGAAGGAATTTGAAACCAACTTCGATTTTTTTGGATTTTGATGAATTTTTTTGTAGGAGCAGCTAAATTTGAGTGAATTTAGATGAAATTTACTTCTATTTTTTTTGATTTCATATAAATTTTTAGTCAAATTGTAATAAAAGAATTTGAACCAACTTCGATTTTTTTGGATTTTGATGAGTTTTTTTGTTGGAGGAGTTAAATTTGAGTTAATTTAGATGAAATTTACTTCTATTTTTTTGATTTCATATAAATTTTTAGTCAAATTGTAATAAAGGAATTTGAACCAACTTCGATTTTTTTGGATTTTGATGATTTTGGTTGTTGGAGGAGTTAAATTTGTGTAAATTTAGATGAAATTTACCTCTATTTTTTTTCGATTTTATATAAATTTTTAGTCAAATTGTAATAAATGAATTTGAAACCAACTTCGATTTTTTTGGATTTTGATGAATTTTTTTGTTGGAGGAGCTAAATTTGAGTGAATTTAGATGAAATTTACTTTCATTTTTTTGGATTTTATATAAATTTTTAGTCAAATTGTAATAAAGGAATTTGAACCAACTTCGATTTTTTTGGATTTTGATGAGTTTTTTTGTTGGAGGAGTTAAATTTGTGTGAATTTAGATGAAATTTACTTCTATTTTTTTGATTTCATATAAATTTTTAGTCAAATTGTAATAAAGGAATTTGAACCAACTTCGATTTTTTTGGATTTTGATGAGTTTTTTTGTTGGAGGAGTTAAATTTGTGTGAATTTAGATGAAATTTACTTCTATTTTTTTTGATTTCATATAAATTTTTAGTCAAATTGTAATAAAAGAATTTGAACCAACTTCGATTTTTTTGGATTTTGATGAGTTTTTTTGTTGGAGGAGTTAAATTTGAGTTAATTTAGATGAAATTTACTTCTATTTTTTTGATTTCATATAAATTTTTAGTCAAATTGTAATAAAGGAATTTGAACCAACTTCGATTTTTTTGGATTTTGATGATTTTGGTTGTTGGAGGAGTTAAATTTGTGTAAATTTAGATGAAATTTACCTCTATTTTTTTTCGATTTTATATAAATTTTTAGTCAAATTGTAATAAATGAATTTGAAACCAACTTCGATTTTTTTGGATTTTGATGAATTTTTTTGTTGGAGGAGCTAAATTTGAGTGAATTTAGATGAAATTTACTTTCATTTTTTTGGATTTTATATAAATTTTTAGTCAAATTGTAATAAAGGAATTTGAACCAACTTCGATTTTTTTGGATTTTGATGAGTTTTTTTGTTGGAGGAGTTAAATTTGTGTGAATTTAGATGAAATTTACTTCTATTTTTTTGATTTCATATAAATTTTTAGTCAAATTGTAATAAAGGAATTTGAACCAACTTCGATTTTTTTGGATTTTGATGAGTTTTTTTGTTGGAGGAGTTAAATTTGTGTGAATTTAGATGAAATTTACTTCTATTTTTTTGATTTCATATAAATTTTTAGTCAAATTGTAATAAAGGAATTTGAACCAACTTCGATTTTTTTGGATTTTGATGATTTTGGTTGTTGGAGGAGTTAAATTTGTGTAAATATAGATGAAATGTAATTTTAATTTTTTTGGATTTTATATAAATTTTTAGTCAAATTGTAATAAAGGAATTGGAAACCAACTTCGATTTTTTTGGATTTTGATGAATTCTTTTGTTGGAGGAGCTAAATTTGAGTGAATTTGGATAAAATTTACTTCAATTTTTTGTATTTTATATAAATTTTTAGTCAAATTGGAATAAATGAATTTGAAACCAACTTCAATTTTTTTGGATTTTGATGAATTTTTTTGTTGGTGGAGCTAAATTTGAGTGAATTTAGATGAAATTTACTTTCATTTTTTTGGATTTTATATAAATTTTTAGTCAAATTGTAATAAAGGAATTTGAACCAACTTCGATTTTTTTGGATTTTGATGACTTTTTTTGTTGGAGGAGTTAAATTTGAGTGAATTTAGATGAAATTTACTTCTATTTTTTTGATTTCATATAAATTTTTAGTCAAATTGTAATAAAGGAATTTGAACCAACTTCGATTTTTTTGGATTTTGATGATTTTGGTTGTTGGAGGAGTTAAATTTGAGTAAATTTAGATGAAATTAACACCTTTTTTTTGGATTTTATATAAATTTTTAGTCAAATTGTAATGAAGGAATTTGAAACCAACTTCGATTTTTTTTGGATTTTGATGAATTTTTTTGTAGGAGCAGCTAAATTTGAGTGAATTTAGATGAAATTTAATTCTATTTTTTTTTTGATTTCATATAAATTTTTAGTCAAATTGTAATAAAAGAATTTGAACCATCTTCGAATTTTTTGGATTTTGATGATTTTGGTTGTTGGAGGAGTTAAATTTGTGTAAATTTAGATGAAATGTAATTTTAATTTTTTTGGATTTTATATAAATTTTTAGTCAAATTGTAATAAAGGAATTTGAAACCAACTCCGATTTTTTTGGATTTTGATGAATTTTTTTGTTGGAGGAGTTAAATTTGAGTTAATTTAGATGAAATTTACTTCTATTTTTTTGATTTCATATAAATTTTTAGTCAAATTGTAATAAAGGAATTTGAACCAACTTCGATTTTTTTGGATTTTGATGATTTTGGTTGTTGGAGGAGCTAAATTTGAGTGAATTTAGATGAAATTAACACCTTTTTTTGGATTTTATATAAATTTTTAGTCAAATTGTAATAAATGAATTTGAAACCAACTTCGATTTTTTTGGATTTTGATGAATTTTTTTGTTGGAGGAGCTAAATTTGAGTGAATTTTGATGAAATTTACTTTCATTTTTTTGGATTTCATATAAATTTTTAGTCAAATTGTAATAAAGTAATTTGAAACCAACTTCGATTTTTTTGGATTTTGATGAATTTTTTTGTTGGAGGAGTTAAATTTGAGTTAATTTAGATGAAATTTACTTCTATTTTTTCGATTTCATAGAAATTTTTAGTCAAATTGTAATAAAGGAATTTGAACCAACTTCGATTTTTTTGGATTTTGATGATTTTGGTTGTTGGAGGAGCTAAATTTGAGTGAATTTAGATGAAATTAACACCTTTTTTGGATTTTATATAAATTTTTAGTCAAATTGTAATAAATGAATTTGAAACCAACTTCGATTTTTTTGGATTTTGATGAATTTTTTTGTTGGAGGAGCTAAATTTGAGTGAATTTAGATGAAATTTACTTTCATTTTTTTGGATTTTATATAAATTTTTAGTCAAATTGTAATAAAGGAATTTGAACCAACTTCGATTTTTTTGGATTTTGATGAGTTTTTTTGTTGGAGGAGTTAAATTTGTGTGAATTTAGATGAAATTTACTTCTATTTTTTTGATTTCATATAAATTTTTAGTCAAATTGTAATAAAGGAATTTGAACCAACTTCGATTTTTTTGGATTTTGATGATTTTGGTTGTTGGAGGAGTTAAATTTGAGTAAATTTAGATGAAATTAACACCTTTTTTTTGGATTTTATATAAATTTTTAGTCAAATTGTAATGAAGGAATTTGAAACCAACTTCGATTTTTTTGGATTTTGATGAATTTTTTTGTAGGAGCAGCTAAATTTGAGTGAATTTAGATGAAATTTACTTCTATTTTTTTTTGATTTCATATAAATTTTTAGTCAAATTGTAATAAAAGAATTTGAACCAACTTCGATTTTTTTGGATTTTGATGAGTTTTTTTGTTGGAGGAGTTAAATTTGAGTTAATTTAGATGAAAGTTACTTCTATTTTTTTGATTTCATATAAATTTTTAGTCAAATTGTAATAAAGGAATTTGAACCAACTTCGATTTTTTTGGATTTTGATGATTTTGGTTGTTGGAGGAGTTAAATTTGAGTAAATTTAGATGAAATTTACCTCTATTTTTTTTCGATTTTATATAAATTTTTAGTCAAATTGTAATAAATGAATTTGAAACCAACTTCGATTTTTTTGGATTTTGATGAATTTTTTTGTTGGAGGAGCTAAATTTGAGTGAATTTAGATGAAATTTACTTTCATTTTTTTGATTTCATATAAATTTTTAGTCAAATTGTAATAAAGGAATTTGAACCAACTTCGATTTTTTTGGATTTTGATGATTTTGGTTGTTGGAGGAGCTAAATTTGAGTGAATTTAGATGAAATTAACACCTTTTTTTGGATTTTATATAAATTTTTAGTCAAATTGTAATAAATGAATTTGAAACCAACTTCGATTTTTTTGGATTTTGATGAATTTTTTTGTTGGAGGAGCTAAATTTGAGTGAATTTTGATGAAATTTACTTTCATTTTTTTGGATTTCATATAAATTTTTAGTCAAATTGTAATAAAGTAATTTGAAACCAACTTCGATTTTTTTGGATTTTGATGAATTTTTTGTTGGAGGAGTTAAATTTGAGTTAATTTAGATGAAATTTACTTCTATTTTTTCGATTTCATAGAAATTTTTAGTCAAATTGTAATAAAGGAATTTGAACCAACTTCGATTTTTTTGGATTTTGATGATTTTGGTTGTTGGAGGAGCTAAATTTGAGTGAATTTAGATGAAATTAACACCTTTTTTGGATTTTATATAAATTTTTAGTCAAATTGTAATAAATGAATTTGAAACCAACTTCGATTTTTTTGGATTTTGATGAATTTTTTTGTTGGAGGAGCTAAATTTGAGTGAATTTAGATGAAATTTACTTTCATTTTTTTGGATTTTATATAAATTTTTAGTCAAATTGTAATAAAGGAATTTGAACCAACTTCGATTTTTTTGGATTTTGATGAGTTTTTTTGTCGGAGGAGTTAAATTTGTGTGAATTTAGATGAAATTTACTTCTATTTTTTTGATTTCATATAAATTTTTAGTCAAATTGTAATAAAGGAATTTGAACCAACTTCGATTTTTTTGGATTTTGATGATTTTGGTTGTTGGAGGAGTTAAATTTGAGTAAATTTAGATGAAATTAACACCTTTTTTTGGATTTTATATAAATTTTTAGTCAAATTGTAATGAAGGAATTTGAAACCAACTTCTATTTTTTTTGATTTTGATGAATTTTTTTGTAGGAGCAGCTAAATTTGAGTGAATTTAGATGAAATTTACTTCTATTTTTTTTTGATTTCATATAAATTTTTAGTCAAATTGTAATAAAAGAATTTGAACCAACTTCGATTTTTTTGGATTTTGATGAGTTTTTTTGTTGGAGGAGTTAAATTTGAGTTAATTTAGATGAAATTTACTTCTATTTTTTTGATTTCATATAAATTTTTAGTCAAATTGTAATAAAGGAATTTGAACCAACTTCGATTTTTTTGGATTTTGATGATTTTGGTTGTTGGAGGAGTTAAATTTGAGTAAATTTAGATGAAATTTACCTCTATTTTTTTTTCGATTTTATATAAATTTTTAGTCAAATTGTAATAAATGAATTTGAAACCAACTTCGATTTTTTTGGATTTTGATGAATTTTTTTGTTGGAGGAGCTAAATTTGAGTGAATTTAGATGAAATTTACTTTCATTTTTTTGGATTTTATATAAATTTTTAGTCAAATTGTAATAAAGGAATTTGAACCAACTTCGATTTTTTTGGATTTTGATGAGTTTTTTTGTTGGAGGAGTTAAATTTGTGTGAATTTAGATGAAATTTACTTCTATTTTTTTGATTTCATATAAATTTTTAGTCAAATTGTAATAAAGGAATTTGAACCAACTTCGATTTTTTTGGATTTTGATGATTTTGGTTGTTGGAGGAGTTAAATTTGAGTAAATTTAGATGAAATTAACACCTTTTTTTTGGATTTTATATAAATTTTTAGTCAAATTGTAATGAAGGAATTTGAAACCAACTTCGATTTTTTTGGATTTTGATGAAATTTTTTGTAGGAGCAGCTAAATTTGAGTGAATTTAGATGAAATTTACTTCTATTTTTTTTTGATTTCATATAAATTTTTAGTCAAATTGTAATAAAAGAATTTGAACCAACTTCGATTTTTTTGGATTTTGATGAGTTTTTTTGTTGGAGGAGTTAAATTTGAGTTAATTTAGATGAAATTTACTTCTATTTTTTTGATTTCATATAAATTTTTAGTCAAATTGTAATAAAGGAATTTGAACCAACTTCGATTTTTTTGGATTTTGATGATTTTGGTTGTTGGAGGAGTTAAATTTGAGTAAATTTAGATGAAATTTACCTCTATTTTTTTTTCGATTTTATATAAATTTTTTAGTCAAATTGTAATAAAGGAATTTGAACCATCTTCGAATTTTTTGGATTTTGATGAATTTTTTTGTTGGAGGAGTTAAATTTGAGTTAATTTAGATGAAATTTACTTCTATTTTTTCGATTTCATAGAAATTTTTAGTCAAATTGTAATAAAGGAATTTGAACCAACTTCGATTTTTTTGGATTTTGATGATTTTGGTTGTTGGAGGAGCTAAATTTGAGTGAATTTAGATGAAATTAACACCTTTTTTGGATTTTATATAAATTTTTAGTCAAATTGTAATAAAGGAATTTGAACCAACTTCGATTTTTTTGGATTTTGATGATTTTGGTTGTTGGAGGAGCTAAATTTGAGTGAATTTAGATGAAATTAACACCTTTTTTTGGATTTTATATAAATTTTTAGTCAAATTGTAATAAATGAATTTGAAACCAACTTCGATTTTTTTGGATTTTGATGAATTTTTTTGTTGGAGGAGCTAAATTTGAGTGAATTTAGATGAAATTTACTTTCATTTTTTTGGATTTTATATAAATTTTTAGTCAAATTGTAATAAAGGAATTTGAACCAACTTCGATTTTTTTGGATTTTGATGAGTTTTTTTGTTGGAGGAGTTAAATTTGTGTGAATTTAGATGAAATTTACTTCTATTTTTTTGATTTCATATAAATTTTTAGTCAAATTGTAATAAAGGAATTTGAACCAACTTCGATTTTTTTGGATTTTGATGATTTTGGTTGTTGGAGGAGTTAAATTTGAGTAAATTTAGATGAAATTAACACCTTTTTTTGGATTTTATATAAATTTTTAGTCAAATTGTAATGAAGGAATTTGAAACAAACTTCGATTTTTTTGGATTTTGATGAATTTTTTTGTAGGAGCAGCTAAATTTGAGTGAATTTAGATGAAATTTACTTCTATTTTTTTTTGATTTCATATAAATTTTTAGTCAAATTGTAATAAAAGAATTTGAACCAACTTCGATTTTTTTGGATTTTGATGAGTTTTTTTGTTGGAGGAGTTAAATTTGAGTTAATTTAGATGAAATTTACTTCTATTTTTTTGATTTCATATAAATTTTTAGTCAAATTGTAATAAAGGAATTTGAACCAACTTCGATTTTTTTGGATTTTGAAGATTTTGGTTGTTGGAGGAGTTAAATTTGAGTAAATTTAGATGAAATTTACCTCTATTTTTTTTCGATTTTATATAAATTTTTAGTCAAATTGTAATAAATGAATTTGAAACCAACTTCGATTTTTTTGGATTTTGATGAATTTTTTTGTTGGAGGAGCTAAATTTGAGTGAATTTAGATGAAATTTACTTTCATTTTTTTGGATTTTATATAAATTTTTAGTCAAATTGTAATAAAGTAATTTGAACCAACTTCGATTTTTTTGGATTTTGATGAGTTTTTTTGTTGGAGGAGTTAAATTTGTGTGAATTTAGATGTAATTTACTTCTATTTTTTTGATTTCATATAAATTTTTAGTCAAATTGTAATAAAGGAATTTGAACCAACTTCGATTTTTTTGGATTTTGATGATTTTGGTTGTTGGAGGAGTTAAATTTGAGTAAATTTAGATGAAATTAACACCTTTTTTTTGGATTTTATATAAATTTTTAGTCAAATTGTAATGAAGGAATTTGAAACCAACTTCGATTTTTTTGGATTTTGATGAATTTTTTTGTAGGAGCAGCTAAATTTGAGTGAATTTAGATGAAATTTACTTCTATTTTTTTTGATTTCATATAAATTTTTAGTCAAATTGTAATAAAAGAATTTGAACCAACTTCGATTTTTTTGGATTTTGATGAGTTTTTTTGTTGGAGGAGTTAAATTTGAGTTAATTTAGATGAAATTTACTTCTATTTTTTTGATTTCATATAAATTTTTAGTCAAATTGTAATAAAGGAATTTGAACCAACTTCGATTTTTTTGGATTTTGATGATTTTGGTTGTTGGAGGAGTTAAATTTGTGTAAATTTAGATGAAATTTACCTCTATTTTTTTTCGATTTTATATAAATTTTTAGTCAAATTGTAATAAATGAATTTGAAACCAACTTCGATTTTTTTGGATTTTGATGAATTTTTTTGTTGGAGGAGCTAAATTTGAGTGAATTTAGATGAAATTTACTTTCATTTTTTTGGATTTTATATAAATTTTTAGTCAAATTGTAATAAAGGAATTTGAACCAACTTCGATTTTTTTGGATTTTGATGAGTTTTTTTGTTGGAGGAGTTAAATTTGTGTGAATTTAGATGAAATTTACTTCTATTTTTTTGATTTCATATAAATTTTTAGTCAAATTGTAATAAAGGAATTTGAACCAACTTCGATTTTTTTGGATTTTGATGATTTTGGTTGTTGGAGGAGTTAAATTTGAGTAAATTTAGATGAAATTAACACCTTTTTTTTTGGATTTTATATAAATTTTTAGTCAAATTGTAATGAAGGAATTTGAAACCAACTTCGATTTTTTTGGATTTTGATGAATTTTTTTGTAGGAGCAGCTAAATTTGAGTGAATTTAGATGAAATTTACTTCTATTTTTTTTTGATTTCATATAAATTTTTAGTCAAATTGTAATAAAAGAATTTGAACCAACTTCGATTTTTTTGGATTTTGATGAGTTTTTTTGTTGGAGGAGTTAAATTTGAGTTAATTTAGATGAAATTTACTTCTATTTTTTTGATTTCATATAAATTTTTAGTCTAATTGTAATAAAGGAATTTGAACCAACTTCGATTTTTTTGGATTTTGATGATTTTGGTTGTTGGAGGAGTTAAATTTGAGTAAATTTAGATGAAATTTACCTCTATTTTTTTTTCGATTTTATATAAATTTTTTAGTCAAATTGTAATAAAGGAATTTGAACCATCTTCGAATTTTTTGGATTTTGATGATTTTGGTTGTTGGAGGAGTTAAATTTGTGTAAATATAGATGAAATGTAATTTTAATTTTTTTGGATTTTATATAAATTTTTAGTCAAATTGTAATAAAGGAATTGGAAACCAACTTCGATTTTTTTGGATTTTGATGAATTTTATTGTTGGTGGAGCTAAATTTGAGTGAATTTAGATGAAATTTACTTTCATTTTTTTGGATTTTATATAAATTTTTAGTCAAATTGTAATAAAGGAATTTGAACCAACTTCGTTTTTTTGGATTTTGATGACTTTTTTTGTTGGAGGAGTTAAATTTGAGTGAATTTAGATGAAATTTACTTCTATTTTTTTGATTTCATATAAATTTTTAGTCAAATTGTAATAAAGGAATTTGAACCAACTTCGATTTTTTTGGATTTTGATGATTTTGGTTGTTGGAGGAGTTAAATTTGAGTAAATTTAGATGAAATTAACACCTTTTTTTTGGATTTTATATAAATTTTTAGTCAAATTGTAATGAAGGAATTTGAAACCAACTTCGATTTTTTTGGATTTTGATGAATTTTTTTGTAGGAGCAGCTAAATTTGAGTGAATTTAGATGAAATTTAATTCTATTTTTTTTGATTTCATATAAATTTTTAGTCAAATTGTAATAAAAGAATTTGAACCATCTTCGAATTTTTTGGATTTTGATGATTTTGGTTGTTGGAGGAGTTAAATTTGTGTAAATTTAGATGAAATGTAATTTTAATTTTTTTGGATTTTATATAAATTTTTAGTCAAATTGTAATAAAGGAATTTGAAACCAACTCCGATTTTTTTGGATTTTGATGAATTTTTTTGTTGGAGGAGTTAAATTTGAGTTAATTTAGATGAAATTTACTTCTATTTTTTTGATTTCATATAAATTTTTAGTCAAATTGTAATAAAGGAATTTGAACCAACTTCGATTTTTTTGGATTTTGATGATTTTGGTTGTTGGAGGAGCTAAATTTGAGTGAATTTAGATGAAATTAACACCTTTTTTTGGATTTTATATAAATTTTTAGTCAAATTGTAATAAATGAATTTGAAACCAACTTCGATTTTTTTGGATTTTGATGAATTTTTTTGTTGGAGGAGCTAAATTTGAGTGAATTTTGATGAAATTTACTTTCATTTTTTTGGATTTCATATAAATTTTTAGTCAAATTGTAATAAAGTAATTTGAACCAACTTCGATTTTTTTGGATTTTGATGAGTTTTTTTGTTGGAGGAGTTAAATTTGTGTGAATTTAGATGAAATTTACTTCTATTTTTTTGATTTCATATAAATTTTTAGTCAAATTGTAATAAAGGAATTTGAACCAACTTCGATTTTTTTGGATTTTGATGATTTTGGTTGTTGGAGGAGTTAAATTTGTGTAAATATAGATGAAATGTAATTTTAATTTTTTTGGATTTTATATAAATTTTTAGTCAAATTGTAATAAAGGAATTGGAAACCAACTTCGATTTTTTTGGATTTTGATGAATTCTTTTGTTGGAGGAGCTAAATTTGAGTGAATTTAGATAAAATTTACTTCAATTTTTTGTATTTTATATAAATTTTTAGTCAAATTGGAATAAATGAATTTGAAACCAACTTCAATTTTTTTGGATTTTGATGAATTTTTTTGTTGGAGGAGTTAAATTTGAGTTAATTTAGATGAAATTTACTTCTATTTTTTTGATTTCATATAAATTTTTAGTCAAATTGTAATAAAGGAATTTGAACCAACTTCGATTTTTTTGGATTTTGATGATTTTGGTTGTTGGAGGAGCTAAATTTGAGTGAATTTAGATGAAATTAACACCTTTTTTTGGATTTTATATAAATTTTTAGTCAAATTGTAATAAATGAATTTGAAACCAACTTCGATTTTTTTGGATTTTGATGAATTTTTTTGTTGGAGGAGCTAAATTTGAGTGAATTTAGATGAAATTTACTTTCATTTTTTTGGATTTTATATAAATTTTTAGTCAAATTGTAATAAAGGAATTTGAACCAACTTCGATTTTTTTGGATTTTGATGAGTTTTTTTGTTGGAGGAGTTAAATTTGTGTGAATTTAGATGAAATTTACTTCTATTTTTTTGATTTCATATAAATTTTTAGTCAAATTGTAATAAAGGAATTTGAACCAACTTCGATTTTTTTGGATTTTGATGATTTTGGTTGTTGGAGGAGTTAAATTTGAGTAAATTTAGATGAAATTAACACCTTTTTTTGGATTTTATATAAATTTTTAGTCAAATTGTAATGAAGGAATTTGAAACCAACTTCGATTTTTTTGGATTTTGATGAATTTTTTTGTAGGAGCAGCTAAATTTGAGTGAATTTAGATGAAATTTACTTCTATTTTTTTTTGATTTCATATAAATTTTTAGTCAAATTGTAATAAAAGAATTTGAACCAACTTCGATTTTTTTGGATTTTGATGAGTTTTTTTGTTGGAGGAGTTAAATTTGAGTTAATTTAGATGAAATTTACTTCTATTTTTTTGATTTCATATAAATTTTTAGTCAAATTGTAATAAAGGAATTTGAACCAACTTCGATTTTTTTGGATTTTGATGATTTTGGTTGTTGGAGGAGTTAAATTTGAGTAAATTTAGATGAAATTTACCTCTATTTTTTTTCGATTTTATATAAATTTTTAGTCAAATTGTAATAAATGAATTTGAAACCAACTTCGATTTTTTTGGATTTTGATGAATTTTTTTGTTGGAGGAGCTAAATTTGAGTGAATTTAGATGAAATTTACTTTCATTTTTTTGGATTTTATATAAATTTTTAGTCAAATTGTAATAAAGTAATTTGAACCAACTTCGATTTTTTTGGATTTTGATGAGTTTTTTTGTTGGAGGAGTTAAATTTGTGTGAATTTAGATGTAATTTACTTCTATTTTTTTGATTTCATATAAATTTTTAGTCAAATTGTAATAAAGGAATTTGAACCAACTTCGATTTTTTTGGATTTTGATGATTTTGGTTGTTGGAGGAGTTAAATTTGAGTAAATTTAGATGAAATTAACACCTTTTTTTTGGATTTTATATAAATGTTTAGTCAAATTGTAATGAAGGAATTTGAAACCAACTTCGATTTTTTTGGATTTTGATGAATTTTTTTGTAGGAGCAGCTAAATTTGAGTGAATTTAGATGAAATTTACTTCTATTTTTTTTGATTTCATATAAATTTTTAGTCAAATTGTAATAAAAGAATTTGAACCAACTTCGATTTTTTTGGATTTTGATGAGTTTTTTTGTTGGAGGAGTTAAATTTGAGTTAATTTAGATGAAATTTACTTCTATTTTTTTGATTTCATATAAATTTTTAGTCAAATTGTAATAAAGGAATTTGAACCAACTTCGATTTTTTTGGATTTTGATGATTTTGGTTGTTGGAGGAGTTAAATTTGTGTAAATTTAGATGAAATTTACCTCTATTTTTTTTCGATTTTATATAAATTTTTAGTCAAATTGTAATAAATGAATTTGAAACCAACTTCGATTTTTTTGGATTTTGATGAATTTTTTTGTTGGAGGAGCTAAATTTGAGTGAATTTAGATGAAATTTACTTTCATTTTTTTGGATTTTATATAAATTTTTAGTCAAATTGTAATAAAGGAATTTGAACCAACTTCGATTTTTTTGGATTTTGATGAGTTTTTTTGTTGGAGGAGTTAAATTTGTGTGAATTTAGATGAAATTTACTTCTATTTTTTTGATTTCATATAAATTTTTAGTCAAATTGTAATAAAGGAATTTGAACCAACTTCGATTTTTTTGGATTTTGATGATTTTGGTTGTTGGAGGAGTTAAATTTGAGTAAATTTAGATGAAATTAACACCTTTTTTTTTGGATTTTATATAAATTTTTAGTCAAATTGTAATGAAGGAATTTGAAACCAACTTCGATTTTTTTGGATTTTGATGAATTTTTTTGTAGGAGCAGCTAAATTTGAGTGAATTTAGATGAAATTTACTTCTATTTTTTTTTGATTTCATATAAATTTTTAGTCAAATTGTAATAAAAGAATTTGAACCAACTTCGATTTTTTTGGATTTTGATGAGTTTTTTTGTTGGAGGAGTTAAATTTGAGTTAATTTAGATGAAATTTACTTCTATTTTTTTGATTTCATATAAATTTTTAGTCTAATTGTAATAAAGGAATTTGAACCAACTTCGATTTTTTTGGATTTTGATGATTTTGGTTGTTGGAGGAGTTAAATTTGAGTAAATTTAGATGAAATTTACCTCTATTTTTTTTTCGATTTTATATAAATTTTTTAGTCAAATTGTAATAAAGGAATTTGAACCATCTTCGAATTTTTTGGATTTTGATGATTTTGGTTGTTGGAGGAGTTAAATTTGTGTAAATATAGATGAAATGTAATTTTAATTTTTTTGGATTTTATATAAATTTTTAGTCAAATTGTAATAAAGGAATTGGAAACCAACTTCGATTTTTTTGGATTTTGATGAATTTTATTGTTGGTGGAGCTAAATTTGAGTGAATTTAGATGAAATTTACTTTCATTTTTTTGGATTTTATATAAATTTTTAGTCAAATTGTAATAAAGGAATTTGAACCAACTTCGTTTTTTTGGATTTTGATGACTTTTTTTGTTGGAGGAGTTAAATTTGAGTGAATTTAGATGAAATTTACTTCTATTTTTTTGATTTCATATAAATTTTTAGTCAAATTGTAATAAAGGAATTTGAACCAACTTCGATTTTTTTGGATTTTGATGATTTTGGTTGTTGGAGGAGTTAAATTTGAGTAAATTTAGATGAAATTAACACCTTTTTTTTGGATTTTATATAAATTTTTAGTCAAATTGTAATGAAGGAATTTGAAACCAACTTCGATTTTTTTGGATTTTGATGAATTTTTTTGTAGGAGCAGCTAAATTTGAGTGAATTTAGATGAAATTTACTTCTATTTTTTTTGATTTCATATAAATTTTTAGTCAAATTGTAATAAAAGAATTTGAACCAACTTCGATTTTTTTGGATTTTGATGAGTTTTTTTGTTGGAGGAGTTAAATTTGAGTTAATTTAGATGAAATTTACTTCTATTTTTTTGATTTCATATAAATTTTTAGTCAAATTGTAATAAAGGAATTTGAACCAACTTCGATTTTTTTGGATTTTGATGATTTTGGTTGTTGGAGGAGTTAAATTTGTGTAAATTTAGATGAAATTTACCTCTATTTTTTTTCGATTTTATATAAATTTTTAGTCAAATTGTAATAAATGAATTTGAAACCAACTTCGATTTTTTTGGATTTTGATGAATTTTTTTGTTGGAGGAGCTAAATTTGAGTGAATTTAGATGAAATTTACTTTCATTTTTTTGGATTTTATATAAATTTTTAGTCAAATTGTAATAAAGGAATTTGAACCAACTTCGATTTTTTTGGATTTTGATGAGTTTTTTTGTTGGAGGAGTTAAATTTGTGTGAATTTAGATGAAATTTACTTCTATTTTTTTGATTTCATATAAATTTTTAGTCAAATTGTAATAAAGGAATTTGAACCAACTTCAATTTTTTTGGATTTTGATGATTTTGGTTGTTGGAGGAGTTAAATTTGAGTAAATTTAGATGAAATTAACACCTTTTTTTTTGGATTTTATATAAATTTTTAGTCAAATTGTAATGAAGGAATTTGAAACCAACTTCGATTTTTTTGGATTTTGATGAATTTTTTTGTAGGAGCAGCTAAATTTGAGTGAATTTAGATGAAATTTACTTCTATTTTTTTTTGATTTCATATAAATTTTTAGTCAAATTGTAATAAAAGAATTTGAACCAACTTCGATTTTTTTGGATTTTGATGAGTTTTTTTGTTGGAGGAGTTAAATTTGAGTTAATTTAGATGAAATTTACTTCTATTTTTTTGATTTCATATAAATTTTTAGTCTAATTGTAATAAAGGAATTTGAACCAACTTCGATTTTTTTGGATTTTGATGATTTTGGTTGTTGGAGGAGTTAAATTTGAGTAAATTTAGATGAAATTTACCTCTATTTTTTTTTCGATTTTATATAAATTTTTTAGTCAAATTGTAATAAAGGAATTTGAACCATCTTCGAATTTTTTGGATTTTGATGATTTTGGTTGTTGGAGGAGTTAAATTTGTGTAAATATAGATGAAATGTAATTTTAATTTTTTTGGATTTTATATAAATTTTTAGTCAAATTGTAATAAAGGAATTGGAAACCAACTTCGATTTTTTTGGATTTTGATGAATTTTATTGTTGGTGGAGCTAAATTTGAGTGAATTTAGATGAAATTTACTTTCATTTTTTTGGATTTTATATAAATTTTTAGTCAAATTGTAATAAAGGAATTTGAACCAACTTCGTTTTTTTGGATTTTGATGACTTTTTTTGTTGGAGGAGTTAAATTTGAGTGAATTTAGATGAAATTTACTTCTATTTTTTTGATTTCATATAAATTTTTAGTCAAATTGTAATAAAGGAATTTGAACCAACTTCGATTTTTTTGGATTTTGATGATTTTGGTTGTTGGAGGAGTTAAATTTGAGTAAATTTAGATGAAATTAACACCTTTTTTTTGGATTTTATATAAATTTTTAGTCAAATTGTAATGAAGGAATTTGAAACCAACTTCGATTTTTTTGGATTTTGATGAATTTTTTTGTAGGAGCAGCTAAATTTGAGTGAATTTAGATGAAATTTAATTCTATTTTTTTTGATTTCATATAAATTTTTAGTCAAATTGTAATAAAAGAATTTGAACCATCTTCGAATTTTTTGGATTTTGATGATTTTGGTTGTTGGAGGAGTTAAATTTGTGTAAATTTAGATGAAATGTAATTTTAATTTTTTTGGATTTTATATAAATTTTTAGTCAAATTGTAATAAAGGAATTTGAAACCAACTCCGATTTTTTTGGATTTTGATGAATTTTTTTGTTGGAGGAGTTAAATTTGAGTTAATTTAGATGAAATTTACTTCTATTTTTTTGATTTCATATAAATTTTTAGTCAAATTGTAATAAAGGAATTTGAACCAACTTCGATTTTTTTGGATTTTGATGATTTTGGTTGTTGGAGGAGCTAAATTTGAGTGAATTTAGATGAAATTAACACCTTTTTTTGGATTTTATATAAATTTTTAGTCAAATTGTAATAAATGAATTTGAAACCAACTTCGATTTTTTTGGATTTTGATGAATTTTTTTGTTGGAGGAGCTAAATTTGAGTGAATTTTGATGAAATTTACTTTCATTTTTTTGGATTTCATATAAATTTTTAGTCAAATTGTAATAAAGTAATTTGAACCAACTTCGATTTTTTTGGATTTTGATGAGTTTTTTTGTTGGAGGAGTTAAATTTGTGTGAATTTAGATGAAATTTACTTCTATTTTTTTGATTTCATATAAATTTTTAGTCAAATTGTAATAAAGGAATTTGAACCAACTTCGATTTTTTTGGATTTTGATGATTTTGGTTGTTGGAGGAGTTAAATTTGTGTAAATATAGATGAAATGTAATTTTAATTTTTTTGGATTTTATATAAATTTTTAGTCAAATTGTAATAAAGGAATTGGAAACCAACTTCGATTTTTTTGGATTTTGATGAATTCTTTTGTTGGAGGAGCTAAATTTGAGTGAATTTAGATAAAATTTACTTCAATTTTTTGTATTTTATATAAATTTTTAGTCAAATTGGAATAAATGAATTTGAAACCAACTTCAATTTTTTTGGATTTTGATGAATTTTTTTGTTGGAGGAGTTAAATTTGAGTTAATTTAGATGAAATTTACTTCTATTTTTTTGATTTCATATAAATTTTTAGTCAAATTGTAATAAAGGAATTTGAACCAACTTCGATTTTTTTGGATTTTGATGATTTTGGTTGTTGGAGGAGCTAAATTTGAGTGAATTTAGATGAAATTAACACCTTTTTTTGGATTTTATATAAATTTTTAGTCAAATTGTAATAAATGAATTTGAAACCAACTTCGATTTTTTTGGATTTTGATGAATTTTTTTGTTGGAGGAGCTAAATTTGAGTGAATTTAGATGAAATTTACTTTCATTTTTTTGGATTTTATATAAATTTTTAGTCAAATTGTAATAAAGGAATTTGAACCAACTTCGATTTTTTTGGATTTTGATGAGTTTTTTTGTTGGAGGAGTTAAATTTGTGTGAATTTAGATGAAATTTACTTCTATTTTTTTGATTTCATATAAATTTTTAGTCAAATTGTAATAAAGGAATTTGAACCAACTTCGATTTTTTTGGATTTTGATGATTTTGGTTGTTGGAGGAGTTAAATTTGAGTAAATTTAGATGAAATTAACACCTTTTTTTGGATTTTATATAAATTTTTAGTCAAATTGTAATGAAGGAATTTGAAACCAACTTCGATTTTTTTGGATTTTGATGAATTTTTTTGTAGGAGCAGCTAAATTTGAGTGAATTTAGATGAAATTTACTTCTATTTTTTTTTGATTTCATATAAATTTTTAGTCAAATTGTAATAAAAGAATTTGAACCAACTTCGATTTTTTTGGATTTTGATGAGTTTTTTTGTTGGAGGAGTTAAATTTGAGTTAATTTAGATGAAATTTACTTCTATTTTTTTGATTTCATATAAATTTTTAGTCAAATTGTAATAAAGGAATTTGAACCAACTTCGATTTTTTTGGATTTTGATGATTTTGGTTGTTGGAGGAGTTAAATTTGAGTAAATTTAGATGAAATTTACCTCTATTTTTTTTCGATTTTATATAAATTTTTAGTCAAATTGTAATAAATGAATTTGAAACCAACTTCGATTTTTTTGGATTTTGATGAATTTTTTTGTTGGAGGAGCTAAATTTGAGTGAATTTAGATGAAATTTACTTTCATTTTTTTGGATTTTATATAAATTTTTAGTCAAATTGTAATAAAGTAATTTGAACCAACTTCGATTTTTTTGGATTTTGATGAGTTTTTTTGTTGGAGGAGTTAAATTTGTGTGAATTTAGATGTAATTTACTTCTATTTTTTTGATTTCATATAAATTTTTAGTCAAATTGTAATAAAGGAATTTGAACCAACTTCGATTTTTTTGGATTTTGATGATTTTGGTTGTTGGAGGAGTTAAATTTGAGTAAATTTAGATGAAATTAACACCTTTTTTTTGGATTTTATATAAATGTTTAGTCAAATTGTAATGAAGGAATTTGAAACCAACTTCGATTTTTTTGGATTTTGATGAATTTTTTTGTAGGAGCAGCTAAATTTGAGTGAATTTAGATGAAATTTACTTCTATTTTTTTTGATTTCATATAAATTTTTAGTCAAATTGTAATAAAAGAATTTGAACCAACTTCGATTTTTTTGGATTTTGATGAGTTTTTTTGTTGGAGGAGTTAAATTTGAGTTAATTTAGATGAAATTTACTTCTATTTTTTTGATTTCATATAAATTTTTAGTCAAATTGTAATAAAGGAATTTGAACCAACTTCGATTTTTTTGGATTTTGATGATTTTGGTTGTTGGAGGAGTTAAATTTGTGTAAATTTAGATGAAATTTACCTCTATTTTTTTTCGATTTTATATAAATTTTTAGTCAAATTGTAATAAATGAATTTGAAACCAACTTCGATTTTTTTGGATTTTGATGAATTTTTTTGTTGGAGGAGCTAAATTTGAGTGAATTTAGATGAAATTTACTTTCATTTTTTTGGATTTTATATAAATTTTTAGTCAAATTGTAATAAAGGAATTTGAACCAACCTCGATTTTTTTGGATTTTGATGAGTTTTTTTGTTGGAGGAGTTAAATTTGTGTGAATTTAGATGAAATTTACTTCTATTTTTTTGATTTCATATAAATTTTTAGTCAAATTGTAATAAAGGAATTTGAACCAACTTCGATTTTTTTGGATTTTGATGATTTTGGTTGTTGGAGGAGTTAAATTTGAGTAAATTTAGATGAAATTAACACCTTTTTTTTTGGATTTTATATAAATTTTTAGTCAAATTGTAATGAAGGAATTTGAAACCAACTTCGATTTTTTTGGATTTTGATGAATTTTTTTGTAGGAGCAGCTAAATTTGAGTGAATTTAGATGAAATTTACTTCTATTTTTTTTTGATTTCATATAAATTTTTAGTCAAATTGTAATAAAAGAATTTGAACCAACTTCGATTTTTTTGGATTTTGATGAGTTTTTTTGTTGGAGGAGTTAAATTTGAGTTAATTTAGATGAAATTTACTTCTATTTTTTTGATTTCATATAAATTTTTAGTCTAATTGTAATAAAGGAATTTGAACCAACTTCGATTTTTTTGGATTTTGATGATTTTGGTTGTTGGAGGAGTTAAATTTGAGTAAATTTAGATGAAATTTACCTCTATTTTTTTTTCGATTTTATATAAATTTTTTAGTCAAATTGTAATAAAGGAATTTGAACCATCTTCGAATTTTTTGGATTTTGATGATTTTGGTTGTTGGAGGAGTTAAATTTGTGTAAATATAGATGAAATGTAATTTTAATTTTTTTGGATTTTATATAAATTTTTAGTCAAATTGTAATAAAGGAATTGGAAACCAACTTCGATTTTTTTGGATTTTGATGAATTTTATTGTTGGTGGAGCTAAATTTGAGTGAATTTAGATGAAATTTACTTTCATTTTTTTGGATTTTATATAAATTTTTAGTCAAATTGTAATAAAGGAATTTGAACCAACTTCGTTTTTTTGGATTTTGATGACTTTTTTTGTTGGAGGAGTTAAATTTGAGTGAATTTAGATGAAATTTACTTCTATTTTTTTGATTTCATATAAATTTTTAGTCAAATTGTAATAAAGGAATTTGAACCAACTTCGATTTTTTTGGATTTTGATGATTTTGGTTGTTGGAGGAGTTAAATTTGAGTAAATTTAGATGAAATTAACACCTTTTTTTTGGATTTTATATAAATTTTTAGTCAAATTGTAATGAAGGAATTTGAAACCAACTTCGATTTTTTTGGATTTTGATGAATTTTTTTGTAGGAGCAGCTAAATTTGAGTGAATTTAGATGAAATTTAATTCTATTTTTTTTTTGATTTCATATAAATTTTTAGTCAAATTGTAATAAAAGAATTTGAACCATCTTCGAATTTTTTGGATTTTGATGATTTTGGTTGTTGGAGGAGTTAAATTTGTGTAAATTTAGATGAAATGTAATTTTAATTTTTTTGGATTTTATATAAATTTTTAGTCAAATTGTAATAAAGGAATTTGAAACCAACTCCGATTTTTTTGGATTTTGATGAATTTTTTTGTTGGAGGAGTTAAATTTGAGTTAATTTAGATGAAATTTACTTCTATTTTTTTGATTTCATATAAATTTTTAGTCAAATTGTAATAAAGGAATTTGAACCAACTTCGATTTTTTTGGATTTTGATGATTTTGGTTGTTGGAGGAGCTAAATTTGAGTGAATTTAGATGAAATTAACACCTTTTTTTGGATTTTATATAAATTTTTAGTCAAATTGTAATAAATGAATTTGAAACCAACTTCGATTTTTTTGGATTTTGATGAATTTTTTTGTTGGAGGAGCTAAATTTGAGTGAATTTTGATGAAATTTACTTTCATTTTTTTGGATTTCATATAAATTTTTAGTCAAATTGTAATAAAGTAATTTGAACCAACTTCGATTTTTTTGGATTTTGATGAGTTTTTTTGTTGGAGGAGTTAAATTTGTGTGAATTTAGATGAAATTTACTTCTATTTTTTTGATTTCATATAAATTTTTAGTCAAATTGTAATAAAGGAATTTGAACCAACTTCGATTTTTTTGGATTTTGATGATTTTGGTTGTTGGAGGAGTTAAATTTGTGTAAATATAGATGAAATGTAATTTTAATTTTTTTGGATTTTATATAAATTTTTAGTCAAATTGTAATAAAGGAATTGGAAACCAACTTCGATTTTTTTGGATTTTGATGAATTCTTTTGTTGGAGGAGCTAAATTTGAGTGAATTTGGATAAAATTTACTTCAATTTTTTGTATTTTATATAAATTTTTAGTCAAATTGGAATAAATGAATTTGAAACCAACTTCAATTTTTTTGGATTTTGATGAATTTTTTTGTTGGTGGAGCTAAATTTGAGTGAATTTAGATGAAATTTACTTTCATTTTTTTGGATTTTATATTAATTTTTAGTCAAATTGTAATAAAGGAATTTGAACCAACTTCGATTTTTTTGGATTTTGATGACTTTTTTTGTTGGAGGAGTTAAATTTGAGTGAATTTAGATGAAATTTACTTCTATTTTTTTGATTTCATATAAATTTTTAGTCAAATTGTAATAAAGGAATTTGAACCAACTTCGATTTTTTTGGATTTTGATGATTTTGGTTGTTGGAGGAGTTAAATTTGAGTAAATTTAGATGAAATTAACACCTTTTTTTTGGATTTTATATAAATTTTTAGTCAAATTGTAATGAAGGAATTTGAAACCAACTTCGATTTTTTTTGGATTTTGATGAATTTTTTTGTAGGAGCAGCTAAATTTGAGTGAATTTAGATGAAATTTAATTCTATTTTTTTTTTGATTTCATATAAATTTTTAGTCAAATTGTAATAAAAGAATTTGAACCATCTTCGAATTTTTTGGATTTTGATGATTTTGGTTGTTGGAGGAGTTAAATTTGTGTAAATTTAGATGAAATGTAATTTTAATTTTTTTGGATTTTATATAAATTTTTAGTCAAATTGTAATAAAGGAATTTGAAACCAACTCCGATTTTTTTGGATTTTGATGAATTTTTTTGTTGGAGGAGTTAAATTTGAGTTAATTTAGATGAAATTTACTTCTATTTTTTTGATTTCATATAAATTTTTAGTCAAATTGTAATAAAGGAATTTGAACCAACTTCGATTTTTTTGGATTTTGATGATTTTGGTTGTTGGAGGAGCTAAATTTGAGTGAATTTAGATGAAATTAACACCTTTTTTTGGATTTTATATAAATTTTTAGTCAAATTGTAATAAATGAATTTGAAACCAACTTCGATTTTTTTGGATTTTGATGAATTTTTTTGTTGGAGGAGCTAAATTTGAGTGAATTTTGATGAAATTTACTTTCATTTTTTTGGATTTCATATAAATTTTTAGTCAAATTGTAATAAAGTAATTTGAAACCAACTTCGATTTTTTTGGATTTTGATGAATTTTTTTGTTGGAGGAGTTAAATTTGAGTTAATTTAGATGAAATTTACTTCTATTTTTTCGATTTCATAGAAATTTTTAGTCAAATTGTAATAAAGGAATTTGAACCAACTTCGATTTTTTTGGATTTTGATGATTTTGGTTGTTGGAGGAGCTAAATTTGAGTGAATTTAGATGAAATTAACACCTTTTTTGGATTTTATATAAATTTTTAGTCAAATTGTAATAAATGAATTTGAAACCAACTTCGATTTTTTTGGATTTTGATGAATTTTTTTGTTGGAGGAGCTAAATTTGAGTGAATTTAGATGAAATTTACTTTCATTTTTTTGGATTTTATATAAATTTTTAGTCAAATTGTAATAAAGGAATTTGAACCAACTTCGATTTTTTTGGATTTTGATGAGTTTTTTTGTTGGAGGAGTTAAATTTGTGTGAATTTAGATGAAATTTACTTCTATTTTTTTGATTTCATATAAATTTTTAGTCAAATTGTAATAAAGGAATTTGAACCAACTTCGATTTTTTTGGATTTTGATGATTTTGGTTGTTGGAGGAGTTAAATTTGAGTAAATTTAGATGAAATTAACACCTTTTTTTTGGATTTTATATAAATTTTTAGTCAAATTGTAATGAAGGAATTTGAAACCAACTTCGATTTTTTTGGATTTTGATGAATTTTTTTGTAGGAGCAGCTAAATTTGAGTGAATTTAGATGAAATTTACTTCTATTTTTTTTTGATTTCATATAAATTTTTAGTCAAATTGTAATAAAAGAATTTGAACCAACTTCGATTTTTTTGGATTTTGATGAGTTTTTTTGTTGGAGGAGTTAAATTTGAGTTAATTTAGATGAAAGTTACTTCTATTTTTTTGATTTCATATAAATTTTTAGTCAAATTGTAATAAAGGAATTTGAACCAACTTCGATTTTTTTGGATTTTGATGATTTTGGTTGTTGGAGGAGTTAAATTTGAGTAAATTTAGATGAAATTTACCTCTATTTTTTTTCGATTTTATATAAATTTTTAGTCAAATTGTAATAAATGAATTTGAAACCAACTTCGATTTTTTTGGATTTTGATGAATTTTTTTGTTGGAGGAGCTAAATTTGAGTGAATTTAGATGAAATTTACTTTCATTTTTTTGATTTCATATAAATTTTTAGTCAAATTGTAATAAAGGAATTTGAACCAACTTCGATTTTTTTGGATTTTGATGATTTTGGTTGTTGGAGGAGCTAAATTTGAGTGAATTTAGATGAAATTAACACCTTTTTTTGGATTTTATATAAATTTTTAGTCAAATTGTAATAAATGAATTTGAAACCAACTTCGATTTTTTTGGATTTTGATGAATTTTTTTGTTGGAGGAGCTAAATTTGAGTGAATTTTGATGAAATTTACTTTCATTTTTTTGGATTTCATATAAATTTTTAGTCAAATTGTAATAAAGTAATTTGAAACCAACTTCGATTTTTTTGGATTTTGATGAATTTTTTTGTTGGAGGAGTTAAATTTGAGTTAATTTAGATGAAATTTACTTCTATTTTTTCGATTTCATAGAAATTTTTAGTCAAATTGTAATAAAGGAATTTGAACCAACTTCGATTTTTTTGGATTTTGATGATTTTGGTTGTTGGAGGAGCTAAATTTGAGTGAATTTAGATGAAATTAACACCTTTTTTGGATTTTATATAAATTTTTAGTCAAATTGTAATAAATGAATTTGAAACCAACTTCGATTTTTTTGGATTTTGATGAATTTTTTTGTTGGAGGAGCTAAATTTGAGTGAATTTAGATGAAATTTACTTTCATTTTTTTGGATTTTATATAAATTTTTAGTCAAATTGTAATAAAGGAATTTGAACCAACTTCGATTTTTTTGGATTTTGATGAGTTTTTTTGTCGGAGGAGTTAAATTTGTGTGAATTTAGATGAAATTTACTTCTATTTTTTTGATTTCATATAAATTTTTAGTCAAATTGTAATAAAGGAATTTGAACCAACTTCGATTTTTTTGGATTTTGATGATTTTGGTTGTTGGAGGAGTTAAATTTGAGTAAATTTAGATGAAATTAACACCTTTTTTTTGGATTTTATATAAATTTTTAGTCAAATTGTAATGAAGGAATTTGAAACCAACTTCTATTTTTTTTGATTTTGATGAATTTTTTTGTAGGAGCAGCTAAATTTGAGTGAATTTAGATGAAATTTACTTCTATTTTTTTTTGATTTCATATAAATTTTTAGTCAAATTGTAATAAAAGAATTTGAACCAACTTCGATTTTTTTGGATTTTGATGAGTTTTTTTGTTGGAGGAGTTAAATTTGAGTTAATTTAGATGAAATTTACTTCTATTTTTTTGATTTCATATAAATTTTTAGTCAAATTGTAATAAAGGAATTTGAACCAACTTCGATTTTTTTGGATTTTGATGATTTTGGTTGTTGGAGGAGTTAAATTTGAGTAAATTTAGATGAAATTTACCTCTATTTTTTTTTCGATTTTATATAAATTTTTAGTCAAATTGTAATAAATGAATTTGAAACCAACTTCGATTTTTTTGGATTTTGATGAATTTTTTTGTTGGAGGAGCTAAATTTGAGTGAATTTAGATGAAATTTACTTTCATTTTTTTGGATTTTATATAAATTTTTAGTCAAATTGTAATAAAGGAATTTGAACCAACTTCGATTTTTTTGGATTTTGATGAGTTTTTTTGTTGGAGGAGTTAAATTTGTGTGAATTTAGATGAAATTTACTTCTATTTTTTTGATTTCATATAAATTTTTAGTCAAATTGTAATAAAGGAATTTGAACCAACTTCGATTTTTTTGGATTTTGATGATTTTGGTTGTTGGAGGAGTTAAATTTGAGTAAATTTAGATGAAATTAACACCTTTTTTTTGGATTTTATATAAATTTTTAGTCAAATTGTAATGAAGGAATTTGAAACCGACTTCGATTTTTTTGGATTTTGATGAAATTTTTTGTAGGAGCAGCTAAATTTGAGTGAATTTAGATGAAATTTACTTCTATTTTTTTTTGATTTCATATAAATTTTTAGTCAAATTGTAATAAAAGAATTTGAACCAACTTCGATTTTTTTGGATTTTGATGAGTTTTTTTGTTGGAGGAGTTAAATTTGAGTTAATTTAGATGAAATTTACTTCTATTTTTTTGATTTCATATAAATTTTTAGTCAAATTGTAATAAAGGAATTTGAACCAACTTCGATTTTTTTGGATTTTGATGATTTTGGTTGTTGGAGGAGTTAAATTTGAGTAAATTTAGATGAAATTTACCTCTATTTTTTTTTCGATTTTATATAAATTTTTTAGTCAAATTGTAATAAAGGAATTTGAACCATCTTCGAATTTTTTGGATTTTGATGAATTTTTTTGTTGGAGGAGTTAAATTTGAGTTAATTTAGATGAAATTTACTTCTATTTTTTCGATTTCATAGAAATTTTTAGTCAAATTGTAATAAAGGAATTTGAACCAACTTCGATTTTTTTGGATTTTGATGATTTTGGTTGTTGGAGGAGCTAAATTTGAGTGAATTTAGATGAAATTAACACCTTTTTTGGATTTTATATAAATTTTTAGTCAAATTGTAATAAAGGAATTTGAACCAACTTCGATTTTTTTGGATTTTGATGATTTTGGTTGTTGGAGGAGCTAAATTTGAGTGAATTTAGATGAAATTTACTTTCATTTTTTTGGATTTTATATAAATTTTTAGTCAAATTGTAATAAAGGAATTTGAACCAAGTTCGATTTTTTTGGATTTTGATGAATTTTTTTGTTGGAGGAGCTAAATTTGAGTGAATTTAGATGAAATTTACTTTCATTTTTTTGGATTTTATATAAATTTTTAGTCAAATTGTAATAAAGGAATTTGAACCAACTTCGATTTTTTTGGATTTTGATGAGTTTTTTTGTTGGAGGAGTTAAATTTGTGTGAATTTAGATGAAATTTACTTCTATTTTTTTGATTTCATATAAATTTTTAGTCAAATTGTAATAAAGGAATTTGAACCAACTTCGATTTTTTTGGATTTTGATGATTTTGGTTGTTGGAGGAGTTAAATTTGAGTAAATTTAGATGAAATTAACACCTTTTTTTTGGATTTTATATAAATTTTTAGTCAAATTGTAATGAAGGAATTTGAAACCAACTTCGATTTTTTTGGATTTTGATGAAATTTTTTGTAGGAGCAGCTAAATTTGAGTGAATTTAGATGAAATTTACTTCTATTTTTTTTTGATTTCATATAAATTTTTAGTCAAATTGTAATAAAAGAATTTGAACCAACTTCGATTTTTTTGGATTTTGATGAGTTTTTTTGTTGGAGGAGTTAAATTTGAGTTAATTTAGATGAAATTTACTTCTATTTTTTTGATTTCATATAAATTTTTAGTCAAATTGTAATAAAGGAATTTGAACCAACTTCGATTTTTTTGGATTTTGATGATTTTGGTTGTTGGAGGAGTTAAATTTGAGTAAATTTAGATGAAATTTACCTCTATTTTTTTTTCGATTTTATATAAATTTTTTAGTCAAATTGTAATAAAGGAATTTGAACCATCTTCGAATTTTTTGGATTTTGATGAATTTTTTTGTTGGAGGAGTTAAATTTGAGTTAATTTAGATGAAATTTACTTCTATTTTTTCGATTTCATAGAAATTTTTAGTCAAATTGTAATAAAGGAATTTGAACCAACTTCGATTTTTTTGGATTTTGATGATTTTGGTTGTTGGAGGAGCTAAATTTGAGTGAATTTAGATGAAATTAACACCTTTTTTGGATTTTATATAAATTTTTAGTCAAATTGTAATAAAGGAATTTGAACCAACTTCGATTTTTTTGGATTTTGATGATTTTGGTTGTTGGAGGAGCTAAATTTGAGTGAATTTAGATGAAATTTACTTTCATTTTTTTGGATTTTATATAAATTTTTAGTCAAATTGTAATAAAGGAATTTGAACCAAGTTCGATTTTTTTGGATTTTGATGAATTTTTTTGTTGGAGGAGCTAAATTTGAGTGAATTTAGATGAAATTTACTTTCATTTTTTTGGATTTTATATAAATTTTTAGTCAAATTGTAATAAAGGAATTTGAACCAACTTCGATTTTTTTGGATTTTGATGAGTTTTTTTGTTGGAGGAGTTAAATTTGTGTGAATTTAGATGAAATTTACTTCTATTTTTTTGATTTCATATAAATTTTTAGTCAAATTGTAATAAAGGAATTTGAACCAACTTCGATTTTTTTGGATTTTGATGATTTTGGTTGTTGGAGGAGTTAAATTTGAGTAAATTTAGATGAAATTAACAACTTTTTTTGGATTTTATATAAATTTTTAGTCAAATTGTAATGAAGGAATTTGAAACCAACTTCGATTTTTTTGGATTTTGATGAATTTTTTTGTAGGAGCAGCTAAATTTGAGTGAATTTAGATGAAATTTACTTCTATTTTTTTTTGATTTCATATAAATTTTTAGTCAAATTGTAATAAAAGAATTTGAACCAACTTCGATTTTTTTGGATTTTGATGAGTTTTTTTGTTGGAGGAGTTAAATTTGAGTTAATTTAGATGAAATTTACTTCTATTTTTTTGATTTCATATAAATTTTTAGTCAAATTGTAATAAAGGAATTTGAACCAACTTCGATTTTTTTGGATTTTGATGATTTTGGTTGTTGGAGGAGTTAAATTTGAGTAAATTTAGATGAAATTTACCTCTATTTTTTTTCGATTTTATATAAATTTTTAGTCAAATTGTAATAAATGAATTTGAAACCAACTTCGATTTTTTTGGATTTTGATGAATTTTTTTGTTGGAGGAGCTAAATTTGAGTGAATTTAGATGAAATTTACTTTCATTTTTTTGGATTTTATATAAATTTTTAGTCAAATTGTAATAAAGTAATTTGAACCAACTTCGATTTTTTTGGATTTTGATGAGTTTTTTTGTTGGAGGAGTTAAATTTGTGTGAATTTAGATGTAATTTACTTCTATTTTTTTGATTTCATATAAATTTTTAGTCAAATTGTAATAAAGGAATTTGAACCAACTTCGATTTTTTTGGATTTTGATGATTTTGGTTGTTGGAGGAGTTAAATTTGAGTAAATTTAGATGAAATTAACACCTTTTTTTTGGATTTTATATAAATGTTTAGTCAAATTGTAATGAAGGAATTTGAAACCAACTTCGATTTTTTTGGATTTTGATGAATTTTTTTGTAGGAGCAGCTAAATTTGAGTGAATTTAGATGAAATTTACTTCTATTTTTTTTGATTTCATATAAATTTTTAGTCAAATTGTAATAAAAGAATTTGAACCAACTTCGATTTTTTTGGATTTTGATGAGTTTTTTTGTTGGAGGAGTTAAATTTGAGTTAATTTAGATGAAATTTACTTCTATTTTTTTGATTTCATATAAATTTTTAGTCAAATTGTAATAAAGGAATTTGAACCAACTTCGATTTTTTTGGATTTTGATGATTTTGGTTGTTGGAGGAGTTAAATTTGTGTAAATTTAGATGAAATTTACCTCTATTTTTTTTCGATTTTATATAAATTTTTAGTCAAATTGTAATAAATGAATTTGAAACCAACTTCGATTTTTTTGGATTTTGATGAATTTTTTTGTTGGAGGAGCTAAATTTGAGTGAATTTAGATGAAATTTACTTTCATTTTTTTGGATTTTATATAAATTTTTAGTCAAATTGTAATAAAGGAATTTGAACCAACTTCGATTTTTTTGGATTTTGATGAGTTTTTTTGTTGGAGGAGTTAAATTTGTGTGAATTTAGATGAAATTTACTTCTATTTTTTTGATTTCATATAAATTTTTAGTCAAATTGTAATAAAGGAATTTGAACCAACTTCGATTTTTTTGGATTTTGATGATTTTGGTTGTTGGAGGAGTTAAATTTGAGTAAATTTAGATGAAATTAACACCTTTTTTTTTGGATTTTATATAAATTTTTAGTCAAATTGTAATAAAAGAATTTGAACCAACTTCGATTTTTTTGGATTTTGATGAGTTTTTTTGTTGGAGGAGTTAAATTTGAGTTAATTTAGATGAAATTTACTTCTATTTTTTTGATTTCATATAAATTTTTAGTCTAATTGTAATAAAGGAATTTGAACCAACTTCGATTTTTTTGGATTTTGATGATTTTGGTTGTTGGAGGAGTTAAATTTGAGTAAATTTAGATGAAATTTACCTCTATTTTTTTTTCGATTTTATATAAATTTTTTAGTCAAATTGTAATAAAGGAATTTGAACCATCTTCGAATTTTTTGGATTTTGATGATTTTGGTTGTTGGAGGAGTTAAATTTGTGTAAATATAGATGAAATGTAATTTTAATTTTTTTGGATTTTATATAAATTTTTAGTCAAATTGTAATAAAGGAATTGGAAACCAACTTCGATTTTTTTGGATTTTGATGAATTTTATTGTTGGTGGAGCTAAATTTGAGTGAATTTAGATGAAATTTACTTTCATTTTTTTGGATTTTATATAAATTTTTAGTCAAATTGTAATAAAGGAATTTGAACCAACTTCGTTTTTTTGGATTTTGATGACTTTTTTTGTTGGAGGAGTTAAATTTGAGTGAATTTAGATGAAATTTACTTCTATTTTTTTGATTTCATATAAATTTTTAGTCAAATTGTAATAAAGGAATTTGAACCAACTTCGATTTTTTTGGATTTTGATGATTTTGGTTGTTGGAGGAGTTAAATTTGAGTAAATTTAGATGAAATTAACACCTTTTTTTTGGATTTTATATAAATTTTTAGTCAAATTGTAATGAAGGAATTTGAAACCAACTTCGATTTTTTTGGATTTTGATGAATTTTTTTGTAGGAGCAGCTAAATTTGAGTGAATTTAGATGAAATTTAATTCTATTTTTTTTTTGATTTCATATAAATTTTTAGTCAAATTGTAATAAAAGAATTTGAACCATCTTCGAATTTTTTGGATTTTGATGATTTTGGTTGTTGGAGGAGTTAAATTTGTGTAAATTTAGATGAAATGTAATTTTAATTTTTTTGGATTTTATATAAATTTTTAGTCAAATTGTAATAAAGGAATTTGAAACCAACTCCGATTTTTTTGGATTTTGATGAATTTTTTTGTTGGAGGAGTTAAATTTGAGTTAATTTAGATGAAATTTACTTCTATTTTTTTGATTTCATATAAATTTTTAGTCAAATTGTAATAAAGGAATTTGAACCAACTTCGATTTTTTTGGATTTTGATGATTTTGGTTGTTGGAGGAGCTAAATTTGAGTGAATTTAGATGAAATTAACACCATTTTTTGGATTTTATATAAATTTTTAGTCAAATTGTAATAAATGAATTTGAAACCAACTTCGATTTTTTTGGATTTTGATGAATTTTTTTGTTGGAGGAGCTAAATTTGAGTGAATTTTGATGAAATTTACTTTCATTTTTTTGGATTTCATATAAATTTTTAGTCAAATTGTAATAAAGTAATTTGAACCAACTTCGATTTTTTTGGATTTTGATGAGTTTTTTTGTTGGAGGAGTTAAATTTGTGTGAATTTAGATGAAATTTACTTCTATTTTTTTGATTTCATATAAATTTTTAGTCAAATTGTAATAAAGGAATTTGAACCAACTTCGATTTTTTTGGATTTTGATGATTTTGGTTGTTGGAGGAGTTAAATTTGTGTAAATATAGATGAAATGTAATTTTAATTTTTTTGGATTTTATATAAATTTTTAGTCAAATTGTAATAAAGGAATTGGAAACCAACTTCGATTTTTTTGGATTTTGATGAATTCTTTTGTTGGAGGAGCTAAATTTGAGTGAATTTGGATAAAATTTACTTCAATTTTTTGTATTTTATATAAATTTTTAGTCAAATTGGAATAAATGAATTTGAAACCAACTTCAATTTTTTTGGATTTTGATGAATTTTTTTGTTGGTGGAGCTAAATTTGAGTGAATTTAGATGAAATTTACTTTCATTTTTTTGGATTTTATATAAATTTTTAGTCAAATTGTAATAAAGGAATTTGAACCAACTTCGATTTTTTTGGATTTTGATGACTTTTTTTGTTGGAGGAGTTAAATTTGAGTGAATTTAGATGAAATTTACTTCTATTTTTTTGATTTCATATAAATTTTTAGTCAAATTGTAATAAAGGAATTTGAACCAACTTCGATTTTTTTGGATTTTGATGATTTTGGTTGTTGGAGGAGTTAAATTTGAGTAAATTTAGATGAAATTAACACCTTTTTTTGGATTTTATATAAATTTTTAGTCAAATTGTAATGAAGGAATTTGAAACCAACTTCGATTTTTTTTGGATTTTGATGAATTTTTTTGTAGGAGCAGCTAAATTTGAGTGAATTTAGATGAAATTTAATTCTATTTTTTTTTTGATTTCATATAAATTTTTAGTCAAATTGTAATAAAAGAATTTGAACCATCTTCGAATTTTTTGGATTTTGATGATTTTGGTTGTTGGAGGAGTTAAATTTGTGTAAATTTAGATGAAATGTAATTTTAATTTTTTTGGATTTTATATAAATTTTTAGTCAAATTGTAATAAAGGAATTTGAACCAACTTCGATTTTTTTGGATTTTGATGATTTTGGTTGTTGGAGGAGTTAAATTTGAGTAAATTTAGATGAAATTAACACCTTTTTTTTTGGATTTTATATAAATTTTTAGTCAAATTGTAATAAAAGAATTTGAACCAACTTCGATTTTTTTGGATTTTGATGAGTTTTTTTGTTGGAGGAGTTAAATTTGAGTTAATTTAGATGAAATTTACTTCTATTTTTTTGATTTCATATAAATTTTTAGTCTAATTGTAATAAAGGAATTTGAACCAACTTCGATTTTTTTGGATTTTGATGATTTTGGTTGTTGGAGGAGTTAAATTTGAGTAAATTTAGATGAAATTTACCTCTATTTTTTTTTCGATTTTATATAAATTTTTTAGTCAAATTGTAATAAAGGAATTTGAACCATCTTCGAATTTTTTGGATTTTGATGATTTTGGTTGTTGGAGGAGTTAAATTTGTGTAAATATAGATGAAATGTAATTTTAATTTTTTTGGATTTTATATAAATTTTTAGTCAAATTGTAATAAAGGAATTGGAAACCAACTTCGATTTTTTTGGATTTTGATGAATTTTATTGTTGGTGGAGCTAAATTTGAGTGAATTTAGATGAAATTTACTTTCATTTTTTTGGATTTTATATAAATTTTTAGTCAAATTGTAATAAAGGAATTTGAACCAACTTCGTTTTTTTGGATTTTGATGACTTTTTTTGTTGGAGGAGTTAAATTTGAGTGAATTTAGATGAAATTTACTTCTATTTTTTTGATTTCATATAAATTTTTAGTCAAATTGTAATAAAGGAATTTGAACCAACTTCGATTTTTTTGGATTTTGATGATTTTGGTTGTTGGAGGAGTTAAATTTGAGTAAATTTAGATGAAATTAACACCTTTTTTTTGGATTTTATATAAATTTTTAGTCAAATTGTAATGAAGGAATTTGAAACCAACTTCGATTTTTTTGGATTTTGATGAATTTTTTTGTAGGAGCAGCTAAATTTGAGTGAATTTAGATGAAATTTAATTCTATTTTTTTTTTGATTTCATATAAATTTTTAGTCAAATTGTAATAAAAGAATTTGAACCATCTTCGAATTTTTTGGATTTTGATGATTTTGGTTGTTGGAGGAGTTAAATTTGTGTAAATTTAGATGAAATGTAATTTTAATTTTTTTGGATTTTATATAAATTTTTAGTCAAATTGTAATAAAGGAATTTGAAACCAACTCCGATTTTTTTGGATTTTGATGAATTTTTTTGTTGGAGGAGTTAAATTTGAGTTAATTTAGATGAAATTTACTTCTATTTTTTTGATTTCATATAAATTTTTAGTCAAATTGTAATAAAGGAATTTGAACCAACTTCGATTTTTTTGGATTTTGATGATTTTGGTTGTTGGAGGAGCTAAATTTGAGTGAATTTAGATGAAATTAACACCATTTTTTGGATTTTATATAAATTTTTAGTCAAATTGTAATAAATGAATTTGAAACCAACTTCGATTTTTTTGGATTTTGATGAATTTTTTTGTTGGAGGAGCTAAATTTGAGTGAATTTTGATGAAATTTACTTTCATTTTTTTGGATTTCATATAAATTTTTAGTCAAATTGTAATAAAGTAATTTGAACCAACTTCGATTTTTTTGGATTTTGATGAGTTTTTTTGTTGGAGGAGTTAAATTTGTGTGAATTTAGATGAAATTTACTTCTATTTTTTTGATTTCATATAAATTTTTAGTCAAATTGTAATAAAGGAATTTGAACCAACTTCGATTTTTTTGGATTTTGATGATTTTGGTTGTTGGAGGAGTTAAATTTGTGTAAATATAGATGAAATGTAATTTTAATTTTTTTGGATTTTATATAAATTTTTAGTCAAATTGTAATAAAGGAATTGGAAACCAACTTCGATTTTTTTGGATTTTGATGAATTCTTTTGTTGGAGGAGCTAAATTTGAGTGAATTTGGATAAAATTTACTTCAATTTTTTGTATTTTATATAAATTTTTAGTCAAATTGGAATAAATGAATTTGAAACCAACTTCAATTTTTTTGGATTTTGATGAATTTTTTTGTTGGTGGAGCTAAATTTGAGTGAATTTAGATGAAATTTACTTTCATTTTTTTGGATTTTATATAAATTTTTAGTCAAATTGTAATAAAGGAATTTGAACCAACTTCGATTTTTTTGGATTTTGATGACTTTTTTTGTTGGAGGAGTTAAATTTGAGTGAATTTAGATGAAATTTACTTCTATTTTTTTGATTTCATATAAATTTTTAGTCAAATTGTAATAAAGGAATTTGAACCAACTTCGATTTTTTTGGATTTTGATGATTTTGGTTGTTGGAGGAGTTAAATTTGAGTAAATTTAGATGAAATTAACACCTTTTTTTGGATTTTATATAAATTTTTAGTCAAATTGTAATGAAGGAATTTGAAACCAACTTCGATTTTTTTTGGATTTTGATGAATTTTTTTGTAGGAGCAGCTAAATTTGAGTGAATTTAGATGAAATTTAATTCTATTTTTTTTTTGATTTCATATAAATTTTTAGTCAAATTGTAATAAAAGAATTTGAACCATCTTCGAATTTTTTGGATTTTGATGATTTTGGTTGTTGGAGGAGTTAAATTTGTGTAAATTTAGATGAAATGTAATTTTAATTTTTTTGGATTTTATATAAATTTTTAGTCAAATTGTAATAAAGGAATTTGAAACCAACTCCGATTTTTTTGGATTTTGATGAATTTTTTTGTTGGAGGAGTTAAATTTGAGTTAATTTAGATGAAATTTACTTCTATTTTTTTGATTTCATATAAATTTTTAGTCAAATTGTAATAAAGGAATTTGAACCAACTTCGATTTTTTTGGATTTTGATGATTTTGGTTGTTGGAGGAGCTAAATTTGAGTGAATTTAGATGAAATTAACACCTTTTTTTGGATTTTATATAAATTTTTAGTCAAATTGTAATAAATGAATTTGAAACCAACTTCGATTTTTTTGGATTTTGATGAATTTTTTTGTTGGAGGAGCTAAATTTGAGTGAATTTTGATGAAATTTACTTTCATTTTTTTGGATTTCATATAAATTTTTAGTCAAATTGTAATAAAGTAATTTGAAACCAACTTCGATTTTTTTGGATTTTGATGAATTTTTTTGTTGGAGGAGTTAAATTTGAGTTAATTTAGATGAAATTTACTTCTATTTTTTCGATTTCATAGAAATTTTTAGTCAAATTGTAATAAAGGAATTTGAACCAACTTCGATTTTTTTGGATTTTGATGATTTTGGTTGTTGGAGGAGCTAAATTTGAGTGAATTTAGATGAAATTAACACCTTTTTTGGATTTTATATAAATTTTTAGTCAAATTGTAATAAATGAATTTGAAACCAACTTCGATTTTTTTGGATTTTGATGAATTTTTTTGTTGGAGGAGCTAAATTTGAGTGAATTTAGATGAAATTTACTTTCATTTTTTTGGATTTTATATAAATTTTTAGTCAAATTGTAATAAAGGAATTTGAACCAACTTCGATTTTTTTGGATTTTGATGAGTTTTTTTGTTGGAGGAGTTAAATTTGTGTGAATTTAGATGAAATTTACTTCTATTTTTTTGATTTCATATAAATTTTTAGTCAAATTGTAATAAAGGAATTTGAACCAACTTCGATTTTTTTGGATTTTGATGATTTTGGTTGTTGGAGGAGTTAAATTTGAGTAAATTTAGATGAAATTAACACCTTTTTTTTGGATTTTATATAAATTTTTAGTCAAATTGTAATGAAGGAATTTGAAACCAACTTCGATTTTTTTGGATTTTGATGAATTTTTTTGTAGGAGCAGCTAAATTTGAGTGAATTTAGATGAAATTTACTTCTATTTTTTTTTGATTTCATATAAATTTTTAGTCAAATTGTAATAAAAGAATTTGAACCAACTTCGATTTTTTTGGATTTTGATGAGTTTTTTTGTTGGAGGAGTTAAATTTGAGTTAATTTAGATGAAAGTTACTTCTATTTTTTTGATTTCATATAAATTTTTAGTCAAATTGTAATAAAGGAATTTGAACCAACTTCGATTTTTTTGGATTTTGATGATTTTGGTTGTTGGAGGAGTTAAATTTGAGTAAATTTAGATGAAATTTACCTCTATTTTTTTTCGATTTTATATAAATTTTTAGTCAAATTGTAATAAATGAATTTGAAACCAACTTCGATTTTTTTGGATTTTGATGAATTTTTTTGTTGGAGGAGCTAAATTTGAGTGAATTTAGATGAAATTTACTTTCATTTTTTTGATTTCATATAAATTTTTAGTCAAATTGTAATAAAGGAATTTGAACCAACTTCGATTTTTTTGGATTTTGATGATTTTGGTTGTTGGAGGAGCTAAATTTGAGTGAATTTAGATGAAATTAACACCTTTTTTTGGATTTTATATAAATTTTTAGTCAAATTGTAATAAATGAATTTGAAACCAACTTCGATTTTTTTGGATTTTGATGAATTTTTTTGTTGGAGGAGCTAAATTTGAGTGAATTTTGATGAAATTTACTTTCATTTTTTTGGATTTCATATAAATTTTTAGTCAAATTGTAATAAAGTAATTTGAAACCAACTTCGATTTTTTTGGATTTTGATGAATTTTTTTGTTGGAGGAGTTAAATTTGAGTTAATTTAGATGAAATTTACTTCTATTTTTTCGATTTCATAGAAATTTTTAGTCAAATTGTAATAAAGGAATTTGAACCAACTTCGATTTTTTTGGATTTTGATGATTTTGGTTGTTGGAGGAGCTAAATTTGAGTGAATTTAGATGAAATTAACACCTTTTTTGGATTTTATATAAATTTTTAGTCAAATTGTAATAAATGAATTTGAAACCAACTTCGATTTTTTTGGATTTTGATGAATTTTTTTGTTGGAGGAGCTAAATTTGAGTGAATTTAGATGAAATTTACTTTCATTTTTTTGGATTTTATATAAATTTTTAGTCAAATTGTAATAAAGGAATTTGAACCAACTTCGATTTTTTTGGATTTTGATGAGTTTTTTTGTCGGAGGAGTTAAATTTGTGTGAATTTAGATGAAATTTACTTCTATTTTTTTGATTTCATATAAATTTTTAGTCAAATTGTAATAAAGGAATTTGAACCAACTTCGATTTTTTTGGATTTTGATGATTTTGGTTGTTGGAGGAGTTAAATTTGAGTAAATTTAGATGAAATTAACACCTTTTTTTTGGATTTTATATAAATTTTTAGTCAAATTGTAATGAAGGAATTTGAAACCAACTTCTATTTTTTTTGATTTTGATGAATTTTTTTGTAGGAGCAGCTAAATTTGAGTGAATTTAGATGAAATTTACTTCTATTTTTTTTTGATTTCATATAAATTTTTAGTCAAATTGTAATAAAAGAATTTGAACCAACTTCGATTTTTTTGGATTTTGATGAGTTTTTTTGTTGGAGGAGTTAAATTTGAGTTAATTTAGATGAAATTTACTTCTATTTTTTTGATTTCATATAAATTTTTAGTCAAATTGTAATAAAGGAATTTGAACCAACTTCGATTTTTTTGGATTTCGATGATTTTGGTTGTTGGAGGAGTTAAATTTGAGTAAATTTAGATGAAATTTACCTCTATTTTTTTTTCGATTTTATATAAATTTTTAGTCAAATTGTAATAAATGAATTTGAAACCAACTTCGATTTTTTTGGATTTTGATGAATTTTTTTGTTGGAGGAGCTAAATTTGAGTGAATTTAGATGAAATTTACTTTCATTTTTTTGGATTTTATATAAATTTTTAGTCAAATTGTAATAAAGGAATTTGAACCAACTTCGATTTTTTTGGATTTTGATGAGTTTTTTTGTTGGAGGAGTTAAATTTGTGTGAATTTAGATGAAATTTACTTCTATTTTTTTGATTTCATATAAATTTTTAGTCAAATTGTAATAAAGGAATTTGAACCAACTTCGATTTTTTTGGATTTTGATGATTTTGGTTGTTGGAGGAGTTAAATTTGAGTAAATTTAGATGAAATTAACACCTTTTTTTTGGATTTTATATAAATTTTTAGTCAAATTGTAATGAAGGAATTTGAAACCAACTTCGATTTTTTTGGATTTTGATGAAATTTTTTGTAGGAGCAGCTAAATTTGAGTGAATTTAGATGAAATTTACTTCTATTTTTTTTTGATTTCATATAAATTTTTAGTCAAATTGTAATAAAAGAATTTGAACCAACTTCGATTTTTTTGGATTTTGATGAGTTTTTTTGTTGGAGGAGTTAAATTTGAGTTAATTTAGATGAAATTTACTTCTATTTTTTTGATTTCATATAAATTTTTAGTCAAATTGTAATAAAGGAATTTGAACCAACTTCGATTTTTTTGGATTTTGATGATTTTGGTTGTTGGAGGAGTTAAATTTGAGTAAATTTAGATGAAATTTACCTCTATTTTTTTTTCGATTTTATATAAATTTTTTAGTCAAATTGTAATAAAGGAATTTGAACCATCTTCGAATTTTTTGGATTTTGATGAATTTTTTTGTTGGAGGAGTTAAATTTGAGTTAATTTAGATGAAATTTACTTCTATTTTTTCGATTTCATAGAAATTTTTAGTCAAATTGTAATAAAGGAATTTGAACCAACTTCGATTTTTTTGGATTTTGATGATTTTGGTTGTTGGAGGAGCTAAATTTGAGTGAATTTAGATGAAATTAACACCTTTTTTGGATTTTATATAAATTTTTAGTCAAATTGTAATAAATGAATTTGAAACCAACTTCGATTTTTTTGGATTTTGATGAATTTTTTTGTTGGAGGAGCTAAATTTGAGTGAATTTAGATGAAATTTACTTTCATTTTTTTGGATTTTATATAAATTTTTAGTCAAATTGTAATAAAGGAATTTGAACCAAGTTCGATTTTTTTGGATTTTGATGAGTTTTTTTGTTGGAGGAGTTAAATTTGTGTGAATTTAGATGAAATTTACTTCTATTTTTTTGATTTCATATAAATTTTTAGTCAAATTGTAATAAAGGAATTTGAACCAACTTCGATTTTTTTGGATTTTGATGATTTTGGTTGTTGGAGGAGTTAAATTTGAGTAAATTTAGATGAAATTAACACCTTTTTTTTGGATTTTATATAAATTTTTAGTCAAATTGTAATGAAGGAATTTGAAACCAACTTCGATTTTTTTGGATTTTGATGAATTTTTTTGTAGGAGCAGCTAAATTTGAGTGAATTTAGATGAAATTTACTTCTATTTTTTTTTGATTTCATATAAATTTTTAGTCAAATTGTAATAAAAGAATTTGAACCAACTTCGATTTTTTTGGATTTTGATGAGTTTTTTTGTTGGAGGAGTTAAATTTGAGTTAATTTAGATGAAATTTACTTCTATTTTTTTGATTTCATATAAATTTTTAGTCAAATTGTAATAAAGGAATTTGAACCAACTTCGATTTTTTTGGATTTTGATGATTTTGGTTGTTGGAGGAGTTAAATTTGAGTAAATTTAGATGAAATTTACCTCTATTTTTTTTCGATTTTATATAAATTTTTAGTCAAATTGTAATAAATGAATTTGAAACCAACTTCGATTTTTTTGGATTTTGATGAATTTTTTTGTTGGAGGAGCTAAATTTGAGTGAATTTAGATGAAATTTACTTTCATTTTTTTGATTTCATATAAATTTTTAGTCAAATTGTAATAAAGGAATTTGAACCAACTTCGATTTTTTTGGATTTTGATGATTTTGGTTGTTGGAGGAGCTAAATTTGAGTGAATTTAGATGAAATTTACTTTCATTTTTTTGATTTCATATAAATTTTTAGTCAAATTGTAATAAAGGAATTTGAACCAACTTCGATTTTTTTGGATTTTGATGATTTTGGTTGTTGGAGGAGCTAAATTTGAGTGAATTTAGATGAAATTAACACCTTTTTTTGGATTTTATATAAATTTTTAGTCAAATTGTAATAAATGAATTTGAAACCAACTTCGATTTTTTTGGATTTTGATGAATTTTTTTGTTGGAGGAGCTAAATTTGAGTGAATTTTGATGAAATTTACTTTCATTTTTTTGGATTTCATATAAATTTTTAGTCAAATTGTAATAAAGTAATTTGAAACCAACTTCGATTTTTTTGGATTTTGATGAGTTTTTTTGTTGGAGGAGTTAAATTTGAGTTAACTTAGATGAAATTTACTTCTATTTTTTTGATTTTATATAAATTTTTAGTCTAATTGTAATAAAGGAATTTGAACCAACTTCGATTTTTTTGGATTTTGATGATTTTGGTTGTTGGAGGAGTTAAATTTGAGTAAATTTAGATGAAATTTACCTCTATTTTTTTTTCGATTTTATATAAATTTTTTAGTCAAATTGTAATAAAGGAATTTGAACCATCTTCGAATTTTTTGGATTTTGATGATTTTGGTTGTTGGAGGAGTTAAATTTGTGTAAATATAGATGAAATGTAATTTTCATTTTTTTGGATTTTATATAAATTTTTAGTCAAATTGTAATAAAGGAATTGGAAACCAACTTCGATTTTTTTGGATTTTGATGAATTCTTTTGTTGGAGGAGCTAAATTTGAGTGAATTTAGATAAAATTTACTTCAATTTTTTGTATTTTATATAAATTTTTAGTCAAATTGGAATAAATGAATTTGAAACCAACTTCAATTTTTTTGGATTTTGATGAATTTTTTTGTTGGTGGAGCTAAATTTGAGTGAATTTAGATGAAATTTACTTTCATTTTTTTGGATTTTATATAAATTTTTAGTCAAATTGTAATAAAGGAATTTGAACCAACTTCGATTTTTTTGGATTTTGATGACTTTTTTTGTTGGAGGAGTTAAATTTGAGTGAATTTAGATGAAATTTACTTCTATTTTTTTGATTTCATATAAATTTTTAGTCAAATTGTAATAAAGGAATTTGAACCAACTTCGATTTTTTTGGATTTTGATGATTTTGGTTGTTGGAGGAGTTAAATTTGAGTAAATTTAGATGAAATTAACACCTTTTTTTTGGATTTTATATAAATTTTTAGTCAAATTGTAATGAAGGAATTTGAAACCAACTTCGATTTTTTTGGATTTTGATGAATTTTTTTGTAGGAGCAGCTAAATTTGAGTGAATTTGGATGAAATTTAATTCTATTTTTTTTTTGATTTCATATAAATTTTTAGTCAAATTGTAATAAAAGAATTTGAACCATCTTCGAATTTTTTGGATTTTGATGATTTTGGTTGTTGGAGGAGTTAAATTTGTGTAAATTTAGATGAAATGTAATTTTAATTTTTTTGGATTTTATATAAATTTTTAGTCAAATTGTAATAAAGGAATTTGAAACCAACTCCGATTTTTTTGGATTTTGATGAATTTTTTTGTTGGAGGAGTTAAATTTGAGTTAATTTAGATGAAATTTACTTCTATTTTTTTGATTTCATATAAATTTTTAGTCAAATTGTAATAAAGGAATTTGAACCAACTTCGATTTTTTTGGATTTTGATGATTTTGGTTGTTGGAGGAGTTAAATTTGAGTAAATTTAGATGAAATTAACACCTTTTTTTTGGATTTTATATCAATTTTTAGTCAAATTGTAATGAAGGAATTTGAAACCAACTTCGATTTTTTTGGATTTTGATGAATTTTTTTGTAGGAGCAGCTAAATTTGAGTAAATTTAGATGAAATTTACTTCTATTTTTTTTTGAATTCATATAAATTTTTAGTCAAATTGTAATAAAAGAATTTGAACCAACTTCGATTTTTTTGGATTTTGATGAGTTTTTTTGTTGGAGGAGTTAAATTTGAGTGAATTTAGATGAAATTTACTTTCATTTTTTTGATTTCATATAAATTTTTAGTCAAATTGTAATAAAGGAATTTGAACCAACTTCGATTTTTTTGGATTTTGATGATTTTGGTTGTTGGAGGAGCTAAATTTGAGTGAATTTAGATGAAATTTACTTTCATTTTTTTGATTTCATATAAATTTTTAGTCAAATTGTAATAAAGGAATTTGAACCAACTTCGATTTTTTTGGATTTTGATGATTTTGGTTGTTGGAGGAGCTAAATTTGAGTGAATTTAGATGAAATTAACACCTTTTTTTGGATTTTATATAAATTTTTAGTCAAATTGTAATAAATGAATTTGAAACCAACTTCGATTTTTTTGGATTTTGATGAATTTTTTTGTTGGAGGAGCTAAATTTGAGTGAATTTTGATGAAATTTACTTTCATTTTTTTGGATTTCATATAAATTTTTAGTCAAATTGTAATAAAGTAATTTGAAACCAACTTCGATTTTTTTGGATTTTAATGAGTTTTTTTGTTGGAGGAGTTAAATTTGAGTTAACTTAGATGAAATTTACTTCTATTTTTTTGATTTTATATAAATTTTTAGTCTAATTGTAATAAAGGAATTTGAACCAACTTCGATTTTTTTGGATTTTGATGATTTTGGTTGTTGGAGGAGTTAAATTTGAGTAAATTTAGATGAAATTTACCTCTATTTTTTTTTCGATTTTATATAAATTTTTTAGTCAAATTGTAATAAAGGAATTTGAACCATCTTCGAATTTTTTGGATTTTGATGATTTTGGTTGTTGGAGGAGTTAAATTTGTGTAAATATAGATGAAATGTAATTTTAATTTTTTTGGATTTTATATAAATTTTTAGTCAAATTGTAATAAAGGAATTGGAAACCAACTTCGATTTTTTTGGATTTTGATGAATTCTTTTGTTGGAGGAGCTAAATTTGAGTGAATTTAGATAAAATTTACTTCAATTTTTTGTATTTTATATAAATTTTTAGTCAAATTGGAATAAATGAATTTGAAACCAACTTCAATTTTTTTGGATTTTGATGAATTTTTTTGTTGGTGGAGCTAAATTTGAGTGAATTTAGATGAAATTTACTTTCATTTTTTTGGATTTTATATAAATTTTTAGTCAAATTGTAATAAAGGAATTTGAACCAACTTCGATTTTTTTTGATTTTGATGACTTTTTTTGTTGGAGGAGTTAAATTTGAGTGAATTTAGATGAAATTTACTTCTATTTTTTTGATTTCATATAAATTTTTAGTCAAATTGTAATAAAGGAATTTGAACCAACTTCGATTTTTTTGGATTTTGATGATTTTGGTTGTTGGAGGAGTTAAATTTGAGTAAATTTAGATGAAATTAACACCTTTTTTTTGGATTTTATATAAATTTTTAGTCAAATTGTAATGAAGGAATTTGAAACCAACTTCGATTTTTTTGGATTTTGATGAATTTTTTTGTTGGAGGAGCTAAATTTGAGTGAATTTAGATGAAATTTACTTTCATTTTTTTGGATTTTATATAAATTTTTAGTCAAATTGTAATAAAGGAATTTGAACCAACTTCGATTTTTTTGGATTTTGATGAGTTTTTTTGTTGGAGGAGTTAAATTTGTGTGAATTTAGATGAAATTTACTTCTATTTTTTTGATTTCATATAAATTTTTAGTCAAATTGTAATAAAGGAATTTGAACCAACTTCGATTTTTTTGGATTTTGATGATTTTGGTTGTTGGAGGAGTTAAATTTGAGTAAATTTAGATGAAATTTACTTTCAATTTTTTGGATTTCATATAAATTTTTAGTCAAATTGTAATAAAGTAATTTGAAACCAACTTCGATTTTTTTGGATTTTGATGAATTTTTTTGTTGGAGGAGTTAAATTTGAGTTAATTTAGATGAAATTTACTTCTATTTTTTCGATTTCATAGAAATTTTTAGTCAAATTGTAATAAAGGAATTTGAACCAACTTCGATTTTTTTGGATTTTGATGATTTTGGTTGTTGGAGGAGCTAAATTTGAGTGAATTTAGATGAAATTAACACCTTTTTTGGATTTTATATAAATTTTTAGTCAAATTGTAATAAATGAATTTGAAACCAACTTCGATTTTTTTGGATTTTGATGAATTTTTTTGTTGGAGGAGCTAAATTTGAGTGAATTTAGATGAAATTTACTTTCATTTTTTTGGATTTTATATAAATTTTTAGTCAAATTGTAATAAAGGAATTTGAACCAACTTCGATTTTTTTGGATTTTGATGAGTTTTTTTGTTGGAGGAGTTAAATTTGTGTGAATTTAGATGAAATTTACTTCTATTTTTTTGATTTCATATAAATTTTTAGTCAAATTGTAATAAAGGAATTTGAACCAACTTCGATTTTTTTGGATTTTGATGATTTTGGTTGTTGGAGGAGTTAAATTTGAGTAAATTTAGATGAAATTAACACCTTTTTTTTGGATTTTATATAAATTTTTAGTCAAATTGTAATGAAGGAATTTGAAACCAACTTCTATTTTTTTGGATTTTGATGAATTTTTTTGTAGGAGCAGCTAAATTTGAGTGAATTTAGATGAAATTTACTTCTATTTTTTTTTGATTTCATATAAATTTTTAGTCAAATTGTAATAATAGAATTTGAACCAACTTCGATTTTTTTGGATTTTGATGAGTTTTTTTGTTGGAGGAGTTAAATTTGGGTTAATTTAGATGAAATTTACTTCTATTTTTTTGATTTCATATAAATTTTTAGTCAAATTGTAATAAAGGAATTTGAACCAACTTCGATTTTTTTGGATTTTGATGATTTTGGTTGTTGGAGGAGTTAAATTTGAGTAAATTTAGATGAAATTTACCTCTATTTTTTTTCGATTTTATATAAATTTTTAGTCAAATTGTAATAAATGAATTTGAAACCAACTTCGATTTTTTTGGATTTTGATGAATTTTTTTCTTAGAGGAGCTAAATTTGAGTGAATTTAGATGAAATTTACTTTCATTTTTTTGATTTCATATAAATTTTTAGTCAAATTGTAATAAAGGAATTTGAACCAACTTCGATTTTTTTGGATTTTGATGATTTTGGTTGTTGGAGGAGCTAAATTTGAGTGAATTTAGATGAAATTAACACCTTTTTTTGGATTTTATATAAATTTTTAGTCAAATTGTAATAAATGAATTTGAAACCAACTTCGATTTTTTTGGATTTTGATGAATTTTTTTGTTGGAGGAGCTAAATTTGAGTGAATTTTGATGAAATTTACTTTCATTTTTTTGGATTTCATATAAATTTTTAGTCAAATTGTAATAAAGTAATTTGAAACCAACTTCGATTTTTTTGGATTTTGATGAATTTTTTTGTTGGAGGAGTTAAATTTGAGTTAATTTAGATGAAATTTACTTCTATTTTTTCGATTTCATAGAAATTTTTAGTCAAATTGTAATAAAGGAATTTGAACCAACTTCGATTTTTTTGGATTTTGATGATTTTGGTTGTTGGAGGAGCTAAATTTGAGTGAATTTAGATGAAATTAACACCTTTTTTGGATTTTATATAAATTTTTAGTCAAATTGTAATAAATGAATTTGAAACCAACTTCGATTTTTTTGGATTTTGATGAATTTTTTTGTTGGAGGAGCTAAATTTGAGTGAATTTAGATGAAATTTACTTTCATTTTTTTGGATTTTATATAAATTTTTAGTCAAATTGTAATAAAGGAATTTGAACCAACTTCGATTTTTTTGGATTTTGATGAGTTTTTTTGTTGGAGGAGTTAAATTTGTGTGAATTTAGATGAAATTTACTTCTATTTTTTTGATTTCATATAAATTTTTAGTCAAATTGTAATAAAGGAATTTGAACCAACTTCGATTTTTTTGGATTTTGATGATTTTGGTTGTTGGAGGAGTTAAATTTGAGTAAATTTAGATGAAATTAACACCTTTTTTTTGGATTTTATATAAATTTTTAGTCAAATTGTAATGAAGGAATTTGAAACCAACTTCGATTTTTTTGGATTTTGATGAATTTTTTTGTAGGAGCAGCTAAATTTGAGTGAATTTAGATGAAATTTACTTCTATTTTTTTTTGATTTCATATAAATTTTTAGTCAAATTGTAATAAAAGAATTTGAACCAACTTCGATTTTTTTGGATTTTGATGAGTTTTTTTGTTGGAGGAGTTAAATTTGAGTTAATTTAGATGAAATTTACTTCTATTTTTTTGATTTCATATAAATTTTTAGTCAAATTGTAATAAAGGAATTTGAACCAACTTCGATTTTTTTGGATTTTGATGATTTTGGTTGTTGGAGGAGTTAAATTTGAGTAAATTTAGATGAAATTTACCTCTATTTTTTTTTCGATTTTATATAAATTTTTTAGTCAAATTGTAATAAAGGAATTTGAACCATCTTCGAATTTTTTGGATTTTGATGATTTTGGTTGTTGGAGGAGTTAAATTTGTGTAAATATAGATGAAATGTAATTTTAATTTTTTTGGATTTTATATAAATTTTTAGTCAAATTGTAATAAAGGAATTGGAAACCAACTTCGATTTTTTTGGATTTTGATGAATTCTTTTGTTGGAGGAGCTAAATTTGAGTGAATTTAGATAAAATTTACTTCAATTTTTTGTATTTTATATAAATTTTTAGTCAAATTGGAATAAATGAATTTGAAACCAACTTCAATTTTTTTGGATTTTGATGAATTTTTTTGTTGGTGGAGCTAAATTTGAGTGAATTTAGATGAAATTTACTTTCATTTTTTTGGATTTTATATAAATTTTTAGTCAAATTGTAATAAAGGAATTTGAACCAACTTCGATTTTTTTGGATTTTGATGATTTTTTTGTTGGAGGACTTAAATTTGAGTGAATTTAGATGAAATTTACTTCTATTTTTTTGATTTCATATAAATTTTTAGTCAAATTGTAATAAAGGAATTTGAACCAACTTCGATTTTTTTGGATTTTGATGATTTTGGTTGTTGGAGGAGTTAAATTTGAGTAAATTTAGATGAAATTAACACCTTTTTTCGGATTTTATATAAATTTTTAGTCAAATTGTAATGAAGGAATTTGAACCAACTTCGATTTTTTTGGATTTTGATGAGTTTTTTTGTTGGAGGAGTTAAATTTGAGTGAATTTAGATGAAATTTACTTGTATTTTTTTGATTTCATATAAATTTTTAGTCAAATTGTAATAAAGGAATTTGAACCAACTTCGATTTTTTTGGATTTTGATGATTTTGGTTGTTGGAGGAGTTAAATTTGAGTAAATTTAGATGAAATTAACACCTTTTTTTTGGGATTTTATATAAATTTTTAGTCAAATTGTAATGAAGGAATTTGAAACCAACTTCGATTTTTTTGGATTTTGATGAATTTTTTTGTAGGAGCAGCTAAATTTGAGTGAATTTAGATGAAATTTACTTCTATTTTTTTTTGATTTCATATAAATTTTTAGTCAAATTGTAATAAAAGAATTTGAACCAACTTCGATTTTTTTGGATTTTGATGAGTTTTTTTGTTGGAGGAGTTAAATTTGAGTTAATTTAGATGAAATTTACTTCTATTTTTTTGATTTCATATAAATTTTTAGTCAAATTGTAATAAAGGAATTTGAACGAACTTCGATTTTTTTGGATTTTGATGATTTTGGTTGTTGGAGGAGTTAAATTTGAGTAAATTTAGATGTAATTAACACCTTTTTTTTGGATTTTATATAAATTTTTAGTCATATTGTAATAAAGGGATATGAACAAACTTCGATTTTTTTGGATTTTGATGAATTTTTTTGTTTGAGGAGCTAAATTTGATTGAATTTAGATGAAATTTACTTTCATTTTTTGGATATTATATAAATTTTTAGTCAAATTGTAATAAAGGAATTTGAACCAACTTCGATTTTTTTGGATTTTGATGATTTTGGTTGTTGGAGGAGTTAAATTTGAGTAAATTTAGATGAAATTGACACCTATTTTTTTGGATTTTATATAAATTTTTAGTCAAATTGTAATAAAGGAATTTGAACCAACTTCGATTTTTTTGGATTTTGATGATTTTGGTTGTTGGAGGAGCTAAATTTGAGTGAATTTAGATGAAATTAACACCTTTTTTTGGATTTTATATAAATTTTTAGTCAAATTGTAATGAAGGAATTTGAAACCAACTTCGATTTTTTTGGATTTTGATGAATTTTTTTGTAGGAGCAGCTAAATTTGAGTGAATTTAGATGAAATTTAATTCTATTTTTTTTTTGATTTCATATAAATTTTTAGTCAAATTGTAATAAAGGAATTTGAACCAACTTCGATTTTTTTGGATTTTGATGATTTTGGTTGTTGGAGGAGTTAAATTTGAGTAAATTTAGATGAAATTAACACCTTTTTTTTTGGATTTTATATAAATTTCTAGTCATATTGTAATAAAGGGATATGAACAAACTTCGATTTTTTTGGATTTTGATGAGTTTTTTTGTTGGAGGAGTTAAATTTGAGTTAATTTAGATGAAATTTACTTCTATTTTTTTGATTTCATATAAATTTTTAGTCAAATTGTAATAAAGGAATTTGAACGAACTTCGATTTTTTTGGATTTTGATGATTTTGGTTGTTGGAGGAGTTAAATTTGAGTAAATTTAGATGTAATTAACACCTTTTTTTGGATTTTATATAAATTTTTAGTCATATTGTAATAAAGGGATATGAACAAACTTCGATTTTTTTGGATTTTGATGAATTTTTTTGTTTGAGGAGCTAAATTTGATTGAATTTAGATGAAATTTACTTTCATTTTTTGGATATTATATAAATTTTTTGTCAAATTGTAATAAAGGAATTTGAACCAACTTCGATTTTTTTGGATTTTGATGAGTTTTTTTGTTGGTGGAGTTAAATTTGAGTGAATTTAGATGAAATTTACTTTCATTTTTTTGGATTTTATATAAATTTTTAGTCAAATTGTAATAAAGGAATTTGAACCAACTTCGATTTTTTTTGATTTTGATGACTTTTTTTGTTGGAGGAGTTAAATTTGAGTGAATTTAGATGAAATTTACTTCTATTTTTTTGATTTCATATAAATTTTTAGTCAAATTGTAATAAAGGAATTTGAACCAACTTCGATTTTTTTGGATTTTGATGATTTTGGTTGTTGGAGGAGTTAAATTTGAGTAAATTTAGATGAAATTAACACCTTTTTTTTGGATTTTATATAAATTTTTAGTCAAATTGTAATGAAGGAATTTGAAACCAACTTCGATTTTTTTGGATTTTGATGAATTTTTTTGTTGGAGGAGCTAAATTTGAGTGAATTTAGATGAAATTTACTTTCATTTTTTTGGATTTTATATAAATTTTTAGTCAAATTGTAATAAAGGAATTTGAACCAACTTCGATTTTTTTGGATTTTGATGAGTTTTTTTGTTGGAGGAGTTAAATTTGTGTGAATTTAGATGAAATTTACTTCTATTTTTTTGATTTCATATAAATTTTTAGTCAAATTGTAATAAAGGAATTTGAACCAACTTCGATTTTTTTGGATTTTGATGATTTTGGTTGTTGGAGGAGTTAAATTTGAGTAAATTTAGATGAAATTTACTTTCATTTTTTTGGATTTCATATAAATTTTTAGTCAAATTGTAATAAAGTAATTTGAAACCAACTTCGATTTTTTTGGATTTTGATGAATTTTTTTGTTGGAGGAGTTAAATTTGAGTTAATTTAGATGAAATTTACTTCTATTTTTTCGATTTCATAGAAATTTTTAGTCAAATTGTAATAAAGGAATTTGAACCAACTTCGATTTTTTTGGATTTTGATGATTTTGGTTGTTGGAGGAGCTAAATTTGAGTGAATTTAGATGAAATTAACACCTTTTTTGGATTTTATATAAATTTTTAGTCAAATTGTAATAAATGAATTTGAAACCAACTTCGATTTTTTTGGATTTTGATGAATTTTTTTGTTGGAGGAGCTAAATTTGAGTGAATTTAGATGAAATTTACTTTCATTTTTTTGGATTTTATATAAATTTTTAGTCAAATTGTAATAAAGGAATTTGAACCAACTTCGATTTTTTTGGATTTTGATGAGTTTTTTTGTTGGAGGAGTTAAATTTGTGTGAATTTAGATGAAATTTACTTCTATTTTTTTGATTTCATATAAATTTTTAGTCAAATTGTAATAAAGGAATTTGAACCAACTTCGATTTTTTTGGATTTTGATGATTTTGGTTGTTGGAGGAGTTAAATTTGAGTAAATTTAGATGAAATTAACACCTTTTTTTTGGATTTTATATAAATTTTTAGTCAAATTGTAATGAAGGAATTTGAAACCAACTTCTATTTTTTTGGATTTTGATGAATTTTTTTGTAGGAGCAGCTAAATTTGAGTGAATTTAGATGAAATTTACTTCTATTTTTTTTTGATTTCATATAAATTTTTAGTCAAATTGTAATAATAGAATTTGAACCAACTTCGATTTTTTTGGATTTTGATGAGTTTTTTTGTTGGAGGAGTTAAATTTGGGTTAATTTAGATGAAATTTACTTCTATTTTTTTGATTTCATATAAATTTTTAGTCAAATTGTAATAAAGGAATTTGAACCAACTTCGATTTTTTTGGATTTTGATGATTTTGGTTGTTGGAGGAGTTAAATTTGAGTAAATTTAGATGAAATTTACCTCTATTTTTTTTCGATTTTATATAAATTTTTAGTCAAATTGTAATAAATGAATTTGAAACCAACTTCGATTTTTTTGGATTTTGATGAATTTTTTTCTTAGAGGAGCTAAATTTGAGTGAATTTAGATGAAATTTACTTTCATTTTTTTGATTTCATATAAATTTTTAGTCAAATTGTAATAAAGGAATTTGAACCAACTTCGATTTTTTTGGATTTTGATGATTTTGGTTGTTGGAGGAGCTAAATTTGAGTGAATTTAGATGAAATTAACACCTTTTTTTGGATTTTATATAAATTTTTAGTCAAATTGTAATAAATGAATTTGAAACCAACTTCGATTTTTTTGGATTTTGATGAATTTTTTTGTTGGAGGAGCTAAATTTGAGTGAATTTTGATGAAATTTACTTTCATTTTTTTGGATTTCATATAAATTTTTAGTCAAATTGTAATAAAGTAATTTGAAACCAACTTCGATTTTTTTGGATTTTGATGAATTTTTTTGTTGGAGGAGTTAAATTTGAGTTAATTTAGATGAAATTTACTTCTATTTTTTCGATTTCATAGAAATTTTTAGTCAAATTGTAATAAAGGAATTTGAACCAACTTCGATTTTTTTGGATTTTGATGATTTTGGTTGTTGGAGGAGCTAAATTTGAGTGAATTTAGATGAAATTAACACCTTTTTTGGATTTTATATAAATTTTTAGTCAAATTGTAATAAATGAATTTGAAACCAACTTCGATTTTTTTGGATTTTGATGAATTTTTTTGTTGGAGGAGCTAAATTTGAGTGAATTTAGATGAAATTTACTTTCATTTTTTTGGATTTTATATAAATTTTTAGTCAAATTGTAATAAAGGAATTTGAACCAACTTCGATTTTTTTGGATTTTGATGAGTTTTTTTGTTGGAGGAGTTAAATTTGTGTGAATTTAGATGAAATTTACTTCTATTTTTTTGATTTCATATAAATTTTTAGTCAAATTGTAATAAAGGAATTTGAACCAACTTCGATTTTTTTGGATTTTGATGATTTTGGTTGTTGGAGGAGTTAAATTTGAGTAAATTTAGATGAAATTAACACCTTTTTTTTGGATTTTATATAAATTTTTAGTCAAATTGTAATGAAGGAATTTGAAACCAACTTCGATTTTTTTGGATTTTGATGAATTTTTTTGTAGGAGCAGCTAAATTTGAGTGAATTTAGATGAAATTTACTTCTATTTTTTTTTGATTTCATATAAATTTTTAGTCAAATTGTAATAAAAGAATTTGAACCAACTTCGATTTTTTTGGATTTTGATGAGTTTTTTTGTTGGAGGAGTTAAATTTGAGTTAATTTAGATGAAATTTACTTCTATTTTTTTGATTTCATATAAATTTTTAGTCAAATTGTAATAAAGGAATTTGAACCAACTTCGATTTTTTTGGATTTTGATGATTTTGGTTGTTGGAGGAGTTAAATTTGAGTAAATTTAGATGAAATTTACCTCTATTTTTTTTTCGATTTTATATAAATTTTTTAGTCAAATTGTAATAAAGGAATTTGAACCATCTTCGAATTTTTTGGATTTTGATGATTTTGGTTGTTGGAGGAGTTAAATTTGTGTAAATATAGATGAAATGTAATTTTAATTTTTTTGGATTTTATATAAATTTTTAGTCAAATTGTAATAAAGGAATTGGAAACCAACTTCGATTTTTTTGGATTTTGATGAATTCTTTTGTTGGAGGAGCTAAATTTGAGTGAATTTAGATAAAATTTACTCCAATTTTTTGTATTTTATATAAATTTTTAGTCAAATTGGAATAAATGAATTTGAAACCAACTTCAATTTTTTTGGATTTTGATGAATTTTTTTGTTGGTGGAGCTAAATTTGAGTGAATTTAGATGAAATTTACTTTCATTTTTTTGGATTTTATATAAATTTTTAGTCAAATTGTAATAAAGGAATTTGAACCAACTTCGATTTTTTTGGATTTTGATGATTTTTTTGTTGGAGGACTTAAATTTGAGTGAATTTAGATGAAATTTACTTCTATTTTTTTGATTTCATATAAATTTTTAGTCAAATTGTAATAAAGGAATTTGAACCAACTTCGATTTTTTTGGATTTTGATGATTTTGGTTGTTGGAGGAGTTAAATTTGAGTAAATTTAGATGAAATTAACACCTTTTTTCGGATTTTATATAAATTTTTAGTCAAATTGTAATGAAGGAATTTGAACCAACTTCGATTTTTTTGGATTTTGATGAGTTTTTTTGTTGGAGGAGTTAAATTTGAGTGAATTTAGATGAAATTTACTTGTATTTTTTTGATTTCATATAAATTTTTAGTCAAATTGTAATAAAGGAATTTGAACCAACTTCGATTTTTTTGGATTTTGATGATTTTGGTTGTTGGAGGAGTTAAATTTGAGTAAATTTAGATGAAATTAACACCTTTTTTTTGGGATTTTATATAAATTTTTAGTCAAATTGTAATGAAGGAATTTGAAACCAACTTCGATTTTTTTGGATTTTGATGAATTTTTTTGTAGGAGCAGCTAAATTTGAGTGAATTTAGATGAAATTTACTTCTATTTTTTTTTGATTTCATATAAATTTTTAGTCAAATTGTAATAAAAGAATTTGAACCAACTTCGATTTTTTTGGATTTTGATGAGTTTTTTTGTTGGAGGAGTTAAATTTGAGTTAATTTAGATGAAATTTACTTCTATTTTTTTGATTTCATATAAATTTTTAGTCAAATTGTAATAAAGGAATTTGAACGAACTTCGATTTTTTTGGATTTTGATGATTTTGGTTGTTGGAGGAGTTAAATTTGAGTAAATTTAGATGTAATTAACACCTTTTTTTTGGATTTTATATAAATTTTTAGTCATATTGTAATAAAGGGATATGAACAAACTTCGATTTTTTTGGATTTTGATGAATTTTTTTGTTTGAGGAGCTAAATTTGATTGAATTTAGATGAAATTTACTTTCATTTTTTGGATATTATATAAATTTTTAGTCAAATTGTAATAAAGGAATTTGAACCAACTTCGATTTTTTTGGATTTTGATGATTTTGGTTGTTGGAGGAGTTAAATTTGAGTAAATTTAGATGAAATTGACACCTATTTTTTTGGATTTTATATAAATTTTTAGTCAAATTGTAATAAAGGAATTTGAACCAACTTCGATTTTTTTGGATTTTGATGATTTTGGTTGTTGGAGGAGCTAAATTTGAGTGAATTTAGATGAAATTAACACCTTTTTTTGGATTTTATATAAATTTTTAGTCAAATTGTAATGAAGGAATTTGAAACCAACTTCGATTTTTTTGGATTTTGATGAATTTTTTTGTAGGAGCAGCTAAATTTGAGTGAATTTAGATGAAATTTAATTCTATTTTTTTTTTGATTTCATATAAATTTTTAGTCAAATTGTAATAAAGGAATTTGAACCAACTTCGATTTTTTTGGATTTTGATGATTTTGGTTGTTGGAGGAGTTAAATTTGAGTAAATTTAGATGAAATTAACACCTTTTTTTTTGGATTTTATATAAATTTCTAGTCATATTGTAATAAAGGGATATGAACAAACTTCGATTTTTTTGGATTTTGATGAGTTTTTTTGTTGGAGGAGTTAAATTTGAGTTAATTTAGATGAAATTTACTTCTATTTTTTTGATTTCATATAAATTTTTAGTCAAATTGTAATAAAGGAATTTGAACGAACTTCGATTTTTTTGGATTTTGATGATTTTGGTTGTTGGAGGAGTTAAATTTGAGTAAATTTAGATGTAATTAACACCTTTTTTTGGATTTTATATAAATTTTTAGTCATATTGTAATAAAGGGATATGAACAAACTTCGATTTTTTTGGATTTTGATGAATTTTTTTGTTTGAGGAGCTAAATTTGATTGAATTTAGATGAAATTTACTTTCATTTTTTGGATATTATATAAATTTTTTGTCAAATTGTAATAAAGGAATTTGAACCAACTTCGATTTTTTTGGATTTTGATGAGTTTTTTTGTTGGTGGAGTTAAATTTGAGTGAATTTAGATGAAATTTACTTCTATTTTTTTGGATTTCATATAAATTTTTAGTCAAATTGTAATAAAGTAATTTGAAAGCAACTTCGATTTTTTTGGATTTTGATGAATTTTTTTGTTGGAGGAGTTAAATTTGAGTTGATTCAGATGAAATTTACTTGTATTTTTTTGATTTCATATAAATTTTTAGTCAAATTGTAATAAAGGAATTTGAAACCAACTCCGATTTTTTTGGATTTTGATGAATTTTTTTGTTGGAGGAGTTAAATTTGAGTTAATTTAGATGAAATTTACTTCTATTTTTTTGATTTCATATAAATTTTTAGTCAAATTGTAATAAAGGAATTTGAACCAACTTCGATTTTTTTGGATTTTGATGATTTTGGTTGTTGGAGGATCTAAATTTGAGTGAATTTAGATGAAATTAACACCTTTTTTGGATTTTATATAAATTTTTAGTCAAATTGTAATAAATGAATTTGAAACCAACTTCGATTTTTTTGGATTTTGATGAATTTTTTTGTTGGAGGAGCTAAATTTGAGTGAATTTGGATGAAATTTACTTCAATTTTTTTTTGATTTCATATAAATTTTTAGTCAAATTGTAATAAAAGAATTTGAATCAACTTCGATTTTTTTGGATTTTGATGAGTTTTTTTGTTGGAGGAGTTAAATTTGAGTTAATTTAGATGAAATTTACTTCTATTTTTTTGATTTCATATAAATTTTTAGTCAAAATGTAATAAAGGAATTTGAACCAAATTCGATTTTTTTGGATATTGATGAATTTGGTTGTTGGAGGAGTTAAATTTGGGTAAATTTAGATGAAATTAACTCCTATTTTTGGGATTCTATATAAATTTTTAGTCAAATTGTAATAAAGGAATTTGAACGAACTTCGTTATTTTTGGATTTTGATGATTTTGGTTGTTGGAGGAGTTAAATTTGAGTAAATTTAGATGAAATTAACACCTTTTTTTTTATAAATTTTTAGTCAAATTGTAATAAATGAATTTGAAACCAACTTCGATTTTTTTGGATTTTGATGAATTTTTTTGTTGGAGGAGCTAAATTTGAGTGAATTTAGATGAAATTAACACCTTTTTTGGATTTTATATAAATTTTTAGTCAAATTGTAATAAATGAATTTGAAACCAACTTCGATTTTTTTGGATTTTGATGAATTTTTTTGTTGGAGGAGCTAAATTTGAGTGAATTTAGATGAAATTTACTTTCATTTTTTTGGATTTTATATAAATTTTTAGTCAATTTGTAATAAAGGAATTTGAACCAACTTCGATTTTTTTGGATTTTGATGAATTTTTTTGTTGGAGGATCTAAATTTGAGTGAATTTAGATGAAATTTACTTCTATTTTTTTGGATTTCATATAAATTTTTAGTCAAATAGTAATAAAGTAATTTGAAACCAACTTCGATTTTTTTTGATTTTGCTGAATTTTTTTGTTGGAGGAGCTAAATTTGAGTTAATTTAGATGAAATTTACTTCAATTTTTTTTTATTTTATATAAATTTTTAGTCAAATTGTAATAAAGGAATTTGAAACCAACTCCGATTTTTTTGGATTTTGATGAAATTTTTTGTTGGAGGAACTAAATTTGAGTGAATTTAGATGAAATTTACTTCTATTTTTTTGGATTTCATATAAATTTTTAGTCAAGTTGTAATAAAGGAATTTGAACCAACTTCGATTTTTTTGGATTTTGATGAGTTTTTTTGTTGGAGGAGTTAAATCTGAGTTAATTTAGATGAAATTTACTTCTATTTTTTTGATTTCATATAAATTTTTAGTCAAATTGTAATAAAGGAATTTGAACAAACTTCGTTATTTTTGGATTTTGATGATTTTGGTTGTTGGAGGAGTTAAATTTGAGTAAATTTAGATGAAATTAACACCTTTTTTTTTATAAATTTTTAGTCAAATTGTAATAAATGAATTTGAAACCAACTTCGATTTTTTTGGATTTTGATGAATTTTTTTGTTGGAGGAGCTAAATTTGAGTGAATTTAGATGAAATTAACACCTTTTTTGGATTTTATATAAATTTTTAGTCAAATTGTAATAAATGAATTTGAAACCAACTTCGATTTTTTTGGATTTTGATGAATTTTTTTGTTGGAGGAGCTAAATTTGAGTGAATTTAGATGAAATTTACTTTCATTTTTTTGGATTTTATATAAATTTTTAGTCAAATTGTAATAAAGGAATTTGAACCAACTTCGATTTTTTTGGATTTTGATGAGTTTTTTTGTTGGAGGAGTTAAATTTGAGTGAATTTAGATGAAATTTACTTCTATTTTTTTGATTTCATATAAATTTTTAGTCAAATTGTAATAAAGGAATTTGAACCAACTTCGATTTTTTTGGATTTTGATGATTTTGGTTGTTGGAGGAGTTAAATTTGAGTAAATTTAGATGAAATTAACACCTTTTTTTTGATTTTATATAAATTTTTAGTCATATTGTAATAAAGGGATATGAACAAACTTCGATTTTTTTGGATTTTGATGAGTTTTTTTGTTGGAGGAGTTAAATTTGAGTTAATTTAGATGAAATTTACTTCTATTTTTTTGATTTCATATAAATTTTTAGTCAAATTGTAATAAAGGAATTTGAACGAACTTCGATTTTTTTGGATTTTGATGATTTTGGTTGTTGGAGGAGTTAAATTTGAGTAAATTTAGATGTAATTAACACCTTTTTTTGGATTTTATATAAATTTTTAGTCATATTGTAATAAAGGGATATGAACAAACTTCGATTTTTTTGGATTTTGATGAATTTTTTTGTTTGAGGAGCTAAATTTGATTGAATTTAGATGAAATTTACTTTCATTTTTTGGATATTATATAAATTTTTAGTCAAATTGTAATAAAGGAATTTGAACCAACTTCGATTTTTTTGGATTTTGATGAGTTTTTTTGTTGGTGGAGTTAAATTTGAGTGAATTTAGATGAAATTTACTTCTATTTTTTTGGATTTCATATAAATTTTTAGTCAAATTGTAATAAAGTAATTTGAAAGCAACTTCGATTTTTTTGGATTTTGATGAATTTTTTTGTTGGAGGAGTTAAATTTGAGTTGATTCAAATGAAATTTACTTGTATTTTTTTGATTTCATATAAATTTTTAGTCAAATTGTAATAAAGGAATTTGAAACCAACTCCGATTTTTTTGGATTTTGATGAATTTTTTTGTTGGAGGAGTTAAATTTGAGTTAATTTAGATGAAATTTACTTCTATTTTTTTGATTTCATATAATTTTTTAGTCAAATTGTAATAAAGGAATTTGAACCAACTTCGATTTTTTTGGATTTTGATGATTTTGGTTGTTGGAGGAGCTAAATTTGAGTGAATTTAGATGAAATTAACACCTTTTTTGGATTTTATATAAATTTTTAGTCAAATTGTAATAAATGAATTTGAAACCAACTTCGATTTTTTTGGATTTTGATGAATTTTTTTGTTGGAGGAGCTAAATTTGAGTGAATTTAGATGAAATTTACTTTCATTTTTTTGGATTTTATATAAATTTTTAGTCAAATTGTAATAAAGGAATTTGAACCAACTTCGATTTTTTTTGATTTTGATGAGTTTTTTTGTTGGAAGAGTTAAATTTGAGTGAATTTAGATGAAATTTACTTCTATTTTTTTGATTTCATATAAATTTTTAGTCAAATTGTAATAAAGGAATTTGAACCAACTTCGATTTTTTTGGATTTTGATGATTTTGGTTGTTGGAGGAATTAAATTTGAGTAAATTTAGATGAAATTAACACCTTTTTTTTGGATTTTATATAAATTTTTAGTCAAATTGTAATGAAGGAATTTGAAACCAACTTCGATTTTTTTGGATTTTGATGAATTTTTTTGTAGGAGCAGCTAAATTTGAGTGAATTTAGATGAAATTTACTTCTATTTTTTTTTTATTTCATTTAAATTTTTAGTCAAATTGTAATAAAAGAATTTGAACCAACTTCGATTTTTTTGGATTTTGATGAGTTTTTTTGTTGGAGGAGTTAAATTTGAGTTAATTTAGATGAAATTTACTTCTATTTTTTTGATTTCATATAAATTTTTAGTCAAATTGTAATAAAGGATTTGAACCAACTTCGATTTTTTTGGATTTTGATGATTTTGGTTGTTGGAGGAGTTAAATTTGAGTAAATTTAGATGAAATTAACACCTTTTTTTGGATTTTATATAAATTTTTAGTCAAATTGTAATGAAGGAATTTGAAACCAACTTCGATTTTTTTGGATTTTGATGAATTTTTTTGTAGGAGCAGCTAAATTTGAGTGAATTTAGATGAAATTTAATTCTATTTTTTTTTGATTTCATATAAATTTTTAGTCAAATTGTAATAAAAGAATTTGATCCATCTTCGAATTTTTTGGATTTTGATGATTTTGGTTGTTGGAGGAGTTAAATTTGTGTAAATTTAGATGAAATGTAATTTTAATTTTTTTGGATTTTATATAAATTTTTAGTCAAATTGTAATAAAGGAATTGGAAACCAACTTCAATTTTTTTGGATTTTGATGAATTTTTTTGTTGGTGGAGCTAAATTTGAGTGAATTTAGATGAAATTTACTTTCATTTTTTTGGATTTTATATAAATTTTTAGTCAAATTGTAATAAAGGAATTTGAACCAACTTCGATTTTTTTGGATTTTGATGACTTTTTTTGTTGGAGGAGTTAAATTTGAGTGAATTTAGATGAAATTTACTTCTATTTTTTTGATTTCATATAAATTTTTAGTCAAATTGTAATAAAGGAATTTGAACCAACTTCGATTTTTTTGGATTTTGATGATTTTGGTTGTTGGAGGAGTTAAATTTGAGTAAATTTAGATGAAATTAACACCTTTTTTTTGGATTTTATATAAATTTTTAGTCAAATTGTAATGAAGGAATTTGAAACCAACTTCGATTTTTTTGGATTTTGATGAATTTTTTTGTAGGAGCAGCTAAATTTGAGTGAATTTAGATGAAATTTAATTCTATTTTTTTTTTGATTTCATATAAATTTTTAGTCAAATTGTAATAAAAGAATTTGAACCATCTTCGAATTTTTTGGATTTTGATGATTTTGGTTGTTGGAGGAGTTAAATTTGTGTAAATTTAGATGAAATGTAATTTTAATTTTTTTGGATTTTATATAAATTTTTAGTCAAATTGTAATAAAGGAATTTGAAACCAACTCCGATTTTTTTGGATTTTGATGAATTTTTTTGTTGGAGGAGTTAAATTTGAGTTAATTTAGATGAAATTTACTTCTATTTTTTTGATTTCATATAAATTTTTAGTCAAATTGTAATAAAGGAATTTGAACCAACTTCGATTTTTTTGGATTTTGATGATTTTGGTTGTTGGAGGAGTTAAATTTGAGTAAATTTAGATGAAATTTACTTTCATTTTTTTGGATTTCGTATAAATTTTTAGTCAAATTGTAATAAAGTAATTTGAAACCAACTTCGATTTTTTTGGATTTTGATGAATTTTTTTGTTGGAGGAGTTAAATTTGAGTTAATTTAGATGAAATTTACTTCTATTTTTTCGATTTCATAGAAATTTTTAGTCAAATTGTAATAAAGGAATTTGAACCAACTTCGATTTTTTTGGATTTTGATGATTTTGGTTGTTGGAGGAGCTAAATTTGAGTGAATTTAGATGAAATTAACACCTTTTTTGGATTTTATATAAATTTTTAGTCAAATTGTAATAAATGAATTTGAAACCAACTTCGATTTTTTTGGATTTTGATGAATTTTTTTGTTGCAGGAGCTAAATTTGAGTGAATTTAGATGAAATTTACTTTCATTTTTTTGGATTTTATATAAATTTTTAGTCAAATTGTAATAAAGGAATTTGAACCAACTTCGATTTTTTTGGATTTTGATGAGTTTTTTTGTTGGAGGAGTTAAATTTGTGTGAATTTAGATGAAATTTACTTCTATTTTTTTGATTTCATATAAATTTTTAGTCAAATTGTAATAAAGGAATTTGAACCAACTTCGATTTTTTTGGATTTTGATGATTTTGGTTGTTGGAGGAGTTAAATTTGAGTAAATTTAGATGAAATTAACACCTTTTTTTTGGATTTTATATAAATTTTTAGTCAAATTGTAATAAATGAATTTGAAACCAACTTCGATTTTTTTGGATTTTGATGAATTTTTTTGTTGGAGGAGCTAAATTTGAGTGAATTTTGATGAAATTTACTTTCATTTTTTTGGATTTCATATAAATTTTTAGTCAAATTGTAATAAAGTAATTTGAAACCAACTTCGATTTTTTTGGATTTTGATGAGTTTTTTTGTTGGAGGAGTTAAATTTGAGTTAACTTAGATGAAATTTACTTCTATTTTTTTGATTTTATATAAATTTTTAGTCTAATTGTAATAAAGGAATTTGAACCAACTTCGATTTTTTTGGATTTTGATGATTTTGGTTGTTGGAGGAGTTAAATTTGAGTAAATTTAGATGAAATTTACCTCTATTTTTTTTTCGATTTTATATAAATTTTTTAGTCAAATTGTAATAAAGGAATTTGAACCATCTTCGAATTTTTTGGATTTTGATGATTTTGGTTGTTGGAGGAGTTAAATTTGTGTAAATATAGATGAAATGTAATTTTAATTTTTTTGGATTTTATATAAATTTTTAGTCAAATTGTAATAAAGGAATTGGAAACCAACTTCGATTTTTTTGGATTTTGATGAATTCTTTTGTTGGAGGAGCTAAATTTGAGTGAATTTAGATAAAATTTACTTCAATTTTTTGTATTTTATATAAATTTTTAGTCAAATTGGAATAAATGAATTTGAAACCAACTTCAATTTTTTTGGATTTTGATGAATTTTTTTGTTGGTGGAGCTAAATTTGAGTGAATTTAGATGAAATTTACTTTCATTTTTTTGGATTTTATATAAATTTTTAGTCAAATTGTAATAAAGGGATTTGAACCAACTTCGATTTTTTTGGATTTTGATGACTTTTTTTGTTGGAGGAGTTAAATTTGAGTGAATTTAGATGAAATTTACTTCTATTTTTTTGATTTCATATAAATTTTTAGTCAAATTGTAATAAAGGAATTTGAACCAACTTCGATTTTTTTGGATTTTGATGATTTTGGTTGTTGGAGGAGTTAAATTTGAGTAAATTTAGATGAAATTAACACCTTTTTTTTGGATTTTATATAAATTTTTAGTCAAATTGTAATGAAGGAATTTGAAACCAACTTCGATTTTTTTGGATTTTGATGAATTTTTTTGTAGGAGCAGCTAAATTTGAGTGAATTTAGATGAAATTTAATTCTATTTTTTTTTTGATTTCATATAAATTTTTAGTCAAATTGTAATAAAAGAATTTGAACCATCTTCGAATTTTTTGGATTTTGATGATTTTGGTTGTTGGAGGAGTTAAATTTGTGTAAATTTAGATGAAATGTAATTTTAATTTTTTTGGATTTTATATAAATTTTTAGTCAAATTGTAATAAAGGAATTTGAAACCAACTCCGATTTTTTTGGATTTTGATGAATTTTTTTGTTGGAGGAGTTAAATTTGAGTTAATTTAGATGAAATTTACTTCTATTTTTTTGATTTCATATAAATTTTTAGTCAAATTGTAATAAAGGAATTTGAACCAACTTCGATTTTTTTGGATTTTGATGATTTTGGTTGTTGGAGGAGTTAAATTTGAGTAAATTTAGATGAAATTAACACCTTTTTTTTGGATTTTATATAAATTTTTAGTCAAATTGTAATGAAGGAATTTGAAACCAACTTCGATTTTTTTGGATTTTGATGAATTTTTTTGTAGGAGCAGCTAAATTTGAGTGAATTTAGATGAAATTTACTTCTATTTTTTTTTGATTTCATATAAATTTTTAGTCAAATTGTAATAAAAGAATTTGAACCAACTTCGATTTTTTTGGATTTTGATGAGTTTTTTTGTTGGAGGAGTTAAATTTGAGTTAATTTAGATGAAATTTACTTCTATTTTTTTGATTTCATATAAATTTTTAGTCAAATTGTAATAAAGGAATTTGAACCAACTTCGATTTTTTTGGATTTTGATGATTTTGGTTGTTGGAGGAGTTAAATTTGAGTAAATTTAGATGAAATTTACTTTAATTTTTTTGGATTTCATATAAATTTTTAGTCAAATTGTAATAAAGTAATTTGAAACCAACTTCGATTTTTTTGGATTTTGATGAATTTTTTTGTTGGAGGAGTTAAATTTGAGTTAATTTAGATGAAATTTACTTCTATTTTTTCGATTTCATAGAAATTTTTAGTCAAATTGTAATAAAGGAATTTGAACCAACTTCGATTTTTTTGGATTTTGATGATTTTGGTTGTTGGAGGAGCTAAATTTGAGTGAATTTAGATGAAATTAACACCTTTTTTGGATTTTATATAAATTTTTAGTCAAATTGTAATAAATGAATTTGAAACCAACTTCGATTTTTTTGGATTTTGATGAATTTTTTTGTTGGAGGAGCTAAATTTGAGTGAATTTAGATGAAATTTACTTTCATTTTTTTGGATTTTATATAAATTTTTAGTCAAATTGTAATAAAGGAATTTGAACCAACTTCGATTTTTTTGGATTTTGATGAGTTTTTTTGTTGGAGGAGTTAAATTTGTGTGAATTTAGATGAAATTTACTTCTATTTTTTTGATTTCATATAAATTTTTAGTCAAATTGTAATAAAGGAATTTGAACCAACTTCGATTTTTTTGGATTTTGATGATTTTGGTTGTTGGAGGAGTTAAATTTGAGTAAATTTAGATGAAATTAACACCTTTTTTTTGGATTTTATATAAATTTTTAGTCAAATTGTAATGAAGGAATTTGAAACCAACTTCTATTTTTTTGGATTTTGATGAATTTTTTTGTAGGAGCAGCTAAATTTGAGTGAATTTAGATGAAATTTACTTCTATTTTTTTTTGATTTCATATAAATTTTTAGTCAAATTGTAATAAAAGAATTTGAACCAACTTCGATTTTTTTGGATTTTGATGAGTTTTTTTGTTGGAGGAGTTAAATTTGGGTTAATTTAGATGAAATTTACTTCTATTTTTTTGATTTCATATAAATTTTTAGTCAAATTGTAATAAAGGAATTTGAACCAACTTCGATTTTTTTGGATTTTGATGATTTTGGTTGTTGGAGGAGTTAAATTTGAGTAAATTTAGATGAAATTTACCTCTATTTTTTTTCGATTTTATATAAATTTTTAGTCAAATTGTAATAAATGAATTTGAAACCAACTTCGATTTTTTTGGATTTTGATGAATTTTTTTGTTAGAGGAGCTAAATTTGAGTGAATTTAGATGAAATTTACTTTCATTTTTTTGATTTCATATAAATTTTTAGTCAAATTGTAATAAAGGAATTTGAACCAACTTCGATTTTTTTGGATTTTGATGATTTTGGTTGTTGGAGGAGCTAAATTTGAGTGAATTTAGATGAAATTAACACCTTTTTTTGGATTTTATATAAATTTTTAGTCAAATTGTAATAAATGAATTTGAAACCAACTTCGATTTTTTTGGATTTTGATGAATTTTTTTGTTGGAGGAGCTAAATTTGAGTGAATTTTGATGAAATTTACTTTCATTTTTTTGGATTTCATATAAATTTTTAGTCAAATTGTAATAAAGTAATTTGAAACCAACTTCGATTTTTTTGGATTTTGATGAATTTTTTTGTTGGAGGAGTTAAATTTGAGTTAATTTAGATGAAATTTACTTCTATTTTTTCGATTTCATAGAAATTTTTAGTCAAATTGTAATAAAGGAATTTGAACCAACTTCGATTTTTTTGGATTTTGATGATTTTGGTTGTTGGAGGAGCTAAATTTGAGTGAATTTAGATGAAATTAACACCTTTTTTGGATTTTATATAAATTTTTAGTCAAATTGTAATAAATGAATTTGAAACCAACTTCGATTTTTTTGGATTTTGATGAATTTTTTTGTTGGAGGAGCTAAATTTGAGTGAATTTAGATGAAATTTACTTTCATTTTTTTGGATTTTATATAAATTTTTAGTCAAATTGTAATAAAGGAATTTGAACCAACTTCGATTTTTTTGGATTTTGATGAGTTTTTTTGTTGGAGGAGTTAAATTTGTGTGAATTTAGATGAAATTTACTTCTATTTTTTTGATTTCATATAAATTTTTAGTCAAATTGTAATAAAGGAATTTGAACCAACTTCGATTTTTTTGGATTTTGATGATTTTGGTTGTTGGAGGAGTTAAATTTGAGTAAATTTAGATGAAATTAACACCTTTTTTTTGGATTTTATATAAATTTTTAGTCAAATTGTAATGAAGGAATTTGAAACCAACTTCTATTTTTTTGGATTTTGATGAATTTTTTTGTAGGAGCAGCTAAATTTGAGTGAATTTAGATGAAATTTACTTCTATTTTTTTTTGATTTCATATAAATTTTTAGTCAAATTGTAATAAAAGAATTTGAACCAACTTCGATTTTTTTGGATTTTGATGAGTTTTTTTGTTGGAGGAGTTAAATTTGGGTTAATTTAGATGAAATTTACTTCTATTTTTTTGATTTCATATAAATTTTTAGTCAAATTGTAATAAAGGAATTTGAACCAACTTCGATTTTTTTGGATTTTGATGATTTTGGTTGTTGGAGGAGTTAAATTTGAGTAAATTTAGATGAAATTTACCTCTATTTTTTTTTCGATTTTATATAAATTTTTAGTCAAATTGTAATAAATGAATTTGAAACCAACTTCGATTTTTTTGGATTTTGATGAATTTTTTTGTTGGAGGAGCTAAATTTGAGTGAATTTAGATGAAATTTACTTTCATTTTTTTGGATTTTATATAAATTTTTAGTCAAATTGTAATAAAGGAATTTGAACCAACTTCGATTTTTTTGGATTTTGATGAGTTTTTTTGTTGGAGGAGTTAAATTTGTGTGAATTTAGATGAAATTTACTTCTATTTTTTTGATTTCATATAAATTTTTAGTCAAATTGTAATAAAGGAATTTGAACCAACTTCGATTTTTTTGGATTTTGATGATTTTGGTTGTTGGAGGAGTTAAATTTGAGTAAATTTAGATGAAATTAACACCTTTTTTTTGGATTTTATATAAATTTTTAGTCAAATTGTAATGAAGGAATTTGAAACCAACTTCGATTTTTTTGGATTTTGATGAATTTTTTTGTAGGAGCAGCTAAATTTGAGTGAATTTAGATGAAATTTACTTCTATTTTTTTTTGATTTCATATAAATTTTTAGTCAAATTGTAATAAAAGAATTTGAACCAACTTCGATTTTTTTGGATTTTGATGAGTTTTTTTGTTGGAGGAGTTAAATTTGAGTTAATTTAGATGAAATTTACTTCTATTTTTTTGATTTCATATAAATTTTTAGTCAAATTGTAATAAAGGAATTTGAACCAACTTCGATTTTTTTGGATTTTGATGATTTTGGTTGTTGGAGGAGTTAAATTTGAGTAAATTTAGATGAAATTTACCTCTATTTTTTTTTCGATTTTATATAAATTTTTTAGTCAAATTGTAATAAAGGAATTTGAACCATCTTCGAATTTTTTGGATTTTGATGATTTTGGTTGTTGGAGGAGTTAAATTTGTGTAAATATAGATGAAATGTAATTTTAATTTTTTTGGATTTTATATAAATTTTTAGTCAAATTGTAATAAAGGAATTGGAAACCAACTTCGATTTTTTTGGATTTTGATGAATTCTTTTGTTGGAGGAGCTAAATTTGAGTGAATTTAGATAAAATTTACTTCAATTTTTTGTATTTTATATAAATTTTTAGTCAAATTGGAATAAATGAATTTGAAACCAACTTCAATTTTTTTGGATTTTGATGAATTTTTTTGTTGGTGGAGCTAAATTTGAGTGAATTTAGATGAAATTTACTTTCATTTTTTTGGATTTTATATAAATTTTTAGTCAAATTGTAATAAAGGAATTTGAACCAACTTCGATTTTTTTGGATTTTGATGACTTTTTTGTTGGAGGACTTAAATTTGAGTGAATTTAGATGAAATTTACTTCTATTTTTTTGATTTCATATAAATTTTTAGTCAAATTGTAATAAAGGAATTTGAACCAACTTCGATTTTTTTGGATTTTGATGATTTTGGTTGTTGGAGGAGTTAAATTTGAGTAAATTTAGATGAAATTAACACCTTTTTTCGGATTTTATATAAATTTTTAGTCAAATTGTAATGAAGGAATTTGAACCAACTTCGATTTTTTTGGATTTTGATGAGTTTTTTTGTTGGAGGAGTTAAATTTGAGTGAATTTAGATGAAATTTACTTGTATTTTTTTGATTTCATATAAATTTTTAGTCAAATTGTAATAAAGGAATTTGAACCAACTTCGATTTTTTTGGATTTTGATGATTTTGGTTGTTGGAGGAGTTAAATTTGAGTAAATTTAGATGAAATTAACACCTTTTTTTTGGGATTTTATATAAATTTTTAGTCAAATTGTAATGAAGGAATTTGAAACCAACTTCGATTTTTTTGGATTTTGATGAATTTTTTTGTAGGAGCAGCTAAATTTGAGTGAATTTAGATGAAATTTACTTCTATTTTTTTTTGATTTCATATAAATTTTTAGTCAAATTGTAATAAAAGAATTTGAACCAACTTCGATTTTTTTGGATTTTGATGAGTTTTTTTGTTGGAGGAGTTAAATTTGAGTTAATTTAGATGAAATTTACTTCTATTTTTTTGATTTCATATAAATTTTTAGTCAAATTGTAATAAAGGAATTTGAACGAACTTCGATTTTTTTGGATTTTGATGATTTTGGTTGTTGGAGGAGTTAAATTTGAGTAAATTTAGATGTAATTAACACCTTTTTTTGGATTTTATATAAATTTTTAGTCATATTGTAATAAAGGGATATGAACAAACTTCGATTTTTTTGGATTTTGATGAATTTTTTTGTTTGAGGAGCTAAATTTGATTGAATTTAGATGAAATTTACTTTCATTTTTTGGATATTATATAAATTTTTTGTCAAATTGTAATAAAGGAATTTGAACCAACTTCGATTTTTTTGGATTTTGATGAGTTTTTTTGTTGGTGGAGTTAAATTTGAGTGAATTTAGATGAAATTTACTTCTATTTTTTTGGATTTCATATAAATTTTTAGTCAAATTGTAATAAAGTAATTTGAAAGCAACTTCGATTTTTTTGGATTTTGATGAATTTTTTTGTTGGAGGAGTTAAATTTGAGTTGATTCAGATGAAATTTACTTGTATTTTTTTGATTTCATATAAATTTTTAGTCAAATTGTAATAAAGGAATTTGAAACCAACTCCGATTTTTTTGGATTTTGATGAATTTTTTTGTTGGAGGAGTTAAATTTGAGTTAATTTAGATGAAATTTACTTCTATTTTTTTGATTTCATATAAATTTTTAGTCAAATTGTAATAAAGGAATTTGAACCAACTTCGATTTTTTTGGATTTTGATGATTTTGGTTGTTGGAGGATCTAAATTTGAGTGAATTTAGATGAAATTAACACCTTTTTTGGATTTTATATAAATTTTTAGTCAAATTGTAATAAATGAATTTGAAACCAACTTCGCTTTTTTTGGATTTTGATGAATTTTTTTGTTGGAGGAGCTAAATTTGAGTGAATTTGGATGAAATTTACTTCAATTTTTTTTTGATTTCATATAAATTTTTAGTCAAATTGTAATAAAAGAATTTGAATCAACTTCGATTTTTTTGGATTTTGATGAGTTTTTTTGTTGGAGGAGTTAAATTTGAGTTAATTTAGATGAAATTTACTTCTATTTTTTTGATTTCATATAAATTTTTAGTCAAATTGTAATAAAGGAATTTGAACCAAATTCGATTTTTTTGGATATTGATGAATTTGGTTGTTGGAGGAGTTAAATTTGGGTAAATTTAGATGAAATTAACTCCTATTTTTGGGATTCTATATAAATTTTTAGTCAAATTGTAATAAAGGAATTTGAACGAACTTCGTTATTTTTGGATTTTGATGATTTTGGTTGTTGGAGGAGTTAAATTTGAGTAAATTTAGATGAAATTAACACCTTTTTTTTTTATAAATTTTTAGTCAAATTGTAATAAATGAATTTGAAACCAACTTCGATTTTTTTGGATTTTGATGAATTTTTTTGTTGGAGGAGCTAAATTTGAGTGAATTTAGATGAAATTAACACCTTTTTTGGATTTTATATAAATTTTTAGTCAAATTGTAATAAATGAATTTGAAACCAACTTCGATTTTTTTGGATTTTGATGAATTTTTTTGTTGGAGGAGCTAAATTTGAGTGAATTTAGATGAAATTTACTTTCATTTTTTTGGATTTTATATAAATTTTTAGTCAATTTGTAATAAAGGAATTTGAACCAACTTCGATTTTTTTGGATTTTGATGAATTTTTTTGTTGGAGGATCTAAATTTGAGTGAATTTAGATGAAATTTACTTCTATTTTTTTGGATTTCATATAAATTTTTAGTCAAATAGTAATAAAGTAATTTGAAACCAACTTCGATTTTTTTTGATTTTGCTGAATTTTTTTGTTGGAGGAGCTAAATTTGAGTTAATTTAGATGAAATTTACTTCAATTTTTTTTTATTTTATATAAATTTTTAGTCAAATTGTAATAAAGGAATTTGAAACCAACTCCGATTTTTTTGGATTTTGATGAAATTTTTTGTTGGAGGAACTAAATTTGAGTGAATTTAGATGAAATTTACTTCTATTTTTTTGGATTTCATATAAATTTTTAGTCAAGTTGTAATAAAGGAATTTGAACCAACTTCGATTTTTTTGGATTTTGATGAGTTTTTTTGTTGGAGGAGTTAAATCTGAGTTAATTTAGATGAAATTTACTTCTATTTTTTTGATTTCATATAAATTTTTAGTCAAATTGTAATAAAGGAATTTGAACAAACTTCGTTATTTTTGGATTTTGATGATTTTGGTTGTTGGAGGAGTTAAATTTGAGTAAATTTAGATGAAATTAACACCTTTTTTTTTATAAATTTTTAGTCAAATTGTAATAAATGAATTTGAAACCAACTTCGATTTTTTTGGATTTTGATGAATTTTTTTGTTGGAGGAGCTAAATTTGAGTGAATTTAGATGAAATTAACACCTTTTTTGGATTTTATATAAATTTTTAGTCAAATTGTAATAAATGAATTTGAAACCAACTTCGATTTTTTTGGATTTTGATGAATTTTTTTGTTGGAGGAGCTAAATTTGAGTGAATTTAGATGAAATTTACTTTCATTTTTTTGGATTTTATATAAATTTTTAGTCAAATTGTAATAAAGGAATTTGAACCAACTTCGATTTTTTTGGATTTTGATGAGTTTTTTTGTTGGAGGAGTTAAATTTGAGTGAATTTAGATGAAATTTACTTCTATTTTTTTGATTTCATATAAATTTTTAGTCAAATTGTAATAAAGGAATTTGAACCAACTTCGATTTTTTTGGATTTTGATGATTTTGGTTGTTGGAGGAGTTAAATTTGAGTAAATTTAGATGAAATTAACACCTTTTTTTTGATTTTATATAAATTTTTAGTCATATTGTAATAAAGGGATATGAACAAACTTCGATTTTTTTGGATTTTGATGAGTTTTTTTGTTGGAGGAGTTAAATTTGAGTTAATTTAGATGAAATTTACTTCTATTTTTTTGATTTCATATAAATTTTTAGTCAAATTGTAATAAAGGAATTTGAACGAACTTCGATTTTTTTGGATTTTGATGATTTTGGTTGTTGGAGGAGTTAAATTTGAGTAAATTTAGATGTAATTAACACCTTTTTTTGGATTTTATATAAATTTTTAGTCATATTGTAATAAAGGGATATGAACAAACTTCGATTTTTTTGGATTTTGATGAATTTTTTTGTTTGAGGAGCTAAATTTGATTGAATTTAGATGAAATTTACTTTCATTTTTTGGATATTATATAAATTTTTAGTCAAATTGTAATAAAGGAATTTGAACCAACTTCGATTTTTTTGGATTTTGATGAGTTTTTTTGTTGGTGGAGTTAAATTTGAGTGAATTTAGATGAAATTTACTTCTATTTTTTTGGATTTCATATAAATTTTTAGTCAAATTGTAATAAAGTAATTTGAAAGCAACTTCGATTTTTTTGGATTTTGATGAATTTTTTTGTTGGAGGAGTTAAATTTGAGTTGATTCAAATGAAATTTACTTGTATTTTTTTGATTTCATATAAATTTTTAGTCAAATTGTAATAAAGGAATTTGAAACCAACTCCGATTTTTTTGGATTTTGATGAATTTTTTTGTTGGAGGAGTTAAATTTGAGTTAATTTAGATGAAATTTACTTCTATTTTTTTGATTTCATATAATTTTTTAGTCAAATTGTAATAAAGGAATTTGAACCAACTTCGATTTTTTTGGATTTTGATGATTTTGGTTGTTGGAGGAGCTAAATTTGAGTGAATTTAGATGAAATTAACACCTTTTTTGGATTTTATATAAATTTTTAGTCAAATTGTAATAAATGAATTTGAAACCAACTTCGATTTTTTTGGATTTTGATGAATTTTTTTGTTGGAGGAGCTAAATTTGAGTGAATTTAGATGAAATTTACTTTCATTTTTTTGGATTTTATATAAATTTTTAGTCAAATTGTAATAAAGGAATTTGAACCAACTTCGATTTTTTTTTATTTTGATGAGTTTTTTTGTTGGAGGAGTTAAATTTGAGTGAATTTAGATGAAATTTACTTCTATTTTTTTGATTTCATATAAATTTTTAGTCAAATTGTAATAAAGGAATTTGAACCAACTTCGATTTTTTTGGATTTTGATGATTTTGGTTGTTGGAGGAATTAAATTTGAGTAAATTTAGATGAAATTGACACCTTTTTTTTGGATTTTATATAAATTTTTAGTCAAATTGTAATGAAGGAATTTGAAACCAACTTCGATTTTTTTGGATTTTGATGAATTTTTTTGTAGGAGCAGCTAAATTTGAGTGAATTTAGATGAAATTAACACCTTTTTTGGATTTTATATAAATTTTTAGTCAAATTGTAATAAATGAATTTGAAACAAACTTCGATTTTTTTGGATTTTGATGAATTTTTTTGTTGGAGGAGCTAAATTTGAGTGAATTTAGATGAAATTTGCTTTCATTTTTTTGGATTTTATATAAATTTTTAGTCAAATTGTAATAAAGGAATTTGAACCAACTTCGATTTTTTTGGATTTTGATGAGTTTTTTTGTTGGAGGAGTTAAATTTGAGTGAATTTAGATGAAATTTACTTCTATTTTTTTGATTTCATATAAATTTTTAGTCAAATTGTAATAAAGGAATTTGAACCAACTTCGATTTTTTTGGATTTTGATGATTTTGGGTGTTGGAGGAGTTAAATTTGAGTAAATTTAGATGAAATTAACACCTTTTTTTGGATTTTATATAAATTTTTAGTCGTATTGTAATAAAGGGATATGAACAAACTTCGATTTTTTTGGATTTTGATGAGTTTTTTTGTTGGAGGAGTTAAATTAGAGTTAATTTAGATGAAATTTACTTCTATTTGTTTGATTTCATATAAATTTTTAGTCAAATTGTAATAAAGGAATTTGAACGAACTTCGATTTTTTTGGATTTTGATGATTTTGGTTGTTGGAGGAGTTAAATTTGAGTAAATTTAGATGTAATTAACACCTTTTTTTTGGATTTTATATAAATTTTTAGTCATATTGTAATAAAGGGATATGAACAAACTTCGATTTTTTTGGATTTTGATGAATTTTTTTGTTTGAGGAGCTAAATTTGATTGAATTTAGATGAAATTTACTTTCATTTTTTGGATATTATATAAATTTTTAGTCAAATTGTAATAAAGGAATTTGAACCAACTTCGATTTTTTTGGATTTTGATGAGTTTTTTTGTTGGTGGAGTTAAATTTGAGTGAATTTAGATGAAATTTACTTCTATTTTTTTGGATTTCATATAAATTTTTAGTCAAATTGTAATAAAGTAATTTGAAAGCAACTTCGATTTTTTTGGATTTTGATGAATTTTTTTGTTGGAGGAGTTAAATTTGAGTTAATTCAGATGAAATTTACTTGTATTTTTTTGATTTCATATAAATTTTTAGTCAAATTTAATAAAGGAATTTGAAACCAACTCCGATTTTTTTGGATTTTGATGAATTTTTTTGTTGGTGGAGTTAAATTTGAGTGAATTTAGATGAAATTTACTTCTATTTTTTTGGATTTCATATAAATTTTTAGTCAAATTGTAATAAAGTAATTTGAAAGCAACTTCGATTTTTTTGGATTTTGATGAATTTTTTTGTTGGAGGAGATAAAATTTGAGTTAATTCAGATGAAATTTACTTGTATTTTTTTGATTTCATATAAATTTTTAGTCAAATTGTAATAAAGGAATTTGAAACCAACTCCGATTTTTTTGGATTTTGATGAATTTTTTTGTTGGAGGAGTTAAATTTGAGTTAATTTAGATGAAATTTACTTCTATTTTTTTGATTTCATATAAATTTTTAGTCAAATTGTATTAAAGGAATTTGAACCAACTTCGATTTTTTTGGATTTTGATGATTTTGGTTGTTGGAGGAGCTAAATTTGAGTGAATTTAGATGAAATTAACACCTTTTTTTGGATTTTATATAAATTTTTAGTCAAATTGTAATAAATGAATTTGAAACCAACTTCGATTTTTTTGGATTTTGATGAATTTTTTTGTTGGAGGAGCTAAATTTGAGTGAATTTTGATGAAATTTACTTTCATTTTTTTGGATTTCATATAAATTTTTAGTCAAATTGTAATAAAGTAATTTGAAACCAACTTCGATTTTTTTGGATTTTGATGAATTTTTTTGTTGGAGGAGTTAAATTTGAGTTAATTTAGATGAAATTTACTTCTATTTTTTTGATTTCATAGAAATTTTTAGTCAAATTGTAATAAAGGAATTTGAACCAACTTCGATTTTTTTGGATTTTGATGATTTTGGTTGTTGGAGGAGCTAAATTTGAGTGAATTTAGATGAAATTAACACCTTTTTTGGATTTTATATAAATTTTTAGTCAAATTGTAATAAATGAATTTGAAACCAACTTCGATTTTTTTGGATTTTGATGAATTTTTTTGTTGGAGGAGTTAAATTTGAGTAAATTTAGATGAAATTAACACCTTTTTTTTGGGATTTTATATAAATTTTTAGTCAAATTGTAATGAAGGAATTTGAAACCAACTTCGATTTTTTTGGATTTTGATGAATTTTTTTGTAGGAGCAGCTAAATTTGAGTGAATTTAGATGAAATTTACTTCTATTTTTTTTTGATTTCATATAAATTTTTAGTCAAATTGTAATAAAAGAATTTGAACCAACTTCGATTTTTTTGGATTTTGATGAGTTTTTTTGTTGGAGGAGTTAAATTTGAGTTAATTTAGATGAAATTTACTTCTATTTTTTGATTTCATATAAATTTTTAGTCAAATTGTAATAAAGGAATTTGAACCAACTTCGATTTTTTTTTGATTTTGCTGATTTTTTTTGTTGGAGGAGTTAAATTTGAGTTAATTTAGATGAAATTTACTTCTATTTTTTTGATTTCATATAAATTTTTAGTCAAGTTGTAATAAAGGAATTTGAACCAACTTCGATTTTTTTGGATTTTGATGAAATTTTTTGTTGGAGGAGCTAAATTTGAGTGAATTTAGATGAAATTTACTTCTATTTTTTTGGATTTCATATAAATTTTTAGTCAAATTGTAATAAAGTAATTTGAAACCAACTTCGATTTTTTTGGATTTTGCTGAATTTTTTTGTTGGAGGAGCTAAATTTGAGTTAATTTAGCTGAAATTTACTTCTATTTTTTTGATTTCATATAAATTTTTAGTCCAATTGTAATAAAGGAATTTGAACCAACTTCGATTTTTTTGGATTTTGATGATTTTGGTTGTTGGAGGAGTTAAATTTGAGTAAGTTTAGATGAAATTAACACCTATTTTTTTGGATTTTATATAAATTTTTAGTCAAATTGTAATAAAGGAATTTGAACCAACTTCGTTATTTTTGGATTTTGATGATTTTGGTTGTTGGAGGAGTTAAATTTGAGTAAATTTAGATGAAATTAACACCTTTTTTTTTATAAATTTTTAGTCAAATTGTAATAAATGAATTTGAAACCAACTTCGATTTTTTTGGATTTTGATGAATTTTTTTGTTGGAGGAGCTAAATTTGATTGAATTTAGATGAAATTTACTTTCATTTTTTGGATATTATATAAATTTTTAGACAAATTGTAATAAAGGAATTTGAACCAACTTCGATTTTTTTGGATTTTGATGAGTTTTTTTGTTGGAGGAGTTAAATTTGAGTGAATTTAGATGAAATTTACTTCTATTTTTTTGGATTTCATATAAATTTTTAGTCAAATTGTAATAAAGTAATTTGAAACCAACTTCGATTTTTTTGGATTTTGATGAAATTTTTTGTTGGAGGAGCTAAATTTGAGTGAATTTATATGAAATTTACTACTATTTTTTTTTGATTTCATATAAATTTTTAGTCAAATTGTAATAAAGGAATTTGAACCAACTTCGATTTTTTTGGATTTTGATGATTTTGGTTGTTGGAGGAGTTAAATTTGGGTAAATTTAGATGAAATTAACTCCTATTTTTTGGGATTTTATATAAATTTTTAGTCAAGTTGTAATAAAGGAATTTGAACAAACTTCGATTTTTTTGGATTTTGATGAATTTTTTTGTTGGAGGAGCTAAATTTGATTGAATTTAGATGAAATTTACTTTCATTTTTTTGGATATTATATAAATTTTTAGACAAATTGTAATAAAGGAATTTGAACCAACTTCGATTTTTTTGGATTTTGATGAGTTTTTTTGTTGGAGGAGTTAAATTTGAGTAAATTTAGATGAAATTAACACCTTTTTTTGGATTTTATATAAATTTTTAGTCGTATTGTAATAAAGGGATATGAACAAACTTCGATTTTTTTGGATTTTGATGAGTTTTTTTGTTGGAGGAGTTAAATTAGAGTTAATTTAGATGAAATTTACTTCTATTTGTTTGATTTCATATAAATTTTTAGTCAAATTGTAATAAAGGAATTTGAACGAACTTCGATTTTTTTGGATTTTGATGATTTTGGTTGTTGGAGGAGTTAAATTTGAGTAAATTTAGATGTAATTAACACCTTTTTTTTGGATTTTATATAAATTTTTAGTCATATTGTAATAAAGGGATATGAACAAACTTCGATTTTTTTGGATTTTGATGAATTTTTTTGTTTGAGGAGCTAAATTTGATTGAATTTAGATGAAATTTACTTTCATTTTTTGGATATTATATAAATTTTTAGTCAAATTGTAATAAAGGAATTTGAACCAACTTCGATTTTTTTGGATTTTGATGAGTTTTTTTGTTGGTGGAGTTAAATTTGAGTGAATTTAGATGAAATTTACTTCTATTTTTTTGGATTTCATATAAATTTTTAGTCAAATTGTAATAAAGTAATTTGAAAGCAACTTCGATTTTTTTGGATTTTGATGAATTTTTTTGTTGGAGGAGTTAAATTTGAGTTAATTCAGATGAAATTTACTTGTATTTTTTTGATTTCATATAAATTTTTAGTCAAATTTAATAAAGGAATTTGAAACCAACTCCGATTTTTTTGGATTTTGATGAATTTTTTTGTTGGTGGAGTTAAATTTGAGTGAATTTAGATGAAATTTACTTCTATTTTTTTGGATTTCATATAAATTTTTAGTCAAATTGTAATAAAGTAATTTGAAAGCAACTTCGATTTTTTTGGATTTTGATGAATTTTTTTGTTGGAGGAGATAAAATTTGAGTTAATTCAGATGAAATTTACTTGTATTTTTTTGATTTCATATAAATTTTTAGTCAAATTGTAATAAAGGAATTTGAAACCAACTCCGATTTTTTTGGATTTTGATGAATTTTTTTGTTGGAGGAGTTAAATTTGAGTTAATTTAGATGAAATTTACTTCTATTTTTTTGATTTCATATAAATTTTTAGTCAAATTGTATTAAAGGAATTTGAACCAACTTCGATTTTTTTGGATTTTGATGATTTTGGTTGTTGGAGGAGCTAAATTTGAGTGAATTTAGATGAAATTAACACCTTTTTTTGGATTTTATATAAATTTTTAGTCAAATTGTAATAAATGAATTTGAAACCAACTTCGATTTTTTTGGATTTTGATGAATTTTTTTGTTGGAGGAGCTAAATTTGAGTGAATTTTGATGAAATTTACTTTCATTTTTTTGGATTTCATATAAATTTTTAGTCAAATTGTAATAAAGTAATTTGAAACCAACTTCGATTTTTTTGGATTTTGATGAATTTTTTTGTTGGAGGAGTTAAATTTGAGTTAATTTAGATGAAATTTACTTCTATTTTTTTGATTTCATAGAAATTTTTAGTCAAATTGTAATAAAGGAATTTGAACCAACTTCGATTTTTTTGGATTTTGATGATTTTGGTTGTTGGAGGAGCTAAATTTGAGTGAATTTAGATGAAATTAACACCTTTTTTGGATTTTATATAAATTTTTAGTCAAATTGTAATAAATGAATTTGAAACCAACTTCGATTTTTTTGGATTTTGATGAATTTTTTTGTTGGAGGAGTTAAATTTGAGTAAATTTAGATGAAATTAACACCTTTTTTTTTGGATTTTATATAAATTTTTAGTCAAATTGTAATGAAGGAATTTGAAACCAACTTCGATTTTTTTGGATTTTGATGAATTTTTTTGTAGGAGCAGCTAAATTTGAGTGAATTTAGATGAAATTTACTTCTATTTTTTTTTGATTTCATATAAATTTTTAGTCAAATTGTAATAAAAGAATTTGAACCAACTTCGATTTTTTTGGATTTTGATGAGTTTTTTTGTTGGAGGAGTTAAATTTGAGTTAATTTAGATGAAATTTACTTCTATTTTTTGATTTCATATAAATTTTTAGTCAAATTGTAATAAAGGAATTTGAACCAACTTCGATTTTTTTTTGATTTTGCTGATTTTTTTTGTTGGAGGAGTTAAATTTGAGTTAATTTAGATGAAATTTACTTCTATTTTTTTGATTTCATATAAATTTTTAGTCAAGTTGTAATAAAGGAATTTGAACCAACTTCGATTTTTTTGGATTTTGATGAAATTTTTTGTTGGAGGAGCTAAATTTGAGTGAATTTAGATGAAATTTACTTCTATTTTTTTGGATTTCATATAAATTTTTAGTCAAATTGTAATAAAGTAATTTGAAACCAACTTCGATTTTTTTGGATTTTGCTGAATTTTTTTGTTGGAGGAGCTAAATTTGAGTTAATTTAGCTGAAATTTACTTCTATTTTTTTTATTTCATATAAATTTTTAGTCCAATTGTAATAAAGGAATTTGAACCAACTTCGATTTTTTTGGATTTTGATGATTTTGGTTGTTGGAGGAGTTAAATTTGAGTAAGTTTAGATGAAATTAACACCTATTTTTTTGGATTTTATATAAATTTTTAGTCAAATTGTAATAAAGGAATTTGAACCAACTTCGTTATTTTTGGATTTTGATGATTTTGGTTGTTGGAGGAGTTAAATTTGAGTAAATTTAGATGAAATTAACACCTTTTTTTTTATAAATTTTTAGTCAAATTGTAATAAATGAATTTGAAACCAACTTCGATTTTTTTGGATTTTGATGAGTTTTTTTGTTGGAGGAGTTAAATTTGAGTGAATTTAGATGAAATTTACTTCTATTTTTTTGGATTTCATATAAATTTTTAGTCAAATTGTAATAAAGTAATTTGAAACCAACTTCGATTTTTTTGGATTTTGATGAAATTTTTTGTTGGAGGAGCTAAATTTGAGTGAATTTATATGAAATTTACTACTATTTTTTTTTGATTTCATATAAATTTTTAGTCAAATTGTAATAAAGGAATTTGAACCAACTTCGATTTTTTTGGATTTTGATGATTTTGGTTGTTGGAGGAGTTAAATTTGGGTAAATTTAGATGAAATTAACTCCTATTTTTTGGGATTTTATATAAATTTTTAGTCAAGTTGTAATAAAGGAATTTGAACAAACTTCGATTTTTTTGGATTTTGATGAATTTTTTTGTTGGAGGAGCTAAATTTGATTGAATTTAGATGAAATTTACTTTCATTTTTTTGGATATTATATAAATTTTTAGACAAATTGTAATAAAGGAATTTGAACCAACTTCGATTTTTTTGGATTTTGATGAGTTTTTTTGTTGGAGGAGTTAAATTTGAGTGAATTTAGATGAAATTTACTTCTATTTTTTGGATTTCATATAAATTTTTAGTCAAGTTGTAATAAAGGAATTTGAACCAACTTCGATTTTTTTGGATTTTGATGAAATTTTTTGTTGGAGGAGCTAAATTTGAGTGAATTTAGATGAAATTTACTTCTATTTTTTTGGATTTCATATAAATTTTTAGTCAAATTGTAATAAAGTAATTTGAAACCATCTTCGATTTTTTTGGATTTTGCTGAATTTTTTTGTTGGAGGAGCTAAATTTGAGTTAATTTAGCTGAAATTTACTTCTATTTTTTTGATTTCATATAAATTTTTAGTCCAATTGTAATAAAGGAATTTGAACCAACTTCGATTTTTTTGGATTTTGATGATTTTGGTTGATGGAGGAGTTAAATTTGAGTAAGTTTAGATGAAATTAACACCTATTTTTTTGGATTTTATATAAATTTTTAGTCAAATTGTAATAAAGGAATTTGAACCAACTTCGTTATTTTTGGATTTTGATGATTTTGGTTGTTGGAGGAGTTAAATTTGAGTAAATTTAGATGAAATTAACACCTTTTTTTTTTATAAATTTTTAGTCAAATTGTAATAAATGAATTTGAAACCAACTTCGATTTTTTTGTATTTTGATGAATTTTTTTGTTGGAGGAGCTAAATTTGATTGAATTTAGATGAAATTTACTTTCATTTTTTTGGATATTATATAAATTTTTAGACAAATTGTAATAAAGGAATTTGAACCAACTTCGATTTTTTTGGATTTTGATGAGTTTTTTTGTTGGAGGAGTTAAATTTGAGTGAATTTAGATGAAATTTACTTCTATTTTTTTGGATTTCATATAAATTTTTAGTCAAATTGTAATAAAGGAATTTGAACCAACTTCGATTTTTTTGGATTTTGATGAAATTTTTTGTTGGAGGAGCTAAATTTGAGTGAATTTATATGAAATTTACTACTATTTTTTTTTGATTTCATATAAATTTTTAGTCAAATTGTAATAAAGGAATTTGAACCAACTTCGATTTTTTTGGATTTTGATGAAATTTTTTGTTGGAGGAGCTAAATTTGAGAGAATTTATATGAAATTTACTACTATTTTTTTTTGATTTCATATAAATTTTTAGTCAAATTGTAATAAAGGAATTTGAACCAACTTAGATTTTTTTGGATTTTGATGATTTTGGTTGTTGGAGGAGTTAAATTTGGGTAAATTTAGATGAAATTAACTCCTATTTTTGGGATTTTATATAAATTTTTAGTCAAATTGTAATAAAGGAATTTGAACGAACTTCGATTTTTTTGGATTTTGATGATTTTGGTTGTTGGAGGAGTTAAATTTGGGTAAATTTAGATGAAATTAACTCCTATTTCTGGGATTTTATATAAATTTTTAGTCAAATTGTAATAAAGGGATATGAACAAACTTCGATTTTTTTGGATTTTGATGAATTTTTTTGTTTGAGGAGCTAAATTTGATTGAATTTAGATGAAGTTTACTTTCATTTTTTGGATATTATATAAATTTTTAGTCAAATTGTAATAAAGGAATTTGAACCAACTTCGATTTTTTTGGATTTTGATGAGATTTTTGTTGGTGGAGTTAATTTTGAGTGAATTTAGATGAAATTTACTTCTATTTTTTTGGATTTCATATAAATTTTTAGTCAAATTGTAATAAAGTAATTTGAAAGCAACTTCGATTTTTTTGGATTTTGATGAATTTTTTTGTTGGAGGAGTTAAATTTGAGTTAATTCAGATGAAATTTACTTGTATTTTTTTGATTTCATATAAATTTTTAGTCAAATTGTAATAAAGGAATTTGAAACCAACTCCGATTTTTTTGGATTTTGATGAATTTTTTTGTTGGAGGAGTTAAATTTGAGTTAATTTAGATGAAATTTACTTCTATTTTTTTGATTTCATATAAATTTTTAGTCAAATTGTAATAAAGGAATTTGAACCAACTTCGATTTTTTTGGATTTTGATGATTTTGGCTGTTGGAGGAGCTAAATTTGAGTGAATTTAGATGAAATTAACACCTTTTTTTGGATTTTATATAAATTTTTAGTCAAATTGTAATAAATGAATTTGAAACCAACTTCGATTTTTTTGGATTTTGATGAATTTTTTTGTTGGAGGAGCTAAATTTGAGTGAATGATGATGAAATTTACTTTCATCTTTTTGGATTTCATATAAATTTTTAGTCAAATTGTAATAAAGTAATTTGAAACCAACTTCGATTTTTTTGGTTTTGATGAATTTTTTTGTTGGAGGAGTTAAATTTGAGTTAATTTAGCTGAAATTTACTTCTATTTTTTTGATTTCATATAAATTTTTAGTCCAATTGTAATAAAGGAATTTGAACCAACTTCGATTTTTTTGGATTTTGATGATTTTGGTTGTTGGAGGAGTTAAATTTGGGTAAATTTAGATGAAATTAACTCCTATTTTTGGGATTTTATATAAATTTTTAGTCAAATTGTAATAAAGGAATTTGAACGAACTTCGATTTTTTTGGATTTTGATGATTTTGGTTGTTGGAGGAGTTAAATTTGAGTAAATTTAGATGTAATTAACACCTTTTTTTTGGATTTTATATAAATTTTTAGTCATATTGTAATAAAGGGATATGAACAAACTTCGATTTTTTTGGATTTTGATGAATTTTTTTGTTTGAGGAGCTAAATTTGATTGAATTTAGATGAAATTTACTTTCATTTTTTGGATATTATATAAATTTTTAGTCAAATTGTAATAAAGGAATTTGAACCAACTTCGATTTTTTTGGATTTTGATGAGTTTTTTGTTGGTGGAGTTAAATTTGAGTGAATTTAGATGAAATTTACTTCTATTTTTTTGGATTTCATATAAATTTTTAGTCAAATTGTAATAAAGTAATTTGAAAGCAACTTCGATTTTTTTGGATTTTAATGAATTTTTTTGTTGGAGGAGTTAAATTTGAGTTAATTCAGATGAAATTTACTTGTATTTTTTTGATTTCATATAAATTTTTAGTCAAATTGTAATAAAGGAATTTGAAACCAACTCCGATTTTTTTGGATTTTGATGAATTTTTTTGTTGGAGGAGTTAAATTTGAGTTAATTTAGATGAAATTTACTTCTATTTTTTTGATTTCATATAAATTTTTAGTCAAATTGTAATAAAGGAATTTGAACCAACTTCGATTTTTTTGGATTTTGATGATTTTGGCTGTTGGAGGAGCTAAATTTGAGTGAATTTAGATGAAATTAACACCTTTTTTTGGATTTTATATAAATTTTTAGTCAAATTGTAATAAATGAATTTGAAACCAACTTCGATTTTTTTGGATTTTGATGAATTTTTTTGTTGGAGGAGCTAAATTTGAGTGAATGATGATGAAATTTACTTTCATTTTTTTGGATTTCATATAAATTTTTAGTCAAATTGTAATAAAGTAATTTGAAACCAACTTCGATTTTTTTGGATTTTGATGAATTTTTTTGTTGGAGGAGTTAAATTTGAGTTAATTTAGCTGAAATTTACTTCTATTTTTTTGATTTCATATAAATTTTTAGTCCAATTGTAATAAAGGAATTTGAACCAACTTCGATTTTTTTGGATTTTGATGATTTTGGTTGTTGGAGGAGTTAAATTTGAGTAAGTTTAGATGAAATTAACACCTATTTTTTTGGATTTTATATAAATTTTTAGTCAAATTGTAGTAAAGGAATTTGAAACCAACTTCGATTTTTTTGGATTTTGTTGAATTTTTTTGTTGGAGGAGCTAAATTTGAGTGAATTTAGATGAAATTTACTTTCATCTTTTTGGGATTTTATATAAATTTTTAGTCAAATTGTAATAAAGGAATTTGAACGAACTTCGATTTTTTTGGATTTTGATGAATTTTTTTGTTGGAGGAGTTAAATTTGAGTTAATTTATATGAAATTTACTACTATTTTTTTTTGATTTCATATAAATTTTTAGTCAAATTGTAATAAAGGAATTTGAACCAACTTCGATTTTTTTGGATTTTGATGATTTTGGTTGTTGGAGGAGTTAAATTTGGGTAAATTTAGATGAAATTAACTCCTATTTTTGGGATTTTATATAAATTTTTAGTCAAATTGTAATAAAGGAATTTGAACGAACTTCGATTTTTTTGGATTTTGATGATTTTGGTTGTTGGAGGAGTTAAATTTGGGTAAATTTAGATGAAATTAACTCCTATTTCTGGGATTTTATATAAATTTTTAGTCAAATTGTAATAAAGGGATATGAACAAACTTCGATTTTTTTGGATTTTGATGAATTTTTTTGTTTGAGGAGCTAAATTTGATTGAATTTAGATGAAATTTACTTTCATTTTTTGGATATTATATAAATTTTTAGTCAAATTGTAATAAAGGAATTTGAACCAACTTCGATTTTTTTGGATTTTGATGAGTTTTTTGTTGGTGGAGTTAAATTTGAGTGAATTTAGATGAAATTTACTTCTATTTTTTTGGATTTCATATAAATTTTTAGTCAAATTGTAATAAAGTAATTTGAAAGCAACTTCGATTTTTTTGGATTTTGATGAATTTTTTTGTTGGAGGAGTTAAATTTGAGTTAATTCAGATGAAATTTACTTGTATTTTTTTGATTTCATATAAATTTTTAGTCAAATTGTAATAAAGGAATTTGAAACCAACTCCGATTTTTTTGGATTTTGATGAATTTTTTTGTTGGAGGAGTTAAATTTGAGTTAATTTAGATGAAATTTACTTCTATTTTTTTGATTTCATATAAATTTTTAGTCAAATTGTAATAAAGGAATTTGAACCAACTTCGATTTTTTTGGATTTTGATGATTTTGGCTGTTGGAGGAGCTAAATTTGAGTGAATTTAGATGAAATTAACACCTTTTTTTGGATTTTATATAAATTTTTAGTCAAATTGTAATAAATGAATTTGAAACCAACTTCGATTTTTTTGGATTTTGATGAATTTTTTTGTTGGAGGAGCTAAATTTGAGTGAATGATGATGAAATTTACTTTCATCTTTTTGGATTTCATATAAATTTTTAGTCAAATTGTAATAAAGTAATTTGAAACCAACTTCGATTTTTTTGGATTTTGATGTATTTTTTTGTTGGAGGAGTTAAATTTGAGTTAATTTAGCTGAAATTTACTTCTATTTTTTTGATTTCATATAAATTTTTAGTCCAATTGTAATAAAGGAATTTGAACCAACTTCGATTTTTTTGGATTTTGATGATTTTGGTTGTTGGAGGAGTTAAATTTGGGTAAATTTAGATGTAATTAACACCTTTTTTTTGGATTTTATATAAATTTTTAGTTATATTGTAATAAAGGGATATGAACAAACTTCGATTTTTTTGGATTTTGATGAATTTTTTTGTTTGAGGAGCTAAATTTGATTGAATTTAGATGAAATTTACTTTCATTTTTTGGATATTATATAAATTTTTAGTCAAATTGTAATAAAGGAATTTGAACCAACTTCGATTTTTTTGGATTTTGATGAGTTTTTTGTTGGTGGAGTTAAATTTGAGTGAATTTAGATGAAATTTACTTCTATTTTTTTGGATTTCATATAAATTTTTAGTCAAATTGTAATAAAGTAATTTGAAAGCAACTTCGATTTTTTTGGATTTTAATGAATTTTTTTGTTGGAGGAGTTAAATTTGAGTTAATTCAGATGAAATTTACTTGTATTTTTTTGATTTCATATAAATTTTTAGTCAAATTGTAATAAAGGAATTTGAAACCAACTCCGATTTTTTTGGATTTTGATGAATTTTTTTGTTGGAGGAGTTAAATTTGAGTTAATTTAGATGAAATTTACTTCTATTTTTTTGATTTCATATAAATTTTTAGTCAAATTGTAATAAAGGAATTTGAACCAACTTCGATTTTTTGGATTTTGATGATTTTGGCTGTTGGAGGAGCTAAATTTGAGTGAATTTAGATGAAATTAACACCTTTTTTTGGATTTTATATAAATTTTTAGTCAAATTGTAATAAATGAATTTGAAACCAACTTCGATTTTTTTGGATTTTGATGAATTTTTTTGTTGGAGGAGCTAAATTTGAGTGAATGATGATGAAATTTACTTTCATTTTTTTGGATTTCATATAAATTTTTAGTCAAATTGTAATAAAGTAATTTGAAACCAACTTCGATTTTTTTGGATTTTGATGAATTTTTTTGTTGGAGGAGTTAAATTTGAGTTAATTTAGCTGAAATTTACTTCTATTTTTTTGATTTCATATAAATTTTTAGTCCAATTGTAATAAAGGAATTTGAACCAACTTCGATTTTTTTGGATTTTGATGATTTTGGTTGTTGGAGGAGTTAAATTTGAGTAAGTTTAGATGAAATTAACACCTATTTTTTTGGATTTTATATAAATTTTTAGTCAAATTGTAGTAAAGGAATTTGAAACCAACTTCGATTTTTTTGGATTTTGTTGAATTTTTTTGTTGGAGGAGCTAAATTTGAGTGAATTTAGATGAAATTTACTTTCATCTTTTTGGGATTTTATATAAATTTTTAGTCAAATTGTAATAAAGGGATATGAACAAACTTCGATTTTTTTGGATTTTGATGAATTTTTTTGTTTGAGGAGCTAAATTTGATTGAATTTAGATGAAATTTACTTTCATTTTTTGGATATTATATAAATTTTTAGTCAAATTGTAATAAAGGAATTTGAACCAACTTCGATTTTTTTGGATTTTGATGAGTTTTTTGTTGGTGGAGTTAAATTTGAGTGAATTTAGATGAAATTTACTTCTATTTTTTTGGATTTCATATAAATTTTTAGTCAAATTGTAATAAAGTAATTTGAAAGCAACTTCGATTTTTTTGGATTTTGATGAATTTTTTTGTTGGAGGAGTTAAATTTGAGTTAATTCAGATGAAATTTACTTGTATTTTTTTGATTTCATATAAATTTTTAGTCAAATTGTAATAAAGGAATTTGAAACCAACTCCGATTTTTTTGGATTTTGATGAATTTTTTTGTTGGAGGAGTTAAATTTGAGTTAATTTAGATGAAATTTACTTCTATTTTTTTGATTTCATATAAATTTTTAGTCAAATTGTAATAAAGGAATTTGAACCAACTTCGATTTTTTTGGATTTTGATGATTTTGGCTGTTGGAGGAGCTAAATTTGAGTGAATTTAGATGAAATTAACACCTTTTTTTGGATTTTATATAAATTTTTAGTCAAATTGTAATAAATGAATTTGAAACCAACTTCGATTTTTTTGGATTTTGATGAATTTTTTTGTTGGAGGAGCTAAATTTGAGTGAATGATGATGAAATTTACTTTCATCTTTTTGGATTTCATATAAATTTTTAGTCAAATTGTAATAAAGTAATTTGAAACCAACTTCGATTTTTTTGGATTTTGATGAATTTTTTTGTTGGAGGAGTTAAATTTGAGTTAATTTAGCTGAAATTTACTTCTATTTTTTTGATTTCATATAAATTTTTAGTCCAATTGTAATAAAGGAATTTGAACCAACTTCGATTTTTTTGGATTTTGATGATTTTGGTTGTTGGAGGAGTTAAATTTGGGTAAATTTAGATGTAATTAACACCTTTTTTTTGGATTTTATATAAATTTTTAGTTATATTGTAATAAAGGGATATGAACAAACTTCGATTTTTTTGGATTTTGATGAATTTTTTTGTTTGAGGAGCTAAATTTGATTGAATTTAGATGAAATTTACTTTCATTTTTTGGATATTATATAAATTTTTAGTCAAATTGTAATAAAGGAATTTGAACCAACTTCGATTTTTTTGGATTTTGATGAGTTTTTTGTTGGTGGAGTTAAATTTGAGTGAATTTAGATGAAATTTACTTCTATTTTTTTGGATTTCATATAAATTTTTAGTCAAATTGTAATAAAGTAATTTGAAAGCAACTTCGATTTTTTTGGATTTTAATGAATTTTTTTGTTGGAGGAGTTAAATTTGAGTTAATTCAGATGAAATTTACTTGTATTTTTTTGATTTCATATAAATTTTTAGTCAAATTGTAATAAAGGAATTTGAAACCAACTCCGATTTTTTTGGATTTTGATGAATTTTTTTGTTGGAGGAGTTAAATTTGAGTTAATTTAGATGAAATTTACTTCTATTTTTTTGATTTCATATAAATTTTTAGTCAAATTGTAATAAAGGAATTTGAACCAACTTCGATTTTTTTGGATTTTGATGATTTTGGCTGTTGGAGGAGCTAAATTTGAGTGAATTTAGATGAAATTAACACCTTTTTTTGGATTTTATATAAATTTTTAGTCAAATTGTAATAAATGAATTTGAAACCAACTTCGATTTTTTTGGATTTTGATGAATTTTTTTGTTGGAGGAGCTAAATTTGAGTGAATGATGATGAAATTTACTTTCATTTTTTTGGATTTCATATAAATTTTTAGTCAAATTGTAATAAAGTAATTTGAAACCAACTTCGATTTTTTTGGATTTTGATGAATTTTTTTGTTGGAGGAGTTAAATCTGAGTTAATTTAGCTGAAATTTACTTCTATTTTTTTGATTTCATATAAATTTTTAGTCCAATTGTAATAAAGGAATTTGAACCAACTTCGATTTTTTTGGATTTTTATGATTTTGGTTGTTGGAGGAGTTAAATTTGAGTAAGTTTAGATGAAATTAACACCTATTTTTTTGGATTTTATATAAATTTTTAGTCAAATTGTAGTAAAGGAATTTGAAACCAACTTCGATTTTTTTGGATTTTGTTGAATTTTTTTGTTGGAGGAGCTAAATTTGAGTGAATTTAGATGAAATTTACTTTCATCTTTTTGGGATTTTATATAAATTTTTAGTCAAATTGTAATAAAGGAATTTGAACGAACTTCGATTTTTTTGGATTTTGATGAATTTTTTTGTTGGAGGAGTTAAATTTGAGTTAATTTAGATGAAATTTACTTTCATTTTTTTGGATTTCATATAAATTTTTAGTCAAATTGTAATAAAGTAATTTGAAACCAACTTCGATTTTTTTGGATTTTGATGAATTTTTTTGTTGGAGGAGTTAAATTTGAGTTAATTCAGATGAAATTTACTTGTATTTTTTTGATTTCATATAAATTTTTAGTCAAATTGTAATAAAGGAATTTGAAACCAACTCCGATTTTTTTGGATTTTGATGAATTTTTTTGTTGGAGGAGTTAAATTTGAGTTAATTTAGATGAAATTTACTTCTATTTTTTTGATTTCATATAAATTTTTAGTCAAATTGTAATAAAGGAATTTGAACCAACTTCGATTTTTTTGGATTTTGATGATTTTGGCTGTTGGAGGAGCTAAATTTGAGTGAATTTAGATGAAATTAACACCTTTTTTTGGATTTTATATAAATTTTTAGTCAAATTGTAATAAATGAATTTGAAACCAACTTCGATTTTTTTGGATTTTGATGAATTTTTTTGTTGGAGGAGCTAAATTTGAGTGAATGATGATGAAATTTACTTTCATCTTTTTGGATTTCATATAAATTTTTAGTCAAATTGTAATAAAGTAATTTGAAACCAACTTCGATTTTTTTGGATTTTGATGTATTTTTTTGTTGGAGGAGTTAAATTTGAGTTAATTTAGCTGAAATTTACTTCTATTTTTTTGATTTCATATAAATTTTTAGTCCAATTGTAATAAAGGAATTTGAACCAACTTCGATTTTTTTGGATTTTGATGATTTTGGTTGTTGGAGGAGTTAAATTTGGGTAAATTTAGATGTAATTAACACCTTTTTTTTGGATTTTATATAAATTTTTAGTTATATTGTAATAAAGGGATATGAACAAACTTCGATTTTTTTGGATTTTGATGAATTTTTTTGTTTGAGGAGCTAAATTTGATTGAATTTAGATGAAATTTACTTTCATTTTTTGGATATTATATAAATTTTTAGTCAAATTGTAATAAAGGAATTTGAACCAACTTCGATTTTTTTGGATTTTGATGAGTTTTTTGTTGGTGGAGTTAAATTTGAGTGAATTTAGATGAAATTTACTTCTATTTTTTTGGATTTCATATAAATTTTTAGTCAAATTGTAATAAAGTAATTTGAAAGCAACTTCGATTTTTTTGGATTTTGATGAATTTTTTTGTTGGAGGAGTTAAATTTGAGTTAATTCAGATGAAATTTACTTGTATTTTTTTGATTTCATATAAATTTTTAGTCAAATTGTAATAAAGGAATTTGAAACCAACTCCAATTTTTTTGGATTTTGATGAATTTTTTTGTTGGAGGAGTTAAATTTGAGTTAATTTAGATGAAATTTACTTCTATTTTTTTGATTTCATATAAATTTTTAGTCAAATTGTAATAAAGGAATTTGAACCAACTTCGATTTTTTTGGATTTTGATGATTTTGGCTGTTGGAGGAGCTAAATTTGAGTGAATTTAGATGAAATTAACACCTTTTTTTGGATTTTATATAAATTTTTAGTCAAATTGTAATAAATGAATTTGAAACCAACTTCGATTTTTTTGGATTTTGATGAATTTTTTTGTTGGAGGAGCTAAATTTGAGTGAATGATGATGAAATTTACTTTCATTTTTTTGGATTTCATATAAATTTTTAGTCAAATTGTAATAAAGTAATTTGAAACCAACTTCGATTTTTTTGGATTTTGATGAATTTTTTTGTTGGAGGAGTTAAATCTGAGTTAATTTAGCTGAAATTTACTTCTATTTTTTTGATTTCATATAAATTTTTAGTCCAATTGTAATAAAGGAATTTGAACCAACTTCGATTTTTTTGGATTTTGATGATTTTGGTTGTTGGAGGAGTTAAATTTGAGTAAGTTTAGATGAAATTAACACCTATTTTTTTGGATTTTATATAAATTTTTAGTCAAATTGTAGTAAAGGAATTTGAAACCAACTTCGATTTTTTTGGATTTTGTTGAATTTTTTTGTTGGAGGAGCTAAATTTGAGTGAATTTAGATGAAATTTACTTTCATCTTTTTGGGATTTTATATAAATTTTTAGTCAAATTGTAATAAAGGAATTTGAACGAACTTCGATTTTTTTGGATTTTGATGAATTTTTTTGTTGGAGGAGTTAAATTTGAGTTAATTTAGATGAAATTTACTTTCATTTTTTTGGATTTCATATAAATTTTTAGTCAAATTGTAATAAAGTAATTTGAAACCAACTTCGATTTTTTTGGATTTTGATGAATTTTTTTGTTGGAGGAGTTAAATTTGAGTTAATTCAGATGAAATTTACTTGTATTTTTTTGATTTCATATAAATTTTTAGTCAAATTGTAATAAAGGAATTTGAAACCAACTCCGATTTTTTTGGATTTTGATGAATTTTTTTGTTGGAGGAGTTAAATTTGAGTTAATTTAGATGAAATTTACTTCTATTTTTTTGATTTCATATAAATTTTTAGTCAAATTGTAATAAAGGAATTTGAACCAACTTCGATTTTTTTGGATTTTGATGATTTTGGCTGTTGGAGGAGCTAAATTTGAGTGAATTTAGATGAAATTAACACCTTTTTTTGGATTTTATATAAATTTTTAGTCAAATTGTAATAAATGAATTTGAAACCAACTTCGATTTTTTTGGATTATGATGAATTTTTTTGTTGGAGGAGCTAAATTTGAGTGAATGATGATGAAATTTACTTTCATCTTTTTGGATTTCATATAAATTTTTAGTCAAATTGTAATAAAGTAATTTGAAACCAACTTCGATTTTTTTGGATTTTGATGTATTTTTTTGTTGGAGGAGTTAAATTTGAGTTAATTTAGCTGAAATTTACTTCTATTTTTTTGATTTCATATAAATTTTTAGTCCAATTGTAATAAAGGAATTTGAACCAACTTCGATTTTTTTGGATTTTGATGATTTTGGTTGTTGGAGGAGTTAAATTTGGGTAAATTTAGATGTAATTAACACCTTTTTTTTGGATTTTATATAAATTTTTAGTTATATTGTAATAAAGGGATATGAACAAACTTCGATTTTTTTGGATTTTGATGAATTTTTTTGTTTGAGGAGCTAAATTTGATTGAATTTAGATGAAATTTACTTTCATTTTTTGGATATTATATAAATTTTTAGTCAAATTGTAATAAAGGAATTTGAACCAACTTCGATTTTTTTGGATTTTGATGAGTTTTTTGTTGGTGGAGTTAAATTTGAGTGAATTTAGATGAAATTTACTTCTATTTTTTTGGATTTCATATAAATTTTTAGTCAAATTGTAATAAAGTAATTTGAAAGCAACTTCGATTTTTTTGGATTTTGATGAATTTTTTTGTTGGAGGAGTTAAATTTGAGTTAATTCAGATGAAATTTACTTGTATTTTTTTGATTTCATATAAATTTTTAGTCAAATTGTAATAAAGGAATTTGAAACCAACTCCAATTTTTTTGGATTTTGATGAATTTTTTTGTTGGAGGAGTTAAATTTGAGTTAATTTAGATGAAATTTACTTCTATTTTTTTGATTTCATATAAATTTTTAGTCAAATTGTAATAAAGGAATTTGAACCAACTTCGATTTTTTTGGATTTTGATGATTTTGGCTGTTGGAGGAGCTAAATTTGAGTGAATTTAGATGAAATTAACACCTTTTTTTGGATTTTATATAAATTTTTAGTCAAATTGTAATAAATGAATTTGAAACCAACTTCGATTTTTTTGGATTTTGATGAATTTTATTGTTGGAGGAGCTAAATTTGAGTGAATGTTGATGAAATTTACTTTCATCTTTTTGGATTTCATATAAATTTTTAGTCAAATTGTAATAAAGTAATTTGAAACCAACTTCGATTTTTTTGGATTTTGATGAATTTTTTTGTTGGAGGAGTTAAATTTGAGTTAATTTAGCGGAAATTTACTTCTATTTTTTTGATTTCATATAAATTTTTAGTCCAATTGTAATAAAGTAATTTGAACCAACTTCGATTTTTTTGGATTTTGATGATTTTGGTTGTTGGAGGAGTTAAATTTGGGTAAATTTAGATGAAATTAACTCCTATTTTGGGATTTTATATAAATTTTTAGTCAAATTGTAATAAAGGAATTTGAACGAACTTCGATTTTTTTGGATTTTGATGATTTTGGTTGTTGGAGGAGTTAAATTTGAGTAAATTTAGATGTAATTAACACCTTTTTTTTGGATTTTATATAAATTTTTAGTCATATTGTAATAAAGGGATATGAACAAACTTCGATTTTTTTGGATTTTGATGAATTTTTTTGTTTGAGGAGCTAAATTTGATTGAATTTAGATGAAAGTTACTTTCATTTTTTGGATATTATATAAATTTTTAGTCAAATTGTAATAAAGGAATTTGAACCAACATCGATTTTTTTGGATTTTGATGAGTTTTTTGTTGGTGGAGTTAAATTTGAGTGAATTTAGATGAAATTTACTTCTATTTTTTTGGATTTCATATAAATTTTTAGTCAAATTGTAATAAAGTAATTTGAAAGCAACTTCGATTTTTTTGGATTTTAATGAATTTTTTTGTTGGAGGAGTTAAATTTGAGTTAATTCAGATGAAATTTACTTGTATTTTTTTGATTTCATATAAATTTTTAGTCAAATTGTAATAAAGGAATTTGAAACCAACTCCGATTTTTTTGGATTTTGATGAATTTTTTTGTTGGAGGAGTTAAATTTGAGTTAATTTAGATGAAATTTACTTCTATTTTTTTGATTTCATATAAATTTTTAGTCAAATTGTAATAAAGGAATTTGAACCAACTTCGATTTTTTTGGATTTTGATGATTTTGGCTGTTGGAGGAGCTAAATTTGAGTGAATTTAGATGAAATTAACACCTTTTTTTGGATTTTATATAAATTTTTAGTCAAATTGTAATAAATGAATTTGAAACCAACTTCGATTTTTTTGGATTTTGATGAATTTTTTTGTTGGAGGAGCTAAATTTGAGTGAATGATGATGAAATTTACTTTCATTTTTTTGGATTTCATATAAATTTTTAGTCAAATTGTAATAAAGTAATTTGAAACCAACTTCGATTTTTTTGGATTTTGATGAATTTTTTTGTTGGAGGAGTTAAATTTGAGTTAATTTAGCTGAAATTTACTTCTATTTTTTTGATTTCATATAAATTTTTAGTCCAATTGTAATAAAGGAATTTGAACCAACTTCGATTTTTTTGGATTTTGATGATTTTGGTTGTTGGAGGAGTTAAATTTGAGTAAGTTTAGATGAAATTAACACCTATTTTTTTGGATTTTATATAAATTTTTAGTCAAATTGTAGTAAAGGAATTTGAAACCAACTTCGATTTTTTTGGATTTTGTTGAATTTTTTTGTTGGAGGAGCTAAATTTGAGTGAATTTAGATGAAATTTACTTTCATCTTTTTGGGATTTTATATAAATTTTTAGTCAAATTGTAATAAAGGAATTTGAACGAACTTCGATTTTTTTGGATTTTGATGAATTTTTTTGTTGGAGGAGTTAAATTTGAGTTAATTTAGATGAAATTTACTTCTATTTTTTTGATTTCATAGAAATTTTTAGTCAAATTGTAATAAAGGAATTTGAACCAACTTCGATTTTTTTGGATTTTGATGATTTTGGTTGTTGGAGGAGCTAAATTTGAGTGAATTTAGATGAAATTAACACCTTTTTTGGATTTTATATAAATTTTTAGTCAAATTGTAATAAATGAATTTGAAACCAACTCCGATTTTTTTGGATTTTGATGAAATTTTTTGTTGGAGGAGCTAAATTTGAGAGAATTTATATGAAATTTACTACTATTTTTTTTTGATTTCATATAAATTTTTAGTCAAATTGTAATAAAGGAATTTGAACCAACTTAGATTTTTTTGGATTTTGATGATTTTGGTTGTTGGAGGAGTTAAATTTGGGTAAATTTAGATGAAATTAACTCCTATTTTTGGGATTTTATATAAATTTTTAGTCAAATTGTAATAAAGGAATTTGAACGAACTTCGATTTTTTTGGATTTTGATGATTTTGGTTGTTGGAGGAGTTAAATTTGGGTAAATTTAGATGAAATTAACTCCTATTTCTGGGATTTTATATAAATTTTTAGTCAAATTGTAATAAAGGGATATGAACAAACTTCGATTTTTTTGGATTTTGATGAATTTTTTTGTTTGAGGAGCTAAATTTGATTGAATTTAGATGAAGTTTACTTTCATTTTTTGGATATTATATAAATTTTTAGTCAAATTGTAATAAAGGAATTTGAACCAACTTCGATTTTTTTGGATTTTGATGAGATTTTTGTTGGTGGAGTTAATTTTGAGTGAATTTAGATGAAATTTACTTCTATTTTTTTGGATTTCATATAAATTTTTAGTCAAATTGTAATAAAGTAATTTGAAAGCAACTTCGATTTTTTTGGATTTTGATGAATTTTTTTGTTGGAGGAGTTAAATTTGAGTTAATTCAGATGAAATTTACTTGTATTTTTTTGATTTCATATAAATTTTTAGTCAAATTGTAATAAAGGAATTTGAAACCAACTCCGATTTTTTTGGATTTTGATGAATTTTTTTGTTGGAGGAGTTAAATTTGAGTTAATTTAGATGAAATTTACTTCTATTTTTTTGATTTCATATAAATTTTTAGTCAAATTGTAATAAAGGAATTTGAACCAACTTCGATTTTTTTGGATTTTGATGATTTTGGCTGTTGGAGGAGCTAAATTTGAGTGAATTTAGATGAAATTAACACCTTTTTTTGGATTTTATATAAATTTTTAGTCAAATTGTAATAAATGAATTTGAAACCAACTTCGATTTTTTTGGATTTTGATGAATTTTTTTGTTGGAGGAGCTAAATTTGAGTGAATGATGATGAAATTTACTTTCATCTTTTTGGATTTCATATAAATTTTTAGTCAAATTGTAATAAAGTAATTTGAAACCAACTTCGATTTTTTTGGTTTTGATGAATTTTTTTGTTGGAGGAGTTAAATTTGAGTTAATTTAGCTGAAATTTACTTCTATTTTTTTGATTTCATATAAATTTTTAGTCCAATTGTAATAAAGGAATTTGAACCAACTTCGATTTTTTTGGATTTTGATGATTTTGGTTGTTGGAGGAGTTAAATTTGGGTAAATTTAGATGAAATTAACTCCTATTTTTGGGATTTTATATAAATTTTTAGTCAAATTGTAATAAAGGAATTTGAACGAACTTCGATTTTTTTGGATTTTGATGATTTTGGTTGTTGGAGGAGTTAAATTTGAGTAAATTTAGATGTAATTAACACCTTTTTTTTGGATTTTATATAAATTTTTAGTCATATTGTAATAAAGGGATATGAACAAACTTCGATTTTTTTGGATTTTGATGAATTTTTTTGTTTGAGGAGCTAAATTTGATTGAATTTAGATGAAATTTACTTTCATTTTTTGGATATTATATAAATTTTTAGTCAAATTGTAATAAAGGAATTTGAACCAACTTCGATTTTTTTGGATTTTGATGAGTTTTTTGTTGGTGGAGTTAAATTTGAGTGAATTTAGATGAAATTTACTTCTATTTTTTTGGATTTCATATAAATTTTTAGTCAAATTGTAATAAAGTAATTTGAAAGCAACTTCGATTTTTTTGGATTTTAATGAATTTTTTTGTTGGAGGAGTTAAATTTGAGTTAATTCAGATGAAATTTACTTGTATTTTTTTGATTTCATATAAATTTTTAGTCAAATTGTAATAAAGGAATTTGAAACCAACTCCGATTTTTTTGGATTTTGATGAATTTTTTTGTTGGAGGAGTTAAATTTGAGTTAATTTAGATGAAATTTACTTCTATTTTTTTGATTTCATATAAATTTTTAGTCAAATTGTAATAAAGGAATTTGAACCAACTTCGATTTTTTTGGATTTTGATGATTTTGGCTGTTGGAGGAGCTAAATTTGAGTGAATTTAGATGAAATTAACACCTTTTTTTGGATTTTATATAAATTTTTAGTCAAATTGTAATAAATGAATTTGAAACCAACTTCGATTTTTTTGGATTTTGATGAATTTTTTTGTTGGAGGAGCTAAATTTGAGTGAATGATGATGAAATTTACTTTCATTTTTTTGGATTTCATATAAATTTTTAGTCAAATTGTAATAAAGTAATTTGAAACCAACTTCGATTTTTTTGGATTTTGATGAATTTTTTTGTTGGAGGAGTTAAATTTGAGTTAATTTAGCTGAAATTTACTTCTATTTTTTTGATTTCATATAAATTTTTAGTCCAATTGTAATAAAGGAATTTGAACCAACTTCGATTTTTTTGGATTTTGATGATTTTGGTTGTTGGAGGAGTTAAATTTGAGTAAGTTTAGATGAAATTAACACCTATTTTTTTGGATTTTATATAAATTTTTAGTCAAATTGTAGTAAAGGAATTTGAAACCAACTTCGATTTTTTTGGATTTTGTTGAATTTTTTTGTTGGAGGAGCTAAATTTGAGTGAATTTAGATGAAATTTACTTTCATCTTTTTGGGATTTTATATAAATTTTTAGTCAAATTGTAATAAAGGAATTTGAACGAACTTCGATTTTTTTGGATTTTGATGAATTTTTTTGTTGGAGGAGTTAAATTTGAGTTAATTTATATGAAATTTACTACTATTTTTTTTTGATTTCATATAAATTTTTAGTCAAATTGTAATAAAGGAATTTGAACCAACTTCGATTTTTTTGGATTTTGATGATTTTGGTTGTTGGAGGAGTTAAATTTGGGTAAATTTAGATGAAATTAACTCCTATTTTTGGGATTTTATATAAATTTTTAGTCAAATTGTAATAAAGGAATTTGAACGAACTTCGATTTTTTTGGATTTTGATGATTTTGGTTGTTGGAGGAGTTAAATTTGGGTAAATTTAGATGAAATTAACTCCTATTTCTGGGATTTTATATAAATTTTTAGTCAAATTGTAATAAAGGGATATGAACAAACTTCGATTTTTTTGGATTTTGATGAATTTTTTTGTTTGAGGAGCTAAATTTGATTGAATTTAGATGAAATTTACTTTCATTTTTTGGATATTATATAAATTTTTAGTCAAATTGTAATAAAGGAATTTGAACCAACTTCGATTTTTTTGGATTTTGATGAGTTTTTTGTTGGTGGAGTTAAATTTGAGTGAATTTAGATGAAATTTACTTCTATTTTTTTGGATTTCATATAAATTTTTAGTCAAATTGTAATAAAGTAATTTGAAAGCAACTTCGATTTTTTTGGATTTTGATGAATTTTTTTGTTGGAGGAGTTAAATTTGAGTTAATTCAGATGAAATTTACTTGTATTTTTTTGATTTCATATAAATTTTTAGTCAAATTGTAATAAAGGAATTTGAAACCAACTCCGATTTTTTTGGATTTTGATGAATTTTTTTGTTGGAGGAGTTAAATTTGAGTTAATTTAGATGAAATTTACTTCTATTTTTTGATTTCATATAAATTTTTAGTCAAATTGTAATAAAGGAATTTGAACCAACTTCGATTTTTTTGGATTTTGATGATTTTGGCTGTTGGAGGAGCTAAATTTGAGTGAATTTAGATGAAATTAACACCTTTTTTTGGATTTTATATAAATTTTTAGTCAAATTGTAATAAATGAATTTGAAACCAACTTCGATTTTTTTGGATTTTGATGAATTTTTTTGTTGGAGGAGCTAAATTTGAGTGAATGATGATGAAATTTACTTTCATCTTTTTGGATTTCATATAAATTTTTAGTCAAATTGTAATAAAGTAATTTGAAACCAACTTCGATTTTTTTGGATTTTGATGAATTTTTTTGTTGGAGGAGTTAAATTTGAGTTAATTTAGCTGAAATTTACTTCTATTTTTTTGATTTCATATAAATTTTTAGTCCAATTGTAATAAAGGAATTTGAACCAACTTCGATTTTTTTGGATTTTGATGATTTTGGTTGTTGGAGGAGTTAAATTTGGGTAAATTTAGATGAAATTAACTCCTATTTTTGGGATTTTATATAAATTTTTAGTCAAATTGTAATAAAGGAATTTGAACGAACTTCGATTTTTTTGGATTTTGATGAATTTTTTTGTTGGAGGATCTAAATTTGAGTGAATTTAGATGAAATTTACTTCTATTTTTTTGGATTTCATATAAATTTTTAGTCAAATAGTAATAAAGTAATTTGAAACCAACTTCGATTTTTTTGGATTTTGCTGAATTTTTTTGTTGGAGGAGCTAAATTTGAGTTAATTTAGATGAAATTTACTTCAATTTTTTTTTATTTTATATAAATTTTTAGTCAAATTGTAATAAAGGAATTTGAAACCAACTCCGATTTTTTTGGATTTTGATGAAATTTTTTGTTGGAGGAGCTAAATTTGAGTGAATTTAGATGAAATTTACTTCTATTTTTTTGGATTTCATATAAATTTTTAGTCAAGTTGTAATAAAGGAATTTGAACCAACTTTTTTTTTTTTGGATTTTGATGAGTTTTTTTGTTGGAGGAGTTAAATCTGAGTTAATTTAGATGAAATTTACTTCTATTTTTTTGATTTCATATAAATTTTTAGTCAAATTGTAATAAATGAATTTGAACCAACTTCGTTATTTTTGGATTTTGATGATTTTGGTTGTTGGAGGAGTTAAATTTGAGTAAATTTAGATGAAATTAACACCTTTTTTTTTATAAATTTTTAGTCAAATTGTAATAAATGAATTTGAACCAACTTCGTTATTTTTGGATTTTGATGATTTTGGTTGTTGGAGGAGTTAAATTTGAGTAAATTTAGATGAAATTAACACCTTTTTTTTATAAATTTTTAGTCAAATTGTAATAAATGAATTTGAAACCAACTTCGATTTTTTTGGATTTTGATGAATTTTTTTGTTGGAGGAGTTAAATTTGAGTTAATTTAGCTGAAATTTACTTCTATTTTTTTGATTTCATATAAATTTTTAGTCCAATTGTAATAAAGGAATTTGAACCAACTTCGATTTTTTTGGATTTTGATGATTTTGGTTGTTGGAGGAGTTAAATTTGAGTAAGTTTAGATGAAATTAACACCTATTTTTTTGGATTTTATATAAATTTTTAGTCAAATTGTAGTAAAGGAATTTGAAACCAACTTCGATTTTTTTGGATTTTGTTGAATTTTTTTGTTGGAGGAGCTAAATTTGAGTGAATTTAGATGAAATTTACTTTCATCTTTTTGGGATTTTATATAAATTTTTAGTCAAATTGTAATAAAGGAATTTGAACCAACTTCGATTTTTTTGGATTTTGATGATTTTGGTTGTTGGAGGAGCTAAATTTGAGTGAATTTAGATGAAATTAACACCTTTTTTGGATTTTATATAAATTTTTAGTCAAATTGTAATAAATGAATTTGAAACCAACTTCGATTTTTTTGGATTTTGATGAGTTTTTTGTTGGTGGAGTTAAATTTGAGTGAATTTAGATGAAATTTACTTCTATTTTTTTGGATTTCATATAAATTTTTAGTCAAATTGTAATAAAGTAATTTGAAAGCAACTTCGATTTTTTTGGATTTTGATGAATTTTTTTGTTGGAGGAGTTAAATTTGAGTTAATTCAGATGAAATTTACTTGTATTTTTTTGATTTCATATAAATTTTTAGTCAAATTGTAATAAAGGAATTTGAAACCAACTCCGATTTTTTTGGATTTTGATGAATTTTTTTGTTGGAGGAGTTAAATTTGAGTTAATTTAGATGAAATTTACTTCTATTTTTTTGATTTCATATAAATTTTTAGTCAAATTGTAATAAAGGAATTTGAACCAACTTCGATTTTTTTGGATTTTGATGATTTTGGCTGTTGGAGGAGCTAAATTTGAGTGAATTTAGATGAAATTAACACCTTTTTTTGGATTTTATATAAATTTTTAGTCAAATTGTAATAAAGGAATTTGAACGAACTTCGATTTTTTTGGATTTTGATGAATTTTTTTGTTGGAGGAGTTAAATTTGAGTTAATTTATATGAAATTTACTACTATTTTTTTTTGATTTCATATAAATTTTTAGTCAAATTGTAATAAAGGAATTTGAACCAACTTCGATTTTTTTGGATTTTGATGATTTTGGTTGTTGGAGGAGTTAAATTTGGGTAAATTTAGATGAAATTAACTCCTATTTTTGGGATTTTATATAAATTTTTAGTCAAATTGTAATAAAGGAATTTGAACGAACTTCGATTTTTTTGGATTTTGATGATTTTGGCTGTTGGAGGAGCTAAATTTGAGTGAATTTAGATGAAATTTACTTTCATCTTTTTGGGATTTTATATAAATTTTTAGTCAAATTATAATAAAGGAATTTGAACGAACTTCGATTTTTTTGGATTTTGATGAATTTTTTTGTTGGAGGAGTTAAATTTGAGTTAATTTATATGAAATTTACTACTATTTTTTTTTGATTTCATATAAATTTTTAGTCAAATTGTAATAAAGGAATTTGAACCAACTTCGATTTTTTTGGATTTTGATGATTTTGGTTGTTGGAGGAGTTAAATTTGGGTAAATTTAGATGAAATTAACTCCTATTTTTGGGATTTTATATAAATTTTTAGTCAAATTGTAATAAAGGAATTTGAACGAACTTCGATTTTTTTGGATTTTGATGATTTTGGTTGTTGGAGGAGTTAAATTTGGGTAAATTTAGATGAAATTAACTCCTATTTCTGGGATTTTATATAAATTTTTAGTCAAATTGTAATAAAGGGATATGAACAAACTTCGATTTTTTTGGATTTTGATGAATTTTTTTGTTTGAGGAGCTAAATTTGATTGAATTTAGATGAAATTTACTTTCATTTTTTGGATATTATATAAATTTTTAGTCAAATTGTAATAAAGGAATTTGAACCAACTTCGATTTTTTTGGATTTTGATGAGTTTTTTGTTGGTGGAGTTAAATTTGAGTGAATTTAGATGAAATTTACTTCTATTTTTTTGGATTTCATATAAATTTTTAGTCAAATTGTAATAAAGTAATTTGAAAGCAACTTCGATTTTTTTGGATTTTGATGAATTTTTTTGTTGGAGGAGTTAAATTTGAGTTAATTCAGATGAAATTTACTTGTATTTTTTTGATTTCATATAAATTTTTAGTCAAATTGTAATAAAGGAATTTGAAACCAACTCCGATTTTTTTGGATTTTGATGAATTTTTTTGTTGGAGGAGTTAAATTTGAGTTAATTTAGATGAAATTTACTTCTATTTTTTTGATTTCATATAAATTTTTAGTCAAATTGTAATAAAGGAATTTGAACCAACTTCGATTTTTTTGGATTTTGATGATTTTGGCTGTTGGAGGAGCTAAATTTGAGTGAATTTAGATGAAATTAACACCTTTTTTTGGATTTTATATAAATTTTTAGTCAAATTGTAATAAATGAATTTGAAACCAACTTCGATTTTTTTGGATTTTGATGAATTTTTTTGTTGGAGGAGCTAAATTTGAGTGAATGATGATGAAATTTACTTTCATCTTTTTGGATTTCATATAAATTTTTAGTCAAATTGTAATAAAGTAATTTGAAACCAACTTCGATTTTTTTGGATTTTGATGTATTTTTTTGTTGGAGGAGTTAAATTTGAGTTAATTTAGCTGAAATTTACTTCTATTTTTTTGATTTCATATAAATTTTTAGTCCAATTGTAATAAAGGAATTTGAACCAACTTCGATTTTTTTGGATTTTGATGATTTTGGTTGTTGGAGGAGTTAAATTTGGGTAAATTTAGATGTAATTAACACCTTTTTTTTGGATTTTATATAAATTTTTAGTTATATTGTAATAAAGGGATATGAACAAACTTCGATTTTTTTGGATTTTGATGAATTTTTTTGTTTGAGGAGCTAAATTTGATTGAATTTAGATGAAATTTACTTTCATTTTTTGGATATTATATAAATTTTTAGTCAAATTGTAATAAAGGAATTTGAACCAACTTCGATTTTTTTGGATTTTGATGAGTTTTTTGTTGGTGGAGTTAAATTTGAGTGAATTTAGATGAAATTTACTTCTATTTTTTTGGATTTCATATAAATTTTTAGTCAAATTGTAATAAAGTAATTTGAAAGCAACTTCGATTTTTTTGGATTTTAATGAATTTTTTTGTTGGAGGAGTTAAATTTGAGTTAATTCAGATGAAATTTACTTGTATTTTTTTGATTTCATATAAATTTTTAGTCAAATTGTAATAAAGGAATTTGAAACCAACTCCGATTTTTTTGGATTTTGATGAATTTTTTTGTTGGAGGAGTTAAATTTGAGTTAATTTAGATGAAATTTACTTCTATTTTTTTGATTTCATATAAATTTTTAGTCAAATTGTAATAAAGGAATTTGAACCAACTTCGATTTTTTGGATTTTGATGATTTTGGCTGTTGGAGGAGCTAAATTTGAGTGAATTTAGATGAAATTAACACCTTTTTTTGGATTTTATATAAATTTTTAGTCAAATTGTAATAAATGAATTTGAAACCAACTTCGATTTTTTTGGATTTTGATGAATTTTTTTGTTGGAGGAGCTAAATTTGAGTGAATGATGATGAAATTTACTTTCATTTTTTTGGATTTCATATAAATTTTTAGTCAAATTGTAATAAAGTAATTTGAAACCAACTTCGATTTTTTTGGATTTTGATGAATTTTTTTGTTGGAGGAGTTAAATTTGAGTTAATTTAGCTGAAATTTACTTCTATTTTTTTGATTTCATATAAATTTTTAGTCCAATTGTAATAAAGGAATTTGAACCAACTTCGATTTTTTTGGATTTTGATGATTTTGGTTGTTGGAGGAGTTAAATTTGAGTAAGTTTAGATGAAATTAACACCTATTTTTTTGGATTTTATATAAATTTTTAGTCAAATTGTAGTAAAGGAATTTGAAACCAACTTCGATTTTTTTGGATTTTGTTGAATTTTTTTGTTGGAGGAGCTAAATTTGAGTGAATTTAGATGAAATTTACTTTCATCTTTTTGGGATTTTATATAAATTTTTAGTCAAATTGTAATAAAGGGATATGAACAAACTTCGATTTTTTTGGATTTTGATGAATTTTTTTGTTTGAGGAGCTAAATTTGATTGAATTTAGATGAAATTTACTTTCATTTTTTGGATATTATATAAATTTTTAGTCAAATTGTAATAAAGGAATTTGAACCAACTTCGATTTTTTTGGATTTTGATGAGTTTTTTGTTGGTGGAGTTAAATTTGAGTGAATTTAGATGAAATTTACTTCTATTTTTTTGGATTTCATATAAATTTTTAGTCAAATTGTAATAAAGTAATTTGAAAGCAACTTCGATTTTTTTGGATTTTGATGAATTTTTTTGTTGGAGGAGTTAAATTTGAGTTAATTCAGATGAAATTTACTTGTATTTTTTTGATTTCATATAAATTTTTAGTCAAATTGTAATAAAGGAATTTGAAACCAACTCCGATTTTTTTGGATTTTGATGAATTTTTTTGTTGGAGGAGTTAAATTTGAGTTAATTTAGATGAAATTTACTTCTATTTTTTTGATTTCATATAAATTTTTAGTCAAATTGTAATAAAGGAATTTGAACCAACTTCGATTTTTTTGGATTTTGATGATTTTGGCTGTTGGAGGAGCTAAATTTGAGTGAATTTAGATGAAATTAACACCTTTTTTTGGATTTTATATAAATTTTTAGTCAAATTGTAATAAATGAATTTGAAACCAACTTCGATTTTTTTGGAGTTTGATGAATTTTTTTGTTGGAGGAGCTAAATTTGAGTGAATGATGATGAAATTTACTTTCATCTTTTTGGATTTCATATAAATTTTTAGTCAAATTGTAATAAAGGAATTTGAAACCAACTTCGATTTTTTTGGATTTTGTTGAATTTTTTTGTTGGAGGAGCTAAATTTGAGTGAATTTAGATGAAATTTACTTTCATCTTTTTGGGATTTTATATAAATTTTTAGTCAAATTGTAATAAAGGGATATGAACAAACTTCGATTTTTTTGGATTTTGATGAATTTTTTTGTTTGAGGAGCTAAATTTGATTGAATTTAGATGAAATTTACTTTCATTTTTTGGATATTATATAAATTTTTAGTCAAATTGTAATAAAGGAATTTGAACCAACTTCGATTTTTTTGGATTTTGATGAGTTTTTTGTTGGTGGAGTTAAATTTGAGTGAATTTAGATGAAATTTACTTCTATTTTTTTGGATTTCATATAAATTTTTAGTCAAATTGTAATAAAGTAATTTGAAAGCAACTTCGATTTTTTTGGATTTTGATGAATTTTTTTGTTGGAGGAGTTAAATTTGAGTTAATTCAGATGAAATTTACTTGTATTTTTTTGATTTCATATAAATTTTTAGTCAAATTGTAATAAAGGAATTTGAAACCAACTCCGATTTTTTTGGATTTTGATGAATTTTTTTGTTGGAGGAGTTAAATTTGAGTTAATTTAGATGAAATTTACTTCTATTTTTTTGATTTCATATAAATTTTTAGTCAAATTGTAATAAAGGAATTTGAACCAACTTCGATTTTTTTGGATTTTGATGATTTTGGCTGTTGGAGGAGCTAAATTTGAGTGAATTTAGATGAAATTAACACCTTTTTTTGGATTTTATATAAATTTTTAGTCAAATTGTAATAAATGAATTTGAAACCAACTTCGATTTTTTTGGAGTTTGATGAATTTTTTTGTTGGAGGAGCTAAATTTGAGTGAATGATGATGAAATTTACTTTCATCTTTTTGGATTTCATATAAATTTTTAGTCAAATTGTAATAAAGTAATTTGAAACCAACTTCGATTTTTTTGGATTTTGATGAATTTTTTTGTTGGAGGAGTTAAATTTGAGTTAATTTAGCTGAAATTTACTTCTATTTTTTTGATTTCATATAAATTTTTAGTCCAATTGTAATAAAGGAATTTGAACCAACTTCGATTTTTTTGGATTTTGATGATTTTGGTTGTTGGAGGAGTTAAATTTGGGTAAATTTAGATGTAATTAACACCTTTTTTTTGGATTTTATATAAATTTTTAGTTATATTGTAATAAAGGGATATGAACAAACTTCGATTTTTTTGGATTTTGATGAATTTTTTTGTTTGAGGAGCTAAATTTGATTGAATTTAGATGAAATTTACTTTCATTTTTTGGATATTATATAAATTTTTAGTCAAATTGTAATAAAGGAATTTGAACCAACTTCGATTTTTTTGGATTTTGATGAGTTTTTTGTTGGTGGAGTTAAATTTGAGTGAATTTAGATGAAATTTACTTCTATTTTTTTGGATTTCATATAAATTTTTAGTCAAATTGTAATAAAGTAATTTGAAAGCAACTTCGATTTTTTTGGATTTTAATGAATTTTTTTGTTGGAGGAGTTAAATTTGAGTTAATTCAGATGAAATTTACTTGTATTTTTTTGATTTCATATAAATTTTTAGTCAAATTGTAATAAAGGAATTTGAAACCAACTCCGATTTTTTTGGATTTTGATGAATTTTTTTGTTGGAGGAGTTAAATTTGAGTTAATTTAGATGAAATTTACTTCTATTTTTTTGATTTCATATAAATTTTTAGTCAAATTGTAATAAAGGAATTTGAACCAACTTCGATTTTTTTGGATTTTGATGATTTTGGCTGTTGGAGGAGCTAAATTTGAGTGAATTTAGATGAAATTAACACCTTTTTTTGGATTTTATATAAATTTTTAGTCAAATTGTAATAAATGAATTTGAAACCAACTTCGATTTTTTTGGATTTTGATGAATTTTTTTGTTGGAGGAGCTAAATTTGAGTGAATGATGATGAAATTTACTTTCATTTTTTTGGATTTCATATAAATTTTTAGTCAAATTGTAATAAAGTAATTTGAAACCAACTTCGATTTTTTTGGATTTTGATGAATTTTTTTGTTGGAGGAGTTAAATCTGAGTTAATTTAGCTGAAATTTACTTCTATTTTTTTGATTTCATATAAATTTTTAGTCCAATTGTAATAAAGGAATTTGAACCAACTTCGATTTTTTTGGATTTTGATGATTTTGGTTGTTGGAGGAGTTAAATTTGAGTAAGTTTAGATGAAATTAACACCTATTTTTTTGGATTTTATATAAATTTTTAGTCAAATTGTAGTAAAGGAATTTGAAACCAACTTCGATTTTTTTGGATTTTGTTGAATTTTTTTGTTGGAGGAGCTAAATTTGAGTGAATTTAGATGAAATTTACTTTCATCTTTTTGGGATTTTATATAAATTTTTAGTCAAATTGTAATAAAGGAATTTGAACGAACTTCGATTTTTTTGGATTTTGATGAATTTTTTTGTTGGAGGAGTTAAATTTGAGTTAATTTAGATGAAATTTACTTTCATTTTTTTGGATTTCATATAAATTTTTAGTCAAATTGTAATAAAGTAATTTGAAACCAACTTCGATTTTTTTGGATTTTGATGAATTTTTTTGTTGGAGGAGTTAAATTTGAGTTAATTCAGATGAAATTTACTTGTATTTTTTTGATTTCATATAAATTTTTAGTCAAATTGTAATAAAGGAATTTGAAACCAACTCCGATTTTTTTGGATTTTGATGAATTTTTTTGTTGGAGGAGTTAAATTTGAGTTAATTTAGATGAAATTTACTTCTATTTTTTTGATTTCATATAAATTTTTAGTCAAATTGTAATAAAGTAATTTGAAAGCAACTTCGATTTTTTTGGATTTTGATGAATTTTTTTGTTGGAGGAGTTAAATTTGAGTTAATTCAGATGAAATTTACTTGTATTTTTTTGATTTCATATAAATTTTTAGTCAAATTGTAATAAAGGAATTTGAAACCAACTCCGATTTTTTTGGATTTTGATGAATTTTTTTGTTGGAGGAGTTAAATTTGAGTTAATTTAGATGAAATTTACTTCTATTTTTTTGATTTCATATAAATTTTTAGTCAAATTGTAATAAAGGAATTTGAACCAACTTCGATTTTTTTGGATTTTGATGATTTTGGCTGTTGGAGGAGCTAAATTTGAGTGAATTTAGATGAAATTAACACCTTTTTTTGGATTTTATATAAATTTTTAGTCAAATTGTAATAAATGAATTTGAAACCAACTTCGATTTTTTTGGAGTTTGATGAATTTTTTTGTTGGAGGAGCTAAATTTGAGTGAATGATGATGAAATTTACTTTCATCTTTTTGGATTTCATATAAATTTTTAGTCAAATTGTAATAAAGTAATTTGAAACCAACTTCGATTTTTTTGGATTTTGATGAATTTTTTTGTTGGAGGAGTTAAATTTGAGTTAATTTAGCTGAAATTTACTTCTATTTTTTTGATTTCATATAAATTTTTAGTCCAATTGTAATAAAGGAATTTGAACCAACTTCGATTTTTTTGGATTTTGATGATTTTGGTTGTTGGAGGAGTTAAATTTGGGTAAATTTAGATGTAATTAACACCTTTTTTTTGGATTTTATATAAATTTTTAGTTATATTGTAATAAAGGGATATGAACAAACTTCGATTTTTTTGGATTTTGATGAATTTTTTTGTTTGAGGAGCTAAATTTGATTGAATTTAGATGAAATTTACTTTCATTTTTTGGATATTATATAAATTTTTAGTCAAATTGTAATAAAGGAATTTGAACCAACTTCGATTTTTTTGGATTTTGATGAGTTTTTTGTTGGTGGAGTTAAATTTGAGTGAATTTAGATGAAATTTACTTCTATTTTTTTGGATTTCATATAAATTTTTAGTCAAATTGTAATAAAGTAATTTGAAAGCAACTTCGATTTTTTTGGATTTTAATGAATTTTTTTGTTGGAGGAGTTAAATTTGAGTTAATTCAGATGAAATTTACTTGTATTTTTTTGATTTCATATAAATTTTTAGTCAAATTGTAATAAAGGAATTTGAAACCAACTCCGATTTTTTTGGATTTTGATGAATTTTTTTGTTGGAGGAGTTAAATTTGAGTTAATTTAGATGAAATTTACTTCTATTTTTTTGATTTCATATAAATTTTTAGTCAAATTGTAATAAAGGAATTTGAACCAACTTCGATTTTTTTGGATTTTGATGATTTTGGCTGTTGGAGGAGCTAAATTTGAGTGAATTTAGATGAAATTAACACCTTTTTTTGGATTTTATATAAATTTTTAGTCAAATTGTAATAAATGAATTTGAAACCAACTTCGATTTTTTTGGATTTTGATGAATTTTTTTGTTGGAGGAGCTAAATTTGAGTGAATGATGATGAAATTTACTTTCATTTTTTTGGATTTCATATAAATTTTTAGTCAAATTGTAATAAAGTAATTTGAAACCAACTTCGATTTTTTTGGATTTTGATGAATTTTTTTGTTGGAGGAGTTAAATCTGAGTTAATTTAGCTGAAATTTACTTCTATTTTTTTGATTTCATATAAATTTTTAGTCCAATTGTAATAAAGGAATTTGAACCAACTTCGATTTTTTTGGATTTTGATGATTTTGGTTGTTGGAGGAGTTAAATTTGAGTAAGTTTAGATGAAATTAACACCTATTTTTTTGGATTTTATATAAATTTTTAGTCAAATTGTAGTAAAGGAATTTGAAACCAACTTCGATTTTTTTGGATTTTGTTGAATTTTTTTGTTGGAGGAGCTAAATTTGAGTGAATTTAGATGAAATTTACTTTCATCTTTTTGGGATTTTATATAAATTTTTAGTCAAATTGTAATAAAGGAATTTGAACGAACTTCGATTTTTTTGGATTTTGATGAATTTTTTTGTTGGAGGAGTTAAATTTGAGTTAATTTAGATGAAATTTACTTTCATTTTTTTGGATTTCATATAAATTTTTAGTCAAATTGTAATAAAGTAATTTGAAACCAACTTCGATTTTTTTGGATTTTGATGAATTTTTTTGTTGGAGGAGTTAAATTTGAGTTAATTCAGATGAAATTTACTTGTATTTTTTTGATTTCATATAAATTTTTAGTCAAATTGTAATAAAGGAATTTGAACCAACTTCGATTTTTTGGATTTTGATGATTTTGGCTGTTGGAGGAGCTAAATTTGAGTGAATTTAGATGAAATTAACACCTTTTTTTGGATTTTATATAAATTTTTAGTCAAATTGTAATAAATGAATTTGAAACCAACTTCGATTTTTTTGGATTTTGATGAATTTTTTTGTTGGAGGAGCTAAATTTGAGTGAATGATGATGAAATTTACTTTCATTTTTTTGGATTTCATATAAATTTTTAGTCAAATTGTAATAAAGTAATTTGAAACCAACTTCGATTTTTTTGGATTTTGATGAATTTTTTTGTTGGAGGAGTTAAATTTGAGTTAATTTAGCTGAAATTTACTTCTATTTTTTTGATTTCATATAAATTTTTAGTCCAATTGTAATAAAGGAATTTGAACCAACTTCGATTTTTTTGGATTTTGATGATTTTGGTTGTTGGAGGAGTTAAATTTGAGTAAGTTTAGATGAAATTAACACCTATTTTTTTGGATTTTATATAAATTTTTAGTCAAATTGTAGTAAAGGAATTTGAAACCAACTTCGATTTTTTTGGATTTTGTTGAATTTTTTTGTTGGAGGAGCTAAATTTGAGTGAATTTAGATGAAATTTACTTTCATCTTTTTGGGATTTTATATAAATTTTTAGTCAAATTGTAATAAAGGGATATGAACAAACTTCGATTTTTTTGGATTTTGATGAATTTTTTTGTTTGAGGAGCTAAATTTGATTGAATTTAGATGAAATTTACTTTCATTTTTTGGATATTATATAAATTTTTAGTCAAATTGTAATAAAGGAATTTGAACCAACTTCGATTTTTTTGGATTTTGATGAGTTTTTTGTTGGTGGAGTTAAATTTGAGTGAATTTAGATGAAATTTACTTCTATTTTTTTGGATTTCATATAAATTTTTAGTCAAATTGTAATAAAGTAATTTGAAAGCAACTTCGATTTTTTTGGATTTTGATGAATTTTTTTGTTGGAGGAGTTAAATTTGAGTTAATTCAGATGAAATTTACTTGTATTTTTTTGATTTCATATAAATTTTTAGTCAAATTGTAATAAAGGAATTTGAAACCAACTCCGATTTTTTTGGATTTTGATGAATTTTTTTGTTGGAGGAGTTAAATTTGAGTTAATTTAGATGAAATTTACTTCTATTTTTTTGATTTCATATAAATTTTTAGTCAAATTGTAATAAAGGAATTTGAACCAACTTCGATTTTTTTGGATTTTGATGATTTTGGCTGTTGGAGGAGCTAAATTTGAGTGAATTTAGATGAAATTAACACCTTTTTTTGGATTTTATATAAATTTTTAGTCAAATTGTAATAAATGAATTTGAAACCAACTTCGATTTTTTTGGAGTTTGATGAATTTTTTTGTTGGAGGAGCTAAATTTGAGTGAATGATGATGAAATTTACTTTCATCTTTTTGGATTTCATATAAATTTTTAGTCAAATTGTAATAAAGGAATTTGAAACCAACTTCGATTTTTTTGGATTTTGTTGAATTTTTTTGTTGGAGGAGCTAAATTTGAGTGAATTTAGATGAAATTTACTTTCATCTTTTTGGGATTTTATATAAATTTTTAGTCAAATTGTAATAAAGGGATATGAACAAACTTCGATTTTTTTGGATTTTGATGAATTTTTTTGTTTGAGGAGCTAAATTTGATTGAATTTAGATGAAATTTACTTTCATTTTTTGGATATTATATAAATTTTTAGTCAAATTGTAATAAAGGAATTTGAACCAACTTCGATTTTTTTGGATTTTGATGAGTTTTTTGTTGGTGGAGTTAAATTTGAGTGAATTTAGATGAAATTTACTTCTATTTTTTTGGATTTCATATAAATTTTTAGTCAAATTGTAATAAAGTAATTTGAAAGCAACTTCGATTTTTTTGGATTTTGATGAATTTTTTTGTTGGAGGAGTTAAATTTGAGTTAATTCAGATGAAATTTACTTGTATTTTTTTGATTTCATATAAATTTTTAGTCAAATTGTAATAAAGGAATTTGAAACCAACTCCGATTTTTTTGGATTTTGATGAATTTTTTTGTTGGAGGAGTTAAATTTGAGTTAATTTAGATGAAATTTACTTCTATTTTTTTGATTTCATATAAATTTTTAGTCAAATTGTAATAAAGGAATTTGAACCAACTTCGATTTTTTTGGATTTTGATGATTTTGGCTGTTGGAGGAGCTAAATTTGAGTGAATTTAGATGAAATTAACACCTTTTTTTGGATTTTATATAAATTTTTAGTCAAATTGTAATAAATGAATTTGAAACCAACTTCGATTTTTTTGGAGTTTGATGAATTTTTTTGTTGGAGGAGCTAAATTTGAGTGAATGATGATGAAATTTACTTTCATCTTTTTGGATTTCATATAAATTTTTAGTCAAATTGTAATAAAGTAATTTGAAACCAACTTCGATTTTTTTGGATTTTGATGAATTTTTTTGTTGGAGGAGTTAAATTTGAGTTAATTTAGCTGAAATTTACTTCTATTTTTTTGATTTCATATAAATTTTTAGTCCAATTGTAATAAAGGAATTTGAACCAACTTCGATTTTTTTGGATTTTGATGATTTTGGTTGTTGGAGGAGTTAAATTTGGGTAAATTTAGATGTAATTAACACCTTTTTTTTGGATTTTATATAAATTTTTAGTTATATTGTAATAAAGGGATATGAACAAACTTCGATTTTTTTGGATTTTGATGAATTTTTTTGTTTGAGGAGCTAAATTTGATTGAATTTAGATGAAATTTACTTTCATTTTTTGGATATTATATAAATTTTTAGTCAAATTGTAATAAAGGAATTTGAACCAACTTCGATTTTTTTGGATTTTGATGAGTTTTTTGTTGGTGGAGTTAAATTTGAGTGAATTTAGATGAAATTTACTTCTATTTTTTTGGATTTCATATAAATTTTTAGTCAAATTGTAATAAAGTAATTTGAAAGCAACTTCGATTTTTTTGGATTTTAATGAATTTTTTTGTTGGAGGAGTTAAATTTGAGTTAATTCAGATGAAATTTACTTGTATTTTTTTGATTTCATATAAATTTTTAGTCAAATTGTAATAAAGGAATTTGAAACCAACTCCGATTTTTTTGGATTTTGATGAATTTTTTTGTTGGAGGAGTTAAATTTGAGTTAATTTAGATGAAATTTACTTCTATTTTTTTGATTTCATATAAATTTTTAGTCAAATTGTAATAAAGGAATTTGAACCAACTTCGATTTTTTTGGATTTTGATGATTTTGGCTGTTGGAGGAGCTAAATTTGAGTGAATTTAGATGAAATTAACACCTTTTTTTGGATTTTATATAAATTTTTAGTCAAATTGTAATAAATGAATTTGAAACCAACTTCGATTTTTTTGGATTTTGATGAATTTTTTTGTTGGAGGAGCTAAATTTGAGTGAATGATGATGAAATTTACTTTCATTTTTTTGGATTTCATATAAATTTTTAGTCAAATTGTAATAAAGTAATTTGAAACCAACTTCGATTTTTTTGGATTTTGATGAATTTTTTTGTTGGAGGAGTTAAATCTGAGTTAATTTAGCTGAAATTTACTTCTATTTTTTTGATTTCATATAAATTTTTAGTCCAATTGTAATAAAGGAATTTGAACCAACTTCGATTTTTTTGGATTTTGATGATTTTGGTTGTTGGAGGAGTTAAATTTGAGTAAGTTTAGATGAAATTAACACCTATTTTTTTGGATTTTATATAAATTTTTAGTCAAATTGTAGTAAAGGAATTTGAAACCAACTTCGATTTTTTTGGATTTTGTTGAATTTTTTTGTTGGAGGAGCTAAATTTGAGTGAATTTAGATGAAATTTACTTTCATCTTTTTGGGATTTTATATAAATTTTTAGTCAAATTGTAATAAAGGAATTTGAACGAACTTCGATTTTTTTGGATTTTGATGAATTTTTTTGTTGGAGGAGTTAAATTTGAGTTAATTTAGATGAAATTTACTTTCATTTTTTTGGATTTCATATAAATTTTTAGTCAAATTGTAATAAAGTAATTTGAAACCAACTTCGATTTTTTTGGATTTTGATGAATTTTTTTGTTGGAGGAGTTAAATTTGAGTTAATTCAGATGAAATTTACTTGTATTTTTTTGATTTCATATAAATTTTTAGTCAAATTGTAATAAAGGAATTTGAAACCAACTCCGATTTTTTTGGATTTTGATGAATTTTTTTGTTGGAGGAGTTAAATTTGAGTTAATTTAGATGAAATTTACTTCTATTTTTTTGATTTCATATAAATTTTTAGTCAAATTGTAATAAAGGAATTTGAACCAACTTCGATTTTTTTGGATTTTGATGATTTTGGCTGTTGGAGGAGCTAAATTTGAGTGAATATAGATGAAATTAACACCTTTTTTTGGATTTTATATAAATTTTTAGTCAAATTGTAATAAATGAATTTGAAACCAACTTCGATTTTTTTGGATTTTGATGAATTTTTTTGTTGGAGGAGCTAAATTTGAGTGAATGATGATGAAATTTACTTTCATCTTTTTGGATTTCATATAAATTTTTAGTCAAATTGTAATAAAGTAATTTGAAACCAACTTCGATTTTTTTGGATTTTGATGTATTTTTTTGTTGGAGGAGTTAAATTTGAGTTAATTTAGCTGAAATTTACTTCTATTTTTTTGATTTCATATAAATTTTTAGTCCAATTGTAATAAAGGAATTTGAACCAACTTCGATTTTTTTGGATTTTGATGATTTTGGTTGTTGGAGGAGTTAAATTTGGGTAAATTTAGATGTAATTAACACCTTTTTTTTGGATTTTATATAAATTTTTAGTTATATTGTAATAAAGGGATATGAACAAACTTCGATTTTTTTGGATTTTGATGAATTTTTTTGTTTGAGGAGCTAAATTTGATTGAATTTAGATGAAATTTACTTTCATTTTTTGGATATTATATAAATTTTTAGTCAAATTGTAATAAAGGAATTTGAACCAACTTCGATTTTTTTGGATTTTGATGAGTTTTTTGTTGGTGGAGTTAAATTTGAGTGAATTTAGATGAAATTTACTTCTATTTTTTTGGATTTCATATAAATTTTTAGTCAAATTGTAATAAAGTAATTTGAAAGCAACTTCGATTTTTTTGGATTTTAATGAATTTTTTTGTTGGAGGAGTTAAATTTGAGTTAATTCAGATGAAATTTACTTGTATTTTTTTGATTTCATATAAATTTTTAGTCAAATTGTAATAAAGGAATTTGAAACCAACTCCGATTTTTTTGGATTTTGATGAATTTTTTTGTTGGAGGAGTTAAATTTGAGTTAATTTAGATGAAATTTACTTCTATTTTTTTGATTTCATATAAATTTTTAGTCAAATTGTAATAAAGGAATTTGAACCAACTTCGATTTTTTGGATTTTGATGATTTTGGCTGTTGGAGGAGCTAAATTTGAGTGAATTTAGATGAAATTAACACCTTTTTTTGGATTTTATATAAATTTTTAGTCAAATTGTAATAAATGAATTTGAAACCAACTTCGATTTTTTTGGATTTTGATGAATTTTTTTGTTGGAGGAGCTAAATTTGAGTGAATGATGATGAAATTTACTTTCATTTTTTTGGATTTCATATAAATTTTTAGTCAAATTGTAATAAAGTAATTTGAAACCAACTTCGATTTTTTTGGATTTTGATGAATTTTTTTGTTGGAGGAGTTAAATTTGAGTTAATTTAGCTGAAATTTACTTCTATTTTTTTGATTTCATATAAATTTTTAGTCCAATTGTAATAAAGGAATTTGAACCAACTTCGATTTTTTTGGATTTTGATGATTTTGGTTGTTGGAGGAGTTAAATTTGAGTAAGTTTAGATGAAATTAACACCTATTTTTTTGGATTTTATATAAATTTTTAGTCAAATTGTAGTAAAGGAATTTGAAACCAACTTCGATTTTTTTGGATTTTGTTGAATTTTTTTGTTGGAGGAGCTAAATTTGAGTGAATTTAGATGAAATTTACTTTCATCTTTTTGGGATTTTATATAAATTTTTAGTCAAATTGTAATAAAGTGATATGAACAAACTTCGATTTTTTTGGATTTTGATGAATTTTTTTGTTTGAGGAGCTAAATTTGATTGAATTTAGATGAAATTTACTTTCATTTTTTGGATATTATATAAATTTTTAGTCAAATTGTAATAAAGGAATTTGAACCAACTTCGATTTTTTTGGATTTTGATGAGTTTTTTGTTGGTGGAGTTAAATTTGAGTGAATTTAGATGAAATTTACTTCTATTTTTTTGGATTTCATATAAATTTTTAGTCAAATTGTAATAAAGTAATTTGAAAGCAACTTCGATTTTTTTGGATTTTGATGAATTTTTTTGTTGGAGGAGTTAAATTTGAGTTAATTCAGATGAAATTTACTTGTATTTTTTTGATTTCATATAAATTTTTAGTCAAATTGTAATAAAGGAATTTGAAACCAACTCCGATTTTTTTGGATTTTGATGAATTTTTTTGTTGGAGGAGTTAAATTTGAGTTAATTTAGATGAAATTTACTTCTATTTTTTTGATTTCATATAAATTTTTAGTCAAATTGTAATAAAGGAATTTGAACCAACTTCGATTTTTTTGGATTTTGATGATTTTGGCTGTTGGAGGAGCTAAATTTGAGTGAATTTAGATGAAATTAACACCTTTTTTTGGATTTTATATAAATTTTTAGTCAAATTGTAATAAATGAATTTGAAACCAACTTCGATTTTTTTGGATTTTGATGAATTTTTTTGTTGGAGGAGCTAAATTTGAGTGAATGATGATGAAATTTACTTTCATCTTTTTGGATTTCATATAAATTTTTAGTCAAATTGTAATAAAGTAATTTGAAACCAACTTCGATTTTTTTGGATTTTGATGAATTTTTTTGTTGGAGGAGTTAAATTTGAGTTAATTTAGCTGAAATTTACTTCTATTTTTTTGATTTCATATAAATTTTTAGTCCAATTGTAATAAAGGAATTTGAACCAACTTCGATTTTTTTGGATTTTGATGATTTTGGTTGTTGGAGGAGTTAAATTTGGGTAAATTTAGATGTAATTAACACCTTTTTTTTGGATTTTATATAAATTTTTAGTTATATTGTAATAAAGGGATATGAACAAACTTCGATTTTTTTGGATTTTGATGAATTTTTTTGTTTGAGGAGCTAAATTTGATTGAATTTAGATGAAATTTACTTTCATTTTTTGGATATTATATAAATTTTTAGTCAAATTGTAATAAAGGAATTTGAACCAACTTCGATTTTTTTGGATTTTGATGAGTTTTTTGTTGGTGGAGTTAAATTTGAGTGAATTTAGATGAAATTTACTTCTATTTTTTTGGATTTCATATAAATTTTTAGTCAAATTGTAATAAAGTAATTTGAAAGCAACTTCGATTTTTTTGGATTTTAATGAATTTTTTTGTTGGAGGAGTTAAATTTGAGTTAATTCAGATGAAATTTACTTGTATTTTTTTGATTTCATATAAATTTTTAGTCAAATTGTAATAAAGGAATTTGAAACCAACTCCGATTTTTTTGGATTTTGATGAATTTTTTTGTTGGAGGAGTTAAATTTGAGTTAATTTAGATGAAATTTACTTCTATTTTTTTGATTTCATATAAATTTTTAGTCAAATTGTAATAAAGGAATTTGAACCAACTTCGATTTTTTTGGATTTTGATGATTTTGGCTGTTGGAGGAGCTAAATTTGAGTGAATTTAGATGAAATTAACACCTTTTTTTGGATTTTATATAAATTTTTAGTCAAATTGTAATAAATGAATTTGAAACCAACTTCGATTTTTTTGGATTTTGATGAATTTTTTTGTTGGAGGAGCTAAATTTGAGTGAATGATGATGAAATTTACTTTCATTTTTTTGGATTTCATATAAATTTTTAGTCAAATTGTAATAAAGTAATTTGAAACCAACTTCGATTTTTTTGGATTTTGATGAATTTTTTTGTTGGAGGAGTTAAATCTGAGTTAATTTAGCTGAAATTTACTTCTATTTTTTTGATTTCATATAAATTTTTAGTCCAATTGTAATAAAGGAATTTGAACCAACTTCGATTTTTTTGGATTTTGATGATTTTGGTTGTTGGAGGAGTTAAATTTGAGTAAGTTTAGATGAAATTAACACCTATTTTTTTGGATTTTATATAAATTTTTAGTCAAATTGTAGTAAAGGAATTTGAAACCAACTTCGATTTTTTTGGATTTTGTTGAATTTTTTTGTTGGAGGAGCTAAATTTGAGTGAATTTAGATGAAATTTACTTTCATCTTTTTGGGATTTTATATAAATTTTTAGTCAAATTGTAATAAAGGAATTTGAACGAACTTCGATTTTTTTGGATTTTGATGAATTTTTTTGTTGGAGGAGTTAAATTTGAGTTAATTTAGATGAAATTTACTTTCATTTTTTTGGATTTCATATAAATTTTTAGTCAAATTGTAATAAAGTAATTTGAAACCAACTTCGATTTTTTTGGATTTGATGAATTTTTTTGTTGGAGGAGTTAAATTTGAGTTAATTTAGCTGAAATTTACTTCTATTTTTTTGATTTCATATAAATTTTTAGTCCAATTGTAATAAAGGAATTTGAACCAACTTCGATTTTTTTGGATTTTGATGATTTTGGTTGTTGGAGGAGTTAAATTTGAGTAAGTTTAGATGAAATTAACACCTATTTTTTTGGATTTTATATAAATTTTTAGTCAAATTGTAGTAAAGGAATTTGAAACCAACTTCGATTTTTTTGGATTTTGTTGAATTTTTTTGTTGGAGGAGCTAAATTTGAGTGAATTTAGATGAAATTTACTTTCATCTTTTTGGGATTTTATATAAATTTTTAGTCAAATTGTAATAAAGGAATTTGAACCAACTTCGATTTTTTTGGATTTTGATGATTTTGGTTGTTGGAGGAGCTAAATTTGAGTGAATTTAGATGAAATTAACACCTTTTTTGGATTTTATATAAATTTTTAGTCAAATTGTAATAAATGAATTTGAAACCAACTTCGATTTTTTTGGATTTTGATGAGTTTTTTGTTGGTGGAGTTAAATTTGAGTGAATTTAGATGAAATTTACTTCTATTTTTTTGGATTTCATATAAATTTTTAGTCAAATTGTAATAAAGTAATTTGAAAGCAACTTCGATTTTTTTGGATTTTGATGAATTTTTTTGTTGGAGGAGTTAAATTTGAGTTAATTCAGATGAAATTTACTTGTATTTTTTTGATTTCATATAAATTTTTAGTCAAATTGTAATAAAGGAATTTGAAACCAACTCCGATTTTTTTGGATTTTGATGAATTTTTTTGTTGGAGGAGTTAAATTTGAGTTAATTTAGATGAAATTTACTTCTATTTTTTTGATTTCATATAAATTTTTAGTCAAATTGTAATAAAGGAATTTGAACCAACTTCGATTTTTTTGGATTTTGATGATTTTGGCTGTTGGAGGAGCTAAATTTGAGTGAATTTAGATGAAATTAACTCCTTTTTTTGGATTTTATATAAATTTTTAGTCAAATTGTAATAAAGGAATTTGAACGAACTTCGATTTTTTTGGATTTTGATGAATTTTTTTGTTGGAGGAGTTAAATTTGAGTTAATTTATATGAAATTTACTACTATTTTTTTTTGATTTCATATAAATTTTTAGTCAAATTGTAATAAAGGAATTTGAACCAACTTCGATTTTTTTGGATTTTGATGATTTTGGTTGTTGGAGGAGTTAAATTTGGGTAAATTTAGATGAAATTAACTCCTATTTTTGGGATTTTATATAAATTTTTAGTCAAATTGTAATAAAGGAATTTGAACGAACTTCGATTTTTTTGGATTTTGATGATTTTGGCTGTTGGAGGAGCTAAATTTGAGTGAATTTAGATGAAATTTACTTTCATCTTTTTGGGATTTTATATAAATTTTTAGTCAAATTGTAATAAAGGAATTTGAACGAACTTCGATTTTTTTGGATTTTGATGAATTTTTTTGTTGGAGGAGTTAAATTTGAGTTAATTTATATGAAATTTACTACTATTTTTTTTTGATTTCATATAAATTTTTAGTCAAATTGTAATAAAGGAATTTGAACCAACTTCGATTTTTTTGGATTTTGATGATTTTGGTTGTTGGAGGAGTTAAATTTGGGTAAATTTAGATGAAATTAACTCCTATTTCTGGGATTTTATATAAATTTTTAGTCAAATTGTAATAAAGGGATATGAACAAACTTCGATTTTTTTGGATTTTGATGAATTTTTTTGTTTGAGGAGCTAAATTTGATTGAATTTAGATGAAATTTACTTTCATTTTTTGGATATTATATAAATTTTTAGTCAAATTGTAATAAAGGAATTTGAACCAACTTCGATTTTTTTGGATTTTGATGAGTTTTTTGTTGGTGGAGTTAAATTTGAGTGAATTTAGATGAAATTTACTTCTATTTTTTTGGATTTCATATAAATTTTTAGTCAAATTGTAATAAAGTAATTTGAAAGCAACTTCGATTTTTTTGGATTTTGATGAATTTTTTTGTTGGAGGAGTTAAATTTGAGTTAATTCAGATGAAATTTACTTGTATTTTTTTGATTTCATATAAATTTTTAGTCAAATTGTAATAAAGGAATTTGAAACCAACTCCGATTTTTTTGGATTTTGATGAATTTTTTTGTTGGAGGAGTTAAATTTGAGTTAATTTAGATGAAATTTACTTCTATGTTTTTGATTTCATATAAATTTTTAGTCAAATTGTAATAAAGGAATTTGAACCAACTTCGATTTTTTTGGATTTTGATGATTTTGGCTGTTGGAGGAGCTAAATTTGAGTGAATTTAGATGAAATTAACACCTTTTTTTGGATTTTATATAAATTTTTAGTCAAATTGTAATAAATGAATTTGAAACCAACTTCGATTTTTTTGGATTTTGATGAATTTTTTTGTTGGAGGAGCTAAATTTGAGTGAATGATGATGAAATTTACTTTCATCTTTTTGGATTTCATATAAATTTTTAGTCAAATTGTAATAAAGTAATTTGAAACCAACTTCGATTTTTTTGGATTTTGATGAATTTTTTTGTTGGAGGAGTTAAATTTGAGTTAATTTAGCTGAAATTTACTTCTATTTTTTTGATTTCATATAAATTTTTAGTCCAATTGTAATAAAGGAATTTGAACCAACTTCGATTTTTTTGGATTTTGATGATTTTGGTTGTTGGAGGAGTTAAATTTGGGTAAATTTAGATGTAATTAACACCTTTTTTTTGGATTTTATATAAATTTTTAGTTATATTGTAATAAAGGGATATGAACAAACTTCGATTTTTTTGGATTTTGATGAATTTTTTTGTTTGAGGAGCTAAATTTGATTGAATTTAGATGAAATTTACTTTCATTTTTTGGATATTATATAAATTTTTAGTCAAATTGTAATAAAGGAATTTGAACCAACTTCGATTTTTTTGGATTTTGATGAGTTTTTTGTTGGTGGAGTTAAATTTGAGTGAATTTAGATGAAATTTACTTCTATTTTTTTGGATTTCATATAAATTTTTAGTCAAATTGTAATAAAGTAATTTGAAAGCAACTTCGATTTTTTTGGATTTTAATGAATTTTTTTGTTGGAGGAGTTAAATTTGAGTTAAATCAGATGAAATTTACTTGTATTTTTTTGATTTCATATAAATTTTTAGTCAAATTGTAATAAAGGAATTTGAAACCAACTCCGATTTTTTTGGATTTTGATGAATTTTTTTGTTGGAGGAGTTAAATTTGAGTTAATTTAGATGAAATTTACTTCTATTTTTTTGATTTCATATAAATTTTTAGTCAAATTGTAATAAAGGAATTTGAACCAACTTCGATTTTTTTGGATTTTGATGATTTTGGCTGTTGGAGGAGCTAAATTTGAGTGAATTTAGATGAAATTAACACCTTTTTTTGGATTTTATATAAATTTTTAGTCAAATTGTAATAAATGAATTTGAAACCAACTTCGATTTTTTTGGATTTTGATGAATTTTTTTGTTGGAGGAGCTAAATTTGAGTGAATGATGATGAAATTTACTTTCATTTTTTTGGATTTCATATAAATTTTTAGTCAAATTGTAATAAAGTAATTTGAAACCAACTTCGATTTTTTTGGATTTTGATGAATTTTTTTGTTGGAGGAGTTAAATTTGAGTTAATTTAGCTGAAATTTACTTCTATTTTTTTGATTTCATATAAATTTTTAGTCCAATTGTAATAAAGGAATTTGAACCAACTTCGATTTTTTTGGATTTTGATGATTTTGGTTGTTGGAGGAGTTAAATTTGAGTAAGTTTAGATGAAATTAACACCTATTTTTTTGGATTTTATATAAATTTTTAGTCAAATTGTAGTAAAGGAATTTGAAACCAACTTCGATTTTTTTGGATTTTGTTGAATTTTTTTGTTGGAGGAGCTAAATTTGAGTGAATTTAGATGAAATTTACTTTCATCTTTTTGGGATTTTATATAAATTTTTAGTCAAATTGTAATAAAGGAATTTGAACGAACTTCGATTTTTTTGGATTTTGATGAATTTTTTTGTTGGAGGAGTTAAATTTGAGTTAATTTAGATGAAATTTACTTCTATTTTTTTGATTTCATAGAAATTTTTAGTCAAATTGTAATAAAGGAATTTGAACCAACTTCGATTTTTTTGGATTTTGATGATTTTGGTTGTTGGAGGAGCTAAATTTGAGTGAATTTAGATGAAATTAACACCTTTTTTGGATTTTATATAAATTTTTAGTCAAATTGTAATAAATGAATTTGAAACCAACTCCGATTTTTTTGGATTTTGATGAATTTTTTTGTTGGAGGAGCTAAATTTGAGTGAATTTAGATGAAATTTACTTTCATCTTTTTGGGATTTTATATAAATTTTTAGTCAAATTGTAATAAAGGAATTTGAACGAACTTCGATTTTTTTGGATTTTGATGAATTTTTTTGTTGGAGGAGTTAAATTTGAGTTAATTTAGATGAAATTTACTTCTATTTTTTTGATTTCATAGAAATTTTTAGTCAAATTGTAATAAAGGAATTTGAACCAACTTCAATTTTTTTGGATTTTGATGATTTTGGTTGTTGGAGGAGCTAAATTTGAGTGAATTTAGATGAAATTAACACCTTTTTTGGATTTTATATAAATTTTTAGTCAAATTGTAATAAATGAATTTGAAACCAACTCCGATTTTTTTGGATTTTGATGAAATTTTTTGTTGGAGGAGCTAAATTTGAGAGAATTTATATGAAATTTACTACTATTTTTTTTGATTTCATATAAATTTTTAGTCAAATTGTAATAAAGGAATTTGAACCAACTTCGATTTTTTTGGATTTTGATGATTTTGGTTGTTGGAGGAGTTAAATTTGGGTAAATTTAGATGAAATTAACTCCTATTTTTGGGATTTTATATAAATTTTTAGTCAAATTGTAATAAAGGAATTTGAACGAACTTCGATTTTTTTGGATTTTGATGATTTTGGTTGTTGGAGGAGTTAAATTTGGGTAAATTTAGATGAAATTAACTCCTATTTTTGGGATTTTATATAAATTTTTAGTCAAATTGTAATAAAGGGATATGAACAAACTTCGATTTTTTTGGATTTTGATGAATTTTTTTGTTTGAGGAGCTAAATTTGATTGAATTTAGATGAAATTTACTTTCATTTTTTGGATATTATATAAATTTTTAGTCAAATTGTAATAAAGGAATTTGAACCAACTTCGATTTTTTTGGATTTTGATGAGTTTTTTGTTGGTGGAGTTAAATTTGAGTGAATTTAGATGAAATTTACTTCTATTTTTTTGGATTTCATATAAATTTTTAGTCAAATTGTAATAAAGGAATTTGAAACCAACTCCGATTTTTTTGGATTTTGATGAATTTTTTTGTTGGAGGAGTTAAATTTGAGTTAATTTAGATGAAATTTACTTCTATTTTTTTGATTTCATATAAATTTTTAGTCAAATTGTAATAAAGGAATTTGAACCAACTTCGATTTTTTTGGATTTTGATGATTTTGGCTGTTGGAGGAGCTAAATTTGAGTGAATTTAGATGAAATTAACACCTTTTTTTGGATTTTATATAAATTTTTAGTCAAATTGTAATAAATGAATTTGAAACCAACTTCGATTTTTTTGGATTTTGATGAATTTTTTTGTTGGAGGAGCTAAATTTGAGTGAATGATGATGAAATTTACTTTCATCTTTTTGGATTTCATATAAATTTTTAGTCAAATTGTATTAAAGTAATTTGAAACCAACTTCGATTTTTTTGGATTTTGATGAATTTTTTTGTTGGAGGAGTTAAATTTGAGTTAATTTAGCTGAAATTTACTTCTATTTTTTTGATTTCATATAAATTTTTAGTCCAATTGTAATAAAGGAATTTGAACCAACTTCGATTTTTTTGGATTTTGATGATTTTGGTTGTTGGAGGAGTTAAATTTGGGTAAATTTAGATAAAATTAACTCCTATTTTTGGGATTTTATATAAATTTTTAGTCAAATTGTAATAAAGGAATTTGAACGAACTTCGATTTTTTTGGATTTTGATGATTTTGGCTGTTGGTGGAGCTAAATTTGAGTGAATTTAGATGAAATTTACTTTCATCTTTTTGGGATTTTATATAAATTTTTAGTCAAATTGTAATAAAGGAATTTGAACGAACTTCGATTTTTTTGGATTTTGATGAATTTTTTTGTTGGAGGAGTTAAATTTGAGTTAATTTATATGAAATTTACTACTATTTTTTTTTGATTTCATATAAATTTTTAGTCAAATTGTAATAAAGGAATTTGAACCAACTTCGATTTTTTTGGATTTTGATGATTTTGGTTGTTGGAGGAGTTAAATTTGGGTAAATTTAGATGAAATTAACTCCTATTTTTGGGATTTTATATAAATTTTTAGTCAAATTGTAATAAAGGAATTTGAACGAACTTCGATTTTTTTGGATTTTGATGATTTTGGTTGTTGGAGGAGTTAAATTTGGGTAAATTTAGATGAAATTAACTCCTATTTCTGGGATTTTATATAAATTTTTAGTCAAATTGTAATAAAGGGATATGAACAAACTTCGATTTTTTTGGATTTTGATGAATTTTTTTGTTTGAGGAGCTAAATTTGATTGAATTTAGATGAAATTTACTTTCATTTTTTGGATATTATATAAATTTTTAGTCAAATTGTAATAAAGGAATTTGAACCAACTTCGATTTTTTTGGATTTTGATGAGTTTTTTGTTGGTGGAGTTAAATTTGAGTGAATTTAGATGAAATTTACTTCTATTTTTTTGGATTTCATATAAATTTTTAGTCAAATTGTAATAAAGTAATTTGAAAGCAACTTCGATTTTTTTGGATTTTGATGAATTTTTTTGTTGGAGGAGTTAAATTTGAGTTAATTCAGATGAAATTTACTTGTATTTTTTTGATTTCATATAAATTTTTAGTCAAATTGTAATAAAGGAATTTGAAACCAACTCCGATTTTTTTGGATTTTGATGAATTTTTTTGTTGGAGGAGTTAAATTTGAGTTAATTTAGATGAAATTTACTTCTATTTTTTTGATTTCATATAAATTTTTAGTCAAATTGTAATAAAGGAATTTGAACCAACTTCGATTTTTTTGGATTTTGATGATTTTGGCTGTTGGAGGAGCTAAATTTGAGTGAATTTAGATGAAATTAACACCTTTTTTTGGATTTTATATAAATTTTTAGTCAAATTGTAATAAATGAATTTGAAACCAACTTCGATTTTTTTGGATTTTGATGAATTTTTTTGTTGGAGGAGCTAAATTTGAGTGAATGATGATGAAATTTACTTTCATCTTTTTGGATTTCATATAAATTTTTAGTCAAATTGTAATAAAGTAATTTGAAACCAACTTCGATTTTTTTGGATTTTGATGAATTTTTTTGTTGGAGGAGTTAAATTTGAGTTAATTTAGCTGAAATTTACTTCTATTTTTTTGATTTCATATAAATTTTTAGTCCAATTGTAATAAAGGAATTTGAACCAACTTCGATTTTTTTGGATTTTGATGATTTTGGTTGTTGGAGGAGTTAAATTTGGGTAAATTTAGATGTAATTAACACCTTTTTTTTGGATTTTATATAAATTTTTAGTTATATTGTAATAAAGGGATATGAACAAACTTCGATTTTTTTGGATTTTGATGAATTTTTTTGTTTGAGGAGCTAAATTTGATTGAATTTAGATGAAATTTACTTTCATTTTTTGGATATTATATAAATTTTTAGTCAAATTGTAATAAAGGAATTTGAACCAACTTCGATTTTTTTGGATTTTGATGAGTTTTTTGTTGGTGGAGTTAAATTTGAGTGAATTTAGATGAAATTTACTTCTATTTTTTTGGATTTCATATAAATTTTTAGTCAAATTGTAATAAAGTAATTTGAAAGCAACTTCGATTTTTTTGGATTTTAATGAATTTTTTTGTTGGAGGAGTTAAATTTGAGTTAATTCAGATGAAATTTACTTGTATTTTTTTGATTTCATATAAATTTTTAGTCAAATTGTAATAAAGGAATTTGAAACCAACACCGATTTTTTTGGATTTTGATGAATTTTTTTGTTGGAGGAGTTAAATTTGAGTTAATTTAGATGAAATTTACTTCTATTTTTTTGATTTCATATAAATTTTTAGTCAAATTGTAATAAAGGAATTTGAACCAACTTCGATTTTTTTGGATTTTGATGATTTTGGCTGTTGGAGGAGCTAAATTTGAGTGAATTTAGATGAAATTAACACCTTTTTTTGGATTTTATATAAATTTTTAGTTAAATTGTAATAAATGAATTTGAAACCAACTTCGATTTTTTTGGATTTTGATGAATTTTTTTGTTGGAGGAGCTAAATTTGAGTGAATGATGATGAAATTTACTTTCATTTTTTTGGATTTCATATAAATTTTTAGTCAAATTGTAATAAAGTAATTTGAAACCAACTTCGATTTTTTTGGATTTTGATGAATTTTTTTGTTGGAGGAGTTAAATTTGAGTTAATTTAGCTGAAATTTACTTCTATTTTTTTGATTTCATATAAATTTTTAGTCCAATTGTAATAAAGGAATTTGAACCAACTTCGATTTTTTTGGATTTTGATGATTTTGGTTGTTGGAGGAGTTAAATTTGAGTAAGTTTAGATGAAATTAACACCTATTTTTTTGGATTTTATATAAATTTTTAGTCAAATTGTAGTAAAGGAATTTGAAACCAACTTCGATTTTTTTGGATTTTGTTGAATTTTTTTGTTGGAGGAGCTAAATTTGAGTGAATTTAGATGAAATTTACTTTCATCTTTTTGGGATTTTATATAAATTTTTAGTCAAATTGTAATAAAGTAATTTGAACGAACTTCGATTTTTTTGGATTTTGATGAATTTTTTTGTTGGAGGAGTTAAATTTGAGTTAATTTAGATGAAATTTACTTCTATTTTTTTGATTTCATAGAAATTTTTAGTCAAATTGTAATAAAGGAATTTGAACCAACTTCGATTTTTTTGGATTTTGATGATTTTGGTTGTTGGAGGAGCTAAATTTGAGTGAATTTAGATGAAATTAACACCTTTTTTGGATTTTATATAAATTTTTAGTCAAATTGTAATAAATGAATTTGAAACCAACTCCGATTTTTTTGGATTTTGATGAATTTTTTTGTTGGAGGAGCTAAATTTGAGTGAATTTAGATGAAATTTACTTTCATCTTTTTGGGATTTTATATAAATTTTTAGTCAAATTGTAATAAAGGAATTTGAACGAACTTCGATTTTTTTGGATTTTGATGATTTTGGTTGTTGGAGGAGTTAAATTTGAGTAAATTTAGATGTAATTAACACCTTTTTTTTGGATTTTATATAAATTTTTAGTCATATTGTAATAAAGGGATATTAACAAACTTCGATTTTTTTGGATTTTGATGAATTTTTTTGTTTGAGGAGCTAAATTTGATTGAATTTAGATGAAATTTACTTTCATTTTTTGGATATTATATAAATTTTTAGTCAAATTGTAATGAAGGAATTTGAACCAACTTCGATTTTTTTGGATTTTGATGAGTTTTTTGTTGGTGGAGTTAAATTTGAGTGAATTTAGATGAAATTTACTTCTATTTTTTTGGATTTCATATAAATTTTTAGTCAAACTGTAATAAAGTAATTTGAAAGCAACTTCGATTTTTTTGGATTTTGATGAATTTTTTTGTTGGAGGAGTTAAATTTGAGTTAATTCAGATGAAATTTACTTGTATTTTTTTGATTTCATATAAATTTTTAGTCAAATTGTAATAAAGGAATTTGAAACCAACTCCGATTTTTTTGGATTTTGATGAATTTTTTTGTTTGAGGAGTTAAATTTGAGTTAATTTAGATGAAATTTACTTCTATTTTTTTGATTTCATATAAATTTTTAGTCAAATTGTAATAAAGGAATTTGAACCAACTTCGATTTTTTTGGATTTTGATGAGTTTTTTTGTTGGAGGAGTTAAATTTGAGTGAATTTAGATGAAATTTACTTCTATTTTTTTGGATTTCATATAAATTTTTAGTCAAATTGTAATAAAGTAATTTGAAACCAACTTCGATTTTTTTGGATTTTGATGAAATTTTTTGTTGGAGGAGCTAAATTTGAGTGAATTTATATGAAATTTACTACTATTTTTTTTTGATTTCATATAAATTTTTAGTCAAATTGTAATAAAGGAATTTGAACCAACTTCGATTTTTTTGGATTTTGATGATTTTGGTTGTTGGAGGAGTTAAATTTGGGTAAATTTAGATGAAATTAACTCCTATTTTTTGGGATTTTATATAAATTTTTAGTCAAGTTGTAATAAAGGAATTTGAACAAACTTCGATTTTTTTGGATTTTGATGAATTTTTTTGTTGGAGGAGCTAAATTTGATTGAATTTAGATGAAATTTACTTTCATTTTTTTGGATATTATATAAATTTTTAGACAAATTGTAATAAAGCTATTTGAACCAACTTCGATTTTTTTGGATTTTGATGAGTTTTTTTGTTGGAGGAGTTAAATTTGAGTGAATTTAGATGAAATTTACTTCTATTTTTTTGGATTTCATATAAATTTTTAGTCAAATTGTAATAAAGTAATTTGAAAGCAACTTCGATTTTTTTGGATTTTGATGAATTTTTTTGTTGGAGGAGTTAAATTTGAGTTAATTCAGATGAAATTTACTTGTATTTTTTTGATTTCATATAAATTTTTAGTCAAATTGTAATAAAGGAATTTGAAACCAACTCCGATTTTTTTGGATTTTGATGAATTTTTTTGTTGGAGGAGTTAAATTTGAGTTAATTTAGATGAAATTTACTTCTATTTTTTTGATTTCATATAAATTTTTAGTCAAATTGTAATAAAGGAATTTGAACCAACTTCGATTTTTTTGGATTTTGATGAATTTTTTTGTTGGAGGAGTTAAATTTGAGTTAATTTAGATGAAATTTACTTCTATTTTTTTGATTTCATATAAATTTTTAGTCAAATTGTAATAAAGGAATTTGAACCAACTTCGATTTTTTTGGATTTTGATGATTTTGGCTGTTGGAGGAGCTAAATTTGAGTGAATTTAGATGAAATTAACACCTTTTTTTGGATTTTATATAAATTTTTAGTCAAATTGTAATAAATGAATTTGAAACCAACTTCGATTTTTTTGGATTTTGATGAATTTTTTTGTTGGAGGAGCTAAATTTGAGTGAATGATGATGAAATTTACTTTCATCTTTTTGGATTTCATATAAATTTTTAGTCAAATTGTAATAAAGTAATTTGAAACCAACTTCGATTTTTTTGGATTTTGATGAATTTTTTTGTTGGAGGAGTTAAATTTGAGTTAATTTAGCTGAAATTTACTTCTATTTTTTTGATTTCATATAAATTTTTAGTCCAATTGTAATAAAGGAATTTGAACCAACTTCGATTTTTTTGGATTTTGATGATTTTGGTTGTTGGAGGAGTTAAATTTGGGTAAATTTAGATGTAATTAACACCTTTTTTTTGGATTTTATATAAATTTTTAGTTATATTGTAATAAAGGGATATGAACAAACTTCGATTTTTTTGGATTTTGATGAATTTTTTTGTTTGAGGAGCTAAATTTGATTGAATTTAGATGAAATTTACTTTCATTTTTTGGATATTATATAAATTTTTAGTCAAATTGTAATAAAGGAATTTGAACCAACTTCGATTTTTTTGGATTTTGATGAGTTTTTTGTTGGTGGAGTTAAATTTGAGTGAATTTAGATGAAATTTACTTCTATTTTTTTGGATTTCATATAAATTTTTAGTCAAATTGTAATAAAGTAATTTGAAAGCAACTTCGATTTTTTTGGATTTTAATGAATTTTTTTGTTGGAGGAGTTAAATTTGAGTTAATTCAGATGAAATTTACTTGTATTTTTTTGATTTCATATAAATTTTTAGTCAAATTGTAATAAAGGAATTTGAAACCAACACCGATTTTTTTGGATTTTGATGAATTTTTTTGTTGGAGGAGTTAAATTTGAGTTAATTTAGATGAAATTTACTTCTATTTTTTTGATTTCATATAAATTTTTAGTCAAATTGTAATAAAGGAATTTGAACCAACTTCGATTTTTTTGGATTTTGATGATTTTGGCTGTTGGAGGAGCTAAATTTGAGTGAATTTAGATGAAATTAACACCTTTTTTTGGATTTTATATAAATTTTTAGTTAAATTGTAATAAATGAATTTGAAACCAACTTCGATTTTTTTGGATTTTGATGAATTTTTTTGTTGGAGGAGCTAAATTTGAGTGAATGATGATGAAATTTACTTTCATTTTTTTGGATTTCATATAAATTTTTAGTCAAATTGTAATAAAGTAATTTGAAACCAACTTCGATTTTTTTGGATTTTGATGAATTTTTTTGTTGGAGGAGTTAAATTTGAGTTAATTTAGCTGAAATTTACTTCTATTTTTTTGATTTCATATAAATTTTTAGTCCAATTGTAATAAAGGAATTTGAACCAACTTCGATTTTTTTGGATTTTGATGATTTTGGTTGTTGGAGGAGTTAAATTTGAGTAAGTTTAGATGAAATTAACACCTATTTTTTTGGATTTTATATAAATTTTTAGTCAAATTGTAGTAAAGGAATTTGAAACCAACTTCGATTTTTTTGGATTTTGTTGAATTTTTTTGTTGGAGGAGCTAAATTTGAGTGAATTTAGATGAAATTTACTTTCATCTTTTTGGGATTTTATATAAATTTTTAGTCAAATTGTAATAAAGTAATTTGAACGAACTTCGATTTTTTTGGATTTTGATGAATTTTTTTGTTGGAGGAGTTAAATTTGAGTTAATTTAGATGAAATTTACTTCTATTTTTTTGATTTCATAGAAATTTTTAGTCAAATTGTAATAAAGGAATTTGAACCAACTTCGATTTTTTTGGATTTTGATGATTTTGGTTGTTGGAGGAGCTAAATTTGAGTGAATTTAGATGAAATTAACACCTTTTTTGGATTTTATATAAATTTTTAGTCAAATTGTAATAAATGAATTTGAAACCAACTCCGATTTTTTTGGATTTTGATGAATTTTTTTGTTGGAGGAGCTAAATTTGAGTGAATTTAGATGAAATTTACTTTCATCTTTTTGGGATTTTATATAAATTTTTAGTCAAATTGTAATAAAGGAATTTGAACGAACTTCGATTTTTTTGGATTTTGATGAATTTTTTTGTTGGAGGAGTTAAATTTGAGTTAATTTAGATGAAATTTACTTCTATTTTTTTGATTTCATAGAAATTTTTAGTCAAATTGTAATAAAGGAATTTGAACCAACTTCAATTTTTTTGGATTTTGATGATTTTGGTTGTTGGAGGAGCTAAATTTGAGTGAATTTAGATGAAATTAACACCTTTTTTGGATTTTATATAAATTTTTAGTCAAATTGTAATAAATGAATTTGAAACCAACTCCGATTTTTTTGGATTTTGATGAAATTTTTTGTTGGAGGAGCTAAATTTGAGAGAATTTATATGAAATTTACTACTATTTTTTTTGATTTCATATAAATTTTTAGTCAAATTGTAATAAAGGAATTTGAACCAACTTCGATTTTTTTGGATTTTGATGATTTTGGTTGTTGGAGGAGTTAAATTTGGGTAAATTTAGATGAAATTAACTCCTATTTTTGGGATTTTATATAAATTTTTAGTCAAATTGTAATAAAGGAATTTGAACGAACTTCGATTTTTTTGGATTTTGATGATTTTGGTTGTTGGAGGAGTTAAATTTGGGTAAATTTAGATGAAATTAACTCCTATTTTTGGGATTTTATATAAATTTTTAGTCAAATTGTAATAAAGGGATATGAACAAACTTCGATTTTTTTGGATTTTGATGAATTTTTTTGTTTGAGGAGCTAAATTTGATTGAATTTAGATGAAATTTACTTTCATTTTTTGGATATTATATAAATTTTTAGTCAAATTGTAATAAAGGAATTTGAACCAACTTCGATTTTTTTGGATTTTGATGAGTTTTTTGTTGGTGGAGTTAAATTTGAGTGAATTTAGATGAAATTTACTTCTATTTTTTTGGATTTCATATAAATTTTTAGTCAAATTGTAATAAAGTAATTTGAAAGCAACTTCGATTTTTTTGGATTTTGATGAATTTTTTTGTTGGAGGAGTTAAATTTGAGTTAATTCAGATGAAATTTACTTGTATTTTTTTGATTTCATATAAATTTTTAGTCAAATTGTAATAAAGGAATTTGAAACCAACTCCGATTTTTTTGGATTTTGATGAATTTTTTTGTTGGAGGAGTTAAATTTGAGTTAATTTAGATGAAATTTACTTCTATTTTTTTGATTTCATATAAATTTTTAGTCAAATTGTAATAAAGGAATTTGAACCAACTTCGATTTTTTTGGATTTTGATGATTTTGGCTGTTGGAGGAGCTAAATTTGAGTGAATTTAGATGAAATTAACACCTTTTTTTGGATTTTATATAAATTTTTAGTCAAATTGTAATAAATGAATTTGAAACCAACTTCGATTTTTTTGGATTTTGATGAATTTTTTTGTTGGAGGAGCTAAATTTGAGTGAATGATGATGAAATTTACTTTCATCTTTTTGGATTTCATATAAATTTTTAGTCAAATTGTAATAAAGTAATTTGAAACCAACTTCGATTTTTTTGGATTTTGATGAATTTTTTTGTTGGAGGAGTTAAATTTGAGTTAATTTAGCTGAAATTTACTTCTATTTTTTTGATTTCATATAAATTTTTAGTCCAATTGTAATAAAGGAATTTGAACCAACTTCGATTTTTTTGGATTTTGATGATTTTGGTTGTTGGAGGAGTTAAATTTGGGTAAATTTAGATAAAATTAACTCCTATTTTTGGGATTTTATATAAATTTTTAGTCAAATTGTAATAAAGGAATTTGAACGAACTTCGATTTTTTTGGATTTTGATGATTTTGGTTGTTGGAGGAGTTAAATTTGAGTAAATTTAGATGTAATTAACACCTTTTTTTTGGATTTTATATAAATTTTTAGTCATATTGTAATAAAGGGATATTAACAAACTTCGATTTTTTTGGATTTTGATGAATTTTTTTGTTTGAGGAGCTAAATTTGATTGAATTTAGATGAAATTTACTTTCATTTTTTGGATATTATATAAATTTTTAGTCAAATTGTAATGAAGGAATTTGAACCAACTTCGATTTTTTTGGATTTTGATGAGTTTTTTGTTGGTGGAGTTAAATTTGAGTGAATTTAGATGAAATTTACTTCTATTTTTTTGGATTTCATATAAATTTTTAGTCAAACTGTAATAAAGTAATTTGAAAGCAACTTCGATTTTTTTGGATTTTGATGAATTTTTTTGTTGGAGGAGTTAAATTTGAGTTAATTCAGATGAAATTTACTTGTATTTTTTTGATTTCATATAAATTTTTAGTCAAATTGTAATAAAGGAATTTGAAACCAACTCCGATTTTTTTGGATTTTGATGAATTTTTTTGTTTGAGGAGTTAAATTTGAGTTAATTTAGATGAAATTTACTTCTATTTTTTTGATTTCATATAAATTTTTAGTCAAATTGTAATAAAGGAATTTGAACCAACTTCGATTTTTTTGGATTTTGATGAGTTTTTTTGTTGGAGGAGTTAAATTTGAGTGAATTTAGATGAAATTTACTTCTATTTTTTTGGATTTCATATAAATTTTTAGTCAAATTGTAATAAAGTAATTTGAAACCAACTTCGATTTTTTTGGATTTTGATGAAATTTTTTGTTGGAGGAGCTAAATTTGAGTGAATTTATATGAAATTTACTACTATTTTTTTTTGATTTCATATAAATTTTTAGTCAAATTGTAATAAAGGAATTTGAACCAACTTCGATTTTTTTGGATTTTGATGATTTTGGTTGTTGGAGGAGTTAAATTTGGGTAAATTTAGATGAAATTAACTCCTATTTTTTGGGATTTTATATAAATTTTTAGTCAAGTTGTAATAAAGGAATTTGAACAAACTTCGATTTTTTTGGATTTTGATGAATTTTTTTGTTGGAGGAGCTAAATTTGATTGAATTTAGATGAAATTTACTTTCATTTTTTTGGATATTATATAAATTTTTAGACAAATTGTAATAAAGCTATTTGAACCAACTTCGATTTTTTTGGATTTTGATGAGTTTTTTTGTTGGAGGAGTTAAATTTGAGTGAATTTAGATGAAATTTACTTCTATTTTTTTGGATTTCATATAAATTTTTAGTCAAATTGTAATAAAGTAATTTGAAAGCAACTTCGATTTTTTTGGATTTTGATGAATTTTTTTGTTGGAGGAGTTAAATTTGAGTTAATTCAGATGAAATTTACTTGTATTTTTTTGATTTCATATAAATTTTTAGTCAAATTGTAATAAAGGAATTTGAAACCAACTCCGATTTTTTTGGATTTTGATGAATTTTTTTGTTGGAGGAGTTAAATTTGAGTTAATTTAGATGAAATTTACTTCTATTTTTTTGATTTCATATAAATTTTTAGTCAAATTGTAATAAAGGAATTTGAACCAACTTCGATTTTTTTGGATTTTGATGATTTTGGCTGTTGGAGGAGCTAAATTTGAGTGAATTTAGATGAAATTAACACCTTTTTTTGGATTTTATATAAATTTTTAGTCAAATTGTAATAAAGTAATTTGAAACCAACTTCGATTTTTTTGGATTTTGATGAATTTTTTTGTTGGAGGAGTTAAATTTGAGTTAATTTAGCTGAAATTTACTTCTATTTTTTTGATTTCATATAAATTTTTAGTCCAATTGTAATAAAGGAATTTGAACCAACTTCGATTTTTTTGGATTTTGATGATTTTGGTTGTTGGAGGAGTTAAATTTGGGTAAATTTAGATAAAATTAACTCCTATTTTTGGGATTTTATATAAATTTTTAGTCAAATTGTAATAAAGGAATTTGAACGAACTTCGATTTTTTTGGATTTTGATGATTTTGGTTGTTGGAGGAGTTAAATTTGAGTAAATTTAGATGTAATTAACACCTTTTTTTTGGATTTTATATAAATTTTTAGTCATATTGTAATAAAGGGATATGAACAAACTTCGATTTTTTTGGATTTTGATGAATTTTTTTGTTTGAGGAGCTAAATTTGATTGAATTTAGATGAAATTTACTTTCATTTTTTGGATATTATATAAATTTTTAGTCAAATTGTAATAAAGGAATTTAAACCAACTTCGATTTTTTTGGATTTTGATGAGTTTTTTGTTGGTGGAGTTAAATTTGAGTGAATTTAGATGAAATTTACTTCTATTTTTTTGGATTTCATATAAATTTTTAGTCAAATTGTAATAAAGTAATTTGAAAGCAACTTCGATTTTTTTGGATTTTGATGAATTTTTTTGTTGGAGGAGTTAAATTTGAGTTAATTCAGATGAAATTTAGTTGTATTTTTTTGATTCCATATAAATTTTTAGTCAAATTGTAATAAAGGAATTTGAAACCAACTCCGATTTTTTTGGATTTTGATGAATTTTTTTGTTGGAGGAGTTAAATTTGAGTTAATTTAGATGAAATTTACTTCTATTTTTTTGATTTCATATAAATTTTTAGTCAAATTGTAATAAAGGAATTTGAACCAACTTCGATTTTTTTGGATTTTGATGATTTTGGCTGTTGGAGGAGCTAAATTTGAGTGAATTTAGATGAAATTAACACCTTTTTTTGGATTTTATATAAATTTTTAGTCAAATTGTAATAAATGAATTTGAAACCAACATCGATTTTTTTGGATTTTGATGAATTTTTTTGTTGGAGGAGCTAAATTTGAGTGAATGATGATGAAATTTACTTTCATTTTTTTGGATTTCATATAAATTTTTAGTCAAATTGTAATAAAGGAATTTGAAACCAACTCCGATTTTTTTGGATTTTGATGAAATTTTTTGTTGGAGGAGCTAAATTTGAGAGAATTTATATGAAATTTACTACTATTTTTTTTGATTTCATATAAATTTTTAGTCAAATTGTAATAAAGGAATTTGAACCAACTTCGATTTTTTTGGATTTTGATGATTTTGGTTGTTGGAGGAGTTAAATTTGGGTAAATTTAGATGAAATTAACTCCTATTTTTGGGATTTTATATAAATTTTTAGTCAAATTGTAATAAAGGAATTTGAACGAACTTCGATTTTTTTGGATTTTGATGATTTTGGTTGTTGGAGGAGTTAAATTTGAGTAAATTTAGATGTAATTAACACCTTTTTTTTGGATTTTATATAAATTTTTAGTCATATTGTAATAAAGGGATATGAACAAACTTCGATTTTTTTGGATTTTGATGAATTTTTTTGTTGGAGGAGTTAAATTTGAGTGAATTTAGATGAAATTTACTTCTATTTTTTGGATTTCATATAAATTTTTAGTCAAGTTGTAATAAAGGAATTTGAACCAACTTCGATTTTTTTGGATTTTGATGAAATTTTTTGTTGGAGGAGCTAAATTTGAGTGAATTTAGATGAAATTTACTTCTATTTTTTTGGATTTCATATAAATTTTTAGTCAAATTGTAATAAAGTAATTTGAAACCAACTTCGATTTTTTTGGATTTTGCTGAATTTTTTTGTTGGAGGAGCTAAATTTGAGTTAATTTAGCTGAAATTTACTTCTATTTTTTTGATTTCATATAAATTTTTAGTCCAATTGTAATAAAGGAATTTGAACCAACTTCGATTTTTTTCGATTTTGATGATTTTGGTTGTTGGAGGAGTTAAATTTGAGTAAGTTTAGATGAAATTAACACCTATTTTTTTGGATTTTATATAAATTTTTAGTCAAATTGTAATAAAGGAATTTGAACCAACTTCGTTATTTTTGGATTTTGATGATTTTGGTTGTTGGAGGAGTTAAATTTGAGTAAATTTAGATGAAATTAACACCTTTTTTTTTATAAATTTTTAGTCAAATTGTAATAAATGAATTTGAAACCAACTTCGATTTTTTTGGATTTTGATGAATTTTTTTGTTGGAGGAGCTAAATTTGATTGAATTTAGATGAAATTTACTTTCATTTTTTTGGATATTATATAAATTTTTAGACAAATTGTAATAAAGGAATTTGAACCAACTTCGATTTTTTTGGATTTTGATGAAATTTTTTGTTGGAGGAGCTAAATTTGAGTGAATTTAGATGAAATTTACTTCTATTTTTTTGGATTTCATATAAATTTTTAGTCAAATTGTAATAAAGTAATTTGAAACCAACTTCGATTTTTTTGGATTTTGATGAAATTTTTTGTTGGAGGAGCTAAATTTGAGTGAATTTATATGAAATTTACTACTATTTTTTTTTGATTTCATATAAATTTTTAGTCCAATTGTAATAAAGGAATTTGAACCAACTTCGATTTTTTTCGATTTTGATGATTTTGGTTGTTGGAGGAGTTAAATTTGGGTAAATTTAGATGAAATTAACTCCTATTTTTTGGGATTTTATATAAATTTTTAGTCAAGTTGTAATAAAGGAATTTGAACAAACTTCGATTTTTTTGGATTTTGATGAATTTTTTTGTTGGAGGAGCTAAATTTGATTGAATTTAGATGAAATTTACTTTCATTTTTTTGGATATTATATAAATTTTTAGACAAATTGTAATAAAGGAATTTGAACCAACTTCGATTTTTTTGGATTTTGATGAGTTTTTTTGTTGGAGGAGTTAAATTTGAGTGAATTTAGATGAAATTTACTTCTATTTTTTTGGATTTCATATAAATTTTTAGTCAAATTGTAATAAAGTAATTTGAAAGCAACTTCGATTTTTTTGGATTTTGATGAATTTTTTTGTTGGAGGAGTTAAATTTGAGTTAATTCAGATGAAATTTACTTGTATTTTTTTGATTTCATATAAATTTTTAGTCAAATTGTAATAAAGGAATTTGAAACCAACTCCGATTTTTTTGGATTTTGATGAATTTTTTTGTTGGAGGAGTTAAATTTGAGTTAATTTAGATGAAATTTACTTCTATTTTTTTGATTTCATATAAATTTTTAGTCAAATTGTAATAAAGGAATTTGAACCAACTTCGATTTTTTTGGATTTTGATGATTTTGGCTGTTGGAGGAGCTAAATTTGAGTGAATTTAGATGAAATTAACACCTTTTTTTGGATTTTATATAAATTTTTAGTCATATTGTAATAAATGAATTTGAAACCAACTTCGATTTTTTTGGATTTTGATGAATTTTTTTGTTGGAGGAGCTAAATTTGAGTGAATGATGATGAAATTTACTTTCATCTTTTTGGATTTCATATAAATTTTTAGTCAAATTGTAATAAAGTAATTTGAAACCAACTTCGATTTTTTTGGATTTTGGGGAATTTTTTTGTTGGAGGAGTTAAATTTGAGTTAATTTAGATGAAATTTACTTCTATTTTTTTGATTTCATATAAATTTTTAGTCAAATTGTAATAAAGGAATTTGAACCAACTTCGATTTTTTTGGATTTTGATGATTTTGGCTGTTGGAGGAGCTAAATTTGAGTGAATGATGATGAAATTTACTTTCATCTTTTTGGATTTCATATAAATTTTTAGTCAAATTGTAATAAAGTAATTTGAAACCAACTTCGATTTTTTTGGATTTTGATGAATTTTTTTGTTGGAGGAGTTAAATTTGAGTTAATTTAGCCGAAATTTACTTCTATTTTTTTGATTTCATATAAATTTTTAGTCCAATTGTAATAAAGGAATTTGAACCAACTTCGATTTTTTTGGATTTTGATGATTTTGGTTGTTGGAGGAGTTAAATTTGGGTAATTTAGATGAAATTAACTCCTATTTTTGGGATTTTATATAAATTTTTAGTCAAATTGTAATAAAGGAATTTGAACGAACTTCGATTTTTTTGGATTTTGATGATTTTGGTTGTTGGAGGAGTTAAATTTGAGTAAATTTAGATGTAATTAACACCTTTTTTTTGGATTTTATATAAATTTTTAGTCATATTGTAATAAAGGGATATGAACAAACTTCGATTTTTTTGGATTTTGATGAATTTTTTTGTTTGAGGAGCTAAATTTGATTGAATTTAAATGAAATTTACTTTCATTTTTTGGATATTATATAAATTTTTAGTCAAATTGTAATAAAGGAATTTGGACCAACTTCGATTTTTTTGGATTTTGATGAGTTTTTTGTTGGTGGAGTTAAATTTGAGTGAATTTAGATGAAATTTACTTCTATTTTTTTGGATTTCATATAAATTTTTAGTCAAATTGTAATAAAGTAATTTGAAAGCAACTTCGATTTTTTTGGATTTTGATGAATTTTTATGTTGGAGGAGTTAAATTTGAGTTAATTCAGATGAAATTTACTTGTATTTTTTTGATTTCATATAAATTTTTAGTCAAATTGTAATAAAGGAATTTGAAACCAACTCCGATTTTTTTGGATTTTGATGAATTTTTTTGTTGGAGGAGGTAAATTTGAGTTAATTTAGATGAAATTTACTTCTATTTTTTTGATTTCATATAAATTTTTAGTCAAATTGTAATAAAGGAATTTGAACCAACTTCGATTTTTTTGGATTTTGATGATTTTGGCTGTTGGAGGAGCTAAATTTGAGTGAATTTAGATGAAATTAACACCTTTTTTTGGATTTTATATAAATTTTTAGTCAAATTGTAATAAATGAATTTGAAACCAACTTCGATTTTTTTGGATTTTGATGAATTTTTTTGTTGGAGGAGCTAAATTTGAGTGAATGATGATGAAATTTACTTTCATTTTTTTGGATATTATATAAATTTTTAGACAAATTGTAATAAAGGAATTTGAACCAACTTCGATTTTTTTGGATTTTGATGAAATTTTTTGTTGGAGGAGCTAAATTTGAGTGAATTTAGATGAAATTTACTACTATTTTTTTTTGATTTCATATAAATTTTTAGTCCAATTGTAATAAAGGAATTTGAACCAACTTCGATTTTTTTCGATTTTGATGATTTTGGTTGTTGGAGGAGTTAAATTTGGGTAAATTTAGATGAAATTAACTCCTATTTTTTGGGATTTTATATAAATTTTTAGTCAAGTTGTAATAAAGGAATTTGAACAAACTTCGATTTTTTTGGATTTTGATGAATTTTTTTGTTGGAGGAGCTAAATTTGATTGAATTTAGATGAAATTTACTTTCATTTTTTTGGATATTATATAAATTTTTAGACAAATTGTAATAAAGGAATTTGAACCAACTTCGATTTTTTTGGATTTTGATGAGTTTTTTTGTTGGAGGAGTTAAATTTGAGTGAATTTAGATGAAATTTACTTCTATTTTTTTGGATTTCATATAAATTTTTAGTCAAATTGTAATAAAGTAATTTGAAAGCAACTTCGATTTTTTTGGATTTTGATGAATTTTTTTGTTGGAGGAGTTAAATTTGAGTTAATTCAGATGAAATTTACTTGTATTTTTTTGATTTCATATAAATTTTTAGTCAAATTGTAATAAAGGAATTTGAAACCAACTCCGATTTTTTTGGATTTTGATGAATTTTTTTGTTGGAGGAGTTAAATTTGAGTTAATTTAGATGAAATTTACTTCTATTTTTTTGATTTCATATAAATTTTTAGTCAAATTGTAATAAAGGAATTTGAACCAACTTCGATTTTTTTGGATTTTGATGATTTTGGCTGTTGGAGGAGCTAAATTTGAGTGAATTTAGATGAAATTAACACCTTTTTTTGGATTTTATATAAATTTTTAGTCATATTGTAATAAATGAATTTGAAACCAACTTCGATTTTTTTGGATTTTGATGAATTTTTTTGTTGGAGGAGCTAAATTTGAGTGAATGATGATGAAATTTACTTTCATCTTTTTGGATTTCATATAAATTTTTAGTCAAATTGTAATAAAGTAATTTGAAACCAACTTCGATTTTTTTGGATTTTGATGAATTTTTTTGTTGGAGGAGTTAAATTTGAGTTAATTTAGATGAAATTTACTTCTATTTTTTTGATTTCATATAAATTTTTAGTCAAATTGTAATAAAGGAATTTGAACCAACTTCGATTTTTTTGGATTTTGATGATTTTGGCTGTTGGAGGAGCTAAATTTGAGTGAATGATGATGAAATTTACTTTCATCTTTTTGGATTTCATATAAATTTTTAGTCAAATTGTAATAAAGTAATTTGAAACCAACTTCGATTTTTTTGGATTTTGATGAATTTTTTTGTTGGAGGAGTTAAATTTGAGTTAATTTAGCTGAAATTTACTTCTATTTTTTTGATTTCATATAAATTTTTAGTCCAATTGTAATAAAGGAATTTGAACCAACTTCGATTTTTTTGGATTTTGATGATTTTGGTTGTTGGAGGAGTTAAATTTGGGTAATTTAGATGAAATTAACTCCTATTTTTGGGATTTTATATAAATTTTTAGTCAAATTGTAATAAAGGAATTTGAACGAACTTCGATTTTTTTGGATTTTGATGATTTTGGTTGTTGGAGGAGTTAAATTTGAGTAAATTTAGATGTAATTAACACCTTTTTTTTGGATTTTATATAAATTTTTAGTCATATTGTAATAAAGGGATATGAACAAACTTCGATTTTTTTGGATTTTGATGAATTTTTTTGTTTGAGGAGCTAAATTTGATTGAATTTAAATGAAATTTACTTTCATTTTTTGGATATTATATAAATTTTTAGTCAAATTGTAATAAAGGAATTTGGACCAACTTCGATTTTTTTGGATTTTGATGAGTTTTTTGTTGGTGGAGTTAAATTTGAGTGAATTTAGATGAAATTTACTTCTATTTTTTTGGATTTCATATAAATTTTTAGTCAAATTGTAATAAAGTAATTTGAAAGCAACTTCGATTTTTTTGGATTTTGATGAATTTTTTTGTTGGAGGAGTTAAATTTGAGTTAATTCAGATGAAATTTACTTGTATTTTTTTGATTTCATATAAATTTTTAGTCAAATTGTAATAAAGGAATTTGAAACCAACTCCGATTTTTTTGGATTTTGATGAATTTTTTTGTTGGAGGAGGTAAATTTGAGTTAATTTAGATGAAATTTACTTCTATTTTTTTGATTTCATATAAATTTTTAGTCAAATTGTAATAAAGGAATTTGAACCAACTTCGATTTTTTTGGATTTTGATGATTTTGGCTGTTGGAGGAGCTAAATTTGAGTGAATTTAGATGAAATTAACACCTTTTTTTGGATTTTATATAAATTTTTAGTCAAATTGTAATAAATGAATTTGAAACCAACTTCGATTTTTTTGGATTTTAATGAATTTTTTTGTTGGAGGAGCTAAATTTGAGTGAATGATGATGAAATTTACTTTCATTTTTTTGGATTTCATATAAATTTTTAGTCAAATTGTAATAAAGGAATTTGAAACCAACTCCGATTTTTTTGGATTTTGATGAAATTTTTTGTTGGAGGAGCTAAATTTGAGAGAATTTATATGAAATTTACTATTATTTTTTTTTGATTTCATATAAATTTTTAGTCAAATTGTAATAAAGGAATTTGAACCAACTTCGATTTTTTTGGATTTTGATGATTTTGGTTGTTGGAGGAGTTAAATTTGGGTAAATTTAGATGAAATTAACTCCTATTTTTGGGATTTTATATAAATTTTTAGTCAAATTGTAATAAAGGAATTTGAACGAACTTCGATTTTTTTGGATTTTGATGATTTTGGTTGTTGGAGGAGTTAAATTTGAGTAAATTTAGATGTAATTAACACCTTTTTTTTGGATTTTATATAAATTTTTAGTCATATTGTAATAAAGGGATATGAACAAACTTCGATTTTTTTGGATTTTGATGAATTTTTTTGTTTGAGGAGCTCAATTTGATTGAATTTAGATGAAATTTACTTTCATTTTTTGGATATTATATAAATTTTTAGTCAAATTGTAATAAAGGAATTTGAACCAACTTCGATTTTTTTGGATTTTGATGAGTTTTTTGTTGGTGGAGTTAAATTTGAGTGAATTTAGATGAAATTTACTTCTATTTTTTTGGATTTCATATCAATTTTTAGTCAAATTGTAATAAAGTAATTTGAAAGCAACTTCGATTTTTTTGGATTTTGATGAATTTTTTTGTTGGAGGAGTTAAATTTGAGTTAATTCAGATGAAATTTACTTGTATTTTTTTGATTTCATATAAATTTTTAGTCAAATTGTAATAAAGGAATTTGAAACCAACTCCGATTTTTTTGGATTTTGATGAATTTTTTTGTTGGAGGAGTTAAATTTGAGTTAATTTAGATGAAATTTACTTCTATTTTTTTGATTTCATATAAATTTTTAGTCAAATTGTAATAAAGGAATTTGAACCAACTTCGATTTTTTTGGATTTTGATGATTTTGGCTGTTGGAGGAGCTAAATTTGAGTGAATTTAGATGAAAGTAACACCTTTTTTTGGATTTTATATAAATTTTTAGTCAAATTGTAATAAATGAATTTGAAACCAACTTCGATTTTTTTGGATTTTGATGAATTTTTTTGTTGGAGGAGCTAAATTTGAGTGAATGATGATGAAATTTACTTTCATTTTTTTGGATTTCATATAAATTTTTAGTCAAATTGTAATAAAGTAATTTGAAACCAACTTCGATTTTTTTGGATTTTGATGAATTTTTTTGTTGGAGGAGTTAAATTTGAGTTAATTTAGCTGAAATTTACTTCTATTTTTTTGATTTCATATAAATTTTTAGTCCAATTGTAATAAAGGAATTTGAACCAACTTCGATTTTTTTGGATTTTGATGATTTTGGTTGTTGGAGGAGTTAAATTTGAGTAAGTTTAGATGAAATTAACACCTATTTTTTTGGATTTTATATAAATTTTTAGTCAAATTGTAGTAAAGGAATTTGAAACCAACTTCGATTTTTTTGGATTTTGTTGAATTTTTTTGTTGGAGGAGCTAAATTTGAGTGAATTTAGATGAAATTTACTTTCATCTTTTTGGGATTTTATATAAATTTTTAGTCAAATTGTAATAAAGGAATTTGAACGAACTTCGATTTTTTTGGATTTTGATGAATTTTTTTGTTGGAGGATCTAAATTTGAGTGAATTTAGATGAAATTTACTTCTATTTTTTTGATTTCATATAAATTTTTAGTCAAATAGTAATAAAGTAATTTGAAACCAACTTCGATTTTTTTGGATTTTGCTGAATTTTTTTGTTGGAGGAGCTAAATTTGAGTTAATTTAGATGAAATTTACTTCAATTTTTTTTTATTTTATATAAATTTTTAGTCAAATTGTAATAAAGGAATTTGAAACCAACTCCGATTTTTTTGGATTTTGATGAAATTTTTTGTTGGAGGAGTTAAATTTGAGTAAGTTTAGATGAAATTAACACCTATTTTTTTGGATTTTATATAAATTTTTAGTCAAATTGTAGTAAAGGAATTTGAAACCAACTTCGATTTTTTTGGATTTTGTTGAATTTTTTTGTTGGAGGAGCTAAATTTGAGTGAATTTAGATGAAATTTACTTTCATCTTTTTGGGATTTTATATAAATTTTTAGTCAAATTGTAATAAAGGAATTTGAACGAACTTCGATTTTTTTGGATTTTGATGAATTTTTTTGTTGGAGGATCTAAATTTGAGTGAATTTAGATGAAATTTACTTCTATTTTTTTGGATTTCATATAAATTTTTAGTCAAATAGTAATAAAGTAATTTGAAACCAACTTCGATTTTTTTGGATTTTGCTGAATTTTTTTGTTGGAGGAGCTAAATTTGAGTTAATTTAGATGAAATTTACTTCAATTTTTTTTTATTTTATATAAATTTTTAGTCAAATTGTAATAAAGGAATTTGAAACCAACTCCGATTTTTTTGGATTTTGATGAAATTTTTTGTTGGAGGAGCTAAATTTGAGTGAATTTAGATGAAATTTACTTCTATTTTTTTTGATTTCATATAAATTTTTAGTCAAATTGTAATAAAAGAATTTGAACCAACTTCGATTTTTTTGGATTTTGATGAGTTTTTTTGTTGGAGGAGTTAAATTTGAGTTAATTTAGATGAAATTTACTTCTATTTTTTTGATTTCATATAAATTTTTAGTCAAATTGTAATAAAGGAATTTGAACGAACTTCGATTTTTTTGGATTTTGATGATTTTGGTTGTTGGAGGAGTTAAATTTGAGTAAATTTAGATGTAATTAACACCTTTTTTTTGGATTTTATATAAATTTTTAGTCATATTGTAATAAAGGGATATGAACAAACTTCGATTTTTTTGGATTTTGATGAATTTTTTTGTTTGAGGAGCTAAATTTGATTGAATTTAGATGAAATTTACTTTCATTTTTTGGATATTATATAAATTTTTAGTCAAATTGTAATAAATGAATTTGAAACCAACTTCGATTTTTTTGGATTTTGATGAATTTTTTTGTTGGAGGAGCTAAATTTGAGTGAATTTTGATGAAATTTACTTTCATTTTTTTGGATTTCATATAAATTTTTAGTCAAATTGTAATAAAGTAATTTGAAACCAACTTCGATTTTTTTGGATTTTGATGAATTTTTTTGTTGGAGGAGTTAAATTTGAGTTAATTTAGATGAAATTTACTTCTATTTTTTCGATTTCATAGAAATTTTTAGTCAAATTGTAATAAAGGAATTTGAACCAACTTCGATTTTTTTGGATTTTGATGATTTTGGTTGTTGGAGGAGCTAAATTTGAGTGAATTTAGATGAAATTAACACCTTTTTTTGGATTTTATATAAATTTTTAGTCAAATTGTAATGAAGGAATTTGAAACCAACTTCGATTTTTTTGGATTTTGATGAATTTTTTTGTAGGAGCAGCTAAATTTGAGTGAATATAGATGAAATTTAATTCTATTTTTTTTTTGATTTCATATAAATTTTTAGTCAAATTGTAATAAAGGAATTTGAACCAACTTCGATTTTTTTGGATTTTGATGATTTTGGTTGTTGGAGGAGTTAAATTTGAGTAAATTTAGATGAAATTAACACCTTTTTTTTGGATTTTATATAAATTTTTAGTCATATTGTAATAAAGGGATATGAACAAACTTCGATTTTTTTGGATTTTGATGAGTTTTTTTGTTGGAGGAGTTAAATTTGAGTTAATTTAGATGAAATTTACTTCTATTTTTTTGATTTCATATAAATTTTTAGTCAAATTGTAATAAAGGAATTTGAACGAACTTCGATTTTTTTGGATTTGGATGATTTTGGTTGTTGGAGGAGTTAAATTTGAGTAAATTTAGATGTAATTAACACCTTTTTTTGGATTTTATATAAATTTTTAGTCATATTGTAATAAAGGGATATGAACAAACTTCGATTTTTTTGGATTTTGATGAATTTTTTTGTTTGAGGAGCTAAATTTGATTGAATTTAGATGAAATTTACTTTCATTTTTTGGATATTATATAAATTTTTAGTCAAATTGTAATAAAGGAATTTGAACCAACTTCGATTTTTTTGGATTTTGATGAGTTTTTTTGTTGGTGGAGTTAAATTTGAGTGAATTTAGATGAAATTTACTTCTATTTTTTTGGATTTCATATCAATTTTTAGTCAAATTGTAATAAAGTAATTTGAAAGCAACTTCGATTTTTTTGGATTTTGATGAATTTTTTTGTTGGAGGAGTTAAATTTGAGTTAATTCAGATGAAATTTACTTGTATTTTTTTGATTTCATATAAATTTTTAGTCAAATTGTAATAAAGGAATTTGAAACCAACTCCGATTTTTTTGGATTTTGATGAATTTTTTTGTTGGAGGAGTTAAATTTGAGTTAATTTAGATGAAATTTACTTCTATTTTTTTGATTTCATATAAATTTTTAGTCAAATTGTAATAAAGGAATTTGAACCAACTTCGATTTTTTTGGATTTTGATGATTTTGGCTGTTGGAGGAGCTAAATTTGAGTGAATTTAGATGAAATTAACACCTTTTTTTGGATTTTATATAAATTTTTAGTCAAATTGTAATAAATGAATTTGAAACCAACTTCGATTTTTTTGGATTTTGATGAATTTTTTTGTTGGAGGAGCTAAATTTGAGTGAATGATGATGAAATTTACTTTCATTTTTTTGGATTTCATATAAATTTTTAGTCAAATTGTAATAAAGTAATTTGAAACCAACTTCGATTTTTTTGGATTTTGATGAATTTTTTTGTTGGAGGAGTTAAATTTGAGTTAATTTAGCTGAAATTTACTTCTATTTTTTTGATTTCATATAAATTTTTAGTCCAATTGTAATAAAGGAATTTGAACCAACTTCGATTTTTTTGGATTTTGATGATTTTGGTTGTTGGAGGAGTTAAATTTGAGTAAGTTTAGATGAAATTAACACCTATTTTTTTGGATTTTATATAAATTTTTAGTCAAATTGTAGTAAAGGAATTTGAAACCAACTTCGATTTTTTTGGATTTTGTTGAATTTTTTTGTAGGAGGAGCTAAATTTGAGTGAATTTAGATGAAATTTACTTTCATCTTTTTGGGATTTTATATAAATTTTTAGTCAAATTGTAATAAAGGAATTTGAACGAACTTCGATTTTTTTGGATTTTGATGAATTTTTTTGTTGGAGGATCTAAATTTGAGTGAATTTAGATGAAATTTACTTCTATTTTTTGGATTTCATATAAATTTTTAGTCAAATAGTAATAAAGTAATTTGAAACCAACTTCGATTTTTTTGGATTTTGCTGAATTTTTTTGTTGGAGGAGCTAAATTTGAGTTAATTTAGATGAAATTTACTTCAATTTTTTTTTATTTTATATAAATTTTTAGTCAAATTGTAATAAAGGAATTTGAAACCAACTCCGATTTTTTTGGATTTTGATGAAATTTTTTGTTGGAGGAGCTAAATTTGAGTGAATTTAGATGAAATTTACTTCTATTTTTTTTGATTTCATATAAATTTTTAGTCAAATTGTAATAAAAGAATTTGAACCAACTTCGATTTTTTTGGATTTTGATGAGTTTTTTTGTTGGAGGAGTTAAATTTGAGTTAATTTAGATGAAATTTACTTCTATTTTTTTGATTTCATATAAATTTTTAGTCAAATTGTAATAAAGGAATTTGAACGAACTTCGATTTTTTTGGATTTTGATGATTTTGGTTGTTGGAGGAGTTAAATTTGAGTAAATTTAGATGTAATTAACACCTTTTTTTTGGATTTTATATAAATTTTTAGTCATATTGTAATAAAGGGATATGAACAAACTTCGATTTTTTTGGATTTTGATGAATTTTTTTGTTTGAGGAGCTAAATTTGATTGAATTTAGATGAAATTTACTTTCATTTTTTGGATATTATATAAATTTTTAGTCAAATTGTAATAAATGAATTTGAAACCAACTTCGATTTTTTTGGATTTTGATGAATTTTTTTGTTGGAGGAGCTAAATTTGAGTGAATTTTGATGAAATTTACTTTCATTTTTTTGGATTTCATATAAATTTTTAGTCAAATTGTAATAAAGTAATTTGAAACCAACTTCGATTTTTTTGGATTTTGATGAATTTTTTTGTTGGAGGAGTTAAATTTGAGTTAATTTAGATGAAATTTACTTCTATTTTTTCGATTTCATAGAAATTTTTAGTCAAATTGTAATAAAGGAATTTGAACCAACTTCGATTTTTTTGGATTTTGATGATTTTGGTTGTTGGAGGAGCTAAATTTGAGTGAATTTAGATGAAATTAACACCTTTTTTTGGATTTTATATAAATTTTTAGTCAAATTGTAATGAAGGAATTTGAAACCAACTTCGATTTTTTTGGATTTTGATGAATTTTTTTGTAGGAGCAGCTAAATTTGAGTGAATTTAGATGAAATTTAATTCTATTTTTTTTTTGATTTCATATAAATTTTTAGTCAAATTGTAATAAAGGAATTTGAACCAACTTCGATTTTTTTGGATTTTGATGATTTTGGTTGTTGGAGGAGTTAAATTTGAGTAAATTTAGATGAAATTAACACCTTTTTTTTGGATTTTATATAAATTTTTAGTCATATTGTAATAAAGGGATATGAACAAACTTCGATTTTTTTGGATTTTGATGAGTTTTTTTGTTGGAGGAGTTAAATTTGAGTTAATTTAGATGAAATTTACTTCTATTTTTTTGATTTCATATAAATTTTTAGTCAAATTGTAATAAAGGAATTTGAACGAACTTCGATTTTTTTGGATTTGGATGATTTTGGTTGTTGGAGGAGTTAAATTTGAGTAAATTTAGATGTAATTAACACCTTTTTTTGGATTTTATATAAATTTTTAGTCATATTGTAATAAAGGGATATGAACAAACTTCGATTTTTTTGGATTTTGATGAATTTTTTTGTTTGAGGAGCTAAATTTGATTGAATTTAGATGAAATTTACTTTCATTTTTTGGATCTTATATAAATTTTTAGTCAAATTGTAATAAAGGAATTTGAACCAACTTCGATTTTTTTGGATTTTGATGAGTTTTTTTGTTGGTGGAGTTAAATTTGAGTGAATTTAGATGAAATTTACTTCTATTTTTTTGGATTTCATATCAATTTTTAGTCAAATTGTAATAAAGTAATTTGAAAGCAACTTCGATTTTTTTGGATTTTGATGAATTTTTTTGTTGGAGGAGTTAAATTTGAGTTAATTCAGATGAAATTTACTTGTATTTTTTTGATTTCATATAAATTTTTAGTCAAATTGTAATAAAGGAATTTGAAACCAACTCCGATTTTTTTGGATTTTGATGAATTTTTTTGTTGGAGGAGTTAAATTTGAGTTAATTTAGATGAAATTTACTTCTATTTTTTTGATTTCATATAAATTTTTAGTCAAATTGTAATAAAGGAATTTGAACCAACTTCGATTTTTTTGGATTTTGATGATTTTGGCTGTTGGAGGAGCTAAATTTGAGTGAATTTAGATGAAATTAACACCTTTTTTTGGATTTTATATAAATTTTTAGTCAAATTGTAATAAATGAATTTGAAACCAACTTCGATTTTTTTGGATTTTGATGAATTTTTTTGTTGGAGGAGCTAAATTTGAGTGAATGATGATGAAATTTACTTTCATTTTTTTGGATTTCATATAAATTTTTAGTCAAATTGTAATAAAGTAATTTGAAACCAACTTCGATTTTTTTGGATTTTGATGAATTTTTTTGTTGGAGGAGTTAAATTTGAGTTAATTTAGCTGAAATTTACTTCTATTTTTTTGATTTCATATAAATTTTTAGTCCAATTGTAATAAAGGAATTTGAACCAACTTCGATTTTTTTGGATTTTGATGATTTTGGTTGTTGGAGGAGTTAAATTTGAGTAAGTTTAGATGAAATTAACACCTATTTTTTTGGATTTTATATAAATTTTTAGTCAAATTGTAGTAAAGGAATTTGAAACCAACTTCGATTTTTTTGGATTTTGTTGAATTTTTTTGTAGGAGGAGCTAAATTTGAGTGAATTTAGATGAAATTTACTTTCATCTTTTTGGGATTTTATATAAATTTTTAGTCAAATTGTAATAAAGGAATTTGAACGAACTTCGATTTTTTTGGATTTTGATGAATTTTTTTGTTGGAGGATCTAAATTTGAGTGAATTTAGATGAAATTTACTTCTATTTTTTTGGATTTCATATAAATTTTTAGTCAAATAGTAATAAAGTAATTTGAAACCAACTTCGATTTTTTTGGATTTTGCTGAATTTTTTTGTTGGAGGAGCTAAATTTGAGTTAATTTAGATGAAATTTACTTCAATTTTTTTTTATTTTATATAAATTTTTAGTCAAATTGTAATAAAGGAATTTGAAACCAACTCCGATTTTTTTGGATTTTGATGAAATTTTTTGTTGGAGGAGCTAAATTTGAGTGAATTTAGATGAAATATACTTCTATTTTTTTTGATTTCATATAAATTTTTAGTCAAATTGTAATAAAAGAATTTGAACCAACTTCGATTTTTTTGGATTTTGATGAGTTTTTTTGTTGGAGGAGTTAAATTTGAGTTAATTTAGATGAAATTTACTTCTATTTTTTTGATTTCATATAAATTTTTAGTCAAATTGTAATAAAGGAATTTGAACGAACTTCGATTTTTTTGGATTTTGATGATTTTGGTTGTTGGAGGAGTTAAATTTGAGTAAATTTAGATGTAATTAACACCTTTTTTTTGGATTTTATATAAATTTTTAGTCATATTGTAATAAAGGGATATGAACAAACTTCGATTTTTTTGGATTTTGATGAATTTTTTTGTTTGAGGAGCTGAATTTGATTGAATTTAGATGAAATTTACTTTCATTTTTTGGATATTATATAAATTTTTAGTCAAATTGTAATAAATGAATTTGAAACCAACTTCGATTTTTTTGGATTTTGATGAATTTTTTTGTTGGAGGAGCTAAATTTGAGTGAATTTTGATGAAATTTACTTTCATTTTTTTGGATTTCATATAAATTTTTAGTCAAATTGTAATAAAGTAATTTGAAACCAACTTCGATTTTTTTGGATTTTGATGAATTTTTTTGTTGGAGGAGTTAAATTTGAGTTAATTTAGATGAAATTTACTTCTATTTTTTCGATTTCATAGAAATTTTTAGTCAAATTGTAATAAAGGAATTTGAACCAACTTCGATTTTTTTGGATTTTGATGATTTTGGTTGTTGGAGGAGCTAAATTTGAGTGAATTTAGATGAAATTAACACCTTTTTTTGGATTTTATATAAATTTTTAGTCAAATTGTAATGAAGGAATTTGAAACCAACTTCGATTTTTTTGGATTTTGATGAATTTTTTTGTAGGAGCAGCTAAATTTGAGTGAATTTAGATGAAATTTAATTCTATTTTTTTTTTGATTTCATATAAATTTTTAGTCAAATTGTAATAAAGGAATTTGAACCAACTTCGATTTTTTTGGATTTTGATGATTTTGGTTGTTGGAGGAGTTAAATTTGAGTAAATTTAGATGAAATTAACACCTTTTTTTTGGATTTTATATAAATTTTTAGTCATATTGTAATAAAGGGATATGAACAAACTTCGATTTTTTTGGATTTTGATGAGTTTTTTTGTTGGAGGATCTAAATTTGAGTGAATTTAGATGAAATTTACTTCTATTTTTTTGATTTCATATAAATTTTTAGTCAAATAGTAATAAAGTAATTTGAAACCAACTTCGATTTTTTTGGATTTTGCTGAATTTTTTTGTTGGAGGAGCTAAATTTGAGTTAATTTAGATGAAATTTACTTCAATTTTTTTTTATTTTATATAAATTTTTAGTCAAATTGTAATAAAGGAATTTGAAACCAACTCCGATTTTTTTGGATTTTGATGAAATTTTTTGTTGGAGGAGTTAAATTTGAGTAAGTTTAGATGAAATTAACACCTATTTTTTTGGATTTTATATAAATTTTTAGTCAAATTGTAGTAAAGGAATTTGAAACCAACTTCGATTTTTTTGGATTTTGTTGAATTTTTTTGTTGGAGGAGCTAAATTTGAGTGAATTTAGATGAAATTTACTTTCATCTTTTTGGGATTTTATATAAATTTTTAGTCAAATTGTAATAAAGGAATTTGAACGAACTTCGATTTTTTTGGATTTTGATGAATTTTTTTGTTGGAGGATCTAAATTTGAGTGAATTTAGATGAAATTTACTTCTATTTTTTTGGATTTCATATAAATTTTTAGTCAAATAGTAATAAAGTAATTTGAAACCAACTTCGATTTTTTTGGATTTTGCTGAATTTTTTTGTTGGAGGAGCTAAATTTGAGTTAATTTAGATGAAATTTACTTCAATTTTTTTTTATTTTATATAAATTTTTAGTCAAATTGTAATAAAGGAATTTGAAACCAACTCCGATTTTTTTGGATTTTGATGAAATTTTTTGTTGGAGGAGCTAAATTTGAGTGAATTTAGATGAAATTTACTTCTATTTTTTTTGATTTCATATAAATTTTTAGTCAAATTGTAATAAAAGAATTTGAACCAACTTCGATTTTTTTGGATTTTGATGAGTTTTTTTGTTGGAGGAGTTAAATTTGAGTTAATTTAGATGAAATTTACTTCTATTTTTTTGATTTCATATAAATTTTTAGTCAAATTGTAATAAAGGAATTTGAACGAACTTCGATTTTTTTGGATTTTGATGATTTTGGTTGTTGGAGGAGTTAAATTTGAGTAAATTTAGATGTAATTAACACCTTTTTTTTGGATTTTATATAAATTTTTAGTCATATTGTAATAAAGGGATATGAACAAACTTCGATTTTTTTGGATTTTGATGAATTTTTTTGTTTGAGGAGCTAAATTTGATTGAATTTAGATGAAATTTACTTTCATTTTTTGGATATTATATAAATTTTTAGTCAAATTGTAATAAATGAATTTGAAACCAACTTCGATTTTTTTGGATTTTGATGAATTTTTTTGTTGGAGGAGCTAAATTTGAGTGAATTTTGATGAAATTTACTTTCATTTTTTTGGATTTCATATAAATTTTTAGTCAAATTGTAATAAAGTAATTTGAAACCAACTTCGATTTTTTTGGATTTTGATGAATTTTTTTGTTGGAGGAGTTAAATTTGAGTTAATTTAGATGAAATTTACTTCTATTTTTTCGATTTCATAGAAATTTTTAGTCAAATTGTAATAAAGGAATTTGAACCAACTTCGATTTTTTTGGATTTTGATGATTTTGGTTGTTGGAGGAGCTAAATTTGAGTGAATTTAGATGAAATTAACACCTTTTTTTGGATTTTATATAAATTTTTAGTCAAATTGTAATGAAGGAATTTGAAACCAACTTCGATTTTTTTGGATTTTGATGAATTTTTTTGTAGGAGCAGCTAAATTTGAGTGAATATAGATGAAATTTAATTCTATTTTTTTTTTGATTTCATATAAATTTTTAGTCAAATTGTAATAAAGGAATTTGAACCAACTTCGATTTTTTTGGATTTTGATGATTTTGGTTGTTGGAGGAGTTAAATTTGAGTAAATTTAGATGAAATTAACACCTTTTTTTTGGATTTTATATAAATTTTTAGTCATATTGTAATAAAGGGATATGAACAAACTTCGATTTTTTTGGATTTTGATGAGTTTTTTTGTTGGAGGAGTTAAATTTGAGTTAATTTAGATGAAATTTACTTCTATTTTTTTGATTTCATATAAATTTTTAGTCAAATTGTAATAAAGGAATTTGAACGAACTTCGATTTTTTTGGATTTGGATGATTTTGGTTGTTGGAGGAGTTAAATTTGAGTAAATTTAGATGTAATTAACAACTTTTTTTGGATTTTATATAAATTTTTAGTCATATTGTAATAAAGGGATATGAACAAACTTCGATTTTTTTGGATTTTGATGAATTTTTTTGTTTGAGGAGCTAAATTTGATTGAATTTAGATGAAATTTACTTTCATTTTTTGGATATTATATAAATTTTTAGTCAAATTGTAATAAAGGAATTTGAACCAACTTCGATTTTTTTGGATTTTGATGAGTTTTTTTGTTGGTGGAGTTAAATTTGAGTGAATTTAGATGAAATTTACTTCTATTTTTTTGGATTTCATATCAATTTTTAGTCAAATTGTAATAAAGTAATTTGAAAGCAACTTCGATTTTTTTGGATTTTGATGAATTTTTTTGTTGGAGGAGTTAAATTTGAGTTAATTCAGATGAAATTTACTTGTATTTTTTTGATTTCATATAAATTTTTAGTCAAATTGTAATAAAGGAATTTGAAACCAACTCCGATTTTTTTGGATTTTGATGAATTTTTTTGTTGGAGGAGTTAAATTTGAGTTAATTTAGATGAAATTTACTTCTATTTTTTTGATTTCATATAAATTTTTAGTCAAATTGTAATAAAGGAATTTGAACCAACTTCGATTTTTTTGGATTTTGATGATTTTGGCTGTTGGAGGAGCTAAATTTGAGTGAATTTAGATGAAATTAACACCTTTTTTTGGATTTTATATAAATTTTTAGTCAAATTGTAATAAATGAATTTGAAACCAACTTCGATTTTTTTGGATTTTGATGAATTTTTTTGTTGGAGGAGCTAAATTTGAGTGAATGATGATGAAATTTACTTTCATTTTTTTGGATTTCATATAAATTTTTAGTCAAATTGTAATAAAGTAATTTGAAACCAACTTCGATTTTTTTGGATTTTGATGAATTTTTTTGTTGGAGGAGTTAAATTTGAGTTAATTTAGCTGAAATTTACTTCTATTTTTTTGATTTCATATAAATTTTTAGTCCAATTGTAATAAAGGAATTTGAACCAACTTCGATTTTTTTGGATTTTGATGATTTTGGTTGTTGGAGGAGTTAAATTTGAGTAAGTTTAGATGAAATTAACACCTATTTTTTTGGATTTTATATAAATTTTTAGTCAAATTGTAGTAAAGGAATTTGAAACCAACTTCGATTTTTTTGGATTTTGTTGAATTTTTTTGTAGGAGGAGCTAAATTTGAGTGAATTTAGATGAAATTTACTTTCATCTTTTTGGGATTTTATATAAATTTTTAGTCAAATTGTAATAAAGGAATTTGAACGAACTTCGATTTTTTTGGATTTTGATGAATTTTTTTGTTGGAGGATCTAAATTTGAGTGAATTTAGATGAAATTTACTTCTATTTTTTGGATTTCATATAAATTTTTAGTCAAATAGTAATAAAGTAATTTGAAACCAACTTCGATTTTTTTGGATTTTGCTGAATTTTTTTGTTGGAGGAGCTAAATTTGAGTTAATTTAGATGAAATTTACTTCAATTTTTTTTTATTTTATATAAATTTTTAGTCAAATTGTAATAAAGGAATTTGAAACCAACTCCGATTTTTTTGGATTTTGATGAAATTTTTTGTTGGAGGAGCTAAATTTGAGTGAATTTAGATGAAATTTACTTCTATTTTTTTTGATTTCATATAAATTTTTAGTCAAATTGTAATAAAAGAATTTGAACCAACTTCGATTTTTTTGGATTTTGATGAGTTTTTTTGTTGGAGGAGTTAAATTTGAGTTAATTTAGATGAAATTTACTTCTATTTTTTTGATTTCATATAAATTTTTAGTCAAATTGTAATAAAGGAATTTGAACGAACTTCGATTTTTTTGGATTTTGATGATTTTGGTTGTTGGAGGAGTTAAATTTGAGTAAATTTAGATGTAATTAACACCTTTTTTTTGGATTTTATATAAATTTTTAGTCATATTGTAATAAAGGGATATGAACAAACTTCGATTTTTTTGGATTTTGATGAATTTTTTTGTTTGAGGAGCTAAATTTGATTGAATTTAGATGAAATTTACTTTCATTTTTTGGATATTATATAAATTTTTAGTCAAATTGTAATAAATGAATTTGAAACCAACTTCGATTTTTTTGGATTTTGATGAATTTTTTTGTTGGAGGAGCTAAATTTGAGTGAATTTTGATGAAATTTACTTTCATTTTTTTGGATTTCATATAAATTTTTAGTCAAATTGTAATAAAGTAATTTGAAACCAACTTCGATTTTTTTGGATTTTGATGAATTTTTTTGTTGGAGGAGTTAAATTTGAGTTAATTTAGATGAAATTTACTTCTATTTTTTCGATTTCATAGAAATTTTTAGTCAAATTGTAATAAAGGAATTTGAACCAACTTCGATTTTTTTGGATTTTGATGATTTTGGTTGTTGGAGGAGCTAAATTTGAGTGAATTTAGATGAAATTAACACCTTTTTTTGGATTTTATATAAATTTTTAGTCAAATTGTAATGAAGGAATTTGAAACCAACTTCGATTTTTTTGGATTTTGATGAATTTTTTTGTAGGAGCAGCTAAATTTGAGTGAATTTAGATGAAATTTAATTCTATTTTTTTTTTGATTTCATATAAATTTTTAGTCAAATTGTAATAAAGGAATTTGAACCAACTTCGATTTTTTTGGATTTTGATGATTTTGGTTGTTGGAGGAGTTAAATTTGAGTAAATTTAGATGAAATTAACACCTTTTTTTTGGATTTTATATAAATTTTTAGTCATATTGTAATAAAGGGATATGAACAAACTTCGATTTTTTTGGATTTTGATGAGTTTTTTTGTTGGAGGAGTTAAATTTGAGTTAATTTAGATGAAATTTACTTCTATTTTTTTGATTTCATATAAATTTTTAGTCAAATTGTAATAAAGGAATTTGAACGAACTTCGATTTTTTTGGATTTGGATGATTTTGGTTGTTGGAGGAGTTAAATTTGAGTAAATTTAGATGTAATTAACACCTTTTTTTGGATTTTATATAAATTTTTAGTCATATTGTAATAAAGGGATATGAACAAACTTCGATTTTTTTGGATTTTGATGAATTTTTTTGTTTGAGGAGCTAAATTTGATTGAATTTAGATGAAATTTACTTTCATTTTTTGGATCTTATATAAATTTTTAGTCAAATTGTAATAAAGGAATTTGAACCAACTTCGATTTTTTTGGATTTTGATGAGTTTTTTTGTTGGTGGAGTTAAATTTGAGTGAATTTAGATGAAATTTACTTCTATTTTTTTGGATTTCATATCAATTTTTAGTCAAATTGTAATAAAGTAATTTGAAAGCAACTTCGATTTTTTTGGATTTTGATGAATTTTTTTGTTGGAGGAGTTAAATTTGAGTTAATTCAGATGAAATTTACTTGTATTTTTTTGATTTCATATAAATTTTTAGTCAAATTGTAATAAAGGAATTTGAAACCAACTCCGATTTTTTTGGATTTTGATGAATTTTTTTGTTGGAGGAGTTAAATTTGAGTTAATTTAGATGAAATTTACTTCTATTTTTTTGATTTCATATAAATTTTTAGTCAAATTGTAATAAAGGAATTTGAACCAACTTCGATTTTTTTGGATTTTGATGATTTTGGCTGTTGGAGGAGCTAAATTTGAGTGAATTTAGATGAAATTAACACCTTTTTTTGGATTTTATATAAATTTTTAGTCAAATTGTAATAAATGAATTTGAAACCAACTTCGATTTTTTTGGATTTTGATGAATTTTTTTGTTGGAGGAGCTAAATTTGAGTGAATGATGATGAAATTTACTTTCATTTTTTTGGATTTCATATAAATTTTTAGTCAAATTGTAATAAAGTAATTTGAAACCAACTTCGATTTTTTTGGATTTTGATGAATTTTTTTGTTGGAGGAGTTAAATTTGAGTTAATTTAGCTGAAATTTACTTCTATTTTTTTGATTTCATATAAATTTTTAGTCCAATTGTAATAAAGGAATTTGAACCAACTTCGATTTTTTTGGATTTTGATGATTTTGGTTGTTGGAGGAGTTAAATTTGAGTAAGTTTAGATGAAATTAACACCTATTTTTTTGGATTTTATATAAATTTTTAGTCAAATTGTAGTAAAGGAATTTGAAACCAACTTCGATTTTTTTGGATTTTGTTGAATTTTTTTGTAGGAGGAGCTAAATTTGAGTGAATTTAGATGAAATTTACTTTCATCTTTTTGGGATTTTATATAAATTTTTAGTCAAATTGTAATAAAGGAATTTGAACGAACTTCGATTTTTTTGGATTTTGATGAATTTTTTTGTTGGAGGATCTAAATTTGAGTGAATTTAGATGAAATTTACTTCTATTTTTTTGGATTTCATATAAATTTTTAGTCAAATAGTAATAAAGTAATTTGAAACCAACTTCGATTTTTTTGGATTTTGCTGAATTTTTTTGTTGGAGGAGCTAAATTTGAGTTAATTTAGATGAAATTTACTTCAATTTTTTTTTATTTTATATAAATTTTTAGTCAAATTGTAATAAAGGAATTTGAAACCAACTCCGATTTTTTTGGATTTTGATGAAATTTTTTGTTGGAGGAGCTAAATTTGAGTGAATTTAGATGAAATATACTTCTATTTTTTTTGATTTCATATAAATTTTTAGTCAAATTGTAATAAAAGAATTTGAACCAACTTCGATTTTTTTGGATTTTGATGAGTTTTTTTGTTGGAGGAGTTAAATTTGAGTTAATTTAGATGAAATTTACTTCTATTTTTTTGATTTCATATAAATTTTTAGTCAAATTGTAATAAAGGAATTTGAACGAACTTCGATTTTTTTGGATTTTGATGATTTTGGTTGTTGGAGGAGTTAAATTTGAGTAAATTTAGATGTAATTAACACCTTTTTTTTGGATTTTATATAAATTTTTAGTCATATTGTAATAAAGGGATATGAACAAACTTCGATTTTTTTGGATTTTGATGAATTTTTTTGTTTGAGGAGCTGAATTTGATTGAATTTAGATGAAATTTACTTTCATTTTTTGGATATTATATAAATTTTTAGTCAAATTGTAATAAATGAATTTGAAACCAACTTCGATTTTTTTGGATTTTGATGAATTTTTTTGTTGGAGGAGCTAAATTTGAGTGAATTTTGATGAAATTTACTTTCATTTTTTTGGATTTCATATAAATTTTTAGTCAAATTGTAATAAAGTAATTTGAAACCAACTTCGATTTTTTTGGATTTTGATGAATTTTTTTGTTGGAGGAGTTAAATTTGAGTTAATTTAGATGAAATTTACTTCTATTTTTTCGATTTCATAGAAATTTTTAGTCAAATTGTAATAAAGGAATTTGAACCAACTTCGATTTTTTTGGATTTTGATGATTTTGGTTGTTGGAGGAGCTAAATTTGAGTGAATTTAGATGAAATTAACACCTTTTTTTGGATTTTATATAAATTTTTAGTCAAATTGTAATGAAGGAATTTGAAACCAACTTCGATTTTTTTGGATTTTGATGAATTTTTTTGTAGGAGCAGCTAAATTTGAGTGAATTTAGATGAAATTTAATTCTATTTTTTTTTTGATTTCATATAAATTTTTAGTCAAATTGTAATAAAGGAATTTGAACCAACTTCGATTTTTTTGGATTTTGATGATTTTGGTTGTTGGAGGAGTTAAATTTGAGTAAATTTAGATGAAATTAACACCTTTTTTTTGGATTTTATATAAATTTTTAGTCATATTGTAATAAAGGGATATGAACAAACTTCGATTTTTTTGGATTTTGATGAGTTTTTTTGTTGGAGGAGTTAAATTTGAGTTAATTTAGATGAAATTTACTTCTATTTTTTTGATTTCATATAAATTTTTAGTCAAATTGTAATAAAGGAATTTGAACGAACTTCGATTTTTTGGATTTGGATGATTTTGGTTGTTGGAGGAGTTAAATTTGAGTAAATTTAGATGTAATTAACACCTTTTTTTGGATTTTATATAAATTTTTAGTCATATTGTAATAAAGGGATATGAACAAACTTCGATTTTTTTGGATTTTGATGAATTTTTTTGTTTGAGGAGCTAAATTTGATTGAATTTAGATGAAATTTACTTTCATTTTTTGGATATTATATAAATTTTTAGTCAAATTGTAATAAAGGAATTTGAACCAACTTCGATTTTTTTGGATTTTGAGGAGTTTTTTTGTTGGTGGAGTTAAATTTGAGTGAATTTAGATGAAATTTACTTCTATTTTTTTGGATTTCATATCAATTTTTAGTCAAATTGTAATAAAGTAATTTGAAAGCAACTTCGATTTTTTTGGATTTTGATGAATTTTTTTGTTGGAGGAGTTAAATTTGAGTTAATTCAGATGAAATTTACTTGTATTTTTTTGATTTCATATAAATTTTTAGTCAAATTGTAATAAAGGAATTTGAAACCAACTCCGATTTTTTTGGATTTTGATGAATTTTTTTGTTGGAGGAGTTAAATTTGAGTTAATTTAGATGAAATTTACTTCTATTTTTTTGATTTCATATAAATTTTTAGTCAAATTGTAATAAAGGAATTTGAACCAACTTCGATTTTTTTGGATTTTGATGATTTTGGCTGTTGGAGGAGCTAAATTTGAGTGAATTTAGATGAAATTAACACCTTTTTTGGGATTTTATATAAATTTTTAGTCAAATTGTAATAAATGAATTTGAAACCAACTTCGATTTTTTTGGATTTTGATGAATTTTTTTGTTGGAGGAGCTAAATTTGAGTGAATGATGATGAAATTTACTTTCATTTTTTTGGATTTCATATAAATTTTTAGTCAAATTGTAATAAAGTAATTTGAAACCAACTTCGATTTTTTTGGATTTTGATGAATTTTTTTGTTGGAGGAGCTAAATTTGAGTGAATTTAGATGAAATTTACTTCTATTTTTTTTGATTTCATATAAATTTTTAGTCAAATTGTAATAAAAGAATTTGAACCAACTTCGATTTTTTTGGATTTTGATGAGTTTTTTTGTTGGAGGAGTTAAATTTGAGTTAATTTAGATGAAATTTACTTCTATTTTTTTGATTTCATATAAATTTTTAGTCAAATTGTAATAAAGGAATTTGAACGAACTTCGATTTTTTTGGATTTTGATGATTTTGGTTGTTGGAGGAGTTAAATTTGAGTAAATTTAGATGTAATTAACACCTTTTTTTTGGATTTTATATAAATTTTTAGTCATATTGTAATAAAGGGATATGAACAAACTTCGATTTTTTTGGATTTTGATGAATTTTTTTGTTTGAGGAGCTAAATTTGATTGAATTTAGATGAAATTTACTTTCATTTTTTGGATATTATATAAATTTTTAGTCAAATTGTAATAAATGAATTTGAAACCAACTTCGATTTTTTTGGATTTTGATGAATTTTTTTGTTGGAGGAGCTAAATTTGAGTGAATTTTGATGAAATTTACTTTCATTTTTTTGGATTTCATATAAATTTTTAGTCAAATTGTAATAAAGTAATTTGAAAGCAACTTCGATTTTTTTGGATTTTGATGAATTTTTTTGTTGGAGGAGTTAAATTTGAGTTGATTCAGATGAAATTTACTTGTATTTTTTTGATTTCATATAAATTTTTAGTCAAATTGTAATAAAGGAATTTGAAACCAACTCCGATTTTTTTGGATTTTGATGAATTTTTTTGTTGGAGGAGTTAAATTTGAGTTAATTTAGATGAAATTTACTTCTATTTTTTTGATTTCATATAAATTTTTAGTCAAATTGTAATAAAGGAATTTGAACCAACTTCGATTTTTTTGGATTTTGATGATTTTGGTTGTTGGAGGATCTAAATTTGAGTGAATTTAGATGAAATTAACACCTTTTTTGGATTTTATATAAATTTTTAGTCAAATTGTAATAAATGAATTTGAAACCAACTTCGATTTTTTTGGATTTTGATGAATTTTTTTGTTGGAGGAGCTAAATTTGAGTGAATTTAGATGAAATTTACTTTCATTTTTTTGGATTTTATATAAATTTTTAGTCAAATTGTAATAAAGGAATTTGAACCAACTTCGATTTTTTTGGATTTTGATGAGTTTTTTTGTTGGAGGAGTTAAATTTGAGTGAATTTAGATGAAATTTACTTCTATTTTTTTGATTTCATATAAATTTTTAGTCAAATTGTAATAAAGGAATTTGAACCAACTTCGATTTTTTTGGATTTTGAGGAGTTTTTTTGTTGGTGGAGTTAAATTTGAGTGAATTTAGATGAAATTTACTTCTATTTTTTTGGATTTCATATCAATTTTTAGTCAAATTGTAATAAAGTAATTTGAAAGCAACTTCGATTTTTTTGGATTTTGATGAATTTTTTTGTTGGAGGAGTTAAATTTGAGTTAATTCAGATGAAATTTACTTGTATTTTTTTGATTTCATATAAATTTTTAGTCAAATTGTAATAAAGGAATTTGAAACCAACTCCGATTTTTTTGGATTTTGATGAATTTTTTTGTTGGAGGAGTTAAATTTGAGTTAATTTAGATGAAATTTACTTCTATTTTTTTGATTTCATATAAATTTTTAGTCAAATTGTAATAAAGGAATTTGAACCAACTTCGATTTTTTTGGATTTTGATGATTTTGGCTGTTGGAGGAGCTAAATTTGAGTGAATTTAGATGAAATTAACACCTTTTTTGGGATTTTATATAAATTTTTAGTCAAATTGTAATAAATGAATTTGAAACCAACTTCGATTTTTTTGGATTTTGATGAATTTTTTTGTTGGAGGAGCTAAATTTGAGTGAATGATGATGAAATTTACTTTCATTTTTTTGGATTTCATATAAATTTTTAGTCAAATTGTAATAAAGTAATTTGAAACCAACTTCGATTTTTTTGGATTTTGATGAATTTTTTTGTTGGAGGAGCTAAATTTGAGTGAATTTAGATGAAATTTACTTCTATTTTTTTTGATTTCATATAAATTTTTAGTCAAATTGTAATAAAAGAATTTGAACCAACTTCGATTTTTTTGGATTTTGATGAGTTTTTTTGTTGGAGGAGTTAAATTTGAGTTAATTTAGATGAAATTTACTTCTATTTTTTTGATTTCATATAAATTTTTAGTCAAATTGTAATAAAGGAATTTGAACGAACTTCGATTTTTTTGGATTTTGATGATTTTGGTTGTTGGAGGAGTTAAATTTGAGTAAATTTAGATGTAATTAACACCTTTTTTTTGGATTTTATATAAATTTTTAGTCATATTGTAATAAAGGGATATGAACAAACTTCGATTTTTTTGGATTTTGATGAATTTTTTTGTTTGAGGAGCTAAATTTGATTGAATTTAGATGAAATTTACTTTCATTTTTTGGATATTATATAAATTTTTAGTCAAATTGTAATAAATGAATTTGAAACCAACTTCGATTTTTTTGGATTTTGATGAATTTTTTTGTTGGAGGAGCTAAATTTGAGTGAATTTTGATGAAATTTACTTTCATTTTTTTGGATTTCATATAAATTTTTAGTCAAATTGTAATAAAGTAATTTGAAAGCAACTTCGATTTTTTTGGATTTTGATGAATTTTTTTGTTGGAGGAGTTAAATTTGAGTTGATTCAGATGAAATTTACTTGTATTTTTTTGATTTCATATAAATTTTTAGTCAAATTGTAATAAAGGAATTTGAAACCAACTCCGATTTTTTTGGATTTTGATGAATTTTTTTGTTGGAGGAGTTAAATTTGAGTTAATTTAGATGAAATTTACTTCTATTTTTTTGATTTCATATAAATTTTTAGTCAAATTGTAATAAAGGAATTTGAACCAACTTCGATTTTTTTGGATTTTGATGATTTTGGTTGTTGGAGGATCTAAATTTGAGTGAATTTAGATGAAATTAACACCTTTTTTGGATTTTATATAAATTTTTAGTCAAATTGTAATAAATGAATTTGAAACCAACTTCGATTTTTTTGGATTTTGATGAATTTTTTTGTTGGAGGAGCTAAATTTGAGTGAATTTAGATGAAATTTACTTTCATTTTTTTGGATTTTATATAAATTTTTAGTCAAATTGTAATAAAGGAATTTGAACCAACTTCGATTTTTTTGGATTTTGATGAGTTTTTTTGTTGGAGGAGTTAAATTTGAGTGAATTTAGATGAAATTTACTTCTATTTTTTTGATTTCATATAAATTTTTAGTCAAATTGTAATAAAGGAATTTGAACCAACTTCGATTTTTTTGGATTTTGATGATTTTGGGTGTTGGAGGAGTTAAATTTGAGTAAATTTAGATGAAATTAACACCTTTTTTTGGATTTTATATAAATTTTTAGTCGTATTGTAATAAAGGGATATGAACAAACTTCGATTTTTTTGGATTTTGATGAGTTTTTTTGTTGGAGGAGTTAAATTAGAGTTAATTTAGATGAAATTTACTTCTATTTTTTTGATTTCATATAAATTTTTAGTCAAATTGTAATAAAGGAATTTGAACGAACTTCGATTTTTTTGGATTTTGATGATTTTGGTTGTTGGAGGAGTTAAATTTGAGTAAATTTAGATGTAATTAACACCTTTTTTTTGGATTTTATATAAATTTTTAGTCATATTGTAATAAAGGGATATGAACAAACTTCGATTTTTTTGGATTTTGATGAATTTTTTTGTTTGAGGAGCTAAATTTGATTGAATTTAGATGAAATTTACTTTCATTTTTTGGATATTATATAAATTTTTAGTCAAATTGTAATAAAGGAATTTGAACCAACTTCGATTTTTTTGGATTTTGATGAGTTTTTTTGTTGGTGGAGTTAAATTTGAGTGAATTTAGATGAAATTTACTTCTATTTTTTTGGATTTCATATAAATTTTTAGTCAAATTGTAATAAAGTAATTTGAAAGCAACTTCGATTTTTTTGGATTTTGATGAATTTTTTTGTTGGAGGAGTTAAATTTGAGTTAATTCAGATGAAATTTACTTGTATTTTTTTGATTTCATATAAATTTTTAGTCAAATTTAATAAAGGAATTTGAAACCAACTCCGATTTTTTTGGATTTTGATGAATTTTTTTGTTGGTGGAGTTAAATTTGAGTGAATTTAGATGAAATTTACTTCTATTTTTTTGGATTTCATATAAATTTTTAGTCAAATTGTAATAAAGTAATTTGAAAGCAACTTCGATTTTTTTGGATTTTGATGAATTTTTTTGTTGGAGGAGATAAAATTTGAGTTAATTCAGATGAAATTTACTTGTATTTTTTTGATTTCATATAAATTTTTAGTCAAATTGTAATAAAGGAATTTGAAACCAACTCCGATTTTTTTGGATTTTGATGAATTTTTTTGTTGGAGGAGTTAAATTTGAGTTAATTTAGATGAAATTTACTTCTATTTTTTTGATTTCATATAAATTTTTAGTCAAATTGTATTAAAGGAATTTGAACCAACTTCGATTTTTTTGGATTTTGATGATTTTGGTTGTTGGAGGAGCTAAATTTGAGTGAATTTAGATGAAATTAACACCTTTTTTTGGATTTTATATAAATTTTTAGTCAAATTGTAATAAATGAATTTGAAACCAACTTCGATTTTTTTGGATTTTGATGAATTTTTTTGTTGGAGGAGCTAAATTTGGGTAAATTTAGATGAAATTAACTCCTATTTTTGGGATTTTATATAAATTTTTAGTCAAATTGTAATAAAGGAATTTGAACGAACTTCGATTTTTTTGGATTTTGATGAATTTTTTTGTTGGAGGATCTAAATTTGAGTGAATTTAGATGAAATTTACTTCTATTTTTTTGGATTTCATATAAATTTTTAGTCAAATAGTAATAAAGTAATTTGAAACCAACTTCGATTTTTTTGGATTTTGCTGAATTTTTTTGTTGGAGGAGCTAAATTTGATTGAATTTAGATTAAATTTACTTTCATTTTTTTGGATATTATATCAATTTTTAGACAAATTGTAATAAAGGAATTTGAACCAACTTCGATTTTTTTGGATTTTGATGAGTTTTTTTGTTGGTGGAGTTAAATTTGAGTGAATTTAGATGAAATTTACTTCTATTTTTTTGGATTTCATATAAATTTTTAGTCAAATTGTAATAAAGTAATTTGAAAGCAACTTCGATTTTTTTGGATTTTCATGAATTTTTTTGTTGGAGGAGTTAAATTTGAGTGAATTTAGATGAAATTTACTTGTATTTTTTTGATTTCATATAAATTTTTAGTCAAATTGTAATAAAGTAATTTGAAACCAACTTCGATTTTTTTGGATTTTGCTGAATTTTTTTGTTGGAGGAGCTAAATTTGAGTTAATTTAGCTGAAATTTACTTCTATTTTTTTGATTTCATATAAATTTTTAGTCAAATTGTATTAAAGGAATTTGAACCAACTTCGATTTTTTTGGATTTTGATGATTTTGGTTGTTGGAGGAGCTAAATTTGAGTGAATTTAGATGAAATTAACACTTTTTTTTGGATTTTATATAAATTTTTAGTCAAATTGTAATAAATGAATTTGAAACCAACTTCGATTTTTTTGGATTTTGATGAATTTTTTTGTTGGAGGAGCTAAATTTGGGTAAATTTAGATGAAATTAACTCCTATTTTTGGGATTTTATATAAATTTTTAGTCAAATTGTAATAAAGTAATTTGAAAGCAACTTCGATTTTTTTGGATTTTGATGAATTTTTTTGTTGGAGGAGTTAAATTTGAGTTAATTCAGATGAAATTTACTTGTATTTTTTTGATTTCATATAAATTTTTAGTCAAATTTAATAAAGGAATTTGAAACCAACTCCGATTTTTTTGGATTTTGATGAATTTTTTTGTTGGTGGAGTTAAATTTGAGTGAATTTAGATGAAATTTACTTCTATTTTTTTGGATTTCATATAAATTTTTAGTCAAATTGTAATAAAGTAATTTGAAAGCAACTTCGATTTTTTTGGATTTTGATGAATTTTTTTGTTGGAGGAGATAAAATTTGAGTTAATTCAGATGAAATTTACTTGTATTTTTTTGATTTCATATAAATTTTTAGTCAAATTGTAATAAAGGAATTTGAAACCAACTCCGATTTTTTTGGATTTTGATGAATTTTTTTGTTGGAGGAGTTAAATTTGAGTTAATTTAGATGAAATTTACTTCTATTTTTTTGATTTCATATAAATTTTTAGTCAAATTGTATTAAAGGAATTTGAACCAACTTCGATTTTTTTGGATTTTGATGATTTTGGTTGTTGGAGGAGCTAAATTTGAGTGAATTTAGATGAAATTAACACCTTTTTTTGGATTTTATATAAATTTTTAGTCAAATTGTAATAAATGAATTTGAAACCAACTTCGATTTTTTTGGATTTTGATGAATTTTTTTGTTGGAGGAGCTAAATTTGGGTAAATTTAGATGAAATTAACTCCTATTTTTGGGATTTTATATAAATTTTTAGTCAAATTGTAATAAAGGAATTTGAACGAACTTCGATTTTTTTGGATTTTGATGAATTTTTTTGTTGGAGGATCTAAATTTGAGTGAATTTAGATGAAATTTACTTCTATTTTTTTGGATTTCATATAAATTTTTAGTCAAATAGTAATAAAGTAATTTGAAACCAACTTCGATTTTTTTGGATTTTGCTGAATTTTTTTGTTGGAGGAGCTAAATTTGATTGAATTTAGATTAAATTTACTTTCATTTTTTTGGATATTATATAAATTTTTAGACAAATTGTAATAAAGGAATTTGAACCAACTTCGATTTTTTTGGATTTTGATGAGTTTTTTTGTTGGTGGAGTTAAATTTGAGTGAATTTAGATGAAATTTACTTCTATTTTTTTGGATTTCATATAAATTTTTAGTCAAATTGTAATAAAGTAATTTGAAAGCAACTTCGATTTTTTTGGATTTTGATGAATTTTTTTGTTGGAGGAGTTAAATTTGAGTGAATTTAGATGAAATTTACTTGTATTTTTTTGATTTCATATAAATTTTTAGTCAAATTGTAATAAAGTAATTTGAAACCAACTTCGATTTTTTTGGATTTTGCTGAATTTTTTTGTTGGAGGAGCTAAATTTGAGTTAATTTAGCTGAAATTTACTTCTATTTTTTTGATTTCATATAAATTTTTAGTCCAATTGTAATAAAGGAATTTGAACCAACTTCGATTTTTTTGGATTTTGATGATTTTGGTTGTTGGAGGAGTTAAATTTGAATAAGTTTAGATGAAATTAACACCTATTTTTTTGGATTTTATATAAATTTTTAGTCAAATTGTAATAAAGGAATTTGAACCAACTTCGTTATTTTTGGATTTTGATGATTTTGGTTGTTGGAGGAGTTAAATTTGAGTAAATTTAGATGAAATTAACACCTTTCTTTTTTATAAATTTTTAGTCAAATTGTAATAAATGAATTTGAAACCAACTTCGATTTTTTTGGATTTTGATGAATTTTTTTGTTGGAGGAGCTAAATTTGATTGAATTTAGATGAAATTTACTTTCATTTTTTTGGATATTATATAAATTTTTAGACAAATTGTAATAAAGGAATTTGAACCAACTTCGATTTTTTTGGATTTTGATGAGTTTTTTTGTTGGAGGAGTTAAATTTGAGTGAATTTAGATGAAATTTACTTCTATTTTTTTGGATTTCATATAAATTTTTAGTCAAATTGTAATAAAGGAATTTGAACCAACTTCGATTTTTTTGGATTTTGATGATTTTGGTTGTTGGAGGAGTTAAATTTGGGTAAATTTAGATGAAATTAACTCCTATTTTTTGGGATTTTATATAAATTTTTAGTCAAATTGTAATAAAGGAATTTGAACGAACTTCGATTTTTTTGGATTTTGATGATTTTGGTTGTTGGAGGAGTTAAATTTGAGTAAATTTAGATGTAATTAACACCTTTTTTTGGATTTTATATAAATTTTTAGTCATATTGTAATAAAGGGATATGAACAAACTTCGATTTTTTTGGATTTTGATGAATTTTTTTGTTTGAGGAGCTAAATTTGATTGAATTTAGATGAAATTTACTTTCATTTTTTGGATATTATATAACTTTTTAGTCAAATTGTAATAAAGGAATTTGAACCAACTTCGATTTTTTTGGATTTTGATGAGTTTTTTGTTGGTGGAGTTAAATTTGAGTGAATTTAGATGAAATTTACTTCTATTTTTTTGGATTTCATATAAATTTTTAGTCAAATTGTAATAAAGTAATTTGAAAGCAACTTCGATTTTTTTGGATTTTGATGAATTTTTTTGTTGGAGGAGTTAAATTTGAGTTAATTCAGATGAAATTTACTTGTATTTTTTTGATTTCATATAAATTTTTAGTCAAATTGTAATAAAGGAATTTGAAACCAACTCCGATTTTTTTGGATTTTGATGAATTTTTTTGTTGGAGGAGTTAAATTTGAGTTAATTTAGATGAAATTTACTTCTATTTTTTTGATTTCATATAAATTTTTAGTCAAATTGTAATAAAGGAATTTGAACCAACTTCGATTTTTTTGGATTTTGATGATTTTGGCTGTTGGAGGAGCTAAATTTGAGTGAATTTAGATGAAATTAACACCTTTTTTTGGATTTTATATAAATTTTTAGTCAAATTGTAATAAATGAATTTGAAACCAACTTCGATTTTTTTGGATTTTGATGAATTTTTTTGTTGGAGGAGCTAAATTTGAGTGAATGATGATGAAATTTACTTTCATTTTTTTGAATTTCATATAAATTTTTAGTCAAATTGTAATAAAGGAATTTGAAACCAACTCCGATTTTTTTGGATTTTGATGAAATTTTTTGTTGGAGGAGCTAAATTTGAGAGAATTTATATGAAATTTACTACTATTTTTTTTGATTTCATATAAATTTTTAGTCAAATTGTAATAAAGGAATTTGAACCAACTTCGATTTTTTTGGATTTTGATGATTTTGGTTGTTGGAGGAGTTAAATTTGGGTAAATTTAGATGAAATTAACTCCTATTTTTGGGATTTTATATAAATTTTTAGTCAAATTGTAATAAAGGAATTTGAACGAACTTCGATTTTTTGGATTTTGATGATTTTGGTTGTTGGAGGAGTTAAATTTGAGTAAATTTAGATGTAATTAACACCTTTTTTTGGATTTTATATAAATTTTTAGTCATATTGTAATAAAGGGATATGAACAAACTTCGATTTTTTTGGATTTTGATGAATTTTTTTGTTTGAGGAGCTAAATTTGATTGAATTTAGATGAAATTTACTTTCATTTTTTGGATATTATATAAATTTTTAGTCAAATTGTAATAAAGGCATTTGAACCAACTTCGATTTTTTTGGATTTTGATGAGTTTTTTGTTGGTGGAGTTAAATTTGAGTGAATTTAGATGAAATTTACTTCTATTTTTTTGGATTTCATATAAATTTTTAGTCAAATTGTAATAAAGTAATTTGAAAGCAACTTCGATGTTTTTGGATTTTGATGAATTTTTTTGTTGGAGGAGTTAAATTTGAGTTAATTCAGATGAAATTAACTTGTATTTTTTTGATTTCATATAAATTTTTAGTCAAATTGTAATAAAGGAATTTGAAACCAACTCCGATTTTTTTGGATTTTGATGAATTTTTTTGTTGGAGGAGTTAAATTTGAGTTAATTTAGATGAAATTTACTTCTATTTTTTTGATTTCATATAAATTTTTAGTCAAATTGTAATAAAGGAATTTGAACCAACTTCGATTTTTTTGGATTTTGATGATTTTGGCTGTTGGAGGAGCTAAATTTGAGTGAATTTAGATGAAATTAACACCTTTTTTTGGATTTTATATAAATTTTTAGTCAAATTGTAATAAATGAATTTGAAACCAACTTCGATTTTTTTGGATTTTGATGAATTTTTTTGTTGGAGGAGCTAAATTTGAGTGAATGATGATGAAATTTACTTTCATTTTTTTGGATTTCATATAAATTTTTAGTCAAATTGTAATAAAGTAATTTGAAACCAACTTCGATTTTTTTGGATTTTGATGAATTTTTTTGTTGGAGGAGTTAAATTTGAGTTAATTTAGCTGAAATTTACTTCTATTTTTTTGATTTCATATAAATTTTTAGTCCAATTGTAATAAAGGAATTTGAACCAACTTCGATTTTTTTGGATTTTGATGATTTTGGTTGATGGAGGAGTTAAATTTGAGTAAGTTTAGATGAAATTAACACCTATTTTTTTGGATTTTATATATATTTTTAGTCAAATTGTAGTAAAGGAATTTGAAACCAACTTCGATTTTTTTGGATTTTGTTGAATTTTTTTGTTGGAGGAGCTAAATTTGAGTGAATTTAGATGAAATTTACTTTCATCTTTTTGGGATTTTATATAAATTTTTAGTCAAATTGTAATAAAGGAATTTGAACGAACTTCGATTTTTTTGGATTTTGATGAATTTTTTTGTTGGAGGATCTAAATTTGAGTGAATTTAGATGAAATTTACTTCTATTTTTTTGGATTTCATATAAATTTTTAGTCAAATAGTAATAAAGTAATTTGAAACCAACTTCGATTTTTTTGGATTTTGCTGAATTTTTATGTTGGAGGAGCTAAATTTGAGTTAATTTAGATGAAATTTACTTCAATTTTTTTTTATTTTATATAAATTTTTAGTCAAATTGTAATAAAGGAATTTGAAACCAACTCCGATTTTTTTGGATTTTGATGAAATTTTTTGTTGGAGGAGTTAAATTTGAGTTAATTTAGATGAAATTTACTTCTATTTTTTTGATTTCATATAAATTTTTAGTCAAATTGTATTAAAGGAATTTGAACCAACTTCGATTTTTTTGGATTTTGATGATTTTGGTTGTTGGAGGAGCTAAATTTGAGTGAATTTAGATGAAATTAACACCTTTTTTTGGATTTTATATAAATTTTTAGTCAAATTGTAATAAATGAATTTGAAACCAACTTCGATTTTTTTGGATTTTGATGAATTTTTTTGTTGGAGGAGCTAAATTTGGGTAAATTTAGATGAAATTAACTCCTATTTTTGGGATTTTATATAAATTTTTAGTCAAATTGTAATAAAGGAATTTGAACGAACTTCGATTTTTTTGGATTTTGATGAATTTTTTTGTTGGAGGATCTAAATTTGAGTGAATTTAGATGAAATTTACTTCTATTTTTTTGGATTTCATATAAATTTTTAGTCAAATAGTAATAAAGTAATTTGAAACCAACTTCGATTTTTTTGGATTTTGCTGAATTTTTTTGTTGGAGGAGCTAAATTTGATTGAATTTAGATTAAATTTACTTTCATTTTTTTGGATATTATATAAATTTTTAGACAAATTGTAATAAAGGAATTTGAACCAACTTCGATTTTTTTGGATTTTGATGAGTTTTTTTGTTGGTGGAGTTAAATTTGAGTGAATTTAGATGAAATTTACTTCTATTTTTTTGGATTTCATATAAATTTTTAGTCAAATTGTAATAAAGTAATTTGAAAGCAACTTCGATTTTTTTGGATTTTGATGAATTTTTTTGTTGGAGGAGTTAAATTTGAGTGAATTTAGATGAAATTTACTTGTATTTTTTTGATTTCATATAAATTTTTAGTCAAATTGTAATAAAGTAATTTGAAACCAACTTCGATTTTTTTGGATTTTGCTGAATTTTTTTGTTGGAGGAGCTAAATTTGAGTTAATTTAGCTGAAATTTACTTCTATTTTTTTGATTTCATATAAATTTTTAGTCCAATTGTAATAAAGGAATTTGAACCAACTTCGATTTTTTTGGATTTTGATGATTTTGGTTGTTGGAGGAGTTAAATTTGAATAAGTTTAGATGAAATTAACACCTATTTTTTTGGATTTTATATAAATTTTTAGTCAAATTGTAATAAAGGAATTTGAACCAACTTCGTTATTTTTGGATTTTGATGATTTTGGTTGTTGGAGGAGTTAAATTTGAGTAAATTTAGATGAAATTAACACCTTTCTTTTTTATAAATTTTTAGTCAAATTGTAATAAATGAATTTGAAACCAACTTCGATTTTTTTGGATTTTGATGAATTTTTTTGTTGGAGGAGCTAAATTTGATTGAATTTAGATGAAATTTACTTTCATTTTTTTGGATATTATATAAATTTTTAGACAAATTGTAATAAAGGAATTTGAACCAACTTCGATTTTTTTGGATTTTGATGAGTTTTTTTGTTGGAGGAGTTAAATTTGAGTGAATTTAGATGAAATTTACTTCTATTTTTTTGGATTTCATATAAATTTTTAGTCAAATTGTAATAAAGTAATTTGAAAGCAACTTCGATGTTTTTGGTTTTTGATGAATTTTTTTGTTGGAGGAGTTAAATTTGAGTTAATTCAGATGAAATTAACTTGTATTTTTTTGATTTCATATAAATTTTTAGTCAAATTGTAATAAAGGAATTTGAAACCAACTCCGATTTTTTTGGATTTTGATGAATTTTTTTGTTGGAGGAGTTAAATTTGAGTTAATTTAGATGAAATTTACTTTCATTTTTTTGGATTTCATATAAATTTTTAGTCAAATTGTAATAAAGTAATTTGAAACCAACTTCGATTTTTTTGGATTTTGATGAATTTTTTTGTTGGAGGAGTTAAATTTGAGTTAATTTAGCTGAAATTTACTTCTATTTTTTTGATTTCATATAAATTTTTAGTCCAATTGTAATAAAGGAATTTGAACCAACTTCGATTTTTTTGGATTTTGATGATTTTGGTTGATGGAGGAGTTAAATTTGAGTAAGTTTAGATGAAATTAACACCTATTTTTTTGGATTTTATATATATTTTTAGTCAAATTGTAGTAAAGGAATTTGAAACCAACTTCGATTTTTTTGGATTTTGTTGAATTTTTTTGTTGGAGGAGCTAAATTTGAGTGAATTTAGATGAAATTTACTTTCATCTTTTTGGGATTTTATATAAATTTTTAGTCAAATTGTAATAAAGGAATTTGAACGAACTTCGATTTTTTTGGATTTTGATGAATTTTTTTGTTGGAGGATCTAAATTTGAGTGAATTTAGATGAAATTTACTTCTATTTTTTTGGATTTCATATAAATTTTTAGTCAAATAGTAATAAAGTAATTTGAAACCAACTTCGATTTTTTTGGATTTTGCTGAATTTTTATGTTGGAGGAGCTAAATTTGAGTTAATTTAGATGAAATTTACTTCAATTTTTTTTTATTTTATATAAATTTTTAGTCAAATTGTAATAAAGGAATTTGAAACCAACTCCGATTTTTTTGGATTTTGATGAAATTTTTTGTTGGAGGAGCTAAATTTGAGTGAATTTAGATGAAATTTACTTCTATTTTTTTGGATTTCATATAAATTTTTAGTCAAGTTGTAATAAAGGAATTTGAACCAACTTTTTTTTTTTGGATTTTGATGAGTTTTTTTGTTGGAGGAGTTAAATCTGAGTTAATTTAGATGAAATTTACTTCTATTTTTTCGATTTCATATAAATTTTTAGTCAAATTGTAATAAATGAATTTGAACCAACTTCGATTTTTTTGGATTTTGATGAAATTTTTTGTTGGAGGAGCTAAATTTGAGTGAATTTATATGAAATTTACTACTATTTTTTTTTGATTTCATATAAATTTTTAGTCAAATTGTAATAAAGGAATTTGAACCAACTTCGATTTTTTTGGATTTTGATGATTTTGGTTGTTGGAGGAGATAAATTTGAGTGAATTTAGATGAAATTAACACCTTTTTTGGATTTTATATAAATTTTTAGTCAAATTGTAATAAATGAATTTGAAACCAACTTCGATTTTTTTGGATTTTGATGAATTTTTTTGTTGGAGGAGTTAAATTTGAGTTAATTTAGATGAAATTTACTTCTATTTTTTTGATTTCATAGAAATTTTTAGTCAAATTGTAATAAAGGTATTTGAACCAACTTTGATTTTTTTGGATTTTGATGATTTTGGTTGTTGGAGGAGCTAAATTTGAGTGAATTTAGATGAAATTAACACCTTTTTTGGATTTTATATAAATTTTTAGTCAAATTGTAATAAATGAATTTGAAACCAACTTCGATTTCTTTGGATTTTGATGAATTTTTTTGTTGGAGGAGCTAAATTTGAGTGAATTTAGATGAAATTTACTTCAATTTTTTTTGATTTTATATAAATATTTAGTCAAATTGTAATAAAGGAATTTGAAACCAACTCCGATTTTTTTGGATTTTGATGAAATTTTTTGTTGGAGGAGCTAAATTTGAGTGAATTTATATGAAATTTACTACTATTTTTTTTTGATTTCACATAAATTTTTAGTCAAATTGTAATAAAGGAATTTGAACCAACTTCGATTTTTTTGGATTTTGATGATTTTGGTTGTTGGAGGAGTTAAATTTGGGTAAATTTAGATGAAATTAACTCCTATTTTTTGGGATTTTATATAAATTTTTAGTCAAATTGTAATAAAGGAATTTGAACGAACTTCGATTTTTTTGGATTTTGATGATTTTGGTTGTTGGAGGAGTTAAATTTGAGTAAATTTAGATGTAATTAACACCTTTTTTTGGATTTTATATAAATTTTTAGTCATATTGTAATAAAGGGATATGAACAAACTTCGATTTTTTTGGATTTTGATGAATTTTTTTGTTTGAGGAGCTAAATTTGATTGAATTTAGATGAAATTTACTTTCATTTTTTGGATATTATATAAATTTTTAGTCAAATTGTAATAAAGGAATTTGAACCAACTTCGATTTTTTTGGATTTTGATGAGTTTTTTGTTGGTGGAGTTAAATTTGAGTGAATTTAGATGAAATTTACTTCTATTTTTTTGGATTTCATATAAATTTTTAGTCAAATTGTAATAAAGTAATTTGAAAGCAACTTCGATTTTTTTGGATTTTGATGAATTTTTTTGTTGGAGGAGTTAAATTTGAGTTAATTCAGATGAAATTTACTTGTATTTTTTTGATTTCATATAAATTTTTAGTCAAATTGTAATAAAGGAATTTGAAACCAACTCCGATTTTTTTGGATTTTGATGAATTTTTTTGTTGGAGGAGTTAAATTTGAGTTAATTTAGATGAAATTTACTTCTATTTTTTTGATTTCATATAAATTTTTAGTCAAATTGTAATAAAGGAATTTGAACCAACTTCGATTTTTTTGGATTTTGATGATTTTGGCTGTTGGAGGAGCTAAATTTGAGTGAATTTACATGAAATTAACACCTTTTTTTGGATTTTATATAAATTTTTAGTCAAATTGTAATAAATGAATTTGAAACCAACTTCGATTTTTTTGGATTTTGATGAATTTTTTTGTTGGAGGAGCTAAATTTGAGTGAATGATGATGAAATTTACTTTCATTTTTTGGATTTCATATAAATTTTTAGTCAAATTGTAATAAAGGAATTTGAAACCAACTCCGATTTTTTTGGATTTTGATGAAATTTTTTGTTGGAGGAGCTAAATTTGAGAGAATTTATATGAAATTTACTACTATTTTTTTTGATTTCATATAAATTTTTAGTCAAATTGTAATAAAGGAATTTGAACCAACTTCGATTTTTTTGGATTTTGATGATTTTGGTTGTTGGAGGAGTTAAATTTGGGTAAATTTAGATGAAATTAACTCCTATTTTTGGGATTTTATATAAATTTTTAGTCAAATTGTAATAAAGGAATTTGAACGAACTTCGATTTTTTGGATTTTGATGGTTTTGGTTGTTGGAGGAGTTAAATTTGAGTAAATTTAGATGTAATTAACACCTTTTTTTTGGATTTTATATAAATTTTTAGTCATATTGTAATAAAGGGATATGAACAAACTTCGATTTTTTTGGATTTTGATGAATTTTTTTGTTTGAGGAGCTAAATTTGATTGAATTTAGATGAAATTTACTTTCATTTTTTGGATATTATATAAATTTTTAGTCAAATTGTAATAAAGGCATTTGAACCAACTTCGATTTTTTTGGATTTTGATGAGTTTTTTGTTGGTGGAGTTAAATTTGAGTGAATTTAGATGAAATTTACTTCTATTTTTTGGATTTCATATAAATTTTTAGTCAAATTGTAATAAAGTAATTTGAAAGCAACTTCGATGTTTTTGGATTTTGATGAATTTTTTTGTTGGAGGAGTTAAATTTGAGTTAATTCAGATGAAATTAACTTGTATTTTTTTGATTTCATATAAATTTTTAGTCAAATTGTAATAAAGGAATTTGAAACCAACTCCGATTTTTTTGGATTTTGATGAATTTTTTTGTTGGAGGAGTTAAATTTGAGTTAATTTAGATGAAATTTACTTCTATTTTTTTGATTTCATATAAATTTTTAGTCAAATTGTAATAAAGGAATTTGAACCAACTTCGATTTTTTTGGATTTTGATGATTTTGGCTGTTGGAGGAGCTAAATTTGAGTGAATTTAGATGAAATTAACACCTTTTTTTGGATTTTATATAAATTTTTAGTCAAATTGTAATAAATGAATTTGAAACCAACTTCGATTTTTTTGGATTTTGATGAATTTTTTTGTTGGAGGAGCTAAATTTGAGTGAATGATGATGAAATTTACTTTCATTTTTTTGGATTTCATATAAATTTTTAGTCAAATTGTAATAAAGTAATTTGAAACCAACTTCGATTTTTTTGGATTTTGATGAATTTTTTTGTTGGAGGAGTTAAATTTGAGTTAATTTAGCTGAAATTTACTTCTATTTTTTTGATTTCATATAAATTTTTAGTCCAATTGTAATAAAGGAATTTGAACCAACTTCGATTTTTTTGGATTTTGATGATTTTGGTTGATGGAGGAGTTAAATTTGAGTAAGTTTAGATGAAATTAACACCTATTTTTTTGGATTTTATATAAATTTTTAGTCAAATTGTAGTAAAGGAATTTGAAACCAACTTCGATTTTTTTGGATTTTGTTGAATTTTTTTGTTGGAGGAGCTAAATTTGAGTGAATTTAGATGAAATTTACTTTCATCTTTTTGGGATTTTATATAAATTTTTAGTCAAATTGTAATAAAGGAATTTGAACGAACTTCGATTTTTTTGGATTTTGATGAATTTTTTTGTTGGAGGAGCTAAATTTGATTGAATTTAGATGAAATTTACTTTCATTTTTTGGATATTATATAAATTTTTAGACAAATTGTAATAAAGGAATTTGAACCAACTTCGATTTTTTTGGATTTTGATGAGTTTTTTTGTTGGAGGAGTTAAATTTGAGTGAATTTAGATGAAATTTACTTCTATTTTTTTGGATTTCATATAAATTTTTAGTCAAATTGTAATAAAGTAATTTGAAACCAACTTCGATTTTTTTGGATTTTGATGAAATTTTTTGTTGGAGGAGCTAAATTTGAGTGAATTTATATGAAATTTACTACTATTTTTTTTTGATTTCATATAAATTTTTAGTCAAATTGTAATAAAGGAATTTGAACCAACTTCGATTTTTTGGATTTTGATGATTTTGGTTGTTGGAGGAGATAAATTTGAGTGAATTTAGATGAAATTAACACCTTTTTTGGATTTTATATAAATTTTTAGTCAAATTGTAATAAATGAATTTGAAACCAACTTCGATTTTTTTGGATTTTGATGAATTTTTTTGTTGGAGGAGTTAAATTTGATTGAATTTAGATGAAATTTACTTTCATTTTTTGGATATTATATAAATTTTTAGTCAAATTGTAATAAAGGAATTTGAACCAACTTCGATTTTTTTGGATTTTGATGAGTTTTTTTGTTGGTGGAGTTAAATTTGAGTTAATTTAGATGAAATTTACTTCTATTTTTTTGATTTCATATAAATTTTTAGTCAAATTGTAATAAAGGAATTTGAACCAACTTCGATTTTTTTGGATTTTGATGATTTTGGTTGTTGGAGGAGATAAATTTGAGTGAATTTAGATGAAATTAACACCTTTTTTTGGATTTTATATAAATTTTTAGTCAAATTGTAATAAATGAATTTGAAACCGACTTCGATTTTTTTGGATTTTGATGAATTTTTTTGTTGGAGGAGTTAAATTTGAGTTAATTTAGATGAAATTTACTTCTATTTTTTTGATTTCATAGAAATTTTTAGTCAAATTGTAATAAAGGAATTTGAACCAACTTCGATTTTTTTGGATTTTGATGATTTTGGTTGTTGGAGGAGCTAAATTTGAGTGAATTTAGATGAAATTAACACCTTTTTTGGATTTTATATAAATTTTTAGTCAAATTGTAATAAATGAATTTGAAACCAACTTCGATTTCTTTGGATTTTGATGAATTTTTTTGTTGGAGGAGCTAAATTTGAGTGAATTTAGATGAAATTTACTTTCATTTTTTTGGATTTGATATAAATTTTTAGTCAAATTGTAATAAAGGAATTTGAACCAACTTCGATTTTTTTGGATTTTGATGACTTTTTTTGTTGGAGGAGTTAAATTTGAGTGAATTTAGATGAAATTTACTTCTATTTTTTTGATTTCATATAAATTTTTAGTCAAATTGTAATAAAGGAATTTGAACCAACTTCGATTTTTTTGGATTTTGATGATTTTGGTTGTTGGAGGAGTTAAATTTGAGTAAATTTAGATGAAATTGACACCTATTTTTTTGGATTTTATATAAATTTTTAGTCAAATTGTAATAAAGGAATTTGAAACCAACTTCGATTTTTTTGGATTTTGATGAATTTTTTTGTTGGAGGAGCTAAATTTGAGTGAATTTGGATGAAATTTACTTCAATTTTTTTTTGATTTCATATAAATTTTTAGTCAAATTGTAATAAAAGAATTTGAATCAACTTCGATTTTTTTGGATTTTGATGAGTTTTTTTGTTGGAGGAGTTAAATTTGAGTTAATTTAGATGAAATTTACTTCTATTTTTTTGATTTCATATAAATTTTTAGTCAAGTTGTAATAAAGGAATTTGAACCAACTTCGATTTTTTTGGATTTTGATGAGTTTTTTTGTTGGAGGAGTTAAATCTGAGTTAATTTAGATGAAATTTACTTCAATTTTTTTTATTTTATATAAATTTTTAGTCAAATTGTAATAAAGGAATTTGAAACAAACTCCGATTTTTTTGGATTTTGATGAAATTTTTTGTTGGAGGAGCTAAATTTGAGTGAATTTAGATGAAATTTACTTCTATTTTTTGGATTTCATATAAATTTTTAGTCAAATTGTAATAAAGTAATTTGAAACCAACTTCGATTTTTTTGGATTTTGCTGAATTTTTTTGTTGGAGGAGCTAAATTTGAGTTAATTTAGCTGAAATTTACTTCTATTTTTTTGATTTCATATAAATTTTTAGTCCAATTGTAATAAAGGAATTTGAACCAACTTCGATTTTTTTGGATTTTGATGATTTTGGTTGTTGGAGGAGTTAAATTTGAGTAAGTTTGGATGAAATTAACACCTATTTTTTTGGATTTTATATAAATTTTTAGTCAAATTGTAGTAAAGGAATTTGAAACCAACTTCGATTTTTTTGGATTTTGTTGAATTTTTTTGTTGGAGGAGCTAAATTTGAGTGAATTTAGATGAAATTTACTTTCATCTTTTTGGGATTTTATATAAATTTTTAGTCAAATTGTAATAAAGGAATTTGAACGAACTTCGATTTTTTTGGATTTTGATAAATTTTTTTGTTGGAGGATCTAAATTTGAGTGAATTTAGATGAAATTTACTTCTATTTTTTTGGATTTCATATAAATTTTTAGTCAAATAGTAATAAAGTAATTTGAAACCAACTTCGATTTTTTTGGATTTTGCTGAATTTTTTTGTTGGAGGAGCTAAATTTGAGTTAATTTAGATGAAATTTACTTCAATTTTTTTTTATTTTATATAAATTTTTAGTCAAATTGTAATAAAGGAATTTGAAACCAACTCCGATTTTTTTGGATTTTGATGAAATTTTTTGTTGGAGGAGCTAAATTTGAGTGAATTTAGATGAAATTTACTTCTATTTTTTTGGATTTCATATAAATTTTTAGTCAAGTTGTAATAAAGGAATTTGAACCAACTTTTTTTTTTTGGATTTTGATGAGTTTTTTTGTTGGAGGAGTTAAATCTGAGTTAATTTAGATGAAATTTACTTCTATTTTTTTGATTTCATATAAATTTTTAGTCAAATTGTAATAAATGAATTTGAACCAACTTCGTTATTTTTGGATTTTGATGATTTTGGTTGTTGGAGGAGTTAAATTTGAGTAAATTTAGATGAAATTAACACCTTTTTTTTTTATAAATTTTTAGTCAAATTGTAATAAATGAATTTGAAACCAACTTCGATTTTTTTGGATTTTGATGAATTTTTTTGTTGGAGGAGCTAAATTTGATTGAATTTAGATGAAATTTACTTTCATTTTTTTGGATATTATATAAATTTTTAGACAAATTGTAATAAAGGAATTTGAACCAACTTCGATTTTTTTGGATTTTGATGAGTTTTTTTGTTGGAGGAGTTAAATTTGAGTGAATTTAGATGAAATTTACTTCTATTTTTTTGGATTTCATATAAATTTTTAGTCAAATTGTAATAAAGTAATTTGAAACCAACTTCGATTTTTTTGGATTTTGATGAAATTTTTTGTTGGAGGAGCTAAATTTGAGTGAATTTATATGAAATTTACTACTATTTTTTTTTGATTTCATATAAATTTTTAGTCAAATTGTAATAAAGGAATTTGAACCAACTTCGATTTTTTTGGATTTTGATGATTTTGGTTGTTGGAGGAGTTAAATTTGAGTAAATTTAGATGAAATTGACACCTATTTTTTTGGATTTTATATAAATTTTTAGTCAAATTGTAATAAAGGAATTTGAAACCAACTTCGATTTTTTTGGATTTTGATGAATTTTTTTGTTGGAGGAGCTAAATTTGAGTGAATTTGGATGAAATTTACTTCAATTTTTTTTTGATTTCATATAAATTTTTAGTCAAATTGTAATAAAAGAATTTGAATCAACTTCGATTTTTTTGGATTTTGATGAGTTTTTTTGTTGGAGGAGTTAAATTTGAGTTAATTTAGATGAAATTTACTTCTATTTTTTTGATTTCATATAAATTTTTAGTCCAATTGTAATAAAGGAATTTGAACCAACTTCGATTTTTTTGGATTTTGATGATTTTGGTTGTTGGAGGAGTTAAATTTGAGTAAATTTAGATGAAATTGACACCTATTTTTTTGGATTTTTATAAATTTTTAGTCAAATTGTAATAAAGGAATTTGAAACCAACTTCGATTTTTTTGGATTTTGATGAATTTTTTTGTTGGAGGAGCTAAATTTGAGTGAATTTGGATGAAATTTACTTCAATTTTTTTTTGATTTCATATAAATTTTTAGTCAAATTGTAATAAAAGAATTTGAATCAACTTCGATTTTTTTGGATTTTGATGAGTTTTTTTGTTGGAGGAGTTAAATTTGAGTTAATTTAGATGAAATTTACTTCTATTTTTTTGATTTCATATAAATTTTTAGTCCAATTGTAATAAAGGAATTTGAACCAACTTCGATTTTTTTGGATTTTGATGATTTTGGTTGTTGGAGGAGTTAAATTTGAGTAAGTTTAGATGAAATTAACACCTATTTTTTTGGATTTTATATAAATTTTTAGTCAAATTGTAGTAAAGGAATTTGAAACCAACTTCGATTTTTTTGGATTTTGTTGAATTTTTTTGTTGGAGGAGCTAAATTTGAGTGAATTTAGATGAAATTTACTTTCATCTTTTTGGGATTTTATATAAATTTTTAGTCAAATTGTAATAAAGGAATTTGAACGAACTTCGATTTTTTTGGATTTTGATGAATTTTTTTGTTGGAGGATCTAAATTTGAGTGAATTTAGATGAAATTTACTTCTATTTTTTTGGATTTCATATAAATTTTTAGTCAAATAGTAATAAAGTAATTTGAAACCAACTTCGATTTTTTTGGATTTTGCTGAATTTTTTTGTTGGAGGAGCTAAATTTGAGTTAATTTAGATGAAATTTACTTCAATTTTTTTTTATTTTATATAAATTTTTAGTCAAATTGTAATAAAGGAATTTGAAACCAACTCCGATTTTTTTGGATTTTGATGAAATTTTTTGTTGGAGGAGCTAAATTTGAGTGAATTTAGATGAAATTTACTTCTATTTTTTTGGATTTCATATAAATTTTTAGTCAAGTTGTAATAAAGGAATTTGAACCAACTTTTTTTTTTTTGGATTTTGATGAGTTTTTTTGTTGGAGGAGTTAAATCTGAGTTAATTTAGATGAAATTTACTTCTATTTTTTTGATTTCATATAAATTTTTAGTCAAATTGTAATAAATGAATTTGAACCAACTTCGTTATTTTGGATTTTGATGATTTTGGTTGTTGGAGGAGTTAAATTTGAGTAAATTTAGATGAAATTAACACCTTTTTTTTATAAATTTTTAGTCAAATTGTAATAAATGAATTTGAAACCAACTTCGATTTTTTTGGATTTTGATGAATTTTTTTGTTGGAGGAGCTAAATTTGATTGAATTTAGATGAAATTTACTTTCATTTTTTGGATATTATATAAATTTTTAGACAAATTGTAATAAAGGAATTTGAACCAACTTCGATTTTTTTGGATTTTGATGAGTTTTTTTGTTGGAGGAGTTAAATTTGAGTGAATTTAGATGAAATTTACTTCTATTTTTTTGGATTTCATATAAATTTTTAGTCAAATTGTAATAAAGTAATTTGAAACCAACTTCGATTTTTTTGGATTTTGATGAAATTTTTTGTTGGAGGAGCTAAATTTGAGTGAATTTATATGAAATTTACTACTATTTTTTTTTGATTTCATATAAATTTTTAGTCAAATTGTAATAAAGGAATTTGAACCAACTTCGATTTTTTGGATTTTGATGATTTTGGTTGTTGGAGGAGATAAATTTGAGTGAATTTAGATGAAATTAACACCTTTTTTGGATTTTATATAAATTTTTAGTCAAATTGTAATAAATGAATTTGAAACCAACTTCGATTTTTTTGGATTTTGATGAATTTTTTTGTTGGAGGAGTTAAATTTGAGTTAATTTAGATGAAATTTACTTCTATTTTTTTGATTTCATAGAAATTTTTAGTCAAATTGTAATAAAGGAATTTGAACCAACTTTGATTTTTTTGGATTTTGATGATTTTGGTTGTTGGAGGAGCTAAATTTGAGTGAATTTAGATGAAATTAACACCTTTTTTGGATTTTATATAAATTTTTAGTCAAATTGTAATAAATGAATTTGAAACCAACTTCGATTTCTTTGGATTTTGATGAATTTTTTTGTTGGAGGAGCTAAATTTGAGTGAATTTAGATGAAATTTACTTCAATTTTTTTTGATTTTATATAAATTTTTAGTCAAATTGTAATAAAGGAATTTGAAACCAACTCCGATTTTTTTGGATTTTGATGAAATTTTTTGTTGGAGGAGCTAAATTTGAGTGAATTTATATGAAATTTACTACTATTTTTTTTTGATTTCATATAAATTTTTAGTCAAATTGTAATAAAGGAATTTGAACCAACTTCGATTTTTTTGGATTTTGATGATTTTGGTTGTTGGAGGAGATAAATTTGAGTGAATTTAGATGAAATTAACACCTTTTTTTGGATTTTATATAAATTTTTAGTCAAATTGTAATAAATGAATTTGAAACCAACTTCGATTTTTTTGGATTTTGATGAATTTTTTTGTTGGAGGAGTTAAATTTGAGTTAATTTAGATGAAATTTACTTCTATTTTTTTGATTTCATAGAAATTTTTAGTCAAATTGTAATAAAGGAATTTGAACCAACTTCGATTTTTTTGGATTTTGATGAATTTTTTTGTTGGAGGAGCTAAATTTGAGTGAATTTGGATGAAATTTACTTGAATTTTTTTTTGATTTCATATAAATTTTTAGTCAAATTGTAATAAAAGAATTTGAATCAACTTCGATTTTTTTGGATTTTGATGAGTTTTTTTGTTGGAGGAGTTAAATTTGAGTTAATTTAGATGAAATTTACTTCTATTTTTTTGATTTCATATAAATTTTTAGTCAAGTTGTAATAAAGGAATTTGAACCAACTTCGATTTTTTTGGATTTTGATGAGTTTTTTTGTTGGAGGAGTTAAATCTGAGTTAATTTAGATGAAATTTACTTCAATTTTTTTTATTTTATATAAATTTTTAGTCAAATTGTAATAAAGGAATTTGAAACAAACTCCGATTTTTTTGGATTTTGATGAAATTTTTTGTTGGAGGAGCTAAATTTGAGTGAATTTAGATGAAATTTACTTCTATTTTTTGGATTTCATATAAATTTTTAGTCAAATTGTAATAAAGTAATTTGAAACCAACTTCGATTTTTTTGGATTTTGCTGAATTTTTTTGTTGGAGGAGCTAAATTTGAGTTAATTTAGCTGAAATTTACTTCTATTTTTTTGATTTCATATAAATTTTTAGTCCAATTGTAATAAAGGAATTTGAACCAACTTCGATTTTTTTGGATTTTGATGATTTTGGTTGTTGGAGGAGTTAAATTTGAGTAAGTTTAGATGAAATTAACACCTATTTTTTTGGATTTTATATAAATTTTTAGTCAAATTGTAGTAAAGGAATTTGAAACCAACTTCGATTTTTTTGGATTTTGTTGAATTTTTTTGTTGGAGGAGCTAAATTTGAGTGAATTTAGATGAAATTTACTTTCATCTTTTTGGGATTTTATATAAATTTTTAGTCAAATTGTAATAAAGGAATTTGAACGAACTTCGATTTTTTTGGATTTTGATAAATTTTTTTGTTGGAGGATCTAAATTTGAGTGAATTTAGATGAAATTTACTTCTATTTTTTTGGATTTCATATAAATTTTTAGTCAAATAGTAATAAAGTAATTTGAAACCAACTTTGATTTTTTTGGATTTTGCTGAATTTTTTTGTTGGAGGAGCTAAATTTGAGTTAATTTAGATGAAATTTACTTCAATTTTTTTTTATTTTATATAAATTTTTAGTCAAATTGTAATAAAGGAATTTGAAACCAACTCCGATTTTTTTGGATTTTGATGAAATTTTTTGTTGGAGGAGCTAAATTTGAGTGAATTTAGATGAAATTTACTTCTATTTTTTTGGATTTCATATAAATTTTTAGTCAAGTTGTAATAAAGGAATTTGAACCAACTTTTTTTTTTTTGGATTTTGATGAGTTTTTTTGTTGGAGGAGTTAAATCTGAGTTAATTTAGATGAAATTTACTTCTATTTTTTTGATTTCATATAAATTTTTAGTCAAATTGTAATAAATGAATTTGAACCAACTTCGTTATTTTTGGATTTTGATGATTTTGGTTGTTGGAGGAGATAAATTTGAGTGAATTTAGATGAAATTAACACCTTTTTTTGGATTTTATATAAATTTTTAGTCAAATTGTAATAAATGAATTTGAAACCAACTTCGATTTTTTTGGATTTTGATGATTTTGGTTGTTGGAGGAGCTAAATTTGAGTGAATTTAGATGAAATTAACACCTTTTTTGGATTTTATATAAATTTTTAGTCAAATTGTAATAAATGAATTTGAAACCAACTTCGATTTCTTTGGATTTTGATGAATTTTTTTGTTGGAGGAGCTAAATTTGAGTGAATTTAGATGAAATTAACTTTCATTTTTTTGGATTTGATATAAATTTTTAGTCAAATTGTAATAAAGGAATTTGAACCAACTTCGATTTTTTTGGATTTTGATGACTTTTTTTGTTGGAGGAGTTAAATTTGAGTGAATTTAGATGAAATTTACTTCTATTTTTTTGATTTCATATAAATTTTTAGTCAAATTGTAATAAAAGAATTTGAATCAACTTCGATTTTTTTGGATTTTGATGAGTTTTTTTGTTGGAGGAGTTAAATTTGAGTTAATTTAGATGAAATTTACTTCTATTTTTTTGATTTCATATAAATTTTTAGTCAAGTTGTAATAAAGGAATTTGAACCAACTTCGATTTTTTTGGATTTTGATGAGTTTTTTTGTTGGAGGAGTTAAATCTGAGTTAATTTAGATGAAATTTACTTCAATTTTTTTTATTTTATATAAATTTTTAGTCAAATTGTAATAAAGGAATTTGAAACAAACTCCGATTTTTTTGGATTTTGATGAAATTTTTTGTTGGAGGAGCTAAATTTGAGTGAATTTAGATGAAATTTACTTCTATTTTTTGGATTTCATATAAATTTTTAGTCAAATTGTAATAAAGTAATTTGAAACCAACTTCGATTTTTTTGGATTTTGCTGAATTTTTTTGTTGGAGGAGCTAAATTTGAGTTAATTTAGCTGAAATTTACTTCTATTTTTTTGATTTCATATAAATTTTTAGTCCAATTGTAATAAAGGAATTTGAACCAACTTCGATTTTTTTGGATTTTGATGATTTTGGTTGTTGGAGGAGTTAAATTTGAGTAAGTTTAGATGAAATTAACACCTATTTTTTTGGATTTTATATAAATTTTTAGTCAAATTGTAGTAAAGGAATTTGAAACCAACTTCGATTTTTTTGGATTTTGTTGAATTTTTTTGTTGGAGGAGCTAAATTTGAGTGAATTTAGATGAAATTTACTTTCATCTTTTTGGGATTTTATATAAATTTTTAGTCAAATTGTAATAAAGGAATTTGAACGAACTTCGATTTTTTTGGATTTTGATAAATTTTTTTGTTGGAGGATCTAAATTTGAGTGAATTTAGATGAAATTTACTTCTATTTTTTTGGATTTCATATAAATTTTTAGTCAAATAGTAATAAAGTAATTTGAAACCAACTTCGATTTTTTTGGATTTTGCTGAATTTTTTTGTTGGAGGAGCTAAATTTGAGTTAATTTAGATGAAATTTACTTCAATTTTTTTTTATTTTATATAAATTTTTAGTCAAATTGTAATAAAGGAATTTGAAACCAACTCCGATTTTTTTGGATTTTGATGAAATTTTTTGTTGGAGGAGCTAAATTTGAGTGAATTTAGATGAAATTTACTTCTATTTTTTTGGATTTCATATAAATTTTTAGTCAAGTTGTAATAAAGGAATTTGAACCAACTTTTTTTTTTTTGGATTTTGATGAGTTTTTTTGTTGGAGGAGTTAAATCTGAGTTAATTTAGATGAAATTTACTTCTATTTTTTTGATTTCATATAAATTTTTAGTCAAATTGTAATAAATGAATTTGAACCAACTTCGTTATTTTTGGATTTTGATGATTTTGGTTGTTGGAGGAGTTAAATTTGAGTAAATTTAGATGAAATTAACACCTTTTTTTTTTATAAATTTTTAGTCAAATTGTAATAAATGAATTTGAAACCAACTTCGATTTTTTTGGATTTTGATGAATTTTTTTGTTGGAGGAGCTAAATTTGATTGAATTTAGATGAAATTTACTTTCATTTTTTTGGATATTATATAAATTTTTAGACAAATTGTAATAAAGGAATTTGAACCAACTTCGATTTTTTTTGGATTTTGATGAGTTTTTTTGTTGGAGGAGTTAAATTTGAGTGAATTTAGATGAAATTTACTTCTATTTTTTTGGATTTCATATAAATTTTTAGTCAAGTTGTAATAAAGGAATTTGAACCAACTTTTTTTTTTTTGGATTTTGATGAGTTTTTTTGTTGGAGGAGTTAAATCTGAGTTAATTTAGATGAAATTTACTTCTATTTTTTTGATTTCATATAAATTTTTAGTCAAATTGTAATAAATGAATTTGAACCAACTTCGTTATTTTTGGATTTTGATGATTTTGGTTGTTGGAGGAGTTAAATTTGAGTAAATTTAGATGAAATTAACACCTTTTTTTTTATAAATTTTTAGTCAAATTGTAATAAATGAATTTGAAACCAACTTCGATTTTTTTGGATTTTGATGAAATTTTTTGTTGGAGGAGCTAAATTTGAGTGAATTTATATGAAATTTACTACTATTTTTTTTTGATTTCATATAAATTTTTAGTCAAATTGTAATAAAGGAATTTGAACCAACTTCGATTTTTTTGGATTTTGATGATTTTGGTTGTTGGAGGAGTTAAATTTGAGTAAATTTAGATGAAATTGACACCTATTTTTTTGGATTTTATATAAATTTTTAGTCAAATTGTAATAAAGGAATTTGAAACCAACTTCGATTTTTTTGGATTTTGATGAATTTTTTTGTTGGAGGAGCTAAATTTGAGTGAATTTGGATGAAATTTACTTCAATTTTTTTTTGATTTCATATAAATTTTTAGTCAAATTGTAATAAAAGAATTTGAATCAACTTCGATTTTTTTGGATTTTGATGAGTTTTTTTGTTGGAGGAGTTAAATTTGAGTTAATTTAGATGAAATTTACTTCTATTTTTTTGATTTCATATAAATTTTTAGTCCAATTGTAATAAAGGAATTTGAACCAACTTCGATTTTTTTGGATTTTGATGATTTTGGTTGTTGGAGGAGTTAAATTTGAGTAAGTTTAGATGAAATTAACACCTATTTTTTTGGATTTTATATAAATTTTTAGTCAAATTGTAGTAAAGGAATTTGAAACCAACTTCGATTTTTTTGGATTTTGTTGAATTTTTTTGTTGGAGGAGCTAAATTTGAGTGAATTTAGATGAAATTTACTTTCATCTTTTTGGGATTTTATATAAATTTTTAGTCAAATTGTAATAAAGGAATTTGAACGAACTTCGATTTTTTTGGATTTTGATGAATTTTTTTGTTGGAGGATCTAAATTTGAGTGAATTTAGATGAAATTTACTTCTATTTTTTTGGATTTCATATAAATTTTTAGTCAAATAGTAATAAAGTAATTTGAAACCAACTTCGATTTTTTTGGATTTTGCTGAATTTTTTTGTTGGAGGAGCTAAATTTGAGTTAATTTAGATGAAATTTACTTCAATTTTTTTTTATTTTATATAAATTTTTAGTCAAATTGTAATAAAGGAATTTGAAACCAACTCCGATTTTTTTGGATTTTGATGAAATTTTTTGTTGGAGGAGCTAAATTTGAGTGAATTTAGATGAAATTTACTTCTATTTTTTTGGATTTCATATAAATTTTTAGTCAAGTTGTAATAAAGGAATTTGAACCAACTTTTTTTTTTTTGGATTTTGATGAGTTTTTTTGTTGGAGGAGTTAAATCTGAGTTAATTTAGATGAAATTTACTTCTATTTTTTTGATTTCATATAAATTTTTAGTCAAATTGTAATAAATGAATTTGAACCAACTTCGTTATTTTTGGATTTTGATGATTTTGGTTGTTGGAGGAGTTAAATTTGAGTAAATTTAGATGAAATTAAAACCTTTTTTTTTATAAATTTTTAGTCAAATTGTAATAAATGAATTTGAAACCAACTTCGATTTTTTTGGATTTTGATGAATTTTTTTGTTGGAGGAGCTAAATTTGATTGAATTTAGATGAAATTTACTTTCATTTTTTGGATATTATATAAATTTTTAGACAAATTGTAATAAAGGAATTTGAACCAACTTCGATTTTTTTGGATTTTGATGAGTTTTTTTGTTGGAGGAGTTAAATTTGAGTGAATTTAGATGAAATTTACTTCTATTTTTTTGGATTTCATATAAATTTTTAGTCAAATTGTAATAAAGTAATTTGAAACCAACTTCGATTTTTTTGGATTTTGATGAAATTTTTTGTTGGAGGAGCTAAATTTGAGTGAATTTATATGAAATTTACTACTATTTTTTTTTGATTTCATATAAATTTTTAGTCAAATTGTAATAAAGGAATTTGAACCAACTTCGATTTTTTGGATTTTGATGATTTTGGTTGTTGGAGGAGATAAATTTGAGTGAATTTAGATGAAATTAACACCTTTTTTGGATTTTATATAAATTTTTAGTCAAATTGTAATAAATGAATTTGAAACCAACTTCGATTTTTTTGGATTTTGATGAATTTTTTTGTTGGAGGAGTTAAATTTGAGTTAATTTAGATGAAATTTACTTCTATTTTTTTGATTGCATAGAAATTTTTAGTCCAATTGTAATAAAGGAATTTGAACCAACTTTGATTTTTTTGGATTTTGATGATTTTGGTTGTTGGAGGAGCTAAATTTGAGTGAATTTAGATGAAATTAACACCTTTTTTGGATTTTATATAAATTTTTAGTCAAATTGTAATAAATGAATTTGAAACCAACTTCGATTTCTTTGGATTTTGATGAATTTTTTTGTTGGAGGAGCTAAATTTGAGTGAATTTAGATGAAATTTACTTCAATTTTTTTTGATTTTATATAAATTTTTAGTCAAATTGTAATAAAGGAATTTGAAACCAACTCCGATTTTTTTGGATTTTGATGAAATTTTTTGTTGGAGGAGCTAAATTTGAGTGAATTTATATGAAATTTACTACTATTTTTTTTTGATTTCATATAAATTTTTAGTCAAATTGTAATAAAGGAATTTGAACCAACTTCGATTTTTTTGGATTTTGATGATTTTGGTTGTTGGAGGAGATAAATTTGAGTGAATTTAGATGAAATTAACACCTTTTTTTGGATTTTATATAAATTTTTAGTCAAATTGTAATAAATGAATTTGAAACCAACTTCGATTTTTTTGGATTTTGATGAATTTTTTTGTTGGAGGAGTTAAATTTGAGTTAATTTAGATGAAATTTACTTCTATTTTTTTGATTTCATAGAAATTTTTAGTCAAATTGTAATAAAGGAATTTGAACCAACTTCGATTTTTTTGGATTTTGATGATTTTGGTTGTTGGAGGAGCTAAATTTGAGTGAATTTAGATGAAATTAACACCTTTTTTGGATTTTATATAAATTTTTAGTCAAATTGTAATAAATGAATTTGAAACCAACTTCGATTTCTTTGGATTTTGATGAATTTTTTTGTTGGAGGAGCTAAATTTGAGTGAATTTAGATGAAATTTACTTTCATTTTTTGGATTTGATATAAATTTTTAGTCAAATTGTAATAAAGGAATTTGAACCAACTTCGATTTTTTTGGATTTTGATGACTTTTTTGTTGGAGGAGTTAAATTTGAGTGAATTTAGATGAAATTTACTTCTATTTTTTTGATTTCATATAAATTTTTAGTCAAATTGTAATAAAGGAATTTGAACCAACTTCGATTTTTTTGGATTTTGATGATTTTGGTTGTTGGAGGAGTTAAATTTGAGTAAATTTAGATGAAATTGACACCTATTTTTTTGGATTTTATATAAATTTTTAGTCAAATTGTAATAAAGGAATTTGAAACCAACTTCGATTTTTTTGGATTTTGATGAATTTTTTTGTTGGAGGAGCTAAATTTGAGTGAATTTGGATGAAATTTACTTCAATTTTTTTTTGATTTCATATAAATTTTTAGTCAAATTGTAATAAAAGAATTTGAATCAACTTCGATTTTTTTGGATTTTGATGAGTTTTTTTGTTGGAGGAGTTAAATTTGAGTTAATTTAGATGAAATTTACTTCTATTTTTTTGATTTCATATAAATTTTTAGTCAAGTTGTAATAAAGGAATTTGAACCAACTTCGATTTTTTTGGATTTTGTTGAGTTTTTTTGTTGGAGGAGTTAAATCTGAGTTAATTTAGATGAAATTTACTTCAATTTTTTTTATTTTATATAAATTTTTAGTCAAATTGTAATAAAGGAATTTGAAACAAACTCCGATTTTTTTGGATTTTGATGAAATTTTTTGTTGGAGGAGCTAAATTTGAGTGAATTTAGATGAAATTTACTTCTATTTTTTGGATTTCATATAAATTTTTAGTCAAATTGTAATAAAGTAATTTGAAACCAACTTCGATTTTTTTGGATTTTGCTGAATTTTTTTGTTGGAGGAGCTAAATTTGAGTTAATTTAGCTGAAATTTACTTCTATTTTTTTGATTTCATATAAATTTTTAGTCCAATTGTAATAAAGGAATTTGAACCAACTTCGATTTTTTTGGATTTTGATGATTTTGGTTGTTGGAGGAGTTAAATTTGAGTAAGTTTAGATGAAATTAACACCTATTTTTTTGGATTTCATATAAATTTTTAGTCAAATTGTAGTAAAGGAATTTGAAACCAACTTCGATTTTTTTGGATTTTGTTGAATTTTTTTGTTGGAGGAGCTAAATTTGAGTGAATTTAGATGAAATTTACTTTCATCTTTTTGGGATTTTATATAAATTTTTAGTCAAATTGTAATAAAGGAATTTGAACGAACTTCGATTTTTTTGGATTTTGATAAATTTTTTTGTTGGAGGATCTAAATTTGAGTGAATTTAGATGAAATTTACTTCTATTTTTTTGGATTTCATATAAATTTTTAGTCAAATAGTAATAAAGTAATTTGAAACCAACTTTGATTTTTTTGGATTTTGCTGAATTTTTTTGTTGGAGGAGCTAAATTTGAGTTAATTTAGATGAAATTTACTTCAATTTTTTTTTATTTTATATAAATTTTTAGTCAAATTGTAATAAAGGAATTTGAAACCAACTCCGATTTTTTTGGATTTTGATGAAATTTTTTGTTGGAGGAGCTAAATTTGAGTGAATTTAGATGAAATTTACTTCTATTTTTTTGGATTTCATATAAATTTTTAGTCAAGTTGTAATAAAGGAATTTGAACCAACTTTTTTTTTTTGGATTTTGATGAGTTTTTTTGTTGGAGGAGTTAAATCTGAGTTAATTTAGATGAAATTTACTTCTATTTTTTTGATTTCATATAAATTTTTAGTCAAATTGTAATAAATGAATTTGAACCAACTTCGTTATTTTTGGATTTTGATGATTTTGGTTGTTGGAGGAGTTAAATTTGAGTAAATTTAGATGAAATTAACACCTTTTTTTTTATAAATTTTTAGTCAAATTGTAATAAATGAATTTGAAACCAACTTCGATTTTTTTGGATTTTGATGAATTTTTTTGTTGGAGGAGCTAAATTTGATTGAATTTAGATGAAATTTACTTTCATTTTTTTGGATATTATATAAATTTTTAGACAAATTGTAATAAAGGAATTTGAACCAACTTCGATTTTTTTGGATTTTGATGAGTTTTTTTGTTGGAGGAGTTAAATTTGAGTGAATTTAGATGAAATTTACTTCTATTTTTTTGGATTTCATATAAATTTTTAGTCAAATTGTAATAAAGTAATTTGAAACCAACTTCGATTTTTTTGGATTTTGATGAAATTTTTTGTTGGAGGAGCTAAATTTGAGTGAATTTATATGAAATTTACTACTATTTTTTTTTGATTTCATATAAATTTTTAGTCAAATTGTAATAAAGGAATTTGAACCAACTTCGATTTTTTTGGATTTTGATGATTTTGGTTGTTGGAGGAGTTAAATTTGAGTAAATTTAGATGAAATTGACACCTATTTTTTTGGATTTTATATAAATTTTTAGTCAAATTGTAATAAAGGAATTTGAAACCAACTTCGATTTTTTTGGATTTTGATGAATTTTTTTGTTGGAGGAGCTAAATTTGAGTGAATTTGGATGAAATTTACTTCAATTTTTTTTGGATTTCATATAAATTTTTAGTCAAATTGTAATAAAAGAATTTGAATCAACTTCGATTTTTTTGGATTTTGATGAGTTTTTTTGTTGGAGGAGTTAAATTTGAGTTAATTTAGATGAAATTTACTTCTATTTTTTTGATTTCATATAAATTTTTAGTCCAATTGTAATAAAGGAATTTGAACCAACTTCGATTTTTTTGGATTTTGATGATTTTGGTTGTTGGAGGAGTTAAATTTGAGTAAGTTTAGATGAAATTAACACCTATTTTTTTGGATTTTATATAAATTTTTAGTCAAATTGTAGTAAAGGAATTTGAAACCAACTTCGATTTTTTTGGATTTTGTTGAATTTTTTTGTTGGAGGAGCTAAATTTGAGTGAATTTAGATGAAATTTACTTTCATCTTTTTGGGATTTTATATAAATTTTTAGTCAAATTGTAATAAAGGAATTTGAACGAACTTCGATTTTTTTGGATTTTGATGAATTTTTTTGTTGGAGGATCTAAATTTGAGTGAATTTAGATAAAATTTACTTCTATTTTTTTGGATTTCATATAAATTTTTAGTCAAATAGTAATAAAGTAATTTGAAACCAACTTCGATTTTTTTGGATTTTGCTGAATTTTTTTGTTGGAGGAGCTAAATTTGAGTTAATTTAGATGAAATTTACTTCAATTTTTTTTTATTTTATATAAATTTTTAGTCAAATTGTAATAAAGGAATTTGAAACCAACTCCGATTTTTTTGGATTTTGATGAAATTTTTTGTTGGAGGAGCTAAATTTGAGTGAATTTAGATGAAATTTACTTCTATTTTTTTGGATTTCATATAAATTTTTAGTCAAGTTGTAATAAAGGAATTTGAACCAACTTTTTTTTTTTTGGATTTTGATGAGTTTTTTTGTTGGAGGAGTTAAATCTGAGTTAATTTAGATGAAATTTACTTCTATTTTTTTGATTTCATATAAATTTTTAGTCAAATTGTAATAAATGAATTTGAACCAACTTCGTTATTTTTGGATTTTGATGATTTTGGTTGTTGGAGGAGTTAAATTTGAGTAAATTTAGATGAAATTAACACCTTTTTTTTTTATAAATTTTTAGTCAAATTGTAATAAATGAATTTGAAACCAACTTCGATTTTTTTGGATTTTGATGAATTTTTTTGTTGGAGGAGCTAAATTTGATTGAATTTAGATGAAATTTACTTTCATTTTTTGGATATTATATAAATTTTTAGACAAATTGTAATAAAGGAATTTGAACCAACTTCGATTTTTTTGGATTTTGATGAGTTTTTTTGTTGGAGGAGTTAAATTTGAGTGAATTTAGATGAAATTTACTTCTATTTTTTTGGATTTCATATAAATTTTTAGTCAAATTGTAATAAAGTAATTTGAAACCAACTTCGATTTTTTTGGATTTTGATGAAATTTTTTGTTGGAGGAGCTAAATTTGAGTGAATTTATATGAAATTTACTACTATTTTTTTTTGATTTCATATAAATTTTTAGTCAAATTGTAATAAAGGAATTTGAACCAACTTCGATTTTTTTGGATTTTGATGATTTTGGTTGTTGGAGGAGATAAATTTGAGTGAATTTAGATGAAATTAACACCTTTTTTGGATTTTATATAAATTTTTAGTCAAATTGTAATAAATGAATTTGAAACCAACTTCGATTTTTTTGGATTTTGATGAATTTTTTTGTTGGAGGAGTTAAATTTGAGTTAATTTAGATGAAATTTACTTCTATTTTTTTGATTTCATAGAAATTTTTAGTCAAATTGTAATAAAGGAATTTGAACCAACTTTGATTTTTTTGGATTTTGATGATTTTGGTTGTTGGAGGAGCTAAATTTGAGTGAATTTAGATGAAATTAACACCTTTTTTGGATTTTATATAAATTTTTAGTCAAATTGTAATAAATGAATTTGAAACCAACTTCGATTTCTTTGGATTTTGATGAATTTTTTTGTTGGAGGAGCTAAATTTGAGTGAATTTAGATGAAATTTACTTCAATTTTTTTTGATTTTATATAAATTTTTAGTCAAATTGTAATAAAGGAATTTGAAACCAACTCCGATTTTTTTGGATTTTGATGAAATTTTTTGTTGGAGGAGCTAAATTTGAGTGAATTTATATGAAATTTACTACTATTTTTTTTTGATTTCATATAAATTTTTAGTCAAATTGTAATAAAGGAATTTGAACCAACTTCGATTTTTTTGGATTTTGATGATTTTGGTTGTTGGAGGAGTTAAATTTGGGTAAATTTAGATGAAATTAACTCCTATTTTTTGGGATTTTATATAAATTTTTAGTCAAATTGTAATAAAGGAATTTGAACGAACTTCGATTTTTTTGGATTTTGATGATTTTGGTTGTTGGAGGAGTTAAATTTGAGTAAATTTAGATGTAATTAACACCTTTTTTTTGGATTTTATATAAATTTTTAGTCATATTGTAATAAAGGGATATGAACAAACTTCGATTTTTTTGGATTTTGATGAATTTTTTTGTTTGAGGAGCTAAATTTGATTGAATTTAGATGAAATTTACTTTCATTTTTTGGATATTATATAAATTTTTTGTCAAATTGTAATAAAGGAATTTGAACCAACTTCGATTTTTTTGGATTTTGATGAATTTTTTTGTTGGAGGAGTTAAATTTGAGTTAATTTAGATGAATTTTACTTCTATTTTTTTGATTTCATATAAATTTTTAGTCAAATTGTAATAAAGGAATTTGAACCAACTTCGATTTTTTTGGATTTTGATGATTTTGGTTGTTGGAGGAGATAAATTTGAGTGAATTTAGATGAAATTAACACCTTTTTTTGGATTTTATATAAATTTTTAGTCAAATTGTAATTTATGAATTTGAAACCAACTTCGATTTTTTTGGATTTTGATGAATTTTTTTGTTGGAGGAGTTAAATTTGAGTTAATTTAGATGAAATTTACTTCTATTTTTTTGATTTCATAGAAATTTTTAGTCAAATTGTAATAAAGGAATTTGAACCAACTTCGATTTTTTTGGATTTTGATGATTTTGGTTGTTGGAGGAGTTAAATTTGAGTAAATTTAGATGTAATTAACACCTTTTTTTTGGATTTTATATAAATTTTTAGTCATATTGTAATAAAGGGATATGAACAAACTTCGATTTTTTTGGATTTTGATGAATTTTTTTGTTTGAGGAGCTAAATTTGATTGAATTTAGATGAAATTTACTTTCATTTTTTGGATATTATATAAATTTTTAGTCAAATTGTAATAAAGGAATTTGAACCAACTTCGATTTTTTTGGATTTTGCTGAATTTTTTTGTTGGAGGAGCTAAATTTGAGTTAATTTAGATGAAATTTACTTCAATTTTTTTTTATTTTATATAAATTTTTAGTCAAATTGTATAAAGGAATTTGAAACCAACTCCGATTTTTTTGGATTTTGATGAAATTTTTTGTTGGAGGAGCTAAATTTGAGTGAATTTAGATGAAATTTACTTCTATTTTTTTGGATTTCATATAAATTTTTAGTCAAGTTGTAATAAAGGAATTTGAACCAACTTTTTTTTTTTTGGATTTTGATGAGTTTTTTTGTTGGAGGAGTTAAATCTGAGTTAATTTAGATGAAATTTACTTCTATTTTTTTGATTTCATATAAATTTTTAGTCAAATTGTAATAAATGAATTTGAACCAACTTCGATTTTTTTGGATTTTGATGAAATTTTTTGTTGGAGGAGCTAAATTTGAGTGAATTTATATGAAATTTACTACTATTTTTTTTTGATTTCATATAAATTTTTAGTCAAATTGTAATAAAGGAATTTGAACCAACTTCGATTTTTTTGGATTTTGATGATTTTGGTTGTTGGAGGAGATAAATTTGAGTGAATTTAGATGAAATTAACACCTTTTTTGGATTTTATATAAATTTTTAGTCAAATTGTAATAAATGAATTTGAAACCAACTTCGATTTTTTTGGATTTTGATGAATTTTTTTGTTGGAGGAGTTAAATTTGAGTTAATTTAGATGAAATTTACTTCTATTTTTTTGATTTCATAGAAATTTTTAGTCAAATTGTAATAAAGGTATTTGAACCAACTTTGATTTTTTTGGATTTTGATGATTTTGGTTGTTGGAGGAGCTAAATTTGAGTGAATTTAGATGAAATTAACACCTTTTTTGGATTTTATATAAATTTTTAGTCAAATTGTAATAAATGAATTTGAAACCAACTTCGATTTTTTTGGATTTTGATGAATTTTTTTGTTGGAGGAGCTAAATTTGAGTGAATTTAGATGAAATTTACTTCAATTTTTTTTGATTTTATATAAATTTTTAGTCAAATTGTAATAAAGGAATTTGAAACCAACTCCGATTTTTTTGGATTTTGATGAAATTTTTTGTTGGAGGAGCTAAATTTGAGTGAATTTATATGAAATTTACTACTATTTTTTTTTGATTTCATATAAATTTTTAGTCAAATTGTAATAAAGGAATTTGAACCAACTTCGATTTTTTTGGATTTTGATGATTTTGGTTGTTGGAGGAGTTAAATTTGGGTAAATTTAGATGAAATTAACTCCTATTTTTTGGGATTTTATATAAATTTTTAGTCAAATTGTAATAAAGGAATTTGAACGAACTTCGATTTTTTTGGATTTTGATGATTTTGGTTGTTGGAGGAGTTAAATTTGAGTAAATTTAGATGTAATTAACACCTTTTTTTTGGATTTTATATAAATTTTTAGTCATATTGTAATAAAGGGATATGAACAAACTTCGATTTTTTTGGATTTTGATGAATTTTTTTGTTTGAGGAGCTAAATTTGATTGAATTTAGATGAAATTTACTTTCATTTTTTGGATATTATATAAATTTTTAGTCAAATTGTAATAAAGGAATTTGAACCAACTTCGATTTTTTTGGATTTTGATGAGTTTTTTTGTTGGTGGAGTTAAATTTGAGTGAATTTAGATGAAATTTACTTCTATTTTTTTGGATTTCATATAAATTTTTAGTCAAATTGTAATAAAGTAATTTGAAAGCAACTTCGATTTTTTTGGCCTTTGATGAATTTTTTTGTTGGAGGAGTTAAATTTGAGTTAATTTAGATGAAATTTACTTCTATTTTTTTGATTTCATATAAATTTTTAGTCAAATTGTAATAAAGGAATTTGAACCAACTTCGATTTTTTTGGATTTTGATGATTTTGGTTGTTGGAGGAGATAAATTTGAGTGAATTTAGATGAAATTAACACCTTTTTTTGGATTTTATATAAATTTTTAGTCAAATTGTAATTTATGAATTTGAAACCAACTTCGATTTTTTTGGATTTTGATGAATTTTTTTGTTGGAGGAGTTAAATTTGAGTTAATTTAGATGAAATTTACTTCTATTTTTTTGATTTCATAGAAATTTTTAGTCAAATTGTAATAAAGGAATTTGAACCAACTTCGATTTTTTTGGATTTTGATGATTTTGGTTGTTGGAGGAGTTAAATTTGAGTAAATTTAGATGTAATTAACACCTTTTTTTTGGATTTTATATAAATTTTTAGTCATATTGTAATAAAGGGATATGAACAAACTTCGATTTTTTTGGATTTTGATGAATTTTTTTGTTTGAGGAGCTAAATTTGATTGAATTTAGATGAAATTTACTTTCATTTTTTGGATATTATATAAATTTTTAGTCAAATTGTAATAAAGGAATTTGAACCAACTTCGATTTTTTTGGATTTTGCTGAATTTTTTTGTTGGAGGAGCTAAATTTGAGTTAATTTAGATGAAATTTACTTCAATTTTTTTTTATTTTATATAAATTTTTAGTCAAATTGTATAAAGGAATTTGAAACCAACTCCGATTTTTTTGGATTTTGATGAAATTTTTTGTTGGAGGAGCTAAATTTGAGTGAATTTAGATGAAATTTACTTCTATTTTTTTGGATTTCATATAAATTTTTAGTCAAGTTGTAATAAAGGAATTTGAACCAACTTTTTTTTTTTTGGATTTTGATGAGTTTTTTTGTTGGAGGAGTTAAATCTGAGTTAATTTAGATGAAATTTACTTCTATTTTTTTGATTTCATATAAATTTTTAGTCAAATTGTAATAAATGAATTTGAACCAACTTCGATTTTTTTGGATTTTGATGAAATTTTTTGTTGGAGGAGCTAAATTTGAGTGAATTTATATGAAATTTACTACTATTTTTTTTTGATTTCATATAAATTTTTAGTCAAATTGTAATAAAGGAATTTGAACCAACTTCGATTTTTTTGGATTTTGATGATTTTGGTTGTTGGAGGAGATAAATTTGAGTGAATTTAGATGAAATTAACACCTTTTTTGGATTTTATATAAATTTTTAGTCAAATTGTAATAAATGAATTTGAAACCAACTTCGATTTTTTTGGATTTTGATGAATTTTTTTGTTGGAGGAGTTAAATTTGAGTTAATTTAGATGAAATTTACTTCTATTTTTTTGATTTCATAGAAATTTTTAGTCAAATTGTAATAAAGGTATTTGAACCAACTTTGATTTTTTTGGATTTTGATGATTTTGGTTGTTGGAGGAGCTAAATTTGAGTGAATTTAGATGAAATTAACACCTTTTTTGGATTTTATATAAATTTTTAGTCAAATTGTAATAAATGAATTTGAAACCAACTTCGATTTCTTTGGATTTTGATGAATTTTTTTGTTGGAGGAGCTAAATTTGAGTGAATTTAGATGAAATTTACTTCAATTTTTTTTGATTTTATATAAATTTTTAGTCAAATTGTAATAAAGGAATTTGAAACCAACTCCGATTTTTTTGGATTTTGATGAAATTTTTTGTTGGAGGAGCTAAATTTGAGTGAATTTATATGAAATTTACTACTATTTTTTTTTGATTTCATATAAATTTTTAGTCAAATTGTAATAAAGGAATTTGAACCAACTTCGATTTTTTTGGATTTTGATGATTTTGGTTGTTGGAGGAGTTAAATTTGGGTAAATTTAGATGAAATTAACTCCTATTTTTTGGGATTTTATATAAATTTTTAGTCAAATTGTAATAAAGGAATTTGAACGAACTTCGATTTTTTTGGATTTTGATGATTTTGGTTGTTGGAGGAGTTAAATTTGAGTAAATTTAGATGTAATTAACACCTTTTTTTTGGATTTTATATAAATTTTTAGTCATATTGTAATAAAGGGATATGAACAAACTTCGATTTTTTTGGATTTTGATGAATTTTTTTGTTTGAGGAGCTAAATTTGATTGAATTTAGATGAAATTTACTTTCATTTTTTGGATATTATATAAATTTTTAGTCAAATTGTAATAAAGGAATTTGAACCAACTTCGATTTTTTTGGATTTTGATGAGTTTTTTTGTTGGTGGAGTTAAATTTGAGTGAATTTAGATGAAATTTACTTCTATTTTTTTGGATTTCATATAAATTTTTAGTCAAATTGTAATAAAGTAATTTGAAAGCAACTTCGATTTTTTTGGCCTTTGATGAATTTTTTTGTTGGAGGAGTTAAATTTGAGTTAATTTAGATGAAATTTACTTCTATTTTTTTGATTTCATATAAATTTTTAGTCAAATTGTAATAAAGGAATTTGAACCAACTTCGATTTTTTTGGATTTTGATGATTTTGGTTGTTGGAGGAGATAAATTTGAGTGAATTTAGATGAAATTAACACCTTTTTTTGGATTTTATATAAATTTTTAGTCAAATTGTAATAAATGAATTTGAAACCAACTTCGATTTTTTTGGATTTTGATGAATTTTTTTGTTGGAGGAGTTAAATTTGAGTTAATTTAGATGAAATTTACTTCTATTTTTTTGATTTCATAGAAATTTTTAGTCAAATTGTAATAAAGGAATTTGAACCAACTTCGATTTTTTTGGATTTTGATGATTTTGGTTGTTGGAGGAGCTAAATTTGAGTGAATTTAGATGAAATTAACACCTTTTTTGGATTTTATATAAATTTTTAGTCAAATTGTAATAAATGAATTTGAAACCAACTTCGATTTCTTTGGATTTTGATGAATTTTTTTGTTGGAGGAGCTAAATTTGAGTGAATTTAGATGAAATTTACTTTCATTTTTTTGGATTTGATATAAATTTTTAGTCAAATTGTAATAAAGGAATTTGAACCAACTTCGATTTTTTTGGATTTTGATGACTTTTTTTGTTGGAGGAGTTAAATTTGAGTGAATTTAGATGAAATTTACTTCTATTTTTTTGATTTCATATAAATTTTTAGTCAAATTGTAATAAAGGAATTTGAACCAACTTCGATTTTTTTGGATTTTGATGATTTTGGTTGATGGAGGAGTTAAATTTGAGTAAATTTAGATGAAATTGACACCTATTTTTTTGGATTTTATATAAATTTTTAGTCAAATTGTAATAAAGGAATTTGAAACCAACTTCGATTTTATTGGATTTTGATGAATTTTTTTGTTGGAGGAGCTAAATTTGAGTGAATTTGGATGAAATTTACTTCAATTTTTTTTTGATTTCATATAAATTTTTAGTCAAATTGTAATAAAAGAATTTGAATCAACTTCGATTTTTTTGGATTTTGATGAGTTTTTTTGTTGGAGGAGTTAAATTTGAGTTAATTTAGATGAAATTTACTTCTATTTTTTTGATTTCATATAAATTTTTAGTCAAGTTGTAATAAAGGAATTTGAACCAACTTCGATTTTTTTGGATTTTGATGAGTTTTTTTGTTGGAGGAGTTATATCTGAGTTAATTTAGATGAAATTTACTTCAATTTTTTTTATTTTATATAAATTTTTAGTCAAATTGTAATAAAGGAATTTGAAACAAACTCCGATTTTTTTGGATTTTGATGAAATTTTTTGTTGGAGGAGCTAAATTTGAGTGAATTTAGATGAAATTTACTTCTATTTTTTGGATTTCATATAAATTTTTAGTCAAATTGTAATAAAGTAATTTGAAACCAACTTCGATTTTTTTGGATTTTGCTGAATTTTTTTGTTGGAGGAGCTAAATTTGAGTTAATTTAGCTGAAATTTACTTCTATTTTTTTGATTTCATATAAATTTTTAGTCCAATTGTAATAAAGGAATTTGAACCAACTTCGATTTTTTTGGATTTTGCTGAATTTTTTTGTTGGAGGAGCTAAATTTGAGTTAATTTAGATGAAATTTACTTCAATTTTTTTTTATTTTATATAAATTTTTAGTCAAATTGTATAAAGGAATTTGAAACCAACTCCGATTTTTTTGGATTTTGATGAAATTTTTTGTTGGAGGAGCTAAATTTGAGTGAATTTAGATGAAATTTACTTCTATTTTTTTGGATTTCATATAAATTTTTAGTCAAGTTGTAATAAAGGAATTTGAACCAACTTTTTTTTTTTTGGATTTTGATGAGTTTTTTTGTTGGAGGAGTTAAATCTGAGTTAATTTAGATGAAATTTACTTCTATTTTTTTGATTTCATATAAATTTTTAGTCAAATTGTAATAAATGAATTTGAACCAACTTCGATTTTTTTGGATTTTGATGAAATTTTTTGTTGGAGGAGCTAAATTTGAGTGAATTTATATGAAATTTACTACTATTTTTTTTTGATTTCATATAAATTTTTAGTCAAATTGTAATAAAGGAATTTGAACCAACTTCGATTTTTTTGGATTTTGATGATTTTGGTTGTTGGAGGAGATAAATTTGAGTGAATTTAGATGAAATTAACACCTTTTTTGGATTTTATATAAATTTTTAGTCAAATTGTAATAAATGAATTTGAAACCAACTTCGATTTTTTTGGATTTTGATGAATTTTTTTGTTGGAGGAGTTAAATTTGAGTTAATTTAGATGAAATTTACTTCTATTTTTTTGATTTCATAGAAATTTTTAGTCAAATTGTAATAAAGGTATTTGAACCAACTTTGATTTTTTTGGATTTTGATGATTTTGGTTGTTGGAGGAGCTAAATTTGAGTGAATTTAGATGAAATTAACACCTTTTTTGGATTTTATATAAATTTTTAGTCAAATTGTAATAAATGAATTTGAAACCAACTTCGATTTTTTTGGATTTTGATGAATTTTTTTGTTGGAGGAGCTAAATTTGAGTGAATTTAGATGAAATTTACTTCAATTTTTTTTGATTTTATATAAATTTTTAGTCAAATTGTAATAAAGGAATTTGAAACCAACTCCGATTTTTTTGGATTTTGATGAAATTTTTTGTTGGAGGAGCTAAATTTGAGTGAATTTATATGAAATTTACTACTATTTTTTTTTGATTTCATATAAATTTTTAGTCAAATTGTAATAAAGGAATTTGAACCAACTTCGATTTTTTTGGATTTTGATGATTTTGGTTGTTGGAGGAGTTAAATTTGGGTAAATTTAGATGAAATTAACTCCTATTTTTTGGGATTTTATATAAATTTTTAGTCAAATTGTAATAAAGGAATTTGAACGAACTTCGATTTTTTTGGATTTTGATGATTTTGGTTGTTGGAGGAGTTAAATTTGAGTAAATTTAGATGTAATTAACACCTTTTTTTTGGATTTTATATAAATTTTTAGTCATATTGTAATAAAGGGATATGAACAAACTTCGATTTTTTTGGATTTTGATGAATTTTTTTGTTTGAGGAGCTAAATTTGATTGAATTTAGATGAAATTTACTTTCATTTTTTGGATATTATATAAATTTTTAGTCAAATTGTAATAAAGGAATTTGAACCAACTTCGATTTTTTTGGATTTTGATGAGTTTTTTTGTTGGTGGAGTTAAATTTGAGTGAATTTAGATGAAATTTACTTCTATTTTTTTGGATTTCATATAAATTTTTAGTCAAATTGTAATAAAGTAATTTGAAAGCAACTTCGATTTTTTTGGCCTTTGATGAATTTTTTTGTTGGAGGAGTTAAATTTGAGTTAATTTAGATGAAATTTACTTCTATTTTTTTGATTTCATATAAATTTTTAGTCAAATTGTAATAAAGGAATTTGAACCAACTTCGATTTTTTTGGATTTTGATGATTTTGGTTGTTGGAGGAGATAAATTTGAGTGAATTTAGATGAAATTAACACCTTTTTTTGGATTTTATATAAATTTTTAGTCAAATTGTAATTTATGAATTTGAAACCAACTTCGATTTTTTTGGATTTTGATGAATTTTTTTGTTGGAGGAGTTAAATTTGAGTTAATTTAGATGAAATTTACTTCTATTTTTTTGATTTCATAGAAATTTTTAGTCAAATTGTAATAAAGGAATTTGAACCAACTTCGATTTTTTTGGATTTTGATGATTTTGGTTGTTGGAGGAGTTAAATTTGAGTAAATTTAGATGTAATTAACACCTTTTTTTTGGATTTTATATAAATTTTTAGTCATATTGTAATAAAGGGATATGAACAAACTTCGATTTTTTTGGATTTTGATGAATTTTTTTGTTTGAGGAGCTAAATTTGATTGAATTTAGATGAAATTTACTTTCATTTTTTGGATATTATATAAATTTTTAGTCAAATTGTAATAAAGGAATTTGAACCAACTTCGATTTTTTTGGATTTTGCTGAATTTTTTTGTTGGAGGAGCTAAATTTGAGTTAATTTAGATGAAATTTACTTCAATTTTTTTTTATTTTATATAAATTTTTAGTCAAATTGTATAAAGGAATTTGAAACCAACTCCGATTTTTTTGGATTTTGATGAAATTTTTTGTTGGAGGAGCTAAATTTGAGTGAATTTAGATGAAATTTACTTCTATTTTTTTGGATTTCATATAAATTTTTAGTCAAGTTGTAATAAAGGAATTTGAACCAACTTTTTTTTTTTTGGATTTTGATGAGTTTTTTTGTTGGAGGAGTTAAATCTGAGTTAATTTAGATGAAATTTACTTCTATTTTTTTGATTTCATATAAATTTTTAGTCAAATTGTAATAAATGAATTTGAACCAACTTCGATTTTTTTGGATTTTGATGAAATTTTTTGTTGGAGGAGCTAAATTTGAGTGAATTTATATGAAATTTACTACTATTTTTTTTTGATTTCATATAAATTTTTAGTCAAATTGTAATAAAGGAATTTGAACCAACTTCGATTTTTTTGGATTTTGATGATTTTGGTTGTTGGAGGAGATAAATTTGAGTGAATTTAGATGAAATTAACACCTTTTTTGGATTTTATATAAATTTTTAGTCAAATTGTAATAAATGAATTTGAAACCAACTTCGATTTTTTTGGATTTTGATGAATTTTTTTGTTGGAGGAGTTAAATTTGAGTTAATTTAGATGAAATTTACTTCTATTTTTTTGATTTCATAGAAATTTTTAGTCAAATTGTAATAAAGGTATTTGAACCAACTTTGATTTTTTTGGATTTTGATGATTTTGGTTGTTGGAGGAGCTAAATTTGAGTGAATTTAGATGAAATTAACACCTTTTTTGGATTTTATATAAATTTTTAGTCAAATTGTAATAAATGAATTTGAAACCAACTTCGATTTCTTTGGATTTTGATGAATTTTTTTGTTGGAGGAGCTAAATTTGAGTGAATTTAGATGAAATTTACTTCAATTTTTTTTGATTTTATATAAATTTTTAGTCAAATTGTAATAAAGGAATTTGAAACCAACTCCGATTTTTTTGGATTTTGATGAAATTTTTTGTTGGAGGAGCTAAATTTGAGTGAATTTGGATGAAATTTACTTCAATTTTTTTTGGATTTCATATAAATTTTTAGTCAAATTGTAATAAAAGAATTTGAATCAACTTCGATTTTTTTGGATTTTGATGAGTTTTTTTGTTGGAGGAGTTAAATTTGAGTTAATTTAGATGAAATTTACTTCTATTTTTTTGATTTCATATAAATTTTTAGTCCAATTGTAATAAAGGAATTTGAACCAACTTCGATTTTTTTGGATTTTGATGATTTTGGTTGTTGGAGGAGTTAAATTTGAGTAAGTTTAGATGAAATTAACACCTATTTTTTTGGATTTTATATAAATTTTTAGTCAAATTGTAGTAAAGGAATTTGAAACCAACTTCGATTTTTTTGGATTTTGTTGAATTTTTTTGTTGGAGGAGCTAAATTTGAGTGAATTTAGATGAAATTTACTTTCATCTTTTTGGGATTTTATATAAATTTTTAGTCAAATTGTAATAAAGGAATTTGAACGAACTTCGATTTTTTTGGATTTTGATGAATTTTTTTGTTGGAGGATCTAAATTTGAGTGAATTTAGATAAAATTTACTTCTATTTTTTTGGATTTCATATAAATTTTTAGTCAAATAGTAATAAAGTAATTTGAAACCAACTTCGATTTTTTTGGATTTTGCTGAATTTTTTTGTTGGAGGAGCTAAATTTGAGTTAATTTAGATGAAATTTACTTCAATTTTTTTTTATTTTATATAAATTTTTAGTCAAATTGTAATAAAGGAATTTGAAACCAACTCCGATTTTTTTGGATTTTGATGAAATTTTTTGTTGGAGGAGCTAAATTTGAGTGAATTTAGATGAAATTTACTTCTATTTTTTTGGATTTCATATAAATTTTTAGTCAAGTTGTAATAAAGGAATTTGAACCAACTTTTTTTTTTTTGGATTTTGATGAGTTTTTTTGTTGGAGGAGTTAAATCTGAGTTAATTTAGATGAAATTTACTTCTATTTTTTTGATTTCATATAAATTTTTAGTCAAATTGTAATAAATGAATTTGAACCAACTTCGTTATTTTTGGATTTTGATGATTTTGGTTGTTGGAGGAGTTAAATTTGAGTAAATTTAGATGAAATTAACACCTTTTTTTTTTATAAATTTTTAGTCAAATTGTAATAAATGAATTTGAAACCAACTTCGATTTTTTTGGATTTTGATGAATTTTTTTGTTGGAGGAGCTAAATTTGATTGAATTTAGATGAAATTTACTTTCATTTTTTGGATATTATATAAATTTTTAGACAAATTGTAATAAAGGAATTTGAACCAACTTCGATTTTTTTGGATTTTGATGAGTTTTTTTGTTGGAGGAGTTAAATTTGAGTGAATTTAGATGAAATTTACTTCTATTTTTTTGGATTTCATATAAATTTTTAGTCAAATTGTAATAAAGTAATTTGAAACCAACTTCGATTTTTTTGGATTTTGATGAAATTTTTTGTTGGAGGAGCTAAATTTGAGTGAATTTATATGAAATTTACTACTATTTTTTTTTGATTTCATATAAATTTTTAGTCAAATTGTAATAAAGGAATTTGAACCAACTTCGATTTTTTTGGATTTTGATGATTTTGGTTGTTGGAGGAGATAAATTTGAGTGAATTTAGATGAAATTAACACCTTTTTTGGATTTTATATAAATTTTTAGTCAAATTGTAATAAATGAATTTGAAACCAACTTCGATTTTTTTGGATTTTGATGAATTTTTTTGTTGGAGGAGTTAAATTTGAGTTAATTTAGATGAAATTTACTTCTATTTTTTTGATTTCATAGAAATTTTTAGTCAAATTGTAATAAAGGAATTTGAACCAACTTTGATTTTTTTGGATTTTGATGATTTTGGTTGTTGGAGGAGCTAAATTTGAGTGAATTTAGATGAAATTAACACCTTTTTTGGATTTTATATAAATTTTTAGTCAAATTGTAATAAATGAATTTGAAACCAACTTCGATTTCTTTGGATTTTGATGAATTTTTTTGTTGGAGGAGCTAAATTTGAGTGAATTTAGATGAAATTTACTTCAATTTTTTTTGATTTTATATAAATTTTTAGTCAAATTGTAATAAAGGAATTTGAAACCAACTCCGATTTTTTTGGATTTTGATGAAATTTTTTGTTGGAGGAGCTAAATTTGAGTGAATTTATATGAAATTTACTACTATTTTTTTTTGATTTCATATAAATTTTTAGTCAAATTGTAATAAAGGAATTTGAACCAACTTCGATTTTTTTGGATTTTGATGATTTTGGTTGTTGGAGGAGTTAAATTTGGGTAAATTTAGATGAAATTAACTCCTATTTTTTGGGATTTTATATAAATTTTTAGTCAAATTGTAATAAAGGAATTTGAACGAACTTCGATTTTTTTGGATTTTGATGATTTTGGTTGTTGGAGGAGTTAAATTTGAGTAAATTTAGATGTAATTAACACCTTTTTTTTGGATTTTATATAAATTTTTAGTCATATTGTAATAAAGGGATATGAACAAACTTCGATTTTTTTGGATTTTGATGAATTTTTTTGTTTGAGGAGCTAAATTTGATTGAATTTAGATGAAATTTACTTTCATTTTTTGGATATTATATAAATTTTTTGTCAAATTGTAATAAAGGAATTTGAACCAACTTCGATTTTTTTGGATTTTGATGAATTTTTTTGTTGGAGGAGTTAAATTTGAGTTAATTTAGATGAATTTTACTTCTATTTTTTTGATTTCATATAAATTTTTAGTCAAATTGTAATAAAGGAATTTGAACCAACTTCGATTTTTTTGGATTTTGATGATTTTGGTTGTTGGAGGAGATAAATTTGAGTGAATTTAGATGAAATTAACACCTTTTTTTGGATTTTATATAAATTTTTAGTCAAATTGTAATTTATGAATTTGAAACCAACTTCGATTTTTTTGGATTTTGATGAATTTTTTTGTTGGAGGAGTTAAATTTGAGTTAATTTAGATGAAATTTACTTCTATTTTTTTGATTTCATAGAAATTTTTAGTCAAATTGTAATAAAGGAATTTGAACCAACTTCGATTTTTTTGGATTTTGATGATTTTGGTTGTTGGAGGAGTTAAATTTGAGTAAATTTAGATGTAATTAACACCTTTTTTTTGGATTTTATATAAATTTTTAGTCATATTGTAATAAAGGGATATGAACAAACTTCGATTTTTTTGGATTTTGATGAATTTTTTTGTTTGAGGAGCTAAATTTGATTGAATTTAGATGAAATTTACTTTCATTTTTTGGATATTATATAAATTTTTAGTCAAATTGTAATAAAGGAATTTGAACCAACTTCGATTTTTTTGGATTTTGCTGAATTTTTTTGTTGGAGGAGCTAAATTTGAGTTAATTTAGATGAAATTTACTTCAATTTTTTTTTATTTTATATAAATTTTTAGTCAAATTGTATAAAGGAATTTGAAACCAACTCCGATTTTTTTGGATTTTGATGAAATTTTTTGTTGGAGGAGCTAAATTTGAGTGAATTTAGATGAAATTTACTTCTATTTTTTTGGATTTCATATAAATTTTTAGTCAAGTTGTAATAAAGGAATTTGAACCAACTTTTTTTTTTTTGGATTTTGATGAGTTTTTTTGTTGGAGGAGTTAAATCTGAGTTAATTTAGATGAAATTTACTTCTATTTTTTTGATTTCATATAAATTTTTAGTCAAATTGTAATAAATGAATTTGAACCAACTTCGATTTTTTTGGATTTTGATGAAATTTTTTGTTGGAGGAGCTAAATTTGAGTGAATTTATATGAAATTTACTACTATTTTTTTTTGATTTCATATAAATTTTTAGTCAAATTGTAATAAAGGAATTTGAACCAACTTCGATTTTTTTGGATTTTGATGATTTTGGTTGTTGGAGGAGATAAATTTGAGTGAATTTAGATGAAATTAACACCTTTTTTGGATTTTATATAAATTTTTAGTCAAATTGTAATAAATGAATTTGAAACCAACTTCGATTTTTTTGGATTTTGATGAATTTTTTTGTTGGAGGAGTTAAATTTGAGTTAATTTAGATGAAATTTACTTCTATTTTTTTGATTTCATAGAAATTTTTAGTCAAATTGTAATAAAGGTATTTGAACCAACTTTGATTTTTTTGGATTTTGATGATTTTGGTTGTTGGAGGAGCTAAATTTGAGTGAATTTAGATGAAATTAACACCTTTTTTGGATTTTATATAAATTTTTAGTCAAATTGTAATAAATGAATTTGAAACCAACTTCGATTTTTTTGGATTTTGATGAATTTTTTTGTTGGAGGAGCTAAATTTGAGTGAATTTAGATGAAATTTACTTCAATTTTTTTTGATTTTATATAAATTTTTAGTCAAATTGTAATAAAGGAATTTGAAACCAACTCCGATTTTTTTGGATTTTGATGAAATTTTTTGTTGGAGGAGCTAAATTTGAGTGAATTTATATGAAATTTACTACTATTTTTTTTTGATTTCATATAAATTTTTAGTCAAATTGTAATAAAGGAATTTGAACCAACTTCGATTTTTTTGGATTTTGATGATTTTGGTTGTTGGAGGAGTTAAATTTGGGTAAATTTAGATGAAATTAACTCCTATTTTTTGGGATTTTATATAAATTTTTAGTCAAATTGTAATAAAGGAATTTGAACGAACTTCGATTTTTTTGGATTTTGATGATTTTGGTTGTTGGAGGAGTTAAATTTGAGTAAATTTAGATGTAATTAACACCTTTTTTTTGGATTTTATATAAATTTTTAGTCATATTGTAATAAAGGGATATGAACAAACTTCGATTTTTTTGGATTTTGATGAATTTTTTTGTTTGAGGAGCTAAATTTGATTGAATTTAGATGAAATTTACTTTCATTTTTTGGATATTATATAAATTTTTAGTCAAATTGTAATAAAGGAATTTGAACCAACTTCGATTTTTTTGGATTTTGATGAGTTTTTTTGTTGGTGGAGTTAAATTTGAGTGAATTTAGATGAAATTTACTTCTATTTTTTTGGATTTCATATAAATTTTTAGTCAAATTGTAATAAAGTAATTTGAAAGCAACTTCGATTTTTTTGGCCTTTGATGAATTTTTTTGTTGGAGGAGTTAAATTTGAGTTAATTTAGATGAAATTTACTTCTATTTTTTTGATTTCATATAAATTTTTAGTCAAATTGTAATAAAGGAATTTGAACCAACTTCGATTTTTTTGGATTTTGATGATTTTGGTTGTTGGAGGAGATAAATTTGAGTGAATTTAGATGAAATTAACACCTTTTTTTGGATTTTATATAAATTTTTAGTCAAATTGTAATTTATGAATTTGAAACCAACTTCGATTTTTTTGGATTTTGATGAATTTTTTTGTTGGAGGAGTTAAATTTGAGTTAATTTAGATGAAATTTACTTCTATTTTTTTGATTTCATAGAAATTTTTAGTCAAATTGTAATAAAGGAATTTGAACCAACTTCGATTTTTTTGGATTTTGATGATTTTGGTTGTTGGAGGAGTTAAATTTGAGTAAATTTAGATGTAATTAACACCTTTTTTTTGGATTTTATATAAATTTTTAGTCATATTGTAATAAAGGGATATGAACAAACTTCGATTTTTTTGGATTTTGATGAATTTTTTTGTTTGAGGAGCTAAATTTGATTGAATTTAGATGAAATTTACTTTCATTTTTTGGATATTATATAAATTTTTAGTCAAATTGTAATAAAGGAATTTGAACCAACTTCGATTTTTTTGGATTTTGCTGAATTTTTTTGTTGGAGGAGCTAAATTTGAGTTAATTTAGATGAAATTTACTTCAATTTTTTTTTATTTTATATAAATTTTTAGTCAAATTGTATAAAGGAATTTGAAACCAACTCCGATTTTTTTGGATTTTGATGAAATTTTTTGTTGGAGGAGCTAAATTTGAGTGAATTTAGATGAAATTTACTTCTATTTTTTTGGATTTCATATAAATTTTTAGTCAAGTTGTAATAAAGGAATTTGAACCAACTTTTTTTTTTTTGGATTTTGATGAGTTTTTTTGTTGGAGGAGTTAAATCTGAGTTAATTTAGATGAAATTTACTTCTATTTTTTTGATTTCATATAAATTTTTAGTCAAATTGTAATAAATGAATTTGAACCAACTTCGATTTTTTTGGATTTTGATGAAATTTTTTGTTGGAGGAGCTAAATTTGAGTGAATTTATATGAAATTTACTACTATTTTTTTTTGATTTCATATAAATTTTTAGTCAAATTGTAATAAAGGAATTTGAACCAACTTCGATTTTTTTGGATTTTGATGATTTTGGTTGTTGGAGGAGATAAATTTGAGTGAATTTAGATGAAATTAACACCTTTTTTGGATTTTATATAAATTTTTAGTCAAATTGTAATAAATGAATTTGAAACCAACTTCGATTTTTTTGGATTTTGATGAATTTTTTTGTTGGAGGAGTTAAATTTGAGTTAATTTAGATGAAATTTACTTCTATTTTTTTGATTTCATAGAAATTTTTAGTCAAATTGTAATAAAGGTATTTGAACCAACTTTGATTTTTTTGGATTTTGATGATTTTGGTTGTTGGAGGAGCTAAATTTGAGTGAATTTAGATGAAATTAACACCTTTTTTGGATTTTATATAAATTTTTAGTCAAATTGTAATAAATGAATTTGAAACCAACTTCGATTTCTTTGGATTTTGATGAATTTTTTTGTTGGAGGAGCTAAATTTGAGTGAATTTAGATGAAATTTACTTCAATTTTTTTTGATTTTATATAAATTTTTAGTCAAATTGTAATAAAGGAATTTGAAACCAACTCCGATTTTTTTGGATTTTGATGAAATTTTTTGTTGGAGGAGCTAAATTTGAGTGAATTTATATGAAATTTACTACTATTTTTTTTTGATTTCATATAAATTTTTAGTCAAATTGTAATAAAGGAATTTGAACCAACTTCGATTTTTTTGGATTTTGATGATTTTGGTTGTTGGAGGAGTTAAATTTGGGTAAATTTAGATGAAATTAACTCCTATTTTTTGGGATTTTATATAAATTTTTAGTCAAATTGTAATAAAGGAATTTGAACGAACTTCGATTTTTTTGGATTTTGATGATTTTGGTTGTTGGAGGAGTTAAATTTGAGTAAATTTAGATGTAATTAACACCTTTTTTTTGGATTTTATATAAATTTTTAGTCATATTGTAATAAAGGGATATGAACAAACTTCGATTTTTTTGGATTTTGATGAATTTTTTTGTTTGAGGAGCTAAATTTGATTGAATTTAGATGAAATTTACTTTCATTTTTTGGATATTATATAAATTTTTAGTCAAATTGTAATAAAGGAATTTGAACCAACTTCGATTTTTTTGGATTTTGATGAGTTTTTTTGTTGGTGGAGTTAAATTTGAGTGAATTTAGATGAAATTTACTTCTATTTTTTTGGATTTCATATAAATTTTTAGTCAAATTGTAATAAAGTAATTTGAAAGCAACTTCGATTTTTTTGGCCTTTGATGAATTTTTTTGTTGGAGGAGTTAAATTTGAGTTAATTTAGATGAAATTTACTTCTATTTTTTTGATTTCATATAAATTTTTAGTCAAATTGTAATAAAGGAATTTGAACCAACTTCGATTTTTTTGGATTTTGATGATTTTGGTTGTTGGAGGAGATAAATTTGAGTGAATTTAGATGAAATTAACACCTTTTTTTGGATTTTATATAAATTTTTAGTCAAATTGTAATAAATGAATTTGAAACCAACTTCGATTTTTTTGGATTTTGATGAATTTTTTTGTTGGAGGAGTTAAATTTGAGTTAATTTAGATGAAATTTACTTCTATTTTTTTGATTTCATAGAAATTTTTAGTCAAATTGTAATAAAGGAATTTGAACCAACTTCGATTTTTTTGGATTTTGATGATTTTGGTTGTTGGAGGAGCTAAATTTGAGTGAATTTAGATGAAATTAACACCTTTTTTGGATTTTATATAAATTTTTAGTCAAATTGTAATAAATGAATTTGAAACCAACTTCGATTTCTTTGGATTTTGATGAATTTTTTTGTTGGAGGAGCTAAATTTGAGTGAATTTAGATGAAATTTACTTTCATTTTTTTGGATTTGATATAAATTTTTAGTCAAATTGTAATAAAGGAATTTGAACCAACTTCGATTTTTTTGGATTTTGATGACTTTTTTTGTTGGAGGAGTTAAATTTGAGTGAATTTAGATGAAATTTACTTCTATTTTTTTGATTTCATATAAATTTTTAGTCAAATTGTAATAAAGGAATTTGAACCAACTTCGATTTTTTTGGATTTTGATGATTTTGGTTGATGGAGGAGTTAAATTTGAGTAAATTTAGATGAAATTGACACCTATTTTTTTGGATTTTATATAAATTTTTAGTCAAATTGTAATAAAGGAATTTGAAACCAACTTCGATTTTATTGGATTTTGATGAATTTTTTTGTTGGAGGAGCTAAATTTGAGTGAATTTGGATGAAATTTACTTCAATTTTTTTTTGATTTCATATAAATTTTTAGTCAAATTGTAATAAAAGAATTTGAATCAACTTCGATTTTTTTGGATTTTGATGAGTTTTTTTGTTGGAGGAGTTAAATTTGAGTTAATTTAGATGAAATTTACTTCTATTTTTTTGATTTCATATAAATTTTTAGTCAAGTTGTAATAAAGGAATTTGAACCAACTTCGATTTTTTTGGATTTTGATGAGTTTTTTTGTTGGAGGAGTTATATCTGAGTTAATTTAGATGAAATTTACTTCAATTTTTTTTATTTTATATAAATTTTTAGTCAAATTGTAATAAAGGAATTTGAAACAAACTCCGATTTTTTTGGATTTTGATGAAATTTTTTGTTGGAGGAGCTAAATTTGAGTGAATTTAGATGAAATTTACTTCTATTTTTTGGATTTCATATAAATTTTTAGTCAAATTGTAATAAAGTAATTTGAAACCAACTTCGATTTTTTTGGATTTTGCTGAATTTTTTTGTTGGAGGAGCTAAATTTGAGTTAATTTAGCTGAAATTTACTTCTATTTTTTTGATTTCATATAAATTTTTAGTCCAATTGTAATAAAGGAATTTGAACCAACTTCGATTTTTTTGGATTTTGCTGAATTTTTTTGTTGGAGGAGCTAAATTTGAGTTAATTTAGATGAAATTTACTTCAATTTTTTTTTATTTTATATAAATTTTTAGTCAAATTGTATAAAGGAATTTGAAACCAACTCCGATTTTTTTGGATTTTGATGAAATTTTTTGTTGGAGGAGCTAAATTTGAGTGAATTTAGATGAAATTTACTTCTATTTTTTTGGATTTCATATAAATTTTTAGTCAAGTTGTAATAAAGGAATTTGAACCAACTTTTTTTTTTTTGGATTTTGATGAGTTTTTTTGTTGGAGGAGTTAAATCTGAGTTAATTTAGATGAAATTTACTTCTATTTTTTTGATTTCATATAAATTTTTAGTCAAATTGTAATAAATGAATTTGAACCAACTTCGATTTTTTTGGATTTTGATGAAATTTTTTGTTGGAGGAGCTAAATTTGAGTGAATTTATATGAAATTTACTACTATTTTTTTTTGATTTCATATAAATTTTTAGTCAAATTGTAATAAAGGAATTTGAACCAACTTCGATTTTTTTGGATTTTGATGATTTTGGTTGTTGGAGGAGATAAATTTGAGTGAATTTAGATGAAATTAACACCTTTTTTGGATTTTATATAAATTTTTAGTCAAATTGTAATAAATGAATTTGAAACCAACTTCGATTTTTTTGGATTTTGATGAATTTTTTTGTTGGAGGAGTTAAATTTGAGTTAATTTAGATGAAATTTACTTCTATTTTTTTGATTTCATAGAAATTTTTAGTCAAATTGTAATAAAGGTATTTGAACCAACTTTGATTTTTTTGGATTTTGATGATTTTGGTTGTTGGAGGAGCTAAATTTGAGTGAATTTAGATGAAATTAACACCTTTTTTGGATTTTATATAAATTTTTAGTCAAATTGTAATAAATGAATTTGAAACCAACTTCGATTTTTTTGGATTTTGATGAATTTTTTTGTTGGAGGAGCTAAATTTGAGTGAATTTAGATGAAATTTACTTCAATTTTTTTTGATTTTATATAAATTTTTAGTCAAATTGTAATAAAGGAATTTGAAACCAACTCCGATTTTTTTGGATTTTGATGAAATTTTTTGTTGGAGGAGCTAAATTTGAGTGAATTTATATGAAATTTACTACTATTTTTTTTTGATTTCATATAAATTTTTAGTCAAATTGTAATAAAGGAATTTGAACCAACTTCGATTTTTTTGGATTTTGATGATTTTGGTTGTTGGAGGAGTTAAATTTGGGTAAATTTAGATGAAATTAACTCCTATTTTTTGGGATTTTATATAAATTTTTAGTCAAATTGTAATAAAGGAATTTGAACGAACTTCGATTTTTTTGGATTTTGATGATTTTGGTTGTTGGAGGAGTTAAATTTGAGTAAATTTAGATGTAATTAACACCTTTTTTTTGGATTTTATATAAATTTTTAGTCATATTGTAATAAAGGGATATGAACAAACTTCGATTTTTTTGGATTTTGATGAATTTTTTTGTTTGAGGAGCTAAATTTGATTGAATTTAGATGAAATTTACTTTCATTTTTTGGATATTATATAAATTTTTAGTCAAATTGTAATAAAGGAATTTGAACCAACTTCGATTTTTTTGGATTTTGATGAGTTTTTTTGTTGGTGGAGTTAAATTTGAGTGAATTTAGATGAAATTTACTTCTATTTTTTTGGATTTCATATAAATTTTTAGTCAAATTGTAATAAAGTAATTTGAAAGCAACTTCGATTTTTTTGGCCTTTGATGAATTTTTTTGTTGGAGGAGTTAAATTTGAGTTAATTTAGATGAAATTTACTTCTATTTTTTTGATTTCATATAAATTTTTAGTCAAATTGTAATAAAGGAATTTGAACCAACTTCGATTTTTTTGGATTTTGATGATTTTGGTTGTTGGAGGAGATAAATTTGAGTGAATTTAGATGAAATTAACACCTTTTTTTGGATTTTATATAAATTTTTAGTCAAATTGTAATTTATGAATTTGAAACCAACTTCGATTTTTTTGGATTTTGATGAATTTTTTTGTTGGAGGAGTTAAATTTGAGTTAATTTAGATGAAATTTACTTCTATTTTTTTGATTTCATAGAAATTTTTAGTCAAATTGTAATAAAGGAATTTGAACCAACTTCGATTTTTTTGGATTTTGATGATTTTGGTTGTTGGAGTTAAATTTGAGTAAATTTAGATGTAATTAACACCTTTTTTTTGGATTTTATATAAATTTTTAGTCATATTGTAATAAAGGGATATGAACAAACTTCGATTTTTTTGGATTTTGATGAATTTTTTTGTTTGAGGAGCTAAATTTGATTGAATTTAGATGAAATTTACTTTCATTTTTTGGATATTATATAAATTTTTAGTCAAATTGTAATAAAGGAATTTGAACCAACTTCGATTTTTTTGGATTTTGCTGAATTTTTTTGTTGGAGGAGCTAAATTTGAGTTAATTTAGATGAAATTTACTTCAATTTTTTTTTATTTTATATAAATTTTTAGTCAAATTGTATAAAGGAATTTGAAACCAACTCCGATTTTTTTGGATTTTGATGAAATTTTTTGTTGGAGGAGCTAAATTTGAGTGAATTTAGATGAAATTTACTTCTATTTTTTTGGATTTCATATAAATTTTTAGTCAAGTTGTAATAAAGGAATTTGAACCAACTTTTTTTTTTTTGGATTTTGATGAGTTTTTTTGTTGGAGGAGTTAAATCTGAGTTAATTTAGATGAAATTTACTTCTATTTTTTTGATTTCATATAAATTTTTAGTCAAATTGTAATAAATGAATTTGAACCAACTTCGATTTTTTTGGATTTTGATGAAATTTTTTGTTGGAGGAGCTAAATTTGAGTGAATTTATATGAAATTTACTACTATTTTTTTTTGATTTCATATAAATTTTTAGTCAAATTGTAATAAAGGAATTTGAACCAACTTCGATTTTTTTGGATTTTGATGATTTTGGTTGTTGGAGGAGATAAATTTGAGTGAATTTAGATGAAATTAACACCTTTTTTGGATTTTATATAAATTTTTAGTCAAATTGTAATAAATGAATTTGAAACCAACTTCGATTTTTTTGGATTTTGATGAATTTTTTTGTTGGAGGAGTTAAATTTGAGTTAATTTAGATGAAATTTACTTCTATTTTTTTGATTTCATAGAAATTTTTAGTCAAATTGTAATAAAGGTATTTGAACCAACTTTGATTTTTTTGGATTTTGATGATTTTGGTTGTTGGAGGAGCTAAATTTGAGTGAATTTAGATGAAATTAACACCTTTTTTGGATTTTATATAAATTTTTAGTCAAATTGTAATAAATGAATTTGAAACCAACTTCGATTTCTTTGGATTTTGATGAATTTTTTTGTTGGAGGAGCTAAATTTGAGTGAATTTAGATGAAATTTACTTCAATTTTTTTTGATTTTATATAAATTTTTAGTCAAATTGTAATAAAGGAATTTGAAACCAACTCCGATTTTTTTGGATTTTGATGAAATTTTTTGTTGGAGGAGCTAAATTTGAGTGAATTTATATGAAATTTACTACTATTTTTTTTTGATTTCATATAAATTTTTAGTCAAATTGTAATAAAGGAATTTGAACCAACTTCGATTTTTTTGGATTTTGATGATTTTGGTTGTTGGAGGAGTTAAATTTGGGTAAATTTAGATGAAATTAACTCCTATTTTTTGGGATTTTATATAAATTTTTAGTCAAATTGTAATAAAGGAATTTGAACGAACTTCGATTTTTTTGGATTTTGATGATTTTGGTTGTTGGAGGAGTTAAATTTGAGTAAATTTAGATGTAATTAACACCTTTTTTTTGGATTTTATATAAATTTTTAGTCATATTGTAATAAAGGGATATGAACAAACTTCGATTTTTTTGGATTTTGATGAATTTTTTTGTTTGAGGAGCTAAATTTGATTGAATTTAGATGAAATTTACTTTCATTTTTTGGATATTATATAAATTTTTAGTCAAATTGTAATAAAGGAATTTGAACCAACTTCGATTTTTTTGGATTTTGATGAGTTTTTTTGTTGGTGGAGTTAAATTTGAGTGAATTTAGATGAAATTTACTTCTATTTTTTTGGATTTCATATAAATTTTTAGTCAAATTGTAATAAAGTAATTTGAAAGCAACTTCGATTTTTTTGGCCTTTGATGAATTTTTTTGTTGGAGGAGTTAAATTTGAGTTAATTTAGATGAAATTTACTTCTATTTTTTTGATTTCATATAAATTTTTAGTCAAATTGTAATAAAGGAATTTGAACCAACTTCGATTTTTTTGGATTTTGATGATTTTGGTTGTTGGAGGAGATAAATTTGAGTGAATTTAGATGAAATTAACACCTTTTTTTGGATTTTATATAAATTTTTAGTCAAATTGTAATAAATGAATTTGAAACCAACTTCGATTTTTTTGGATTTTGATGAATTTTTTTGTTGGAGGAGTTAAATTTGAGTTAATTTAGATGAAATTTACTTCTATTTTTTTGATTTCATAGAAATTTTTAGTCAAATTGTAATAAAGGAATTTGAACCAACTTCGATTTTTTTGGATTTTGATGATTTTGGTTGTTGGAGGAGCTAAATTTGAGTGAATTTAGATGAAATTAACACCTTTTTTGGATTTTATATAAATTTTTAGTCAAATTGTAATAAATGAATTTGAAACCAACTTCGATTTCTTTGGATTTTGATGAATTTTTTTGTTGGAGGAGCTAAATTTGAGTGAATTTAGATGAAATTTACTTTCATTTTTTTGGATTTGATATAAATTTTTAGTCAAATTGTAATAAAGGAATTTGAACCAACTTCGATTTTTTTGGATTTTGATGACTTTTTTTGTTGGAGGAGTTAAATTTGAGTGAATTTAGATGAAATTTACTTCTATTTTTTTGATTTCATATAAATTTTTAGTCAAATTGTAATAAAGGAATTTGAACCAACTTCGATTTTTTTGGATTTTGATGATTTTGGTTGATGGAGGAGTTAAATTTGAGTAAATTTAGATGAAATTGACACCTATTTTTTTGGATTTTATATAAATTTTTAGTCAAATTGTAATAAAGGAATTTGAAACCAACTTCGATTTTATTGGATTTTGATGAATTTTTTTGTTGGAGGAGCTAAATTTGAGTGAATTTGGATGAAATTTACTTCAATTTTTTTTTGATTTCATATAAATTTTTAGTCAAATTGTAATAAAAGAATTTGAATCAACTTCGATTTTTTTGGATTTTGATGAGTTTTTTTGTTGGAGGAGTTAAATTTGAGTTAATTTAGATGAAATTTACTTCTATTTTTTTGATTTCATATAAATTTTTAGTCAAGTTGTAATAAAGGAATTTGAACCAACTTCGATTTTTTTGGATTTTGATGAGTTTTTTTGTTGGAGGAGTTATATCTGAGTTAATTTAGATGAAATTTACTTCAATTTTTTTTATTTTATATAAATTTTTAGTCAAATTGTAATAAAGGAATTTGAAACAAACTCCGATTTTTTTGGATTTTGATGAAATTTTTTGTTGGAGGAGCTAAATTTGAGTGAATTTAGATGAAATTTACTTCTATTTTTTGGATTTCATATAAATTTTTAGTCAAATTGTAATAAAGTAATTTGAAACCAACTTCGATTTTTTTGGATTTTGCTGAATTTTTTTGTTGGAGGAGCTAAATTTGAGTTAATTTAGCTGAAATTTACTTCTATTTTTTTGATTTCATATAAATTTTTAGTCCAATTGTAATAAAGGAATTTGAACCAACTTCGATTTTTTTGGATTTTGCTGAATTTTTTTGTTGGAGGAGCTAAATTTGAGTTAATTTAGATGAAATTTACTTCAATTTTTTTTTATTTTATATAAATTTTTAGTCAAATTGTATAAAGGAATTTGAAACCAACTCCGATTTTTTTGGATTTTGATGAAATTTTTTGTTGGAGGAGCTAAATTTGAGTGAATTTAGATGAAATTTACTTCTATTTTTTTGGATTTCATATAAATTTTTAGTCAAGTTGTAATAAAGGAATTTGAACCAACTTTTTTTTTTTTGGATTTTGATGAGTTTTTTTGTTGGAGGAGTTAAATCTGAGTTAATTTAGATGAAATTTACTTCTATTTTTTTGATTTCATATAAATTTTTAGTCAAATTGTAATAAATGAATTTGAACCAACTTCGATTTTTTTGGATTTTGATGAAATTTTTTGTTGGAGGAGCTAAATTTGAGTGAATTTATATGAAATTTACTACTATTTTTTTTTGATTTCATATAAATTTTTAGTCAAATTGTAATAAAGGAATTTGAACCAACTTCGATTTTTTTGGATTTTGATGATTTTGGTTGTTGGAGGAGATAAATTTGAGTGAATTTAGATGAAATTAACACCTTTTTTGGATTTTATATAAATTTTTAGTCAAATTGTAATAAATGAATTTGAAACCAACTTCGATTTTTTTGGATTTTGATGAATTTTTTTGTTGGAGGAGTTAAATTTGAGTTAATTTAGATGAAATTTACTTCTATTTTTTTGATTTCATAGAAATTTTTAGTCAAATTGTAATAAAGGTATTTGAACCAACTTTGATTTTTTTGGATTTTGATGATTTTGGTTGTTGGAGGAGCTAAATTTGAGTGAATTTAGATGAAATTAACACCTTTTTTGGATTTTATATAAATTTTTAGTCAAATTGTAATAAATGAATTTGAAACCAACTTCGATTTTTTTGGATTTTGATGAATTTTTTTGTTGGAGGAGCTAAATTTGAGTGAATTTAGATGAAATTTACTTCAATTTTTTTTGATTTTATATAAATTTTTAGTCAAATTGTAATAAAGGAATTTGAAACCAACTCCGATTTTTTTGGATTTTGATGAAATTTTTTGTTGGAGGAGCTAAATTTGAGTGAATTTATATGAAATTTACTACTATTTTTTTTTGATTTCATATAAATTTTTAGTCAAATTGTAATAAAGGAATTTGAACCAACTTCGATTTTTTTGGATTTTGATGATTTTGGTTGTTGGAGGAGTTAAATTTGGGTAAATTTAGATGAAATTAACTCCTATTTTTTGGGATTTTATATAAATTTTTAGTCAAATTGTAATAAAGGAATTTGAACGAACTTCGATTTTTTTGGATTTTGATGATTTTGGTTGTTGGAGGAGTTAAATTTGAGTAAATTTAGATGTAATTAACACCTTTTTTTTGGATTTTATATAAATTTTTAGTCATATTGTAATAAAGGGATATGAACAAACTTCGATTTTTTTGGATTTTGATGAATTTTTTTGTTTGAGGAGCTAAATTTGATTGAATTTAGATGAAATTTACTTTCATTTTTTGGATATTATATAAATTTTTAGTCAAATTGTAATAAAGGAATTTGAACCAACTTCGATTTTTTTGGATTTTGATGAGTTTTTTTGTTGGTGGAGTTAAATTTGAGTGAATTTAGATGAAATTTACTTCTATTTTTTTGGATTTCATATAAATTTTTAGTCAAATTGTAATAAAGTAATTTGAAAGCAACTTCGATTTTTTTGGCCTTTGATGAATTTTTTTGTTGGAGGAGTTAAATTTGAGTTAATTTAGATGAAATTTACTTCTATTTTTTTGATTTCATATAAATTTTTAGTCAAATTGTAATAAAGGAATTTGAACCAACTTCGATTTTTTTGGATTTTGATGATTTTGGTTGTTGGAGGAGATAAATTTGAGTGAATTTAGATGAAATTAACACCTTTTTTTGGATTTTATATAAATTTTTAGTCAAATTGTAATTTATGAATTTGAAACCAACTTCGATTTTTTTGGATTTTGATGAATTTTTTTGTTGGAGGAGTTAAATTTGAGTTAATTTAGATGAAATTTACTTCTATTTTTTTGATTTCATAGAAATTTTTAGTCAAATTGTAATAAAGGAATTTGAACCAACTTCGATTTTTTTGGATTTTGATGATTTTGGTTGTTGGAGTTAAATTTGAGTAAATTTAGATGTAATTAACACCTTTTTTTTGGATTTTATATAAATTTTTAGTCATATTGTAATAAAGGGATATGAACAAACTTCGATTTTTTTGGATTTTGATGAATTTTTTTGTTTGAGGAGCTAAATTTGATTGAATTTAGATGAAATTTACTTTCATTTTTTGGATATTATATAAATTTTTAGTCAAATTGTAATAAAGGAATTTGAACCAACTTCGATTTTTTTGGATTTTGCTGAATTTTTTTGTTGGAGGAGCTAAATTTGAGTTAATTTAGATGAAATTTACTTCAATTTTTTTTTATTTTATATAAATTTTTAGTCAAATTGTATAAAGGAATTTGAAACCAACTCCGATTTTTTTGGATTTTGATGAAATTTTTTGTTGGAGGAGCTAAATTTGAGTGAATTTAGATGAAATTTACTTCTATTTTTTTGGATTTCATATAAATTTTTAGTCAAGTTGTAATAAAGGAATTTGAACCAACTTTTTTTTTTTTGGATTTTGATGAGTTTTTTTGTTGGAGGAGTTAAATCTGAGTTAATTTAGATGAAATTTACTTCTATTTTTTTGATTTCATATAAATTTTTAGTCAAATTGTAATAAATGAATTTGAACCAACTTCGATTTTTTTGGATTTTGATGAAATTTTTTGTTGGAGGAGCTAAATTTGAGTGAATTTATATGAAATTTACTACTATTTTTTTTTGATTTCATATAAATTTTTAGTCAAATTGTAATAAAGGAATTTGAACCAACTTCGATTTTTTTGGATTTTGATGATTTTGGTTGTTGGAGGAGATAAATTTGAGTGAATTTAGATGAAATTAACACCTTTTTTTGGATTTTATATAAATTTTTAGTCAAATTGTAATTTATGAATTTGAAACCAACTTCGATTTTTTTGGATTTTGATGAATTTTTTTGTTGGAGGAGTTAAATTTGAGTTAATTTAGATGAAATTTACTTCTATTTTTTTGATTTCATAGAAATTTTTAGTCAAATTGTAATAAAGGAATTTGAACCAACTTCGATTTTTTTGGATTTTGATGATTTTGGTTGTTGGAGGAGCTAAATTTGAGTGAATTTAGATGAAATTAACACCTTTTTTGGATTTTATATAAATTTTTAGTCAAATTGTAATAAATGAATTTGAAACCAACTTCGATTTCTTTGGATTTTGATGAATTTTTTTGTTGGAGGAGCTAAATTTGAGTGAATTTAGATGAAATTTACTTTCATTTTTTTGGATTTGATATAAATTTTTAGTCAAATTGTAATAAAGGAATTTGAACCAACTTCGATTTTTTTGGATTTTGATGACTTTTTTTGTTGGAGGAGTTAAATTTGAGTGAATTTAGATGAAATTTACTTCTATTTTTTTGATTTCATATAAATTTTTAGTCAAATTGTAATAAAGGAATTTGAACCAACTTCGATTTTTTTGGATTTTGATGATTTTGGTTGATGGAGGAGTTAAATTTGAGTAAATTTAGATGAAATTGACACCTATTTTTTTGGATTTTATATAAATTTTTAGTCAAATTGTAATAAAGGAATTTGAAACCAACTTCGATTTTATTGGATTTTGATGAATTTTTTTGTTGGAGGAGCTAAATTTGAGTGAATTTGGATGAAATTTACTTCAATTTTTTTTTGATTTCATATAAATTTTTAGTCAAATTGTAATAAAAGAATTTGAATCAACTTCGATTTTTTTGGATTTTGATGAGTTTTTTTGTTGGAGGAGTTAAATTTGAGTTAATTTAGATGAAATTTACTTCTATTTTTTTGATTTCATATAAATTTTTAGTCAAGTTGTAATAAAGGAATTTGAACCAACTTCGATTTTTTTGGATTTTGATGAGTTTTTTTGTTGGAGGAGTTATATCTGAGTTAATTTAGATGAAATTTACTTCAATTTTTTTTATTTTATATAAATTTTTAGTCAAATTGTAATAAAGGAATTTGAAACAAACTCCGATTTTTTTGGATTTTGATGAAATTTTTTGTTGGAGGAGCTAAATTTGAGTGAATTTAGATGAAATTTACTTCTATTTTTTGGATTTCATATAAATTTTTAGTCAAATTGTAATAAAGTAATTTGAAACCAACTTCGATTTTTTTGGATTTTGCTGAATTTTTTTGTTGGAGGAGCTAAATTTGAGTTAATTTAGCTGAAATTTACTTCTATTTTTTTGATTTCATATAAATTTTTAGTCCAATTGTAATAAAGGAATTTGAACCAACTTCGATTTTTTTGGATTTTGCTGAATTTTTTTGTTGGAGGAGCTAAATTTGAGTTAATTTAGATGAAATTTACTTCAATTTTTTTTTATTTTATATAAATTTTTAGTCAAATTGTATAAAGGAATTTGAAACCAACTCCGATTTTTTTGGATTTTGATGAAATTTTTTGTTGGAGGAGCTAAATTTGAGTGAATTTAGATGAAATTTACTTCTATTTTTTTGGATTTCATATAAATTTTTAGTCAAGTTGTAATAAAGGAATTTGAACCAACTTTTTTTTTTTTGGATTTTGATGAGTTTTTTTGTTGGAGGAGTTAAATCTGAGTTAATTTAGATGAAATTTACTTCTATTTTTTTGATTTCATATAAATTTTTAGTCAAATTGTAATAAATGAATTTGAACCAACTTCGATTTTTTTGGATTTTGATGAAATTTTTTGTTGGAGGAGCTAAATTTGAGTGAATTTATATGAAATTTACTACTATTTTTTTTTGATTTCATATAAATTTTTAGTCAAATTGTAATAAAGGAATTTGAACCAACTTCGATTTTTTTGGATTTTGATGATTTTGGTTGTTGGAGGAGATAAATTTGAGTGAATTTAGATGAAATTAACACCTTTTTTGGATTTTATATAAATTTTTAGTCAAATTGTAATAAATGAATTTGAAACCAACTTCGATTTTTTTGGATTTTGATGAATTTTTTTGTTGGAGGAGTTAAATTTGAGTTAATTTAGATGAAATTTACTTCTATTTTTTTGATTTCATAGAAATTTTTAGTCAAATTGTAATAAAGGTATTTGAACCAACTTTGATTTTTTTGGATTTTGATGATTTTGGTTGTTGGAGGAGCTAAATTTGAGTGAATTTAGATGAAATTAACACCTTTTTTGGATTTTATATAAATTTTTAGTCAAATTGTAATAAATGAATTTGAAACCAACTTCGATTTTTTTGGATTTTGATGAATTTTTTTGTTGGAGGAGCTAAATTTGAGTGAATTTAGATGAAATTTACTTCAATTTTTTTTGATTTTATATAAATTTTTAGTCAAATTGTAATAAAGGAATTTGAAACCAACTCCGATTTTTTTGGATTTTGATGAAATTTTTTGTTGGAGGAGCTAAATTTGAGTGAATTTATATGAAATTTACTACTATTTTTTTTTGATTTCATATAAATTTTTAGTCAAATTGTAATAAAGGAATTTGAACCAACTTCGATTTTTTTGGATTTTGATGATTTTGGTTGTTGGAGGAGTTAAATTTGGGTAAATTTAGATGAAATTAACTCCTATTTTTTGGGATTTTATATAAATTTTTAGTCAAATTGTAATAAAGGAATTTGAACGAACTTCGATTTTTTTGGATTTTGATGATTTTGGTTGTTGGAGGAGTTAAATTTGAGTAAATTTAGATGTAATTAACACCTTTTTTTTGGATTTTATATAAATTTTTAGTCATATTGTAATAAAGGGATATGAACAAACTTCGATTTTTTTGGATTTTGATGAATTTTTTTGTTTGAGGAGCTAAATTTGATTGAATTTAGATGAAATTTACTTTCATTTTTTGGATATTATATAAATTTTTAGTCAAATTGTAATAAAGGAATTTGAACCAACTTCGATTTTTTTGGATTTTGATGAGTTTTTTTGTTGGTGGAGTTAAATTTGAGTGAATTTAGATGAAATTTACTTCTATTTTTTTGGATTTCATATAAATTTTTAGTCAAATTGTAATAAAGTAATTTGAAAGCAACTTCGATTTTTTTGGCCTTTGATGAATTTTTTTGTTGGAGGAGTTAAATTTGAGTTAATTTAGATGAAATTTACTTCTATTTTTTTGATTTCATATAAATTTTTAGTCAAATTGTAATAAAGGAATTTGAACCAACTTCGATTTTTTTGGATTTTGATGATTTTGGTTGTTGGAGGAGATAAATTTGAGTGAATTTAGATGAAATTAACACCTTTTTTTGGATTTTATATAAATTTTTAGTCAAATTGTAATTTATGAATTTGAAACCAACTTCGATTTTTTTGGATTTTGATGAATTTTTTTGTTGGAGGAGTTAAATTTGAGTTAATTTAGATGAAATTTACTTCTATTTTTTTGATTTCATAGAAATTTTTAGTCAAATTGTAATAAAGGAATTTGAACCAACTTCGATTTTTTTGGATTTTGATGATTTTGGTTGTTGGAGTTAAATTTGAGTAAATTTAGATGTAATTAACACCTTTTTTTTGGATTTTATATAAATTTTTAGTCATATTGTAATAAAGGGATATGAACAAACTTCGATTTTTTTGGATTTTGATGAATTTTTTTGTTTGAGGAGCTAAATTTGATTGAATTTAGATGAAATTTACTTTCATTTTTTGGATATTATATAAATTTTTAGTCAAATTGTAATAAAGGAATTTGAACCAACTTCGATTTTTTTGGATTTTGCTGAATTTTTTTGTTGGAGGAGCTAAATTTGAGTTAATTTAGATGAAATTTACTTCAATTTTTTTTTATTTTATATAAATTTTTAGTCAAATTGTATAAAGGAATTTGAAACCAACTCCGATTTTTTTGGATTTTGATGAAATTTTTTGTTGGAGGAGCTAAATTTGAGTGAATTTAGATGAAATTTACTTCTATTTTTTTGGATTTCATATAAATTTTTAGTCAAGTTGTAATAAAGGAATTTGAACCAACTTTTTTTTTTTTGGATTTTGATGAGTTTTTTTGTTGGAGGAGTTAAATCTGAGTTAATTTAGATGAAATTTACTTCTATTTTTTTGATTTCATATAAATTTTTAGTCAAATTGTAATAAATGAATTTGAACCAACTTCGATTTTTTTGGATTTTGATGAAATTTTTTGTTGGAGGAGCTAAATTTGAGTGAATTTATATGAAATTTACTACTATTTTTTTTTGATTTCATATAAATTTTTAGTCAAATTGTAATAAAGGAATTTGAACCAACTTCGATTTTTTTGGATTTTGATGATTTTGGTTGTTGGAGGAGATAAATTTGAGTGAATTTAGATGAAATTAACACCTTTTTTGGATTTTATATAAATTTTTAGTCAAATTGTAATAAATGAATTTGAAACCAACTTCGATTTTTTTGGATTTTGATGAATTTTTTTGTTGGAGGAGTTAAATTTGAGTTAATTTAGATGAAATTTACTTCTATTTTTTTGATTTCATAGAAATTTTTAGTCAAATTGTAATAAAGGTATTTGAACCAACTTTGATTTTTTTGGATTTTGATGATTTTGGTTGTTGGAGGAGCTAAATTTGAGTGAATTTAGATGAAATTAACACCTTTTTTGGATTTTATATAAATTTTTAGTCAAATTGTAATAAATGAATTTGAAACCAACTTCGATTTCTTTGGATTTTGATGAATTTTTTTGTTGGAGGAGCTAAATTTGAGTGAATTTAGATGAAATTTACTTCAATTTTTTTTGATTTTATATAAATTTTTAGTCAAATTGTAATAAAGGAATTTGAAACCAACTCCGATTTTTTTGGATTTTGATGAAATTTTTTGTTGGAGGAGCTAAATTTGAGTGAATTTATATGAAATTTACTACTATTTTTTTTTGATTTCATATAAATTTTTAGTCAAATTGTAATAAAGGAATTTGAACCAACTTCGATTTTTTTGGATTTTGATGATTTTGGTTGTTGGAGGAGTTAAATTTGGGTAAATTTAGATGAAATTAACTCCTATTTTTTGGGATTTTATATAAATTTTTAGTCAAATTGTAATAAAGGAATTTGAACGAACTTCGATTTTTTTGGATTTTGATGATTTTGGTTGTTGGAGGAGTTAAATTTGAGTAAATTTAGATGTAATTAACACCTTTTTTTTGGATTTTATATAAATTTTTAGTCATATTGTAATAAAGGGATATGAACAAACTTCGATTTTTTTGGATTTTGATGAATTTTTTTGTTTGAGGAGCTAAATTTGATTGAATTTAGATGAAATTTACTTTCATTTTTTGGATATTATATAAATTTTTAGTCAAATTGTAATAAAGGAATTTGAACCAACTTCGATTTTTTTGGATTTTGATGAGTTTTTTTGTTGGTGGAGTTAAATTTGAGTGAATTTAGATGAAATTTACTTCTATTTTTTTGGATTTCATATAAATTTTTAGTCAAATTGTAATAAAGTAATTTGAAAGCAACTTCGATTTTTTTGGCCTTTGATGAATTTTTTTGTTGGAGGAGTTAAATTTGAGTTAATTTAGATGAAATTTACTTCTATTTTTTTGATTTCATATAAATTTTTAGTCAAATTGTAATAAAGGAATTTGAACCAACTTCGATTTTTTTGGATTTTGATGATTTTGGTTGTTGGAGGAGATAAATTTGAGTGAATTTAGATGAAATTAACACCTTTTTTTGGATTTTATATAAATTTTTAGTCAAATTGTAATAAATGAATTTGAAACCAACTTCGATTTTTTTGGATTTTGATGAATTTTTTTGTTGGAGGAGTTAAATTTGAGTTAATTTAGATGAAATTTACTTCTATTTTTTTGATTTCATAGAAATTTTTAGTCAAATTGTAATAAAGGAATTTGAACCAACTTCGATTTTTTTGGATTTTGATGATTTTGGTTGTTGGAGGAGCTAAATTTGAGTGAATTTAGATGAAATTAACACCTTTTTTGGATTTTATATAAATTTTTAGTCAAATTGTAATAAATGAATTTGAAACCAACTTCGATTTCTTTGGATTTTGATGAATTTTTTTGTTGGAGGAGCTAAATTTGAGTGAATTTAGATGAAATTTACTTTCATTTTTTTGGATTTGATATAAATTTTTAGTCAAATTGTAATAAAGGAATTTGAACCAACTTCGATTTTTTTGGATTTTGATGACTTTTTTTGTTGGAGGAGTTAAATTTGAGTGAATTTAGATGAAATTTACTTCTATTTTTTTGATTTCATATAAATTTTTAGTCAAATTGTAATAAAGGAATTTGAACCAACTTCGATTTTTTTGGATTTTGATGATTTTGGTTGATGGAGGAGTTAAATTTGAGTAAATTTAGATGAAATTGACACCTATTTTTTTGGATTTTATATAAATTTTTAGTCAAATTGTAATAAAGGAATTTGAAACCAACTTCGATTTTATTGGATTTTGATGAATTTTTTTGTTGGAGGAGCTAAATTTGAGTGAATTTGGATGAAATTTACTTCAATTTTTTTTTGATTTCATATAAATTTTTAGTCAAATTGTAATAAAAGAATTTGAATCAACTTCGATTTTTTTGGATTTTGATGAGTTTTTTTGTTGGAGGAGTTAAATTTGAGTTAATTTAGATGAAATTTACTTCTATTTTTTTGATTTCATATAAATTTTTAGTCAAGTTGTAATAAAGGAATTTGAACCAACTTCGATTTTTTTGGATTTTGATGAGTTTTTTTGTTGGAGGAGTTAAATCTGAGTTAATTTAGATGAAATTTACTTCAATTTTTTTTATTTTATATAAATTTTTAGTCAAATTGTAATAAAGGAATTTGAAACAAACTCCGATTTTTTTGGATTTTGATGAAATTTTTTGTTGGAGGAGCTAAATTTGAGTGAATTTAGATGAAATTTACTTCTATTTTTTGGATTTCATATAAATTTTTAGTCAAATTGTAATAAAGTAATTTGAAACCAACTTCGATTTTTTTGGATTTTGCTGAATTTTTTTGTTGGAGGAGCTAAATTTGAGTTAATTTAGCTGAAATTTACTTCTATTTTTTTGATTTCATATAAATTTTTAGTCCAATTGTAATAAAGGAATTTGAACCAACTTCAATTTTTTTGGATTTTGATGATTTTGGTTGTTGGAGGAGTTAAATTTGAGTAAGTTTAGATGAAATTAACACCTATTTTTTTGGATTTTATATAAATTTTTAGTCAAATTGTAGTAAAGGAATTTGAAACCAACTTCGATTTTTTTGGATTTTGTTGAATTTTTTTGTTGGAGGAGCTAAATTTGAGTGAATTTAGATGAAATTTACTTTCATCTTTTTGGGATTTTATATAAATTTTTAGTCAAATTGTAATAAAGGAATTTGAACGAACTTCGATTTTTTTGGATTTTGATAAATTTTTTTGTTGGAGGATCTAAATTTGAGTGAATTTAGATGAAATTTACTTCTATTTTTTTGGATTTCATATAAATTTTTAGTCAAATAGTAATAAAGTAATTTGAAACCAACTTCGATTTTTTTGGATTTTGCTGAATTTTTTTGTTGGAGGAGCTAAATTTGAGTTAATTTAGATGAAATTTACTTCAATTTTTTTTATTTTATATAAATTTTTAGTCAAATTGTAATAAAGGAATTTGAAACCAACTCCGATTTTTTTGGATTTTGATGAAATTTTTTGTTGGAGGAGCTAAATTTGAGTGAATTTAGATGAAATTTACTTCTATTTTTTTGGATTTCATATAAATTTTTAGTCAAGTTGTAATAAAGGAATTTGAACCAACTTTTTTTTTTTTGGATTTTGATGAGTTTTTTTGTTGGAGGAGTTAAATCTGAGTTAATTTAGATGAAATTTACTTCTATTTTTTTGATTTCATATAAATTTTTAGTCAAATTGTAATAAATGAATTTGAACCAACTTCGTTATTTTTGGATTTTGATGATTTTGGTTGTTGGAGGAGTTAAATTTGAGTAAATTTAGATGAAATTAACACCTTTTTTTTTTATAAATTTTTAGTCAAATTGTAATAAATGAATTTGAAACCAACTTCGATTTTTTTGGATTTTGATGAAATTTTTTGTTGGAGGAGCTAAATTTGAGTGAATTTATATGAAATTTACTACTATTTTTTTTTGATTTCATATAAATTTTTAGTCAAATTGTAATAAAGGAATTTGAACCAACTTCGATTTTTTTGGATTTTGATGATTTTGGTTGTTGGAGGAGTTAAATTTGAGTAAATTTAGATGAAATTGACACCTATTTTTTTGGATTTTATATAAATTTTTAGTCAAATTGTAATAAAGGAATTTGAAACCAACTCCGATTTTTTTGGATTTTGATGAAATTTTTTGTTGGAGGAGCTAAATTTGAGTGAATTTATATGAAATTTACTACTATTTTTTTTTGATTTCATATAAATTTTTAGTCAAATTGTAATAAAGGAATTTGAACCAACTTCGATTTTTTTGGATTTTGATGATTTTGGTTGTTGGAGGAGTTAAATTTGGGTAAATTTAGATGAAATTAACTCCTATTTTTTGGGATTTTATATAAATTTTTAGTCAAATTGTAATAAAGGAATTTGAACGAACTTCGATTTTTTTGGATTTTGATGATTTTGGTTGTTGGAGGAGTTAAATTTGAGTAAATTTAGATGTAATTAACACCTTTTTTTTGGATTTTATATAAATTTTTAGTCATATTGTAATAAAGGGATATGAACAAACTTCGATTTTTTTGGATTTTGATGAATTTTTTTGTTTGAGGAGCTAAATTTGATTGAATTTAGATGAAATTTACTTTCATTTTATGGATATTATATAAATTTTTAGTCAAATTGTAATAAAGGAATTTGAACCAACTTCGATTTTTTTGGATTTTGATGAGTTTTTTTGTTGGTGGAGTTAAATTTGAGTGAATTTAGATGAAATTTACTTCTATTTTTTTGGATTTCATATAAATTTTTAGTCAAATTGTAATAAAGGAATTTGAACCAACTTCGATTTTTTTGGATTTTGATGATTTTGGTTGTTGGAGGAGTTAAATTTGAGTAAGTTTAGATGAAATTAACACCTATTTTTTTGGATTTTATATAAATTTTTAGTCAAATTGTAGTAAAGGAATTTGAAACCAACTTCGATTTTTTTGGATTTTGTTGAATTTTTTTGTTGGAGGAGCTAAATTTGAGTGAATTTAGATGAAATTTACTTTCATCTTTTTGGGATTTTATATAAATTTTTAGTCAAATTGTAATAAAGGAATTTGAACGAACTTCGATTTTTTTGGATTTTGATAAATTTTTTTGTTGGAGGATCTAAATTTGAGTGAATTTAGATGAAATTTACTTCTATTTTTTTGGATTTCATATAAATTTTTAGTCAAATAGTAATAAAGTAATTTGAAACCAACTTCGATTTTTTTGGATTTTGCTGAATTTTTTTGTTGGAGGAGCTAAATTTGAGTTAATTTAGATGAAATTTACTTCAATTTTTTTTTATTTTATATAAATTTTTAGTCAAATTGTAATAAAGGAATTTGAAACCAACTCCGATTTTTTTGGATTTTGATGAAATTTTTTGTTGGAGGAGCTAAATTTGAGTGAATTTAGATGAAATTTACTTCTATTTTTTTGGATTTCATATAAATTTTTAGTCAAGTTGTAATAAAGGAATTTGAACCAACTTTTTTTTTTTTGGATTTTGATGAGTTTTTTTGTTGGAGGAGTTAAATCTGAGTTAATTTAGATGAAATTTACTTCTATTTTTTTGATTTCATATAAATTTTTAGTCAAATTGTAATAAATGAATTTGAACCAACTTCGTTATTTTTGGATTTTGATGATTTTGGTTGTTGGAGGAGTTAAATTTGAGTATATTTAGATGAAATTAACACCTTTTTTTTTTATAAATTTTTAGTCAAATTGTAATAAATGAATTTGAAACCAACTTCGATTTTTTTGGATTTTGATGAATTTTTTTGTTGGAGGAGCTAAATTTGATTGAATTTAGATGAAATTTACTTTCATTTTTTTGGATATTATATAAATTTTTAGACAAATTGTAATAAAGGAATTTGAACCAACTTCGATTTTTTTGGATTTTGATGAGTTTTTTTGTTGGAGGAGTTAAATTTGAGTGAATTTAGATGAAATTTACTTCTATTTTTTTGGATTTCATATAAATTTTTAGTCAAATTGTAATAAAGTAATTTGAAACCAACTTCGATTTTTTTGGATTTTGATGAAATTTTTTGTTGGAGGAGCTAAATTTGAGTGAATTTATATGAAATTTACTACTATTTTTTTTTGATTTCATATAAATTTTTAGTCAAATTGTAATAAAGGAATTTGAACCAACTTCGATTTTTTTGGATTTTGATGATTTTGGTTGTTGGAGGAGTTAAATTTGAGTAAATTTAGATGAAATTGACACCTATTTTTTTGGATTTTATATAAATTTTTAGTCAAATTGTAATAAAGGAATTTGAAACCAACTCCGATTTTTTTGGATTTTGATGAAATTTTTTGTTGGAGGAGCTAAATTTGAGTGAATTTATATGAAATTTACTACTATTTTTTTTTGATTTCATATAAATTTTTAGTCAAATTGTAATAAAGGAATTTGAACCAACTTCGATTTTTTTGGATTTTGATGATTTTGGTTGTTGGAGGAGTTAAATTTGGGTAAATTTAGATGAAATTAACTCCTATTTTTTGGGATTTTATATAAATTTTTAGTCAAATTGTAATAAAGGAATTTGAACGAACTTCGATTTTTTTGGATTTTGATGATTTTGGTTGTTGGAGGAGTTAAATTTGAGTAAATTTAGATGTAATTAACACCTTTTTTTTGGATTTTATATAAATTTTTAGTCATATTGTAATAAAGGGATATGAACAAACTTCGATTTTTTTTGATTTTGATGAATTTTTTTGTTTGAGGAGCTAAATTTGATTGAATTTAGATGAAATTTACTTTCATTTTATGGATATTATATAAATTTTTAGTCAAATTGTAATAAAGGAATTTGAACCAACTTCGATTTTTTTGGATTTTGATGATTTTGGTTGTTGGAGGAGTTAAATTTGAGTAAATTTAGATGTAATTAACACCTTTTTTTGGATTTTATATAAATTTTTAGTCATATTGTAATAAAGGGATATGAACAAACTTCGATTTTTTTGGATTTTGATGAATTTTTTTGTTTGAGGAGCTAAATTTGATTGAATTTAGATGAAATTTACTTTCATTTTTTGGATATTATATAAATTTTTAGTCAAATTGTAATAAAGGAATTTGAACCAACTTCGATTTTTTTGGATTTTGATGAGTTTTTTTGTTGGTGGAGTTAAATTTGAGTGAATTTAGATGAAATTTACTTCTATTTTTTTGGATTTCATATAAATTTTTAGTCAAATTGTAATAAAGTAATTTGAAAGCAACTTCAATTTTTTTGGCCTTTGATGAATTTTTTTGTTGGAGGAGTTAAATTTGAGTTAATTTAGATGAAATTTACTTCTATTTTTTTGATTTCATATAAATTTTTAGTCAAATTGTAATAAAGGAATTTGAACCAACTTCGATTTTTTTGGATTTTGATGATTTTGGTTGTTGGAGGAGATAAATTTGAGTGAATTTAGATGAAATTAACACCTTTTTTTGGATTTTATATAAATTTTTAGTCAAATTGTAATAAATGAATTTGAAACCAACTTCGATTTTTTTGGATTTTGATGAATTTTTTTGTTGGAGGAGTTAAATTTGAGTTAATTTAGATGAAATTTACTTCTATTTTTTTGATTTCATAGAAATTTTTAGTCAAATTGTAATAAAGGAATTTGAACCAACTTCGATTTTTTTGGATTTTGATGATTTTGGTTGTTGGAGGAGCTAAATTTGAGTGAATTTAGATGAAATTAACACCTTTTTTGGATTTTATATAAATTTTTAGTCAAATTGTAATAAATGAATTTGAAACCAACTTCGATTTCTTTGGATTTTGATGAATTTTTTTGTTGGAGGAGCTAAATTTGAGTGAATTTAGATGAAATTTACTTTCATTTTTTTGGATTTGATATAAATTTTTAGTCAAATTGTAATAAAGGAATTTGAACCAACTTCGATTTTTTTGGATTTTGGTGACTTTTTTTGTTGGAGGAGTTAAATTTGAGTGAATTTAGATGAAATTTACTTCTATTTTTTTGATTTCATATAAATTTTTAGTCAAATTGTAATAAAGGAATTTGAACCAACTTCGATTTTTTTGGATTTTGATGATTTTGGTTGTTGGAGGAGTTAAATTTGAGTAAATTTAGATGAAATTGACACCTATTTTTTTGGATTTTATATAAATTTTTAGTCAAATTGTAATAAAGGAATTTGAAACCAACTTCGATTTTATTGGATTTTGATGAATTTTTTTGTTGGAGGAGCTAAATTTGAGTGAATTTGGATGAAATTTACTTCAATTTTTTTTTGATTTCATATAAATTTTTAGTCAAATTGTAATAAAAGAATTTGAATCAACTTCGATTTTTTTGGATTTTGATGAGTTTTTTTGTTGGAGGAGTTAAATTTGAGTTAATTTAGATGAAATTTACTTCTATTTTTTTGATTTCATATAAATTTTTAGTCAAGTTGTAATAAAGGAATTTGAACCAACTTCGATTTTTTTGGATTTTGATGAGTTTTTTTGTTGGAGGAGTTAAATCTGAGTTAATTTAGATGAAATTTACTTCAATTTTTTTTATTTTATATAAATTTTTAGTCAAATTGTAATAAAGGAATTTGAAACAAACTCCGATTTTTTTGGATTTTGATGAAATTTTTTGTTGGAGGAGCTAAATTTGAGTGAATTTAGATGAAATTTACTTCTATTTTTTGGATTTCATATAAATTTTTAGTCAAATTGTAATAAAGTAATTTGAAACCAACTTCGATTTTTTTGGATTTTGCTGAATTTTTTTGTTGGAGGAGCTAAATTTGAGTTAATTTAGCTGAAATTTACTTCTATTTTTTTGATTTCATATAAATTTTTAGTCCAATTGTAATAAAGGAATTTGAACCAACTTCGATTTTTTTGGATTTTGATGATTTTGGTTGTTGGAGGAGTTAAATTTGAGTAAGTTTAGATGAAATTAACACCTATTTTTTTGGATTTTATATAAATTTTTAGTCAAATTGTAGTAAAGGAATTTGAAACCAACTTCGATTTTTTTGGATTTTGTTGAATTTTTTTGTTGGAGGAGCTAAATTTGAGTGAATTTAGATGAAATTTACTTTCATCTTTTTGGGATTTTATATAAATTTTTAGTCAAATTGTAATAAAGGAATTTGAACGAACTTCGATTTTTTTGGATTTTGATAAATTTTTTTGTTGGAGGATCTAAATTTGAGTGAATTTAGATGAAATTTACTTCTATTTTTTTGGATTTCATATAATTTTTTAGTCAAATAGTAATAAAGTAATTTGAAACCAACTTCGATTTTTTTGGATTTTGCTGAATTTTTTTGTTGGAGGAGCTAAATTTGAGTTAATTTAGATGAAATTTACTTCAATTTTTTTTTATTTTATATAAATTTTTAGTCAAATTGTAATAAAGGAATTTGAAACCAACTCCGATTTTTTTGGATTTTGATGAAATTTTTTGTTGGAGGAGCTAAATTTGAGTGAATTTAGATGAAATTTACTTCTATTTTTTTGGATTTCATATAAATTTTTAGTCAAGTTGTAATAAAGGAATTTGAACCAACTTTTTTTTTTTGGATTTTGATGAGTTTTTTTGTTGGAGGAGTTAAATCTGAGTTAATTTAGATGAAATTTACTTCTATTTTTTTGATTTCATATAAATTTTTAGTCAAATTGTAATAAATGAATTTGAACCAACTTCGTTATTTTTGGATTTTGATGATTTTGGTTGTTGGAGGAGTTAAATTTGAGTAAATTTAGATGAAATTAACACCTTTTTTTTTTATAAATTTTTAGTCAAATTGTAATAAATGAATTTGAAACCAACTTCGATTTTTTTGGATTTTGATGAATTTTTTTGTTGGAGGAGCTAAATTTGATTGAATTTAGATGAAATTTACTTTCATTTTTTTGGATATTATATAAATTTTTAGACAAATTGTAATAAAGGAATTTGAACCAACTTCGATTTTTTTGGATTTTGATGAGTTTTTTTGTTGGAGGAGTTAAATTTGAGTGAATTTAGATGAAATTTACTTCTATTTTTTTGGATTTCATATAAATTTTTAGTCAAATTGTAATAAAGTAATTTGAAACCAACTTCGATTTTTTTGGATTTTGATGAAATTTTTTGTTGGAGGAGCTAAATTTGAGTGAATTTATATGAAATTTACTACTATTTTTTTTTGATTTCATATAAATTTTTAGTCAAATTGTAATAAAGGAATTTGAACCAACTTCGATTTTTTTGGATTTTGATGATTTTGGTTGTTGGAGGAGTTAAATTTGAGTAAATTTAGATGAAATTGACACCTATTTTTTTGGATTTTATATAAATTTTTAGTCAAATTGTAATAAAGGAATTTGAAACCAACTCCGATTTTTTTGGATTTTGATGAAATTTTTTGTTGGAGGAGCTAAATTTGAGTGAATTTATATGAAATTTACTACTATTTTTTTTTGATTTCATATAAATTTTTAGTCAAATTGTAATAAAGGAATTTGAACCAACTTCGATTTTTTTGGATTTTGATGATTTTGGTTGTTGGAGGAGTTAAATTTGGGTAAATTTAGATGAAATTAACTCCTATTTTTTGGGATTTTATATAAATTTTTAGTCAAATTGTAATAAAGGAATTTGAACGAACTTCGATTTTTTTGGATTTTGATGATTTTGGTTGTTGGAGGAGTTAAATTTGAGTAAATTTAGATGTAATTAACACCTTTTTTTTGGATTTTATATAAATTTTTAGTCATATTGTAATAAAGGGATATGAACAAACTTCGATTTTTTTGGATTTTGATGAATTTTTTTGTTTGAGGAGCTAAATTTGATTGAATTTAGATGAAATTTACTTTCATTTTATGGATATTATATAAATTTTTAGTCAAATTGTAATAAAGGAATTTGAACCAACTTCGATTTTTTTGGATTTTGATGAGTTTTTTTGTTGGTGGAGTTAAATTTGAGTGAATTTAGATGAAATTTACTTCTATTTTTTTGGATTTCATATAAATTTTTAGTCAAATTGTAATAAAGTAATTTGAAAGCAACTTCGATTTTTTTGGATTTTGATGAATTTTTTTGTTGGAGGAGTTAAATTTGAGTTAATTTAGATGAATTTTACTTCTATTTTTTTGATTTCATATAAATTTTTAGTCAAATTGTAATAAAGGAATTTGAACCAACTTCGATTTTTTTGGATTTTGATGATTTTGGTTGTTGGAGGAGATAAATTTGAGTGAATTTAGATGAAATTAACACCTTTTTTTGGATTTTATATAAATTTTTAGTCAAATTGTAATTTATGAATTTGAAACCAACTTCGATTTTTTTGGATTTTGATGAATTTTTTTGTTGGAGGAGTTAAATTTGAGTTAATTTAGATGAAATTTACTTCTATTTTTTTTTTGATTTCATATAAATTTTTAGTCAAATTGTAATAAAAGAATTTGAACCATCTTCGAATTTTTTGGATTTTGATGATTTTGGTTGTTGGAGGTGTTAAATTTGTGTAAATTTAGATGAAATGTAATTTTAATTTTTTGGATTTTATATAAATATTTAGTCAAATTGTAATAAAGGAATTGGAAACCAACTTCGATTTTTTTGGATTTTGATGAATTTTTTTGTTGGTGGAGCTAAATTTGAGTGAATTTAGATGAAATTTACTTCTATTTTTTTGATTTCATATAAATTTTTAGTCAAATTGTAATAAAGGAATTTGAACCAACTTCGATTTTTTTGGATTTTGATGATTTTGGTTGTTGGAGGAGTTAAATTTGAGTAAATTTAGATGAAATTGACACCTATTTTTTTGGATTTTATATAAATTTTTAGTCAAATTGTAATAAAGGAATTTGAAACCAACTTCGATTTTTTTGGAATTTGATGAATTTTTTTGTTGGAGGAGCTAAATTTGAGTGAATTTGGATGAAATTTACTTCAATTTTTTTTTGATTTCATATAAATTTTTAGTCAAATTGTAATAAAAGAATTTGATACCAACTTCGATTTTTTTGGATTTTGATGAATTTTTTTTATTGGAGGAGCTAAATTTGAGTGAATTTAGATGAAATTTACTTCTATTTTTTTGGATTTCATATAAATTTTTAGTCAAATTGTAATAAAGTAATTTGAAACCAACTTCGATTTTTTTGGATTTTGCTGAATTTTTTGGTTGGAGGAGCTAAATTTGAGTTAATTTAGCTGAAATTTACTTCTATTTTTTTGATTTCATATAAATTTTTAGTCCAATTGTAATAAAGGAATTTGAACCAACTTCGATTTTTTTGGATTTTGATGATTTTGGTTGTTGGAGGAGTTAAATTTGAGTAAGTTTAGATGAAATTAACACCTATTTTTTTGGATTTTATATAAATTTTTAGTCAAATTGTAGTAAAGGAATTTGAAACCAACTTCGATTTTTTTGGATTTTGTTGAATTTTTTTGTTGGAGGAGCTAAATTTGAGTGAATTTAGATGAAATTAACACCTTTTTGGGATTTTATATAAATTTTTAGTCAAATTGTAATAAAGGAATTTGAACGAACTTCGATTTTTTTGGATTTTGATGAATTTTTTTGTTGGAGGATCTAAATTTGAGTGAATTTAGATGAAATTTACTTCTATTTTTTTGGATTTCATCTAAATTTTTAGTCAAATAGTAATAAAGTAATTTGAAACCAACTTCGAGTTTTTTGGATTTTGCTGAATTTTTTTGTTGGAGGAGCTAAATTTGAGTTAATTTAGATGAAATTTACTTCAATTTTTTTTTATTTTATATAAATTTTTAGTCAAATTGTAATAAAGGAATTTGAAACCAACTCCGATTTTTTTGGATTTTGATGAAATTTTTTGTTGGAGGAGCTAAATTTGAGTGAATTTAGATGAAATTTACTTCTATTTTTTTGGATTTCATATAAATTTTTAGTCAAGTTGTAATAAAGGAATTTGAACCAACTTTGATTTTTTTGGATTTTGATGATTTTGGTTGTTGGAGGAGCTAAATTTGAGTGAATTTAGATGAAATTAACACCTTTTTTGGATTTTATATAAATTTTTAGTCAAATTGTAATAAATGAATTTGAAACCAACTTCGATTTCTTTGGATTTTGATGAATTTTTTTGTTGGAGGAGCTAAATTTGAGTGAATTTAGATGAAATTTACTTCAATTTTTTTTGATTTTATATAAATTTTTAGTCAAATTGTAATAAAGGAATTTGAAACCAACTCCGATTTTTTTGGATTTTGATGAAATTTTTTGTTGGAGGAGCTAAATTTGAGTGAATTTATATGAAATTTACTACTATTTTTTTTTGATTTCATATAAATTTTTAGTCAAATTGTAATAAAGGAATTTGAACCAACTTCGATTTTTTTGGATTTTGATGATTTTGGTTGTTGGAGGAGTTAAATTTGAGTAAATTTAGATGAAATTGACACCTATTTTTTTGGATTTTATATAAATTTTTAGTCAAATTGTAATAAAGGAATTTGAAACCAACTTCGATTTTTTTGGAATTTGATGAATTTTTTTGTTGGAGGAGCTAAATTTGAGTGAATTTGGATGAAATTTACTTCAATTTTTTTTTGATTTCATATAAATTTTTAGTCAAATTGTAATAAAAGAATTTGAAACCAACTTCGATTTTTTTGGATTTTGCTGAATTTTTTTGTTGGAGGAGCTAAATTTGAGTTAATTTAGCTGAAATTTACTTCTATTTTTTTGATTTCATATAAATTTTTAGTCCAATTGTAATAAAGGAATTTGAACCAACTTCGATTTTTTTGGATTTTGATGATTTTGGTTGTTGGAGGAGTTAAATTTGAGTAAGTTTAGATGAAATTAACACCTATTTTTTTGGATTTTATATAAATTTTTAGTCAAATTGTAGTAAAGGAATTTGAAACCAACTTCGATTTTTTTGGATTTTGTTGAATTTTTTTTGTTGGAGGAGCTAAATTTGAGTGAATTTAGATGAAATTAACACCTTTTTGGGATTTTATATAAATTTTTAGTCAAATTGTAATAAAGGAATTTGAACGAACTTCGATTTTTTTGGATTTTGATGAATTTTTTTGTTGGAGGATCTAAATTTGAGTGAATTTAGATGAAATTTACTTCTATTTTTTTGGATTTCATCTAAATTTTTAGTCAAATAGTAATAAAGTAATTTGAAACCAACTTCGAGTTTTTTGGATTTTGCTGAATTTTTTTGTTGGAGGAGCTAAATTTGAGTTAATTTAGATGAAATTTACTTCAATTTTTTTTTATTTTATATAAATTTTTAGTCAAATTGTAATAAAGGAATTTGAAACCAACTCCGATTTTTTTGGATTTTGATGAAATTTTTTGTTGGAGGAGCTAAATTTGAGTGAATTTAGATGAAATTTACTTCTATTTTTTTGGATTTCATATAAATTTTTAGTCAAGTTGTAATAAAGGAATTTGAACCAACTTTTTTTTTTTTGGATTTTGATGATTTTGGTTGTTGGAGGAGATAAATTTGAGTGAATTTAGATGAAATTAACACCTTTTTTGGATTTTATATAAATTTTTAGTCAAATTGTAATAAATGAATTTGAAACCAACTTCGATTTTTTTGGATTTTGATGAATTTTTTTGTTGGAGGAGTTAAATTTGAGTTAATTTAGATGAAATTTACTTCTATTTTTTTGATTTCATAGAAATTTTTAGTCAAATTGTAATAAAGGAATTTGAACCAACTTTGATTTTTTTGGATTTTGATGATTTTGGTTGTTGGAGGAGCTAAATTTGAGTGAATTTAGATGAAATTAACACCTTTTTTGGATTTTATATAAATTTTTAGTCAAATTGTAATAAATGAATTTGAAACCAACTTCGATTTCTTTGGATTTTGATGAATTTTTTTGTTGGAGGAGCTAAATTTGAGTGAATTTAGATGAAATTTACTTCAATTTTTTTTGATTTTATATAAATTTTTAGTCAAATTGTAATAAAGGAATTTGAAACCAACTCCGATTTTTTTGGATTTTGGTGAAATTTTTTGTTGGAGGAGCTAAATTTGAGTGAATTTATATGAAATTTACTACTATTTTTTTTTGATTTCATATAAATTTTTAGTCAAATTGTAATAAAGGAATTTGAACCAACTTCGATTTTTTTGGATTTTGATGAATTTTTTTGTTGGAGGAGTTAAATTTGAGTTAATTTAGATGAATTTTACTTCTATTTTTTTGATTTCATATAAATTTTTAGTCAAATTGTAATAAAGGAATTTGAACCAACTTCGATTTTTTTGGATTTTGATGATTTTGGTTGTTGGAGGAGATAAATTTGAGTGAATTTAGATGAAATTAACACCTTTTTTTGGATTTTATATAAATTTTTAGTCAAATTGTAATTTATGAATTTGAAACCAACTTCGATTTTTTTGGATTTTGATGAATTTTTTTGTTGGAGGAGTTAAATTTGAGTTAATTTAGATGAAATTTACTTCTATTTTTTTGATTTCATAGAAATTTTTAGTCAAATTGTAATAAAGGAATTTGAACCAACTTCGATTTTTTTGGATTTTGATGATTTTGGTTGTTGGAGGAGCTAAATTTGAGTGAATTTAGATGAAATTAACACCTTTTTTGGATTTTATATAAATTTTTAGTCAAATTGTAATAAATGAATTTGAAACCAACTTCGATTTCTTTGGATTTTGATGAATTTTTTTGTTGGAGGAGCTAAATTTGAGTGAATTTAGATGAAATTTACTTTCATTTTTTTGGATTTTATATAAATTTTTAGTCCAATTGTAATAAAGGAATTTGAACCAACTTCGATTTTTTTGGATTTTGATGACTTTTTTTGTTGGAGGAGTTAAATTTGAGTGAATTTAGATGAAATTTACTTCTATTTTTTTGATTTCATATAAATTTTTAGTCAAATTGTAATAAAGGAATTTGAACCAACTTCGATTTTTTTGGATTTTGATGAGTTTTTTTGTTGGTGGAGTTAAATTTGAGTGAATTTAGATGAAATTTACTTCTATTTTTTTGGATTTCATATAAATTTTTAGTCAAATTGTAATAAAGTAATTTGAAAGCAACTTCGATTTTTTTGGCCTTTGATGAATTTTTTTGTTGGAGGAGTTAAATTTGAGTTAATTTAGATGAAATTTACTTCTATTTTTTTGATTTCATATAAATTTTTAGTCAAATTGTAATAAAGGAATTTGAACCAACTTCGATTTTTTTGGATTTTGATGATTTTGGTTGTTGGAGGAGATAAATTTGAGTGAATTTAGATGAAATTAACACCTTTTTTTGGATTTTATATAAATTTTTAGTCAAATTGTAATAAATGAATTTGAAACCAACTTCGATTTTTTTGGATTTTGATGAATTTTTTTGTTGGAGGAGTTAAATTTGAGTTAATTTAGATGAAATTTACTTCTATTTTTTTGATTTCATAGAAATTTTTAGTCAAATTGTAATAAAGGAATTTGAACCAACTTCGATTTTTTTGGATTTTGATGATTTTGGTTGTTGGAGGAGCTAAATTTGAGTGAATTTAGATGAAATTAACACCTTTTTTGGATTTTATATAAATTTTTAGTCAAATTGTAATAAATGAATTTGAAACCAACTTCGATTTCTTTGGATTTTGATGAATTTTTTTGTTGGAGGAGCTAAATTTGAGTGAATTTAGATGAAATTTACTTTCATTTTTTTGGATTTGATATAAATTTTTAGTCAAATTGTAATAAAGGAATTTGAACCAACTTCGATTTTTTTGGATTTTGATGACTTTTTTTGTTGGAGGAGTTAAATTTGAGTGAATTTAGATGAAATTTACTTCTATTTTTTTGATTTCATATAAATTTTTAGTCAAATTGTAATAAAGGAATTTGAACCAACTTCGATTTTTTTGGATTTTGATGATTTTGGTTGATGGAGGAGTTAAATTTGAGTAAATTTAGATGAAATTGACACCTATTTTTTTGGATTTTATATAAATTTTTAGTCAAATTGTAATAAAGGAATTTGAAACCAACTTCGATTTTATTGGATTTTGATGAATTTTTTTGTTGGAGGAGCTAAATTTGAGTGAATTTAGATGAAATTTACTTTCATCTTTTTGGGATTTTATATAAATTTTTAGTCAAATTGTAATAAAGGAATTTGAACGAACTTCGATTTTTTTGGATTTTGATAAATTTTTTTGTTGGAGGATCTAAATTTGAGTGAATTTAGATGAAATTTACTTCTATTTTTTTGGATTTCATATAAATTTTTAGTCAAATAGTAATAAAGTAATTTGAAACCAACTTCGATTTTTTTGGATTTTGCTGAATTTTTTTGTTGGAGGAGCTAAATTTGAGTTAATTTAGATGAAATTTACTTCAATTTTTTTTATTTTATATAAATTTTTAGTCAAATTGTAATAAAGGAATTTGAAACCAACTCCGATTTTTTTGGATTTTGATGAAATTTTTTGTTGGAGGAGCTAAATTTGAGTGAATTTAGATGAAATTTACTTCTATTTTTTTGGATTTCATATAAATTTTTAGTCAAGTTGTAATAAAGGAATTTGAACCAACTTTTTTTTTTTTGGATTTTGATGAGTTTTTTTGTTGGAGGAGTTAAATCTGAGTTAATTTAGATGAAATTTACTTCTATTTTTTTGATTTCATATAAATTTTTAGTCAAATTGTAATAAATGAATTTGAACCAACTTCGTTATTTTTGGATTTTGATGATTTTGGTTGTTGGAGGAGTTAAATTTGAGTAAATTTAGATGAAATTAACACCTTTTTTTTTTATAAATTTTTAGTCAAATTGTAATAAATGAATTTGAAACCAACTTCGATTTTTTTGGATTTTGATGAATTTTTTTGTTGGAGGAGCTAAATTTGATTGAATTTAGATGAAATTTACTTTCATTTTTTTGGATATTATATAAATTTTTAGACAAATTGTAATAAAGGAATTTGAACCAACTTCGATTTTTTTGGATTTTGATGAGTTTTTTTGTTGGAGGAGTTAAATTTGAGTGAATTTAGATGAAATTTACTTCTATTTTTTTGGATTTCATATAAATTTTTAGTCAAATTGTAATAAAGTAATTTGAAACCAACTTCGATTTTTTTGGATTTTGATGAAATTTTTTGTTGGAGGAGCTAAATTTGAGTGAATTTATATGAAATTTACTACTATTTTTTTTTGATTTCATATAAATTTTTAGTCAAATTGTAATAAAGGAATTTGAACCAACTTCGATTTTTTTGGATTTTGATGATTTTGGTTGTTGGAGGAGTTAAATTTGAGTAAATTTAGATGAAATTGACACCTATTTTTTTGGATTTTATATAAATTTTTAGTCAAATTGTAATAAAGGAATTTGAAACCAACTCCGATTTTTTTGGATTTTGATGAAATTTTTTGTTGGAGGAGCTAAATTTGAGTGAATTTATATGAAATTTACTACTATTTTTTTTTGATTTCATATAAATTTTTAGTCAAATTGTAATAAAGGAATTTGAACCAACTTCGATTTTTTTGGATTTTGATGATTTTGGTTGTTGGAGGAGTTAAATTTGGGTAAATTTAGATGAAATTAACTCCTATTTTTTGGGATTTTATATAAATTTTTAGTCAAATTGTAATAAAGGAATTTGAACGAACTTCGATTTTTTTGGATTTTGATGATTTTGGTTGTTGGAGGAGTTAAATTTGAGTAAATTTAGATGTAATTAACACCTTTTTTTTGGATTTTATATAAATTTTTAGTCATATTGTAATAAAGGGATATGAACAAACTTCGATTTTTTTGGATTTTGATGAATTTTTTTGTTTGAGGAGCTAAATTTGATTGAATTTAGATGAAATTTACTTTCATTTTATGGATATTATATAAATTTTTAGTCAAATTGTAATAAAGGAATTTGAACCAACTTCGATTTTTTTGGATTTTGATGAGTTTTTTTGTTAGTGGAGTTAAATTTGAGTGAATTTAGATGAAATTTACTTCTATTTTTTTGGATTTCATATAAATTTTTAGTCAAATTGTAATAAAGGAATTTGAACCAACTTCGATTTTTTTGGATTTTGATGATTTTGGTTGTTGGAGGAGTTAAATTTGAGTAAGTTTAGATGAAATTAACACCTATTTTTTTGGATTTTATATAAATTTTTAGTCAAATTGTAGTAAAGGAATTTGAAACCAACTTCGATTTTTTTGGATTTTGTTGAATTTTTTTGTTGGAGGAGCTAAATTTGAGTGAATTTAGATGAAATTTACTTTCATCTTTTTGGGATTTTATATAAATTTTTAGTCAAATTGTAATAAAGGAATTTGAACGAACTTCGATTTTTTTGGATTTTGATAAATTTTTTTGTTGGAGGATCTAAATTTGAGTGAATTTAGATGAAATTTACTTCTATTTTTTTGGATTTCATATAAATTTTTAGTCAAATAGTAATAAAGTAATTTGAAACCAACTTCGATTTTTTTGGATTTTGCTGAATTTTTTTGTTGGAGGAGCTAAATTTGAGTTAATTTAGATGAAATTTACTTCAATTTTTTTTTATTTTATATAAATTTTTAGTCAAATTGTAATAAAGGAATTTGAAACCAACTCCGATTTTTTTGGATTTTGATGAAATTTTTTGTTGGAGGAGCTAAATTTGAGTGAATTTAGATGAAATTTACTTCTATTTTTTTGGATTTCATATAAATTTTTAGTCAAGTTGTAATAAAGGAATTTGAACCAACTTTTTTTTTTTTGGATTTTGATGAGTTTTTTTGTTGGAGGAGTTAAATCTGAGTTAATTTAGATGAAATTTACTTCTATTTTTTTGATTTCATATAAATTTTTAGTCAAATTGTAATAAATGAATTTGAACCAACTTCGTTATTTTTGGATTTTGATGATTTTGGTTGTTGGAGGAGTTAAATTTGAGTAAATTTAGATGAAATTAACACCTTTTTTTTTTATAAATTTTTAGTCAAATTGTAATAAATGAATTTGAAACCAACTTCGATTTTTTTGGATTTTGATGAATTTTTTTGTTGGAGGAGCTAAATTTGATTGAATTTAGATGAAATTTACTTTCATTTTTTTGGATATTATATAAATTTTTAGACAAATTGTAATAAAGGAATTTGAACCAACTTCGATTTTTTTGGATTTTGATGAGTTTTTTTGTTGGAGGAGTTAAATTTGAGTGAATTTAGATGAAATTTACTTCTATTTTTTTGGATTTCATATAAATTTTTAGTCAAATTGTAATAAAGTAATTTGAAACCAACTTCGATTTTTTTGGATTTTGATGAAATTTTTTGTTGGAGGAGCTAAATTTGAGTGAATTTATATGAAATTTACTACTATTTTTTTTTGATTTCATATAAATTTTTAGTCAAATTGTAATAAAGGAATTTGAACCAACTTCGATTTTTTTGGATTTTGATGATTTTGGTTGTTGGAGGAGTTAAATTTGAGTAAATTTAGATGAAATTGACACCTATTTTTTTGGATTTTATATAAATTTTTAGTCAAATTGTAATAAAGGAATTTGAAACCAACTCCGATTTTTTTGGATTTTGATGATTTTGGTTGTTGGAGGAGTTAAATTTGGGTAAATTTAGATGAAATTAACTCCTATTTTTTGGGATTTTATATAAATTTTTAGTCAAATTGTAATAAAGGAATTTGAACGAACTTCGATTTTTTTGGATTTTGATGATTTTGGTTGTTGGAGGAGTTAAATTTGAGTAAATTTAGATGTAATTAACACCTTTTTTTTGGATTTTATATAAATTTTTAGTCATATTGTAATAAAGGGATATGAACAAACTTCGATTTTTTTTGATTTTGATGAATTTTTTTGTTTGAGGAGCTAAATTTGATTGAATTTAGATGAAATTTACTTTCATTTTATGGATATTATATAAATTTTTAGTCAAATTGTAATAAAGGAATTTGAACCAACTTCGATTTTTTTGGATTTTGATGATTTTGGTTGTTGGAGGAGTTAAATTTGAGTAAATTTAGATGTAATTAACACCTTTTTTTGGATTTTATATAAATTTTTAGTCATATTGTAATAAAGGGATATGAACAAACTTCGATTTTTTTGGATTTTGATGAATTTTTTTGTTTGAGGAGCTAAATTTGATTGAATTTAGATGAAATTTACTTTCATTTTTTGGATATTATATAAATTTTTAGTCAAATTGTAATAAAGGAATTTGAACCAACTTCGATTTTTTTGGATTTTGATGAGTTTTTTTGTTGGTGGAGTTAAATTTGAGTGAATTTAGATGAAATTTACTTCTATTTTTTTGGATTTCATATAAATTTTTAGTCAAATTGTAATAAAGTAATTTGAAAGCAACTTCAATTTTTTTGGCCTTTGATGAATTTTTTTGTTGGAGGAGTTAAATTTGAGTTAATTTAGATGAAATTTACTTCTATTTTTTTGATTTCATATAAATTTTTAGTCAAATTGTAATAAAGGAATTTGAACCAACTTCGATTTTTTTGGATTTTGATGATTTTGGTTGTTGGAGGAGATAAATTTGAGTGAATTTAGATGAAATTAACACCTTTTTTTGGATTTTATATAAATTTTTAGTCAAATTGTAATAAATGAATTTGAAACCAACTTCGATTTTTTTGGATTTTGATGAATTTTTTTGTTGGAGGAGTTAAATTTGAGTTAATTTAGATGAAATTTACTTCTATTTTTTTGATTTCATAGAAATTTTTAGTCAAATTGTAATAAAGGAATTTGAACCAACTTCGATTTTTTTGGATTTTGATGATTTTGGTTGTTGGAGGAGCTAAATTTGAGTGAATTTAGATGAAATTAACACCTTTTTTGGATTTTATATAAATTTTTAGTCAAATTGTAATAAATGAATTTGAAACCAACTTCGATTTCTTTGGATTTTGATGAATTTTTTTGTTGGAGGAGCTAAATTTGAGTGAATTTAGATGAAATTTACTTTCATTTTTTTGGATTTGATATAAATTTTTAGTCAAATTGTAATAAAGGAATTTGAACCAACTTCGATTTTTTTGGATTTTGATGACTTTTTTTGTTGGAGGAGTTAAATTTGAGTGAATTTAGATGAAATTTACTTCTATTTTTTTGATTTCATATAAATTTTTAGTCAAATTGTAATAAAGGAATTTGAACCAACTTCGATTTTTTTGGATTTTGATGATTTTGGTTGTTGGAGGAGTTAAATTTGAGTAAATTTAGATGAAATTGACACCTATTTTTTTGGATTTTATATAAATTTTTAGTCAAATTGTAATAAAGGAATTTGAAACCAACTTCGATTTTATTGGATTTTGATGAATTTTTTTGTTGGAGGAGCTAAATTTGAGTGAATTTGGATGAAATTTACTTCAATTTTTTTTTGATTTCATATAAATTTTTAGTCAAATTGTAATAAAAGAATTTGAATCAACTTCGATTTTTTTGGATTTTGATGAGTTTTTTTGTTGGAGGAGTTAAATTTGAGTTAATTTAGATGAAATTTACTTCTATTTTTTTGATTTCATATAAATTTTTAGTCAAGTTGTAATAAAGGAATTTGAACCAACTTCGATTTTTTTGGATTTTGATGAGTTTTTTTGTTGGAGGAGTTAAATCTGAGTTAATTTAGATGAAATTTACTTCAATTTTTTTTATTTTATATAAATTTTTAGTCAAATTGTAATAAAGGAATTTGAAACAAACTCCGATTTTTTTGGATTTTGATGAAATTTTTTGTTGGAGGAGCTAAATTTGAGTGAATTTAGATGAAATTTACTTCTATTTTTTGGATTTCATATAAATTTTTAGTCAAATTGTAATAAAGTAATTTGAAACCAACTTCGATTTTTTTGGATTTTGCTGAATTTTTTTGTTGGAGGAGCTAAATTTGAGTTAATTTAGCTGAAATTTACTTCAATTTTTTTGATTTCATATAAATTTTTAGTCCAATTGTAATAAAGGAATTTGAACCAACTTCGATTTTTTTGGATTTTGATGATTTTGGTTGTTGGAGGAGTTAAATTTGAGTAAGTTTAGATGAAATTAACACCTATTTTTTTGGATTTTATATAAATTTTTAGTCAAATTGTAGTAAAGGAATTTGAAACCAACTTCGATTTTTTTGGATTTTGTTGAATTTTTTTGTTGGAGGAGCTAAATTTGAGTGAATTTAGATGAAATTTACTTTCATCTTTTTGGGATTTTATATAAATTTTTAGTCAAATTGTAATAAAGGAATTTGAACGAACTTCGATTTTTTTGGATTTTGATAAATTTTTTTGTTGGAGGATCTAAATTTGAGTGAATTTAGATGAAATTTACTTCTATTTTTTTGGATTTCATATAAATTTTTAGTCAAATAGTAATAAAGTAATTTGAAACCAACTTCGATTTTTTTGGATTTTGCTGAATTTTTTTGTTGGAGGAGCTAAATTTGAGTTAATTTAGATGAAATTTACTTCAATTTTTTTTTATTTTATATAAATTTTTAGTCAAATTGTAATAAAGGAATTTGAAACCAACTCCGATTTTTTTGGATTTTGATGAAATTTTTTGTTGGAGGAGCTAAATTTGAGTGAATTTAGATGAAATTTACTTCTATTTTTTTGGATTTCATATAAATTTTTAGTCAAGTTGTAATAAAGGAATTTGAACCAACTTTTTTTTTTTGGATTTTGATGAGTTTTTTTGTTGGAGGAGTTAAATCTGAGTTAATTTAGATGAAATTTACTTCTATTTTTTTGATTTCATATAAATTTTTAGTCAAATTGTAATAAATGAATTTGAACCAACTTCGTTATTTTTGGATTTTGATGATTTTGGTTGTTGGAGGAGTTAAATTTGAGTAAATTTAGATGAAATTAACACCTTTTTTTTTTATAAATTTTTAGTCAAATTGTAATAAATGAATTTGAAACCAACTTCGATTTTTTTGGATTTTGATGAATTTTTTTGTTGGAGGAGCTAAATTTGATTGAATTTAGATGAAATTTACTTTCATTTTTTTGGATATTATATAAATTTTTAGACAAATTGTAATAAAGGAATTTGAACCAACTTCGATTTTTTTGGATTTTGATGAGTTTTTTTGTTGGAGGAGTTAAATTTGAGTGAATTTAGATGAAATTTACTTCTATTTTTTTGGATTTCATATAAATTTTTAGTCAAATTGTAATAAAGTAATTTGAAACCAACTTCGATTTTTTTGGATTTTGATGAAATTTTTTGTTGGAGGAGCTAAATTTGAGTGAATTTATATGAAATTTACTACTATTTTTTTTTGATTTCATATAAATTTTTAGTCAAATTGTAATAAAGGAATTTGAACCAACTTCGATTTTTTTGGATTTTGATGATTTTGGTTGTTGGAGGAGTTAAATTTGAGTAAATTTAGATGAAATTGACACCTATTTTTTTGGATTTTATATAAATTTTTAGTCAAATTGTAATAAAGGAATTTGAAACCAACTCCGATTTTTTTGGATTTTGATGAAATTTTTTGTTGGAGGAGCTAAATTTGAGTGAATTTATATGAAATTTACTACTATTTTTTTTTGATTTCATATAAATTTTTAGTCAAATTGTAATAAAGGAATTTGAACCAACTTCGATTTTTTTGGATTTTGATGATTTTGGTTGTTGGAGGAGTTAAATTTGGGTAAATTTAGATGAAATTAACTCCTATTTTTTGGGATTTTATATAAATTTTTAGTCAAATTGTAATAAAGGAATTTGAACGAACTTCGATTTTTTTGGATTTTGATGATTTTGGTTGTTGGAGGAGTTAAATTTGAGTAAATTTAGATGTAATTAACACCTTTTTTTTGGATTTTATATAAATTTTTAGTCATATTGTAATAAAGGGATATGAACAAACTTCGATTTTTTTGGATTTTGATGAATTTTTTTGTTTGAGGAGCTAAATTTGATTGAATTTAGATGAAATTTACTTTCATTTTATGGATATTATATAAATTTTTAGTCAAATTGTAATAAAGGAATTTGAACCAACTTCGATTTTTTTGGATTTTGATGATTTTGGTTGTTGGAGGAGATAAATTTGAGTGAATTTAGATGAAATTAACACCTTTTTTTGGATTTTATATAAATTTTTAGTCAAATTGTAATAAATGAATTTGAAACCAACTTCGATTTTTTTGGATTTTGATGAATTTTTTTGTTGGAGGAGTTAAATTTGAGTTAATTTAGATGAATTTTACTTCTATTTTTTTGATTTCATATAAATTTTTAGTCAAATTGTAATAAAGGAATTTGAACCAACTTCGATTTTTTTGGATTTTGATGATTTTGGTTGTTGGAGGAGATAAATTTGAGTGAATTTAGATGAAATTAACACCTTTTTTTGGATTTTATATAAATTTTTAGTCAAATTGTAATTTATGAATTTGAAACCAACTTCGATTTTTTTGGATTTTGATGAATTTTTTTGTTGGAGGAGTTAAATTTGAGTTAATTTAGATGAAATTTACTTCTATTTTTTTTTTGATTTCATATAAATTTTTAGTCAAATTGTAATAAAAGAATTTGAACCATCTTCGAATTTTTTGGATTTTGATGATTTTGGTTGTTGGAGGTGTTAAATTTGTGTAAATTTAGATGAAATGTAATTTTAATTTTTTGGATTTTATATAAATATTTAGTCAAATTGTAATAAAGGAATTGGAAACCAACTTCGATTTTTTTGGATTTTGATGAATTTTTTTGTTGGTGGAGCTAAATTTGAGTGAATTTAGATGAAATTTACTTCTATTTTTTTGATTTCATATAAATTTTTAGTCAAATTGTAATAAAGGAATTTGAACCAACTTCGATTTTTTTGGATTTTGATGATTTTGGTTGTTGGAGGAGTTAAATTTGAGTAAATTTAGATGAAATTGACACCTATTTTTTTGGATTTTATATAAATTTTTAGTCAAATTGTAATAAAGGAATTTGAAACCAACTTCGATTTTTTTGGAATTTGATGAATTTTTTTGTTGGAGGAGCTAAATTTGAGTGAATTTGGATGAAATTTACTTCAATTTTTTTTTGATTTCATATAAATTTTTAGTCAAATTGTAATAAAAGAATTTGATACCAACTTCGATTTTTTTGGATTTTGATGAATTTTTTTTATTGGAGGAGCTAAATTTGAGTGAATTTAGATGAAATTTACTTCTATTTTTTTGGATTTCATATAAATTTTTAGTCAAATTGTAATAAAGTAATTTGAAACCAACTTCGATTTTTTTGGATTTTGCTGAATTTTTTGGTTGGAGGAGCTAAATTTGAGTTAATTTAGCTGAAATTTACTTCTATTTTTTTGATTTCATATAAATTTTTAGTCCAATTGTAATAAAGGAATTTGAACCAACTTCGATTTTTTTGGATTTTGATGATTTTGGTTGTTGGAGGAGTTAAATTTGAGTAAGTTTAGATGAAATTAACACCTATTTTTTTGGATTTTATATAAATTTTTAGTCAAATTGTAGTAAAGGAATTTGAAACCAACTTCGATTTTTTTGGATTTTGTTGAATTTTTTTGTTGGAGGAGCTAAATTTGAGTGAATTTAGATGAAATTAACACCTTTTTGGGATTTTATATAAATTTTTAGTCAAATTGTAATAAAGGAATTTGAACGAACTTCGATTTTTTTGGATTTTGATGAATTTTTTTGTTGGAGGATCTAAATTTGAGTGAATTTAGATGAAATTTACTTCTATTTTTTTGGATTTCATCTAAATTTTTAGACAAATAGTAATAAAGTAATTTGAAACCAACTTCGAGTTTTTTGGATTTTGCTGAATTTTTTTGTTGGAGGAGCTAAATTTGAGTTAATTTAGATGAAATTTACTTCAATTTTTTTTTATTTTATATAAATTTTTAGTCAAATTGTAATAAAGGAATTTGAAACCAACTCCGATTTTTTTGGATTTTGATGAAATTTTTTGTTGGAGGAGCTAAATTTGAGTGAATTTAGATGAAATTTACTTCTATTTTTTTGGATTTCATATAAATTTTTAGTCAAGTTGTAATAAAGGAATTTGAACCAACTTTTTTTTTTTTGGATTTTGATGATTTTGGTTGTTGGAGGAGATAAATTTGAGTGAATTTAGATGAAATTAACACCTTTTTTGGATTTTATATAAATTTTTAGTCAAATTGTAATAAATGAATTTGAAACCAACTTCGATTTTTTTGGATTTTGATGAATTTTTTTGTTGGAGGAGTTAAATTTGAGTTAATTTAGATGAAATTTACTTCTATTTTTTTGATTTCATAGAAATTTTTAGTCAAATTGTAATAAAGGAATTTGAACCAACTTTGATTTTTTTGGATTTTGATGATTTTGGTTGTTGGAGGAGCTAAATTTGAGTGAATTTAGATGAAATTAACACCTTTTTTGGATTTTATATAAATTTTTAGTCAAATTGTAATAAATGAATTTGAAACCAACTTCGATTTCTTTGGATTTTGATGAATTTTTTTGTTGGAGGAGCTAAATTTGAGTGAATTTAGATGAAATTTACTTCAATTTTTTTTGATTTTATATAAATTTTTAGTCAAATTGTAATAAAGGAATTTGAAACCAACTCCGATTTTTTTGGATTTTGATGAAATTTTTTGTTGGAGGAGCTAAATTTGAGTGAATTTATATGAAATTTACTACTATTTTTTTTTGATTTCATATAAATTTTTAGTCAAATTGTAATAAAGGAATTTGAACCAACTTCGATTTTTTTGGATTTTGATGATTTTGGTTGTTGGAGGAGTTAAATTTGAGTAAATTTAGATGAAATTGACACCTATTTTTTTGGATTTTATATAAATTTTTAGTCAAATTGTAATAAAGGAATTTGAAACCAACTTCGATTTTTTTGGAATTTGATGAATTTTTTTGTTGGAGGAGCTAAATTTGAGTGAATTTGGATGAAATTTACTTCAATTTTTTTTTGATTTCATATAAATTTTTAGTCAAATTGTAATAAAAGAATTTGAAACCAACTTCGATTTTTTTGGATTTTGCTGAATTTTTTTGTTGGAGGAGCTAAATTTGAGTTAATTTAGCTGAAATTTACTTCTATTTTTTTGATTTCATATAAATTTTTAGTCCAATTGTAATAAAGGAATTTGAACCAACTTCGATTTTTTTGGATTTTGATGATTTTGGTTGTTGGAGGAGTTAAATTTGAGTAAGTTTAGATGAAATTAACACCTATTTTTTTGGATTTTATATAAATTTTTAGTCAAATTGTAGTAAAGGAATTTGAAACCAACTTCGATTTTTTTGGATTTTGTTGAATTTTTTTGTTGGAGGAGCTAAATTTGAGTGAATTTAGATGAAATTAACACCTTTTTGGGATTTTATATAAATTTTTAGTCAAATTGTAATAAAGGAATTTGAACGAACTTCGATTTTTTTGGATTTTGATGAATTTTTTTGTTGGAGGATCTAAATTTGAGTGAATTTAGATGAAATTTACTTCTATTTTTTTGGATTTCATCTAAATTTTTAGTCAAATAGTAATAAAGTAATTTGAAACCAACTTCGAGTTTTTTGGATTTTGCTGAATTTTTTTGTTGGAGGAGCTAAATTTGAGTTAATTTAGATGAAATTTACTTCAATTTTTTTTTATTTTATATAAATTTTTAGTCAAATTGTAATAAAGGAATTTGAAACCAACTCCGATTTTTTTGGATTTTGATGAAATTTTTTGTTGGAGGAGCTAAATTTGAGTGAATTTAGATGAAATTTACTTCTATTTTTTTGGATTTCATATAAATTTTTAGTCAAGTTGTAATAAAGGAATTTGAACCAACTTTTTTTTTTTTGGATTTTGATGATTTTGGTTGTTGGAGGAGATAAATTTGAGTGAATTTAGATGAAATTAACACCTTTTTTGGATTTTATATAAATTTTTAGTCAAATTGTAATAAATGAATTTGAAACCAACTTCGATTTTTTTGGATTTTGATGAATTTTTTTGTTGGAGGAGTTAAATTTGAGTTAATTTAGATGAAATTTACTTCTATTTTTTTGATTTCATAGAAATTTTTAGTCAAATTGTAATAAAGGAATTTGAACCAACTTTGATTTTTTTGGATTTTGATGATTTTGGTTGTTGGAGGAGCTAAATTTGAGTGAATTTAGATGAAATTAACACCTTTTTTGGATTTTATATAAATTTTTAGTCAAATTGTAATAAATGAATTTGAAACCAACTTCGATTTCTTTGGATTTTGATGAATTTTTTTGTTGGAGGAGCTAAATTTGAGTGAATTTAGATGAAATTTACTTCAATTTTTTTTGATTTTATATAAATTTTTAGTCAAATTGTAATAAAGGAATTTGAAACCAACTCCGATTTTTTTGGATTTTGGTGAAATTTTTTGTTGGAGGAGCTAAATTTGAGTGAATTTATATGAAATTTACTACTATTTTTTTTTGATTTCATATAAATTTTTAGTCAAATTGTAATAAAGGAATTTGAACCAACTTCGATTTTTTTGGATTTTGATGAATTTTTTTGTTGGAGGAGTTAAATTTGAGTTAATTTAGATGAATTTTACTTCTATTTTTTTGATTTCATATAAATTTTTAGTCAAATTGTAATAAAGGAATTTGAACCAACTTCGATTTTTTTGGATTTTGATGATTTTGGTTGTTGGAGGAGATAAATTTGAGTGAATTTAGATGAAATTAACACCTTTTTTTGGATTTTATATAAATTTTTAGTCAAATTGTAATTTATGAATTTGAAACCAACTTCGATTTTTTTGGATTTTGATGAATTTTTTTGTTGGAGGAGTTAAATTTGAGTTAATTTAGATGAAATTTACTTCTATTTTTTTGATTTCATAGAAATTTTTAGTCAAATTGTAATAAAGGAATTTGAACCAACTTCGATTTTTTTGGATTTTGATGATTTTGGTTGTTGGAGGAGCTAAATTTGAGTGAATTTAGATGAAATTAACACCTTTTTTGGATTTTATATAAATTTTTAGTCAAATTGTAATAAATGAATTTGAAACCAACTTCGATTTCTTTGGATTTTGATGAATTTTTTTGTTGGAGGAGCTAAATTTGAGTGAATTTAGATGAAATTTACTTTCATTTTTTTGGATTTTATATAAATTTTTAGTCCAATTGTAATAAAGGAATTTGAACCAACTTCGATTTTTTTGGATTTTGATGACTTTTTTTGTTGGAGGAGTTAAATTTGAGTGAATTTAGATGAAATTTACTTCTATTTTTTTGATTTCATATAAATTTTTAGTCAAATTGTAATAAAGGAATTTGAACCAACTTCGATTTTTTTGGATTTTGATGATTTTGGTTGTTGGAGGAGTTAAATTTGAGTAAATTTAGATGAAATTAACACCTTTTTTTGGATTTTATATAAATTTTTAGTCAAATTGTAATGAAGGAATTTGAAACCAACTTCGCTTTTTTGGATTTTGATGAATTTTTTTGTAGGAGCAGCTAAATTTGAGTGAATTTAGATGAAATTTAATTCTATTTTTTTTTTGATTTCATATAAATTTTTAGTCAAATTGTAATAAAAGAATTTGAACCATCTTCGAATTTTTTGGATTTTGATGATTTTGGTTGTTGGAGGAGTTAAATTTGTGTAAATTTAGATGAAATGTAATTTTAATTTTTTGGATTTTATATAAATATTTAGTCAAATTGTAATAAAGGAATTGGAAACCAACTTCGATTTTTTTGGATTTTGATGAATTTTTTTGTTGGTGGAGCTAAATTTGAGTGAATTTAGATGAAATTTACTTCTATTTTTTTGATTTCATATAAATTTTTAGTCAAATTGTAATAAAGGAATTTGAACCAACTTCGATTTTTTTGGATTTTGATGATTTTGGTTGTTGGAGGAGTTAAATTTGAGTAAATTTAGATGAAATTGACACCTATTTTTTTGGATTTTATATAAATTTTTAGTCAAATTGTAATAAAGGAATTTGAAACCAACTTCGATTTTTTTGGAATTTGATGAATTTTTTTGTTGGAGGAGCTAAATTTGAGTGAATTTGGATGAAATTTACTTCAATTTTTTTTTGATTTCATATAAATTTTTAGTCAAATTGTAATAAAAGAATTTGATACCAACTTCGATTTTTTTGGATTTTGATGAATTTTTTTGTTGGAGGAGCTAAATTTGAGTGAATTTAGATGAAATTTACTTCTATTTTTTGGATTTCATATAAATTTTTAGTCAAATTGTAATAAAGTAATTTGAAACCAACTTCGATTTTTTTGGATTTTGCTGAATTTTTTTGTTGGAGGAGCTAAATTTGAGTTAATTTAGCTGAAATTTACTTCTATTTTTTTGATTTCATATAAATTTTTAGTCCAATTGTAATAAAGGAATTTGAACCAACTTCGATTTTTTTGGATTTTGATGATTTTGGTTGTTGGAGGAGTTAAATTTGAGTAAGTTTAGATGAAATTAACACCTTTTTTTTTATAAATTTTTAGTCAAATTGTAATAAATGAATTTGAAACCAACTTCGATTTTTTCGGATTTTGATGAATTTTTTTGTTGGAGGAGCTAAATTTGATTGAATTTAGATGAAATTTACTTTCATTTTTTTGGATATTATATAAATTTTTAGACAAATTGTAATAAAGGAATTTGAACCAACTTCGATTTTTTTGGATTTTGATGAGTTTTTTTGTTGGAGGAGTTAAATTTGAGTGAATTTAGATGAAATTTACTTCTATTTTTTTGGATTTCATATAAATTTTTAGTCAAATTGTAATAAAGTAATTTGAAACCAACTTCGATTTTTTTGGATTTTGATGAAATTTTTTGTTGGAGGAGCTAAATTTGAGTGAATTTATATGAAATTTACTACTATTTTTTTTTGATTTCATATAAATTTTTAGTCAAATTGTAATAAAGGAATTTGAACCAACTTCGATTTTTTTGGATTTTGATGATTTTGGTTGTTGGAGGAGATAAATTTGAGTGAATTTAGATGAAATTAACACCTTTTTTGGATTTTATATAAATTTTTAGTCAAATTGTAATAAATGAATTTGAAACCAACTTCGATTTTTTTGGATTTTGATGAATTTTTTTGTTGGAGGAGTTAAATTTGAGTTAATTTAGATGAAATTTACTTCTATTTTTTTGATTTCATAGAAATTTTTAGTCAAATTGTAATAAAGGAATTTGAACCAACTTTGATTTTTTTGGATTTTGATGATTTTGGTTGTTGGAGGAGCTAAATTTGAGTGAATTTAGATGAAATTAACACCTTTTTTGGATTTTATATAAATTTTTAGTCAAATTGTAATAAATGAATTTGAAACCAACTTCGATTTCTTTGGATTTTGATGAATTTTTTTGTTGGAGGAGCTAAATTTGAGTGAATTTAGATGAAATTTACTTCAATTTTTTTTGATTTTATATAAATTTTTAGTCAAATTGTAATAAAGGAATTTGAAACCAACTCCGATTTTTTTGGATTTTGATGAAATTTTTTGTTGGAGGAGCTAAATTTGAGTGAATTTATATGAAATTTACTACTATTTTTTTTTGATTTCATATAAATTTTTAGTCAAATTGTAATAAAGGAATTTGAACCAACTTCGATTTTTGGATTTTGATGATTTTGGTTGTTGGAGGAGTTAAATTTGGGTAAATTTAGATGAAATTAACTCCTATTTTTTGGGATTTTATATAAATTTTTAGTCAAATTGTAATAAAGGAATTTGAACGAACTTCGATTTTTTTGGATTTTGATGATTTTGGTTGTTGGAGGAGTTAAATTTGAGTAAATTTAGATGTAATTAACACCTTTTTTTGGATTTTATATAAATTTTTAGTCATATTGTAATAAAGGGATATGAACAAACTTCGATTTTTTTGGATTTTGATGAATTTTTTTGTTTGAGGAGCTAAATTTGATTGAATTTAGATGAAATTTACTTTCATTTTTTGGATATTATATAAATTTTTAGTCAAATTGTAATAAAGGAATTTGAACCAACTTCGATTTTTTTGGATTTTGATGAGTTTTTTTGTTGGTGGAGTTAAATTTGAGTGAATTTAGATGAAATTTACTTCTATTTTTTTGGATTTCATATAAATTTTTAGTCAAATTGTAATAAAGTAATTTGAAACCAACTTCGATTTTTTTGGATTTTGATGAAATTTTTTGTTGGAGGAGCTAAATTTGAGTGAATTTATATGAAATTTACTACTATTTTTTTTTGATTTCATATAAATTTTTAGTCAAATTGTAATAAAGGAATTTGAACCAACTTCGATTTTTTTGGATTTTGATGATTTTGGTTGTTGGAGGAGATAAATTTGAGTGAATTTAGATGAAATTAACACCTTTTTTGGATTTTATATAAATTTTTAGTCAAATTGTAATAAATGAATTTGAAACCAACTTCGATTTTTTTGGATTTTGATGAATTTTTTTGTTGGAGGAGTTAAATTTGAGTTAATTTAGATGAAATTTACTTCTATTTTTTTGATTTCATAGAAATTTTTAGTCAAATTGTAATAAAGGAATTTGAACCAACTTTGATTTTTTTGGATTTTGATGATTTTGGTTGTTGGAGGAGCTAAATTTGAGTGAATTTAGATGAAATTAACACCTTTTTTGGATTTTATATAAATTTTTAGTCAAATTGTAATAAATGAATTTGAAACCAACTTCGATTTCTTTGGATTTTGATGAATTTTTTTGTTGGAGGAGCTAAATTTGAGTGAATTTAGATGAAATTTACTTCAATTTTTTTTGATTTTATATAAATTTTTAGTCAAATTGTAATAAAGGAATTTGAAACCAACTCCGATTTTTTTGGATTTTGATGAAATTTTTTGTTGGAGGAGCTAAATTTGAGTGAATTTATATGAAATTTACTACTATTTTTTTTTGATTTCATATAAATTTTTAGTCAAATTGTAATAAAGGAATTTGAACCAACTTCGATTTTTTTGGATTTTGATGATTTTGGTTGTTGGAGGAGTTAAATTTGGGTAAATTTAGATGAAATTAACTCCTATTTTTTGGGATTTTATATAAATTTTTAGTCAAATTGTAATAAAGGAATTTGAACGAACTTCGATTTTTTTGGATTTTGATGATTTTGGTTGTTGGAGGAGTTAAATTTGAGTAAATTTAGATGTAATTAACACCTTTTTTTTGGATTTTATATAAATTTTTAGTCATATTGTAATAAAGGGATATGAACAAACTTCGATTTTTTTGGATTTTGATGATTTTTTTTGTTTGAGGAGCTAAATTTGATTGAATTTAGATGAAATTTACTTTCATTTTTTGGATATTATATAAATTTTTAGTCAAATTGTAATAAAGGAATTTGAACCAACTTCGATTTTTTTGGATTTTGATGAGTTTTTTTGTTGGTGGAGTTAAATTTGAGTGAATTTAGATGAAATTTACTTCTATTTTTTTGGATTTCATATAAATTTTTAGTCAAATTGTAATAAAGTAATTTGAAAGCAACTTCGATTTTTTTGGATTTTGATGAATTTTTTTGTTGGAGGAGTTAAATTTGAGTTAATTTAGATAAAATTTACTTCTATTTTTTTGATTTCATATAAATTTTTAGTCAAATTGTAATAAAGGAATTTGAACCAACTTCGATTTTTTTGGATTTTGATGATTTTGGTTGTTGGAGGAGCTAAATTTGAGTGAATTTAGATGAAATTAACACCTTTTTTGGATTTTATATAAATTTTTAGTCAAATTGTAATAAATGAATTTGAAACCAACTTCGATTTCTTTGGATTTTGATGAATTTTTTTGTTGGAGGAGCTAAATTTGAGTTAATTTAGCTGAAATTTACATCTATTTTTTTGATTTCATATAAATTTTTAGTCCAATTGTAATAAAGGAATTTGAACCAACTTCGATTTTTTTGGATTTTGATGATTTTGGTTGTTGGAGGAGCTAAATTTGAGTGAATTTAGATGAAATTAACACCTTTTTTGGATTTTATATAAATTTTTAGTCAAATTGTAATAAATGAATTTGAAACCAACTTCGATTTCTTTGGATTTTGATGAATTTTTTTGTTGGAGGAGCTAAATTTGAGTTAATTTAGCTGAAATTTACTTCTATTTTTTTGATTTCATATAAATTTTTAGTCCAATTGTAATAAAGGAATTTTAACCAACTTCGATTTTTTTGGATTTTGATGATTTTGGTTGTTGGAGGAGTTAAATTTGAGTGAATTTATATGAAATTTACTACTATTTTTTTTTGATTTCATATAAATTTTTAGTCAAATTGTAATAAAGGAATTTGAACCAACTTCGATTTTTTTGGATTTTGATGATTTTGGTTGTTGGAGGAGTTAAATTTGGGTAAATTTAGATGAAATTAACTCCTATTTTTTGGGATTTTATATAAATTTTTAGTCAAGTTGTAATAAAGGAATTTGAACAAACTTCGATTTTTTTGGATTTTGATGAATTTTTTTGTTGGTGGAGCTAAATTTGATTGAATTTAGATGAAAGGGTCTAGCAGGGTAAGTATGGGCAAACGGCCCCAACGTCGATTCCTGGAGGTGTTATTTTTTTAAACAATGCTCCTGGCCTGAAACACCATTATGTAAAGTTTTAGATCGCTACCCCCAGTTGAATACGGTAATACGGGGGTAAACGCTCTTATATTTATAATTTTTTTTCTTGGTTAAAGATATTTAAATGAAACAAAAGCGACAATATTTTTCCGGATTGGAAATGAATTATTACGGGTAGAAAAATATAATTTATATTTGGGGGTAGTTTTTGCACACAACCCTATGAGTGACAACCACCAAAAAATTAAGAATAATACTCTATTATATAACTATCATGTATAAAAATGTAGAATAGTCGCGTTGGTGGAAACATACTTAAATAACCCCTCAACGACGGCGACTGCGTCCCAATATTATTTTTACGCGGACGGCGCGGCGCGGTGAGGCGGCCGCGTCCCTCTATTCACCATACGACGACGTATCGACGTCGCGGTCCGCCGACAGCACGGAACCGTCGCTGTTTTATCGACATTTTGCTTGCGAGTTTACTAATAGAGAAAATCATGAATATTACGATAAAAATTGTTTGAGTGCTTTATTTAGCACCAGTATTATTTAGAAAAATGCCTGAAAGCAGTAGTGATAACTGCATTATTTGTAATTTTTCTTTAATCGATTATAAGTTATCAGCGTTTATATAATCAGAAAGACAGCAAAATACGCCTGGCTAAGTACGGATTATCCCTTCGATATGTGCAAACAAATATAAGCGATTATCACGACAAGGGGTTGTCATTCATAGGGTTGGGTGCAAAAACTACCCCCAAATATAAATTATATTTTTCTACCCGTAATAATTCATTTCCAATCCGGAAAAATATTGTCGCTTTTGTTTCATTTAAATATCTTTAACCAAGAAAAAAAATTATAAATATAAGAGCGTTTACCCCCGTATTACCGTATTAAACGGGGGGTAGCGATCTAAAACTTTACATAATGGTGTTTCAGGCCAGGAGCATTGTTTAAAAAATAACACCTCCAGGAATCGACGTTGGGGCCGTTTGCCCATACTTACCCTGCTAGACCCTTTATAATATAATGATCTTCTTTAAATTATTTAACTATGTTCCACCAACTCGATCATCTTCAGGATTTTTTATATAATACCACCGTAATAGAGCATTATTTTTTATTTTTTTGGAGGTTGTCACTCAAAGGGTTGTTTCGAAAAACCACCCTCAAAAAATTAATTATTTTTTTTCTACCCTTAATAATTGATTTACAATTTCGAGAAAAATACACGAAGTGCAGTTAGTATGTAGCTTTTTTTCATATTTTTCTCATTCAAATATTTTAAGTAGTAACCGAGATAAAAAATAATAACGTTACGGGCGTTTACCCCCGTATTACCCTTAAACGGGGGGGTAGCGATCTAAAACTTTACACAATGGTGTTTCAGGCCAGGAGCATTGTTTAAAAAATAACACCTCCAGGAATCGGCGTGGGGGCCGTTTGCCCATACTTACCCTGCTAGACCCTTTACTTTCATTTTTTTGGATATTATATAAATTTTTAGACAAATTGTAATAAAGGAATTTGAACCAACTTCGATTTTTTTGGATTTTGATGAGTTTTTTTGTTGGAGGAGTTAAATTTGAGTGAATTTAGATGAAATTTACTTCTATTTTTTTGGATTTCATATAAATTTTTAGTCAAATTGTAATAAAGTAATTTGATACCAACATCGATTTTTTTGGATTTTGATGAATTTTTTTGTTGGAGGAGTTAAATTTGAGTTAATTTAGATGAAATTTACTTCTATTTTTTTGATTTCATATAAATTTTTAGTCAAATTGTAATAAAGGAATTTGAACCAACTTCGATTTTTTTGGATTTAGATGATTTTGGTTGTTGGAGGAGATAAATTTGAGTGAATTTAGATGAAATTAACACCTTTTTTGGATTTTATATAAATTTTTAGTCAAATTGTAATAAATGAATTTGAAACCAACTTCGATTTTTTTGGATTTTGATGAATTTTTTTGTTGGAGGAGTTAAATTTGAGTTAATTTAGATGAAATTTACTTCTATTTTTTTGATTTCATAGAAATTTTTAGTCAAATTGTAATAAAGGAATTTGAACCAACTTCGATTTTTTGGGATTTTGATGATTTTGGTTGTTGGAGGAGCTAAATTTGAGTGAATTTAGATGAAATTAACACCTTTTTTGGATTTTATATAAATTTTTAGTCAAATTGTAATAAATGAATTTGAAACCAACTTCGATTTCTTTGGATTTTGATGAATTTTTTTGTTGGAGGAGCTAAATTTGAGTGAATTTAGATGAAATTTACTTCAATTTTTTTGGATTTCATATAAATTTTTAGTCAAATTGTAATAAAGTAATTTGAAAGCAACTTCGATTTTTTTGGATTTTGATGAATTTTTTTGTTGGAGGAGTTAAATTTGAGTTAATTCAGATGAAATTTACTTGTATTTTTTTGATTTCATATAAATTTTTAGTCAAATTGTAATAAAGGAATTTGAAACCAACTCCGATTTTTTTGGATTTTGATGAATTTTTTTGTTGGAGGAGTTAAATTTGAGTTAATTTAGATGAAATTTACTTCTATTTTTTTGATTTCATATAAATTTTTAGTCCAATTGTAATAAAGGAATTTTAACCAACTTCGATTTTTTTGGATTTTGATGATTTTGGTTGTTGGAGGAGTTAAATTTGAGTAAGTTTAGATGAAATTAACACCTATTTTTTTGGATTTTATATAAATTTTTAGTCAAATTGTAATAAAGGAATTTGAACCAACTTCGTTATTTTTGGATTTTGATGATTTTGGTTGTTGGAGGAGTTAAATTTGAGTAAATTTAGATGAAATTAACACCTTTTTTTTTATAAATTTTTAGTCAAATTGTAATAAATGAATTTGAAACCAACTTCGATTTTTTTGGATTTTGATGAATTTTTTTGTTGGAGGAGTTAAATTTGAGTTAATTTAGATGAAATTTACTTCTATTTTTTTGATTTCATAGAAATTTTTAGTCAAATTGTAATAAAGGAATTTGAACCAACTTCGATTTTTTTGGATTTTGATGATTTTGGTTGTTGTAGGAGCTAAATTTGAGTGAATTTAGATGAAATTAACACCTTTTTTGGATTTTATATAAATTTTTAGTCAAATTGTAATAAATGAATTTGAAACCAACTTCGATTTCTTTGGATTTTGATGAATTTTTTTGTTGGAGGAGCTAAATTTGAGTGAATTTTGATGAAATTTACTTCAATTTTTTTTGATTTTATATACATTTTTAGTCAAATTGTAATAAAGGAATTTGAAACCAACTCCGATTTTTTTGGATTTTGATGAAATTTTTTGTTGGAGGAGCTAAATTTGAGAGAATTTATATGAAATTTACTACTATTTTTTTTGATTTCATATAAATTTTTAGTCAAATTGTAATAAAGGAATTTGAACCAACTTCGATTTTTTTGGATTTTGATGATTTTGGTTGTTGGAGGAGTTAAATTTGGGTAAATTTAGATGAAATTAACTCCTATTTTTGGGTTTTTATATAAATTTTTAGTCAAATTGTAATAAAGGAATTTGAACGAACTTCGATTTTTTTGGATTTTGATGATTTTGGTTGTTGGAGGAGTTAAATTTGAGTAAATTTAGATGTAATTAACACCTTTTTTTTGGATTTTATATAAATTTTTAGTCATATTGTAATAAAGGGATATGAACAAACTTCGATTTTTTTGGATTTTGATGAATTTTTTTGTTTGAGGAGCTAAATTTGATTGAATTTAGATGAAATTTACTTTCATTTTTTGGATATTATATAAATTTTTAGTCAAATTGTAATAAAGGAATTTGAACCAACTTCGATTTTTTTGGATTTTGATGAGTTTTTTGTTGGTGGAGTTAAATTTGAGTGAATTTAGATGAAATTTACTTCTATTTTTTTGGATTTCATATAAATTTTTAGTCAAATTGTAATAAAGTAATTTGAAAGCAACTTCGATTTTTTTGGATTTTGATGAATTTTTTTGTTGGAGGAGTTAAATTTGAGTTAATTCAGATGAAATTTACTTGTATTTTTTTGATTTCATATAAATTTTTAGTCAAATTGTAATAAAGGAATTTGAAACCAACTCCGATTTTTTTGGATTTTGATGAATTTTTTTGTTGGAGGAGTTAAATTTGAGTTAATTTAGATGAAATTTACTTCTATTTTTTTGATTTCATATAAATTTTTAGTCAAATTGTAATAAAGGAATTTGAACCAACTTCGATTTTTTTGGATTTTGATGATTTTGGCTGTTGGAGGAGCTAAATTTGAGTGAATTTAGATGAAATTAACACCTTTTTTTGGATTTTATATAAATTTTTAGTCAAATTGTAATAAATGAATTTGAAACCAACTTCGATTTTTTTGGATTTTGATGAATTTTTTTGTTGGAGGAGCTAAATTTGAGTGAATGATGATGAAATTTACTTTCATTTTTTTGGATTTCATATAAATTTTTAGTCAAATTGTAATAAAGTAATTTGAAACCAACTTCGATTTTTTTGGATTTTGATGAATTTTTTTGTTGGAGGAGTTAAATTTGAGTTAATTTAGCTGAAATTTACTTCTATTTTTTTGATTTCATATAAATTTTTAGTCCAATTGTAATAAAGGAATTTGAACCAACTTCGATTTTTTTGGATTTTGATGATTTTGGTTGTTGGAGGAGTTAAATTTGAATAAGTTTAGATGAAATTAACACCTATTTTTTTTGGATTTTATATAAATTTTTAGTCAAATTGTAGTAAAGGAATTTGAAACCAACTTCGATTTTTTTGGATTTTGTTGAATTTTTTTGTTGGAGGAGCTAAATTTGAGTGAATTTAGATGAAATTTACTTTCATCTTATTGGGATTTTATATAAATTTTTAGTCAAATTGTAATAAAGGAATTTGAACGAACTTCGATTTTTTTGGATTTTGATGAATTTTTTTGTTGGAGGATCTAAATTTGAGTGAATTTAGATGAAATTTACTTTCATTTTTTTGGATATTATATAAATTTTTAGACAAATTGTAATAAAGGAATTTGAACCAACTTCGATTTTTTTGGATTTTGATGATTTTGGTTGTTGGAGGAGTTAAATTTGAGTAAGTTTAGATGAAATTAACACCTATTTTTTTGGATTTTATATAAATTTTTAGTCAAATTGTAATAAAGGAATTTGAACCAACTTCGTTATTTTTGGATTTTGATGATTTTGGTTGTTGGAGGAGTTAAATTTGAGTAAATTTAGATGAAATTAACACCTTTTTTTTATAAATTTTTAGTCAAATTGTAATAAATGAATTTGAAACCAACTTCGATTTTTTTGGATTTTGATGAATTTTTTTGTTGGAGGAGCTAAATTTTATTGAATTTAGATGAAATTTACTTTCATTTTTTTGGATATTATATAAATTTTTAGACAAATTGTAATAAAGGAATTTGAACCAACTTCGATTTTTTTGGATTTTGATGAGTTTTTTTGTTGGAGGAGTTAAATTTGAGTGAATTTAGATGAAATTTACTTCTATTTTTTTGGATTTCATATAAATTTTTAGTCAAATTGTAATAAAGTAATTTGAAACCAACTTCGATTTTTTTGGATTTTGATGAAATTTTTTGTTGGAGGAGCTAAATTTGAGTGAATTTATATGAAATTTACTACTATTTTTTTTTGATTTCATATAAATTTTTAGTCAAATTGTAATAAAGGAATTTGAACCAACTTCGATTTTTTTGGATTTTGATGATTTTGGTTGTTGGAGGAGTTAAATTTGGGTAAATTTAGATGAAATTAACTCCTATTTTTTGGGATTTTATATAAATTTTTAGTCAAGTTGTAATAAAGGAATTTGAACAAACTTCGATTTTTTTGGATTTTGATGAATTTTTTTGTTGGAGGAGCTAAATTTGATTGAATTTAGATGAAATTTACTTTCATTTTTTTGGATATTATATAAATTTTTAGACAAATTGTAATAAAGGAATTTGAACCAACTTCGATTTTTTTGGATTTTGATGAGTTTTTTTGTTGGAGGAGTTAAATTTGAGTGAATTTAGATGAAATTTACTTCTATTTTTTTGGATTTCATATAAATTTTTAGTCAAATTGTAATAAAGTAATTTGATACCAACATCGATTTTTTTGGATTTTGATGAATTTTTTTGTTGGAGGAGTTAAATTTGAGTTAATTTAGATGAAATTTACTTCTATTTTTTTGATTTCATATAAATTTTTAGTCAAATTGTAATAAAGGAATTTGAACCAACTTCGATTTTTTTGGATTTTGATGATTTTGGTTGTTGGAGGAGATAAATTTGAGTGAATTTAGATGAAATTAACACCTTTTTTTGGATTTTATATAAATTTTTAGTCAAATTGTAATAAATGAATTTGAAACCAACTTCGATTTTTTTGGATTTTGATGAATTTTTTTGTTGGAGGAGTTAAATTTGAGTTAATTCAGATGAAATTTACTTCTATTTTTTTGATTTCATAGAAATTTTTAGTCAAATTGTAATAAAGGAATTTGAACCAACTTCGATTTTTTTGGATTTTGATGATTTTGGTTGTTGGAGGAGCTAAATTTGAGTGAATTTAGATGAAATTAACACCTTTTTTGGATTTTATATAAATTTTTAGTCAAATTGTAATAAATGAATTTGAAACCAACTTCGATTTCTTTGGATTTTGATGAATTTTTTTGTTGGAGGAGCTAAATTTGAGTTAATTTAGCTGAAATTTACTTCTATTTTTTTGATTTCATATAAATTTTTAGTCCAATTGTAATAAAGGAATTTTAACCAACTTCGATTTTTTTGGATTTTGATGATTTTGGTTGTTGGAGGAGTTAAATTTGAGTAAGTTTAGATGAAATTAACACCTATTTTTTTGGATTTTATATAAATTTTTAGTCAAATTGTAATAAAGGAATTTGAACCAACTTCGTTATTTTTGGATTTTGATGATTTTGGTTGTTGGAGGAGTTAAATTTGAGTAAATTTAGATGAAATTAACACCTTTTTTTTTATAAATTTTTAGTCAAATTGTAATAAATGAATTTGAAACCAACTTCGATTTTTTTGGATTTCGATGAATTTTTTTGTTGGAGGAGCTAAATTTGATTGAATTTAGATGAAATTTACTTTCATTTTTTTGGATATTATATAAATTTTTAGACAAATTGTAATAAAGGAATTTGAACCAACTTCGATTTTTTTGGATTTTGATGAGTTTTTTTGTTGGAGGAGTTAAATTTGAGTGAATTTAGATGAAATTTACTTCTATTTTTTTGGATTTCATATAAATTTTTAGTCAAATTGTAATAAAGTAATTTGAAACCAACTTCGATTTTTTTGGATTTTGATGAAATTTTTTGTTGGAGGAGCTAAATTTGAGTGAATTTATATGAAATTTACTACTATTTTTTTTTGATTTCATATAAATTTTTAGTCAAATTGTAATAAAGGAATTTGAACCAACTTCGATTTTTTTGGATTTTGATGATTTTGGTTGTTGGAGGAGTTAAATTTGGGTAAATTTAGATGAAATTAACTCCTATTTTTTGGGATTTTATATAAATTTTTAGTCAAGTTGTAATAAAGGAATTTGAACAAACTTCGATTTTTTTGGATTTTGATGAATTTTTTTGTTGGAGGAGCTAAATTTGATTGAATTTAGATGAAATTTACTTTCATTTTTTTGGATATTATATAAATTTTTAGACAAATTGTAATAAAGGAATTTGAACCAACTTCGA